>CM074513.1:57187194-58498860 GCA_037379345.1 Perna viridis
TGGCATCATTATAAACTAAGTCTCTGTATTATTTTTTTTATAAAATGCTTGCTGGGTGCAGCTTGATAAGACTGCAGAGGGGAACCCTGAACAGTTGGGGCAGGTATGGACAAACCATTCAAGCTTGATACAGTTCCGAACTTTGTTTCTCATTAAAAACTTGACACAGGATAAATATTTGACCAGAATCAAAGAGGTAAAGTTTTGACCCCTTATTCATAAATGGTTCCAGTTACAATCTCAGCCTTCTTTTGAAAGTGTGTTACTTCAAATTATTGTCCGATTATCATGAAAATACTTGATTATGGCCACAAGCCTGATAATCAATGCCAATCTCCCTATGGCGGTTTGGAACCTTGTGATAAATCATCAAAGAGATCCATTAACTTAATAGTCAAGTAATTGTTCAGATATAATGAAAATGCTTGTTTCTGGCCCCTAAAAGCTAAATGGTTCAAGAGACAACCCCAATAACCTAGCCCAGCTTTTTGGTATGACACCTTGTGCTTAAATTAAAGAACTATACAGTTATACCTAAATTATCGTCTGGAGACCAAAATGCCTACAGTGGCTGGCTGCTGATGACAGCATGATACCATTACAACAGTTTTTGCAATCATGTAAAAATTATTCTGATTTCTGATAAAAATATTTTACTTAATCTACTAGCTCCAATTTTTTTAATATCAAATTAAATCTAATAATGCCTATAAAGAACTGCTAACCAATACGCTCTTACATATAAATAGGTTTGTAATATCTCTTAAGAAATTAATCCACCTTCAATATTTAATTTACAACCCTTTTTAGGAACCAAAGCAATCTATGAGCTGCTAAAAACATATTCAAAAAGAAAATGACAGAAAATTATGACACTGCTGGGGATTATAAATTTTGAAAAAAAAATTCCACCTTCATGAAAGATCATTGTCTACTTACATCCATCTTTGTATGTGATAAATCAGCTCTCTCAAAGTTACAATATGATAGGTTTGCACCAGCTAAATTGGCATTCTTTAAAACAGCATACTTGAAATTGATATACCTCAAGTCAAGTTTAGATAAATTTGCACCAGTGAAGTCCATACCCTGAAACAATTTAAACTGAATAAGAATATTCAAAAAATGCTCCCTCAGTCACAGGTTAATACAACCATAGAAGTTGCAGCACCTGGGACAATTAAATCTATATTCAAGCTTAATAAAACTCAGAGTTCTAATTGTGATTGAATTGTGAACACAGCACCGTTTGTGACACAGAATGGATGTGTGTGTAATAAAACTTTAAATAAAAGTTGACCTACTACTGGCAAAATTAAATATATAAATAAAAGTACATTGTTAGATTCAAAAGATCAAAGAACTCCAATAAGTATTTTTTGGGTTCAATTCAGTTTATTTTGCACCTTTTAAATCTTAACTAAGACAATTGTCAGCAAGCTCACAAAAATTATAACCTTAATTCTTAATATCCACTATTAGGAACCTAGAGTGATTATCTTCCTTGATGCACATATTTATATGATGACTGACATTCCTATAAAATATCATAAAAATCCATTGAGAAGTTTGACTTGTGAGGTTTGAAAAAAAAACCCTTATTTTGGATAACTCCCTTTGTAGGTATCAAATAATAATTATCTTCCTTTATGAACATCCACATATGATGCCTAACCTTTCATTAAAATATAATTAAAATCCATTTAGCAGTTCTGGAGTTGGGCTTACAAGATGTGTAGACAGATGGATGGACAGACAGGGTAATTAGTATATAACCCCTCCCCAAAGTCTGTTTTTGGGGGGTATACAGCAAAGAAATATTTCTTTCCATATCTAAATCATTACCTGGCATCTGAGTTCCTTATCTGTAGGAGTTGATAATAAACGTAACACCAATTCCCTTCTTGAAATAGGTGTGTTGTCATCAGCTTTCTGATTTTTCTGTAATCATTAAAGAATCAAATACTTTGTTTTTCAGAATTCATCAAATTAAATAAGCACTGATACCAGTAAAGAGGTGTTGAATACAGTTAATGGATTATCTTAAGGCCAAGTAAACTGAAATGATAGATTCTCATCCAACCTTCACAAAAAATATAGGGTGGGTGGGAGATTTTATTTTTTTTATTTCTTATCAGATATTTGCTAGCCTACATTGTAATTTTAGCTAATTGGAGTATAAATATGTCTTAAATCCACAGAGAACATCAGTTTCAGAGAAGAAACATCGCTTTAGTCATCAAGAAATGAATGATTTGTGTGTTATAGTTTCTCAATACTAGAAACTAGCATGAAAGAATTCTGATTTTGAACTTCTTCCCAATTTTTTTTTATATTTTTGTCAATTTTTTATTTATTCTTTTTTTTAGGGGGGGGGGCAGTTACAGTAAATCAGCTCCTCAATCACTAGACACTTCATCAACTTGGTAGACTCATGTACAACAAGATTGCATCCATGTACCAGTATTACTCCTACTCATTTCAAATCTTTTCAAATAAATCAAACAGAAAATTTGGGTTTAGTGGAACTCAATACAGGAGTAAAATATATAAATAATCATGTTAAGTTTTGTATAGAAAATCACTCCCCCACGAAAAAACAAAAATGACAAGGTGAGCTCCCTGCTGTATGAGTACAATACACCTCAAATAATACCTCAATATAGTCCTCTAAATGGTCAATCATTGATCTCAACCCATAGAATTTGGCTTCTTCTAATACACCTGTGTAACACAGATAAAACAGTCATGAAATCAGAAATAAAACATATAGAGGATAGAAATACATTATATCTAAGTATCAGTAAGAAATAATAGAAATATTTATTCTCGAACTAAATATACTAATAAAATAAGCAAAACATGTCTTAAATACTATGAATCCTAATACAAATACTTCATTGGCACAAACTAATAAAGGAAATATGGCTATGACCCAGTTATAGAATTATGACATACACACAACAATTATGTAATTATCAAGATGTTTGTTCTACAATATTGATAAAAAAAACTCCACTAAGTTAAACTCACACAAAGTAAAACCAGCATTTTGAAACTTTTATCATGAAAAAAGGGGAATTTATTACAGTATTGCAAAAATCATAAACAAATTGTGATATGAAAATTACAAAAACCTAACAATAAATGCAAGTAAAAAGTTCTAAATTTAAAGTAACTTTCATAGAAAATTTTATAAGATGAATACAAACCCTCTGCATTGATTCCTTTATCAATCACGACACGTCCATGTCTGAGGTAGTTAATGATTGGCTCAAAGTATCGAGGGCTTCTGTCTATAAGGTAAGCTCCAGTCTCATCTACACTACTACACCATGATACAGCTGTAAATATGTTTTAAATAAACATGGTCACTTCAAAACAGTCAATGTATAAACAAACTACATGAAATAATAAAACAGGTGTCTATGGACATCAACATACCTAACGGCATGGGAGACACCATACCATTCTTTGACAGCAATTTTTTTGAGATGGTTTAAAACATGTTAGACTAGTATATGCATTTTCAATGTACATGTATGTTCAATTAATATGTTATTTCAGGGATCAAATATTTGCAAACATACCTAATGAGAAATGAGTATGGAATTTTCCAAATGTAACATAGTAACTGGAGTTTTTGAGTGCACATTGAATAAACAATATAACTCAATATTTATAACGAGAATGGATATAGTGAATATAACAAGAGACAACAACCCAATCTGAATGAACAATTTCAGCTGAAGGCCACCTATGGATTTCAATAATGAGGAAATCCTTACACCACAGGGTAGGCTGTGAAACAACATTATACACAGGTACAGCGAAATAGTTGCCCCTTTATACTCCAGCAACATAAAAGTGAACTCAATGTGAAAACTATACAATATATACAGAGGCCAGAAATAAAGGAGAGTTGCAACAAATGTGGCAGGATTGAAGTACATTGGCATGATTACAACCCTCCCTCTTTGAAATCTATTCACTGTGGAAAAATATTACACAATTAAACACACCTAAAAATCAGTTCAAAAAGGTCTGAGTCCCTTGTTACAACATAAATAAAGAAAATGATTATACTTTACACAAATGCACACAGAAAGGACTACTAGCAGTTAACTGACATACCAGCTCCAGACCAATATCAATACAAATACTTACATGTATCCCCAGAAAACATCCTTGCCAACATGCTATCTGGATCTTGCTGTGTTAAAGTGCTTCTAAAATGGATTAATAAAAAACTAGCTTTTATTTGATTCAGTTTAATAACTACAATGAACCAAAATCATCACATTTCAAACAATATTCTTAAATCTTGGAATACATTTACACTTATCACCTTAGAACAAGTCATATCTAACTAGTACTAGCATTGATTTTCTTTTGCACATTTATCTCATCTTCTGAAATGAAATGAGTTCCTGTGTGATACTCCTTTCATCTGGGATTAAATGTACAAATTTAAAAACAGTTTTTAAGTTAACATTGTAGTGGTAAAAGAATAACACACTACAGAGTGTTAGTGAATCTCTTTAAGGATCAGTTATGGACATGATCTTACCTTGTTGTGGTAAAGAGATAACAACCTACATTGAGCCATTCTGTCTGAGGATAAGTTATGAACATGACTTCACCTTGTTGTAATAAAGAGATAACATTCTACATTGAGTGTTAGCCATTCTGTCTGAGGGCCAGTTTACTTATCTTGTTATGGGTTAAGAGACGACCTCCTACATTGAGTGTTAGCTAAATTGCCTAAGGATCAGTTATAAACATGATCTTCCCTTGTTGTGGTAAAGAGATAACAACTTACATTGAGTGTTAGCCATTATGTCTGAGGGCCAGTTTACTTACCTTGTTGTGGTAAAGAGACGACCTCCTACATTGAGTGTTAGCCATTCTGTCTGAGGATCAGTCAAAGGTGATGGGTTATGAACATGACCTTTCACAGCAACACTATCACCACTACTGTGTGGTATAGAGGTCAGTCTTAATGGAGCTGAAAAATTATTACAATATATATAATACACTTCAGGTGTTATAAGGTTATAATTAATAACAATAATAAGTTTCTCAATAATTATCCACCTATTACGTGTTTTGAACAGGTGCTTATGTCTGAAATACTTAATCCTTCCAATGCCACATATCTCATTTTACTTTCACAATCTACTGCATATGTACATTACCCTAATATGGAATGGGTTTAAAGTTTAAATATAAAATGCTAAAAGTTTAATTGTTCGTTGCTTGGCTATCTCATTGACAATCATACCACATCTCCTAATTTTATATTAACAGGGGCAGCATGATATGACCATAGATGTCAAGCCTTGAACAGCTGGAGCAAGTAAGGATGCATCATTTAAGCTTGATACAGCTTTGAATTTTGATTGTGATTAGACGTCTGACACAGGATAAGAATTTGCCCAGAACCAAAGTGGCCCTTAATTCATAAATGGTTCCAGTCACAACCTCTAAAATCAATCCCAAACTTCCTTTTGGGGTATGGAACTTGTTGTACAAGTTAAGAGGTCCATATACTAATAGTAAAGTTACTGGTATTGTCATGACATCAAGAAAATGATTGTTTGACCCCTTGTTGACCCCTCATTCTAAATCAGCTCAAGTAGCGACCACCAGAATCACTCCCAGTCTCCCTTTTGTGGTATTGAATCAAGCAGTACAATTCAAAAGAGATCTATTCACATCTCAAATTACTGTCCAGTGATAAAATAAATGCTTATTTCTGACCCCTCCTTCTTAATTGGTTTTAGTTTTAATCTCCAAATTCGATCACAACTTTCCTTTGGTGGTACAGTACCTTTCAAAGAGATCCATCTTAAAATAGTTAAGTTCTTGTCTGGACATAAGGAAAAGAATTGTTTCTAGCCCCATTTTTGCCACTCATTCCAAAATGTTCAAGTCTTAACCCATGAATTTTTATGGTAAATTTATATACCAAAAATCATGTCAATATCTGGAAGCGTTTAGAAAAAATGTGTGGAAAACTGTTATTTCTGTGAATTTTGCTAAGTTCAAGGCCTGTTATTTCAGTAAAAATCATCAGAGCTGAAAAAAGTTACACCTGACCTGTAACTTACCATGGTGAACTTATATACCAAATTTCATGTTAATATCCACAAGCGTTTAAAAAAAATGTCCGCAAAACTTAAGATGGACTGACGGACAGATCAAAAACATTATACCCTGCGCAACTTTGTTGCATTGGGTATAAAAAGTTCTTGGATCTTTATATAGAGATATAAAATTATACTAACATCTGAAAGGTTCACCTTCTGAGACATAATAAAAATCATCATCTCTGAAAAATAAATTAATAAGTTAATATTCAAAACACATTATATATCAACATTGCTTCAGCTAGCAGCAAAGCATTCATCACACTCCAAATTAACTTTATAATAAACATGTACAATGGCCTTAAAATTAACATTTAACATACATGTAACTGACTCTTTAAAACAACAGTTCAATTTTTAATTTTACTAAAATGCATTCTTAAAGCTGCATTAGTTGCCAAATTTGTTCAGTTTTGATTCTACTGAATTTTGCTGATTTAATGAAATAAGTTTGTAGTAATGCAATTGAAGCCATAAATGTCGATACAGAATATAATCAAAACAAACCTTTTTTTTTAATCAAAGAAGATCGATAGCTCTAATTACCATTACCTCTGAAGATTGCCAACAGGACATTCGCCTGGGTTTAAAATACTTTCACCTTGGTTATAGATAGCAATAACGGATACAGGTAAGCACATTACTTGTTTTATTTCATTTCATCTATTTCTTGATTTATAGTTTTCAAATAAATAATGACAATTATTGACCACATCTGTATCACATTATATCACTATATGTAAATTACAAAAAGATCCTTACGCTATATTAAAACTTTTTTCTTTTACGGCTTGAGTACGTCAAAGAAACAGGTCTTCCTTGCCCTTGATATACCACTTTCTCTTTGCAATCAGATTTTTTTTAAAGAATTGACCCTTACAGCACATGCGAGGATTAAGGTCACCAGGAGTTAATGCATATGAATTTTATCTAAGTTGACTTTTTATCATACAAGACAATACATGTATATGTATCATCACCTATTTTATGTATTTAATGCATTTTATTTGTGGATATCAAACGAAATTGTACAGGAAATGTACAATTTAGTAGAAATAATTCAAAGTTAAGGCATGTTTCAACAGAAACAAAAATTTATGAAAATGACAGCTAAAGCAGCTTTAACCTGCCTAAAATGATATAATGTGGTAATGCAGTAACTGTTATAAATTTCAAACCATAATTAGTAGAAAAAAAGAATTCCTTAAGTATGCTAAAAATACATGGACACCTTGAGTAAATCAACGTGTCTTATCTGATATATTTATTATGCAAGGTTCATTCATATTTATACAGACATGAAATACTATAAGTTATAATATACCTCACTAATAGAATATCATCAAGTATGGCTCCAAGAGGGTTGTAGAATATTTTTGCATCAATGCTTAGTTTACTACCTGCTTCCTCTAGAAGATTTCCAAGATCAGAGTTTTCAGCAACTGCTATTATCTGCATTAGCAAAAGAACATGTAAATAGAATGAGAAGATTTGGGACAGTTAACAGAATTGGCACACCATCTTTGTTTAATATACCATCTTGGCTGAATCTATCATACAAAATATATAACTGAGTAAACAGAAAACATATGAAAGCCTTGTATACATTTTTGTTCCATCAAGTACTTCTGGTTTTTTTTTAATTTCCTGTGAAGAAAATGAAAATAATTTGATAATTTGATATTTATATACTTTGCTTTATACTGTGCATCCATGTAGTATAGTGGAGTATTGGGTGTGACTTTAGAACAATTTAAGCAAATATTATATGTTAATATCCCACTCAAATGGACAAGATCAATAACATGTCTGAACCTGCATCACCATCATGTGATTAAGTATTTGACATGGGAAAAACTTAGATCAGAATCACAGTGGCTTCTTAATATGACCCCTTATTCTTCAATAAGCACAACCCAAAAAAATCCAGCCTTCCATTGGGGGGTATGGCACCTTTGGTACAATATCAAAGAGATACACTCAGTTCACTCAAGTTATCATCTGTATTTAAGGATAATGCCTATTTCTTACCACTTTTTGGCCCCTCATTTCTTATCAGTTCAAGTCACAACAACAAAAATTGATCTCTGTGATCCATTTGTAGTATAGCACCTTGCACTACAATTTCAAATAGATTCCTTCACTTATAGTCAAGTTATTGTCCTGACATCATGAAAATGCTTGTTTTTGGACCCCCCTTTGGCCCTTAATTTTTACAGTAATAACCACTTAAATCAATCTCAGCTTTCCTTTGGTTGGATTTTTTTTATATGGTTGTATAAAAACAGAAATTCAGACTTACAACAATTGAAAGGGAGCTTACAGCAATAGAAAAAAACTGATTTCCATAGTTTCATGAACATGGGTGCAACCACTATTGAGATACAGTTCCAATAAAATGTTTCAAGTCCTGCAGAAGGCAAACCCTGACTCCATGGGGCATATGTGAACATAAAAATCAAGCTTGATACAGTTCTGAATTTAATTGAGATTAAATATTTGACACAAAGAAAAATTGTTCCAACAGACAAACAGACAGACAGGAAGAAACCTATACACCTCCCTCAAATTCGTTTGCAGGAGGTATAAATATATAAAACTCAAAAAGCAGCTTATATCAATAGAACAAAACCAAACAGTTCAAAATAGTTTAATGACAATTGCTAGAAGTGTTTTAAAGTTATTGTGCAAGTACGGGAAATCACCCTTTTTTATAAATGAAGTCCAAAAACTTGAAAACAGAAAATCCAATATTCATATCAATTGAACTTGGAGCTAACATCAGTAGTAATAAACTATCCAAAGTTTTATGAAAATAGTTGGAACCACTACTGGGATATACTTCAAAAACGTTGAATTCCCCCTTTTTTATTAACAAAGTCATATAACTTGTACGTTATGCCAGAGCTTACCGAAACTATGCAGACTTTTTGTATCGCGCTAGAACTCTAACAAATAGGCTTCTGGAACAGGGTTATGTTGCTACAAGATTGAAGTCATCACTACAGAAGTTTATGGTCGTCATCATGAACTCGTGGATCGTTATGGTGTATCCATCCACACCATGAAAACTGATTAATTCAACGGGTCATAGTTTTCCTTTCCTTGTTTGTCTATCCCAGACTTGACTTTTTATGAGCAACTCGGCAGGTGTTTCTAAAAAAGCAGAGGACTCTTACCTTACCGGTGCACCCGGTCCATGCTCCCAGTTTTTTAGAGTTGCTCATTTGCTTTTGTTACTTTGTATGATTTTAGTTGCTTTACGTTCTTTGTTGTGTGTGTCTGTTTTCCATGTCTGGTCTTTGTCCCTGGATTACATTCTTTTGATTACTGCTATAATCTTGGTTCTCTTGATTACTCTTAGAGTGGGTGAGATGGGAAACTCATTAAAACATTGTTAAAAAAAAATAATTCAACAATGTTTATCAATCAAGGTTTTTTTACCACTATGTCAGTGATTAGTCATGGTATGTCTCTTTCTTTGGATTCAAGATTTAAGGTTATAAATGCTTACTAGAATCAAATGCTGAGCAAAACAAAGCTAGATCATTCAGAGAGTTTAATTTTTGAAAAAGCAATGCTTCAAACTACAGTGAAACCCAAAGAGATGAGACTTCATCTATTTTCAATAGGTTGATGAACCCAAGAAATATTCATGAAATGAAACATATATGTAATTTTATTCAGTCCTCTTTTTCTAAAATCTAATGTTTGTATCTGAATAAACATGTTTAGATATTTTATCCTTTGTCTTTTTTCATGTATTTCATGAAAGATTAAATACCAAGACATTGTATGTGGAAGGCATCCATATTTTAATGATTATCCAATAAATAGTCTCAGTCTTAGTTTCATACAAACAAATTTTAACAAAATTATTTTTTCCCAATTTTAAGGGGTGTATGCCCATCCTTCAATCAATCTAATTAAAACTAGATCTTGTAATTTGTCCACTACGTACCTGCATTCACGGACAAATTACAAGATCTAGTTTTAATTAGATTGGTCCTTCAATCTGCCTCTGTTTTGAAACAAAAATCTGTTTTGGTAAGTTTTTACATTTACTTTAAAATGTGATGTTAACACTTTCATTGTTTTCAATATATAATTGTTATATGCTTCCAAAGGGAGCTAAATAGTAGAGAAGTCCAGAAACGGAAAAATGAAAATTTAGAATCTGATAAGACTGAGCCCAAAAAATTTCAACAGGGTATATATTTTGACAGGCCTCTACAGCAACATTTTTCTTTAACTTTAGGACAAATAAAAGTAAAATGTACATACCAAAACTTATTGGTCTGAGTGAAAATGGAACTTATCTGAATAAATTCAACTTTGATTGAATGGATTAAACAAGAGGCTCCCAGGAGCCTGAATCGCTCACATGGTTAAAGTTTGTCTTTCAAGGGCAATAAATTTAACAAGGATTTGTCCAACAATTTTTACTCAAGAAGACTGGAAGGACTTATCACAAGGATTATTTCAGCAATTGAATTTTCAAGATATTGGCTGAAAACAGTAAAAAAAAAAACTTCATCTTTCATCTTACAAGGGCAATAACTCATACAAGGAGTCATCTGACAACTTTCATTCCTCAAGAATTTTGAAGGCCTTAAAATAAGCATCATTTCAGCAATTGAAAGAGTTTGGCTAAACCTTACAGTTCTGGAGATATATGCGAAAAACTACTGTCTGACCCCTATGCTCTATTTTTAGTAACAGTGGCCATATTTTTCTACTGATCAAAAATCCCCACATCAGTTCTATGCAGGATACCCTAAGAAACATTCATACCAAGTTTAGTTCCAATTAATCACGTAGTGTCAGAGGAGAATATTTTTGAAAGAAATAACATTAAAAATAGCAAAAAAAAAAAAAAAAAAAACGTTGAAAATGGGTAATAACTCCAACACGGCTTAACAGATTAAAATGAAAATTCAACACAGATAGATCTCATAATGCTGAACACTTTTACACAATCAGAATTTAGCTAAACCCAACAGTTTTGGACATATATGCAAAAAACTACTGTCTGACCCCAATGTATGTTCTATTTTTAGTAACAGCAGCCACGTTTTTTCAACCTATCAAAAATCCACACATCAGTTCTATGCAGGACACCCCAAGAAACATTCATACCAAGTGTGGTTTCAATGGTCAAGTAGTGTCAGAGGAGAAGAGTCTAGATAAATTGTAAACAACGACGATGGACGACGACAATGGACGACGGAACACAAGTGATGACAATAGCTCATATGGTCTTTGGCCAGGTGTGCTAATTATACATCTGAACAAAACTTTATTTATGCCACATCCTTGTCAAAATTTGTTAAATGCATGTAGGCGTTTTAACATGTGTCTTTCAATCTTATTTCATATCCCATCTCAATGTTATCATTTATATTTCAACAACTGAATCCCTTTGCCTGCCTGGCATCCTGTCCTATCCTATCATGTCATACTACATCTACTGCTGATTAGTCAAGGCTCAGTAGCCAAAATCCAAGGCTACTGAATCCCATGTCTCTATAACACAGTGTTGATTCTGATGGATACAATTGGATTACAATTATCTATGTGTTCTTACTATGTTCTGTATTTTAAAGTATCTGACAAAGGACCAGTTTAAAATCATCGTTAAAAAATATAATTGACAAATTTAATATTTATCTCAACTCTTTTTTTTGTTGTATGTTTATTAGTTTGCTTGTCAAAGTTGACATGGCATAAAAGATGGATTCAATCTATTTTGTGCAAAATGATTTTACTTGTCTAACCCTTTTTTTACTCTGGTATCCTACAACCAGACAAATGTTATTGGACATACATTTACTTCTTAGCCAATCAGTGGAAGGTAGCCATGATTTCAACTAAATTCTGCAGAAATTAAGAATATCTTAATATTCAGACAAAAATTCTTCCAGCAAATGAAATAAATTTCAAAATAAAGGCCTACTACTGTGAGAGTACTTTCATTCCACTGCGTTTTCAATAGGGTCAACCAAAATATTCAACGGAATACAAGATGTAAATAGTGTATTGCAGCAAACAATAAAAATATTTGTAATTTGAGTATCTGTTCAGAAACTAGTCTTATCAAAGGCACTGAGAAGTCATTTAAGAGGGTGTCTATGCAAAAACCAGGCAGTGGGTGGCACATGACAAATTTTGTTTTCAAAATATTTTCCTCCATTTCACATCACAAATCCATCCTTTCTCAAAGTTGAATGTTGGTTTTTGGTAACTACAACAATTATAGAGAAATAAATTACATAGAGAGCATTGAAATTCTTTGAAAGAGTAATCAAGGGAACCAAGGTTATAGCAGTAATCAAAAGAATGTAATCCAGGGACAAAGACCAGACGGAAAACAGACACACACAACAAAGAACACAAAGTAACTAAAATCATACATACAAAGTAACAAAAGCGAATGAACAACTTGGAATCCACTTAAAACTGGGAGCATGGACCAGGTGCACCGGTAGGGTAAGCGTCCTCTGCTTTTCTAGAAACACCCGCCAAGTTCTTCATAAAAAAGTCAAGTCTGGGGTAGACAAACGAGGAAAGGAAAGGAAATAACTATTTAATTTGAGCAAAATTTGGTTGCTTTGCTATGGAAATTTAAAATCATTTTCTGAGCCAACAACGGTGGATTTCAAACAAACTATACTATCAGACATACATATGATATATACATTACATTGGAACAAAAAATTCAGTGGGATCAAAATTACCTGGTGCCAATCATATCATAGGATCAACCTGATTTTTACACGAACAGCCTCTTAAACTAGTTGATTCCTGTTCACAATAAACAAATTGAATATGGATGAAAATGAATATGA
This sequence comes from Perna viridis, assembly GCA_037379345.1. NCBI lineage: Eukaryota > Metazoa > Mollusca > Bivalvia > Mytilida > Mytilidae > Perna > Perna viridis. Next base: position 57,200,195 of record CM074513.1, read on the forward strand.
GTAGACCTTGAAAGACCTCAAAATCAAAAATAGAACATTCTGAAAATTCATGAAAATGAGAAAGGGACGGTAATATCTCAAAACGACTGTTTTGTCTTATGACGTATGATTGATTAATTTATTACTGGTATTTGTAAACAAAAATAGTAACAGGCAGTGGTAACTGCAGCAAAGAACGATTTGATTATTTTGGATTTGTGTCATGTTTGTGTCTGGTAGTCATCATCCTACAGTGATAAAAAGACTTTGATCTACAGTGATTTAGACGGCACTCATCATTTTTACCACTGACAAATAACTTGCAGAAATGGCGAAGGATTTTAAAGCACAGTTTGCAAAATTCATTTTGAATAGTTTTTATTTATTTTTTTTGTAATTTTAATGATGTGTCATTAATTGGATTTAATTCTAACGGTCTACATAAATTGACGCTTTATTGCCTTGTATTCCACTCCAATCAAGAGTAAAGTACCTCTGATTAACATATTAAACATGTATCTTCACTGACCTGTGGCATGACCATCATTTAAACAAGAGGCTCTCAAAGAGAACCTGAGAAACCATATCCTATTAACTAAGTAAATAAAAGTATCATGCTTTGCTGCCATGTTTGACAAACAACTGCTGAAGAAGAGCATATATTGATGAATGCTATAAGTTCAAAAGAGTATCTATGGCACTGTATAATGCTAGAAATGCCTTCAAAGTGTTTTTAGAACCTCTGGAAAAAAAATTGGGCAGGAATCCACTATGCCTTATTATTCCCCAAAGGCCTGAGGGAGCATTAGCCTAGTACAGAACATAAAATGAAGTTAAACCGTGGCTATCCAAAATTTTCATCATCACCATTCATATCAGGAGACCATGGTACTATGTAAAATAATCATCAATGAATCAAAGCAAGCATAAAAATTAGCAGGCAAATGGCCACCCAGAAAACTCTTTCAACACCATTCAACTGAAAACACCTAGTTTCCTAAAGATTGAATCTGAGCAACTGGTGAAAATGGTCATAAAATGACTACCTATAAAATAATTTCAATACATCCTATAAACTCAGAATATCATGTTTATTTTATGGGTAGCTTTCATTTTCATTATTCCTCTATAGTTGAGGAAAAAAAAGCAAAAAATGCACAAAAAAAAAAAAAAAATATGTTCTATTTTTAGTTACAATGGCCATGTTTTTTTGACTGATGAAAATTTTAAATGATTAGTTTGTGGAGGAAATCCCAAAGAAAATTGTGCCAACTTTTATTAAATTTAGTTGCAATTGGTTTTAGAGAGTTGTACACATTAAAATGACAAAAAAATCTGTTTTCAGTGACAAAAATCCTACAACAAGCAAAAAATCATTCCCAAAATTTTCGCAAAGGTCTACACCTACACTTAGAAATCGATGGTAAAGGAAAACTATTGACCAAACTTTACAACAAACATGATGACTTTTCATTCAGAATTGTCAACTTTCCTTTCATCTGTGGAAACATCCCTTCGGCTCCTGCCTATGGAGTGTTCATATCACAACTCATACGTTATGCCAGAGCTTGCATACACTACGCAGACTTTTTGTATTGCGCTAGAACTCTAACAAATAGGCTTCTGGAACAAGGTTATGTTACTTTGATTGAAGTCATCACTACAGAAGTTTTATGGTCGTCATCATGAACTCGTGGATCGTTAGGATGTATCTATCAGCACCATGAAAACTGATTTATTCAATGGGTCATGGTTTACCTTTCCTCGTTTGTCTACCCCGGACTTGACTTTTTATGAGCAACTCGGCAGGTGTTTCTAGAAAAGCAGAGGGCGCTTACGCTACCGGTGCACCTGGTCCATGCACCCAGTTTTAGTGGAGTCCATTCATTTTCTTTTCTTACTTTGTATGTATGATTTTAGTTGCTTTGTGTTCTTTGTTGTGTATGTCTGTTTTCCATGTCTGATCTTTGTCCCTGGATTACATTCTTTTGATTACAGCTATAACCTTGGTTCCCTTGATTACTCTTTCTACCTCTGATGGTGAACAATATGTAATCTCTATCAGAATTTGACTAAATTCAATGGTTTTTGAGTTATTTGCAAAAAAATGCTTCCATGTTTTTTCATCAATTAAAAATCGAAACGGTCATCTACATGTAGTGCACGATACCCTAAAAAAAAGTAATACCAATATTCATTAAATTTTGTTCAGTAGATTCTGAGGAGAAGATTTTTAAAAATAATAACATCAAAAACAGCAAAAAAAACACCCAAAAAGGGCAATAACTGCAACCAAGGTCAACAGATCTTCACCAAAATTACATTACAGATACATGTACATGTAGATCTCATCATGGTGAAGAAAAAAAACAGTAATACCAACTTTCATTGAATTCTGTATGGTAGTTTCTGAGGAGAAGATTTTTGAAAGTAACAACACCAAAAACAGTAAAAAAACGTTTAAAAAGGGCAGTAACTCCAATCTGGGTCAACAGATCTTCACTAAAATTACATCATAAATAGAGCTCATCATGGTGAACACTTTTACCTCATGTCAGAATTTGATAAAACCTAACAGTTTTGGAGATATATGCAAAAACTGCTGTCTGACCCTTATGTTCTATTTTAAGTAACAGCAGCCATGTTTTTTTTTACTAAGGAACAATCATCTTAAGTTTCATCCAAATCCATTCAGTAGTTTCAGAGGAGATGTTTGAAGAATTGTTAGAGACCACTACAAAGACCAACAAGTGATGGAATAGCTCACCTGGCCAATAGCCAGGTGAGCAAAAAAATTGTAGTTTAAACCATTTTTTCATTAAATCAATCAAACTGCATACATTTCATATCATGAGGTAAAATATTTTGGGAAATGTAACACATATTCGAAAATGCTGATACCAAATTTCCAAAATCATCATGATTCAAAAAGAATAGTAGTTCTATAACTATTGCAAACAAAACTTGTGAAATATACTGTATTGTTGAAAGAACAGAAAATGTTACAAAAAGGATAGAAAATTATAAGGGAGGTAACTGACATTTTGAATAAAAAATGGTCATTTGTTAACACACTTGGCTCTACACAATTTTGACTGTTGAATTTACAGTAATTTTCTATTTAATTGTGCAGTAAAAATTAATCTACAGAAAATAATTGACTGTCCATGCAATGGTGTTGCATCCAATCAGGATCTTTTTTTCTAATTGTTAATCATCATTAATAACCCTGATCAGCTGATTGCTCCTCAGTAATTATTTACAGATAATAAAACATTCCATTACCTCTTCAGTTGGCAACACCTTTTATCAAATTTAAGGCTCAAATAATCATAGAAATGAGATTGAAACACAAATTTTGGGGTTTGAATACTGGGTTTTCTAGATAATTTTCACAATTCAGAAAGTGGAGGAATTTCTGTTCCACAATAGAACAGTAGAAAAGTTCTTATTCAGGTAAAAATGATCAACTCACAGTTGGTTCACATGTATGTGATTTAAAATTGATGCATGCCATTCAAAGGATTTTTTGCCAATCAAAACCAAATCATGAGTCAGTGATGACATCATTGAGAAGTCTCTTGTACTGCAACCATTATATTTGAAAGAGTAATCAAGGAAACAAAGATTCTAATGAAAATCAAAAAAATGTAATCCATGGACAAAGACCAGACATGGAAAACAAGACACATACAACAAAGAACATAAAATAACCAAAATAATGCATACAAAGTAACAGAAGTAAATGAGCAACTCAGATTCCACTGAAAACTGTGAGCATGGACCAGGGGCACTGGTACACATGTAGGATATTTCTAGAAACACACGCTGAGTTGCAAAAAAAAGTCAACTCCAAGATAGACAAAAGAGGAAAAGAAAACAATGACACATTGAACAATTCAGTTTTCATGGTGCAGATGGATACAGTTTGAGCAGTCAAAATGCATTGACCGTTTATTTACAAGTGATATACAGTCACTGAATAAATATAACTTTCTGTTGTGACGTCACAAATGTTGCATTGTTTTGAAGTTGCCAAGATGCGGTCCACTTGAATAAATAACATATTTTCTTACTAAAAACTCATTATTGGTTTAAAAATTTGTTGCAGTATAATAAGAACAGTGCATTGACTTTAAAAAAAACTTGGATTTATGAATTCTGCTCGAACCGGTGAAAATACTAGGCACACCTTTGCATTTTCCCACAGTTCTAAGCTTCATCCGTATATCAGTTTTATGAATTATGTTAAGTCACTGCACCTGTTATTGTATATTTACTCGTTTTTAATACTTTTTGTTCTATATGACTTTGACAATAAAAATGTAAACAACATACTTCAGAATAAATCTACATCTGTCTAAAACAAGATTTGACGTCTGAAATTCATATAGTTCTATTCCTTAATGAATGTATAATGCAGTGCAAGTTAGCAATAATTTGTGACAAATTTCTAGATTTAAATGAAAACTTCAAATGTCTTCCTATGACATGAGATGAGATTATGCGATCATACCTTTCCATCTGTCAAATTTCCATTTCGGAAAATGACTATCCTTTTCATTTCAGGGTGTAATTTGTAACGCTTATAACACAGGTTCCACGGGAGTTGACACTTGGGTAATTTACGAAAATAGAATTGTCGCTTAAGTTTAAGACAAAAATGCCGCTTGTGTTAAAACAAAAAGTAAATTCAGTATTACAATCCCGATCGTGGAAAATGTTCCGACAATTTGCATTTCATAATGATAAATGATATTTACTATTACAACTTCTTGAATTAGCATAGGTATCAATTTGGTGTGACAAGTTAGTTAAAATTGTAATTTTTTAGTAATTTAGGGAAAATATCACTGAGGGGCATGATATAAAAATGACAATTTCTTTGTAGTCCTATGTCTGATTTTGATAGTTTTGGTCTTATTAGACTCACAATACCACAAGCTTTCATAAAATGTAAAAAAAGAAAAACATAAAAACTCATAAAATGTTTTTAAATCTCACTAACCACTTCCGGGTCAAATGGCCACCTCCCCCCCCTACAAAATTAACTACAAAAGTGTATGAATATTGTTTACATGTGTGAGTAATTTGCCTCCATGCTGTCAGTTAGCAGAACAGGTAAAAATGTGGATTTTCAGTATTATTTATTCAAGTAGATTTTGTGAAGAATTTCTACTATCATCGTACCATTAGCATAATGATTTTGGAAGCCTTATTTTCCAAGCTTCGCAACGGTATGCAGCTTTAAGATGTCATTTGTCCTGGGAATTCACAGTGAGACTTTGAAAATTACTTTTTTAACATGTAAAGTAATGGAAACGTTAGAAGTGGTTAGTAAAATCTACCCAAGTTGAATTATCTCCTATTTCATTTAGATTTTCGTTTGCCTGAGAGAAAATGGCTGCGATAGGTTGTATTCCTTTCAGTGGCGTAATCCTCTGAACAACCCAAGTTATGTTGCCACCGGGATGTTTTCTCGTTGGTGCATCTTGTACACTGTGTACGCGAATAAGTGCAATTGCCTTTTCTATTGAAAAAAAAAATCCACCTTAGTTTTAAATTCGTTAACCATAGAATTAGAGACAGCGTGATTGTAGCACAAACATGAGAAATTCGGGACTGAAAGGCCGAGAAGGAATCATCAGTAAAACGGGTAAAATCTTCTAATTATTAAAAAGTACGACCCCCACTGTGACGACCTTTACTTTACTCTTTATGACCCCTCAAAAACGTTAGTACGTATGAGGTGGATGGTTTTAACGCAATAGCGCTGATGTACTAGTATGTAAATGATTAAGATATCCCTGTATTTTGGATATATTATTCTTTTTTTATATTAAGTGTTCTATTTCTAATATTGCTAAACGACTTTTAAATACAATAAAATGGTTTTCTGATACAAAAAATTCGTTTACTTAAATAATTAAATAACACTATAACAATAAAGTTGAGAAGATAGAACTTTCCGTATATCCGTTACACTCTTCATTTCGTGCATTATAAAGCTAGGACATCGTTGATTCGAGCAGTTAATTCGACTGTCTTTGTGGATATAAACACTAAAATCCCCCAAAATCTTTTGTAACACAGTGTTAGCCAATAATTTGCACGATATGAGTGACGCTGACCACCAGCTGACTGTCCCTATACTTGGTTTAATTTTCGTTTTCGTGCTAATATATATACTCAATACTGCTAGACCCGTGAATGTGGGTCATGGTGTAGTCGGGGAAATTAATTGTCATGTGACCACGTTCATTCATTAAATACATTATCAGGTGATTTAATGTCGATATGTGACCTAGTGATCCAATGTGTGATCTGCATGATACACATTGTACAGCGTACAGAATTTGCCGATTCTTTGAGCCAGCCAAATACTTTTTCGGATAAAATCAACACTTTCCAATGCATGTAAGACATATAGGTTAGTTAACTTATCGATTGATGAAAAAATATCCAAGGCCGAATTTTTTTTAAATGTTGTTTCCGATCATCATTCTAAAATTTTGTAAGGTCGGTAGGTTGGGTTTTATTTTTATTTAAATGTTTTAAATGAAATAAGTCATATAATGACTTATGTATATTTAACTCCTTGGTGACACCAAACTCAGAATACAATGATTTCAAACCAAATATGCAAAGACTAAACATGTAATAGACTTAGTCCACGGCATATAATACTTTTTGGGGGATTCGGTGCTTGAGATATTTTTTTGTTTTGACGGTGGTAAAAAATATGCTGAATCACAAAAAGGATTATCCACAACCAAAAGCACACTCACGGCTTGTGTGTTTACAGTCGATTCTAAATAGAAACAATCAGTAATTCTATTAACTTGACTTACATGACTTAATCCATTTCGTCCACTTTTGGACATAGGGCGACTACCAGTGTCTTTCTACCTTCTTCTGTCCATGGCTGTTGTTCTTGTCTCTTTCCAAGTCTTGTTTATCTTCTGTAATTCTGCTGTAAGTCCCCTATGCCAAGTGTTTTGGGTCTTCCTCTCCTCCGATGTTCTTGATGGTCCCAATCAAATGCCTGCTTGGTAACGTTTTTGTCACTTTTTCGTAGTGTGACCTATCGATTTCCATTTTCTACTTCTTATTTGGTGTTCTATATGTTGTTGATTTGTCCTGTTTCATAGGTCTTTATTGGTTTTTTTCTCTGGAATGAGTCAATCACTGTTCCTCCATGAATAACTTGGTAAAATCTTTGTAAAGCAGTTTTATGATGTTGATAATCTTGTCGGGAATTCCATAGTGTTTCAGGATTTTCGATAGCCTTTGATGGTCTATGTTATCAAAGGCGTTTTGGAAGTCGACAAAGTTTAAATATAAAGATGTTTACCATTCAATACTTCGTTCGATGATTATGCGTATTGTTGCTATTCGATCAACACAAGATCTTTCCTGTCTGAAGCCTGCCTGTTCTTCTCTTAGCTGTTTATCTAATTCGGTTTTCATTCTGTGAAGAATGATACTACAGAGTAGTCTGCTTGGGATCGACAGTAGTGTTATGCCTCCCCAGTTGTTACATTGAGACTTGTCCTCTTTCTTTGGAATCTTCACAAATAATCCTTTACGCCAGTCTTCTGGTATCTGTTCTTTATTCCAAATTTCATTCAGTAGTTTGTGTAGATAAGTCACTGACATATCATCGAGTGCTTTTATAGCTTCTGATGGAATATTATCTATGCCGCCTGCCTTTCCAGTCTTAATTTTTTTTATGGCTTTCAGAACCTCGGTCTTTGTGATGTTGGTGGTTCTGATATTCAGTGGAGGACCAGCTTCAAGCTCTGGTGGATGTACAGATGGATGGCGATTTAGAACTTGGTTGAAATGTTCCTTCTGTCTAGCTGATCTTGTTGTTAGCTTTTTCCCCTGAATGTCTCTAACTGGTGTATTAGTGGTTGATGCTTTTTCACTCCACTGCCTCGTGATGTTATAGAAGGTTTTGATATCCCCTTTACCACATGCTGACTCAGCTTCCTATGCTAGTTGTTCTTCATTATTTCTTTTGTCCTGTTTACCGCTAGTCTTCACATCCTTATCCTTAACTCTATATTTGTCTTCAGCTTGTTTCTTTTGCTGTCTTCTTGTTGCACTAACTACTCTTTCTTTTAATTTTCGCCTCTCTTCAACATTTTGCCAAGTATCTTCAGACATCCATTTCTTACGTTTTTTGGTTGAAGATAGCACACAGTTTCCTCACATGATTGTAGCATTGAGTGTTTTGTAATTTCCCAAGCTGAATCAATGTTGGTATCGTCATCCTGTTGGTTTTCCAGGACTCTAAACTTGTTTTGTAAGGTTATGCGATATTTTTGGGTCTTAGAAAAGTTGCACATTAAATTTCCTTCTGGTATTTCCATTGATTTTGTAGACAGAAGTTTTAGTTTTATCTTGGTAATTAGTAGATGATGATCAGATGATATATAAGCACCTCGTTTACGCACTCGACTCTCCCTTTTACCTACGAGTAGGCTAACCGGCGACAACCGTAGATCTACAATTTTGATCCCAGTCACACTAGACGCATTGCACTGGAAACACCATCAGCACATTAAGATAGAAAAAAAACATCTCAGGCTTTTTTTCTGAAAGACAATTAGCAGACGTTTTAATTTTTATTTTTTTCTAATCTAAATCGGTCGGTTGACCGTAAACATTTTTTAGGCATAACGGATGGTGTATTTATTATTCTAGCAGTTGTATAGGTTGTCTGGCAAGCTATTTTCTGATTTGGGTTGGAGGAACGAAATTGCAACTTCTTGCATTGTAGGAGTAGTTTATATATATATCTACAAATAATGTAAGATTTGGGTTATGGGTTTTCAAAAGCGGTTTTGAAATCGATTTTTTTCTTCAAATTGTTAAATATATTTTCAGTAGAAAAAAAATGCTCATAAAGCAGTCCAGGAAGTAGGTAGATTCTTCAAACTACAATTTATTAAGAAACAAGTTGGATTTGGCCGAAATTTCTTCCAAGTTTAAAAATGATCTTCCTTTTACATATATTTAAGGAGTTTATCTTCCATACACCTACGCGTATATCATGTTTATGAACTTTTCGGCGTTTAGTGCAAAACACATGGCATTAATTTGATGAATCTGTTAAGTTGGTGTGGTTCAATTAGTGTCCATTACTATAATGTGAAGTTTCGGGGGCATAATACATCACAATAAATATAGAGGTTACATTGTGTATGTCAACGTAAAAGTACAGTATACGTGTAAGTACATTCGTTCGTCGTCGTCCGTCGTCGTCGTTAACAATACTTCAAAACTCTTCTCCTCTGACACTACTTGACCAATTGGAACCAAACTTGTTATGACTGTTTTAAGGGTATCGTGCATAGAACTGATCTGGGGATTTTTGTTTGTACATGTACATAAAAATATAATTTTAGTCCCCTTCATACTTAAACATTGTACATGTAAATATTACTCTTTTTTAAGATGTTTATCACATACAATCTTTTATAATACTTAAAAGTTTTTTTTGTTTAATTTCCGATTTAAAGAAAACCATCACATTATGACTGTGTCTTTAAAAATGTTTTACAGCCATAGTGATGTCAGATGATGTTTTACAGCCATAGTGATGTCAGATGATGTTTTACAGCCATCGTGATGTCAGATGATGTTTTATACCCATGGTGATGTCAGATGATGTTTTACAACCATAGTGATGTCAGATGATGCTTACAGCCATAGTGATGTCAGATGATGTTTACAGCCATAGTGATATCAGATGATGTTTTACAGCCATAGTGATGTCAGATGATGTTTTACAGCCATCGTGATGTCAGATGATGTTTTACAGCCATAGTGATGTCAGATGATGCTTACAGCCATAGTGATGTCAGATGATGTTTACAGCCATAGTGATATCAGATGTTGTTTTACAGCCATAGTGATGTCAGATGATGTTTTACAGCCATAGTGATATCAGTTGATGTTTTACAGCCATAGTGATGTCAGATGATGCTTACAGCCATAGTGATGTCAGATGATGTTTTACAGCCATAGTGATGTCAGATGATGCTTACAGCCATAGTGATATCAGATGATGTTTTACAGCCATAGTGATGTCAGATGATGTTTTACAGCCATCGTGATGTCAGATGATGTTTTACAGCCATAGTGATGTCAGATGATGCTTACAGCCATAGTGATGTCAGATGATGTTTACAGCCATAGTGATTTTACAGCCATAGTGATGTCAGATGATGTTTTACAGCCATAGTGATATCAGTTGATGTTTTACAGCCATAATGATGTCAGATGATGCTTACAGCCATAGTGATGTCAGATGATGTTTTACAACCATAGTGATGTCAGATGATGCTTACAGCCATAGTGATGTCAGATGATGTTTACAGCCATAGTGATATCAGATGATGTTTTACAGCCATAGTGATATCAGATGATGTTTTACAGCCATAGTGATGTCAGATGATGTTTTACAGCCATCGTGATGTCAGATGATGTTTTACAGCCATAGTGATGTCAGATGATGCTTACAGCCATAGTGATGTCAGATGATGTTTACAGCCATAGTGATATCAGATGTTGTTTTACAGCCATAGTGATGTCAGATGATGTTTTACAGCCATAGTGATATCAGTTGATGTTTTACAGCCATAGTGATGTCAGATGATGCTTACAGCCATAGTGATGTCAGATGATGTTTACAGCCATAGTGATGTCAGATGATGTTTTATACCCATAGTGATATCAGATGATGTTTTATACCCATAGTGATGTCATATGATGTTGTTTTATACCCATAGTGATGTCAGATGATGTTTTATAGCCATAGTGTTGTTAGATGATGTTTTATAGCCATAGTGATGTCAGATAATGTTTTACAGCCATAGTGATGTCAGATGATGTTTTATACCCATAGTGATGTCAGATGATGTTTTATACCCATAGTGATGTCAGATGATGCTTACAGCCATAGTGATGTCAGATAATGTTTTATAGCCATAGTGATGTCAGATAATGTTTTATAGCCATAGTGATGTCAGATGATGTTTTATAGCCATAGTGATGTCAGATGATGTTTTACAGCCATAGTGATGTCAGATGATGTTTTACAGCCATAGTGATGTCAGATGATGTTTTACAGCCATAGTGATGTCAGATGATGTTTTATACCCATAGTGATGTCAGATGATGTTTTATAGCCATAGTGATGTCAGATGATGTTTAACAGCCATAGTGATGTCAGATGATGTTTTACAGCCATAGTGATGTCAGATGATGTTTTATACCCATAGTGATGTCAGATGATGTTTTACAGCCATAGTGATGTCAGATGATGTTTTATAGCCATAGTGATGTCAGATGATGTTTTATACCCATAGTGATGTCAGATGATGTTTTACAGCCATAGTGATGTCAGATGATGTTTTATAGCCATAGTGATGTCAGATAATGTTTTACAGCCATAGTGATGTCAGATGATGTTTTATACCCATAGTGATGTCAGATGATGTTTTATACCCATAGTGATGTCAGATGATGTTTTATACCCATAGTGATGTCAGATGATGTTTTATAGCCATAGTGATGTCAGATGATGTTTTACAGCCATAGTGATGTCAGATGATGTTTTACAGCCATAGTGATGTCAGATGTTGTTTTATACCCATAGTGATGTCAGATGATGTTTTACAGCCATAGTGATGTCAGATGATGTTTTATACCCATAGTGATGTCAGATGATGTTTTATAGCCATCGTGATGTCAGATGATGTTTTACAGCCATAGTGATGTCAGATGATGTTTTACAGCCATCGTTATGTCAGATGATATTTTACAGCCATAGTGATGTCAGATGTTGTTTTATACCCATAGTGATGTCAGATGTTGTTTTATACCCATAGTGATGTCAGATGATGTTTTATACCCATAGTGATGTCAGATGATGTTTTACAGCTATAGTGATGTCAGATGTTGTTTTACAGCCATAGTGATGTCAGATGATGTTTTACAGCCATAGTGATGTCAGATGATGTTTTACAGCCATAGTGATGTCAGATGTTGTTTTATACCCATAGTGATGTCAGATGATGTTTTACAGCCATAGTGATGTCAGATTTTGTTTTATACCCATAGTGATGTCAGATGTTGTTTTACAGCCATAGTGATGTCAGATGATGTTTTACAGCCATAGTGATGTCAGATGATGTTTTACAGCCATAGTGATGTCAGATGTTGTTTTATACCCATAGTGATGTCAGATGATGTTTTACAGCCATAGTGATGTCAGATGATGTTTTACAGCCATAGTGATGTCAGATGTTGTTTTATACCCATAGTGATGTCAGATGATGTTTTACAGCCATAGTGATGTCAGATGATGCTTACAGCCATAGTGATGTCAGGTGATGTTTTACAGCCATAGTGATGTCAGATGTTGTTTTACAGCCATAGTGATGTCAGATGATGTTTTACAGCCATAGTGATGTCAGATGATGTTTTATAGCCATAGTGATGTCAGATGATGTTTTACAGCCATAGTGATGTCAGATGTTGTTTTATACCCATAGTGATGTCAGATGATGTTTTATAGCCATAGTGATGTCAGATGATGTTTTACAGCCATAGTGATGTCAGATAATGTTTTATACCCATAGTGATGTCAGATGATGTTTTATACCCATAGTGATGTCAGATGATGTTTATAGCCATAGTGATGTCATATGATGTTTTATAGCCATAGTGATGTCAGATGATGTTTTACAGCCATAGTGATGTCAGATGATGTTTTCCTTAGAACATTCAATAGACATTGATTTTGAATTACACTGTTAGATTAACTATAATTATAGAAGTACGAGTTACAACATACACTCAAATCAACCAATGCAGGCATTGATATACTACAATGTCATAAAAACAACATTTTGATAATTTCGTAAAGTATTAAAAATAAATCTCTTTCTCTTATATTTGCACATGATATGGATGGATCGCTTCTTAAAAGGATGAGGGTTTTATTAAGTATCAAGACATTAATATATATTCTCAAACAGCCAATTTACATTGATACAGAGAAAATCAAAAAGTACATAGCATACACATTCATGAACACACACAAGTATTTATAATGTGTACAAAACAGTATCGTTAATGTTTAATAAATTTACATAAATTTGTTTTTACTTGACATTAGTTCAGAAAACCTAAAGGTGTTATGAGCTTTCAGATAATACCTAGGTAAAAGTCTTATGCGTTTTACGGTTAAATTTATACATTCCAATGTATAGTGGTATTCGTCTCCTATTTTTTGACGTGAGCAGAGATGACATTGTCGGTTTTCTCTATCTATATTTTGCTATCTGCCTTTTTCTGTTGGTTATTGATGGTTCGTAGTTCTGAACCTACACAATTTTATTGCGTCAGTTTTATGTAAAATATTAGAATATTCTTCAAATTCAAACCTAGTCTTAAAGATTCTATAATTTAATGCTTTTGGAGAGTCAAACATGGTTGAATGCCAAGATTGTACGAATTGGTCCACTTTCGAAATTTTCGTTATTCTATATGTATGAAAAGCCACATTCATTAAAAATTGTCTGTATAAACGACACCCAGCATAAGGATAAGTTGTGTTCTTTGATTTTTTTACCTGTTTTATATACTATGCGTGAGACTTTGTCTGTTTACCAGATTTCCCCAAAATGTAATGCACCTTAACTTTATATCAATTTCTAGTGGGTATCTACCCAGCTCACTGTATATCATATAGCTAGGGGTAGAAGATTTCAAATTTTTAAAAAATTACAGAATTTCTAGTGAACTCTTTCAAATACATCATTATTACCACATCCAATAACCTCACAGCCAAAAAGTAATATAGGTTTTACCATTTTATGAAATAAATCAATTTGAATACTAATTGGAAGTTTATAGAGTCGTCCCAATTTAAGAAGCTCATACATAGCTCTAAGAGCTTTATCGGCGAAGTAATTTTTTGCCATACTAAAATTACAGGTTTTGGTAAAGACAATACCAAGATAATTGAATTCTTTAACAATTTCAATATCAGCGGTTCCATAAGAGAATTTTAAGTCTTTGCTGGTTCTGTCGAATCCAAAAAACCATGACTTTTGTTTTATTTACATTTACCGTCAATTTCCATGTTTCACAATATTCTTGAAAAGCAATTAATTGAGCTTGAAGATCCTGTGGTGATTCGGCCAAGAGAGCGGTATCATCGGCATATAAAAGAACAAAAGTATATTTTTCCATTGACATTATTAAAGCTGCATTAGCTGCCAAATTTGTTCAGTTTTGATTCTACTGAATTTTGCTGATTCAATGAAATAAGTTTGTAATAATGCAATTGAGGCAATAAATGTCGATAATACCTACAGACTATTGTGAAAACAACGTGTTTTTTTTTTAATCAGAGAAGATAAATAGATCTGATCTAATTATTTTTCGCCATTACTCCAGAAGGTTGCCGACAGGACATTAACCTGGGTGAAAAATGCTTTAACCTTGGTAAAATATTAACAATAACGGCTACACAGGTAAATACATTTTCAAGGCTAAAAACCACTAATTCCATTTCCCATAGGCTTCTATGCTAATTTCACAATATTCAATGGCTTCTCTGGACTTTACCTTAACTTTAACCTGCAGAGGACTATATATCAGCATGATTCTACATATGTCAGCTCACAATCCTCAGAATGGCATGTGGGGTTAGCAGACTAGCAGTGCAGTACTGGTCACCGGAAGTGAAGGGTCTATAAATAGCATGGGAAATCCCAGTGTTTTCACAAGATAGGGGTATATTTAAAAATCATTATGGAGATTAGGCTTCACATCACAAGAAGCAAAATGCACCTATAAAATGTACAAAAATGTTTTTCCTTTCAGAAACAGTTTACATTTTTTAAATAAGATGAGAACTTTTTTCACAGCACTATGAGGAACAGGGGTAATTTCTGCGTAGGACTATTTTTGCGTATTGTCCAAATGCTCATTGGTTGAATTGGTGGTCTGTAACCTATATACCCAATACTGTTAGACCAGGTTTGCACTCTTGTGTGGTATTTGTTATACATGACGGGCAGAGGGGTTTCTTAACGCCCTTGGCTTTCATTTGAGGTATCACACGGACGGTGTAAAGTATCGAAGCGTTTACACGGTCCCCAGGCAAAGACATACCCGTGAATGTAGGTCATGGTGTATTCGGGGAAATTAGTTGTCATTTCACCACGTTCATTTATTAAATTAATTAAATGCGTTATCACGTGATCTAATGTCGACCCGTGATCTATTGATGTACGCTATTTATTGTACAGCCTTCAGCATTTGCTGAATCTTTGACCCAGCAAAATACTTTTTGGGATAAAACCAACACATCCAAATGCGTGTAAGGCAGAAAGGTAGGTCAAAAATAGTGCACGCCATTCAATTGATGAGAAATCTCCTAGGCCGAAAAAATAATGTTTTCCGATCACCATTCTAAAATTTTGTCGGGTCGGTAGGTAGGGATTTATTTTTATTTATTTTTTTAAAATGGAATAAGTCATAGTGACACCAAACTTAGAATACAATGAACCAAATATGCAAAAACTAATAGATTTAGTCCACGGCCTAGTCCCTTTGGGAATTCGGCGCTTGAGATATTTTTTGTTTTGACGGTGGTGGTCAAAACAAAGAAATATATAATTCAAGTGTCGGATCTCAAATGGGATTATCCACGACCAAAAGCACAATCACTGCATATGTGTTTACAATCGAATCTATATACAAACAACCAACATTTCTCTTTGTTTTCCATCTAAGATAGAAAGTAAACAACTTTGGCTTTATTTTCTACTATTTTTTTCTGAAAGACAATCGGCTTAACAAATAAAAACTTTCGGGTAGGGGGTCGGAAGGAGGGTCGGTAGGGTGACCGGAAACAATATATTTTTAGGCCTAATAGGATGGTCTATGGTGCTAGAGGTTGTCTGGCAAGCTATTTTGTTACAAAACACATGGCCTTGAGGAATATGTTGAGTTGGGGTAGTCCAATTAGCTGCCCTTTAAAAGTTAATGACAGTGTTGTGAAGCACTGAATGTACATACGCGTTATGTTAGTTCTGAAACCAAATAATACTGGCAGTGCCTCTGGATATATTTTATACAGCTGCAAAACAAGTACTATAGTATAGAAAACATTTTTTTAGGCTATTTAGAAGTTGATAAAATTGTTTGATACGAGATTTAGTTGAAATATTGATTTTGAAGTGTTAACTGTGAGTCAGTATCGATGGATTCGGCCTTAAAGTCCTTCATATACCGGTATTGTAATTTTGATTCATATAAGCTTTTCTCATCTAAAAACTTCGAAGACAAACATGGCACTGTCCTGTCGTTGTGTTAGGTATTCCAGTTATGAGTATAAGTATAAACACAGGGGCGGATCCAGGATTTGAGTTGGGGGGGGGGGGCGTTAATTGAATTAAATGCAGTGCAAAGCAAGGCAATAATTATTATGGGTTGAAACTGGTGGTGAAATTTATTTTTCTTACTGAATTAGTGGGGGGCGTACGCCCGGTACGCCAGTCCTTGGATCTGCGCCTGAATCAGGGAAGGTCTGGTTTCACGCGCAGTAGGGGAATATTTGAGGGAACGAGGAATTTCAACGGACGGGTGAATTTTTCTCAATCGGGTAGTATCATTGTTTACTCTACTAAGCCAATTTTTCGGTTTGAACCTTATTGACCGCAGTCCTCGCAATTGATTGCCATACTTCAAACCATGATCATATCTGAATATTTGCAGTTGATGTATTTATCCGGTCTTAAATAACTGAAACATGTATTGTAGTTATTAATATACTAGAAATGAATTGAGTGCCTGATTAATCAAAGGACCATTCATTCACTGAATCACATAAGTATGGCTTAGACGTTAAATAAATTGCCGCCATCCATATAAGTATAAGAAGCCTGATAAAATGACTCGTCATACGAATGAGGTTCAAGCTCAAAGTTGTCACAACAAATCACGCAAAAGATAAGTGCTCAAGTACGGAAGCCCATTAGTGCCAGGTGACTTATTTTTAAGTAGTTATAAAGACTTCGTATCTCGTCATAACGACTTAAAACGAGATACGAAGTCGTTTAAACGAGTTAGCTATGCCGTTATAATGAGATACTAAGTCGTTTAAATGAAATGTTAAGTCGTTTGAACGAGTTCGCTAAGTCGTTTAAACGAGATACTAAGTCGTTTAAACGAGATACGAAGCCGTTTAAACGAGTTAGCTATGTCGTTATAACGAGATACTAAGTCGTTTAAACGAGATGATAGGTCGTTTAAACGAGTTCACAAAGTCGTTTAAACGAGATACTCTGTCGTTATAACTAGATACTAAGTCGTTAAAACGACTGAGAAATAAGTAAACACCTGGCACTAATGGGCTTCCGTACTCAAGTGCAAGAGCAACACGCATGAACATATATATCCGTTGATTGAATTCCACATACTTAACACAGTTTTAGGTTATTGTCCTGATTTCACAACAAGTTTTTGAATTTTTCCAGTAATTGGCAAATGACACAACTTTATAAATATTGCAAAACCTTGTGAGTTGGGAATTACTGTCAATTCGAGTCTTCCATGATTCAGTTTGAACACTTTAAATGTTTTCGTTCACTAGTTTTTTTGTAGGCTAATTTTAAAGGAAAATGTCCCGTAGATATAAATTCATATCTGTACTCCTCTAGTATATTTGTAGAAAACATTGCATACATCAGGAATAAGGTAATATTGTTTATGATTTCCTATCATCAAGAAAGTAAATAGTCAAAAATATCTGTCTGGATTTATAGCTTACACCTAACAAAAAAACTTATGTAGAAACAACAGTTTTCTTTGTCTATTTGACTACCTGTAGGATGCAAGACCACAATGCTCTCACATATGTTGGAATGGGTTGATTTAACAAGAATAGGTATGGTTTATATGTCAAACAGACAAAATCAAAAGGAATGAAAACCTCAACCCAAGGCCACCAATTGGTCTTCAATGAACGACGGCAAAACCCTCATACAACAGAGGCTGCAGCTGCCCCAAAAACTTCATTGTACACAGGTACAGCGGAAGACTTCCAATATATATTCAAGTAAAATAAAAAATAAACTAAACTTCAGGTACAAACGAAACAAGACACAGTCAGACATGTATTCCTGAATTGGGTCAGGCGCAAAAAATGCAGCGGGGTTAAAGTACTTTGGCGTGATCACAGCCCTTCCATTTTAAATTATGGCCATGGTGGAAAAATATTACACGGTTAAACACACCACAAAATCAGTTCTGAATCCCTTGTTACAACGGAAATAAAGGAACTGAATATAAATTACACAAATGTACAAGTCTTTACTTTCAGAATACGTTTGATTAAAAAGTGCTGCAAGCCGTTTAAATATGCCCTCTCATTTGTTTTCAAATTGTTCCATACTCCACAATCATAAAGAGTGGACGGTAGGACAACTGTATAAGTCAATAAGCACTTTTGGGTTTGACATTTCCGACATTATTCGACTAGGACAAAAAATCAATTTCTTCCTTTTTGACAATAGTTATATGTTCTTTCACTCGAGTTCAATTTTAAGTTAAGTCCCAAAAAATGCAGTGGGTTGAACTAGTACACCTCTGCACCTCTAGCAAAATATGCACACGGTATAATATCCAACTCAAAAGGAGTCTGATTCCAATGCAAACACTAAAACATACATGTCTTATGATAGCTTATAAACTGTACACTATAAAATATCTTACATTTTTAAAATATCTTATAAAGCTAAGGAGATATCTAATGAGATTAAATATATTATATAGTTTATATGTTGTTTTTCATTAAGTTTACGAGTTATATCTTATAAACTTTATACGATATCACATATTGTTTACGCTAGAAGATATTTAAATCATTTATAAGATATCTTAAAAGTTTTATGTGAAAATCTTGTATAGAAAAAAGTAAAAGATCTTTTAAAGTATATGGTATAAAAATTCTTTGTATACTCATGACAACCGATCCCAGAGTAACGCGATGACGGACAACCAATCCAAAAGAAACACGACGACAGAGTTCCATTCGACAATGCCATTACCACTCCAATTAAAAACTATAATTTACAAACAGTGTAAACTGCGATTTGAGATATCATATATCGATGTAACAGAGAATTCTCTTGAATACTTGGATGTTAGTTACAACACATTTTACTCCTGGATAGGGCCGATAAATAAAACAAAGTAAAAAAAGAACTTTTAAAGTATATGGTATATCTTTGAAAAGATATGAAAGTAAAGACTGTTTGCCATAAACCAGTGCCATGCCAGTGTTTGAAATACTGTGTTTAATTTCGATATAGATGGCTCTCGTTTGATCTTTATTTAAAATGTTGAAGATCAATTTCTTAAAGTGAATAGCATAATTTCGGAACTTGCAAATCATACGCATTGTATAATTGTGACTTTATCGTGAAGATATTCTAATTTTTTCCAGAAGAGCATTCAAAATTTGTTTCAAAATACCGTGATTAAGTTCGATGCAATACAGTAGGGAATCAATATTCAATGCATAAAAATTATAATCGATGTAAGCAGTTTAGCTACAAGTTAAAGCTATGATGGTGGATTTACCAACAATATATATTTCAATACCTTAGTTGTGTCAAATATTTGATAACAGCATTAAAGATTATGAACTTTAGTTACAGTGTCTGGTGTTTGTCACATCAAACTATGTTCGTAGAACATGTAATTTTTTTTCGTCGTGAACAATTCATATAAAGTGCTGTTACAAAAGGAAAATACGCGTTAACTGCTTAAAGGTTTTCAACTTAAATGACTCAGAACTCAAGTAAAGCTTACGCAACTAGAATTTGCTAAAAATGAAATAAAAAAAAAAGTGTTACAAAAAGGTCCAACATGTTATATGTTTTAGTGTTATTGTTCAACTGCTCGGACGTTAAACCACAACAAACAAACAAACTGTTTACCTTTGCAGGAAGAGTTTAGAAATTACCTTGAAGTTATAAACAATATATCTTTGCTATCGGAAATTTTTAGCGCACACCAGGAAATATTTTCTTGTAAATAAAAATGAATTAAAGTTTGCCTGTTCGTTCAGATAAAAAGATGACAATAGTCGTTATGGTAGGTTTTTAAAAGTATCTTTTTTCTGTTAAGAAATCCATATTCCTTATTTCATTCGTCTTCTAAAAAGTTGTAATTTATATTGTTTGATGATCAATGACCGATAGTACTGTTTTTTTGAAAGAAAGTAATTAAGTTTTCTCCTTGACAAACAATGTCGTCTTTTCGGTAAGTTCATGATTGATGCTATATTTTTATAATTAACGATAACAGCCAGTGTGATTTGTTTCGGAAAGCATGTAAATGCACACCTGAAAATATGTAAGTACGGTCTAAATCTTATGTCTTGCCGTTATTATACATGTATCACAAAGACAACAACAGTAGTCTTAATAACAAGACTTATTTTGATTTTAGAGCCGAAGTGTGAACTTGATGTTTCTCATGTTTGTAATTAAAAACGTGGTTAACAGCACAGAATTATTGTATAAAACGAAGCCAACGAATTGCTCGTTTAGCGAAACGGTTGACAAATGTTTGCGAGTTGATTGCTCGAATTCTGGGCTCCAAACGCTACCGGTCATCCCAGGGAATGTGTGCATTGCTGATTTCCAAAACAATAATATTAGTTACATTAAAAAACAGTATTTTTCAAACTATTCTGATATAACTGAGTTGGATTTATCAATCAACAAGCTTGTGGCGTTGGATAGAGAAACGTTTGAAGGCCTTACAGCACTAATTCTTTTGAGATTAAACTCCAATCAAATACGACAATTAGCGTCTGATACTTTTGAGAATATTACCAGCATGGTTCAACTTTATATACAGAATAATCACATCAACTGGTCGTCGACAAAAGTGACCTTCCCGTCATCCATGAAATCACTTCACGCCGATGCTTTTGTTTATAAATCATCAGTGTTCAAAACTGCAATTAATCGTCTCCGGGAACTAACTTTGTCTGGATTTGAAGGTCAATGCAATATGTCTATTGTTACAAGGGATACTTTTAAGAAGGTCCCAAATCTACAAGTTCTCGAAATAACGCAATGTGGAATCAATTACATATTCAGACATTCTCTTGATTTCTTGAAGAACCTTTACAGGTTGGATATTTCTTATAACCCTTGTTTAAAATTTGCTGGGTTACAGAACGTGACAATGGATTTACCTTCGACTTCAATACGGTATCTGTCGTTTAATAAAATTCACCAGACATTTGAAATGAACACGATGCTCCTTAAGTCACATATAGCAGATTTACATAACACAAAGTTAGTTGAACTACATGGAGATAGTAACCGAATCCAGCTTATTGAAACGGGGGCTTTAAAGTTACTTCCTCTGACCATGCAAAATTTATCATTTAGTGATAACATGTTTTCCTACGGAAACTACCTTAATGATGCCATAGTCATTACTATAAAGTTTCTCAATGCTTCGTACATGTTTACAGCACATAAACGCCAACCAGATGAAAAATGCATAAAAAATTCTTTGTACACTCATGACAACCGACCCCAGAGTAACGCGATGACGGACAACCAATCCAAAAGAAACACGATGACAGAGTTCCATTCGACAATGCCATTACCACTCCAATTAAAAACTATAATTTACAAACAGTGTAAACTGCGATTTGAGATACCATATATCGATGTAACAGAGAATTCTCTTGAATACTTGGATGTTAGTTACAACACATTTTACTCCTGGATTGGGCCGATAAATAAAACAAACAAATTGTCATACCTTGATCTATCAAATAATCTCTGTTCAAATGTATCCAAAATATTTTTCATGGGGGCTCCAAATTTGGAAACTTTGAAGATACAAAACAATTATCTTGGACTTTCGTTTAGTTCCGATACAAAAGGTGAAATATTTCAGTATTCGACCAAACTTAAAATTTTGGATGCCTCAGGAAACAGAATAACCTTTCTTCCATTTCACTTTTTTAAAAACCAGATACACTTAGAAAACCTATCTTTGGCAGAAAATATGCTTGATGACGTTACTTTTCAAGTAGAACATATGAAAAATCTGTCTAATTTAGATTTATCAGGCAACATTATATTTGAATTAAGTGAATCTGCCAGAAATCAATTTGACAGAATAAATGTAATAACACTAGATCTAACCAATAATCCACTACGCTGTTCGTGTGATACTATCGAATTTATCAGATGGATGTCAGAAACCAGCATAAACTTCAGTAACTTACAAAGTTATATTTGTCTTTCTCCAAAGGGTAAAGTTCTACTTTCTAATCCCGAATCAGTTTTTCAAACTCTGAACAAAGCGTGCTCTAAGTATACGGCTATAATTATATGTAGTGTGTCCCTTTCAATGTTGTTTTTGGTAGTATTGTTTTTAGGGATAACATACCGCTATCGCCGGAAGCTTCGTTATATTTTTTACATAACGAAAAACAAATTTAAGATAAATGTCGAAGCCTGCGAAGGTAGAAGTTACAAGTATGATGCATTCATTTCTTACGCGGAGGAAGATTGCTCCTTTGTGCACAACAAGCTTGTTAAAATCCTAGAAGAAACTGCTGGATTTAAGTTATGCATACATAAACGGGATTTCCTTCCAGGGTATTATATTGCAGAAAATATTACCGTGTCAATACACCATAGCCGTAAAGTGGTTGTTATTATGTCGCGGAATTATCTTAGATCAAACTGGGGTCTATTCGAATACAACATGGCTAAAACTGAAGGTATCTATTCTAGAAGCAAAGAAAATATCTTGTATCTCGTGTTCATAGAGCAGCTGTCAGGAAAGGATCTGCCGCTGCAAATTTTAGAACAGATTGAATCAAAATCGTACATGGAGTACCCGAACGATGAGTATGGAGACCAGGTATTCTTTCAGAAGCTTGTGGAAGCGTTAAAAGTATGATAGTATTTTTTTAGCAAGCGCTAATTTTTTTTTTAAAGTTGGTCCCAGATTCTGACAGACGCAGGTTCAGTGAGGTTTATTACCAGCGAGTCTCAGTGACACTGCGATTGTGAAATTTGAACTTCGCTTTAGAACCGATTTCATTTTATTTTCCTGTTAGTATGAATAGAGAAAATCAAGTGAGCTTTGTACTAAAACTGTTCAAATAGTCATTTTTTCATATGATTCATATTACATCAATTTCATTCAATTAATAATGACATTTCCGACATTATTCGACTAGGACAAAAAAGCAATTTCTTCCTTTTTGACAATGGTTATATGTTCTTTCACTCGAGTTCAATTTTAAGTTAAGTCCCAAAAAATGCAGTGGGTTGAACTAGTACACCCCTGCACCTCTAGCAAAATATGCACACGGTATAATATCCAACTCAAAAGGAGTCTGATTCCAATGCAAACACTAAAACATACATGTCTTATGATAGCTTATAAACTGTACACTATAAAATATCTTACATTTTTAAAATATCTTATAAAGCTAAGGAGATATCTAATGAGATTAAATGTATTATATAGTTTATATGTTGTTTTTCATTAAGTTTATGAGTTATATCTTATAAATTTTATACGATATCACATATTGTTTACGCTAGAAGATATTTAAATCATTTATAAGATATCTTAAAAGATTTATGTGAAAATCTTGTATAGAAAAAAGTAAAAGATCTTTTAAAGTATATGGTATAAAAATTCTTTGTATACTCATGACAACCGATCCCAGAGTAACGCGATGACGGACAACCAATCCAAAAGAAACACGACGACAGAGTTCCATTCGACAATGCCATTACCACTCCAATTAAAAACTATAATTTACAAACAGTGTAAACTGCGATTTGAGATATCATATATCGATGTAACAGAGAATTCTCTTGAATACTTGGATGTTAGTTACAACACATTTTACTCCTGGATAGGGCCGATAAATAAAACAAAGTAAAAAAAGAACTTTTAAAGTATATGGTATATCTTTGAAAAGATATGAAAGTAAAGACTGTTTGCCATAAACCAGTGCCATGCCAGTGTTTGAAATACTGTGTTTAATTTCGATATAGATGGCTCTCGTTTGATCTTTATTTAAAATGTTGAAGATCAATTTCTTAAAGTGAATAGCATAATTTCGGAACTTGCAAATCATACGCATTGTATAATTGTGACTTTATCGTGAAGATATTCTAAATTTTTCCAGAAGAGCATTCAAAATTTGTTTCAAAATACCGTGATTAAGTTCGATGCAATACAGTAGGGAATCAATATTCAATGCATAAAAATTATAATCGATGTAAGCAGTTTAGCTACAAATTAAAGCTATGATGGTGGATTTACCAACAATATATATTTCAATACCTTAGTTGTGTCAAATATTTGATAACAGCATTAAAGATTATGAACTTTAGTTACAGTGTCTGGTGTTTGTCACATCAAACTATGTTCGTAGAACATGTAATTTTTTTTTCGTCGTGAACAATTCATATAAAGTGCTGCTACAAAAGGAAAATACGCGTTAACTGCTTAAAGGTTTTCAACTTAAATGACTCAGAACTCAAGTAAAGCTTACGCAACTAGTATTTGCTAAAAATGAAATAAAAAAAAAAGTGTTACAAAAAGGTCCAACATGTTATATGTTTTAGTGTTATTGTTCAACTGCTCGGACGTTAAACCACAACAAACAAACAAACTGTTTACCTTTGCAGGAAGAGTTTAGAAATTACCTTGAAGTTATAAACAATATATCTTTGCTATCGGAAATTTTTAGCGCACACCAGGAAATATTTTCTTGTAAATAAAAATGAATTAAAGTTTGCCTGTTCGTTCAGATAAAAAGATGACAATAGTCGTTATGGTAGGTTTTTAAAAGTATCTTTTTTCTGTTAAGAAATCCATATTCCTTATTTCATTCGTCTTCTAAAAAGTTGTAATTTATATTGTTTGATGATCAATGACCGATAGTACTGTTTTTTTGAAAGAAAGTAATTAAGTTTTCTCCTTGACAAACAATGTCGTCTTTTCGGTAAGTTCATGATTGATGCTATATTTTTATAATTAACGATAACAGCCAGTGTGATTTGTTTCGGAAAGCATGTAAATGCACACCTGAAAATATGTAAGTACGGTCTAAATCTTATGTCTTGCCGTTATTATACATGTATCACAAAGACAACAACAGTAGTCTTAATAACAAGACTTATTTTGATTTTAGAGCCGAAGTGTGAACTTGATGTTTCTCATGTTTGTAATTAAAAACGTGGTTAACAGCACAGAATTATTGTATAAAACGAAGCCAACGAATTGCTCGTTTAGCGAAACGGTTGACAAATGTTTGCGAGTTGATTGCTCGAATTCTGGGCTCCAAACGCTACCGGTCATCCCAGGGAATGTGTGCATTGCTGATTTCCAAAACAATAATATTAGTTACATTAAAAAACAGTATTTTTCAAACTATTCTGATATAACTGAGTTGGATTTATCAATCAACAAGCTTGTGGCGTTGGATAGAGAAACGTTTGAAGGCCTTACAGCACTAATTCTTTTGAGATTAAACTCCAATCAAATACGACAATTAGCGTCTGATACTTTTGAGAATATTACCAGCATGGTTCAACTTTATATACAGAATAATCACATCAACTGGTCGTCGACAAAAGTGACCTTCCCGTCATCCATGAAATCACTTCACGCCGATGCTTTTGTTTATAAATCATCAGTGTTCAAAACTGCAATTAATCGTCTCCGGGAACTAACTTTGTCTGGATTTGAAGGTCAATGCAATATGTCTATTGTTACAAGGGATACTTTTAAGAAGGTCCCAAATCTACAAGTTCTCGAAATAACGCAATGTGGAATCAATTACATATTCAGACATTCTCTTGATTTCTTGAAGAACCTTTACAGGTTGGATATTTCTTATAACCCTTGTTTAAAATTTGCTGGGTTACAGAACGTGACAATGGATTTACCTTCGACTTCAATACGGTATCTGTCGTTTAATAAAATTCACCAGACATTTGAAATGAACACGATGCTCCTTAAGTCACATATAGCAGATTTACATAACACAAAGTTAGTTGAACTACATGGAGATAGTAACCGAATCCAGCTTATTGAAACGGGGGCTTTAAAGTTACTTCCTCTGACCATGCAAAATTTATCATTTAGTGATAACATGTTTTCCTACGGAAACTACCTTAATGATGCCATAGTCATTACTATAAAGTTTCTCAATGCTTCGTACATGTTTACAGCACATAAACGCCAACCAGATGAAAAATGCATAAAAAATTCTTTGTACACTCATGACAACCGACCCCAGAGTAACGCGATGACGGACAACCAATCCAAAAGAAACACGATGACAGAGTTCCATTCGACAATGCCATTACCACTCCAATTAAAAACTATAATTTACAAACAGTGTAAACTGCGATTTGAGATACCATATATCGATGTAACAGAGAATTCTCTTGAATACTTGGATGTTAGTTACAACACATTTTACTCCTGGATTGGGCCGATAAATAAAACAAACAAATTGTCATACCTTGATCTATCAAATAATCTCTGTTCAAATGTATCCAAAATATTTTTCATGGGGGCTCCAAATTTGGAAACTTTGAAGATACAAAACAATTATCTTGGACTTTCGTTTAGTTCCGATACAAAAGGTGAAATATTTCAGTATTCGACCAAACTTAAAATTTTGGATGCCTCAGGAAACAGAATAACCTTTCTTCCATTTCACTTTTTTAAAAACCAGATACACTTAGAAAACCTATCTTTGGCAGAAAATATGCTTGATGACGTTACTTTTCAAGTAGAACATATGAAAAATCTGTCTAATTTAGATTTATCAGGCAACATTATATTTGAATTAAGTGAATCTGCCAGAAATCAATTTGACAGAATAAATGTAATAACACTAGATCTAACCAATAATCCACTACGCTGTTCGTGTGATACTATCGAATTTATCAGATGGATGTCAGAAACCAGCATAAACTTCAGTAACTTACAAAGTTATATTTGTCTTTCTCCAAAGGGTAAAGTTCTACTTTCTAATCCCGAATCAGTTTTTCAAACTCTGAACAAAGCGTGCTCTAAGTATACGGCTATAATTATATGTAGTGTGTCCCTTTCAATGTTGTTTTTGGTAGTATTGTTTTTAGGGATAACATACCGCTATCGCTGGAAGCTTCGTTATATTTTTTACATAACGAAAAACAAATTTAAGATAAATGTCGAAGCCTGCGAAGGTAGAAGTTACAAGTATGATGCATTCATTTCTTACGCGGAGGAAGATTGCTCCTTTGTGCACAACAAGCTTGTTAAAATCCTAGAAGAAACTGCTGGATTTAAGTTATGCATACATAAACGGGATTTCCTTCCAGGGTATTATATTGCAGAAAATATTACCGTGTCAATACACCATAGCCGTAAAGTGGTTGTTATTATGTCGCGGAATTATCTTAGATCAAACTGGGGTCTATTCGAATACAACATGGCTAAAACTGAAGGTATCTATTCTAGAAGCAAAGAAAATATCTTGTATCTCGTGTTCATAGAGCAGCTGTCAGGAAAGGATCTGCCGCTGCAAATTTTAGAACAGATTGAATCAAAATCGTACATGGAGTACCCGAACGATGAGTATGGAGACCAGGTATTCTTTCAGAAGCTTGTGGAAGCGTTAAAAGTATGATAGTATTTTTTTAGCAAGCGCTAATTTTTTTTTTAAAGTTGGTCCCAGATTCTGACAGACGCAGGTTCAGTGAGGTTTATTACCAGCGAGTCTCAGTGACACTGCGATTGTGAAATTTGAACTTCGCTTTAGAACCGATTTCATTTTATTTTCCTGTTAGTATGAATAGAGAAAATCAAGTGAGCTTTGTACTAAAACTGTTCAAATAGTCATTTTTTCATATGATTCATATTACATCAATTTCATTCAATTAATAATGACATTTCCGACATTATTCGACTAGGACAAAAAAGCAATTTCTTCCTTTTTGACAATGGTTATATGTTCTTTCACTCGAGTTCAATTTTAAGTTAAGTCCCAAAAAATGCAGTGGGTTGAACTAGTACACCTCTGCACCTCTAGCAAAATATGCACACGGTATAATATCCAACTCAAAAGGAGTCTGATTCCAATGCAAACACTAAAACATACATGTCTTATGATAGCTTATAAACTGTACACTATAAAATATCTTACATTTTTTTAAATATCTTATAAAGCTAAGGAGATATCTAATGAGATTAAATATATTATATAGTTTATATGTTGTTTTTCATTAAGTTTATGAGTTATATCTTATAAATTTTATACGATATCTCATATTGTTTACGCTAGAAGATATTTAAATCATTTATAAGATATCTTAAAAGATTTATGTGAAAATCTTGTATAGAAAAAAGTAAAAGATCTTTTAAAGTATATGGTATAAAAATTCTTTGTATACTCATGACAACCGATCCCAGAGTAACGCGATGACGGACAACCAATCCAAAAGAAACACGACGACAGAGTTCCATTCGAAAATGCCATTACCACTCCAATTAAAAACTATAATTTACAAACAGTGTAAACTGCGATTTGAGATACCATATATCGATGTAACAGAGAATTCTCTTGAATACTTGGATGTTAGTTACAACACATTTTATTCCTGGATAGGGCCGATAAATAAAACAAAGTAAAAAAAGAACTTTTAAAGTATATGGTATATCTTTGAAAAGATATGAAAGTAAAGACTGTTTGCCATAAACCAGTGCCATGCCAGTGTTTGAAATACTGTGTTTAATTTCGATATAGATGGCTCTCGTTTGATCTTTATTTAAAATGTTGAAGATCAATTTCTTAAAGTGAATAGCATAATTTCGGAATTTGCAAATCATACGCATTGTATAATTGTGACTTTATCGTGAAGATATTCTAAATTTTTCCAGAAGAGCATTCAAAATTTGTTTCAAAATACCGTGATTAAGTTCGATGCAATACAGTAGGGAATCAATATTCAATGCATAAAAATTATAATCGATGTAAGCAGTTTAGCTACAAGTTAAAGCTATGATGGTGGATTTACCAACAATATATATTTCAATACCTTAGTTGTGTCAAATATTTGATAACAGCATTAAAGATTATGATCTTTAGTTACAGTGTCTGGTGTTTGTCACATCAAACTATGTTCGTAGAACATGTAATTTTTTTTCGTCGTGAACAATTCATATAAAGTGCTGCTACAAAAGGAAAATACGCGTTAACTGCTTAAAGGTTTTCAACTTAAATACTCAGAACTCAAGTAAAGCTTACGCAACTAGAATTTGCTAAAAATGAAATAAAAAAAAAGTGTTACAAAAAGGTCCAACATGTTATATGTTTTAGTGTTATTGTTCAACTGCTCGGACGTTAAACCACAACAAACAAACAAACTGTTTACCTTTGCAGGAAGAGTTTAGAAATTACCTTGAAGTTATAAACAATATATCTTTGCTATCGGAAATTTTTAGCGCACACCAGGAAATATTTTCTTGTAAATAAAAATGAATTAAAGTTTGCCTGTTCGTTCAGATAAAAAGATGACAATAGTCGTTATGGTAGGTTTTTAAAAGTATCTTTTTTCTGTTAAGAAATCCATATTCCTTATTTCATTCGTCTTCTAAAAAGTTGTAATTTATATTGTTTGATGATCAATGACCGATAGTACTGTTTTTTTGAAAGAAAGTAATTAAGTTTTCTCCTTGACAAACAATGTCGTCTTTTCGGTAAGTTCATGATTGATGCTATATTTTTATAATTAACGATAACAGCCAGTGTGATTTGTTTCGGAAAGCATGTAAATGCACACCTGAAAATATGTAAGTACGGTCTAAATCTTAGGTCTTGCCGTTATTATACATGTATCACAAAGACAACAACAGTAGTCTTAATAACAAGACTTATTTTGATTTTAGAGCCGAAGTGTGAACTTGATGTTTCTCATGTTTGTAATTAAAAACGTGGTTAACAGCACAGAATTATTGTATAAAACGAAGCCAACGAATTGCTCGTTTAGCGAAACGGTTGACAAATGTTTGCGAGTTGATTGCTCGAATTCTGGGCTCCAAACGCTACCGGTCATCCCAGGGAATGTGTGCATTGCTGATTTCCAAAACAATAATATTAGTTACATTAAAAAACAGTATTTTTCAAACTATTCTGATATAACTGAGTTGGATTTATCAATCAACAAGCTTGTGGCGTTGGATAGAGAAACGTTTGAAGGCCTTACAGCACTAATTCTTTTGAGATTAAACTCCAATCAAATACGACAATTAGCGTCTGATACTTTTGAGAATATTACCAGCATGGTTCAACTTTATATACAGAATAATCACATCAACTGGTCGTCGACAAAAGTGACCTTCCCGTCATCCATGAAATCACTTCACGCCGATGCTTTTGTTTATAAATCATCAGTGTTCAAAACTGCAATTAATCGTCTCCGGGAACTAACTTTGTCTGGATTTGAAGGTCAATGCAATATGTCTATTGTTACAAGGGATACTTTTAAGAAGGTCCCAAATCTACAAGTTCTCGAAATAACGCAATGTGGAATCAATTACATATTCAGACATTCTCTTGATTTCTTGAAGAACCTTTACAGGTTGGATATTTCTTATAACCCTTGTTTAAAATTTGCTGGGTTACAGAACGTGACAATGGATTTACCTTCGACTTCAATACGGTATCTGTCGTTTAATAAAATTCACCAGACATTTGAAATGAACACGATGCTCCTTAAGTCACATATAGCAGATTTACATAACACAAAGTTAGTTGAACTACATGGAGATAGTAACCGAATCCAGCTTATTGAAACGGGGGCTTTAAAGTTACTTCCTCTGACCATGCAAAATTTATCATTTAGTGATAACATGTTTTCCTACGGAAACTACCTTAATGATGCCATAGTCATTACTATAAAGTTTCTCAATGCTTCGTACATGTTTACAGCACATAAACGCCAACCAGATGAAAAATGCATAAAAAATTCTTTGTACACTCATGACAACCGACCCCAGAGTAACGCGATGACGGACAACCAATCCAAAAGAAACACGATGACAGAGTTCCATTCGACAATGCCATTACCACTCCAATTAAAAACTATAATTTACAAACAGTGTAAACTGCGATTTGAGATACCATATATCGATGTAACAGAGAATTCTCTTGAATACTTGGATGTTAGTTACAACACATTTTACTCCTGGATTGGGCCGATAAATAAAACAAACAAATTGTCATACCTTGATCTATCAAATAATCTCTGTTCAAATGTATCCAAAATATTTTTCATGGGGGCTCCAAATTTGGAAACTTTGAAGATACAAAACAATTATCTTGGACTTTCGTTTAGTTCCGATACAAAAGGTGAAATATTTCAGTATTCGACCAAACTTAAAATTTTGGATGCCTCAGGAAACAGAATAACCTTTCTTCCATTTCACTTTTTTAGAAACCAGATACACTTAGAAAACCTATCTTTGGCAGAAAATATGCTTGATGACGTTACTTTTCAAGTAGAACATATGAAAAATCTGTCTAATTTAGATTTATCAGGCAACATTATATTTGAATTAAGTGAATCTGCCAGAAATCAATTTGACAGAATAAATGTAATAACACTAGATCTAACCAATAATCCACTACGCTGTTCGTGTGATACTATCGAATTTATCAGATGGATGTCAGAAACCAGCATAAACTTCAGTAACTTACAAAGTTATATTTGTCTTTCTCCAAAGGGTAAAGTTCTACTTTCTAATCCCGAATCAGTTTTTCAAACTCTGAACAAAGCGTGCTCTAAGTATACGGCTATAATTATATGTAGTGTGTCCCTTTCAATGTTGTTTTTGGTAGTATTGTTTTTAGGGATAACATACCGCTATCGCTGGAAGCTTCGTTATATTTTTTACATAACGAAAAACAAATTTAAGATAAATGTCGAAGCCTGCGAAGGTAGAAGTTACAAGTATGATGCATTCATTTCTTACGCGGAGGAAGATTGCTCCTTTGTGCACAACAAGCTTGTTAAAATCCTAGAAGAAACTGCTGGATTTAAGTTATGCATACATAAACGGGATTTCCTTCCAGGGTATTATATTGCAGAAAATATTACCGTGTCAATACACCATAGCCGTAAAGTGGTTGTTATTATGTCGCGGAATTATCTTAGATCAAACTGGGGTCTATTCGAATACAACATGGCTAAAACTGAAGGTATCTATTCTAGAAGCAAAGAAAATATCTTGTATCTCGTGTTCATAGAGCAGCTGTCAGGAAAGGATCTGCCGCTGCAAATTTTAGAACAGATTGAATCAAAATCGTACATGGAGTACCCGAACGATGAGTATGGAGACCAGGTATTCTTTCAGAAGCTTGTGGAAGCGTTAAAAGTATGATAGTATTTTTTTAGCAAGCGCTAATTTTTTTTTTAAAGTTGGTCCCAGATTCTGACAGACGCAGGTTCAGTGAGGTTTATTACCAGCGAGTCTCAGTGACACTGCAATTGTGAAATTTGAACTTCGCTTTAGAACCGATTTCATTTTATTTTCCTGTTAGTATGAATAGAGAAAATCAAGTGAGCTTTGTACTAAAACTGTTCAAATAGTCATTTTTTCATATGATTCATATTACATCAATTTCATTCAATTAATAATGACATTTCCGACATTATTCGACTAGGACAAAAAAGCAATTTCTTCCTTTTTGACAATGGTT
Organism: Perna viridis; assembly: GCA_037379345.1. Lineage (NCBI taxonomy): Eukaryota > Metazoa > Mollusca > Bivalvia > Mytilida > Mytilidae > Perna > Perna viridis. The sequence continues at coordinate 57,233,040 of CM074513.1, forward strand.
ATATGTTCTTTCACTCGAGTTCAATTTTAAGTTAAGTCCCAAAAAATGCAGTGGGTTGAACTAGTACACCTCTGCACCTCTAGCAAAATATGCACACGGTATAATATCCAACTCAAAAGGAGTCTGATTCCAATGCAAACACTAAAACATACATGCCTTATGATAGCTTATAAACTGTACACTATAAAATATCTTACATTTTTTAAATATCTTATAAAGCTAAGGAGATATCTAATGAGATTAAATATATTATATAGTTTATATGTTGTTTTTCATTAAGTTTATGAGTTATATCTTATAAATTTTATACGATATCTCATATTGTTTACGCTAGAAGATATTTAAATCATTTATAAGATATCTTAAAAGATTTATGTGAAAATCTTGTATAGAAAAAAAGTAAAAGATCTTTTAAAGTATATGGTATAAAAATTCTTTGTATACTCATGACAACCGATCCCAGAGTAACGCGATGACGGACAACCAATCCAAAAGAAACACGACGACAGAGTTCCATTCGAAAATGCCATTACCACTCCAATTAAAAACTATAATTTACAAACAGTGTAAACTGCGATTTGAGATACCATATATCGATGTAACAGAGAATTCTCTTGAATACTTGGATGTTAGTTACAACACATTTTACTCCTGGATAGGGCCGATAAATAAAACAAAGTAAAAAAAGAACTTTTAAAGTATATGGTATATCTTTGAAAAGATATGAAAGTAAAGACTGTTTGCCATAAACCAGTGCCATGCCAGTGTTTGAAATACTGTGTTTAATTTCGATATAGATGGCTCTCGTTTGATCTTTATTTAAAATGTTGAAGATCAATTTCTTAAAGTGAATAGCATAATTTCGGAACTTGCAAATCATACGCATTGTATAATTGTGACTTTATCGTGAAGATATTCTAAATTTTTCCAGAAGAGCATTCAAAATTTGTTTCAAAATACCGTGATTAAGTTCGATGCAATACAGTAGGGAATCAATATTCAATGCATAAAAATTATAATCGATGTAAGCAGTTTAGCTACAAGTTAAAGCTATGATGGTGGATTTACCAACAATATATATTTCAATACCTTAGTTGTGTCAAATATTTGATAACAGCATTAAAGATTATGAACTTTAGTTACAGTGTCTGGTGTTTGTCACATCAAACTATGTTCGTAGAACATGTAATTTTTTTCGTCGTGAACAATTCATATAAAGTGCTGCTACAAAAGGAAAATACGCGTTAACTTCTTAAAGGTTTTCAACTTAAATGACTCAGAACTCAAGTAAAGCTTACTCAACTAGAATTTGCTAAAAATGAAATAAAAAAAAAGTGTTACAAAAAGGTCCAACATGTTATATGTTTTAGTGTTATTGTTCAACTGCTCGGACGTTAAACCACAACAAACAAACAAACTGTTTACCTTTGCAGGAAGAGTTTAGAAATTACCTTGAAGTTATAAACAATATATCTTTGCTATCGGAAATTTTTAGCGCACACCAGGAAATATTTTCTTGTAAATAAAAATGAATTAAAGTTTGCCTGTTCGTTCAGATAAAAAGATGACAATAGTCGTTATGGTAGGTTTTTAAAAGTATCTTTTTTCTGTTAAGAAATCCATATTCCTTATTTCATTCGTCTTCTAAAAAGTTGTAATTTATATTGTTTGATGATCAATGACCGATAGTACTGTTTTTTTGAAAGAAAGTAATTAAGTTTTCTCCTTGACAAACAATGTCGTCTTTTCGGTAAGTTCATGATTGATGCTATATTTTTATAATTAACGATAACAGCCAGTGTGATTTGTTTCGGAAAGCATGTAAATGCACACCTGAAAATATGTAAGTACGGTCTAAATCTTAGGTCTTGCCGTTATTATACATGTATCACAAAGACAACAACAGTAGTCTTAATAACAAGACTTATTTTGATTTTAGAGCCGAAGTGTGAACTTGATGTTTCTCATGTTTGTAATTAAAAACGTGGTTAACAGCACAGAATTATTGTATAAAACGAAGCCAACGAATTGCTCGTTTAGCGAAACGGTTGACAAATGTTTGCGAGTTGATTGCTCGAATTCTGGGCTCCAAACGCTACCGGTCATCCCAGGGAATGTGTGCATTGCTGATTTCCAAAACAATAATATTAGTTACATTAAAAAACAGTATTTTTCAAACTATTCTGATATAACTGAGTTGGATTTATCAATCAACAAGCTTGTGGCGTTGGATAGAGAAACGTTTGAAGGCCTTACAGCACTAATTCTTTTGAGATTAAACTCCAATCAAATACGACAATTAGCGTCTGATACTTTTGAGAATATTACCAGCATGGTTCAACTTTATATACAGAATAATCACATCAACTGGTCGTCGACAAAAGTGACCTTCCCGTCATCCATGAAATCACTTCACGCCGATGCTTTTGTTTATAAATCATCAGTGTTCAAAACTGCAATTAATCGTCTCCGGGAACTAACTTTGTCTGGATTTGAAGGTCAATGCAATATGTCTATTGTTACAAGGGATACTTTTAAGAAGGTCCCAAATCTACAAGTTCTCGAAATAACGCAATGTGGAATCAATTACATATTCAGACATTCTCTTGATTTCTTGAAGAACCTTTACAGGTTGGATATTTCTTATAACCCTTGTTTAAAATTTGCTGGGTTACAGAACGTGACAATGGATTTACCTTCGACTTCAATACGGTATCTGTCGTTTAATAAAATTCACCAGACATTTGAAATGAACACGATGCTCCTTAAGTCACATATAGCAGATTTACATAACACAAAGTTAGTTGAACTACATGGAGATAGTAACCGAATCCAGCTTATTGAAACGGGGGCTTTAAAGTTACTTCCTCTGACCATGCAAAATTTATCATTTAGTGATAACATGTTTTCCTACGGAAACTACCTTAATGATGCCATAGTCATTACTATAAAGTTTCTCAATGCTTCGTACATGTTTACAGCACATAAACGCCAACCAGATGAAAAATGCATAAAAAATTCTTTGTACACTCATGACAACCGACCCCAGAGTAACGCGATGACGGACAACCAATCCAAAAGAAACACGATGACAGAGTTCCATTCGACAATGCCATTACCACTCCAATTAAAAACTATAATTTACAAACAGTGTAAACTGCGATTTGAGATACCATATATCGATGTAACAGAGAATTCTCTTGAATACTTGGATGTTAGTTACAACACATTTTACTCCTGGATTGGGCCGATAAATAAAACAAACAAATTGTCATACCTTGATCTATTAAATAATCTCTGTTCAAATGTATCCAAAATATTTTTCATGGGGGCTCCAAATTTGGAAACTTTGAAGATACAAAACAATTATCTTGGACTTTCGTTTAGTTCCGATACAAAAGGTGAAATATTTCAGTATTCGACCAAACTTAAAATTTTGGATGCCTCAGGAAACAGAATAACCTTTCTTCCATTTCACTTTTTTAAAAACCAGATACACTTAGAAAACCTATCTTTGGCAGAAAATATGCTTGATGACGTTACTTTTCAAGTAGAACATATGAAAAATCTGTCTAATTTAGATTTATCAGGCAACATTATATTTGAATTAAGTGAATCTGCCAGAAATCAATTTGACAGAATAAATGTAATAACACTAGATCTAACCAATAATCCACTACGCTGTTCGTGTGATACTATCGAATTTATCAGATGGATGTCAGAAACCAGCATAAACTTCAGTAACTTACAAAGTTATATTTGTCTTTCTCCAAAGGGTAAAGTTCTACTTTCTAATCCCGAATCAGTTTTTCAAACTCTGAACAAAGCGTGCTCTAAGTATACGGCTATAATTATATGTAGTGTGTCCCTTTCAATGTTGTTTTTGGTAGTATTGTTTTTAGGGATAACATACCGCTATCGCTGGAAGCTTCGTTATATTTTTTACATAACGAAAAACAAATTTAAGATAAATGTCGAAGCCTGCGAAGGTAGAAGTTACAAGTATGATGCATTCATTTCTTACGCGGAGGAAGATTGCTCCTTTGTGCACAACAAGCTTGTTAAAATCCTAGAAGAAACTGCTGGATTTAAGTTATGCATACATAAACGGGATTTCCTTCCAGGGTATTATATTGCAGAAAATATTACCGTGTCAATACACCATAGCCGTAAAGTGGTTGTTATTATGTCGCGGAATTATCTTAGATCAAACTGGGGTCTATTCGAATACAACATGGCTAAAACTGAAGGTATCTATTCTAGAAGCAAAGAAAATATCTTGTATCTCGTGTTCATAGAGCAGCTGTCAGGAAAGGATCTGCCGCTGCAAATTTTAGAACAGATTGAATCAAAATCGTACATGGAGTACCCGAACGATGAGTATGGAGACCAGGTATTCTTTCAGAAGCTTGTGGAAGCGTTAAAAGTATGATAGTATTTTTTTAGCAAGCGCTAATTTTTTTTTTAAAGTTGGTCCCAGATTCTGACAGACGCAGGTTCAGTGAGGTTTATTACCAGCGAGTCTCAGTGACACTGCGATTGTGAAATTTGAACTTCGCTTTAGAACCGATTTCATTTTATTTTCCTGTTAGTATGAATAGAGAAAATCAAGTGAGCTTTGTACTAAAACTGTTCAAATAGTCATTTTTTCATATGATTCATATTACATCAATTTCATTCAATTAATAATGACATTTCCGACATTATTCGACTAGGACAAAAAAGCAATTTCTTCCTTTTTGACAATGGTTATATGTTCTTTCACTCGAGTTCAATTTTAAGTTAAGTCCAAAAAAATGCAGTGGGTTGAACTAGTACACCTCTGCACCTCTAGCAAAATATGCACACGGTATAATATCCAACTCAAAAGGAGTCTGATTCCAATGCAAACACTAAAACATACATGTCTTATGATAGCTTATAAACTGTACACTATAAAATATCTTACATTTTTAAAATATCTTATAAAGCTAAGGAGATATCTAATGAGATTAAATGTATTATATAGTTTATATGTTGTTTTTCATTAAGTTTATGAGTTATATCTTATAAATTTTATACGATATCTCATATTGTTTACGCTAGAAGATATTTAAATCATTTATAAGATATCTTAAAAGATTTATGTGAAAATCTTGTATAGAAAAAAAGTAAAAGATCTTTTAAAGTATATGGTATAAAAATTCTTTGTATACTCATGACAACCGATCCCAGAGTAACGCGATGACGGACAACCAATCCAAAAGAAACACGACGACAGAGTTCCATTCGAAAATGCCATTACCACTCCAATTAAAAACTATAATTTACAAACAGTGTAAACTGCGATTTGAGATACCATATATCGATGTAACAGAGAATTCTCTTGAATACTTGGATGTTAGTTACAACACATTTTACTCCTGGATAGGGCCGATAAATAAAACAAAGTAAAAAAAGAACTTTTAAAGTATATGGTATATCTTTGAAAAGATATGAAAGTAAAGACTGTTTGCCATAAACCAGTGCCATGCCAGTGTTTGAAATACTGTGTTTAATTTCGATATAGATGGCTCTCGTTTGATCTTTATTTAAAATGTTGAAGATCAATTTCTTAAAGTGAATAGCATAATTTCGGAACTTGCAAATCATACGCATTGTATAATTGTGACTTTATCGTGAAGATATTCTAAATTTTTCCAGAAGAGCATTCAAAATTTGTTTCAAAATACCGTGATTAAGTTCGATGCAATACAGTAGGGAATCAATATTCAATGCATAAAAATTATAATCGATGTAAGCAGTTTAGCTACAAGTTAAAGCTATGATGGTGGATTTACCAACAATATATATTTCAATACCTTAGTTGTGTCAAATATTTGATAACAGCATTAAAGATTATGAACTTTAGTTACAGTGTCTGGTGTTTGTCACATCAAACTATGTTCGTAGAACATGTAATTTTTTTCGTCGTGAACAATTCATATAAAGTGCTGCTACAAAAGGAAAATACGCGTTAACTTCTTAAAGGTTTTCAACTTAAATGACTCAGAACTCAAGTAAAGCTTACGCAACTAGAATTTGCTAAAAATGAAATAAAAAAAAAGTGTTACAAAAAGGTCCAACATGTTATATGTTTTAGTGTTATTGTTCAACTGCTCGGACGTTAAACCACAACAAACAAACAAACTGTTTACCTTTGCAGGAAGAGTTTAGAAATTACCTTGAAGTTATAAACAATATATCTTTGCTATCGGAAATTTTTAGCGCACACCAGGAAATATTTTCTTGTAAATAAAAAATGAATTAAAGTTTGCCTGTTCGTTCAGATAAAAAGATGACAATAGTCGTTATGGTAGGTTTTTAAAAGTATCTTTTTTCTGTTAAGAAATCCATATTCCTTATTTCATTCGTCTTCTAAAAAGTTGTAATTTATATTGTTTGATGATCAATGACCGATAGTACTGTTTTTTTTGAAAGAAAGTAATTAAGTTTTCTCCTTGACAAACAATGTCGTCTTTTCGGTAAGTTCATGATTGATGCTATATTTTTATAATTAACGATAACAGCCAGTGTGATTTGTTTCGGAAAGCATGTAAATGCACACCTGAAAATATGTAAGTACGGTCTAAATCTTAGGTCTTGCCGTTATTATACATGTATCACAAAGACAACAACAGTAGTCTTAATAACAAGACTTATTTTGATTTTAGAGCCGAAGTGTGAACTTGATGTTTCTCATGTTTGTAATTAAAAACGTGGTTAACAGCACAGAATTATTGTATAAAACGAAGCCAACGAATTGCTCGTTTAGCGAAACGGTTGACAAATGTTTGCGAGTTGATTGCTCGAATTCTGGGCTCCAAACGCTACCGGTCATCCCAGGGAATGTGTGCATTGCTGATTTCCAAAACAATAATATTAGTTACATTAAAAAACAGTATTTTTCAAACTATTCTGATATAACTGAGTTGGATTTATCAAACAACAAGCTTGTGGCGTTATATAGAGAAACGTTTGAAGGCCTTACAGCACTAATTCTTTTGAGATTAAACTCCAATCAAATACGACAATTAGCGTCTGATACTTTTGAGAATATTACCAGCATGGTTCAACTTTATATACAGAATAATCACATCAACTGGTCGTCGACAAAAGTGACTTTCCCGTCATCCATGAAATCACTTCACGCCGATGCTTTTGTGTATAAATCATCAGTGTTCAAAACTGCAATTAATCGTCTCCGGGAACTAACTTTGTCTGGATTTGAAGGTCAATGCAATATGTCTATTGTTACAAGGGATACTTTTAAGAAGGTCCCAAATCTACAAGTTCTCGAAATAACGCAATGTGGAATCAATTACATATTCAGACATTCTCTTGATTTCTTGAAGAACCTTTACAGGTTGGATATTTCTCATAACCCTTGTTTAAAATTTGCTGGGTTACAGAACGTAACAATGGATTTACCTTCGACTTCAATACGGTATCTGTTGTTTAATAAAATTCACCAGACATTTGAGATGAACACGATGCTCCTTAAGTCACATATAGCAGATTTACATAACACAAAGTTAGTTGAACTACATGGAGATAGTAACCGAATCCAGCTTATTGAAACGGGGGCTTTAAAGTTACTTCCTCTGACCATGCAAAATTTATCATTTAGTGATAACATGTTTTCCTACGGAAACTACCTTAATGATGCCATAGTCATTACTATAAAGTTTCTCAATGCTTCGTACATGTTTACAGCACATAAACAACAACCAGATGAAAAATGCATAAAAAATTCTTTGTATATTCATGACAACCGACCCCAGAGTAACGCGATGACGGACAACCAATCTAAAAGAAACACGATGACAGAGTTCCATTCGAAAATGCCATTACCATTCCAATTAAAAACTATAATTTACAAACAGTGTAAACTGCGATTTGAGATACCATATATCGATGTAACAGAGAATTCTCTTGAATACTTGGATGTTAGTTACAACACATTTTACTCCTGGATAGGGCCGATATATAAAACAAACAAATTGTCATACCTTGATCTATCAAATAATCTCTGTTCAAATGTATCGAAAATATTTTTCATGGGGGCTCCAAATTTGGAAACTTTGAAGATACAAAACAATTATCTTGGACTTTCGTTTAGTTCCGATACAAAAGGTGAAATATTTCAGTATTCGACCAAACTTAAAATTTTGGATGCCTCAGGAAACAGAATAACCTTTCTTCCATTTCACTTTTTTAAAAACCAGATACACTTAGAAAACCTATCTTTGGCAGAAAATATGCTTGATGACGTTACTTTTCAAGTAGAACATATGAAAAATCTGTCTAATTTAGATTTATCAGGCAACATTATATTTGAATTAAGTGAATCTGCCAGAAATCAATTTGACAGAATAAATGTAATAACACTAGATCTAACCAATAATCCACTACGCTGTTCGTGTGAAACTATCGAATTTATCAGATGGATGTCAGAAACCAGCATAAAATTCAGTAACTTACAAAGTTATATTTGTCTTTCTCCAAAGGGTAAAGTTCTACTTTCTAATCCCGAATCAGTTTTTCAAACTCTGAACAAAGCGTGCTCTAAGTATACGGCTATAATTATATGTAGTGTGTCCCTTTCAATGTTGTTTTTGGTAGTATTGTTTTTAGGGATAACATACCGCTATCGCTGGAAGCTTCGTTATATTTTTTACATAACGAAAAACAAATTTAAGATAAATGTCGAAGCCTGCGAAGGTAGAAGTTACAAGTATGATGCATTCATTTCTTACGCGGAGGAAGATTGCTCCTTTGTGCACAACAAGCTTGTTAAAATCCTAGAAGAAACTTCTGGATTTAAGTTATGCATACATAAACGGGATTTCCTTCCAGGGTATTATATTGCAGAAAATATTACCGTGTCAATACACCATAGCCGTAAAGTGGTTGTTATTATGTCGCGGAATTATCTTAGATCAAACTGGGGTCTATTCGAATACAACATGGCTAAAACTGAAAGTATCTATTCTAGAAGCAAAGAAAACATCTTGTATCTCGTGTTCATAGAGCAGCTGTCAGGAAAGGATCTGCCGCTGCAAATTTTAGAACAGATTGAATCAAAATCGTACATCGAGTACCCGAACGATGAGTATGGAGACCAGGTATTCTTTCAGAAGCTTGTGGAAGCGTTAAAAGTATGATAGTATTTTTTTAGCAAGCGCTAATTTTTTTAAAAAGTTGGTCCCAGATTCTGACAGACGCAGGTTCAGTGAGGTTTCTTACCAACAAGTCTCAGTGACACTGCGATTGTGAAATTTGAACTTCGCTTTAGAACCGATTTCATTTTATTTTCCTGTTAGTATGAATAGAGAAAATCAAGTGAACTTTGTACTAAAACTGTTCAAATAGTCATTTTTTCATATGATTCATATTACATCAATTTTATTCAATTAATTATGACATTTCCGTCATTATTCGACTAGGACAAAAAAGCATTTTTTTTCCTTTTTGACAATGGTTATATGTTCTTTCACTCGAGTTCAATTTTAAGTTAAGTCGCAAAAAATGCAGTGGGTTGAACTAGTACACCTCCGCACCTCTAGCAAAATATGCACACGGTATAATATCAAACTCTCAAAAGGAGTCTGATTCCAATGCAAACACTAAAACATACATGTCTTATGATAGCTTATAAACTGTACACTATAAAATATCTTACATTTTTTTTAATATCTTATAAAGCTAAGGAGATGTCTAATGAGATTAAATATATTATATAGTTTATATGTTGTTTTTCATTAAGTTTATGAGTTATATCTTATAAATTTTATACGATATCTCATATTGTTTACGCTAGAAGATATTTAAATCATTTATAAGATATCTTAAAAGATTTATGTGAAAATCTTGTATAGAAAAAAGTAAAAGATCTTTTAAAGTATATGGTATAAAAAATTCTTTGTATACTCATGACAACCGATCCCAGAGTAACGCGATGACGGACAACCAATCCAAAAGAAACACAACGACAGAGTTCCATTCGAAAATGCCATTACCACTCCAATTAAAAACTATAATTTACAAACAGTGTAAACTGCGATTTGAGATACCATATATCGATGTAACAGAGAATTCTCTTGAATACTTGGATGTTAGTTACAACACATTTTACTCCTGGATAGGGCCGATAAATAAAACAAAGTAAAAAAAGAACTTTTAAAGTATATGGTATATCTTTGAAAAGATATGAAAGTAAAGACTGTTTGCCATAAACCAGTGCCATGCCAGTGTTTGAAATACTGTGTTTAATTTCGATATAGATGGCTCTCGTTTGATCTTTATTTAAAATGTTGAAGATCAATTTCTTAAAGTGAATAGCATAATTTCGGAACTTGCAAATCATACGCATTGTATAATTGTGACTTTATCGTGAAGATATTCTAAATTTTGCCAGAAGAGCATTCAAAATTTGTTTCAAAATACCGTGATTAAGTTCGATGCAATACAGTAGGGAATCAATATTCAATGCATAAAAATTATAATCGATGTAAGCAGTTTAGCTACAAGATAAAGCTATGATGGTGGATTTACCAACAATATATATTTCAATACCTTAGTTGTGTCAAATATTTGATAACAGCATTAAAGATTATGAACTTTAGTTACAGTGTCTGGTGTTTGTCACATCAAACTATGTTCGTAGAACATGTAATTTTTTTTCGTCGTGAACAATTCATATAAAGTGCTGCTACAAAAGGAAAATACGCGTTAACTTCTTAAAGGTTTTCAACTTAAATGACTCAGAACTCAAGTAAAGCTTACGCAACTAGAATTTGCTAAAAATGAAATAAAAAAAAAGTGTTACAAAAAGGTCCAACATGTTATATGTTTTAGTGTTATTGTTCAACTGCTCGGACGTTAAACCACAACAAACAAACAAACTGTTTACCTTTGCAGGAAGAGTTTAGAAATTACCTTGAAGTTATAAACAATATATCTTTGCTATCGAAAATTTTTAGCGCACACCAGGAAATATTTTCTTGTAAATAAAAAATGAATTAAAGTTTGCCTGTTCGTTCAGATAAAAAGATGACAATAGTCGTTATGGTAGGTTTTTAAAAGTATCTTTTTTCTGTTAAGAAATCCATATTCCTTATTTCATTCGTCTTCTAAAAAGTTGTAATTTATATTGTTTGATGATCAATGACCGATAGTACTGTTTTTTTTGAAAGAAAGTAATTAAGTTTTCTCCTTGACAAACAATGTCGTCTTTTCGGTAAGTTCATGATTGATGCTATATTTTTATAATTAACGATAACAGCCAGTGTGATTTGTTTCGGAAAGCATGTAAATGCACACCTGAAAATATGTAAGTACGGTCTAAATCTTAGGTCTTGCCGTTATTATACATGTATCACAAAGACAACAACAGTAGTCTTAATAACAAGACTTATTTTGATTTTAGAGCCGAAGTGTGAACTTGATGTTTCTCATGTTTGTAATTAAAAACGTGGTTAACAGCACAGAATTATTGTATAAAACGAAGCCAACGAATTGCTCGTTTAGCGAAACGGTTGACAAATGTTTGCGAGTTGATTGCTCGAATTCTGGGCTCCAAACGCTACCGGTCATCCCAGGGAATGTGTGCATTGCTGATTTCCAAAACAATAATATTAGTTACATTAAAAAACAGTATTTTTCAAACTATTCTGATATAACTGAGTTGGATTTATCAAACAACAAGCTTGTGGCGTTATATAGAGAAACGTTTGAAGGCCTTACAGCACTAATTCTTTTGAGATTAAACTCCAATCAAATACGACAATTAGCGTCTGATACTTTTGAGAATATTACCAGCATGGTTCAACTTTATATACAGAATAATCACATCAACTGGTCGTCGACAAAAGTGACTTTCCCGTCATCCATGAAATCACTTCACGCCGATGCTTTTGTGTATAAATCATCAGTGTTCAAAACTGCAATTAATCGTCTCCGGGAACTAACTTTGTCTGGATTTGAAGGTCAATGCAATATGTCTATTGTTACAAGGGATACTTTTAAGAAGGTCCCAAATCTACAAGTTCTCGAAATAACGCAATGTGGAATCAATTACATATTCAGACATTCTCTTGATTTCTTGAAGAACCTTTACAGGTTGGATATTTCTCATAACCCTTGTTTAAAATTTGCTGGGTTACAGAACGTAACAATGGATTTACCTTCGACTTCAATACGGTATCTGTTGTTTAATAAAATTCACCAGACATTTGAGATGAACACGATGCTCCTTAAGTCACATATAGCAGATTTACATAACACAAAGTTAGTTGAACTACATGGAGATAGTAACCGAATCCAGCTTATTGAAACGGGGGCTTTAAAGTTACTTCCTCTGACCATGCAAAATTTATCATTTAGTGATAACATGTTTTCCTACGGAAACTACCTTAATGATGCCATAGTCATTACTATAAAGTTTCTCAATGCTTCGTACATGTTTACAGCACATAAACAACAACCAGATGAAAAATGCATAAAAAATTCTTTGTATATTCATGACAACCGACCCCAGAGTAACGCGATGACGGACAACCAATCTAAAAGAAACACGATGACAGAGTTCCATTCGAAAATGCCATTACCATTCCAATTAAAAACTATAATTTACAAACAGTGTAAACTGCGATTTGAGATACCATATATCGATGTAACAGAGAATTCTCTTGAATACTTGGATGTTAGTTACAACACATTTTACTCCTGGATAGGGCCGATATATAAAACAAACAAATTGTCATACCTTGATCTATCAAATAATCTCTGTTCAAATGTATCGAAAATATTTTTCATGGGGGCTCCAAATTTGGAAACTTTGAAGATACAAAACAATTATCTTGGACTTTCGTTTAGTTCCGATACAAAAGGTGAAATATTTCAGTATTCGACCAAACTTAAAATTTTGGATGCCTCAGGAAACAGAATAACCTTTCTTCCATTTCACTTTTTTAAAAACCAGATACACTTAGAAAACCTATCTTTGGCAGAAAATATGCTTGATGACGTTACTTTTCAAGTAGAACATATGAAAAATCTGTCTAATTTAGATTTATCAGGCAACATTATATTTGAATTAAGTGAATCTGCCAGAAATCAATTTGACAGAATAAATGTAATAACACTAGATCTAACCAATAATCCACTACGCTGTTCGTGTGAAACTATCGAATTTATCAGATGGATGTCAGAAACCAGCATAAAATTCAGTAACTTACAAAGTTATATTTGTCTTTCTCCAAAGGGTAAAGTTCTACTTTCTAATTCCGAATCAGTTTTTCAAACTCTGAACAAAGCGTGCTCTAAGTATACGGCTATAATTATATGTAGTGTGTCCCTTTCAATGTTGTTTTTGGTAGTATTGTTTTTAGGGATAACATACCGCTATCGCTGGAAGCTTCGTTATATTTTTTACATAACGAAAAACAAATTTAAGATAAATGTCGAAGCCTGCGAAGGTAGAAGTTACAAGTATGATGCATTCATTTCTTACGCGGAGGAAGATTGCTCCTTTGTGCACAACAAGCTTGTTAAAATCCTAGAAGAAACTTCTGGATTTAAGTTATGCATACATAAACGGGATTTCCTTCCAGGGTATTATATTGCAGAAAATATTACCGTGTCAATACACCATAGCCGTAAAGTGGTTGTTATTATGTCGCGGAATTATCTTAGATCAAACTGGGGTCTATTCGAATACAACATGGCTAAAACTGAAAGTATCTATTCTAGAAGCAAAGAAAACATCTTGTATCTCGTGTTCATAGAGCAGCTGTCAGGAAAGGATCTGCCGCTGCAAATTTTAGAACAGATTGAATCAAAATCGTACATCGAGTACCCGAACGATGAGTATGGAGACCAGGTATTCTTTCAGAAGCTTGTGGAAGCGTTAAAAGTATGATAGTATTTTTTTAGCAAGCGCTAATTTTTTTAAAAAGTTGGTCCCAGATTCTGACAGACGCAGGTTCAGTGAGGTTTCTTACCAACAAGTCTCAGTGACACTGCGATTGTGAAATTTGAACTTCGCTTTAGAACCGATTTCATTTTATTTTCCTGTTAGTATGAATAGAGAAAATCAAGTGAGCTTTGTACTAAAACTGTTCAAATAGTCATTTTTTCATATGATTCATATTACATCAATTTTATTCAATTAATTATGACATTTCCGTCATTATTCGACTAGGACAAAAAAGCATTTTTTTTCCTTTTTGACAATGGTTATATGTTCTTTCACTCGAGTTCAATTTTAAGTTAAGTCGCAAAAAATGCAGTGGGTTGAACTAGTACACCTCCGCACCTCTAGCAAAATATGCACACGGTATAATATCAAACTCTCAAAAGGAGTCTGATTCCAATGCAAACACTAAAACATACATGTCTTATGATAGCTTATAAACTGTACACTATAAAATATCTTACATTTTTTTTAATATCTTATAAAGCTAAGGAGATGTCTAATGAGATTAAATATATTATATAGTTTATATGTTGTTTTTCATTAAGTTTATGAGTTATATCTTATAAATTTTATACGATATCTCATATTGTTTACGCTAGAAGATATTTAAATCATTTATAAGATATCTTAAAAGATTTATGTGAAAATCTTGTATAGAAAAAAGTAAAAGATCTTTTAAAGTATATGGTATAAAAAATTCTTTGTATACTCATGACAACCGATCCCAGAGTAACGCGATGACGGACAACCAATCCAAAAGAAACACAACGACAGAGTTCCATTCGAAAATGCCATTACCACTCCAATTAAAAACTATAATTTACAAACAGTGTAAACTGCGATTTGAGATACCATATATCGATGTAACAGAGAATTCTCTTGAATACTTGGATGTTAGTTACAACACATTTTACTCCTGGATAGGGCCGATAAATAAAACAAAGTAAAAAAAGAACTTTTAAAGTATATGGTATATCTTTGAAAAGATATGAAAGTAAAGACTGTTTGCCATAAACCAGTGCCATGCCAGTGTTTGAAATACTGTGTTTAATTTCGATATAGATGGCTCTCGTTTGATCTTTATTTAAAATGTTGAAGATCAATTTCTTAAAGTGAATAGCATAATTTCGGAACTTGCAAATCATACGCATTGTATAATTGTGACTTTATCGTGAAGATATTCTAAATTTTGCCAGAAGAGCATTCAAAATTTGTTTCAAAATACCGTGATTAAGTTCGATGCAATACAGTAGGGAATCAATATTCAATGCATAAAAATTATAATCGATGTAAGCAGTTTAGCTACAAGATAAAGCTATGATGGTGGATTTACCAACAATATATATTTCAATACCTTAGTTGTGTCAAATATTTGATAACAGCATTAAAGATTATGAACTTTAGTTACAGTGTCTGGTGTTTGTCACATCAAACTATGTTCGTAGAACATGTAATTTTTTTTCGTCGTGAACAATTCATATAAAGTGCTGCTACAAAAGGAAAATACGCGTTAACTTCTTAAAGGTTTTCAACTTAAATGACTCAGAACTCAAGTAAAGCTTACGCAACTAGAATTTGCTAAAAATGAAATAAAAAAAAAGTGTTACAAAAAGGTCCAACATGTTATATGTTTTAGTGTTATTGTTCAACTGCTCGGACGTTAAACCACAACAAACAAACAAACTGTTTACCTTTGCAGGAAGAGTTTAGAAATTACCTTGAAGTTATAAACAATATATCTTTGCTATCGAAAATTTTTAGCGCACACCAGGAAATATTTTCTTGTAAATAAAAAATGAATTAAAGTTTGCCTGTTCGTTCAGATAAAAAGATGACAATAGTCGTTATGGTAGGTTTTTAAAAGTATCTTTTTTCTGTTAAGAAATCCATATTCCTTATTTCATTCGTCTTCTAAAAAGTTGTAATTTATATTGTTTGATGATCAATGACCGATAGTACTGTTTTTTTTGAAAGAAAGTAATTAAGTTTTCTCCTTGACAAACAATGTCGTCTTTTCGGTAAGTTCATGATTGATGCTATATTTTTATAATTAACGATAACAGCCAGTGTGATTTGTTTCGGAAAGCATGTAAATGCACACCTGAAAATATGTAAGTACGGTCTAAATCTTAGGTCTTGCCGTTATTATACATGTATCACAAAGACAACAACAGTAGTCTTAATAACAAGACTTATTTTGATTTTAGAGCCGAAGTGTGAACTTGATGTTTCTCATGTTTGTAATTAAAAACGTGGTTAACAGCACAGAATTATTGTATAAAACGAAGCCAACGAATTGCTCGTTTAGCGAAACGGTTGACAAATGTTTGCGAGTTGATTGCTCGAATTCTGGGCTCCAAACGCTACCGGTCATCCCAGGGAATGTGTGCATTGCTGATTTCCAAAACAATAATATTAGTTACATTAAAAAACAGTATTTTTCAAACTATTCTGATATAACTGAGTTGGATTTATCAAACAACAAGCTTGTGGCGTTATATAGAGAAACGTTTGAAGGCCTTACAGCACTAATTCTTTTGAGATTAAACTCCAATCAAATACGACAATTAGCGTCTGATACTTTTGAGAATATTACCAGCATGGTTCAACTTTATATACAGAATAATCACATCAACTGGTCGTCGACAAAAGTGACTTTCCCGTCATCCATGAAATCACTTCACGCCGATGCTTTTGTGTATAAATCATCAGTGTTCAAAACTGCAATTAATCGTCTCCGGGAACTAACTTTGTCTGGATTTGAAGGTCAATGCAATATGTCTATTGTTACAAGGGATACTTTTAAGAAGGTCCCAAATCTACAAGTTCTCGAAATAACGCAATGTGGAATCAATTACATATTCAGACATTCTCTTGATTTCTTGAAGAACCTTTACAGGTTGGATATTTCTCATAACCCTTGTTTAAAATTTGCTGGGTTACAGAACGTAACAATGGATTTACCTTCGACTTCAATACGGTATCTGTTGTTTAATAAAATTCACCAGACATTTGAGATGAACACGATGCTCCTTAAGTCACATATAGCAGATTTACATAACACAAAGTTAGTTGAACTACATGGAGATAGTAACCGAATCCAGCTTATTGAAACGGGGGCTTTAAAGTTACTTCCTCTGACCATGCAAAATTTATCATTTAGTGATAACATGTTTTCCTACGGAAACTACCTTAATGATGCCATAGTCATTACTATAAAGTTTCTCAATGCTTCGTACATGTTTACAGCACATAAACAACAACCAGATGAAAAATGCATAAAAAATTCTTTGTATATTCATGACAACCGACCCCAGAGTAACGCGATGACGGACAACCAATCTAAAAGAAACACGATGACAGAGTTCCATTCGAAAATGCCATTACCATTCCAATTAAAAACTATAATTTACAAACAGTGTAAACTGCGATTTGAGATACCATATATCGATGTAACAGAGAATTCTCTTGAATACTTGGATGTTAGTTACAACACATTTTACTCCTGGATAGGGCCGATATATAAAACAAACAAATTGTCATACCTTGATCTATCAAATAATCTCTGTTCAAATGTATCGAAAATATTTTTCATGGGGGCTCCAAATTTGGAAACTTTGAAGATACAAAACAATTATCTTGGACTTTCGTTTAGTTCCGATACAAAAGGTGAAATATTTCAGTATTCGACCAAACTTAAAATTTTGGATGCCTCAGGAAACAGAATAACCTTTCTTCCATTTCACTTTTTTAAAAACCAGATACACTTAGAAAACCTATCTTTGGCAGAAAATATGCTTGATGACGTTACTTTTCAAGTAGAACATATGAAAAATCTGTCTAATTTAGATTTATCAGGCAACATTATATTTGAATTAAGTGAATCTGCCAGAAATCAATTTGACAGAATAAATGTAATAACACTAGATCTAACCAATAATCCACTACGCTGTTCGTGTGAAACTATCGAATTTATCAGATGGATGTCAGAAACCAGCATAAAATTCAGTAACTTACAAAGTTATATTTGTCTTTCTCCAAAGGGTAAAGTTCTACTTTCTAATTCCGAATCAGTTTTTCAAACTCTGAACAAAGCGTGCTCTAAGTATACGGCTATAATTATATGTAGTGTGTCCCTTTCAATGTTGTTTTTGGTAGTATTGTTTTTAGGGATAACATACCGCTATCGCTGGAAGCTTCGTTATATTTTTTACATAACGAAAAACAAATTTAAGATAAATGTCGAAGCCTGCGAAGGTAGAAGTTACAAGTATGATGCATTCATTTCTTACGCGGAGGAAGATTGCTCCTTTGTGCACAACAAGCTTGTTAAAATCCTAGAAGAAACTTCTGGATTTAAGTTATGCATACATAAACGGGATTTCCTTCCAGGGTATTATATTGCAGAAAATATTACCGTGTCAATACACCATAGCCGTAAAGTGGTTGTTATTATGTCGCGGAATTATCTTAGATCAAACTGGGGTCTATTCGAATACAACATGGCTAAAACTGAAAGTATCTATTCTAGAAGCAAAGAAAACATCTTGTATCTCGTGTTCATAGAGCAGCTGTCAGGAAAGGATCTGCCGCTGCAAATTTTAGAACAGATTGAATCAAAATCGTACATCGAGTACCCGAACGATGAGTATGGAGACCAGGTATTCTTTCAGAAGCTTGTGGAAGCGTTAAAAGTATGATAGTATTTTTTTAGCAAGCGCTAATTTTTTTAAAAAGTTGGTCCCAGATTCTGACAGACGCAGGTTCAGTGAGGTTTCTTACCAACAAGTCTCAGTGACACTGCGATTGTGAAATTTGAACTTCGCTTTAGAACCGATTTCATTTTATTTTCCTGTTAGTATGAATAGAGAAAATCAAGTGAGCTTTGTACTAAAACTGTTCAAATAGTCATTTTTTCATATGATTCATATTACATCAATTTTATTCAATTAATTATGACATTTCCGTCATTATTCGACTAGGACAAAAAAGCATTTTTTTTCCTTTTTGACAATGGTTATATGTTCTTTCACTCGAGTTCAATTTTAAGTTAAGTCGCAAAAAATGCAGTGGGTTGAACTAGTACACCTCCGCACCTCTAGCAAAATATGCACACGGTATAATATCAAACTCTCAAAAGGAGTCTGATTCCAATGCAAACACTAAAACATACATGTCTTATGATAGCTTATAAACTGTACACTATAAAATATCTTACATTTTTTTTAATATCTTATAAAGCTAAGGAGATGTCTAATGAGATTAAATATATTATATAGTTTATATGTTGTTTTTCATTAAGTTTATGAGTTATATCTTATAAATTTTATACGATATCTCATATTGTTTACGCTAGAAGATATTTAAATCATTTATAAGATATCTTAAAAGATTTATGTGAAAATCTTGTATAGAAAAAAGTAAAAGATCTTTTAAAGTATATGGTATAAAAAATTCTTTGTATACTCATGACAACCGATCCCAGAGTAACGCGATGACGGACAACCAATCCAAAAGAAACACAACGACAGAGTTCCATTCGAAAATGCCATTACCACTCCAATTAAAAACTATAATTTACAAACAGTGTAAACTGCGATTTGAGATACCATATATCGATGTAACAGAGAATTCTCTTGAATACTTGGATGTTAGTTACAACACATTTTACTCCTGGATAGGGCCGATAAATAAAACAAAGTAAAAAAAGAACTTTTAAAGTATATGGTATATCTTTGAAAAGATATGAAAGTAAAGACTGTTTGCCATAAACCAGTGCCATGCCAGTGTTTGAAATACTGTGTTTAATTTCGATATAGATGGCTCTCGTTTGATCTTTATTTAAAATGTTGAAGATCAATTTCTTAAAGTGAATAGCATAATTTCGGAACTTGCAAATCATACGCATTGTATAATTGTGACTTTATCGTGAAGATATTCTAAATTTTGCCAGAAGAGCATTCAAAATTTGTTTCAAAATACCGTGATTAAGTTCGATGCAATACAGTAGGGAATCAATATTCAATGCATAAAAATTATAATCGATGTAAGCAGTTTAGCTACAAGATAAAGCTATGATGGTGGATTTACCAACAATATATATTTCAATACCTTAGTTGTGTCAAATATTTGATAACAGCATTAAAGATTATGAACTTTAGTTACAGTGTCTGGTGTTTGTCACATCAAACTATGTTCGTAGAACATGTAATTTTTTTTCGTCGTGAACAATTCATATAAAGTGCTGCTACAAAAGGAAAATACGCGTTAACTGCTTAAAGGTTTTCAACTTAAATGACTCAGAACTCAAGTAAAGCTTACTCAACTAGAATTTGCTAAAAATGAAATAAAAAAAAAAGTGTTACAAAAAGGTCCAACATGTTATATGTTTTAGTGTTATTGTTCAACTGCTCGGACGTTAAACCACAACAAACAAACAAACTGTTTACCTTTGCAGGAAGAGTTTAGAAATTACCTTGAAGTTATAAACAATATATCTTTGCTATCGGAAATTTTTAGCGCACACCAGGAAATATTTTCTTGTAAATAAAAATGAATTAAAGTTTGCCTGTTCGTTCAGATAAAAAGATGACAATAGTCGTTATGGTAGGTTTTTAAAAGTATCTTTTTTCTGTTAAGAAATCCATATTCCTTATTTCATTCGTCTTCTAAAAAGTTGTAATTTATATTGTTTGATGATCAATGACCGATAGTACTGTTTTTTTGAAAGAAAGTAATTAAGTTTTCTCCTTGACAAACAATGTCGTCTTTTCGGTAAGTTCATGATTGATGCTATATTTTTATAATTAACGATAACAGCCAGTGTGATTTGTTTCGGAAAGCATGTAAATGCACACCTGAAAATATGTAAGTACGGTCTAAATCTTAGGTCTTGCCGTTATTATACATGTATCACAAAGACAACAACAGTAGTCTTAATAACAAGACTTATTTTGATTTTAGAGCCGAAGTGTGAACTTGATGTTTCTCATGTTTGTAATTAAAAACGTGGTTAACAGCACAGAATTATTGTATAAAACGAAGCCAACGAATTGCTCGTTTAGCGAAACGGTTGACAAATGTTTGCGAGTTGATTGCTCGAATTCTGGGCTCCAAACGCTACCGGTCATCCCAGGGAATGTGTGCATTGCTGATTATCCAAAACAATAATATTAGTTACATTAAAAAACAGTATTTTTCAAACTATTCTGATATAACTGAGTTGGATTTATCAATCAACAAGCTTGTGGCGTTGGATAGAGAAACGTTTGAAGGCCTTACAGCACTAATTCTTTTGAGATTAAACTCCAATCAAATACGACAATTAGCGTCTGATACTTTTGAGAATATTACCAGCATGGTTCAACTTTATATACAGAATAATCACATCAACTGGTCGTCGACAAAAGTGACCTTCCCGTCATCCATGAAATCACTTCACGCCGATGCTTTTGTTTATAAATCATCAGTGTTCAAAACTGCAATTAATCGTCTCCGGGAACTAACTTTGTCTGGATTTGAAGGTCAATGCAATATGTCTATTGTTACAAGGGATACTTTTAAGAAGGTCCCAAATCTACAAGTTCTCGAAATAACGCAATGTGGAATCAATTACATATTCAGACATTCTCTTGATTTCTTGAAGAACCTTTACAGGTTGGATATTTCTTATAACCCTTGTTTAAAATTTGCTGGGTTACAGAACGTGACAATGGATTTACCTTCGACTTCAATACGGTATCTGTCGTTTAATAAAATTCACCAGACATTTGAGATGAACACGATGCTCCTTAAGTCACATATAGCAGATTTACATAACACAAAGTTAGTTGAACTACATGGAGATAGTAACCGAATCCAGCTTATTGAAACGGGGGCTTTAAAGTTACTTCCTCTGACCATGCAAAATTTATCATTTAGTGATAACATGTTTTCCTACGGAAACTACCTTAATGATGCCATAGTCATTACTATAAAGTTTCTCAATGCTTCGTACATGTTTACAGCACATAAACAACAACCAGATGAAAAATGCATAAAAAATTCTTTGTACACTCATGACAACCGACCCCAGAGTAACGCGATGACGGACAACCAATCCAAAAGAAACACGATGACAGAGTTCCATTCGACAATGCCATTACCACTCCAATTAAAAACTATAATTTACAAACAGTGTAAACTGCGATTTGAGATACCATATATCGATGTAACAGAGAATTCTCTTGAATACTTGGATGTTAGTTACAACACATTTTACTCCTGGATTGGGCCGATAAATAAAACAAACAAATTGTCATACCTTGTTCTATCAAATAATCTCTGTTCAAATGTATCCAAAATATTTTTCATGGGGGCTCCAAATTTGGAAACTTTGAAGATACAAAACAATTATCTTGGACTTTCGTTTAGTTCCGATACAAAAGGTGAAATATTTCAGTATTCGACCAAACTTAAAATTTTGGATGCCTCAGGAAACAGAATAACCTTTCTTCCATTTCACTTTTTTAAAAACCAGATACACTTAGAAAACCTATCTTTGGCAGAAAATATGCTTGATGACGTTACTTTTCAAGTAGAACATATGAATAATCTGTCTAATTTAGATTTATCAGGCAACATTATATTTGAATTAAGTGAATCTGCCAGGAATTTTTTCATATGATTCATATTACATTAATTTCATTCAATTATACTCGGCGTCACATAAATAACATACTGTTAAAATTTGAATAAAAATATTTCCTACGACTTTATTGACACCTACCGTCGTTTAAATTGTCTTAAATGACTTGCTCATTCGTTTAGCCAAACGGCTTCTCCCTGAACAAGTCGCTTTTAACTTAAATCATGCGTAACAAATCCTTACGGGAAAATCCCATACTAATATCCGCCATGTTGGTTTCTACGGGACAATTTGTTTACAAACGAAGTTCGTAAGTTCCCGTCGAACTCCGGTGACAATCGTCTGCTTGATTAACTTCTCGGTATTGTACGTTGTTCGCGTAAAATAAATCCGAGATATCCGAAATAACGCCGAAATGCATTCTGGGTTCTTCGGTTTTTGGACAAACCATTTAAACGTAAACAACATCTCCTAGCAACCCGATCACTGTAAACATGGCCGACTTTTTACAATGTAAATATTGGCACCGAGAATTAAAATCTGACCGGAATTTAACGATTCAATGTTTAGGGAGAAGCCGTTTGGCTAAACGAATGAGCAAGTCATTTAAGACAATTTAAACGACGGTAGGTGTCCATAAAGTCGTAGAAAATATTTTTATTCAAATTTTAACAGTATGTTATTTATGTGACGCCGAGTATAATTAAACTTTGATATTATGTTTAAGAGGACATTTTATTACAAACGAGAATTATGTTCAGAAAGAGTAATCAAAGGAACCAAGATTCTACCGGAAATCAAAAGAATGTAATCCAGGGACAAAGACCAAACATGGAAAACAGGCATTACACACAAAAAAAAAAATAATCAAATAATACATTCAAAGTAACAAAAGTAAATAAGCAACTCGGACTCCATTAAAAACTGGGGGCATGGATCATGTGCAACGGTAGGATAAGAGTTTTTTTTTACTTTTTAGAAACGCCCGAATTGCTCATAAAAAGCCAATTCCAGAGTAGATGATAGGAGACAATGTAGTAGTAATATTTTATTATTGTATTAAATATGATATAAATGTAATACGTTTACGAATGTGGGTTGACGTTCTGTTATCAATGTTTATAACTTTTTAATGTCAAATATATCATGATGAACATTACTTCTTTCTATATTGTTAATTAAATGCTTAAGTAATATCTTTTCTTTGAAGATCTTATGTAGATAAAACCACACTGAAGATTTTTAACAATAACAATGTGGTTATGACTATGGAAGTGTGAACGTATAAGGTCCACATTGGTCGAGTTTCACAATATGTTTTGTTGTTAAATATGCATGTACTGTATCAACATTCAGATAAATATGTGTCATTACTTTTCTAAATGTTGTATCATATATTTGCACATAAATATCTCACTAGGTTTGGGGTCAAACTCAATATTTCACATAAGGTAAAACATCGTCTCAATGGCTTTGGGGTCGAAGTCAATAGTTTACATATGATAAAAGATCTTTGTGATTGTCAAAGTCAATACTTTGCATTCGGAACTCATGTTTACATTTAAGTCAAAGTGTATTAATATAAGTCCTTGTTTATTTCTTGTAGTTTTGAAAAGTCTTAAGATAAAGTTCATTCCAGTGACTCATCCACGTTTCCGGAAGATAAGACTGATAGATAAGTCTTTTCATTTCTGTGTCCAAGCTTTCCAGCCATGTTTAAACTATTCATATTTATTGTAAGCGTAAGCCTAAATAATATTCAAGAGGTTAAGTCGTTAACTATACCTCAAACACCTCCTTCACCACAGTGTCAAAGAGACGGAAAGTCTTACCCTGAGGGCTATCATCTAAAGGTTTCGCCTTGCGAGTTTTGCGACTGTTATTCTGGCAGATTTGCATGTGTGATAGCAGATTGTTTCATCATTGAGTGTGTAGATTCTATTCGCGACCCAAACAGATGTTGCCCAGTGTGTCCAAACGGTAAGAAAAATACAGATGCTGCAGGACACTGCACAGTCCCCCAATAACCACTCTTTTAATGTTGATATATCAATGTGCACCTCAACTTGGGCTGAAAAATCATGCTGCAGTAGTCGGGGTTACAATGCCGACAGTGGGGGGACCCAGATATTTACAATAGCTCATTAAAAAAATTCTAAAAAAATATGCGAATTCACTTATTTTTTGATACAACGCCAAGTTGTTTGATTGTTTATTGAACTATTCTAAGGAAGATCATACCTAATACTTTAAGTGGAAAGATTTGTCAAATTTGTCTCAAAGATCACCTTAAACGATCATACTATAAAATACAAGATAACAAATATTGGTCACCGAACTTAATTTCAAGATCATTGGGCCTATATATAGACGATTTTTTACATTCTATATAGATTCTGTAGGAAATTTTCGCAGTTTCGCTCACTTATAGCGAAAGCTATATTTTTATATAGCCTAGCCGGCCGAGTGGTCTAGGGCGCTGGACTTTGTGCAGGCGGTGTTGCCATAGATGTCAGGAGTTCGAGTCCCGCGGAAAGAACGACTATTAATTTGCTTCGCAAATTTGACAGTTTCTAACGTCGTTGGGAATTTTTCAGATCCTATATTCCCTGTATCAATCTCAGAAGTGTAGAGAATAGAGTCGGATATTTTAAGGATAAAATTTTGCGACTTAAACGACCAGTCTGTGTTACAAGAAAAATGATAAAATCCAGTTTCCTTGATTTATTTCTTAAATTAAAAATGCTTGTGCCATGGACTTGTATAACACACAACTCTTATCACTTCAATTTTGCTTTCTTGATCATGAAGGAATGTTCACTTTCTGGGTATATTATCATGTAAATTTTATTCTAGGAAGAAATTGCTATGCAGGTGATAAAATAATAGCGGCTGGGAAAGATGTCAAGATCGATGAAAACACAGTCTGTCGGTGCCCTCCAAACATAGGCTTTGGAATGCCTGCACATCACGCCGTGTGTACAAATAATGTTCCAACTACCACTGCCAAAATTTAACTCTCAACAAACAATAAACATTACCACATACCTTTTTAAGCCATATATTTTGTTGAAAGAGTAATCAAGGGAATGAAGTTTCTAGCGACATATAACGCAGTCCAGGGACAGATCAAATAGGGAAAACAACAAGAGCATAAAATAACCAAAATGATGCGTACAAAGAAACAAAAATAAATGAGCAACATGGACTCTACTAAAACAGGGTGCATGGGCCAGGTTAAGCGTCCTCTGCTTATCTAGAAACACTCGTCGAATTGCTCATAAAAAGTCCTGGGTAGACGAAAGTGGAAAAGAAAAATATGACACGTTTAACAAATCGGTTCTGGTTGTGCAGACGAATACACCGTAACGGTCCACGAGCTCATGATGACGACAATAAAACTTCTGTAGTGATGACTTCAACCTTTAATCTGTATACGACAAGTTCTAGCATAACATATGAGTTGTGATATGAAAACTCCATGCGCAAGTGTTGAAGGGATGTTGCCGTAGATGAAAGGAAAGTTGACAATACGGAATGAAAAGTCACCGCGTTTGCCGTATAGTTTAGTCAATAGCTTTCTTTTACCTTCGATCTCTTACGTGTATATGAATCTGTCTTCACAGTGTCAGTAGTATCCTTTATCTCAAGTTCTTAGGGGTTGATGTGAGTATAAAATCACCGAAATAACGATTGTTTAACGATAATATATACAGCGAGAAATGAGATCAAAAGATCTGGCTAAACGATGCCCCTTCCGTTGGATCAGACCAGCTGTAAAGGCACTCATAAGAGTGAAGGAAATGTCAGCGAGTAGAGGAGCACAATTTGTTCCCATTAGAATGCCAACCATCTGTTGAAAAACGCGTCCTCCACACTGGACAAATATGTTGTCGATAAAAAAATTCAAGCATTTTGAAAACATCTTTGGTATTTTTAGATTCAAATGCACACATCATATAATACATCAGAGAGACACTGTAAACTTGTTTTTATTTATCAAATTTGACAATACGACCATCCTTGAGACAGATTTAACTCTAATTGTAAATAAATACTGCTTACAAAGCTAATGTTCTCTGTGACTAAATTACACACATTAGTTATTTGAATTAGAACATTTTTTTGTTCTTCATAATATTTAGCCACATATAACTATTTGACCCCTGTCTGACTTTTAGTATTATTTTCACCGATCAAAACAAAAAAAAAACCCTACATGATCATTTAGTGCAGGATATTCTAGGGAACAATCAAGCCAAGTTTGGTTCTAATCTGTTCAGTAGTTTCAAAGGAGGAGAATTTTGAAAGTTATAACATCAAAACTGTCAAAAAATATGAAGAAGGGCAATAATTCCTAAAATGTCAACAGAAAAATTTGTACAGATAGATCTCATCATGCTGAACACTTTTACCTCGTTAGAATTACCCCTTATGGTTTTGGAGATATTTGCAAAAGACTACTGATTGACGCCTATTTGCTATCTTAGTAATGCTGTAGTAAACAATCATTATGTGCCAGATACCCAAAGGAACAATCATTCCAAGTTTTGTTATGATTTGTCGAGTAGTTTCAGAGACGATTTTTTAAAATGTGTTCACTTCCAGATGATGGACGCTAAGTGATGACATCGACGTATATGGCCGCCAGGTGAGCTAAAAGCTGTTTTTTGTCTGGCCCCTTTGATCCCTTATAAACCGAAAACCAGAAGAGATATATGAAATCTGAAATATGTATGAAAAAAAATCGGACCAAAAATAAACTAGAGGTTCTAAAGAGCCTGAATTAATCATCTGGATAATAAAGAATTAATAGTCTTTTTAGCCCTCTAAAACTGGACTCTTGTTTCTTGATCCTTCTGTACTATTGTCACAAGAATCATTTTATCAATTGAGAGTATCCTAGCTATCCACTCAGTTTCCAAATTATAAAATAAATGTCTCATCGAATAACAGATCTTTATGAAAATTTCGGCATAGGTCCGTCTAGCCAAGCTGATAAATTTCATCCCATAAAAATTTGGCTGAACCCATTGGTTTTCCAGTTATTTCCCCAAATCCTCATTTTTAAGTCATGGTACCATATTTTCAAGAGATCATTCAGAACCCACAACTCCAACAACTACCAACAGATCTTTCTGAAAGTTTTGACATAGTATCATGCTGAACAATTGAATTCCCTGCCAACTGTTTTTGAGTTATTTGCAAAATTCTACAATTTGACCCCCTATCTTTAGTAATGGTAGCCAAGTTTATTTGCAAGATATAAAGTCCCTACACTCAGATTGTTAAAGATATCCTTACAAACATCCACTCCATGTTTGGTTACAATCCATCCAGTAGTCCCTAGGAGATTTTCAAAGTTGGAAATGTAAAATTCAGAAAAAATCCATATCTGGACTCAAAACTCAAACATCCCTCAATGGAACAGATTGACATCTGAATTATAAAAAATGGATCAACTATTACCTATTCCTATCAACTCTAATGGTAACACCCATTTTCCCCTGTTAGCAGGAGTGGATTCAGGCGGGGGCGTGGCGGGCATGCACCTCCTAAAATTTGCGAAGCATGGGTTAACCTCAAAAATTTTTTAATCTCAAGAAATTTACCCCCTCCCTAATCTAAAATCCTGCATCCGCCCGTTTAAACCCCTTACTAAAACTATAGGGCCCTCCGTCATGTCCCTAGGAACAATGAAATCCCATAAATATCGAATAAGTTTTATTGGAATTATCATATAAATTTAAGTTAACGGTTGCCAACAACAGAGACAAGGTAATACCATTATAGGACACGATTTTTTTTTGTGGTCGTACAAAAACCTCCATTTGCCAGTGGTTTAAAATCACATGACTTTTTAACCAAAATGCAGTGATAAAATGTATGCAAAGGTTTCTTGCCATTTTATATCTTTTTTTCAATTTTCATGAAAGAAACCACACCTTCTTTAGCCAAGTTCTCATTTAAAATAATTTTCCACTTCTGATATTGAAGTTCAAAAAGTGTCACTTTGGTTTTAGTTAGCTTGTATATTCATTCCAAAATTTTATTATATAAAATAATTCAAACCACCCTACCTGGGGATAAATCTACCTTTAAAATGTGTCTGTCTATAAATAACTTCTCCTACTTCTACTATTATTAGCCATTGTGGTGAGGATAGCTTACTAAGGATACCTCTAGTCACCTGTGTAATACCCTTAATCGTTGGAAACACATATTCTCAAGAGGATCCATTTAATATTAAGGTTGTAACTAGAATTGATCACCTGTTTGATGTTGTGATGAAAAAGTCCAAGAGATATGATGTTTTGTTTACATGTTAGAATGTCCACATGTGGTCAAAACTGAACTTGTTCACTCAATCTGATATTTTGTAGAAGACAGAGTATGTGATGAAATAACACAAAATCCAATATTCATTTAAAATAATTTTATAAAAAAAAATTTTAAAGTTCATTTTCGATCTGAGCATGTAAAAGACTGACACAAACGTCTGCTGAAGTTTGATAAAATGACAGGCATTGGTTGTCAAAATTTCCAGACCCTTGGTACTCATATTTTGTTATCATTTAAACAAAAAATTAGGTTTTTTTTTTGTTATACAGCAAATCAAATACAAAAATACATGTCATAATATTATAAACATATTTAATAGAAACCATGATGAAATGACAGTATAAACAAATGATCCATGATAAAGTATACCAATTTTTGTTTCAACAATCTCTTGAACTCAAATTTGACATCTAGTCAGGGGTTCCTCCAAGGTATAAGATGAGATGCCCAATAAAGGCTAAAAATCAATAACAAGACATCAGTAGTTTTTACTGTGATTAAAATTCTTAAGGTCAAAAATTGCTTGACTGATTAATTGATGTTGAATTAGGAGTACCAGATCTTTATAACATATCAGTTGATCAAACCATGTTTGACCTTAAATAGTCCAGTGATTGTCCACAAGGTCAATGAAAGTTTAATCACTGTCATCATCAACTGGTATTGCCTTCTTCCTCTTCTTAGCTTTTGGCTTTATATCTTCCTCCTGAGTTTTACAAATAAAAGAGAAATGAATACAAAAGGGCAATAACTACAACATGGCTTCACAGATTAAAATGAAAATTTGACCACAGATAGATCTCATTATGCTGAACACTTTTATCCTTGTGTCAGATTTCGGCTAAACCTAACGGTTTTGGAGATATATTCAAAAATCTACTGTCTGACACCTATGTTCTATTTTTAGTAACAGTGGCCATGTTTTTCGACGAATCAAAAATCCCCACATCAGTTGCATGCAGGATATCCCAAGGAACATTTATGCCAAGTTTGGTTCTAATCAGTCCAGTAGTTTCAGAGAAGAAGAGTTTTGTATAAGTGTTAATGACAATGATGGACGCCAAGTGATGGCAATAGCTCACATGGCCTTTGGCAAGGTGAGCTAAAAATAATAAGTAAATCTTAAGTTGTGTTTACAGCTTTTTTTCTGCTTCAAAGAAACAGTAATGCAGTAAATATCCAATGAAAAAACTGAATTGAGTTTTAATAACTTCTTTAAAACTAACCATGATTATAGAAGTTTGAAAGCCATATGTTCTTTACAACAGATCATTTTGTACATAAAACAATATAAAGAAGGTAGAGAAACATACTGAGCTACTATCAGATTCACTTTCACTGCTTTCCTGAACTTTTTTAGACTTTGATCTTGGTGGACGTATGTCTAATCCCATGGCTGCACTGGCACTGGCTGCCTTACGGACAGGAAGGCCTCGCAGAACTCGAGTACTTTTAATATCATCAATATCCTCAGCAAGGGCTAGAAGATCACTAAATCTGAAAGTATACCAATTGTTTATTTCAGTCTATTGAATACCTTCCAGATAAAGTTGTTATTTTTATTGTATTGCACCATGATATAAAAAGAATTTATCAGTGTTCAATAAATCCTAAACTGCGTTAGTGCAAATATCTGGTAAATCTTAATGAATAAAACAATTGAAAACTACAATGTAATTCAACCAAAACTATACTCTAAAATAAAAATATTACTGGATATTGTAAAGGATCATTATCACTCTTAGTTAATGTTACCTGGAACAATTTTCCCCAGTACTCCTACATTATTGCTAAATGATTGTAAATATTTTGAAAAAAAAAAAAAAAAAAAAAAAAACCTTGATACAATTTCCATTACTTTTGGAATGTACTTCGTTAACACTTTGGTAAAATCACTTGTAAACAGTTAAAGAGAACTATAATTACCTCTATATGATCATTTCTCTTAACAATAAAACTTACTTGGTCTTGAGAGATTCGCTTGCTGTCTGCTGGACTTGCTGAAGAGCATGCTGAATGTTTTCATTATTTAAAACTGAAATGAAACCAATTATATAATTCAATCACATTGTAAGTCACAACAGATGAAAAAATAAAATATCTTACAGAGGTTAGTAAACCAGTTCAGTTCAATCAAATATCTTATAGAGGTTAGTAAACCAGTTCAGTTCAATGAGAAGAAAATGGTGACTATCCACAAGGCCAGTAATTCAGACATTGGTATTTACAAGAAAAAAAGAAATATATAAACTCCTATATCACACCTTCTTAGCATTTCATAAATAAAATACTCTAACACATTTATTTGTTAAAAATTACATCCATGTTTTAAATATTCATCATTATGCTTTTTCAAAACACAGAAGGAAAAAAGACTTCAGTGAGTACATTCACATATCTAATTTGCCCTCTAAAATACTGTTATCCAAAAACACTGGCCATTAACATTAAAACAGGAGGAAACAGACGCAATCCACATACACAATATACACAACAGAATAGAATAAAATATAATTACATTTAAAACTGAAAAAAAAATCCTGACACCCACTGAAATAAACCATTGGCAATGTGTGTTCCTTAAAAAAACTGAAAGTACATTAGGTCCTAAGGATGGCTAAGTAAGTCTTTCTTTACCAGTGGAAAACAGTCATAATTTATGTGAATAAAGTTCAGTAAAAGTGTCAAGTTTGGTGGGTTGTCAATCACATAAGACATAAATATAAATGAAGATATTTTATCTCATCAAGCTACCAATATAAATCCTAAAGCTGGATTATTTGCCATTGAAAGCCTGATGATGCCTAATATAACGTTTCGTTAAATGTGAACTTACAAGAAATATTTTTACAAACTTGTCGAACATGGTCTAAATGAAGAAGAATCTGTTCAACACTAGGCATATCCTTTTTAGAAGAGGTACCAGTCCTGTAAATTTAATAAAGTTAATCTAATAATATCAATGTTACTGACAAGCTGAAGGTTAGCATGTTATTATACAACAACTATTCAAACCTTGAATCATTCTATAATCAATAGTGCACTTATTCAAGGAATGCATTAAAAGAGATCCTTGAACATTTCATCATAGTTAACATGAATAGCAGACCATAGTCTGGACAACCAGTAATCATATGATTATCAAATTTTTCTATGCACTAATAAACTGAAAATACAAGTATTTGCCAATTAAACAGGTGATACAAGCAACATTTATTGTTTAAGTGTACATGTAAACACAATTACCAGTATCCAATTATACATGTGTGAATGATGATGTCTTAGATTTCTTTGAAGGGACATTCAAGATATGTATTATTGGGACAAAATTGTTTAGCATATGTGCTGAAGCAAAACAATAATCCAAAGCTGACTGAATTCTAATATGGTACAAAGTACTTTGTAGGCAAGCACATAAAAACTAATCTATCCAAATTATATTAAATACTGACCTCTGTCTTTTCTTTGGAGTGCCATTAAACTTGCTGACTTGTTGATTGATGTGCTCTGCTAATTTATCTTCAAATTCCTGAGCCCAATATTTCAATATAGATACCACAAAATAGTCAGATTTTTTACAGTCTCTACACATAATAATCCTTAATAAATCACTCGAGGGGCTGAAAAATATAACATTAGTAAAACAGATGTCTACATAAAACTAGAGAAAAACTGTTTACTAACTTGATACCCCTACTCACCCATCTTTTAACCTCAACATTGATTTGGACCAAAATCTAAATTGGGACACTGGGTGGGAATATGTAAAAATGATTCTGTGAAAGTTTTATTAAAATCCATTCAGTAGTGTAGGAGTAGTAACAGATAAAAGATTGGTGCCCCTCTGTGTAATGGAAGAAAGGAAGTATGGGCTGAACAGACAGACAAGATGATTCCTATATACCCTCAAAACTTTGCATGCAAGGGTATAAAATCAAACCAACCTAATGGAACAATTAAATTTTCCATGTGTTATAACATTTACATTTTTCAAAAAAAAAAGTTAAAAAAGTAATCTATTTGAACTCAACAAGAACTGTTATGCAAACAAATTAACACATTCAATTTAATGATGAAATGGATATAGAACAATAGCATATCCAGAAATTTTTATATTTATATTTTCATGAACAATGAAAAGTACTAACCATTCTTGTTTCAAGAGAACCAATATACTAGAGAGTGCTTCTGCATGCTCTGAAATAAAATATAATATGATGGGAGAAGAACATTTTTGTGCTTGGTTTTGTTCATATATACATATTTCCTTAATCACTTAATTCCTCTACATTATTTCATAACAAAGTGTTTCACTAAATTTTACACAGGATCATGTGAATTGAACAAATAGATCTAGAGTTAAGATTGCAATAGGTTTATAATAATTACTTGTAATACTTATATTTCAGTTCATCTAGATAATACTATTCAAGACACTTACGTGTAAAATCTAGCTTGGGTAAAATTGGCATAATATGTTCTACTGGTATGTTATGTGCTGAAATTAACTGCCACAAAAAGTACTGTTCTAATGTTTCCCAGTCTAAACTGGCATCTGTAGACAGAAAAACAAGATCATCACTGAAAACTTTATTCCCTTTATACAGCAGATGTATCCACTTAAACTATTCATACTTATTCACTTCTTCAATTCAATCAATAGATATTTTATCAGCAATACAGGTAAGAACAAAGGCACACACATTTCATTATTCATGTAAAATTCAACAAATTTAAAATCCAAAATTACTGTAATGATCTTATTATTGCTGAAAATGCAACTGATAGAAATTTTAACATTGCTCATGACGGATATTTCTACTATCTGCAAAAATCAAAATGACATCTTTTGGCAAAAATTACAAAATAGTATTGATTAATGCATACAACAATTTCTAAATTTACAGTATATACAAATCTTCCTATCACTACATATGATCTGGTACTTTAATCAAGAGAGTGTACAAATGTTCCTATCACTACATATGATCTGGTACTTTAATTATTAGTATATACAAATGTTCCTATCACTACATATGCCCTGGTACTTTAATCATGAGTATATACAAATGTTCCTACCACTACATATGATCTGGTACTTTGATCATGAGTATATACGAATGTTCCTATCACTACATACGATCTGGTATTTTAACCATGAGAGCATACAATTGTTCCTATCACTACATATGATCTGGTACTTTAATCATGAGTATATACATATGTTCCTATTACTACATATGATCTGGTACTGTAACTATGACAGTGAACAAATGCTCCAATCACTTCATATGATCTGGTACTTAAATCATGAGTGTACAAATGTTCCTATCACTACATATGCTATGGCATTATATTCATCAGAGTGTACAAATTAAAAGAGAAACTATGTTGCTCTTGTGGTATGAAACCCTTGAAAACTAAGAATATGCATTATACTTTTGATAAAAAGAAAAACAACTACTGTTAGCTACATTGTATTTACTTACTAAGGACTGACAAGAAGGAATCCTTTCTAAACATTATCAAATGGCCCTGTAGAATCTGGCATATAAGCTCCTGGAGCTGAGAAGAACAATGTAAAACATTATGATCATCACATATTAACAGCAGAAAATTAAATAACTCACTTCAGTACAAATTGACCAGAAATGTATTACCAAGTCCAGATACATTTTTTTTTAAACCTTTCCAGACAATACAAGAATAGAATGTAAAAACTTCAGCATTAAAATAATATGAGAGCAACAGTTTGAGATTCATCATCACCTTTTGACAAATATGGGCCTTATTTCACTACAATTTTACGTCGGAATACAGACAAACCTGAGCACTTTTAAAGAAATCAAATCATGGCTAGACTTAGATAATTAGAACTAAAATTCAATTTCAGTTTTAAAATAATCTTAACTTGATTTTGCCGTGTAGTTTTTATCAACTGTGCAGAGAGTGCTTAAGTAAGTTGAGGTAATGTTTTGATAGGTCATACACACATGGACAATGTTACTTGATAATGCTGAACTTTTCAGAATTACACAAAAATCATAATATTAAAGATCAATTCTATTAAAACTGACATGTTGGTCAATAGAAGGACAAAAGCCACCTATATGCAAATCACAAAATAAACAGTGTAAATGAGTGACTCAGTTTTTACAGTAGTTTATTTTGTTATCTTCTGCAGAATTGTTAAAACAGCACAGCAATAGTCAGGTCAGTTTGTGATTTTAAAATTCTACATAATATTAATGTAAATTTCTCATATCAAGAGCATTCTATGCCTTAATTTTTTTCTAGAAACACAGGGTTGTCTGTAGTCAGAGGAAGAATTGCGGTGAGCCCAATTTTTATCGAAAGGTAATGTTGTCCCTTAAATGTTGCTTGATCCATTACTGACCTGAGCACCATCTATTGCTGAGACAATCATGTGAAGTAACTCGGAATTCCCAAGAGCCAAACTTTGGAACTGAAAATAAGAAGATCCTTGTTTATAATACATCAAATGTTCTTTGTAAAACAAAAATTCATAACAAAGTTCAATAAATATCAATAGAATTTTATTCTGAAATATAATAAGCCAAAAATCTACATTATTTTAAGGATGAAATTCGAGTCTTTCTTAAAAATCAAATTTTTAACGATCTAAACTTAGTTTTACCTTTTCTTTCTTAACTGATCAATATCAAAATTTAATTGTTTTGACATACTTTAGTTACAATTAACAAGTAGATATAGTAGAGATATCAAATCTGGTATACATGGTGATGCTGAAAAATGTTTCACTATTGTGATTTATATTATAACTTGAAATGTGTGAAGTCATTGGAAGTCTTGTTGATCACATAATTAAAGTCTACTCTATTCTTGTATGAAATCTTGGGTATTTGATGTATAGGAACAGGCTTGTTTCATTTGCTGTACATCAAAGCTTCCTATATTCCTAGTTTTCAAAAGCTTGTGCCCTATCCATTTAAGGATATTTCTCAAGTGATTTGTCAAATAATTATTTCTACATTTTATTGAAGAGTCATGAAGGCTTTGATAAAAATTAAGGTGAGGCCTTCTTCATAATTATATCATTCACATATTAACAAACAACAACACTTTAATGAACATTATCATCTACAGATACCAATTATACCAGGATTCTTTTGTTAATATGAACCATAATTACTTACATTATTATAAATATCAGGCATTAAAAAGGTAAATAATCTAACATCATCTTCTTGACATAACTACAAAGTAGAAACAAGATTATGAGAGTACACAGAAAAATTACACCATAAGTTTTCATATGTTTTAAAATATATGGAAACATACAGTATGTTAAAGATCAATATGGAAGTTTATGTTTTGATGAAAAACATATGTTTTTCAGGTGTTTTCAAAATATTAGT
This sequence comes from Perna viridis, assembly GCA_037379345.1. NCBI lineage: Eukaryota > Metazoa > Mollusca > Bivalvia > Mytilida > Mytilidae > Perna > Perna viridis. Next base: position 57,269,407 of record CM074513.1, read on the forward strand.
TGCAATTTGCCCAGTGTTTTGGATATAGACTGACATAGTCCCTTACTACATGGAAAAATTGAAATAACAGGGTTATAACTGTATGAATTCTACTTAATCTTAAACCTAAAGATGTTCTGTTCAAATGATAAAAATAAGTTGTTGTTATCAAAGAAATAAACATTAACATTAAATGTCATCCTAACACATCTATACCGTCATCCTAACACATCTATACTGTTATCTATACTGTCATCCTAACACATCTATACTGTCATCTACACTGTTATCCTAACACATCTATACAGTCATCTATACTGTTACCCTAACACATCTACACTGTCATCCTAACACATCTATACTGTCATCCTAACACATCTATACTTTCATCTATACTGTTACCCTAACACATCTACACTGTCATCCTAACACATCTATACTGTCATCCTAACACATCTATACTGACATCTATACTGTTACCCTAACACATCTATACTGTCATCCTAACACATCTATACTTTCATCTATACTGTTATCCTAACACATCTTTACTGTCATCCTAACACATCTATACTGTTATCCTAACACATCTATACTGTCATCCTAACACATCTATACTGACATCTATACTGTCATCCTAACACCTAACACATCTATACTGTCATCCTAACACATCTACACTGTCATCCTAACACATCTATACTGTCATCCTAACACATCTACACTGTCATCCTAACACATCTATATTGTCATCCTAACAATCTATACTTTCATCTATACTGTTACCCTAACACATCTACACTGTCATCCTAACACATCTATACTGTCATCCTAACACATCTATACTGACATCTATACTGTTACCCTAACACATCTATACTGTCATCCTAACACATCTATACTTTCATCTATACTGTTATCCTAACACATCTATACTGTCATCCTAACACATCTATACTGTCATCCTAACACATCTATACTGTCATCCTAACACATCTATACTGACATCTATACTGTCATCCTAACACATCTTTACTGTCATCCTAACACATCTATACTGACATCTATACTGTCATCCTAACATATATATACTGTTATCCTAACACATCTATACTGTCATCCTAACACATCTATACTGACATCTATACTGTCATCCTAACACATCTTTACTGTCATCCTAACACATCTATACTGTCATCTATACTGTTACCCTAACACATCTACACTGTCATCCTAACACATCTATACTGTCATCCTAACACATCTATACTTTCATCTATACTGTTACCCTAACACATCTATACTGTCATCCTAACACATCTATACTGTCATCCTAACACATCTATACTGACATCTATACTGTTACCCTAACACATCTATACTGTCATCTATACTGTCATCCTCACACATCTATACTGTCATCCTAACACATCTTTACTGACATCCTAACACATCTATACTGTCATTCTAACATATCTATAATGCCATGTCATCTATACTGACATCCTAACACATCTATACTGTCATCCAAACACATCAATACTGTCATCTATACTGTTATCCTAACACATCTATACTGACATCCTAACACATCTATACTGTCATCCTTACACATCTATACTATCATCTATACTGTTACCCTAACACATCTATACTGTCATCCTAACACATCAATACTATCATCTATACTGTCATCCTGACACATCTACACTGAAATCTATACTGTCATCCTAACACATCAATACTATCATCTATACTGTCATCCTGACACATCTATACTGTCATCCTAACACATCAATACTATCATCTATACTGTCATCCTAACACATCTATACTGACATCCTAACACATCTATACTGTCATCCTGACACATCAATACTGTCATCTATACTGTCATCCTGACACATCTTTACTGTCATCCTAACACATCAATACTATCATCTATACTGTCATCCTAACACATCTATACTGACATCCTAACACATCTATACTGTCATCCTAACACATCAATACTATCATCTATACTGTCATCCTGACACATCTATACTGTCATCCTAACACATCAATACTATCATCTATACTGTCATCCTAACACATCTAAACTGACATCCTAACACATCTATACTGTCATCCTGACATATCAATACTGTCATCTATACTGTCATCCTGACACATCTATACTGACATCTATACTGTCATCCTAACACATCTATACTGTCATCCTGACACATCTATACTGTCATCCTAACACATCTATACTGACATCCTAACACATCTATACTGACATCTATACTGTCATCCTGACACATCTATACTGTCATCCTGACACATCTATACTGACATCCTAACACATCTATATTGACATCTATACTGTCATCATGACACATCTATACTGACATCCTGACACATCTGTTCTGACATTGATAACCAACCTAGTAATCAAGACCTACATTATGAAATCATAGTGCCACTTTGGTTGTGCTGCATCAGATCTATTCAGCAATTTTCATGTTTCTAAAATCATAATTGATGTAAAATCAATATGGTTAGTTTTAGCTAAGGTTCCTACCTTGAGATCAGACATTAGACAGGATTCTAAGTCCTTATTGTCCATACTTTTACAGAAATCTTTATAAGTAAACATCTTTTCATCATTTGCCTTCCTAAAATCAATGGTATGTAGAAAAATATATGAACTCAATCAGAACTTAATTAAAGAACAGCAATTATACGATTATACATTTGTTGAATGGTCAGAAGGGAAACAGTAAATTTACCACCCAGAAATACAAACTATTACTTGAGGCAACACCTAAGATAATAGTTGGATTGCCTCAGGGTAATAAATCTACTGTTTCTTGAATGAGCAGTCAAATTATACTGAACTATAAAGATGCCTTCATTATCAAGAAATGAATAACAGGACCATAATTGTTGATTGTTGTCAGATTATGCAGTTTTGGCTTAAATGTTATTCAGGAATAAATCTGAAGAATATTTGAACTTCGATATGCCAATGAGAATTGTAAAAAAAAAAAACACACACAAAATACTGCTGATCAGGCAAACAGATATAGCTAGGACCTTTGGAGTAAGTTTAAAAGTAACTCTTGATTTACTTTAAAAAAATATATATATACTAAGATATAATAATTAAAAGAAATACTTACCCAACTTTCAGGAAATAGAGTAAGTGATATCCAATACGTGGTTGTTTGGTATACATTTCTCCCAGGAGCTGTAAAATAGGCTGCCTATTAGGGTCCTCTTCTGGCATGGAAGCTAAATATCTGAACAAAAAACACATTGAAAATGATGATGTAAACCATGTATATATACTAATGGATAAATAACTGAATCTGTTGTCGACATAATCTTTTATATCTGGAATTACCCTTAACCAAAATATAAAGAATAATACATGTAAATAAAAAGGAGGTTTCATCATTCAAAATCTGAAAGACTAGTAGTTTCTTACTGTAGTATCTGTTTAAGATCAATGAGTTCTGACATTGATGTGTGAATTTCTTTTCTTTTTCATGAGTTGATTGCAACGAGATTAATAGTAAACTAGAGATCCTAGAGAGCCTGAATCGCTCATCTGGAGAACTTAAAATCATGTGGTCATATCATTTAAAAATTTAAAGCTTACTTAAATACCAGTAATCTCTGGTGGCCATCTTGTTTAATCAAGCAGAACCCAAATTTTATCAGATGTTAAAGTTGTCCCTTTCATTATTTCTGCCAAGTTTGGTGACTATTGGCAAATGTGTATTTCCATGGGGTTTCAATGGCAACTTTGAGGGGCAGCAGCCACTTGCCGAGCCACCTGAGCCACACAAAAATACATTGTTTGTAGAGGGCATTTAGGACATTAACCCTATCAAATTTTAAGACATTAGCACCTGTGATTTTAGAGGTCATCTTTGAAAATTGGCCAATCAGAGGCTTAAATGGCCTATGGTGGCCATCCTGTTTAATCAATCGGAACCAGAATTTTATCATATGTTAAAGCTGTCTCTGTTATTATTTCTACCAAGTTGGGTCACTGTTGGCTCAGTTAAAGCAAAGATAAAGGCCAAAATGTGTTTCCCAATGGGGTTTCAAGGGTAACTTTGAGTGTCAACAGCCACCTGCTGGACAATCGGAAAATTAAATGGCCTCTGATGGCCATCTTGTTTAACCAAGTAGAACCAAAGTGGATCTATTGTAAAAGCTCTTGCATACATCATTTCATTTCAAGTTTGGTTAAAATTGGTCGAGGGGTTTTCATATAGTTGAGCAAAATTACAAAAGTTAATGACAGATGACATTTGCAGAGTGATTGCATAAGGTCACTGGGAACTTTACTGAAAAAAAAGATGTTTGGGTAAACATTGTGCATAACAAGGTACGACTGCAGTGTAATATAAACTACTGGGTTTAGCACCTTAAGTCTTTCTAGCAACATTTTTTTAAAAGTAAGGGCATATTTTAGGACAAAATTCTTTACAAAATAAAGGATAATAAAAGGAATTTTGAGGATTTTTTTGACAAAAGATAAGGGATTTTATCTACTGATCAAAACAAAAGACGACAATGTGTAAGCACCTCAAGGCAGCAGAATTGGGATAGGAACATCCAAAAGAAGCAAGGAAAAAAAATTTTTTATGAAATTTTTCTGAAAATCGAGACATTATGCTAATAACACTTTTTCCCCCATTCTGGTACAAGGGTCTTACACTGCAGGGTTTTAACCTAAAATTTAGGCTTGGTAGCCCACAGCTTAAATGTTGGTAGCCAATATGAATAGTTTTTTACAATCACAGTAGAAATTTAAGTAGCCCAAATAAATTTTAGGATCAATTGGCAAGTTTTAATTTCAAATCTTGTACTGCATCCCCCTATATGAATAGAAGGCTTGTTCAAAATTTGAAAAAAGTGGAATTTTCACCAAAAATTTATACCTTTTTTTTAAAGGATTCTGATGCTTTATGATAATAAGGATAATAAGGGCTGCTGCGATGAGGTCTTTGGCTGTTCATGATCAGTTCCATGCATTGATCTACCACGTATGATCTTTAACTGAAACTTTTCATTTCCAAAATGAAAAAAAAAACACATACCAATGTTATAATGGTAATCTTATATTCTATGTATTTCCATAAACTTGTAAACAATACTTACCTAAATATGACAAATAATGGTGAACCTATTGAATCTTCTATTGACCTGTAATAAAGAATATTACTGCCATCTTACCAAGTGTACCAATAAAGAATATTACTGACATCTTACTAAGTGTACCAATAAAGAATATTACTGACATGTTACCAAGTGTACCAATAAACATTGTTACTGATGTGTTACCAAGTGTACAAGTTCGTAGAACAAAATACATTTATACCACTTTCAACCTCAAAAAAGACTTGTCTGATGGCATTCATTTAAAACATTTTAGTTATGAAGACTGGAAACTTCTTTTAAGTCCCAGACTTTATGGTGCATTTAATTATTAAATTTGGGCTTTGTAATTTTTAACAGTTACCTTAGCAGCCATATTATGAGTATTTGTTATCATTTGTTAACCTTTTCCACTGTTAAAATGATGATTAACTTGGAAATGCCTTGAGCAAAGAAATTATGCTAATCTATTAAAGATTCAGTAGAATTGTGGAATAAAAAAAAATGTTTAGTAATACTTAGTACCATCCTACAATTTCAAGAAAGTCCACAAAAAGTAGGTTCGTAAGAGGGTAGAGAAATTAGCTTGTGGCTATTACACAGTAATTTTTCTAGCACTCGTCATTTTCGTCATTGATGAAAGACTTTTCAGACAAATCTACTGGTAGTCTTATTTCGTCACTTTAAATATTTGAAAGTACCGGTACTAAAAACATTAAGAGCTGTAAGCCCAACATTGGTTCAAGAGACCAAAGTGACAATTTTATTACCCTAAGCTAATTACAACTCTCAACATGTGTCAAAATTTTGTGTAAACAATCACCTAATTCACCAATTACACTAATCAGGCATGTAGAGTAAATGTTGATCTCTTGACTTTAAGGTCTAGAAAGTTCAAATCCTGGTGAAATTTCTGCTGGGAAAATTTCTTTACTTCTGGTTATTGTATCAAAATGACATAAGAAGTTATTTATCATTTAAATTTGTACATCAAACTCAAGTGTAAACCAAATGTGGGTAATTTGGTCGTTACTTCGGTTTCAATATATTTTGAAGTTGCATGTCGGCATTTATTTACGATCTTGAAAATATCATTTATGCTATCAATGAACTCCTCAGGGGCAAATACTAAATGTAACTGTGAAATAATGACATAAATTTGTCATCAACTCAGTCTGGATTCCAAAAGCACAGTAAAAATTGTGCTAAAAATAGAATCTCATGAGGCAACACAGAGGTATTACCTATTTGAATCTGTTTTTATCTGTCCAATGCATCTGTTAAGGTAGTTCATATCTAAAATTGTTATATATCTACACTTCGCTAGATGTAAATTGGTGTTTCTACAAAAGGTTGCCATGCAGAAAACAGCATTTGTTTTTTACATTACAGACTTCAAAAATTATGCCTGGGATGTATGTCACTGATTAAAGAGTGTCAAGGGATTTGTATTTTTGATCATTCTTACAGACTGAGGAGTTTCTTTTTTAATTAAATCTGATTTTTTTGTAAAAACCCCCATTATTTACAAAAATATTTTTCAACAATATATATATTTCTTAATGAGTATATGTATTCTTCGTATACTAAATCGTGTTGTGATATTTGAGAACAATATAAGTTATGTGTTTTTATGTAATGATGATTGTATATGACTGTTGGAAAATTTAGAAAAAATAATAAAAACAAAAAAAAATTAAATCTCAGGTATGCTATTTTTAATGTCTGGAAAACATGCTTGCACGATAGTGGGAAAAAAATAATGTGCTTTATTCATATGCGATGTACATTTTAAATTTTATTTCATGTCTTCACACAGTGCTGTAAATAACAGATGATACTTAAATATCTTATGTCAAATGCAAATACTACTTTAAAATATATCATGAAAATGATCCTCATTTTCTAATGTGAAAATGACTAAAGCTTTCAAAATGCTGGAAAAAACCCGGCTATTACAATACTCATTCTTCTTTATATGGATGATTTAAAATTAAAAGCAGTATAAGATGAGGTCATGCCCTCTTGTTAGTACTCTGTATTCAATCAACAAATTGCCAAGGTTACAGGCAATTTGTAATTGATTGATTGATTATTGGGGTTTAACGCCCGAGCAGCAATATTTCAGGCAATTAACATGAAATGGATGATACAATAAACATGAAATGTTGATGATGATGAAATGGAAAATGGGATGGGACATAAGGATAATAGGGTCAATAAATTTGGATTGCCACAAGAAAAAGGGAGGGATGGGTACGGTTGGGCAATTTAGTCTCCTGTGGCAGAGCGCAAAAGTTCCTACTCCTATTGAATACCACAGCAGGGTTCTTTAACGTGCGAGGAACATGGCATCCTTCCCAACACGGTGCACCACTATGGTTTGCAGTCAGGTTTTCTGTATTATAGCCTGACAACCCCAGCATAGAAACACCAGATGTAGCACATTCCACCACCTGGGGAACACAACCCAGTTTTTCTGCGGGCAGAGTGCCTAGCCACCGGCTAGGATTCTGAGCACTATTTAGTTGCCTTTTATGACAAGCTTAGCACTGCTACAGGCCTATTCTTTTGACACCCAGACTGTCAAAATAACAGTTGTTAGATGATGAACATGATGAAGGAATTCTTCCTAATTATAGGCAGATTGCTAATAAAATACAGCAATAGGCACTTGTCCTTGATGAAATTCTGGGATTCTTCCACTTGTGAGAGAAATTTATCATCTTTTCACTAGTTCCGCTGTGCTTCACTGTGCAAGATAAATTATAATCACTCAGTAAGAAATCTAAGATCATCAATAGGGATTTGTAGAAGAACCTATCATATTTCATTATTTATATCTACTCTCTGTTTTTAATTCCTACTTACTCATCATCCAACTCTACAGGAAACAGATTACTGCTGAAATGATTGACTAGAATCTGACATAAACAATGGGATAATGGGTCTACCATCTCTTCAAACTCATCCTAAAAATATTACAGTATCAAACATATCAAGTATGAAAATGTTATACTGAAGTAAAAAGCAATTTACATAAATTATCAAATTTCATAACTCATAAGTACGATAATTTCTAACAGAATTTTAACAGTTTTAATAAGTAGTGTGAAGAATACTTACATCTTTGACAACCATCTGCATCAGTCTGTCCATACTCTCACATTGTATCTCTTGGTCCCTATAACAACATAATTAAAGTCAACCCTATTTTAAAACTTAATTACTGAAATGCATCTCAAAAGGATTTAACATGGAGTTGATAATAAAACAAAGGGCTCCCAGGAGCCTGAATTGCTCACCTGGATCAATTTTGTCTTTCAAGGGCAGTAAATTTAAATAGTTTTCAAGATATTAGCCAAAAACTGTAAAAAAAAAACTGTCATTTTTCCTCTTTCAAAGGCAATAACTCTTACAAGAAATTGTCAGACAACTTTTTTCTCTGAAGACTTTTGTAGTCCTAATAATAAGGATCATTTCAGCTATGGAAAAAAATTTGGCTAACCCTAACAGTTTTGGGTATATATGTGAAAAACTACTGTCTGACCCTATGTTCTATTTTTAGTAACAACAGATATGTTTTAGATGGATCAAAAGTCCCCACATCAGTTCTACGCAGGATACCCAAAGGAACATTCATACCAAGTTTGGTTCCAATTGGTTAAGTAATGTCAGAGGAGAAGATTTTTGAAAGAAATAACAAAAAATAGCAAAAAAATGTTAAAAAAGGGCAATAATTCCAACATGGCTTCACAGATTAAAATGAAAATTTGACCACAGATAGATCTTATCATGCTGAACACTTTAATCCATGTCACAATTTAGCTAAACCTAACGGTTTTGGAGATATATGTGAAAAACTTACTGTCTGACCCCCATGTTCAATTTTTAGTAAAAGCAGCCATGTTTTTCGACAGATCAAAAATCTCCACATCATTTCTATGCAGTATACCCCAAGGAACATTCACGCCAAGATTGGCTCAAATTGGTCAATTAGTGTCAGAGGAGAAGAGTTTAGAAAAATTGCTGACGACGACAACGATGGACGATGACAACGACGGACACCAAGTGATGGCAATAGCTCACATGGCCTTCAGCAGCAAAGCTAAAAATTACAATAAAAAAAAGAAACAAAGACAAAAACAAAAACAATACTCATACAAAAAACATATAGTTTTTCAAGGTAATGTAAAGTTGTAGACACTATACAAATCATTATTTGGCATTTAATTTTTTTTTAAATTTTCAAATTTTTAAAACTGCTGACTTTGCATATCAGATTTTTCAAATTTCAAAGTCATCATTCTATTGAATCATTGGGATAAGAATATCATCATGGTAACTAATTGAAACATTTGTCAGACATATCATTTATTCTTAATACATGGGAGATAGAAATCAAGATAAATTATGACTAACTTTTCTGTGAGTAGTTGATCTACATATTCAGACAAGTCACCGTTCAGTAATGGGAGATAATCATTGATATCCACTGGTTGATATCGAGTGTCCTGAATCGGCTGGAACTTTGTTTCCTCTTTTATTTTCCCTACAAATGTTTACATCATATAACAAAGCATACGGAGCACATGAACAATATATTTTTGTTGTAAATCTATGATTGAATGTGCAATTTGCAAAAAATAAAACAAGAACACAAGAAAACAAAATAATCTAAATAACATTTTCATTTCTTTACTTGATGACTCATACTTTAACATGTTAATAAATGTTTTTTTTTTTTGAAGACAGTAAATAATGATGCAGTAATTAATTCATGTTGAAGTAAACAAGAGTTTACAAACCTAATGGTATATCATCCTCCTCATCACTGAATGCAGCCCCATCAGACAAATTATTATCAATATGGTTCTCTGGGTCAATATCTATCATTGTTGTCATTCCCATTAGTGGTTCTTTATTACTTACAGTCTCATCTTTTACTTAAAGATAAGAAAAAGATTCTACTCTAATATGTCACTGTATCTGCTTTTATTCAAATAATTTTCATAAGATCAAATTGGGGCTCTAAAGAGCGTGAATAGCCCACCAAGAAAATTCAAAATCTGGTAGACGTATCATTAGATAAGTTGACTGAAAATAAAACATATATGGAGGTTACTCATCCACAACTTATTCCTGTCAAGATATATAAATCTAAGGAGATCATTGGCAGAGATATATGCTAACTTTGAGTGATCGTAGGCAACTGTTGAGCTACTTGAGCCATAAAAAACTGAAGTATTTGTAAAGAGCACAAAACCTGTTAAAGTTTTAAAACATTGAAACTGGTAGTTTCTGATAAATTGATATAAAAATTTTGGTGTATCAGAACTGTAAATAGCATCTGGCAGAGATTATTTTTGATCAAACAAGAGGCTCCTAGGAGCCTGAATTGCTCACCTTGTTAAATTTCGCCTTTCGAGGGCAATAAATTTAACAAGAAGTTGTCCAACAATTTTGACTCAAGAAGAGTTTGGTAGGATTTATCATAAGGTTCATTTCAGCAATTGAAACTTTCTATGTATCATAGTTTTCAAGATATTGGTTGAAAACTGTAAAAAAAAAACCTGTAATTTTTTCCCTTTCAAGGGCAATTACTCTTACAAGGAGTTGTCTGACAACTTTTATCCCTGAAGACTTTTGTAGTCCTAATAATAGGATCATTTCAGCTATTGAAAGAATTTCGCTAAACCTAACGTTTAATTAAAAGTAGCAAATAAAGTTGAAAAAGGGCAACAACTCCAACATGGCTTAACAGACTGAAATGAAAATTTGACCACAGATAGATCTCATCATGCTGAACACTTAAATCCATGTCACAATTTAGCTAAACCTAACGGTTTTGGAGATATATGTGAAAAATTAGTCTGATTCCTATGTTCTATTTTTTAGTAATGGCAGCCATGTTTTTTGACAAATCAAAAATCCCCATGACATGCAGCATACCCCAAGAAATATTCATACCAAGTTTGGTTTCAATTGGTCAAGTAGTGTCAGAAGAAAAGATTTTTGAAGAAATAACAAAAAATAGCAAAAAATGTTGAAGAAGGGCAATAACTCCAACACAGCTTAACGGAATAAAACCAAAATTTGACCATAGATCTCATCATGCTGAAGATTTTTACCGTCAGAATTTTGCTAAACCTAACGGTTTTGGAGATATATGTTTGTTTGTTTGTTGGGGTTTAACGTCCGAGCAGCAATATTTCAGCTATATTCAGACGATGAACATGAAATTGATGATAAAATGAACATGAAATGATGATGAAATGAAAAAGGAATGGGACACAAGGACAATGGGGTCAAAAAATTTTGATTGCCACTGGAAATAGGGAGAGGTGGATAGGGTCGGGCAATTTAGCCTCCTGTGGCGGAGCCCTATGGTTCCTACTCCGGGAGAATACCACAGTAGGGTTCTTTAACGTGCGAGGAACGTGGCATCTTTCCCAACACGGTGCACCACTATGGTTTGCGGTCAGATTTTCCGTATTATAGCCTGACAACCCCAGCATGTAACATGCCAAGGGTACCCCATTCCACCACCTGGGGCACACATCCCAGTTGCTCTGTGGGCAGAGTGCCCTAGCCCCCGGCTAGGGTTCTGAGCACTATTTAGTTGCCTTTTACGACAAGCTTAGCGCTGCTGCAGGCCTATTCTTTTAACACCCAGACCTGCACGGGGCGGAGATATATGTGAAAAACTACTGTCTGACCCATATTTTCTATTTTTAGTAATGGCGGCCATGTTTTTTGATGGATCAAAAATCCCCACAACAATTCTATGCAGGATACCCCAAGGAACATTCATACCAAGTTTGGTTCTAGTTAGTCAAGTCGTTTCAGAGGAGAAGAGTTTTGTATAATTGTTAACGACAACTGACGTCAAGTGATGGCAATAGCTCACATGGCCTTTTTCGCAAGGTGAGCTAAAAAGGGAATGTTTGTGAAATTTGTTCATACATCATTCCTGCCATGGTATGTGAAATCAGTCAAGGGATTTTCAAGTCCTCGAGTAATGTGAAAAGTGCACAGATGACACACCACAAAGGACAGATGTGAAAAGTTTACAGATAAAAGACCACGAAGGACAGATGCTAAGTCATTGGAAAATATTACTTGGATCTTCGGTTCAGGAGAGATAATGAATAATAAAACAAGAGATCTGATTCTTCACAAAAACTTATTTATTAACTTTTATGGTGAAATTTTTGGACAAAAGGTATTAAGCTAAACATATAGCTGTCTTAAATATATGTATAAGTGAAAACCTTACCATCTTGTGAGCAAAATTCAGCAAAGTTTTCCCTAATTAACATTCGTAAGTCTCTGTCCAGTTTGCTACTCTCCAACAATGGTGCAAGTGCCCTATCACAGAAATAACAATATACTATACAAACACAATTCCATATATTGGGTATTGTTGCTGTTCCCTGCTTGTCGCAATATTTGAGAAAGCCATCATATCATGAAAGATACCATAAGCATACAGATACATAATAAACTACTTATAGAACTTAAACAAAGAAACTGCTTGATTTATTGCTCACTTTTTCAAAATTCTACTGAATGTTACTGTTTTAAAAAAAAGCAATATATTGATCAACTAGAAATCTAATTTTAATTTATGCACATTTAAAATGGTAAAAAATCAGTAATAGATCTAATATTACCTACATGTATTTTAAAAGTGGAAATAATTATGATAGAATATATTTATTTCTTGAGGCAGATATCAAATAAGGTAGCTAAGACTATAATACTTACGGCAGAACCCTTTTATCTAAAATAACTCTAAATGCTGTGTAAATTCCATGCTTAACCTGAGCACTTAATGGCAAACTGAAGTTCGTTAAAATCTAAAAAGACAAAAATATATGTATTTCCATATGGAGTAGGCAGCAGAGCATTTCTTTTTTGACAGTATTATATATAGATATAATTTTGTATGTGCATGAGCTGTAATCAGCAGTGATTGTTGTATTTCAAATTTCTATGAAATAAAATATATGATCATAATATATATAGTCAAACCTCGGTAGTTCTAACTCCAAGGGACCACTGAAATGTGTTCGAGTTATCCGGAGTTCGAGAAATTGAAGTTTGTATATTTATGGATTTTTTTTTGTTGCCGGTCCGAGTTCGACTTTATCATTCAAAATTGCTTATTTCCTATGAAGTTGTGTTAGTCTTTGGGTCTTTTTCATTCGCTTTCGGAAGATTATGCTGAATTGTGGACATCAAAAATGCTGTGTTCGGTTTTAAAAACCTTCAGAGTTCGAGTTTCTTGGTCAATAATTTGTTTTCTTCCGATTTTCTTTCATGCTTTCATCAAACCTACTTTGGAACATTCTCGAACTTCAATCAGTATTTAAGAATCAAAACTACATAATTAGTGATGAATTAAATATTACCGGTAAATAACTAAAATGACACTGATTAATGATAGAGTTTCAGTTTTTCACACCTTTTACTACCCAAGCTGACAAAATGGCTGACGAGTTCTAGTTAGTGAGGGATATTCTCTAAGACTTATTACCAAATAGACTGACTAGTCCATCGAGTGGTCGAGAAATTGAAGTTCGAGAAATCCAGGATTATTTATATTGATTATATAGGAGAAAATTTTGGGTACTTTCAATTGTGTTTGAGAAATCCTGGGTGTTTGAGCAATCCGAGTTTGAGCGAGTGAAGTTCGACTGTATGTTTTAAACCGACAATTCATATTTAATTACGTTGCAACCTATTATAAATTCTGGACTTTTACCTTCTGAGGGTGAAACAAAAGTGAATAGGATAAAAATTGACTGCAATATACAACTCTCATAAAGTAAGTATTATAAGTACTTTTAATTCTCTTTCACTAGTTGAGTTAGATTTTCAAATATTCCTGACATTATTTTTGTTTCTTTAAAAAGTTATGTAAACTCTCCTTGTTATTTTGCATTCAATTTGTTTTAAAACTATAAACATTCATAAATTTAAAGGAGAAAATGCAGAAATGAATAAAATTGTTATATTTAGAGAGGACAAAAATAAAGACAAAAAATAACAACAAAATACTATAAATAAAGCTAAGTTTATGAGGCATATTGGTTGAATTGAAGTATTAACAAGAAGACAAATGTATACATTTTTTTCCTTTCCATGACACAAACCATTTGAACATTGTACTTACCCGACAAAGAAAATCCAACAAGGTAGCAGTTATAGCAGGGTGGGGTCGGATGGAATGATACATCACTAATATAGCTGGTTCTGAAAGGAAGTATGTAATTAAAATAACAACTATAATTAGAAATCAAAATGATTAACATCACAATAATAATTACTTCTGATGAAGAATGATTTTGTAGATATTAATACTTTCTATTTAATGTACCTTGTACTTAGCTTTTAGTACATTGTTTCCAACATGTTATAATGGTACAACATCCACTATCCATAGTCAGAATTGTGTTATAACAGAAACAGTAACAAGTCATTTGTTTTTCATATCACAAAGGGGAAGATAACTCTGTATGCTAGAAAATGGTTTAGTCATAAAGGAAATAAACAGAAAGGTGGATAATAAAACTGATACATGATGCCTATAATTAATTACCAATATTCATGATACTGTCTCTTTCTGGTTCAAAAAACAACCAATCATAAAACAGGGCAAGTTTAGCATTGGTTGCTGCAACATTAGACTGTAAAATAGAAAAAAAAACAGTTGACAACTAGTCTACTCAGTATGACAACAAGTCTACTCAGTATGACAACACAGCATATGTACCATACTTTAATACACAGCATACTTTACTATAGCTTTAATACACAGCATACTTTACTATAGCTTTAATACACAGCATACTTTACCATAGCTTTAATACACAGTATACTTTATGTACCATAGCTTTAATACACATCATACCTCATGTACCATAGCTTTAATACACAGCATACTTTATGTACCATAGCTTTAATACTCAGCATACTTTATGTACCATAGCTTTAATATACTGCATAACTTATGTACCATAGCTTTAATACACAGCATACTTTATGTACCATAGCTTTAATATACTGCATACTTCATGTACCATAGCTTTAATATACTGCATAACTTATGTACCATAGCTTTAATACACAGCATACTTTATGTACCATAGCTTTAATACACAGCATACTTAATGTACCATAGCTTTAATACTCAGCATACTTTATGTACCATAGCTTTATACACAGCATACTTTATGTACCACAGCATACTTTATGTACCATAGCTTTAATACACAGCATACTTTATGTACCATAGCTTTAATACACAGCATACTTTATGTACCAAATTTTATTTCAACATTGTTGTGGCATTAAGTCAGTAATGTTTTGGAACATTTACTTATAATATAAAAGCAGAACACTTTGAAAAGATTGTAAGAAACAATGAACCATTTGGTTTAAAATGTTAAATTGTAAACGATCTATTAATACATTCATAATTCAAAAAATTTTCAAAATATTTTAACTGTAGTGTGACTAATCTCAACAAAGTCGTTACTTGGGTCTTGGAAAATATTTACCGTGCACGTTGTCAGCAACCAACCAATAACAGCCCAGCGAGGGATAATGTCTGAACAAAGCAGTTCATTAGGTGGATGGAATACAGCACAAATGTAGCGTATCAGATCACAACGTAATGATTGGCTCTCAGGGGTTGACAAGTACTGTAAAAATCAAAGATTATTGTATGATTTAAAATGCCAAAAGTACAAAGCCATAATCAACTTATAATTTGTTTTTTCATCTTTTTAAATAACCCATATATTTGTTTTTTAAGTATAAAAAACAAAGGTTTAAACCAACAAGACGTTAATCAGGAAACGTAAATTAAGAAACATGTACAGTATCTATCTGGTAGAAAGATGTCACCTGTCTTTGAAACCAGTCTTGATATCTTTTCTGCTGACCAAATTTCACCTACAATGAAAGCATTACAAATAGACATTAAATAAATAAAAAAAATGTAGTAAACTAATAATGTAATGTATTACAGGTAAAAGCATTAACTTTTTTTAAATACATCCATGTTTAATATCAATACTTTATCACTGACAAAAGTAATACATTACATCTAATATAACATGTACCAAACCTTCTCTATTGAAGTGGTCATTACAGGAACTAATTTTGAAACATCAGGTAAATAACATTCAGGAGGACCTTGTAATAAAGTTTTTTTTCATAAAACTTGGAATTGTTTTACATAATGTTATTTCATTTATTTTTATAGTATAAATGTTTGTGGTTTGAGGGTCTAAAAAGAATTGTTATCGTAACTTGTCTGTGTTTTGGATATAATGAATTGCTGAATTGAAGCTATTTTGAGAAGGAAATTGATAGTATCAATTTACTTTGTTGATACATGCTCACATCACAGATATTTAATACAGTTATATAAAGACTAAAGTGATTTCAATTCCTATAACTTGGAATTTTTCTCTGATACATCCATTCAGCAATCAAAACTCCTGCTTTTTTCCAGATTAAAATTAATAAATCCTGTTTTTTTTTCTTCTTTAAAAAAAAGTATTTTGTCATTGCTACTAACTTCATTCTGGTACAAACTGATGTTAAATAACATAGTATCCCTAAGTCAACTTTTGTTTACAGTATAACAAGCAATCACAGGGGACGCTTATTGTTTAATGTGGCTTCCAACAGCACAACACTTGAATGTTACCAGGTTGAACATCCGAGTCATTTATCTGTCATTCACATTTTCACTTTCTAAAACAGTGAGTAACAATTGCTTTTGTAAATTATTCTTTGTGCTGATGTGACCACTGATTTATCGCTTATGACACTACAGCATGCTATTTAATTACCATCAGTATATTCACACTGCAATTGAAGAGGGAGGTGTGGCACGATGGAAAACCTAGATTTCACCCACCATTTAGTTTGAAATGCCTGTACCAAGTCAGGACCTTTGCCATATCAGCTACTCCCTATTTATACTGACAACAAAGCGGAGCATCGTAAACACCATTTTTTTGTTAGAAGGAAGTGTAATTAACACTCTGAAACCAATAAAGCACTAAACGTGGACATGCTAAAAATCTGGAAATCGAAAATTTGAAAAAATAAAAATATCAGGGCAAGATTATTTTCGAGGGGTGGGTGGGGACGAAAATCTATCAATTAATTTCAATATAAAAACAAACCTTAGTTATGAGAAAAACAAGTTTATTTTCCATGTCAGGAGTGAGACGACTGATCAGAAACTTCTTCGATGTTCTGGTCTGCATCAGTTGGGGCAAACCTGCACAAAATACCGCCTGGTAATATGATTCACTCTAGATTTTGTATTATACAAAATTTCATTTTAACTCAAAATGTTAAAATTTTACAGAGTATCTTGTTCAATATTGAAAATACTATGATTGTACAGACATATGATGAAACTTACTTAGAGGATTCTAAGTTCTATTTCAAAGATGCAATTTTGTACATTAACAATCAAGTTATAATTGTAAAGTTTGAATGTAATAGAATGGGTAACAAATATATCTAACAAGGAATTATCAATAAATATATAACATATAATATCATAACCTTATGAAATGTAAAATCAAGGAACAGAACTTTGACTTGTATATATAAAGATTGAAAGAATACTTAATTAACCTGTGTAATGTGGACTGATGGATGATGGGTTACTCAACATATCCTTCCATAAACCTTCAACTTCTGGTATCCTAGCAACATACTGTAATAACCGTACCAAATCTCGACCAATAACAGCACAGTCTGTCCACTGTAATCATTATATGTCAGATAATAGTTCAACAGTCAAAACAATAGATTGATTTTACCCTAAACTTTCCTTGGATCTAGTAAAATATTACTTACGAAAATTTCATTTCCTGTTTAAATGTTAACCACATACATTTAAAAATCAAAAAAACATAATGGCAAAAGTAGATTGTAACAAAAAAAAAACAATAAATAGACAATAGAGTCATAGAAATAAGCATTATTATAACTGAATGTGATAACCAAAACTAATCCCCATAATTTGGAAAAAATATCAATACAAATGTTCTAGGAACATAAGCAATTAGGAACATAAAATTAAATATGTAATACCTTTTCCCTCAGTAATGATACACAGAGATCAACTTCTCTCTTCCTAAGATTGACTAACATTGGTGATGTGTGGTCCATTGTCAGTCTTAAATATGTGTAGACTACCATGGAGCACAGTTGGGGGAACTTGTCTAGCCAAGTCCTGTAAAATAAACTCATTTCATGGAGCATAGATGGGGGAACTTGTATAACCAAGTCCTGTAAAATAAACTCATTTCATAGAGCATAGATGGGGGAACTTGTATAACCAAGTCCTGTAAAATAAACTCATTTCATAGAGCACAGCTGGGGGAACTTGTCAAAACAAGTTCTTCAAAAAGAAAAACTCATGCCCCCATCCTGTAAAAATGATCATTAAATAATAACAAGGGCAGTTCTCTTCTCCAGATTCTCCTTTAAGTATAGGAGGCCATGATCTTTGACTGGCTGACCTTATTACTGATAGGTGTCTTTCTTGAAAACTCCAGCTTCACTTGTGCAAGTTTCATTACAATTACTGAACTGAAGTTATCTGACAAAAATCAATTTATATGAACAATTGATGAATGTATTAATCCAAATGTCACTAGTTTCTTCAAATGGGAAAGACAGAAGACAAAACATGTACCATTAGTATCATAATCAGACTATGTCTTTAAAATTTCCAATGAAACAGA
Organism: Perna viridis; assembly: GCA_037379345.1. Classification (NCBI taxonomy): domain Eukaryota; kingdom Metazoa; phylum Mollusca; class Bivalvia; order Mytilida; family Mytilidae; genus Perna; species Perna viridis. The sequence continues at coordinate 57,288,342 of CM074513.1, forward strand.
AGTTTTAATTTTGAATCCAACTCTATCTCATGGAAAAAAAACTGAACAATTATTGTCAGATAATAGTTCAACAGTCAAAACAATAGATTGAAAACAATTATTGAATTTGCCATCTATATAAAAAGAAAGTGTTGCACACATAACAACATGTCATACCTATATTCTGAGAATATATCTAAGCAGGACTCAACCAGCCAAATATTCTTTGCCGATACATCACCACCTGAAAAAACAGAGGAAAATAAAATTAAAATACTATCGCACATCAGAAAAACTATTTTAAAGCCTGCCTGATGGAACTACCATATTAGTATCAGGGGCTCCCAAAATTCTGTCGCCAGAAAAATTGCCAGCTGCTATTTTTTGTCGCCAATTTTCATAAATAAGAGCCAAAGGGTGCCAAAAAAAGAAACACTTTTTTTAAAAATATTGTAACAATATTAAGTCCACTGATGAATTATTTAAAAAAACCTCTCCATTCATGACATAATGTACCCAAGATTCACTCTTGATGCATGTACAAAGCAGGTTTTTTGCTCTAGTCTGTCACTTTCATATGCATAAAATACTAAAGTAGTACTCCAGAAACAGGTATTTTACTTCTATCAAGGACTTTATATTACTATTCTCATTTAGTCCCTGATTTTAAAACATTTTTGTTCACCTTTGTCCTTAATGGTCCAATTTACCTTACAATATAATTTGCTTTTTTTTAAAATATTTTTAACAAACTTTTTTTTTCAAGTGATAAAATTTCTAGCAAACTACATTTTGTACCATGGGCCATTAATTGAGTCCCTGTTTAATTATCTTGATATCTGAATAGCATTTCTTTAATTAAATTTCCGGAATCCCCATTCTATTTGTTTACCGATTTTCCCGCCAAAGAAGTCACATGCAAAAGGGTAAACAAATGTCATCCATTTTCTTATATCAATTCTTTCATTTCGAAGTGTTTTGAGACATTTCCTGATGAGATAATCATTTTTAATTGGATTTAATTTATTCTGTTATTAGGTAAGTCTGTTTCCGAATGTATTACATGGTTAAACAGGGCTGTGAAACCTGTATGTAGCCATGTGCCTTTATTGTGTTTAGCTTTGACCAGATAAGAGTTTTGATTGGCTCAATAATATGTTTACATTTGATTGACACCTTCCATGAGGATATAAGTTACGGTCGCCTGGTTTAACTACCTTTAATTGCCTTCAGTCATAAATTGGTCATGGTCAATTAACTCTGACCAGCTGATAGACTTCCTGTCAATTTTAATATACAAAACCTAGGCGTCAAGAAAATCGCCAACTGGCTATTTTTGTCGCCAGATAAAATAAAAAATCGCAAATTGCGACATTGGCAAAGCCCAGCGTGACCCCTGAGTATGAGCACCCCACACACGCATCAACCAAAAATGATTTTCATGTACCCTTATACCTTCCAGTTATGAATTGTCCCCAAAATATTAACTGAAACATTTTTGTATGTTGTTGTCACTTTTTGTAACATGCTGAGGCAAAAATCCATTTTATTGTTGTTTTATTTATATTGTATGCTTCAGTAAAAATGGCTTCTTTGATATATTAAGTACCATTACCAACTGATTACTTCTGGCTTCTTTTGATAACTTGTGGCAACTTTCAAGGTTAGAACTTATCAAAAATTACAAAAAAATTGCATTTTTGATTTTCTCATAAAAAGTCGCATAAATTTAACTTTACAAATTACTGCTTTACCCACACATCTCAAATTTGGTATCATTCAATAGATAATTCAATGTCCTACATAATTAAACCAAGAAAACCTAATTTTCATTAAAGAATTTAAAAAAAAGAGTTGAAATATTATCCCTGCCCCTAGAAACCTGGTCTCAGTATCAAACAAATTTCTCATAACAGCATACTGACACTGTAAAATTTATATTTAAGGCATTCATAATTAAGATAATGATATATCCAACATATCAGATTAATTCAAGTGCTTAGATTTTCCCTTTGTGGGTAAAATCATATTAAAAAATCGTAAAAAAATTTTCAGAATTTTTTATTTTCTTCTATATCACACATTATTGTAATTTTTTTAAATAATGAAGTTTAAACAAGCTTTTGTGTGATACAGTACATTTATATGGTATCAAAATTTATATATACATTTATTTGAGCTTTTTCAAGTCCAATTAAGAGAAAAATTGCCTAAAAAACAACCCTGAAAAAAAAATCCTTAACATGAACCAAAATTTAATTTTTGGCATATGAACGATGTAAAAAACATGTTTGATACTATTGTTTTAATCATTGATGTATTCAATAAATGTGCTCATTTCAGGCAATTATTTCTCAGTTACAAAATGACAATAATGACCTTTTCATAAAACAGAATTTTTGGAATTTCATATTTTCTTCCATTTCACCTGTAATTATAGATAACATCTTATAAGTCAGTACATAATTTTCCTAATATATGCATATCAATAAGTAAATAAAAAAACCACCTAATATACATATACTGCTAAAAAATGGCTAAACTCAACAAGTAAAAATCATATTCATCTATAATTATAGATGTGTATCTTCAATATGTATAAAAACACTACGCTATGTTTGAACAATAAATAAAGTAGCTGTTAGATATATTTACATAAATTGAAATACAAAGCTCTATGGTTCAGTAAAATTTTGATATTTGACAGCCAATAAAAAATTAAAAAAGCTACACAACTTACCAGCCATTTGTCTGATGAGACTTGAACATACACTCTCAGCTCCATTTACAGTGTTCTTAACCAACTCTTTACAGAACCAAATGATCTGCAATTATAACACAAAAGCTAATATTTTACATATTCAAATAATTTTGTAACTGATTTTACAATAGCTGCATAAACTCCAATAAAACTTAACTTCAGTGTTTTGTAGTTTTAAGTTTTATATTTAGCAATAATATAATAAGTCAGCTATTGAATTTAAAAAGCATCACTTTTTCTCTTTTTTTTTGGGGGGGTGGGGGTGGGGGGGGGGGCTGACTTGGTATTATCGGAACATTCTCTTCCTATACAGCTGAAGAAACACCAATTACAATAAACATATATAATTAGGGCAACATAAATTGTCACTATCTCTAAAATATTTTAAATATTTGACAATGTGCCCTTCATCTTCATCCTGTAACCTTGAAACAATTTCTAGCTTTTTTGTAAGGAGTACAGGTAAATATATTGTATATTAGCACAGAAATTCATAAGGGGTCTGGTCTTCCTATTAATTTTCATTAAAACCAATTAAGCAGATAAAGAGGAGTCAAGTATTTTAGGTTTTAACATGTAAAACTACCTCTTCATCACATTTACATATGTCTATCCTTCCTAAAAAAGTTCATTTAAACTCCTTGAACAGTTATGTGGAAGTAAAAAGATGGACAAGCAAACAAACAAATAAATCATTATTTCTATATACTTCCAAAACTTTGTTTACATCGGTATAATTCATTCACCCAGGTTCAATTTAAAAACTGTAAATATCTTAATTTTTGTGAAGTACTACATTTTGCTATTTTCGGGTGAACAAAAAAACAAAACAAAACAAAAGACTAGACAGAAGTGTCAGCAAAATTGATTTTTAACCCTATCTTACAATTTTTTGTTAAAATTTGAAAATTGAAATCTGTGAATATCTCCACATCACAGAATCCGTGAAATTAGCAATGCAAAAATTAATGTGTTTACATTATGGAAACTTAAATATCAGTAGCTTAAGTATATTCTGACAAGCATTAACAACCTGTTGTTTTGAACTGTCTAGTAATTTAAGCCATCTCTCAAATATCAGCTGGTTGGTCTTGGTAAGTGCTATAGTCATCCCATCACGACTAAGTAGTGTAAGATCTCGGTAGCTCTGTTAACAGATAACAGGTATTCATTCTGAGTAAATAGGAGGCTGCACAAAAATACTAATATAACATGATAAAATTTGACACAAGGAGAAGCCACATGCTAAAAACTTTTTAAGACAGAGACTCTAATTACCTGGCTTCACTCAAATGGACCAAGTATAATTTTATATAACAGCATATATTCTATAAGGTATTGGCCATCACAGGTAAATATAGCCTTTATTTTTCAATAATTCATTATTACAGTTGTCAATTATCTGAATATAATTCTTAAAATTTTTTAAAAGTATTAGCCAAAAAATGCAATTCTGACAATTCTGACAGACGAGGGGAATTTATAAGGGTTGGTGGAACAACTTCTTCAGACTAAAGTATGACTCAATTGAAGAGTTCAACAAACAGAAGACAGACCAACTTCATATAATCCCAATTGCTTCTATTAATTTAAACACAATTTTCCAATCCTGTTTTTTTTTTACAGAAGCTAATTTGATTTTCATTGCAGAAAAGCTGAATCTATAAACTGTATACTCTGAAACTTATTGAAGATAAAAAAAGCAAAACAAGCCTATTGACTAACAAGTCACCATGTACCCTGACCTAACCAAATCTTTCAAGCACAGTGAAAACTGAAGCAATACAGGGAAAATAGTAGTATTTATTTCCCTACATTAGGTTGACCAATCATGTACCCTATTCAGATGAAAGGAAGTAGAACTTTGAAAGGACAGATTGGTGTACTGACAAAGTTTGTAATGATGATTTTTCTCTGTCAGATTCTTAAAGGATAAAGTTTAAAAAAAAAAAAAGTTTATTTTTTTATCCTTAAAAATGCACAGTTTATGAAATTTTAAAAAGACTGCATATTACAAATGAGTGCGGAACCAAAAATATGCAAAACTTCCAGTACCTTCAAACTTTTGATGGTGGTTGAAAAAAAAAAGATGGTCAACCTCTATTCCCATGGTAATTTTTCGATCTCTGAATGATAGTACTACAACAAAAAATGGTTTTTGAGTCCTAGTTTTAATTAGAAATTACTGAAAAACTTGAAAAGGTCAGTATTGTCGGCTATTGGAAAATAAATACTACTGTTTTCCCTACAGATAAAAAAGTTCACAGACTGGGAATAGGAAAATCTTAGGGCCCATACTTTTTGATGCAGCACAAAGAAAGTAACTGTCATATGAATTTCCTTGTGAGTTTGAATGTTTAAAATGATTTTTAATAAAACATAGTTACATAATCCAAATACATGTGTCAATACTATGCCCTCTTTATTCAGATTTTTTTCCAAAATCATAAATTAAAACAGCAACATTGCAACTAAAATTGTTCTTAATTTGATGATCTTCTGATGCATTTTCCCCCATCATTCCTCTAACTTATAATGGTCAGTAAACAAGTATTAGATGCTCGACTGAAACAAGTCTTACACAGTACAGCCCATAATAATGAAGGTATAGTACACACTTTGTGCCATTGCAATGAAGGGTTCAGAAGTTTAAGCAAATAAAAAAATTACAGGACAGACATAAATCAAAGAGACATTATAGACATCAGGGCTGAGCCTCAGACAGCAGTAAAATGTAATGCCCAGACATTTACCGGTATCATGGTGGCAAAATAAAAAAAAAGTATCATGAATTATAACAAGACTCACTCTGGCGGCAGATTTAGGATCTACTAATATAGAACACCATAATCCAACCTGAACTTCTTCATACTGGTACGCCCCTTTACTTATCTATAGTTCAAAGATCAAAAACATAATAATAAACATTACACATTAAACATTGACCTCATATTAAATGGCAGGGACTATTAGAATCTACATATAATTCAATTAATATATTTTTACCTTGAGCTTGGTCCATTTCAAATGACACTTAAGAAATGAAAAAAATCAATGTAGAAAGACAGTCTCTATATGCATATAATTGCAATATCTTTTGTAATTAGTCCTTATGACGAATTTGGCTTTATTGTACTTCAAATTATTAGTCCATTAATTCATTAATTTCCTGAAAGCACACAATAATAATATCTGAATTTTACATCTTTACTTACATGAGTATTTAGAGCATCATTTGACTCTCTTTCAGATAATCCACCAGTCAGAGCACATATTACATTGTAAGATCTTTCTATTTTCTAAAATGAAATTTCAAAGTTAACTTACTGTGGTTTCATTATCATTCATGGCATACCAAATTTTGTAGCATCTAAGATTAGTGCTTAACAACAAAATTATGAATCTAACAAACAATACATGTCATGTAATCCCGTAAATAAAAATTAAGTCAGAAATAATTACTCAAATCTTTATAGTCCAGTCAAAGTTACTCAAACTAGTTACAACAGGATACATTTTGACCCAAAATTGCTGTTTTGTATCCTCAATATCATCAAAAACTAAATGCTTTGCAGAATGCAGCTTGATACGAGCACAGTCAAAAAGGTCAACCATGAACATTTAAGCACACCATTCAAGCTTGATACACTTCCGAACTTTAATTGTGATTAAATATTTGACAAAGTATAAGAATTTGACCATAACTGAAGTGGCTCCTATTAGTCTCCTTATTCCTATATGGTTCCAGTCACGTCCCTCAAAATCAATCTCTGCTCGTGATATTGCACCTTGTAGTACTATACAAAAAGATCCATTCACTTTTACTCAAGTTATTATCCAAACATCAGAAAAATGCTTGTTTCTGGCTACATATTAGCCCTTCATTTATAACCAGCTCAAGTCACAACCCCCAAATCCTTCAAGCCTTCCTTTGTATGACAACTTGTGTTCACATTTACTCATGTCAATGTTCGGATATCATGATAATGCTTTTTTCAGGCCCCCTTTTTATCCTAGGCTAAATCACAACTCCCTAAAACATTCCTTTTGTGGAATGGTATGTGGTATAATATCATAAAGATCTACATGTTTTACACTCAAGTAAATTCCGGGCAGCCCATGTCTACAGACAACTACAGCATGATATCATAAAACTGCATTTTTTTTGCAGTGGTATAAAAAGTATACCAAAACAGAACTTTAGTAAATTTCATATCAAAACTTTCAAGTTTGCAATTAAACAAGGGTAACTCTTGTTACAACATTTTTTTTTGTGTGTGTAATTTTCTTTCTCAACTTGCTGTCAGCTGTTTTGATTATTATTTGACTACTTGCAGCATAATTATATTAAAGACCAAATAACACAGAAAATCATGTGAGAAGATTTTGATAAAAATAATCAATTAAGTCGATTAAAATTTGAAACACAACCTCATAATCTCGAACTATTGAAATTATACCAAACCGAATGCAAAATATTACGTTTTTTTGTATAAAATGCTGCCGAAGTACTTGTTTATTGGATAGCCTAAGGAACAAATCTCTAATTAAGTTGCTTAATGACTGTTAATAACAGGTAGTGTTATTTGAAAGGTGCAGACCACATAGGTGGAACCCTGGGACAATAACGGATAATAGTTCAGGTTGATAAGCTACAAATCTAGATTATGATTTAATTTTTGAAACAGTAAGTGTTTCTGACTAAAGCGAACGTGACAAAGAACTTTGATAACTTGCAAAAAATAAGCAATTTATACATTTTTTTTTAAGACTTCTTGCCCACAGTTCAAAAAAATGATCATAAATAAAAAAAAATTCATCTTAGCCTTCCTTTTGTGGGACGAAACCTAGAGGTATGATTTAGTTCAGAGATCTTAAGTAATACATATGTAGTCCCAAAAACAGAAAAAATATTTTAATGTCAAAAAAGTATATTTAGGTCTCACTAACCACTTCCGGGTCAAATGGCCACCCCCCTATGTAGTACCAAAAACACACTGAACCTAGACATATGCATTGTAAGTGCATTATTTGTGTGTATTATGATTAAAAGTAGTCAAAATAAAGCTGAGAATGTGTACTTTAAAATCATATATGTAATTAACTACAAAAGTGTATGAATATTGTTTACATGTGTGAGTAATATGCCTCCATGATGTCAGTTAGCAGAACAGGTAAAAATGTGGATTTTCAGTATTATTTATTCAAGTAAATTTTGTGAAGAATTTCTACTATCATCGTACCATTAGCCTAATGATTTTGGAAGCCTTATTTTCCAAGCTTCGCAACGGTATGCAGCTTTAAGATGTCATTTGTCCTGGGAATTCACAGTGAGACTTTGAAAATTACTTTTTTAACATGTAAAGTAATGGAAATGTTAGAAGTGGTTAGTGAGACCATAATTCAAATTATGGCATATTTCAGAGAAATGCATAATTTGAGGAAAATTGCCTTTCCTGGTCATTATTTCCATTTTCCCATAAAATCAGTATAGTGATATTGGTAATCTGGCTATATTTTAAGAGGTGCATTTCACAGTGAGACTTTGAAAATTACTTGTTTACCATGTAAAGTAATGGAAACGTTAGAAGTGGTTAGTGAGACCTTAGTTATTACAACCTTGACTTTAACCTACTCATTTTAAAATCAAGTGATATGAATCTTTTACTTTAAAACTAGTGCAAACAAATAATTATTTGAAAAAAAATATTTCCAATGGAATGATCGGACAATATTGTAGGCTCATTAACTTTTAAATAGGATAACCATTTTTCACAAAATTCAGCATTCTAAATATTGCAAAATTAAATAGTAAATGAATTTGAATAAAATCTGTACTAGTAAGGCAAGTTTTGACCATTTGTCTTTTTACTATGATTCTGAAGGCAGTTGAATGTAAGAGGAGACCAAAAATGGTAACATGAAAGGATCTAACATAATAAGGGTCCACGCAAATTATGCAATATGGACTAAATGGTGTTTCCAGTTCATGAATTTACTCTAATTCCCACTACTTCATAATGTCACAATGTAATGTATAATCGATTCAAATCAAAAATTATATCAATTAAATAAAATATTGCAATCAAATACGAAATTACACCAACTGAATGAAAAATGCATTTACATGACAAAACATTGTATTAAAATGAATTACATTTAAATGAAAATTATTAATTTCTTGCAACCATAACCATGCCATACTTTTCTTAAAAATTCATTTTTAAAATAATTAACTTTCAATATTAAGGTTAAATTATTTGATCACACAAAAACATATAAATGAAAGTAGAAATCTATTATGTTCAACATACATATAGAAATAACAATTGCTTGAGTACAGTATTCTGCACAATATGCTTTCAACTTGTTAAATATAAATACACATACAACAAAAAATTTTGTTTTTTACATGTTTTTCCCTTCTTATTGCAGACATTACAGATCCCAATAACAGGATAACATTTCCTTCCTCTTACTTAAATAATAGCCCAGAAAATATATGATCATGGCAATAAAAAAAGTAGTTGGACAAACAGATACTAGGGTGAACAAGACTCAGGGCAAACTGACCGAACCTGTATCACACACCGTGACAGAAACAAAAAGGAATATGTATATGATGATAACACACCTCACACAACTCATCCTTTGGTTCGATCACAGACGACTGTACTAGTCTTGAAGCTTGGGATTTATTTTGTGTCTCCATCTGTAAGTTGAAATTCAGTCAAAAGTGATGAAAACATGGTATAAGGGAGAAAACTCTTGTTAAAACATGAAGTAAATCTAAATTACAAATAAACCGCTTCTACCTCGGATACACTGCAAAACAATACATGACAGTTGTGATTCTTTTAGTAACTAGGTACCACAAATTCTGAAACAGCAAGTATAAGTGCACAAAGCGCTTAAAATAAGAAAAATACTCTCTTCTCTTTTCTATTTGGATAACCGGAAGTGTAATCTATAGTCCATTTAATTTCTAAAAGGAGTACTTCGATCCCGATTAAGATGTAATACACCCTACGATCACTCAAATTATATCGAAACAAGTTAAATCATTGTTGTAGGGAGACAGTTAACGAATTATGATAGTATATTTATTGTTTATAAGTGTAATAAAATTTTGAAATTACCATACCAACCGAATATTTAAAAAAGAAAAAAATCGCATGTGTCCCTATAAGAAGGAGGAAAATAATTTCTACAACAGAACTGCAAGGGAAGTAACTTAGCAAGTCTTCCGATTTGCATGTGGTTTCATCATCAGTTTTACAGCATATATATTTTATTTGGTACCATTTGAAACGTTGTGTGTTTTACAGAAGTTCTTGTCAAAAGACAGACAATGGCTTCGCCTACTGGTAAGACATAAAAAAAAGTTATTGTATTATGGAATAAGTCTCTCAGTCTCTGCCTGCGAACCATGAATGGCATGATCAGTGTTGACTGTGGTGACAGTTGCATGTAATTGTCAACCAGAGGTACATCGAATTAGAGAGGCTGCTAGCTGGTCATTCTTGTCACAATGGGTTTTGATTTCACAGTATTTTCACTTGTCTTCTCATAGTTTGGTAATTTGCTCTGTGAAAAATAAAAAAAATGAATTAATACCTGTGACTGTGTAACTGTAATGGCAGAGCATGAATTGACCTACACAACCTTTATCGCCAACGCCGATTGAAATGAAAGACAAACCAAATTGAGGTACACCCCTGAAATGTGTAACCTGTACCCGTACCAAAATCCCCGTACTCAAATCACTATATCGCTGATTTTTCTATTATTGTTAGTAATTTTATAGGAGAGTTCGCTGATCTCATTAGTGATGTCATATTCACTAATTTGCATATTATTAAGTGTCAAATTGGTTGGCAAATAAACAACTAAATAAACAATTGCCATGATTATAATACCAATTTTCAAAACTTCATAACTTTGTTATTTTATATCCAATTTTGGTTCTGTAAATGATTCATTTATCTAAATTAATTCATATTTTGTATGTGAACTTAGAACTCTTTTACTTTAAAAATAAATTTTTAATGATATTTATATGTAAACCTCTATTTTTATATAAAATTATTATTAAAATTTTATGCTCAAAAAGTCTATTTATTAAATATTTATTTAAAAATTCCATGGGTAAAAAGAGTTTTATTTGCAGTTTGGGGAACCAAAAATATTATTGAATTATCTTTAAAAATGAAAAAGTTATGATGATTTAAAGTTGATGCCCTATGCCACTCAATGTGTTTTTTGCCAACCAAAACCAAATCACAGGTAAGTGATGACATCACAAAGAACTCTCCTATACTTTAACTTGATCTGAAAGATCTGTATGATTTTTAAATCAATTGGAGTTAAAACTAGTTGAAAACATCTATTATATTTTCAAACTCAGTTGATTTTATGTTCTCAAAAGTCCCGAAATGTGTAACCGTAAGTTACACTATCAAACTTATATTTGACTATTTCTCATTTTCCAGTCCATAATTTACATGTTTCTGAGAACATTCAGAGATTAAATATAACTTTAAGACTTTGGATAATGATTTGAAATATTTCATAATATTTTTAAAAAAGAAATGTCGGAGTTTAAATCCATACCGTACTGTAGCATGAATTCCTGTACCAGCAAATAACGGATATGATCTTATCATGAATGAAAAAGAAAGTCTCATAAATAGAATCCAATTCTACTTTAATTAATAGCCCTTGAATATTTTAATAATATCATGGTATTCCAATGTGAAATGTGTAATAAAATTGTACAAGTAACAAATATACCAGACTTAGGTTTTGGTTACAGGAATTTTGGGTTACACATTTCGGTACTTTTGAAAACTGAAAATAAAATACAAATCAAATTATGAAAAAAATTGTAAAAATTATTAATTCTAGCAAAGCATAATTTTTTGTGAATGTGTACAAATTATCAGCTGGAAATATCATATACATGTAATAATGAAGAAATTGGCAAAAGAGTATTTGGGTATGGGGAAAAATTGGTATGGGTACAGGCATGGGTTACACATTTTTATATGTACCAAACTGAGGCCAAAATTTTCAAAAAGAGTCTTTTTGCTACTGATGAAGGCCGTACAGCAAAAATTTGGGCGTCTGATGCTTTTTGTGTTTTAATACATGTACCAGTAGGTTTAAATTGAATTTTATTTGTATTCAATTCCTTTTACCTTTTAATTGTGGCTATTGTCCAAATATTTATTATTCTTATAATTCAGATGCCCTTGCAGCAATGTTAATGAAACTTTGGTGATTTGTTGCTTTAAATTGAAGTAAGCTCCCTTTCAATTTTTGTAAATTTCCTCTTTTATGATTCCGAGTTATGGTATTTTGTTCAAATAAAAGGAAGGATTTCACAGTTTTCAGACTATAATGGTAACTTAGTAGTGGTTGCATCTATTTTCATGAAACTTTGGAAAATTATTGCTATTGATGTTAGATTCCCCTTCATTGGAGCTGATCACAATAGTTCAACTGATTAAATATACCGAGGTACATGTATGCTTTGTCAATATTGAAATTAATTTCTGCAGCCAAAACTTACTCACAGAGCAGTATGAACTTTTGTAAAGTTTAAATGTTTTATTCGTGGTGATATTCATGTGATTTGAAATACTTTAAGTTGAATTTTTGTGGTAATAAGTAGATATGATTTATTCAAATGATTTTATAAGACAATATTCTGCATGACAAACTGATGTGAAATAAAAATTCATCAGTTATTTATGATGCATTTTTTCTTGTTGTAAATGAAAATGATATACATATACAGATGTATTTCTATACTTTAAATACATTTTCTGCAAGAAAGAAAACTGCGCATGAATTATTTTCATGCAGTTACACATATCTGGTGATGTTAAATGCATGAGTGGGACATAAGACTTTATTATATTCTGGTTATAATGCACTTTCACTATATTAAATTGATAATTTTGCCAAATTCTTGAACATATGTATCAGTACAGGTAACACATTTTATATTGTACCCATCAGAGGTAAGTCACTTTTCCATGTGTATTGTGTACATTTACATACAATTCTTATTTGATTTGCATGTAGGGAAGTACATTCAATTTATGACAGGTATGAGTGATAGTTTGGATATACAGTGCTGATTTGCAATGTGTGATCATAATAAACCATGTTATTTTTTCAAATGATAGCCTTTATTTATAAATATGACTGCTCAAAATTCTTTGCTTACCAATAATAGTGGCAGTTAAAGGAAATGGACTAATGCGAACTGACAAATGTATACACATGAAAAAATTTTTGAATGTTTTAGGTCTGTTTATTTTTAGCAATTTATACATCAGAAAAGTCTGGGAGTGACGAATCTGGTGATGGTACAGAGAACAAACCATTTAAAAGTGTACTACAAGTAAGATTGACTTGTAGAATTAAATAGCTTCTGAAGTTTATTATAGGATTAAACAGCTATTTTTGGTCGTTTATGCATGTATGAACGGATCTCTTCACTCCCAAACTGAATGAACAGCCAAAGGCCCTCCATGTAATGTTTGGGAGTGGAGAGATCGGTTCATACATGCATGAATGACCGTAAATAGCAATTTAATCCTTATAATTCTATCCCGACAAATGGGAATTATTTTCCTTGAAATGTATTGAACCGGTATGAATCTATGAAATCTAATTCTGGGACAATTTAATTTTGGGGCAAATTTACTGATAGTTAGATTTTAAGCAATTATAAGTGTCTTTCCCCAGGCTGAAAATTACCCTCTGTAAACAAACTTGACCAGTAAAATCAATGTGTATGTAATAAACTATTCTTACGGCTATGTTATGCAGTTTATTTTGTTGCCACACTCTTTCAAACTACGCGGTCACCATATTGGTTTCAGGTTGACTGGCGTTCATGCAAGTATGAACGATTTGGCAAAGTTCATGCAAGTATGAAACTTCTGGCAAAGACGTTCTCGACCAATAAAAAAAGGCTTTAAGCATGAAGAATCTCATGATTAGTAATATAGAAGATTTGTAGTTTGTAACCATTTAATTGTTTTTTTCTAGTACATTTTCTAAAGGTCTACTTTTTCTAACTGTCTCTACACCTTTGTAATTATCTTACGTGAAAGTATATGACATGAATCATACATACATTGCAAATATGTACTGGGTACATGAAATTTGTAGGCTATGAGACATGTTGGTGGTGATCCATTCCCTCCTATAATGGTTGACTGTACAAAAGATGGAGATCAGGTTTGTTTTTATTATACTTCAAACCTTACTATGTTTACAATAATTATAGAATTGTGATCCAAGTCAATATAATTCTTAACATCAGAAATTTTCTTTTTTTGCATAATATTTCTTTGACACTATAGAGACATGCAATGCATGAAGAGAAAATATTGAATCCTTAATTAACTTTTATTAAAGTAATTTAGAATATCATCAGTTGCATGTATGTATGCCAAAACTGTTCAAATGAGAAAATAATTATATTGTCTGTCGGTAATGACGTAGACTGTTTTTAGTTTAATTCAAACTTGTTTTCAGAAGTTTGAGACTGTTTCAAAGTCGCAGTTGAAAAAAGTATCAAAGATATTTAAACAGCAGCAATATAAATCTGCAGATAAAGAGAAAAGGGAGGTAAGTACCTCATAGACTTTCAGCTTATTTATATGACGCCTAGCTTACCACTTCAAGGCCAAATAGCCACCACTCTATTTAGCTAAAAACACATTGAACCTAGATGCATTGTAAGTGCATACTCTGTGTGTATGTTGATCAAAAGTTGTAAAGGTAAAGCTTGAGAATGTATACTTTGGAGACATGTTTGTTATTTACATGTATTACTTAGGTTTATGAATTTGTTTACATGTGTGATTAATTTGTCTCCATGCCATCAATTAGCAGAAAAGATTAAAATGTGGATTTTCAATATCAATTATTCAAATCCACTTTTTTAAAAAATGTGTATGTTCATTGTACTTTTATAACATGGTTTTATGTTCTATATTCTCCATGCTCTGTGATAGTATGGACCTTTAAATTATCATTTGTCCTGAGAATTCATAGTGAAATTTTGAAAATGATTAATAATACATGTAAAGTAATGGTATTGACAGAAATGGTTAATGAGACCTTTAATAATACATGTAAAGTAATGGTATTGACAGAAATGGTTAATGAGACCTTTAATAATACATGTAAAGTAATGGTATTGACAGAAAATGGTTAATGAGATCTTTAATAGAATTGTAAGATTAGTAAAATGTCTCCTAAATTGTAAGACTTGACATGTTGTTTTATATCACTACAATATATAATGCAGTCTATGCAAATCTATTGACATTTTTCTGGATATACATGTATAGTCAATAACATCTTCTTTCTTACAAAACTGAATGGGGTTTGATTGTTTTTATAATTAAATTTCACTACTGTTTTTGTGTGAAAACCAAAATTTAACTAACTTTGCCTGTACATTATTGTTCATTACAGGAACTTAAAAGGATTGAGATAGCTTTAGATATGTTCTTTGTTACTTCATAACCAATTTAGGGATCACATGAGGAATATGTCATTATCAATATACTGTGGCTACTCTTGTTATCTTGTTATCAACTTATACTATTGTTTTATTTCCAGAAAGAGGATCTTGAGAAAAGACAGAAAAATTTGGAAGAAGCTAAAAATATTACAATTAAAGAGGATGAAAGTTTGCCTGCTGCAAAGAGGGTTAGTTTTGATACATAAGTAGACAAAATATGGGGTTGCCTTGTTAACAAATAATACTTAGAATTAGTTACAAAACAAGTGGAAAGGTTTAATGGTTTGTTACCAAGGTCACAAAGAAAGAGGGATGTATGGACAGAATTTCCTATATATTTAGAATGTAAGACCAAATTATGAATGGCTAGAAAAATATTCTGATTGAAATTGAAAGGGATCAAATTTGTCGACATTGAAGTAGACGATTGCGCAAGTGCGTAGGCGCTGTTTGTCTTTTAATAAGATATTGAGCTCCATCTATCATAGGCATAGCCTAAAATCATATTACCTGTTTAAATACATTTTGGGGAGTATTTAGGTATCAATGTTTATGTCAGTCAGTTTAATCCTTTGTCCATATATCTTGTAAACACAACTCCACCTAATCAATCCTGGATTTTTATAAAAAAAATTTAAAAGGTTAGACAAAGAAAAAGGTGATTGATGAGGTTTCTTATTTAGCAGTTGGATTTTTTGACATTTATTCTTCAGTTATTACAAAAACTAAAAAAACTCAAAATGTCAAATGTTCACCATTTTATCATTACAGATAAGAATCAGAGAGTCTGTTGCCAATAGAAACAGTAGAGTAAAAGCATATGGCTGGGTACACCGTCTGAGACGACAAGGTAATATCAGGTTTTCAGTTAACCACTGTTAAAGTGTTGGGAAGCTGTCTTCTGGTAATGAACCTTTACACTTTATAACTGCTGACACAGCCTTATTCCACAAATTACCAATATTTGATATAACGAGAATGTGTATTGTCAAAGGGACAACAGCCCCACCGTGATGAAAATGTCAGCCCAAGGCCACATTGGCTGCAGGCACACAGGCATATTTGATGTGGTTATTTAAGTAATATGAATACAAAACAAATGAGAAGCCAGAACATAAATGATTATTAATGTTTAGACCTTTATTTGTTTGTATTATATTGTAGGTAAATCGTTGATATTTATTGTGTTACGTGATGGTACAGGATTTCTTCAGTGTGTTCTATCTGATATGATGGTAAGTGCTAGGAACCAATAATACAAAGGTTTAGCAATTTTGTCTCACTAATTGTAAAACTACAGCATAAAGGGTTCAGGAATTTTGTTTTACATATTTTGAAACTATAGTATAAAAGGTTTAGGAATTTTGTCTCACTTATTATAAAACTACAGCATAAAGGGTTCAGGAATTTTGTCTTGACATAACATTTTCAGGTGTATTATGGTTGTTCTGTTGATCAGTTTCCCATTAACATATGATATAACAATAATTAAAACATTATGAATATCCATATCTTAGTACTTGTGTCCATCTGTGCCACAGCTGTGTCTTTGCCTAAGGGTGCCCGAATATCCATATCTTAGTACTTCGTCCGTCTGTGTCACAGCTGTGTGTTTGCCTAAGGCTGCCCGAATATCCATATTTTAGTACTTGTGTCCTGTGTCACTGCTGTGTGTTTACCTTAGGGTACCTGCATATCTAAGTCTTAGTACTTGTGTCCTTCTGTGTCACTGCAGTGTGTGTGCTTAAGGGTGCCTGAATATCTAAGTCTTAGTACTTGTGTCCTGTGTCACTGCTGTGTGTGTGCCTAAGGGTACCTTCATATCTAAGTCTTAGTACTTGTGTCCTGTGTCACTGCTGTGTGTGTGGCTAAGGGTGCGTGAATATCTAAGTCTTAGTACTTGTGTCCTTCTGTGTCACTGCTGTGTGTGTGCCTAAGGGTGCGTGAATATCTAAGTCTTAGTACTTGTGTCCTGTGTCACTGCTGTGTGTGTGCCTAAGGGTGCGTGAATATCTAAGTCTTAGTACTTGTGTCCTGTGTCACTGCTGTGTGTGTGCCTAAGGGTACCTTCATATCTAAGTCTTAGTACTTGTGTCCTGTGTCACTGCTGTGTGTGTGGCTAAGGGTGCATGAATATCTAAGTCTTAGTACTTGTGTCCTTCTGTGTCACTGCTGTGTGTGTGCCTAAGGGTGCCTGAATATCTAAGTCTTAGTACTTGTGTCCTGTGTCACTGCCGTGTGTGTGGCTAAGGGCCCCTAATGTACGATAAATCAGTTAACAACATTCAGATAAAATATATAATTTCTTAATGGTTTGAATAAAGACTGTATGCACCATTACATCTGTTATTTTTATTGATACTTTATAAACAGAAAAAGATAAAAGTAGAGTCGGGAGACAATTTCCGCCACTTAAAACAGTATTTTAGTTAATATAATGGGTGTAACGTGAAACCTATCAAAACGGAACCACAGACTAAAATTGGTTCGTTTACCAAGATTCAAAACACTTTTAAATTGATATTGAAAGCCTTAAAAAAGTGTCTGTTATAGACAAGTTTCCGTTAAAACACATTTCACTGTATTTATTATATTCACTGTTCAAAGTGTAACTTAAAATAAAAAAAATTGCAAACGAATAAATTAAAAAAACTGTGTCCAAACCTGCAGTTATGGTTATGTGGTTCTCTTTGCAAGATTTAAGCATTGACAGTTGATTAAGATTTGTTTTTGTTTACAGTGTCAAACTTATGATGCCTTGTTGTTGGCCACAGAAGCAGCTATATGTGTTTGGGGTACCATTAAAGAGGTGCCAGAAGGCAAAAATGTAAGTCAATCATTACTCTCATAAGATCATCTGGACTAAAGGTCTATGCTAGTGTTTTTGCCATCACTTAGCTTCTGTAGTCTGTTGTTGACATATGACATTGTACAAAAATGTTACTCTTTTAAACCAAGGGTCCCAGACCTCAGACTTACACTAATTTGAACCCCTGAATTGTCAAATTGTATGGAGAAATAGACAGGCAGTAGATTATAAGATGCCAAGCTTTTAATGTTGTTGCAGTAATGTGAATCTGATTTAGTATTGTAAAATTAGTGATGAAGGAATAAAGATAATAAATGGACTGCTAATTTCATATCATTACAAACTAACTTCAATTTATGTTAATAAATACATCATCTATTGATTGTAAACAAGCCTAGCTTGTGAAACTTGCATATGTTAAGTTTGTGAGTGGCAATAATCAAAATAATGATTGATTTTTGATACAGGTATATTATTCTGCAAAGACCATCTAGGAAATACGATATGTGTACATTGGGACAATTCTTATCAAATCCATTAGTTACCTATATTGATAATAAATAATAAAATATGTTTAATTGCCTAGAAAAACCTACTTGGGATGGATTTTCTAATGTAAAGGTACTTATTTTTTAAAGTAACTGTAACACTGTTTGTTGTAGGCTCCTGATGGCCATGAACTAAATGCAGATTATTGGGAATTAGTTGGACCGTCTCCTCCAGGTGGTGCTGATAACATTCTGAACGAGGTTAGTTACAAGGTGGATAAGACATAAATGAGTTATGATTCTGCTGAATATATTACCTGATACTTTATGAAGGTATACATTTTCACTTGAAAAAATAAATACAGTAGAGTTCGTTTATAACGAATCTCAGGGGACTGTCTCAGTTACTTTGTTATATGCATATCAGAAACTTTTTTTTCAAAATTAGGTTTATCTCCCCTTTTGTTTTCTCAAAAGTGGCATTATCGTTTAAGATGTAGCAATATTAATGCGCTTTTTTTCTAGCCATGAATTAAAGAATGGTTTTGTAATGTGTTTTTATTATAAATGATGAATAAAAAAGAAAACAATTGTTTTTGTTGCTGTTGTAGTTGTTGTTATAAACTCTGCATAAACTTGCATACTTTCTCTTTTATCTTTGTTCTGTGCTCCCTTGTTTGCCCATCTATGTGCATGACTGTAAGAACAAAGATAAGCAAAGAATAGCATTACCTGGTTACATTGGATGGAGATAAATTGCCTTTCTCTTCATAATGGAATTTCAATTTTGTGAAGAATTTTTTGCATCAAATCTTGTTGAGTCTGTAGTAATTTACACAGCATGTTTGACCCCTTGAAGTTTGAAAACATATTTCTATGATGGGACTAGCAACAAACCTTATCATTAAATCAAAAGTGATAAAAGTTCACAATCTGGGATGTTCTTTGGCTAAATTTTTCGATGGCTTGTGTGTCATTATTTGATTGATATTTTAATGAGTAATAAAACAAAAATACAGGTAATATTAGCTGATCTTCTAACTGTGTGTTCATCAACCGTGAAATTGTTGATTAATCAATTACCATGAGCAACAGACAACTGGTGTCTGATGTTTACATAACAATTAAATTGACTCTTCTTTTTATCCAGGCAAACTTCAGCAATAAATCTGTGGCCGGGTCATAAGGAATACTTCGTTATATCCCTGATTTCGAATTCTTAAAATCAAGGACGAAATGCATTAGTTTCAAATCACTGGGACTGGGAAGTATGTTCTAATTCGTTATAAACCTGAATTGGCTATGAGCCTGTACGTTATAAGCGAACACTATTGTACAGGGAAGAAAGACTAATCTTTAGATATATTTTGTAATTTATTGAACAAGAAAAAGGTAAATTCAGAATTTAATTAGTAACTATATATCTGTAGGAAGCACATGTAGATGTACAACTAGACAACAGACACATGATGATTAGAGGAGAAAATGTAAGTGTTTGATTTGGGTATTGTTAAGAAAGGAATTGATTAGTTTTTGCTACATTATGTGTAGTGAAGAAAAATGTAAACCAATAAACCAAGTAGTTGTGGTGATGAAAATACAGTCAGAATTTTTGTTGAAAGAGGACACTGCTTGGCTTTCAAATACTTCTCTATTATCTGAGGAATTCTTTGTTTTTATGCTTTGCAGAAAAAAAGGTTTCTATCATAATAAATTGTTAACAAACATTCACCTTAAGTGCTATTCTTTGTAAGAACCAGGCAAAATTGAAATAAATAATGAATCCTTCTCAGAAAAAAACATGAATTTGACAATGTGGACACACATTGTATAGTTTATTGAAGACGAATTGACAGTTCATTCGTCTTAGTGTCAGAGGTTCCAGAAAAGCCTTAAGTGTTAGAGGATCCAGAAAAGGGAGTTCAAAGTTACTATAGAATGATAAAGACTTTGATGATGAAATAATTTATACCTCCAATAACTGATGCTTAAAAAAGAAAGGAATGCCATTTCTGCATTTCGGGTAACATTTTGAGTAAGATTTCGTGGAAAGACGTGTTTTTTTTTTGCCAAAAAATGGAAAACTTACTGGTTCATTAGTTTCAAGAAAAAAGTTAGAGAGAAACAAAAAATATCATTGAAGTATTTTGTCATTTCTATTTTACATTGTAGACATCTAGAGTGTTGAGGATGAGATCTGTCATTATGCACTGTTTCAGAGAATTCTACTTTGAAAAAGGATTTGTTGAGGTGAGATTTTTATGTTTAAAATACTTATTAAATTTATGAATCACAGGCGTTTAGGAGAATGGTTGTATTATAATACTACTTGAAAGTACATTTAACTGAACTAAATAGTTTTATCAGGTTATATTGTATTATGTGATTTTCTTCCAGCAATTTTTAGAAATTATCTGCTGTGCATATGACTTAACCATTGTTTTCCTATTATTTGTGAGAATTGTGTTCTTGCTAACACAATAAACAGCAAAACAAAACAATAAAAAGATACACACATACACTCTTATTCAAAACAAAACAAAACAAAAATGGGCCCAATTATTGGATTTTTACACAACTGCATAAAAATTTGTGGTTGTTTAATGGTATGATGCTGTTGTCACATGATTTTCATGCGATAACTTATTTCTTGCTTGATTTTTGTACAATTTTATAAAAAGGTTCGAAACCACAAAAGGAATGTTGATTTTGATTTTTAGGGTTATGGACCCAACGGTTTTTGAATAGGGGGTCAAAAACAAGCATTTCATAGAATTTATCTATGTAACTCAAGTAAAATGATATGAGTGTATACGACATTGTTCCCACAAAGGTCAGATTACTTAGTCAGTTAAGACTTGAACCTTTCTAAAATTAGGAGCCAAAAAGAGGACGGAAACAAGCATTTCTCCAATGTTCTGACAGTAACTTAGAAAATGGATCTCTTTTGGGGTTACAACTTGAACCAATTAGGAATTAGGAGTGAATGAAAGGATCAGAAACAACCATATTCCCAACTGTAAAATGAATTTTATTCAAATTGTATTACTAGGTGACTTACCACAAAATGATGGGGTCACTTCAATTCATGGTCCAGGGCCACAAAATTTGAAAAATACTTAAAATTGAGAATATTCTTAACTTCCATGGTAACTCCAATGAAAGTCTTTGATATGTCATAAACAGTTAAGAATTATTTCAGACTTAAGTGTTTTAGAAGTTTTGGGGCGTCAAATGTCTACTTACAATCTAAATTCAAAGCTGTATGCATGGTGTGTCAATACTTGGCCTCTCAGAGTTTGACCACTGTGGTTGTATCTAGCTGTTTCCTTAAGAGCATTTGTTTTTACATATTTATTTTATTATTATATTTAGATGACACCACCTTCACTTGTACAGACCCAGGTTGAGGGAGGTGCCACATTGTTTAAATTAGATTATTTTGGAGAGGAGGTAGTTATTTTTTATTATAAGGAATTAGTTTTTCATTTTTTAACAGTTGCCTGATGTTTGCTGTCTACCAAATAATTTTAAAAAAAAACTTCAGAAAAGATGTATTTCATTCAGAAAGTTTAAACAGTAAACAATACTGTAAACATATTAATTTTTCACAGATTCTGCCAAGTGAGCATATTCAAAAAAAAATGATCAGCTTTTTATAGTGTAAAAAAATTGCGTATTTGTAAAATTAGTACACCGCAAACATTAATACTTTTACAGTAATTAACATCGTTGATGATACTTGAGCCATAGGTAATCAGTTATGTTAAATGATAATGTTTTTTCTAGGCTTATCTCACCCAGTCTTCACAATTATATTTAGAAACTGCTATACCAGCATTAGGAGATGTGTTCTGTATAATGTCATCATTTAGGGCAGAACATTCTAGGACAAGACGACATTTAGCTGAGTAAGCAATTTATAATAGATTATACTCAGTAAAAACTTTGATCAAATTTACAGAGATCTTCCCACTTCATAGTGGTGGCAAGACATCATTGGTCAAATCAATATAGAAATTGCATAATATTTAGTAGAAGTTGGGCTTGATAAAGCTTTTTTCTTATTTCATTACATTTTACTTTGAATAAGATATTTGCTACATGCTTCGACTACTTAAACATGTGGCCAATATGTCTGGATTGAAAATGCACCCTCGTAACCAATACACCCCTCGTAATCACTACAGCCTCGTAACCAATACACCTCTCGTAACCAATACACCCCTCGTAATCACTACATACTCGTAACGTTGCATTCATAGATTGTGTAGGAAATTATGATTTTAGTGGGAGATAAATATATCGTTCTCTCTAAAATACAGATCTGATTACAGAAAGGACTATTGTTTAGTAAAAGAGGAAAAAACGACGTTTGTTCAGTGGGTTTTTCTGCACCATGAATCCTCTTCTACCAATGGCAGTGTCTGAATTTTATATTGATTGGTACATAAATACACTTTAGAATGAATTAATTTGAAATGTTTTATATTAGGTATACCCATATAGAAGGAGAGTTACCATTCATCACATTTGAGGATTTGTTACAGCATATAGAAGACCTTATATGTGGTGTAGTTGACAGAGTATTGGCATCTCCTTATGGTAAAATAGTCAAAGAATTACACCCAGTAAGTCACTTATATCAGTATTTTGTATTAAGTTGTCAGAGACCTAGTTAGTTGTTTGGTATCAGTATGGGTTCTGAATACTGTTGTTGTAAAGTGTATCAAGAAAATCTGCACACGTCTGTCTCCAAGACGAGATTATTTTTATCAATTCATGTATGCCAATGAAACAAACACTATCAGACAGAATGATTGTAAGCTTTTTGGAGGTTATAATAAAACTAATTCTAGACATTTAAGGCATTACAAGTTTCTGTATTTGCAATAATAACATTCTGGATCTGATATTTTTTCATATTTTCAATGTGAAAAAATAATTCATCGTAAATGTTTTAAAGTTAATTAAATGAAAATACCTTATATCTTTATACATTATGACATGCAGTATGCATAACAATAAAAGAGTAATGAGATACCTTTTCTGATGTAATTCAATCTTATGCATTTGAAGTTAAAAAAAAATATTTTCCTTATAGGAATTTCAGCCTCCTAAGAGACCATTTAAGAGAATGAAGTATGCTGAAGCAATAGAATACCTGAAAAATAACAACATAAAGAAAGATGATGGCACTTTCTATGAATTTGGAGAGGTAGGGTCATAGCATAATTTTACCCAGAACTGAACTATTCAAAGTGACAAATCTTGGGCTATTATTTATGTCGGATGAAATTCAATTCAAATACATGTTAGAATTTTATGTTTGAATTATATAAGTAGGACAGACTATTACATGGTAGACACAAATATAGCATGTTTTTAGTGTATGGTAACTTTGTCAGATAAGCATTCACTAATTTGTTTCATTCTTGATTATTTCATGAATGGTAAATTATTTGTTATTGAAGTTCATGTATACAAAAGAAATGGAAGGTTACATTATGATAAGCAATGCACGCAAGGCTTACACAAAGTTTCAATTTTGCACTGTTGATGCACCTACTATGTTTTACAGCAGTTATGTGTTATATCTTTGTAGGATATTCCTGAGGCACCAGAAAGAAAAATGACTGACCAAATAAACCTTCCAATCTTATTAACTCATTTCCCAGCTGAAATAAAATCTTTTTACATGCAGAAATGTAAAGATGATAGACAAGTCACAGAATCAGTAAGTACAATACTAAAATGACATTGTAGAAATAAGTATTGAGTTAATGTCTGAAAGACAGCAACTAAAATCTTTGCAGTTGCTGTGGATAAGATTCTTAATATAAACAAGTTGCAAAAGTCTGGTGTAAGTTCTGAACTATTAAGTAGTTCTAGTTGACCAAAATCTGATGTAAGGTTTCAGTTTGATAAGAATTCAATGTTAGATTTACTATTGCTATTTCTACATGGGAATGATAAAGGCTTCCTACATCTAAATTTACAGTTACAATCATTTTATTGACACTCTTTTACTTGACATACAAAATTATCTATTTACAATGTTTACTTAGGTTGATGTTTTGATGCCAGGAGTTGGTGAAATTGTTGGTGGATCAATGAGAATCTGGCATGAGGAAGAGTTGCATGAAGGATTTAAACGAGAGGGTATTGACCCCAAACCGTACTATTGGTATCTTGACCAGGTAATATTGTAAAGCTTTTTTAAGAGATTCAATTACAAACTTATACGACTTGATTTAAATATCTTAAAACTAAATGCTGCAGGGGTTCTAATTGTACTAGTACTAAAAAGATGTGGTATCATGATATCAGTTACACAGGAAAGTCTTCCTTTTGTGATATGAAACCTTATATATGTAGTTTAATTTCACAGATTTTTATGGTTTTACTCAAAGTTATTGACTGGAAACCTTGAAAATGTATGTTCTTCCCCATTGGTATCAAAGTCCTTCATGTATAAATTGCTAACTTTAAAGTCTTTCAATATGTTCAGAAACTTGTGTTAATCATTTAATCATAAGCCAAAATATAGAGCTGTATTAAACTTTAAAGCCTTAAGTTTCACATCATTTAAGCTGCTTCACATGAAGCATTTAATTTGATAGAAACTTTGTCATTTTTTTCAAGATCCACCTTGTATTCAAACTATTGCATAGAAGCTTAGTGTCTACAGATGCTGACAATAAGTGGACCACAACAATACATTGGCAAAAATTTAGGATCAAAAGAAAAAAAAATTGAATTGACCAAAACATTATTAAGTCAAGGAGAAAGGCTGCTTTACATCTTAAACTTAGAAATGAACTACAATAACTGTGAGCAACACTCATTCGAGTTGTGGATGGGCAAACATCTGACATAATCACTATTTACCTCCCACAAAGCAAGGGTATAAAAACATACATTTAAATTTAAAGTTAACCAATTACTGTAAGAGTATTAATTTTAACAGATTCTGTCAAATTAGCATATTCTCAGTTTTAAAATATGATAAGAGTTGTAGTGTTCATTATCAATTTTATGGGTACTTTTTCCCATGCTTTCTGTTCCGTGTGAAAATTAATGCTTACATAAAGTATCGCTGTAGATTGTGATATTTTGACAGAGAAAGTATGGAACCTGTCCCCATGGAGGCTATGGTTTAGGATTGGAGAGATTTATTTGTTGGTTACTAAAAATAGACCACATTCGAGATGTTGTGCTGTATCCCAGATTTACAGAAAGATGTAAACCATGAAGAAACAGTCTTTATTTATTTATTGAAATATGGCTCATTAGAATGGATATTAATGAAGTGCTACCTGTTTTTTTTTATATAAGCTTGCCTTACATTTAATGTAAACATGGATTTGTCAAATACATCTGCCTAGTAGTATACACTTGGATTTAGATTATAAACACAAAATCAACTTGCCTAGTAGACTGTCATGTCTTACCTTTCAATATGACAAATAAGCTGTCATTATCACTTTTGTTATGGTTGTAATTTTTTAGCTAACCTGGCAAAAGGCCAAGTGAGCTTATGCCATCACTTAGCGTCTGTCATCGACGTGGACAAATTTTAAAAATTTTAAAAAATCTTCTCCTCTGAAACTACTGGACAGACAGGTTTTAAACTTGGCATGATTGTTCCTTAGGGTGTTCTGCACAAAATGGTTGTTGGGATTTTTGATCCATGAAAAAACATGACTGTTGTTACTAAAAATAGAATATAGGGGTCAGATTGCAGTTTTTTTGCAAATAACTAAAAAACCGTTGCCTTTAGCAAATTTCTGTCAAGGATAAAATTGTTCAGCATCATGAGATGGACATATTTTTAAATTTTCAAAACGATTGGTGAATTGATGTTGGAGTTGCAGCTCATGAAACAGTTTTTTATGCTTTTTTCGCATGTGCAACTTTGAAAATCTTCTCAAAATCCATTGCACAGAATTCAGTGAAAGTTGGCATTAATGTTCCTTAGGGTATCCCACACAAAATGATTGTTGATTCAAGAAAAAACATGGCTGCCATTACTAAAAATAGATCATAGGGGTCAGATGGCAGTTTTTTCAAAATTTTCAAAATCATTCATTGACTAATGTAGGAATTACAACCTCTGAAACAGTTTTTTTGTTGTTTTTTTTTCACATGTACAACTTGAAAATCTCTTCTCTAAAACCATTTCAGATCATTGAATGAAAATAAGCATAATAGTTCTTTAGTGTATTGTGCTCAAAATGACTTTTGTGATTTTTAATTCGTGAATAGATATGGCTGCCTGTACGAAAAATGGAACAGGGGTCATAAGACCGGTTTTGAAAAAAATTCAAAAATTGTTGTTTTGGCAAAATTCTGGTTCAGGTCATGAAAATGCTATGAAAGCATTTCCTGCATTTGACAATTCAGTTGATTTTAACTTAGCCTGTCTCATTCCTCAAGTTTTTCAAATAAGCAAATGGTTAACCAGATGAGCGATTCAGGCTCTCTTGAGCCTCTAGTTTATTGTCTCTATCTTGAGTATATTCTGTGCAATGTGAAAATCATTCTTGTACTACCAATTACATGAATAAACCAGGTAACAGTAAATTTTCCTGTTCTCTATTTCCAACTGAGTGAAGTAGGCAAAGAAGTCAGTAATACTGCTGTTTGGTCTCATACCATCAACACTAAAGCATATTTTTATATGCATCTGAATAATGCATAAGAAAACTTCAAACAATTCATTTTTAATAACAAAGGGGAGAATGTCTTGTATTTAATTAAAGCAGAAGGGTGGAATGACTCATATTTGATTAAAGCAGGAGGGTGGAATTGGCTCGTATTTGATTGAAGAAGAAGGGTGGAATAGCTCATATTTGATTAAAGCAGAAAGGTGGAATTGGCTCGTATTTGATTAAAGAAGAAGGGTGGAATGGCTCATTGGCTCGTATTTGATTAAAGCAGAAGGGTGGAATTGACTCGTATTTGATTAAAGAAGAAGGGTGGAATAGCTCATATTTGATTAAAGCAGAAAGGTGGAATTGGCTCGTATTTGATTAAAGAAGGAGGGTGGAATGGCTTATATTTGATTAAAGCAGAAGGGTGGAATAGCTCATATTTGATTAAAGCAGAAGGGTGGAATTGGCTCATTTGATTAAAGAAGGCTGGAATTGGCTCGTATTTGATTAAAGAAGGAGGGTGGAATTGGCTCATATTTGATTAAAGAAGGAGGGTGGAATGGCTCATATTTGATTAAAGCAGAAGGGTGGAATGGCTCATTGGCTCGTATTTGATTAAAGCAGAAAGGTGGAATTGGCTCATTTGATTAAAGAAGAAGGGTGGAATTGGCTCCTATTTGATTAAAGAAGAAGGGTGAAATGGCTCGTATATGATAAAAGAATAAGGGTGGAATGGTTCATATTTGATTAAAGAAGGGTGGAATGACTCGTATTTGATTAAAGCAGAAGGGTGGAATGGCTCATATTTGATTAAAGCAGAAGGGTGTAATTGGCTCATTTGATTAAAGAAGGCTGGAATTGGCTTGTATTTGATGAAAGAAGGAGGGTGGAATGGCTCATATTTGATTAAAGCAGAAGGGTGGAATGGCTCATTGGCTCGTATTTGATTTAAGCAGAAGGGTGGAATTGGCTCATTTGATTAAAGAAGAAGGCTGGAATTGGCTCATATTTGATTAAAGAAGGAGGGTGGAATTGGCTCGTATTTGATTAAAGAAGGCTGGAATTGGCTCGTATTTGATTAAAGAAGGAGGGTGGAATTAGCTCATATTTGATTAAAGAAGGAGGGTGGAATGGCTCATATTTGATTAAAGCAGAAGGGTGGAATGGCTCATTGGCTTGTATTTGATTAAAGCAGAAAGGTGGAATTGGCTCATTTGATTAAAGAAGAAGGGTGGAATTGGCTCCTATTTGATTAAAGAAGAAGGGTGAAATGGCTCGTATATGATAAAAGAATAAGGGTGGAATGGTTCATATTTGATTAAAGAAGGGTGGAATGACTCGTATTTGATTAAAGCAGAAGGGTGGAATGGCTCATATTTGATTAAAGCAGAAGGGTGTAATTGCTCATTTGATTAAAGAAGGCTGGAATTGGCTTGTATTTGATGAAAGAAGGAGGGTGGAATGGCTCATATTTGATTAAAGCAGAAGGGTGGAATGGCTCATTGGCTCGTATTTGATTTAAGCAGAAGGGTGGAATTGGCTCATTTGATTAAAGAAGAAGGCTGGAATTGGCTCATATTTGATTAAAGAAGGAGGGTGGAATTGGCTCGTATTTGATTAAAGAAGGCTGGAATTGGCTCGTATTTGATTAAAGAAGGAGGGTGGAATTGGCTCGTATTTGATTAAAGGCTGGAATTGGCTCGTATTTGATTAAAGAAGAAACCTGGAATTGGCTCATATTTGATTAAAGAAGGAGGGTGGAATGGCTCATATTTTATTAAAGAAGGAGGGTGGAATTGGCTCGTATTTGATTAAAGAAGGAGGGTGGAATTGGCTCGTATTTGATTAAAGAAGAAGGGTGGAATGGCTTGTATTTGATTAAAGAAGAAGGGTGGAATGGCTGGTTTTTGATTAACAAAGGTCGGAATGGCTTTTATTTGGCCAACATTTCTGCTTTTCAAAAAGGGTTTTTAGAAATTTAATGAGGATCAACCTTTGGTGTGACAATGGTGTCTCCTAACAAAATTTTGAAATATGATAAAATTTATTTTTAACTTAATTTCTGTACTAGACACAAATTCAGCTGGATCTTTCTATCTGATTTTAGTTCTACCTGATTGGAGAAACTTTCTTTGTCCAATTTATGTCTCTTCTGGTGAAGTGAGAGACATGGTAATAGTAATCATATGACTTTTAATATCTCTATGAACTCCCCTGAATCTGTTCCTACAATGAGATTTGTAGGTAAGAAATGTAGATTGGGCATGCTGTACTGCCATTTTTATGGAGTTATAGGACTATTTTTTATGTTTCTTATAGAAAAAATACATTGTGATCACAACTCCTAGATTTCTTCCATATTTGTTATGCATATATTAAATACAGCATTTTTTTGGTATGAGTTATGGGATTTAGCTATTTTTCAACCGTAGAAACTCTTAAGTAGGGATACATTTCCTTTAATACTGCTTGGTGATTTCTTTCTACATTTTGTAAAATATATTGTTAATGTAGATGTGCACATTACCATTTTGTTGTAACAAATTTTGGAGTTTCAGGACACATGCAACTTCAAATCTCATAAGCAGTGGGGACATAGGTTAGGTGTAACAAAGGTTAACTTCTCTACACTTAAATTAGACTAATCAATGATCTCTAAAAGATAAGTTACTGTGTTGCTCTGTTGGCTTACTGAGTTCTTTTTGCAATTACAACCATAAAAAGCACCATTGAAACTTGACAACAAATATATTGTAACATGTTTAAATTATTCATCTTTTGGTTTCTGTGTGTAACACATGGCTAGAATGTAGGTACGTTGTACCATTGGCATAAAATTATATTCATTTGGAACAATTTAATTACATCTGATATTTACAGTAACAAAATATGTGATAAGTTAATTCAATATATATATATAAATATATCTATATGAAGAGAGAAGATTTTGAGAAGACTGATTTGAATGATAGATTTTTGTACAAAAAAAATCAATAGATACATGAGGAACAGACACTTTGACCACTATATACCACACAGAGGGTATAAAAAGCAATTTCAATAAATTTACATGTATTGTGTAAAAAAAAAACACTTGTAAACCGTAATCAATGACCATAACTTTCTAACCTTCAATTGACTTGACTTGCCTCTCTCAACAACTTAAAGAACTCACTGAGATGTGTGACAACACTTAAGAAAAATTTGCAATATGTTGGGGTATTTAAAATGAACATCTCACTTGTAAAGAACCAAAGGGTTTATGTTAGGTTACATCCAATTTGGCCCTGAAAACAACTTTTAGTCAAATCAGTGTAAGCTCACTCTGCCAACAAACTATTTTTTCAGTTCATCCACACATTACATGGAAACCATGGTGCAAAATGAAGCAAAAATGTTAATTCTGCCAAATTTGAGAAAAGTACTTGATTTCATTACATTTTTTCTTGCCAGAAATTTTTGCCTTTTGCCACATGCTTCAACAACTTAAATATTAAAACAACAGAAGCTAATTGCTTAAGACAACTTTTGACAATATATTTAGTTAATTGAAGCATGAAGCCCATTTGTCCAGATGGAAAACTACCTGCAAACCTCCTAATTTTGTAAGAAATTAATGAAAGTTGCATAAAAACAATTTTAATGCTATCATTTTGACAGATAAGTGTCATATACCAATATACCACTCTCATCAGCTTGTTTGACATTTCAGCATTATCAAAACCTTCGTGAAAAACTAGAACAACTGAGCAATGCTCACCAAGTTGAAACCCCCACTCTGATAACATGCACCTTTATTTGGATCAAAATCTAAAATAGGAGGTGCACTATGGAAATATGTAATAAATGTTCAGTTAAAGTCTAAAAAAGTTCTTTCAATGGTGTAGAAGGAGTAACAGAATGTCAGATATGAGAAGGGTACCCCTGTGTCCCCATAATCATAAACGACTTTGTTCATATTTTGCTAATGTGAACCCCCTAATTGATTTGGATCAGTGTAAATATCTTTTCAAAAGATGGTTCAGAAAAAAAGGTAGGAACTTCAATTTAGTACTATCGGCGAGTCTCAAAAATGAAATCAGTATACACATTTTATCTTGTTAACCAGACTAGTACTTATGACAACATACATCATATAAGGTCTACTATTATACAAGTCAAATCAGCCAACACTATAAGGCTAATTCTGAAACTAATATTCCCTGAGATATCTCTTTTCGGTAATATATCAAGGAAATTATGTCTGTTTAA
This sequence comes from Perna viridis, assembly GCA_037379345.1. Lineage (NCBI taxonomy): Eukaryota > Metazoa > Mollusca > Bivalvia > Mytilida > Mytilidae > Perna > Perna viridis. The sequence continues at coordinate 57,319,843 of CM074513.1, forward strand.
AACTGAATGCCCCACCACCAAGAAAAGCTCTATTTGTCTTTGGGACAGGCATCATGCCAGGTATGGCACTAGTTCCACCTTGAATTGCAGCTGTTCCCTTTTTATTCTTGGCACTGCCCTTGTATTGGTATTGACCAAAGCCTCCTTTGAATCCAGAAGTTTTACCTTTGGTTGTTCCTCCTCCAGCTCCTTTCTTCTTACTAAACTTTCCCTAGAAGTAATTTGATACATTAACATTGGAAATGATGAACGGTAGCAAACAGATGTAAATCTAAAGTTCAAAGATATATGTTCAGTATTATTTGAATTACATAAAAGGCATCAAGTCTATACAGAAAGTTTTACCTTTTTAAAACCACCCTTTTTCTTTGATGCATGCCCAGCTGATTCATCTACAAAGTATGGAGAAGCCCATTCTGGAGGTAACTCCTCCTCAGTTCTGCTTGAGTATGTATTCTCCTCAATATCTGTAATATAATCATACACAAAATATACCTAAATTTATTTATATAATGGAAAAAAAACAAAGGATATGTTACATTTGATATCCTCATAAGCAGTCTCTATAGCATTTCACTCCAGCATTTGTATGTGAAGAGCATTATTATCTTGAGACTAATGCCAAACATAACTAGAAAATCTATGAGGAAAGGTCACAAGGTCGAACCCCTATCCCCCAGAAACCATAGGGGATAACAGTGTAGCAGATTAACTATGACTATGTTGTTGATTAAGTCTGAAACCTTGTGCATCTCTGGGATACTAACACATCACAATAAATTTCAACCAATCTATATCAGAGAACTAAAAATTCACTGGAGGTATTGTCTTTTTCTTCCAACACTGATCAATTGGCAGAATATATTAGAACAAGGCAATTATAGAATGCACATACATGTACTGTAAATTCAGACAGTACTGTATAACAGGTAATTTTTGTGGGGTGCTAATTTTGGCACATTTAATGGTCTGTCTAAAAGCACCAAAATAAATTATGCAAAGTATTTACTCTGGGCTTAAGTACTCAGTGTTATCTGCCAAAATTAGAAATGCCAAAATTTTTCATATACCTTTTCCTATACGTTTTTTGGTTCAAAATTGTCAAATTTCAAACCTGCAATACAGTATTATTTTTTGTTCTTATAAATTAGAAACATTGTGACTGGATTGCAACAAGAAGTTGCACCTGTGTATACCCTCACTAGTACACTAAGTTGATATCAGAGAGCAACAAAAGTTGTTTATGACAAATGGTCTATATAAAGCCAAACACCATATCTGAAATCCACCATTACTTGGGAGCTGAGATTTTTGTGATGAAAATTTGGTCTATCATTCCATATGGTGAAAAATGGCAAAATTCCACAAAACAGAAGTTAATATCAACTAAAATTGTTTATAACATATGCCCTATCTATATAAAGACACACATCAAAGTTGATATCAATCCATCCATTGGGAGCCGAAAAATGGGCAGACAAACAGACCAAATGACAGACTGACAAGGTGATCAACAAATGTGGGGGTATAAAACAAAACTGTAACCACTAAAAGGCTATATTTTTATGTTATAATATGAGACTTCACTGAATAAGTATATAAGATAATTCTAAAAAAAAACATACTCTCAATCATAAATTTATAATTCCTGGTAATATCCAAGAATCTATCTGCTTTGTACTTGGTGACCTTTGCCCTTGGCATGTTGTCTATCTCCTTGACCATCTGATCAACAGTACTGGGAGTTATCTCTGCCATCTGTCTCAGACAAGCCACAGGGAAAATTGTAACAAAGTTACGAACATTGAACTCAGCAGCTGTAAAAAGAAATATGTTAACTGCAGTTGGTACAACAGATAAAAGTTTTACATGCATAATATTTATTAAAAGAAAATTGAGAAATAAAACTAATTTAATTTACAGTATCCAAAATCTACGTCTGAAACCTAAATAGTTTGGTCCTGTGACAACCTGCTTTTTTTTACTTCATTTTATGACAAAGATTATCAAAACAATGACATGGATAAAAACAAGTACTAAATAACACCCCCTTTAAAATGTTGACTTACCAATTTCTTTGGCCTTATCTGTAAGTTCATCGTAACATTTATCAATCAGATTCTGTTTCTCACTGACTGGTTCCTTGCCTATCTTGGCTACTTCCATTCTTCTACCACTTCCTTGTATTGGTAACTCAATCTGTATATAACAGAAATTGTGTCAGACAAACCAATGGTTGACATCAAAGGAGAAATCAATGGAGCTGACAAATACATATAAATATTCAGTGAACTAGAAAGTTGAATCACAAGCTATGTTATACATGTAAAGTTTGACAGGAAATGCTAACTACCATTATTCATACCATAGAACTACAACTAGCCATTATAGCTTCCAAGGTGTTCATAGTTCATTGTGTATAGGAGGTATAATTTTATCAGTATTTAATAACTACATGTATACAACATTATATTTACATGAATGAGGTAAAGAACCCACCTTAAGTTTGTTGTACATAACATCATTTGCTCTTCGCCCAAGTCTGACATAACAAGCTGCAGTATCAGCAGCAGTGATCTGTAAATCTTCAGCCAGTATAGACTCTATCACTAACTTTCTCAGTAAACGTTCAGCATCACCTCTACTATAACTTTTACCACGTCCGTGTAAACTAATCTTGTCATGTCCTGCATCACAGATCCTGGATGTCTTAGCACCTTCAAGTATTAATACATACTTGAACAAATTTCATAACATATATCAGACTTTTGTTCTTGATGAAATCGCAACTAATTACAAAGTCCAGCAGAACTCCCCTTACTCCAATACAATTTTACCTCGGATGAATGGAAACCTCGGATAACTTGAACATTTTTGCATGGTCCATTCGACTTCAACTTAATGAGGTTCGACTGTAGTTAAATTCCATGAAATGCTTGTTGTAGGCCCCTAATTCTAAAATGGTTGGAGCCATAACCCCTAAAATCAATACCTACCTTCCTTTTAAAGTTTGGAACCTTGTTATAAAATTTTATAAAGATCAACTAATACTCAAATTTTAACATGAATACCAAGTGCCTACAAACACAAAATACAATCCCAAATTATATCCAGTCATATTAAAAGTCATAGTGTTAAACTTTAAACACCCTAAATCTTCAGTGACAACTTCTTCTTTCTATTTATATTTTTATTTCCACCACACAATGATGAAATTCATTGTAAATACTATACATTTTTATATCTTAAAAACTTAAGAGTACCTCTGAATATTTCAACAAAATGTAAGAGGGTGTAGTTGTTGGATCTACTATTGCCTCCCATTGTAAGAGATTTCACAGCTTTAATTATTTCCTTCACATCCTCTGTAACATCTCTGATAGTGAAAGCACCCTGCAGATTAATGTAAAATGATTCATAGTTTTAATGAATTTTTACACATACTGAAAGTCTGTTTGAGCAATGTGTTATATCAATTTAAAATGAGAACATAATAACACATCTAACTGTTGTTTCTTCTTTGGATCATTTATTCGAATTGGAACTACTCAGCCTTTCTAGTTGCACACAAGAAAAACCTTGCACACCATTTAAAATTCAATACAAACATACTTGAATATGTATTGATGGTTTGATAACTTTTCTTTTAGTAACATTCAACTTCCAGTTTGTTTGTTTACATTACACAATCTCTTTTTCTCACACAAAAAATCTGTCATTCCATATTAAGTGTCAGTCTGTTTAAGGATCAAGCAGTGGGTGAAACATGGTATGAAAAAAAAACATCATTTTCACTGAAGAAGACTTTGGTAGGACTTATCATCAGGATCATTTCAGCAATCGAAAGTTTCTTTCTATCTATTATAGTTTTCAAGATAATGACTGAAAACTGTGAAAAAAAAACCATTAAAAAACTTAATTTTTCATCTTTCGAGGGCAATAACTCATACAAGGAGTTGTCTGACAACTTTGAACCCTGGAGACTTTTGTTTTAATATGGATCATTTCAGCAATTGAAGGAATTCTGCTAAATCTAACAGTTTTAGAGTTACAATATGTGAAAAAACTACTGTCTGACCCCTATGTTCTATTTTTAGTAACAACTCCCATGTTTCTCCACAGATCAAAAATCCCCACATCAGTTCTATGCAGGATACCCCAAGGAACATTCATACCAAGTTTGGTTCCAACTGGTCAAGTAGTTTCAGAGAAGATTTTTGAAAGAAATAACATTAAGAACAGCTAAAAAACATCCAAAACAGGCATTAACTCCAATATGGCTTAACAAATTAAAATGAAAATTTGACCAGATAGAACTCATCATGCTGAACACTTTTACTAAGTCAGAATTTGGCTAAACCTAACTGTTTTGGAGGTATATGCGAAAAACTACTATCTGACCCCTATGTAATATTTTCAGTAACGGCAGCCATATTTTATGAAGGATCAAAAATCCCCATCTCAGTTCTATGAAGGATACCCCAAGGAATATTCATACCAATTTTGGTTCCAATTGGTCAAGTAGTGTCAGAAAAGAAAATTTTTAAAAAGAAATAACATCAACATGAGGCTCCCAGGAGCCTGAATCTCTCATCAGGTTAAATTTTGCCTTTAAAGGGCAATAAATTTAACAAGTTGTCCAACAATTTTAACTAAAGAAGACTTTGGTAGGACTTATCATAAGGATCATTTTACTAACTGAAAGTTTCTTTCTGTCATAGTTCTCAAGATATTGGCTGAACATTGTAAAAAAAAAAAAACAACATAATTTTTCCCTTTTCAAGGGTAATAACTCTTACAATAAATCTTTTATCCCCGGAGATTTTTGTAGGCCTTAAAATAAGGATCATTTCAGCAATTAAAAGAACATTCATACCAAGTTTGGTTCTAATTGGTCAAGTAGCGTCTGAGGAGAAGATTTTTGAAAGAAATATAACAGCAAAAAACATTAAAAAGGGCAATAAATCAAACATGACTTAATGGATTAAAACAAAAATTTGACCACATTTAGATTTAACCATAATGAACACTTTTACTATGTCAGAATTTAGCTAAACCTAACAGTTTTGGAGATATGTGTGAAAAACTACTGTCTGACCTATGTTCTATTCTTAGTAAAAAAAAAAATGCTATGAAAATATTTTCCCAGCCCAGCACTTGTATCTAACAGGTGTACTTGATCCATAGTTTCATTGGAGGATGAGATCCTCAGTTTTATTTCTCAACTGTGTACTTGATCCATAGTTTCATTGGAGTATGAGATCCTCAGTTTTATTTCTGTGTACTTTAGTTTGTTTAAATTTGATCATTGACATTTGAATTGTTCAAACCTTGATTTTAATTAGTTTCACTTTAAATCTATATTTAGTAAATATTAAGGTGGCTGTATTTATATTTAAATAAATCACACTTTAAAATTTACAGATTAATGTGAAAGTTTAGATACTGTTACAATTATTACAGCTCAGGGGTAATTTGTGCTTCAAGAAATCAAGTCCATTCACAGATTGTTACCATTTCATATGGAGCTAACAAATCACAAATTTTCCCAAAGATCAATTAAATAAATCTAACCTTGGAAACACAGTTATCACAGATAGAGCCTCTAAACACATTACAAGTTTCTGTATCAAAATCATGTTCTCCAAAGTAATGAAGAAGTTGAGCTCTACGGCAGTCTGCTACATTCTCACAATACTGAACCATCCTGAACAAGTTATCGATGTGAACTTTCTTGGAATCCCAACTTCCTGGACTTTTATCCACTGAAATAGACATACACTAAAATAACTTTCATTAAATAAAATAGAAATACAAAAATAACACCATCTAATCATCTTATAACATATTAGATGTTTTAACTTCAAAACATCAACTTTCTTGATGTATATCTGCATCTAAACCTTCCTATAGAGTATCACGAAAAACCATTGTTTAGGAGATGTATCAATTAGCAGTGAGCAAATCAATCAATACGTTAATCATCCAATAATAGATATCTTTCATTATGCATCTAAAATTTCATCAAAATTCATTGAGCTGTTTAGGTTGATTTACAAACTGTTGACATATGAAAAACATAAAGTTTGATTAACATCTTTGCAGGCACCATCCCTAAGGCACATTATTATATGATGCCTAACCTTCCTATAAAGTTCAATCAGAAACAAAACAGTGGTTTAAGAGTAGTGCTGAACTACTGTGAACAAATCAATACCCTGAAGTTTGATTATTTTCCTCAATGCATGCCCTCATATAATACCCAACTCTCATCTAAATCTGTTCAACAGTTCAGGAGGAGTTAGACTTACAAGATATCAATTATCATCAAGATACTATCAGCAATTTAAGAGAGTGCTTATATGGACAGACAAAACAGAAGAATAAGCATATGTATATATCCCAAATCTTTGTTTGCAGGGGGTACATTAACTCATTACAAAGAATGAAATTTGTGCATTGGTATGGCTTTTTATTGAATTCTTTAGAACACGCATATAACATGTATGTCCAAAACTAAGCATCTTTACATACAATTAATTTTTTACAATTCAAATTTTCTTAAAAATCTTTTTAGAATTTGATGTACAGTTACAAACCTACACTTGATTTTACAAAACATTAAGGGATTTATATTGATCATAAGATATTGTACACAACTTCTTCCCCTGGGCCCCATTATCCTTAATTAACACTTAAATAAAACTTACTGTCAATAATTCTTCTGAGTCTTTTAACATCTTGATAGTTGTAGAACAGCATGCAGTGAGCTAGAAGTCCATCCCTGCCAGCTCGTCCTGCCTCTTGGTAATACCCCTCAACTGACTTAGGCAGTGAATAATGGATTACAAACCGTACATCTGCTTTATCAATACCCATACCAAATGCTATGGTAGCACAAATTACCTACAAATGTATCATTTTTTTTAACCAATCAATACAATTTGATAACTAATACATATCAGTTATCTTTTCAAAGCAGATAGAGTATTAAAATCCTCAAAAACTTTTTTCTAATTTCTCATGTAAGTTTTCTTAACTTTGTTTGACATTAATAATTCTGTTATTTTTAGACCCTGTTTGATTCTACTTGAGTTTCATGCTCAACTTTGATCAATACTGTACCTGAAGACTTGGTACTTAAATACCTCAATTTCTATCCTACGTCATACTTGCTTACCTTACACCTATATCCATTGAGCCATTGTTCCTGCACAGAGATACGTTCTCCATCACTTAGTCCTGCATGGTATGATACAGCCTGTATTCCAGCTTTACTCAAATTACCAGCAACAGTATCACATTCATTCCTTATAATAACATTGAAACAAAACCTCATTTATTGTTACTACTTATCATAAAACTTCTTTTCCTAAATTGTCAAATTCTATTCATTACAATGGATTTACAATGAAAAAAGTTTAGACACGCTTGCATGATTTCCTACCAGAAGGACTTATAATGTGGAGTGTTTGCTAAGCTGTAAATTGATTATTTTAAATCTATATTCATTTTCTACAAACAATGTTACAACACTGAGACAGAATCTATTTCTGTGGGCCCAACCATTTTTTGCTCTACCTTAAAATCAAAAGCCTATACTGAATGACAAAAAGTTAAAGGCTGGAAAATTTTATTAGACATACATGTATCTATCAAAAAGTACAGGCCACAAACTCTAATCAAAGCAAAGTACCAGAAAAAATAATAAATATGCATATACATGTATAAATATTCCTTACAGATACCTTGAAAGACAATAGACAATACCACATTTTCCAGGAAACCTCTCTTTAATGATTTTGATGATATCAGCAGTTAAAGTAGAAGGTTTCTTCGTCTCCACAGAAAACTTCAGATTAGGTCTGTTAAAACTCTGTACAAACCTTAAATAACAACAACAATAACTTTAAAGGCTAATATAATTATTCAAATGACACTGAAAGCTGTATCACAATATCATCAGTATTCCTTACGATACCTAGAGATTTGGTCTACATTATTGAGAATTAATAAAAACTAGACAGTGATGCCCCTGCACTTCACAATTGTTTAGCCAAAACACTGAGAAGTATCCTAGAGACATCTCAGTGTCTGGAAAACAATTATGATGTCACATTAAAGACCTAGGCAACACAATACATAAACCGCTTTTCACTGAGCTGCTGAGGATAGTTTTTATCACTTCTCCAATTATTTGCAAAAACTGGAAAACACCACCCTTTTTATGTTATGAATAAATTTCCATAACCCAAAAAACTTTTGCAAAGAAATATTTAAAAAAAACTGAAGGAAGCTTCCCATTATGGATGTAATATATAAACATTTTATAAGCTGGTGCAAGTATTATGAGTGAAAACTTGTAGGACAAATGACAGGAGAAAACAACACGCCTCTGAAATTTTAGCTGTGGGGCATAAAAAATTGTATGAGAAATAAACATGTTCAGGAAGGAATATGTCTCCAACCATCAAAGAAACATAAAAAAAAAAAAAACAAAGAAAACATATAAATACATGTATATAAACGTACCACTTAGGATTTTTCATTGCGAGTTGATGTATAATATCTTTCCTAACTCTGGGTGTTGCTGTAGCTGTCAATGCCATTACTGGTACACCTGGGTACTTATGTTTCAATACATTCAGTTTCTTATAATCAGGACGGAAATCATGTCCCCACTAAAATATCAATTCATTCATGAAGGTTATGCTTGGCTTCTCACATGTTTTGGCAATCATATATTTAAAATCAATGCTTACATGCTACAAGATTCAACAAATGAGAACTTACAACATGTGTACAAACAGTCTTAAGCAGAAGTTGCTGTGTATTGTTTACTTCTGATAGGTACCCAGTAAATCTTTAAAAATAAAACTGTTTATAGAAAGCTGAATTTTTACATCTATACAACCTAATTGTATTATCGTACACTCCATACCTGACTAACACAATGAGCTTCATCTATAACAAATCTAGCTAACTGTCCCCTCTGGTGGAGATTCTGGAAACAACTTATTAACTTTCCACTAGCTGATATCTAGAAATAAGTTTTATGGTAGACAAATACTGATCAATCTAAAAATATTTCGACAAATATTGATCAATCTAAAAATGTTTAGACAATTACTGACCAATCTAGAAATGTTTAGACAAATAATGATCAATCTGAAAATGTCTTTTTTTTAATAACGTACTGTAATAAAAAATATTGAAAACATAACAGCCTAGCAGGTAATTCAAGTATCTAAAGGTTTACAAAAGTTTTTAAAATTTATTTCAAAACTTTTATGTTTAAGATTTAAATACCTTTTCTGGAGTAACATAGAGTAAAGTAATTCCAGGCTGTCTACAGTGAAGTTTCTTGTATATAAAGGCTGTCTGTTGTTCATCTATGTCAGATGTCAACTGTGCAGCAGGTATCTGTAAATATCAAACCCATATATTATTCAATGTACAAGTGTTAATTAAAAAGTTTTTTGCACAAATACTGCAAACAAATTTTTGTGAATATTGTGAGAAGGACTTTAAAATATGTGATAAATCGGTTAATATGTGGTCCTTTTAATATTGCCCTTGTTATCGTCCCTCTGGGGGTATATCACAATCTCAGGTTTATAACAAAGGTAATATTAAAAGATCCAAGCATTAATCTATAAATATATCTTTAAGAGTATTAGTTGTGATATTAGATAGCTGCTAAACTGGATTGACATCTTAAACTGAGGAAATAAGTTGGTATTGTACTTAGGTTATTTAACAAGTATACTTGTGTTTCTAAATAATTCACCAAACCGAAAAAAGAAAAGGGGTAAAAAAGTGTGAAAAAATCTCACAATAGAAAATTCTTTTCTAATTTTTTTTCCAAATTACATATTTATATCAATAGTTCTGATACAAACCTCCATAGAATTGAGTCTTGTGACTTGGTCTTGTATCAATGCTTTAAGGGGTGATATGATAACAGATACTCCACCATTTACTAATGCAGGCAGCTGGTAACACAAACTTTTACCTCCACCTAAAAATCAATTTCATATACTGTGAAAGTACTTACATGGATACCAATTTTTGTGGATTAGGGAAGAAACACAAGTTCGTGGATTCTTGAATTCGTGGTTTTGAGGTTTTTAATGTTCACATAGAGGGGATTCTCCTTTTCGTTGGAAACCAAATTTCGTTATTTGGCCTACCCACGAAAACCACGAAAATTGGTACCCCACAAATAATAGTACTTTCACAGTAAAAACTGGACCAAACATCAGTATATTAATCAGGTCAAATTGGTCTTTTTATAGCATAACATATCATTATCATAATAACTAAACATTTTCTATGTTTAGATTGATAAAGAAGTTTTTAAGATTATTTATAATACCAGATTCATAAATTTTGAATACGATAACAAATAAATCAGAAATTTTCAAAGTATGTCAAAACAATAGAATTGTAGATAATTTTGGACCATTACCTGTAGGCATAAGTATGAAGCAATCATTTCCAAGTAAAGCAGCATTGATGGCAGCTAGCTGATTATGTCGGAATTCTCTGAGACCAAAGACAGTCGTGAATACTTTCATCATCTCCTTACAGTGAGGGAATTCAAAGGAATCAAAGATCTTATTCTCATCATCTCTCTTCTTTTGAGCACTTTTCTGTACAATGGATGCTGTAATATTATAATGATTTTTTATTCATAATATTTAACAGAATTCAAATACTTCAAAATCTATTGATATATAGTTTTGCTTGGATATCTTCATAGCTCAATATGATTACCTGATTACAAAAGACATCACTAACAAGTTATCATGTTCATGTGCTAGATAATATGTTTACATAATAAATTCAACCTAATAATATTTGCAAAGGCACAACTTCTGACTGTAGCCATCAAACTAGTCAATATTCAGTACATTATCAAACAGATTATTTGTTTCTTTTTGTTTAAAATATACAACTACATGAGTAAATCTTTGCTTCAAAAGAAGACATTTTACACACTTATGCATGCAATGCCTGGTGAAATATTCTGAAGTAGCAGAATTCTTGAAAGACAAATGCAGTCCACTAGAAAATTGTAATAAATCCTACATTTTGAGTCAAAAAATCTTAAGATATTGTGTTAATTTTTTATATTACAAAACACAATGTGAAAAAAACATCATTCTGAGTACTGGCATAGTGACTTTTCATATCATATTATTATTATTGTATAAGTAGGCACTTGTCGTGATCCCTACATAGAATATTAATTAGGTAAATACACATGTTGTGTTAATTAGGTTAATACACATGTTGTTTTAATTAGGTTAATACATGTGTTGTGTTAATTAGGATAACACACATGTTGTATTAATTAAATACATGCATTGTGTTAATTAGGTTAATACATGCTGTATTAATTAGGTTAACACATGATGTATTAATTAGGTTAATACATGCTGTATTAATTAGGTTAATACATGCATTGTGTTAATTAGGTTAATACATGTGTTGTGTTAATACATGTGTTGTATTAATTAAGTTAATACACACATAAAGTAGGATAAGTGAAACTATTATTGTCAGTACATACTGTTTACACTGGAAGTTGATGCATTTGGGGAGTTTCTATTTAATGTGTCTCCTAACAAACCTAAAAAAGGGTTAAACATTAGCACAGTCACAGCTCACATAACACACTGTTTTTTCTTTAAATAGTAGGGTTCCACAAATTTCAAATAAGCATCTGCTTCTGTAACAAAACAAATCTTTCAGGAAAATTAATTTTTCAACTTGTCATAAGAAAAGTGGAGCATAATAAATAACTCAGATATTCACTTGGACTGGTGATAGGGAATCCTAGCAAGTACAACAAAGCAGTTACTTATCAAATAGAAGCTTTCATTATACAGTGATAAATATTCCCTTCTTCATCTTGCACAGAAAAGTTTGTATTACTGTATTGAAAATACAAGATGGTTGGTGTCAATCATTCCCAAACTGATCTTCCAGATGGATATTAATATTGATAAATATAGAAAGAATGAAACTGAAAGAAAAAGTAATTCAAAAGTGAGATGTACTAGTTCTCATTCATATTATTTCCAACAAAAGTAAGAAAAGTAAATGTTACAATAAATAAATTCATTTACTGCACTTCTGCAGTTATGACTTCATAAAGGCTTCGAGATTAAATAAAAAGATATCACTGATTATCTAAACCTCAAAATCAACAAAAACGATTTTGCCGTCTACTTTGACATTGGCGCCGGCTATTTTGTTGCTCCAAAAAAAAAAAAAATTAGGTATCTTTTGGTAAATGAAGGCCCTCAAATATGCCACCTACTTTAAAGCTCATTGAGAACCCTGCCTTCGTGAGGGCGCTCATACACCCCACACGTCCACAAGTTGGATATTCAAGTAAATTGGTTCATAAGAGAAATACATGTAGAAGGACCCTGATAAAAAATGAATTAGAGTGTTTTTTCTGGCATTAGAAAAGATTGAAACTAAATAAAATTCAAAAAAGATTATTGAAAAAGATTTTTTTCTTTATCTTCTAACTACGTTCTGTTACTCAGAATGGTAGTTTCAAACTACAGACTGTGATTTCTTTGAGTTTTAATTAATCCAAAGTAAATATCATCAAAACCGAACAAAATGCACACATGACCTGTAACTTATCATGGTGAACTAATATACCAAAAATCATGTCATAATCTGCAAGCGTTTCGAAAAAAAGTCTGAAAAACGGTTATTTCTGTGAATTTAGCCAAGTTCAAGGCACATAATTTCAGTAAAATTCATCAGAGCGGAACCAAACACAAACTTGTCCTGTAACTTATCATGGTGAATTTATATCTTAAAAACTAGTCAATATCTGCAAGCATTTAGAAAAAAAGTCCAGAAACCTGTTATTTCTCTTAGTTCAAGGCCCGTAATTTCAGTAAAAATCTTCGGAGCAGAACGAAAGTTACACTTGACCTGTAACTTGTGAACATATATACCAAAATCTCGTAAATTTCTGCAAGTGTTTCAAAAAAATTCCGGAAAACAATATACCCTCCAGTTGTGTGGGGTGTAATAAAGGGTATTCCAATCTATGAGACATACATGTACTTGCATAAGTTTTTGTAAAGTAAAAGTTTTATGCCTCACATAACATTCAACTTAACAGTCTATTTATCTCTATATGCATGCAATAACCCTGTATTATGTGAGTATGTGAAATAGTTAAGGAATTAGCCTTCCCTTGATTGAATGACCATTACCTGATGCCTTAGGTAGTCAACGGGGCAATCATTAAGGAGATATGTATTTTAATCAAAGTTTGGTAAAAGTTTTAAATCACTCTTTGTAACTTGTCATTTTAACTATATAAGGGTTCATCATGCACATGAATGGCCATAAAATCAAGGGAAGACCAACTCTATTCCCTGAAGTTTTATGTTTATAACTCATTGTAATATAATTATTAAGTTGTTTTACTGCAATTTATTGAATTAAACTTCAGAATTTATGTATAAAATAATGCAAATGTACCAGTATTATTAAGAAATAAAAAAATCTAATTTGGGTATTCATACCAGGCTTTCTTTGTCTACTGGGAGTAGTTATGGTAGGGAGGTCCATTTCCTCAGTGAATTCATCATCAAAATCATCAACAGCAAACATGTCATCATCAGAAAAGTTATCTGTGTTCACCTTATATCCATCTCTCACAACTGGTTTACTTCCTTTCATAGGAGGGACATCGTCAGATATCTTGTATCCAAATTCAAAATTGTCTTCATTCTGAGAATGCTGAACTGCTTCATTGTAATCGGAGGTATCATAGTGCAAAATGGTGGCAGCATTTTTATTGAAATTGAACACAGGACTAGACAAACCACTTCCCTTAGGTATATATTCTGATGTAGAAGTAAAGTCTGTCCCAGGAGATTTCCTGTTGACTGATGAAATATAACTAACATGTGACTGAGTCATTGGAGCATCTCCTTCAAAGAAACTTTCACCACAAGTAAAAGGTGAAGTAATGGCTGAAGAATTAATAATAGATACACGTTTAGACTGGATAGGCCTGGATGCAGGCATGTCTGGTGTAGATGGTAAAATATCTGAGATTCTACTAGACTGGTCTGCTGTAGATAATGTATTGACAGATGTTGGAGTAGATGTAACAGAACCATTGTTCCTAGAAAAGGCTGAAGGACTATATGACTTCTTCAAGTTACAAGTTGGGCTGGTTTTCTTTTTTTGTTGAATGTCTTGCTGAACTCCTCCATGTTTGACCAATGTACATGATTCTTCTACTGATGACTGATCAGTAATTCTTTTCCTGTTGAGCAAAAGGAAATGTTATGTTCATTTTTTTCTAGTGAACTGTAAAGTATATTACTCAGTAAACCATTTATGGAACTGTGGTCTTTCCACTGGTTAAGCACTTTTATATCATCCATGTACATAGAGATAATGAATCCTTATTATAGAAACCCCAAGCAAAAATTCAACTATGATTAATAAGGGAGTTAACTTTAACTGAAGTATAGGTATTACCATGACTTCAAAACAATGTTTTCACTATTTATTCAAGACTGAAAATTGATAACTAGAATAATTACTATTAAAACCAGAAAGAGCCCTGTTCTAAATGAGTGTTTAAAAAATGCCATTTTAATACCCATTTGAACCAATGCATATCTTTATACTGTTATAAACTATTTTACCTTTATTTTGGAAGTTAAACTGAAGTATACGATAAATTTCATTATCTTGTCTAGTTTGTGAGATTTTGTCCCAAAAACTCTGATTTTATGATTTGCCACAAAAAAATATGAAGGTCTTACAATAATATTCGTCCATATTTGACAAAAATTTAAAATGCTAGTCTTTATACAGCAACTAGTGTAGTAAGTATAACAATTTTGTAGTTTCTTAGATTTAGTGCTCCTTAAGCCTTAATTTCAAAATCCTCTGTTGTTTCATTAAAAAAGTTTTTACAAAAAAATTGTATTACCAAAGTTTGACTATAAGGCAATATGCACATCTTATACAATTTCAGCTCAGCACTCTGCATTGATTTTGATTTTCTGCACTTACAAAAATTATTTAGGCGTACAGCTGGTATTACAGATGGACAGACAATAAAGTTAATTCATAAGACATCCACATTAGTGATAAGGGGCCCTAACTCAAGTACATACCTTAGAGCCATTAACGTCTGAAGCCTAGAATAATCCTGCCATACCACAGACATCAAATCATTGGTGCTCACTTTACCTATTATACTGCATATTTCATCCAATACTTTTAACAGTACAGTCACCATTTCTATCTTCTCTTCAGGAGAATGCTACAAGGAAACATTAAATCTCTATGAATGCTTCAAGGCAGAATTAAGCTCTGCACCAGTACAAAAACACATTTTTATGGGTATTATATAATAGAAAGTCACCATGTATAGTTGAATTATTTATTACAGACTGAAATAATCACAGATGGAACTAGAAAAACTAAAGGATACCCTCAAGCTCCCCAACCTAGTAATCATACAGTCAAAATATAAAAAACAGAGTTACAAAAACACAAATTTCAAAATCGATACAAAAATCATTTTTGCAATTCTGATCGATCTGATTCATCAATTACATGTAGCTTAACTGGAAGTCAAGAATGGAGTATTCACAGCTAGAAATTTTGTTTCTCAAACTGAAAGTTTAATCCACAGAGTAAAGTACTTTTGATTTGATTAAAGTTTAGTGAATAGAAGCTATTCATTACCTATGGATGTGACAATATGTCATTATTTTTTAATAGTTCACTGAAATGTAATGAAATAACACAAACATGACTCATCTGTAAACATGACAATTACAATCAGCCAAGAATCAGCCATATCTGATATGTATTGGATCATGATGGAGTGAAATTGTTACACCATTAAAATTATGTCACCATGACAGCATACTACTGAAAAATGGAAAAGTTCAACAGGTAAAGATTCATATAAAATATTTTTCAAATTTATCAATATTTGAGAATAATATCAATTTTTTATTTTGAAATTGCTTTTATCATTTAGTGTCACTGTGTCTTCAATCAAGTCCTCAGGAATTTTTTTATTAAAACCTGAGTAGATCAAATCAACATGTAACAAAATGATACTTACAGACTGTTTGGTCAGAAGTGGATGCTTTGTAATATCTTCTACTTTCTCTATTCCAGGGGGACATAACTCTGTGAATAAAATGTAAATCAATATAACATAATTCTAGAAAAGAATGTTTTATCTAATTACTGACAGCTAATGTGAAAAACATACAGACATCAATTAAAAAGATATTGTAAATAATTTTTAAAATATTCTAAAAATGAAATGCCACTTGGAGGCTTGTTAAGTTAGAACCTGAACAGTTGGGGTAAGTCTAGTTTGATACATCTCTGAAGTTTGGATTGTCATTCAGCATTTGACAAAGCATAATTTTATGACGAACAAAGTGTGAGGTTAAAGAACTAGAAAACTGAGAGCTGTATCCAGGCCACAACATAGTGACAAAACACTAATGGATGGGTAATCATACCCACCATAACTTCACAGGCAACAGGAACTAGATATCATTGAGATGGGAGCCATCTCTGTGGGCCCCACTGTCAATAACCTGAGATGAAGCATTATTTGAAGTTATTTTGACATACCCTTTGATGCTGGTTAATATACATGTCAAGTATAAACTTTGAAATCATAACGGTTCTCAAGATATAGAGCGGACACAATCTTTACCACAGGACAAGGGGTTGTCAACTGAAACCAAAGTTTTTGACTTTGACCTATGACCTAGGAAGCTGTACATATATTATGACACACCCTCTGGTGTTGGTTAATATACATGCAAATATAAACTTTAAAATCATAACGGTTCTCAAGATATAGAGCTGACACGATCTTTACCACAGGACAAGGGGTTGTCAACTGAAACCAAAGTTTTTGACCTTGACCTATGACCTAGGAAGTTGTACATACATTATGACACACCCTCTTGTGTTGGTTAATATACATGTTAAGTATAAAGTATGAAATCATAACGGTTCTCTTGATATAGAGCGGACATGAATTTGTTACGGACGGACGGTATAACTGATCACTATAGGGCGACACGCCTAAGGCGGAGCCCTACCAAATGTAAAAGCATGTTTCTAGAGTGCACATTTCAAATAATTAAAACAACACACAGGGAATGACTGCTTCTCTTTTATAATTAGCAAAAAGTATAAAACCTGTATTTCCAGTGGGTGGGTGTTTGCTTTGTTGTTCATCATCACTTTCAATAACGGGTAATGTTCTTCTTCTCTTTGGATTCTGTAAAATACAGTCAGATTCTTTCTCAGCTAATTTCTGAAATAACAAGAAATAAATATTGCAAATCAAGCTTCAAAATGGTGTGACCAGAAGATAAAATTAAACAGAGTTTAATATTTACAGATTCCCAGAGAGAAAGCTCCCAGCTTCAAGTGGACTTCATATTAAACATCTTCATTTATGTACAACTATTATATGAAGCCTTTAAATCATTATCAAATAAGCAGAAACATTTTAAACTTGTAGACCATTTAGTTGGATTATGTCAAATTTTAAACATCAGAGAATAATTTTTCTTAAAGTAAATCTACATATAATATTTAACCTACCCACAAAATTACATCAAAATCTATTGTGGACAAACAGTCCAGCAGATGTATGGACAGACAGGAAAGGGTGATTACAATATACCAATAAAATTAGCTTGCATAGGGTAAAATAACCTGGAATCTAAGTGCAGAAACACTGCATCAAAAAGTCCCTTTATGATAATCCTTATTAATGTAGATTAGATGATGGCGCTAACCTTACCAAAACATAGAAACCTCCAGTTCAGTAAATGCAAAATTCACAGCAATCAACACTGTATTTTATGGTTACCAAAGACTTAGTCAAACAGTTGTTTATATATTTGATTAGAAACCAAAGTGAGATAGAGATGAACTACTTAACAGACATGATGCCAGATGGACAGCAAAATTCATATACTGAACTACATTTTTGACATGTTTATCATGATTTCCAGTTCCACAACTTTTTGGTAAAAACAACCCTTGCTTATCTTAAAATAAAAATAAAGTGTAAGGCTGATATAAAGACAAATGGTACCTGTGCTGGAGACTGTCTTGTGCCTCTTGGTGATGCTGTAAAGAAGAAAGAAAGCCGAAAATTACTGACAGCATTTTAATTGGGAAACTTCTTCTTTATTAAGATATTTTAGACTTGAGTATAGAAAAAATGATTTAAGGCTTTGCTTTAGAGGGACCAAGCTATTTGTGTTGAACCTCATCCTAATACAAGTAGTCACACATTCAAAGCCAACCATCCTCAATTGAAATACATGTATACACTTTCAAGTACTTTAACTGGAAGGGTTTTAAATAATGCTCAGGAAAAGTTTTCAGTGATTCATTTTGATAGATCACATACCATTTAATAGTTGTTATACTCAATGACAACTGTTGATGATGTTGTCTAACCATGCATAGACCTTTGAAACAGTCTTGAACATCTAATGACAAGTGTGTAATTTTACAACTATGTTAGCCCTTTTGTTTTCCTTTAAAAAAAATTAAGAACTATAGTCTCTAAAGAGCCTGAATCACACACATTAAGAAAAATTGAAATCTGGGTCCAGCTAGTCAAAAGATAAATCCACAAAACAATAGTCATCCACTGGATGAGTATCCTCCTATTTATAATAATCTTTCAAAAGATCCTTCAAAATAAAAACTAAAAACTGCAAAAACATTGACTTTTTTTTTCCTTTCAAGACCAATGACTCTAATAAAGAGTTGTATGACAACTTCAACCCAATAAAATGTTTGTAGACCTTAGACGGTAAAGCTAACTGCTATACTTTCAAATAAGTAACCCAAACTGCAAAATAGATAAAATTTGCATAAAAAGGGCAATAACTCCAAATCTGGTTATTCAATTATCATAAATTTTCAGTAATCATAGGTCTCGTCCAGCCAAAGAGCCTAAGATGTCTCAAATTTCTTCTATCTGTTATGGTTTTAAAGATGAAAGTCAAAACATAAGGTCCAACCTCTGTTCTATTTTAGCTATGGCTGCCATGTTTTTTTTCTAAACACAACTTTTAGCCAAGATAAACTAAAGAACATCTGTGCAAAGTTTCTTATAATTCCAATCAGCAGTTTCAGAGATTTTGGGAAAATTGTTAGCGGACTACAACCATGGGTTAGGTGAGCTAAAAACTGCTGTTTGACCCATTGGTCTTTTTCAGGAATTGCAGCTATGTTTGTAAACATGAAAATAGCAAAAGAAAAAGAACATGGTTCAAAAGAATTTTGCCTACAATTTTGCAATAGATAAATGCTAAACATATCAATTGCATCAGAATTTGCCTGAACCAATTGGTGTCAGAGATATTTAAAAAAAAAAACAAAAAAAACTGCTGTTTGATCTCTAGGGTATATTTTAGTAACAGCGGCTATGTTTATCAATGTATCAAAAATATCCCCATCAGTGATGGGCAGGATACTCTAAGGAAAATTCATACCAAGTTTGGATTCAATTGGTCCAGTAGACTAAGAGGTGAGAATATTTGAAAATTGTTAAAAACAAAGGCAGACAGCTAAAAAACCGAAACAGTTTTTTATATCATGAGGCTTTTAAATCTTTTCAATTTTAAGCAGAATAGTATCACATTAGAACATATAATTTTGTTTTAAGTCCTTAAAACTTGAGATACACTGTCTTATGATGCTGACATCTGAACATACAAACCTTGCATTTCAAAATTGGTAAGATCATCTTCCTCATCATCAGAGACACCAAACATACTGGCCACAGTGTCATCATGAACATGGTTGTCCTGATGTCGTCTATCATCATTTGGAAACAACAAGGGTGAAATATCTTTTCTTTTGGTTCCTGTGCAGGGTACTACAGGGGCTATCTTTACAGGAGATCTACAATGTCATAAAAGAACAATTATAAGATATTTACATTGTCAAAATATAACAATAAAAGGTTATAATTAGGACTATCAAACCCCAACACAAAGTTCTTGTTTCTCTCTACAGTACTGTGAAAAATACCTAATCTGAGAATACCAACCAATTAACAGTAACAGTAACAAAATGTCTTTGAACAATTGTTACTGTAATCCTTGCTCTGACCATTCTGAATTCTTTAATGATCCATTCAAGAATTTTAAGGCTTCATTGCACATTAAAACACCCGATTTCCATGTAAAAGAATGTTGGTATAGGCAGTAACAGTGCACTGATTTGACATAAAACCAATATTTCAATGTGGCTTAGAACCATGGGAAAGTGTAAGGTTGTGTGAACCAGTGTACTGTTATCATCTAAATACTGCAACAAAAATCTATAAGAAAAATAATGTCTGTATGTTCAGATATCAGCATCACAGGATTTTGTATCACAAGTTTTAAGGAAATTAAACAAAATGTTTAATGCAATACTCTTCTGAGGAAGAAAAACAACATTCCAAAATAAGTGCTGGTAAATGGAACATGTTACTTGAATCAACTTTCTTTCTGCATCACTAACCTTTATATGGTCATTTTTTACCAAATGATACGTCAGAACATAAAATCAAAATATGGGGTCCTGGATCCATTATCGAGTTAAGTGAACTTTGGTGGGACATTTACATAAAATCATGGATTTTTGGTAACTGTTTTAGTATTCCTTAGTGAAAGTGTAGTAAAAAATGGAGATAAAATTAGTATAAATTTAGCTTTTATAATTTCCTAAATAATTGGAAATATGCTCCCACTATCAAATATGCAGCCCAACTAGTATATATCCATGAATTAAGGCATTTCAAGCTTTTCGTATATTTACAATATTAATGGAAAAAGTCAACATGTGAGTCAAACCATTTCAGCAAAGTACAAAATGTGTAATGGCCAAAACATTTCCACATTGTTATTGGCAGTCAACTATCATTTCTAACCATCGCAGTTCAGCGTGATCACAAAACACAACAGCATATTGCCATCATAATTCTGTGCGACTACTGTACTTCCTCATACCATCGTAGTTCCAAGTCTTACATATATATTCAGTACTTTTGACAGCAGTTACATACAGTGGTATACATCCACTCAAAAACAGCTTACAACATCTTATATAAAACCACAACCTAAAATTTGAAATCATTTCTGGGAGCAGAGATAATTGCGATGAAATTTTGACGGACAGACAGACAGACAGTTGGACAAGGTGATTCCAATCTTTGAGTGGGGGTATTATACAATGTAATAAGCCAACTAATCAACTTTTGATAGACACATACTTCACAATGAAAATATATTTACACCTCTTTCATTTTTCTTATTTTTTCAGCCATGGGTATTCACTTTTATCTGACTGTTTTTTCTCAAGATGTCAGTCCTAGTGATGTTTCATCAGTAAAACTGACAGTTTGCATGGCAGAATACATATATCAAAATATACAATAATTATACCCAAATATAAATACTATAATTAACCTCTGTGGAGCTACAGTTGCAATCGGTTTACTCTTTGCAAAGCTGGTGATTGATGTCTGTAATTTGTTTTTCTACAATAAAGAAAAATATAATGGATATGATGCAGATGCATTTTCAAATTACTGTAGATTTCAAAACTTAAGTAGTAGTCTTTATAAGAATCATGCAAATTCTGCTATATGTGATACATCCCAAAAAAAGGCTACATGTTTTAATTTTTTATTATTAAGTAGCTTTATAGGTTTATATGGTGAAATGTATAATCATTCATCTAAATCTGTCTGTTCTTAGGAGATAATCCACATTGAAAATTCAATAGTTGCTATTGTATTTCAGAGTCATTTACAGAGCTATCTCCCTTAATTTAAATTCTACAGTACATTCTATTTAATTTACATCTCATAAGAGCAAGGGTTATATTAAAAGCCACATGTAATTTTCAGTTCACTATAACATTTTGAACAAAATATCAAAAATAAAAATATGTAGGCTTTCCTCCATGAATCACACTTTGCATGATTCTTACCTGGAGTGCTACTTAACAGAAAGTAATGAACATAACTGATTTAACTTTCATGTATCAATTTTTAGCATTAAGTCACAAAACTGTAATTAATACATTTTCAGTGATTTTATGGCGAACATTTTGAATATTAGAATTTCATACTCAAGGAAAAATCTTTGCCCTAAACCTAAAAAAATAAAACATCTTTAAAGTTACATGTATAGTTGACTAATGTTAAACTGAAATCTGTCTTAGATCATTTGGGCTCGAGAATTTTAGAAATTTCAGGCTTTCTATGAGAAATAATAATTAGTAACAGATTTTCCCACAACAAAAATCAACATTCAAAACTAAAAACTGTAATATCTATAAAAACACTGTGCAACAATCATTCATTAATTATTGAGTAACAAAGTACATGTAGTGACAGAATAGGACTTAATTATAGATGCTAAAAATGTAAAAATAAATTATTGCCCGTCACAGATGGTTGCTTTTATTCAGAATTAAATAGTGAATGCGGGGCATATTAATTAAACAGATATATAACTGTGATGAAGTTACAATGTATGCTAATACAATGCATACCAAATATGGTTGACCTAGCACAAGTTGTTGAAGTCAAACACCTACGACAGAAAAGCAATACCCTAGTCTCGCCTTCTGAGACTTTTATCACAGGCAAAAAAAAATGTCAAATTTGTCAATAATAGGTGCACATCTTCTATATGTATATAATTAAGGAAAAATTTTAAAATATGGGTACAATACAGTTGAAATTGCAGATTACACTGTTTATATCATACCAGTATTCTGTTTATAATGGATAAGATCAATTTGAAAAATTTTGTCTATTGTGCCAGAGAAAGACCAGATTAACTTTAATAAATATATATATACACTATTAAAAGTTTGAAAACTATAGGTCCAAAACAGTTCAACTGACAAACTGCATAAAACATGTACATCTATTAAAGCGTGAGGGTCACACTGAGTTGAGCAGCTACATTGCTCTAGACCTGCTTTTTACCTTTGTGATGCAGGTAAAATCCAATCTTTACACCATATTTAAAAACAAAGAGATAACACTTGTAATCTACTAGAAGGAAATGTTCTTATGTAAGTCTTATCACAACCATCATAAAACCTAAAAATATATGTCTGCCTCTAGTTACTGACCTTCTGTAATTTGGGATTCTGACTAGACAATATGCCACCACTGTGTCTGGTTGGTATGAAATCAGAATCAAAATCATCATCAATAAGTGTAATAAAAGCTGATCTTTCTTTTTGTACATTTGTTGAACCAGAATTTTTTCCAATGGTCTGTTTGGATGTTTTAATAGGATAGTCACAGTTGGATGGCTGGAATGACACTTGAGGAAATGACGAATTCTTTGTCAGCCTTTTCTCTAGTGTACTCCCTATGTCAGTCAATGATGATGTTCTAATAGCATCCTCCTGAACAACTCCAGACCTTTGTGTAGCATCATTTCCAACAAAAATATCTTCTGCATAAGATTTTTTCAAACTCAATGCTACTCCTGGCTTTTTAAATTTAAATACTCTGAAAATATAAAATTTGAATTGATCCATGGATTTTAATCAAATTTAATTGGAGCAAACATTACCACAAAATGTTTAAAACATTAGTTATATAAATTCAGAAGTGGTAGAGCATTATTTTTGGTATGAACATAAAAGCATTTTAAAAGTAAAGTTTACACTGTTGCATCATTGCCATTAAGATCACCCTATTCCTTACTTGAGAAGAGAAACTCGTATGAAATCAATAATTATGACATTTCCAATTTTGAAATTCTGTATTAGTGAATGAGAAAGAGTAAAAAGTATCAACAATTTGCCAGCATTTATAAAATTGAATGTATTTATACACATTAAGAGTCCAAGTGCAAGAAATTACAAAGAAATCACTAAGATTTTTTTTTTAATTCCAGAAAAGGGGGTGCACATGCACCTAACCAGTGTAGAAATCGAATCAAAATTATACCTATAAATTATTCCATTCAGTCACTGCATGTAGGATCTAACAACACTCCATTCTACTTTCTGCTATGGAACTTTCCAACCAGCCAATTATATTTCATCTTTCATGATTTTGAAATCATTATTCAAAGGTCAAAACCTGAGGATTCTGAAAAGGTTATCTGAACAGAAAATAAAATGGAGTGTTGTTAGATCCTACATGCAGTGACTGAATGGAACTATTGATAGGTCTAATTTTAATTAGATTGACCTGCGTTGGAAACCTCCATCGTCCAACTCGCAAAAGGCAAGTAAAAATTGCATTTGGCTAGTGATAATTTCCTCATTAGCACTTAAAGGACACTGGACATTACAATTGTAAACATCAAAACAAATTTCCACTAACCTGACAATTCGTGCTCAGGGTCATATCCAGAACAAGGGAAATTTTATTTTGCAGAGTTGAAATTGAAAGTTATTTGCCCTTTCAGCAAGAAGAATAAAAAAGATTTAACACACTGTCAAATGCAACCCAAGTTGTTATCCATTCCAATGTTTATGATCAAACACAGTAAATAGAGAAAGTAAAATCTCATAAATCTTTAATTATTACATTATATAATATAATTACATGTATTATAAGTGCATTTTTTTATCTAAAAAAATTCAAATGGTTTAGGAAAGCATAGTGATACAAAACCAGTATCCTTTATTATCCATCTAAATTTAAGGCAAAGTCCATTTTATTTTATGATAACGAAAACCTCAAATTCATTGAGATAAAAAAATAAAAATACAAGGTTCATATAGGCATTACCAAAATAACATTTCCCGAAAGTTTCACAAAAAAATATGAAGTGCATTATAGTTAAGGATATCTTGGTGAAGAAGAACAGATGGATGGAAGAAAGGACAGACGAACAAACTAACCACTATATCAGCACATTGAACATGTAGATAATAAAATTAAAGTTTGTTTTTGCCTTCAAAAATGTAAGTCTCACCCCTCCACAGCTTCATAAATTCCTGGAAACATGCACAGCTACATATCTTGTCCTAACTACCTACAAACTTTCATGAAATTTAGTGCAGTAGTTTCTGAGGAGTTGCATTTAAAAAAGTGTGACAGACAGTTTGACAAGACAAAAAAATATATGTCTCTCCACCAAAGTGGAAGAGACATAATTATACCTGTATAACAGTACTCACCGTTTAGTTTCTTCACTACTCATTTTTGTATCTTTCGAGCATCTGAAATAGATTTGGAGTACAGATTAGGCAACAAAAATTATGTTAGCAGTCAGTGTCATACGTTTTCTTTAACTGCTTTCTCCAAACCAGAAATTTGTAGTGTGGGTTGCATATTCCTTAACTTAAGTAATATTAAACACATGGGTAAGTTCAGCATGCTAATATGAAGCTTTTGTCGAGCACAGATGACCGCAGCCAGTTGAACTCTGTTCACTTGGGGCATGTTTGGAAACAATATTGGATTTCGACACAAACATAATGACTTTTATGCAAAACAGTAGGCCCCAGTGACCCCATTTTAAATTCATTGTAACAAGCTTCCACTAGCAGCATGTAAAAATATATAAAAATTTGGTTCACCACAACTAAACAATCTCATGGATACCATCATAACATACTATGACCCCAATTCCCTGTCATGTAAAAATGCTAAAAAAAATCCAACTTGTCAATACATACATGTATGTAATTGGCAGTGTTCTCCCAAGGATTTTTCTATAACATTGCATTCAGTGCGTGTGACACAACATTAATAGGTTTCATGTTGAAACGTGCCACTTCGTACTTAATGAATTGTTTAAAAATTTTTCTGTGTATTCAAAATGAAAAATTGTACATTGCTGTTTAATATGAATTATTCATAGGTAAATATTTTACCTTTTTCTTCAATTACAGAAATTATAACTTAATACTATCTTTTATTTTTCCTTTTTACATTTAACACAAAATTTAAAAAGATATTCTATCAAATTATGATAAGTAATTCTTCATAAACATTTCCTCTAATTCATAAACTCACAAACCCAGAGTTCTTCATTGCAAAATTTTGCTGACAGCAGACTCATTAGAAATTGCATTTTTTTTTATTTGTTTTGGGGCCTCAATGGCTAATATGAATGTGATAATCATTTGATTAAGAGCATTCTCTATTAAACTCTTCTTCTAGTCTTTGTAACTTTCAATATATTTATAGATTTAGAATTATGTAATCAAGTACACGTAATAGAATACTCAGGTCTTAAAATTCATGTTACCAAACATTTTCAGGAAGTCAGTAGTTTGAGCTAACCTAGTTACCAAGAATAAACATAAATCTTATTCTTGTTATTTAAATTTGATATACTAGTTGTTTTGTTTTGTATTATGTGTTTTTTAATTATTATTATGGTAAAATAAAGTTTATTTATGACAGAAACCCCATATCATGACTTACGAAAATGTGAGTCCATATTTTTTTTCATCACACCTGTGGTATTGTTTTCATACTGGGGGATTTTATGATCTATTTCTTAACTGATTTTCCCGCCAAAAACCATGTGCTCCTGATAGACAACAACATGGCAATGTAAACAAGAGACGGCCATTTCCATTTTCTTTTTAAAGTATTTAGGAAGTACATTGTTTGGGAATTTAATACATTCTTTTATAAGGTAAATCAGCTTCTTAATATTGGAAGAGTAATCAAGGGAACCAAGGTTATAGCAGTAATCAAAAGAAGTGTAATCCAGGGACAAAGACCAGACATGGAAAACCGACTTACAAAACAAAGAATATACAGTAACTAAAATCATACATACATAGTAACAAAAGCAAATGAGCAACTTGGAGTCCACTAAAAACTTGGAACATGGACCAGGTGCACCGGTAGGGTAAGCATCCTCTGCTTTTCTAGAAAAACCCACCAATCAGTGATGTGAAAACATCCTGTGATTGTACAACATTCAACTTTGTTTTTGCATTTATAAATAGCCACATGCTTTTGACCAGGGTTAAGTTACCTTTGACAATAATCAGTTTTGATTGGTTCAGTATAGGATATTAGTATCTGATTGATGCCTGGGGTAACTGATAAAGAATCTTGTCAATGTTATAATTATTATTGGCTTTAGACACCTGTGCGGTTATGCTGTGATCAACAGACCATAGAATTTTTACTGCTAACAGTTTCAAGAGCTAATTACCTTGTAGGATCCAGTTAATAACCTTTGGGCACACGTTTCCTGTTGTAATTGGATTTTAATCCTCATACGTGTATTTATTTAACTTTATAGCACAGCGCTGGTAGCAAGATAGCACAGTACTGAGGTCAACAGCGCAGTGCTCAAACTCGATAGCAGTAAAAAGTGCAGCACTTTAAGGACCTAGGAAGAACACTGATAGGGATTGCATATCTTCAATATGTATATAAACACAGGCAAAGTTTGAATAATATTCGATCAATACTTAATGAGTTACAGAAAGTAGGTTCTGCCCATAACATTAATAGTACCATCTTCAGCATATTTTGCAGAAAAATGGCTATGTTAAATATGCAAATCTCATATCTAAAGCATAGGAACTCACAGTTCATTATGAACACAACAACTGGTTTGGACACAATTTAGAACAAAAGTTGATTTTTTGGAGTGTGGCCCCATATAATTAAAAAAACTGTAAAATATATTAATATATGAACTTTTGACACAAAGTGAAAGCAAAAATATCGACAATGCCATGTGCTCTTAAAGCAGCTAGGGTGGTCAACAGAAAAGGCAAGTTGGTTGGCCAAAGGGTAGGATGTTGGGATCAGTCAAAAAAGAACATAGGGCATCACAACAAATATTGATACAAATGTATGTTACTAAAATCTGACTTAAAATAAAGTTTCTTAGTCTTAAATACAGGAAAAAGAGATATATTCATAAAACCAAATCTCCAACTGAAAAATGACAAATCTCAGTTTTGAAGGAACCACTTTATCACATATGATATATGTTAACATATCTGAAAATTTACAGAAAGAACATACATGTGTGATACAATTTTCATATAAATGTTTCTTATTATGGCAAGTATTCTGTAACAGTTGTGACACCCTGAACATAAATTGCATAATAAAAAAAAACATATTATGGCATATACATATTTGTACTTATACTAGTTATAGCCCTTTTTACAAAGACAAAGTTGTCAATCAAGTCTATTAAATTGAAAGAGTAGGCTTTTAGATTTCAATAACTGACACGTAAATATGAATAAACTGTAACATAAATAGCCTCTGAATAACTTAATTACATTTAACTAAGATTTGCTGTTATGCTGTTTAATTCTCGCGCTGCCAACACCGGAAGTTTACATTTGGGGTCTCTCTAATTAGCGACGAGGAGCGATGAGAAGTGACAAGAATTCTAGAAAAGGCGACAAGAAGAAAAATTAGCGTCAAGAAGTTTTTTTTTAATTTTAGGTCAAATAAAACTGAATCTAAAGATTTTCCAGTAAAGTGTCAAGAAAATGATTTAAGATTTTGAAAATACAATTTTGATCGGAAGAATTTAACATAAAAGAAAAAAAATGAAATATTGAAGGAAGAATTAAGGAAAAAATAGATTTTATATGATAATCAAACACATCCTAGTAAATTCTTCTTCCGAAATGTCAGAATCAAGAAAGTCAATTGTAATGTCATTTAAATACGAATTTTCTATTAAATTAATAATTTCCTCACAAATTTCAGGTGGTTTCCCGCCAAGTAATTGTTCGAAATGATTAAGTAACAAGTCATTGTCAACTAAGTTTTTCGATTTATTTCGGGGCCTAACTGCTGACCAAAATCTGCGTGGGATAGTTCTGGCAATCTCACAAAGCTCAATACCTTTAGCACGTTTATATCTATAGGCCGAGCTACACGTTTAGTTTTATTCTATCTATTTCTGACTATAATATACTGTCGGCGATTAGCGTCCGTCGGAAGGCGTTGATAAAAATTACGCATCGCGTGAAATTTTCGCCTCTTGTGTTTACAATTATCGTTAAACCATTCATATTCGTTATCATTTGTATAATTGTCTATCACTACACTATATCCGAAAATCTTAAACGCAATGTCATATAAAATATTGCTAACTTCCTTTACTGCTTGGCGTTACCCGATACATTATATACCAACGCCAACAATTGTTCACGTTGTTATGGTAGAAGTTGTATGTATTCTTGTTTTCGGTCTGAATCCCAACGCAAATAATTATGTGTTCTCGGTTAACTACCATTCAAAATGTCACTACATATACGTAAGTCCAATGACATTGGGGCATGATCTGAAAATTCAGTAAAGTCTAAAACATCATAATCACTCTCTAGTTCATAGTCTTCTGGATTTAGGAGAAAATAGTCATTAACACTGCGACCTTTGGAAGCACAAAATGTATAGTTTCCCTGTAAGTCTGTACCAAATCGACCACTCACAATAATATGACCTTCTCATAGCACAGCTTTAACAACTCTCGGCCGAATGCGTTAACAGTTTAGTTCATAGAGCATCGTTTAGAAATTTTGGGTATTACAGCAGGCTCAACGCTGTCAACAAACCTATCTAAATTATCAGTCTCAAGACAACCAGATATTTCACTCGTACGACTGTTCGTATCACCACAAACAAAAATTGAACCTTTATCTTATATTCAAGGATAATATTAACAATGTCATCGTGAAAATCATTCTCAGAAATATTATAAAAATCACACCTTTCATGTGGAATATAAGAAAAACAAATGAAAATATTATTTTTCAAATTAAAAAAAATAATTTTGAAAATTTTGTTAACACTATACCATGATCACAATCTTTCTCAACAGACATACCATCATAAACATTATTTTTACAAAAGACAGCAATACCTCCTTCTTGTCTTTGGCTTATATTTTTCTATTTACATAAGTAACCTTTGTAAAACCCTCAGTATCCAATAAATTATCCTTACCTAACCAAGTTTCACAGAAAAATAGGACATCATAATTATTTACTAAATCAATCAATATCATCATGACAAGATTCTAGACCATAAAAGTTCCAAGATAAACATTTTAGTTGTGTAACCGCTATGGTTTGTACTCTTTTCCGGACACGTAAATTTTGTCTCTGACAAAGGATGCCTTAACTTCACGATCCCGCAGTTCTTTCATACTGGTAAAAGTTTCTTTCTACGATTTTGAATCTCGATCGGTGATTGTTCTGAAATACCAAAAGTTGAACCCTTGAGATTCATGACATTCTTGTGCACTGACTTTCGATGTTCAAGTGATATAAAACAATAACTTCACAAGAATATAGGTCTTATTTTTGGTCCAATTTTCCCAATTTGATAGGCTTCGGAGACACAGATTTGTTCTGCATTCTCAAGCTTCAAGGTATCTTTACAAAAATCGATGACTACATCACAAATTTCACCCTCTTTCTCTGGTAAATTATAAAATGTCAAATTGTTCTACATTGTTGTTAGTTTAATATCGATAATGTGTTCTTTTAACTGGGTACTCTCACTTTTAACTGGGTACTCTCACTTTTAACTGGATACTCTCACTTTTAAAATTTTCTAAAGCTTTAAGATCGTGTTCAAACTTCTTCACATCTTTAGGAACAGAGTTCGTACCCCTTGGGAAACATTAGTTCGCTCAGATTAATACTATCGGGGTTAAATTTTAACCCTAGGAACATGGTTCATACCCCTTGGGCAAGGGAATAAAGAACAAGTATGCCGAATTACCCTTGTGGTTATTGTCAAATGTGCCCAAATATATACTTATACTTATATATTAAGTTTGTTAATTCTACAAACCGGTCACAGTTCATTAAGTCTTTAAGTTTAAAAATGCAGAGTATTCTGTGTATTGAGTGATCAATGTGAAACATGGTTTCACAACAAATGTCAGAAACTAAATAAAGACCATTAAAACGCCTTAACAGAATGCAAAGACGTAGTCTACATCAGATCTGCTCAAAATGGTGTCGAACTACAGATTGTACATTTGATTATGATCTTTCTCTCACTATATTAGAGAAATATCCAAATAGGAACCATGAACTTGCTGACCGAGGCAGTGCAAGTTTGAAAAAAAAAATTACTAAGGGGCGAAGCACTGACACGAATCACTAACGAGACCAATTTCACATATATAGTTCATTCTGCTTCAGCAGAGGACAAGGTTTCGAGACAAATATTAAATGAATACAATATTTTCATGAAAAATAGAAAACCTGTTAATGTGTTTAGTGATGGCAATTGTCTCTTTAACTCTTTGTCATTGAATATTACGGGCAACGAAAGTCTGGCAAAGCAGACTTCATGTTTTAACTTGTATTGAACTCGTCAGCAATAAAAGTATAATACCCACACAAATGATCTACTATGGCAAGTCTCTGTATCATAACATCTTGTTTATTCAAAACAAATAATTTTTTATCATTTTTTCTAGATTATAACTATTTAATCATTGATCATTAATAAATCTGGAACTCTTTTTCTTGCAACTTAACAAATGTTATATCTTTCTTTTATCAACTATAAACATGCATTTTATTCAATCTATCATCTTTTCATCATAACATTTGAAAAAAAATTTCTTGTTTAAAAATATATGCTCATTTTTCAATATCTTGAGCTTAAGTTTTTCGTGTCACTTTATCAAAATATATTTACATTAATTTTTATTTTACCGTAAATAAAAAAACTTCTATGCGCAATTCCAATGCTTTTTGTCGCTTCTTGTCACTTCTTGTCAATAATTAATGAGACCCTTCCATTTACAACTTCCTTTTCCGGTTGAAATCAGCCTCGGTTAGTGCTTAATGAAAGTCTGCTAAACAATCTGCCACAATCCTTGTTGAATTAACTCATGAACACTAATTTATAACTTTGTATTACGAATAATTAACGCCTGGTTAGTTATGAAATCACTATTTTTATTTGAACAACATTGTTATGTGTATTTAATTTCATGTTTATCACACGACATTATCCCTTAACATAGATCTTCGGTAAAATGCTTTTAGGTTTGTGACAGCCCAAGGAGCGGAAGTATTGATTTTCACTTCAGTTTTCTCTTTTTTTATCGGTTAAAAGCTCACTTGAGCTTATGTTGTCTGTCATTATTTTGAACCGAATCGTTAAGTATTTCTACTCTTGCTCCACGAAAAAAGTTCAAGTAGATATATTGAGTATAATGTATATTTGGAAAGACATACACACTTTTCTAAGTCTTCAAGTTCATTATTTCCAACATTGATCGGTAGATTTTTTTTTTGAGAATGGGAGGAAAAATATAAAGGATAAATTTCTGTCCAATGCATCAACTATGGTTTCATGGCACTATTATTAATCTTATGAAATATGCTTTAAACATTTTCAAATGATTAGTAAAGAATTTGGTCCATTATATTTATAAAATAGTCCGTGATTTTTGTGAACCTTGATATCTTGAATGACTTTGATATAAACATACTGTATTGATAACAGAATTAAAATTTATTCAAAACATGAACTGATAAAACATTGAACAATTATAAAATTGAGCAGGTAACAATGATCAACAACAACATGAAAGTTGACTAGAGTCTGTCAGATTATATAATCTCGTGTTTTATTTTATGGGGCTTCTTTCAAGGTAGAGTTAAATGTAAAGCAAAGTAGCATGGTGCTGCACCTAAACAGGGAAGGCCTAAGGGTACGTTTTATGACAGATAAAAAATCTCTGAAAAGCAATCAGCTAATCAGGGTTAGACAGTTAGAAAATGAATCCTGATTGGATCTACCACAATTTTATGAACATCCAATCATTTTCTTAAGATTGAATTCTTCTCCTCAATTAATTTGACAATACTGTTATCTGAACAGGTCTTGACTTTGTAGAACCATGTGTGTAAACAAAATGTTGTACAAAATGAGTTGCCTACCCTGCAGTCTTCACATTTCGTGTAATTTCAACAATGCAGTAATTTCCCCAAAGTTTCGTTTGCAATATTTTTAAAAAATGTTATTCCTTTGAAATAGTGATGATTTTGGAAATTCAGTTTCAATATTCTTGAATATTTGTTACCTTCCCTCATATACTGCACGACATGGTAGCATTTAATGAAAAGTAAGAGTTGCCCAAGTTTCCCTTCATCTGTACTGGAGAAACTGAACAGCATCATACTGACATACATTCCTCATTAGACTTATTTAGCCCCAAAATAGTTACTGAACTGTAGAATTCAAGTTCATAACATGAACATGATGAATACCAACTCACCTTCAACAAACATTAATGGAAAGAAGGAAACAGGTGTTCAATGTATTAATTTTCAAATAGTAGAAATGAATTTGATTGTAAATAAATTTCCTCATGTATTTATTTTATTTTTTTTAATTTGAAAAAAAAAAATTCAGAATTTTAAATAGATTTGGAGTAATCAAACACAAAATAGGAGGCTTACAAACTTCGATCTATAATAGTGCATGCACATGTTGTTCAACTGAAAGAGGCCCGTTAATGTTATAGTGATAGACTTGTTATACATTACTACATGTAAAATAAAACCCACGCAATTTGCATAATATGTCCTGAATATGTCAATTCATACGTTTTCCCACCTTAAAACCCCCATGGGGATTTTCAAAAGTTGGCAGGTATGTGACTTTCTCATAATAAGTTTCAGTTAAATTAAAAAAAAGTGTTTTAATTCAGGTGTGTCTGATTTTTTAAATTGTATAACAATTTTTAATTTATTCAACGGGTCATAGTTTTCCTTCCCTCGTTTGTCTACCCCGGACTTGACTTTTTATGAGCAACTCGGCGGGTGTTTCTAGAAAAGCAGAGGACGTTTACCCTACCAATGTGATCTCATGGTCGTCTTTGAATATTGTTAACGACGGCAGGTGCCATCTTCAAATAATGACTCCAGTCATTTAAGTCAGACTTTATCGATTGACATTATCTAAAATATCCGAGTACTTCCAATCGTTTGACATGTGTTTACAACAACGGAAACAACTTCACTGTTCACAATAATATACAGAACGATTCCTGTTTGACAATCTATTGGAAAAAAGATGACATCCAATTACAAAAAAAAAAAAGTTGGTTGCAACCTTTTCAAATAGTCGGTTGCGTGAAGGAAACTAAGGAATTTTTAATTTTGGCCTAAAGATTAAACATTGGTATTCATGCTAACATATTGTGTTGAATTGTCTCTTTTTTAACTGAGTGTCACCAGAGAGTAGTTTTACCTTGGGGTTCGTCTGAATGGATAAAATGTCAAATTTGGTGTTCTGTAAGGTTCTGTTTAGATCCTGAATTATTTCTGACATATGTTTATGATAAACCAGACACTGTAAGCTCTACTGCAAACTCTTCAACAATGATACAAAACTGTTCTGTGAGGACTCTACTCTAGAGGACTTGTCAAGCTTTACAAAAAAAGATTTGAACACTTTGTCAGCTTGGTCTCGAAATTGATCATTGAAATTCAACAAAGCAAAATGTATTGTTTTAAAAATTTTCAAAAGTTTTGATTTTGTATACAGTTTGAATTGTAAACTTTTAACCAAAGAAGTCTTTTAAGGAGATTTAGGTGTTATTGTTTCAGTTGACTTGCACATATATACTTGTCATATTTCACATGTAGTGAAAAAAAAAACATTTAGGTCTTATACATGTCCAACTTAAGGACTGAGAAAATGTCTATACTGTTTAATTCATTTGTGCATCTTATCTTAGAAAATGGATCTGTAACATGGTCAACATATTTAATTAAAGATATAGAAGCATAAGAAAAGGTCCAAAGAAGGGTATCGAGATGGCAAACAAGATCGGAACACACAAATATGTGCACAAGGTTCACAAAACCAAATTAACGAACGAATTGAACAATAAAGATCACATCTTCAAGTTATCCAAACACTTATCTAGAGCTGAGGTTCATAAAATTTTTTTTACCGAGTTGTGAATACAGTCGAACCTTGATGTGTCGACCTCGGAATAGTTGAAATCTCGGATAACTTGAACTAATTACAAAGTCTCAGCAAAACTCACGTAACTCCAATACAATTCTACCTCAGATAACTCGAGGTAATCAATCAGTCCCCTCGATAGGACTTCGAGGTTAATTAACCCTGATGTCTCCAAGTCAACTAATTAGTCAGAAATTTGATTGCTTTATTACAAACCATGATTGAAGTATGTTGTAACAACAATTAGTGTGGCTTTTAAAATTAATTTGTTGACACTCTTTATGGTTTGATTTTTTTATTTAATTAATTTAAAATTGCATGTGTTGTTAAAAGAAACGATTTTATTAATAACACGTCAGAATTTACACAATAGTGATATCGGATATTTTGATATTTTGAAACTTAAAAAAAAATATGGATGAATTGTAATGGTATCTGACTATTTAATGAAAAATCAAATAGACAATAGTAAGGGTATTTCAATGACTACATTCGTTTCGCTAGTGAATTTGAAATTTTATCGTAATATTGTAGAGCACATGGTTTGACGATACTCCTGATTGTGAATCAAACAAAGCAGCATGTTATGAACTACAGTGCCTGAAATTTTTTTTGGGCTAGTAAAAATTTGAAGTCACTGGCCCAAAATGATTATGACTTGCCCAATTTTTTTTGCCAAGCAATGAGTAGAGAATAAATGCAATTACTCGAACATGGTTGGCTACTTACGTGAAAGCAGAGATGACCAATAAGGAAATTGCATAGATACTAGAGATATAAGACCTGAATGATCCTAACTTGTAGTACAATCATTAACATCAACATGTGGAATCCACACCCAAATCCAAATAAGCAACAAATTGCCCCAAAAATTATTTGATGTATGGGTCTGAATATAGATTGAACATGTTAAAACTGAAATATAAATAAATTTCACAAAAGATACAGGTTAATTGAAAAGTGTGCAGGGTGTTCTCTTCTCCTCTCTCTCCCTTTTTCTCTTTTCTCTATCCCTCCCCCTCCCATCTCCCTCGATGTGCTGTCCTCCCCCTCATCAGTACACGCTACAACTCCGAAAAATGTAATCATAATATGTAGGGTTCTTACTTTGCATATTTTGACTGTTTCTTTTCATCGGCTGTCGATGTTCTCTTTAAAAAAGACCACGATTTGTCCATGCTCAATGTTTTACTACTTCGACATTGCCGCATTAAGTTAGCGGTTAAGATAAACCCCGATCGCTACGATAAAATCCAAAGTATTCTGATTAATTATATCGATTTTTTATCAATCGCCCAGACAGTTTTTTTTGGGCCAGCTTTTCATCTACTTTTAGCACTTTTCAATCGCCCAGATAAGGTTTTAATCGCCACTGGCGAGTGGGCGAGTGGCTATTTCAGGCACTGAACTATGACGTTTTAGATAAAAAAAAATAGAAAAGGAAATTTCACTAAAACACTCGGTGCCATTCAATATTTCAAACATATACAAAAATATCTTCCGATATGAAATGCATGACATTACGAAGTACCGTGTAAAGTGAAATACATGTACATGTACAAGCACAACAAATGATGTAAATACAGAAACAACCATGGACCGAACTACACGTACTAGTATTTCCGGTTTATCACCGACCTCGGATTACTCGAACCTTTTTGCATGGTCCCCTCGACTTCGACTTAACGAGGTTCGACTGTAGTTTGAACTAACTCACTCCCTCCACTGTTGTCGTCCCCCTCTTTGGCTAGTTTTAAAAGACCATTGAAGTCCTTGCATACATTGTATGTGAGAAGGGACAGAAGAACGAAGTAAGAAAATAAAGATTAGATTCCCTGTGATAGTTCAAAACATCAGAATTTCATTTTATTTTGACATTGTATGATGTAATTTACAATCATTCAATTACACTAAATATAGTGTCTCTAGGGAAGTTTTAAGGCAAAAAAAAAATGAACCAACAAGATTGCTGTTGAAATGGGCATACATGTTTAATTCTAGGCATGACAAAGTCCATGAATATTAACAGCATTTAGATTTTACATAATATGATAATCCTCTTTTTTATTCATTTCAGTCATGGCTGTGAAGTACCAAATGGCTGTAGGCCTTAACAAGGGTCATAAAACAACAACAGTTGGACCGAATCCCAAGAAATTGAAACCATCATATAGAAAAGGGGTAGCTATTGCTTATAAGGGTTTATTGATGTATTGATGAATGGAATGGACCTGTTGCCTCATAGATACACAAAGCGTATTGGTCACACAGTTGTAAACAAAATGTTAGCATGGCACACACCATGTCAACCAGGGCTGAAATTAAGTTGATGCTGTCATATAAGCAGCTCCTAATGGACTGATAATGAACAAGGATGTATAAAGGGGGCATGAAACAAGCATTTTCCTTCTGCCTGTATAATTTAGTGATTGGATATCTTAAATATTACTACAACATGCTATTCTAAAAAAGAAAGACTGGGATCGACTTTTGGGGTTGCGACTTAAAGTAAGAATAAGGGGCCAGAAACAAGTTTTTTTCTGATTTCTGGACAATAACTTGAGTGCAAGGGGATGGATGCTTTGAAATTGTACGACAAGATGCCATATACCCTCTGGATTTTTGGGATTGATTTTGCAGGTTTTAACAGGTACAGCCGAAAGGTAACACTTCGGTTATGTCCTAATTTTTATCCTGTGTCTTGTCTGATCTTGATCAAAATTCTAAGCTGTCTCAAGTTTTAATGGTGTGTTCATACTAGTCCCAACTGTTCAGATTCAACATCTGCAGTCATATCAAGCTGGTCCTGCAAAGCGTTTTATTCTCTAGTTACATGTATTCTAGAGATGCAGGTATTGTTTTACCTTTCAACTTGTTGGGTGGGGGCAGTGGAAAAGTGCTGCTGATTCTTACTTCGTATTATGAGAGCAATAATTTATTATAATTTTCCTATTAATGTCTCTTAATTACTTTTAGAAAGCAACAAAACATGCGAAATTTGTGAGAGACTTAGTCCGAGAAATCACAGGATTTGCTCCATATGAGAAGAGAATGCAGGAGTTGTTGAGAATTTCAAAAGATAAAAGAGCCCTGAAGTTTGCAAAGAGAAGAGTAAGTATAATGAATAAAAATGTTCTCAATAAAATGATGATGAACAAGGTTAAAAATCCAGGACCAATGTAAATGAACACTAAAAGGTCCCAATTCAGAAATTGAGGATACTGGACCTGGGACCACCACTTGTAAGAACTCCTGTCATGTTGTAAAAAGATTTAATACACATACATGTATATAAAGATGTAGTTTGAAAGCATGGGATGATCTAATTGTTTAAATTAAAAACCTCACTGACTTTTAAAAGTAATTTTAATTTTTAAAAATGTAAATGTATGCAAGTTTTTATACCAGAAACAGATTTCATATCATAAATTGTCCAATCTTTAATTGTAAAAACTTTCAAAAGATGCAAGAGCCACAAAAATGCTGTAGGCACTTGGTTTCTGTGCTAAAGCATTGATACTATCAGGGCTCATGCTACTGGGGGATTTGGGCGAAGTAGTTGCCCTTGAGTCACTCACTTTGCCCTCGGACGACACCAATAGCGCAGTGAAGTTGCCCTGTTATTTTCAGACATCACCCATGATCGGTACTGTACTCCGTCTTTTAGCAGTATTTTGACCAGAGTTATCTCTCTTCCGATAACAAATTCAAACAAATATAGCGACCGTTCAAGAAAATAAATAGTAAAAATTTTCGAAATGTATCGAATTATCAGTTATAAGCAAGTATCAGTGTTTTGTTTCAAATGTTTAAGACAGGATACGGAATGAACATTCTTCAATTCAGCTTACTATAGTCCATGGTAAAAAATGATGTTTTATTATTCACATTTCGTTAAGAAATGTGCACATTTGTTGTGCAGGTTCTTTGGACTTAGGTTACATTTATCTCAACTGATAATTCAGTAGAAGCCTGAGGCGTTTCTTCATGTTTCATAACAGAACAGTAAATTTTCCATTTCGATGGAACATTTCTTAAGCTTGAGACGAGTTCATACCAACCACTACAATATGTGTCTAATAAAGTTTCAGTCTTGATTTGTCAGTAATAAGTTTTTAACAAGATTGTTGATACTCTTGGTCAAGTTATATCAACAGAATGGATATTTTGAACAAGAAATCATTATGGAGTAAGTGGGATCAGGAAAAAAACAAAATGAAAATTACAATGGAATGTAACTGCCTGTAATTTTCTGTTCCAGTGCTGCTAAAATGACAAAAACAACAGCACAATACAATGCATGAAGCTTTGCTTTGCTCAATCATATATTAATTTTGTTAAATAAATTAGGTAAGGGGTAGAGGTATAGATTAGAAATTCAATTTCATGAATATAGGATACAATCAGTCAGCAGGCCAATTTCATTTTGTCCAAAATATTTAGTTACTTACATATGTAGCTTGAAAGTAACATTTATCTCAATGAAAGAAAATGAATATATATGAAAATGCTTGCCTATATTGTGTGAATGAAAGTAACATACAACTCATATATTTTTTAAAAGCATTAGTAAGTGATGCTTGTACGCATTCACTTGTTCATCCCCACTTCTCCCTAGTGTCTCTCTGAAAGAGAAGTCACTTCTTCCTGTTTTCCTCCAAGTATCTTGAGCCCTGTACTAGTTCGTTGATCTCTATAGAATTAAATAACAAGGTTCCAAAATCACAGAAGAAAGGTTGGTATTGGAGGTTATTGCCCCTATTTAGGACAGCAACAAGCATTTTATAGAATTAAATTCTATAACTCCAGTAAAAGGATATGACTGGGATTGATTTTGTTGGTTAATACTTGAACCATTTAGGACCAGAAACAAGCATTTTCCTGATGCCCAGACAACATTATGACTATAAGAAATTGGCTCATTTTAAAATTACACCACCAAGTGCTATACCTTAAAAAGAGGGCTTTGATTAATTTTGGGGCTATGACATGAACCAATTAGAACTTGGGGTGGAGGGTGCCAGAAGCAAGCCTATTCCTGATGTCCAATAAAAGTGAACAGTAATCTTTTAAATTGTATGACAAAGTGTCATAGTGCAAAAGGAGACTGGGATTGATTTTGAGCCAATTAAATAAAAGGGGTCAGAAACAAGGATTTTTCTGATTTCTGGATGATAGCTTGAGTAAATTGGAATTGATCTCTATGAAATTCTATAACAAAGTATCATACCCCCAAAGGAATGTGGGTTGATCTTGGAGGTTGTGTCCTTAATTGATAACTCTTTATATCAGGCTCAAATTTCATTTGCAGTTGGGTACCCACTTCAGAGGAAAGAAGAAGAGGGAAGAAATGCAGTCTGTACTACAGAAGATGAGGAAGGCCCAACAGGCTCATAAATAGACTAAATAAATAAGAAAAAAATCTGAGTGTTTGAAATTGCATGTAGTTTTCAGAAACAACTACATTACATTGGTTGGTAATCAAAGAAAAATGTGATTTATACTTAAAAGGGAACTCGGGTTCAGAAAATTAATTAATACATGTATGCAGTCTGCCATTGGTGGATTGGATCCTTTTTTGGAAAAAAAAATATATTAAATTGAAATACAGTTTCAAAACTAAAAAAAAATGCCAAATGAATGTTGTGTGATATGAGGTCCTTTAAAGGCTTTGAGACCACAACTGTGGTTGAAATTTTAATTGCCATGTATGAAGCATGCTCTAAGATGAGCGTGGTTTGTGTCTAAATTACCTCCCATGAATTAAACATCAGGATGTGTATTAACCATTATGACATTTCCATTAATTCAGTAGAGTGAAGGAAAATCAAATTCATATCTAATATAACATAAAACTTGTAATCACTTCCTGACCTTTTTGAAATTTGGTTATAATTTATATATTAAAAAAGAAAGGCCTTAAAGTATTAAAATGAAAACAAAGTTGTACTAACACCTTCTCGTTGCTGGTGATATAGTTCACATGTTGTAAAATGTCAGACCACCACTTTAAAAACGCAAACAACCATTGTGATATCTATGATTGTGAAATGATGGCTTTTGAGCTTAAGCATTTCTTTTCAGCAAATATTGATCTTAAGCATCGTTTGCAACTCTCCTCCAGAACTTACAGGATTGTTATGAAGCTTAATGGGGTGTCGAATTACCAAATTAGGGTGTGCATATTGTCGGGAATATATTTTTAGACAAAAATTTTAGGAATGATGACCATGGGAAATTGGCCATTTTTCAAACTTGGTCTGATGCGCTGTCTGCAACTCCTTGACGATTTGCAGGATTGTTATGAAACTCAATGGAGTGTTGGATTACTATATGGATATTATGTATATTATGAGGAATTTATGTTAGGACAAAAATTGTAGAAACGACGTCCGTTTGACTAAGTGTTTTTCAGCATAACTCTTAACCAAAAAAAAAAATGATACCGATTGCTGTATGGAGTAGTGCGTTTTAGAAATGAGAGCACTGTGTGTCAAATTGCTTAATCTATTCACCCTTAAAATTGTGTCCAATATGACACATATGTCCACATTGGTCCCCAAATGTGCATGGTTCAACAGGCTGCGGGGGTATCAGTCCTGTTAGAGGCAATGTCTAGTTTAGTTTCCTTTGGTTTATATAGAAACATGTCTCAGAATGTGACGTGACTATTCGCTACACTGCTGCATTAGATCCAATTGATATAGGGAAGATAACGTAAGAAGGGTCTGAACAATTCCCTGCTATATTAAGTTGCACTACACATATGGGATTGAGCTGCCCGGTTTAGCACACAAAATTGACTGGTCTAATTTGGTAAAACATAAAAAAAAATGAAACTTCGTGGAGACATTGATTGTGGGTAGTAGAGCATTCGTACATAAATAGATGCAATACTTTTGAATGTATAGAGGTGTTAAATGCATGTTTAAGCTATCGGAAAACATTTAGGTCCTCGCCGGATTGGATTCTCTTCCCAGCATCAACTGGCTGCTTTTCAAAAAATGCAAAACTTATTAGAAGAATTAAAATCATGTACAAATGAGCATAGAAAGGTACACTTTATATGTTTTTTTTATTGTAATAATACCATGCCCGCTTCCTTTTTCTGGCAATTTTAAGTGCCCGTTATTTTAGAAAAACTTCGACCATGAATTTTTGGATCACACCCAAAATGTTATGAAAATTGATATATCTTTGTTTAATTACATTACCATGGCTACAGACCTTTCACAAAATAGAAATGAACATCTTTTTTATGGATCTCCATAATGTAAGGTTTGGAAAAATATATTTTTTTACAGGAAAACATTGTTGGATTTGCTGGATATATCTTTTTAACCACAAGTTTTCATGAAGTTATCTGCAGTGACCTTTCTATATAGTAGAACCTTAGACTCGAACTTGCGGAGCAAATGTTTATTCGTCCCCTCCACGAGACTCGAATACGTACCGCTGTAACATATATGGCAATCCCGCCTAAACTAAGTCCAGCGCCTTGGACCACTTGGCCAGCTAGGCTATATAAAATATAGCTTTCTCTTGCCGGTTCTGATGTGGGGATTTTTTGTTGTCAAAAAAGATGATCACCGTTACTAAAATGTAATATAATGGTCAGAATACGAATTTTGCGGTCGTCTGTAGACATCTGATTATGTGCGACAACATAAATTTTAGTTGGTTGATCTTGTTGAAATTTTATAACGAGTCTATAGTGCTGCGGACAGGTATTAAATCAAAGACTGAAGTCTTTAAAGTCGCTAATCGTCAAATATTCACTGTCGCTGAATTTGGCTTACTTTCAACATCCGAAATGGTAGAAATGCCAAATGCTCTAAAATCGGGCGACTTCCGCTAAAATCTTTGTTCCTTTGGTATTTTTGCGTACTCCTTCGTAATAGTTATGACCCGAATGTTTTCAATCATCCGGAACAAGATTAAACAAGCTATGGTGGTAAACACGGCGAGGATCTACAGCATTACGTGGCGTATAACTACATATTTATGGAAATCATATGCGAATATTAAGTACTGAAAATACGAGTGCAAAAAGTCGCTAACAATATTAGCAACTTACAGAGTGCTTTGAATTTCGCGTGTAATGGGTCTACAGGGTACACGGCTATATCATATGCCAATGGACAGACAAACCGATGTAGTTTTTTTAGTATTGTACTTATCAAAGTGAAAAACGGTAAAGTTTTCTGCTATTTTGCATTAGTTGGAGGAAGGGTCAAAGATCAATCGACCCCAATACACTTCGACAAGTATCTTAAGTGAATTCGTGCGTTGTAGTAATCGGAAAACAGGTAACATGTAAAGTCATAAAAATTCTTAACTGCCCATTGCACTATTAAACCACAAAAGAAGGTTGGTTTTGATTTTTTGGGCTATGGCCCCAATCGTTTTAGAAATAAGAGCCAAAAACATGCATTTCGTAGAATTTATCAATATACTTAGTAACTAAAGAAAAAGAACAGGAATGTCTATAATATTCTACCACAATATTCTACACCACATTAGTCCCGACTGGGGTTGATTTTGGGAGTTAAGAATTGAACATTTTAGAAATTAGGGGCCAAAATGTGGACCAGAAACATGCATTTCCTGCAATAACTTGAGGAAGATAGACGCACGTAACAAAAAATATAAAATAACCAAAATCATACGTACAAAAAAACAAAAGGTAAATGAGCAACTCTTAAAATTGGAAGTATGTACCAGGTGCATCGGTAGGGAAAGCGTCCTCTGCTTTTCTAGAAACGCCCAACGAGCTGCTCATAACTCATAAAAAATCATGTCCGTGGTAGACGAAAAAAGAAAGGGAAACTGACACGTTGAACAAATCTGTTCTCATTGTGCAGGTGGACACACCGTAACCATAAAACGACCAATAAAACTTCTGCAGTAATGACTTCAATCATGTAGCAACATAACCCTGTTCCAGAAGCCTAATGGTAAGAATTCTAGCGCGGTATAAAACGTCGTCGTACTTCTGAAAGCTCTGGCATAACGTACGAGTTGCAATATCAAAACTTCGTACGCAGGTGCTAAAGTGATTTTGCCACAGAAGAAAGGAAAGTTGACAATACGGAATGAAAAGTCATACTGGTAGTTTGGTCAATAGTTTTCCTTTACCTATCGACCTCTAAGTGTAGGTCAAGATATTAGGATGACTTCACAATGCCTGTGGTATCATTTATCTCAAATTCTTTGTGGGTAGATGCGATGTAAAGGTTACAGACCACCAATTCAAACTATGAGCATTTGGAACGTACACAAAAATAGTCCTACGCAGAAATTATCCCTGTTCCTCATAGTGCTGCGAAAAAAGTTCTC
This sequence comes from Perna viridis, assembly GCA_037379345.1. Classification (NCBI taxonomy): domain Eukaryota; kingdom Metazoa; phylum Mollusca; class Bivalvia; order Mytilida; family Mytilidae; genus Perna; species Perna viridis. The sequence continues at coordinate 57,364,217 of CM074513.1, forward strand.
ATCTTATTTAAAAAAATTAAACAGTTTCTGAAAGGAAAAACATTTCTGTACATTTTATAGGTGCATTTTGCTTCTTGTGATGTGAAGCCTAATCTTCATAATGATTTTTAAATATACCCCTATCTTGTGAAAACACTGGGATTTCCCATGCTATTTATAGACCCTTCACTTCCGGTGACCAGTACTGCACTGCAAATCTGCTAACCCCACATGCCATTCTGAGGATTGTGAGCTGACATGTAGAATCGTGCTGATATATAGTCCTCTGCAGGTTAAAGTTAAGGTAAAGTCCAGAGAAGCCATTGAATATTGTGAAATTAGCATAGAAGCCTATGGGAAGTGGAATTAGTGGTTTTTAGCCTTAAGCTGAAGCCATGGCAAAATGAAAAGTTTCTTGAAATAGCTTTAAACTACTTGAAGATCTTGTTAACTTTGCCATGAGAGGAATACACTACAAAAATCCTTCAAAATATGCATTTTTTTAAGTTATAGGTCCAAATTATGGAAAATTGGTCTTTTTGGCTGATTTTTATGTCCTATCTTGTAAAAAGTGTAGAAAATTTAGTAAAAATATCAAATATTAAACTTTGAGGGCTATATTTACCTAATTATGGTGGTAATAAGCACTTGAAATCGAGTTTTGTGTAGATTTGAGCAAAAATTAGGTTAGAAATGAGGAAAAACTCACTTTCATTACTGCTGTTAAGGCCATATAAGCATTCCCCTATGGCAACATGGAAAATCCATTATTGAGTACTTTTTTTGCTTTAGGTGCCCTTTACTGGTCATGTTTTAATGTGAAAACACTGTATTTACAAATTTAAAGCCAAAGATATCACCTTTTGTGAAAATTTAAAGATTTAGGATTTTTGACATGTGATCAAGAAAAAGGGGGAGGCATGTCAGAAATATTTTTTTTAAAAATAGACCAATTTCTCAGAAAATGATTACTTTTAAAACTATCTCTTCATTAATATTGTTAAAAAACAAGTTGTGATTGATATTTTTTATTTGAAAAGTCCGAAAAAGTTCTTTGCAAATATTTAATGCATTTAAGTATGGTAAAATATCGTCACTTTTTTGCTCGCACAACTTGGTTACCCTATATTTAAAAATCAAATATTTAAAAAAGTGCTTGTCACATTTCACTGAAACTTAGCAAATGCATTCAGCATGTGTGTAGAAAGATACCTGTATAGTTATTTATTTTCACTTCCGGTGACCAGTACTGCACTGCAAGCCTGCTAACCCCACATGCCATTCTGAGGATTGTGAGCTGACATATGTAGAATCATGCTGATATATAGTCCTCTGCAGGTTAAAGTTAAGGTAAAGTCCAGAGAAGCCATTGAATATTGTGAAATTAGCATAGAAGCCTATGGGAAGTGGAATTAGTGGTTTTTAGCCTAAAAGGTCCTTGAAATTAGGATCGTTTAACTATAATACGTCATCTATATAGCGGAAACCTAGATCAAGGTTCTTGCTAAACGATGTTGGGTTAGAACAGCTATTAAGTCGGCCTCAGAAGAGTGAAGGAATAGGTCAGGGAGTAGAGGAGCACAAATTGTTCCCATTGGAATGCTGACAGTTTGTTGAAAAACACGTCCACCACACTGGACAAATATTTTGTCGATAAAAAATTCAAGCATTTTGAAAACATGTTCGGTATATTTGGAGAATAATTTGGAATATTTTTTTTTTTACAAAATATGAAGAATCTCTTCCAAGTACTTCATATCTGTATCTAGGTGTACCCCTTTTTAGAGTAACAACGATGTAGAAGAAGAGTATAAAAAGTTGAAAAATCATAGCTTTTTAATGCTATTGTATTCTGATAATAATCTTGAATTGAAGGTTTCCAGAAGTTCTTCCGAAATTTTCAAGATTCCACATTGAATTAATACCACTACGGGAGTAACCGGTATCGTGGTAGGCCTGGAGACCATCTTTTACAGCTATGGGTATAGAAGTTAAAAGTTTTGAAAGCGGTTCGGTGGTACATTTTACATTTTGCAGATCAAGCTATGTTGGGTTGTCTGTATGGATTCTTGTGGAGTTAAGGAATCCAGTTCATAAACGGTAGATCATAATTATCGTCTTCGGTAGAGAGACCGAAAGAGGATAGTACAGAATTATGGTTTTCCACTATCTCTTCTGAGGAGAGTGTGGTAGCAGTATATAGGTCTTATTATTGCATATAAACATGGGATGGTATGTGTTTTGCAGACAAAAACATTGTTTTAAGGTTTATCTGCTGGTACGACAACATATTTGTCATGTATAATAGACACTGTTTTGGCTACATCAGGGTCTTTGAAATCATAAGTAGCATTGACACTTATTGACCGACTTGAAACGTTCGTATATCGTATTCGAAGGTGCTATTCCACTTAAAAAATACTGGTGTTGGGGGTTGATACTCGAGCCCTTTTGAAATTGAGGGCCAACAGGGACCCGACACAAGCATTTTCGCAACGTCCATAACTTGAGTTAAAGTGAATGGGTCTTGTATAAATTTTACTACAAGATGTCATATTGCAAAAGAAAGACTCGGATTAATATTTGGGGTTGTGAGTAGAGCCAAATTAGGGACCACAAAAGGACAAGAAACTACAAAGTGCCGTACCCCTAAAGGGAGATTTAGATTGATTTGAGGTTTTAACTGGGGCCAATACGCGATTTTTGAATTATCAGGAATTACCGTATCCGGACCGGAATTAATTTACCGATCTTGTGACTCCTGAGTTTCTTATCCAATAAGTAATAAATATCCTGGTTCCCAGGACAACGTTCCAGGTATTAGCTACTAGCAATACACTCCCATGAGGTCCTGTTACGGGGTTATTTTCAATGTTCATAATGGACCGGAAATAAGTGGCTGGGAAGCCGCTTCAGGTTAACAAATGTTCTTAATTCTTGAGACATAGGGCATAAAATAACTCCATGAGTTTGTACACTTTTGCTTTCAAGTGTTTACTTTGATTTGAGTGATAATTTGAATATTTTAGCTACAAATGATTAATGTGCATGGCCTTAAATCTCGGACCCCTAACGACCCTGTTGAGAACGAGCCAGTTTTAGTTACTAAAAGTGGAAATCTTTCTTGTATTTTCTAAGAAAAACTCTATTTTTCAATATTTTGATAACGCAAGCTAAAGTCTTAATATGGAATATTATCTGTCAAGATACTGTTTAGTCGTGGTATCATACGGTACATTATAATATTTAATTTCAATAATGCAAATATCACATGCATGTCCCTGAAACTATGTTAAAAGCCTAAATTCTTTTATGCACAGTATTATACACATAATGGTAAGCATGTTCCCTTCTTTAATAAAGTAACATTTAAGGATTTTGACAACTATTCACAAAGGGGGGGGGTATTAAACAGGTAAAAGGGTATGGGTGTGCGGCCCAGAAAATTTTTACCCACCCCATTCTTATATTCTGACAATGAAAACTGACACCTATTCATTCATACGTAATGTATTTATGTAAACAATTAATATATATGTATCATTTTATTGTTATTCAAAGCACACTTAACATTAATACCCATTGCCATTCAGCAGATTTTTCTTTCATTTGATATTAAATTCATTTTAATAAATGCAATATTTATCACTTACAGTGAATGACAAATCACAATTTATGAACCTTAAAAAGTAATTTTTTTTGCTTATGTGTCTAAAAAGACATAATTTTGAAATGGAAATATTTATATCCCTCTTATTTTAAATAAATAAAAAATATATGTTACAATTCTCTACTCTTTTATCTTTAATTTGGGACATCAGTATCACTCATCTAAATCCATCCAGTGGTTTTTACAAATACCCTTGGCAAAGTTACCATATTTTCAACATAGAAGTTCGAGAAAATTTGCTAATAAACAGCCAATTAGCAACAGCAGTGTTCTACAGTACATAGATTATTACAAGTGTTTTCTCCTCTAATATACACTCCCTGCTATGATGATGTAGCTTGCACTGTGTAATACATTTATTGATATGTTCGACCTTTTATGAAGCGCTTTTTACCACCAGAAACAATGTAACACACGCTTAATCATAGAGTTCCGTGAAATAATCGTTTGTTCAAATGGCTATCTCAATTTTTCTAAACCATGACCTAAAAGTCGACTTCCCTGTGTCGAAGAAGTTGTGAGTTATAGTATGAAATTCCGATTCTTGGAGTTTCCAATTCAAAATTGCCTTATCTTATCAATGATTACATGCACGTGTAACGGACAATAATGACAGTAAAGTTTAGACTACATGCTAGTCTTTCCAAAATCGAGACAAATATTATTATAAATTATTTTATCAGATACGGTTACAATATTACAGTTTAGCTTCAATTTTACAGAAAAAGGCAAGAAATAAGGGTAGTTAAATGGAGAACCTTAATTGTGTCCTTGTTACGTATTATTTGTATTATAACGGTACCCGACTCAACCTTCCAAACCAAGAGCCCCGTGCAGGTCTGGGTGTCAAAAGAATAGACCTGCAGCAGCGCAAAACCTGTCGTAAAAGGCGACTAAATAGTGCTCAGGAACCTAGCCGGGGCTGGGCGCTCTGCCCACAGAGCAACTGGGATGTGTGTCCAAGGTGGTGGAATGGGGTACCCCTAGCGTGTTACATGCTGGGGTTGTCAGGCTATAATACGGAAAACCTGACCGCAAACCATAGTGGTGTACCGTGTTGGGAAAGATGCCACGCTCCTCGCACGTTAAAGAACCCTGCTGTGATATTCGATGGGAGTAGGAACCTTTGCGCTCCGCCGCAGGAGGCTAAATTGCCCGACCCTGCCCATCCCCCTTTTTCTAGTGGCAATCAAAATTTGTTGACCCTATTATCCTTGTGTCCCATCCCTTGTTTCATTTCATCATCATTCATGTTCATTTTATCATTCTTTTCATGTTCATCGCCTGAATATGGTTGAAATATTGCTGCTCGTTAAACTCCAACAATCAATCAACCAACCAAACCAAGATTTCTTTGGACCTACAGAAAACTTAAATACAATTTATGTTCACATGTACTTTAAATATTGTAATTTGTATTGTTAAATTGCATATATGTTTTAAGGTGATAATCCAGTTGTTTTGATATTTATACTAATAAAATTCTAATTCTGATTCATATGCATATATCCAGATCATGACAGATGGCAGAAATGCTAAAATATATCATATCGAGATTTGCATAGCTTATTCACTTATTCATTATCGTTCCTTCAAATTGTTATGTCTTCTCGCAGGCTTTAGAAAAAAAGTTTAAGTTTAATTACTTTATTTTTTGTCAATGGGATGTGGTTTTGTGAAATATCGGTTGAAAGAGCGTCGTTTTGTACAAGTCCACCAACTGACGTTCGTTATAGAAATACCTTCGATTTCGAAGAGCGCTGTAAAGAAGTTCAAGGTAACGTGAAGTCCCTACCGGTCGTTTTATTTGTATATGTGTAACATACTGGATATAGCGATCGGGAACCAGTCTACTTAAAAAGGACGTGTCCCAGTTTTTTCATTAAAAAGTACATATTTTTCTAATCCTTGGTGTGTGGAGGTTCAAGTAATTTGAAAGTCATTTAAAGATTATTGTCATAAAATCCAGTGGCCATGGTAACATACTGAAAAAATATTACTGAGTTTTAGTACAAATCAGGGTGCCTTTCAAAAATATCAAGCACTTAGACCCTAGCACAGGATGAAAGCGTGCATGGAGGAGCTGGAAAAGGGTAAAAATAATAACACCCTTTTCGATTCATTTTATCGTGATTTTACTTCCTAAAGTTCGTGTTTAAAAATGAAAACACCCTTTTCGATTCATTTTCTCGTAATTTTAGTTCCTAAAGTTCGTGTGAAATAAGGTATTTTGAAAATCAGCCAGCTGATGCTGAGGAGAAAACCTAATACGGCAGGGGACTGAAACATTCCGGATACCATTCTAAATTTGAATTACACCTGTTTACTATAACATATATATCACATATGTCTATGTGTAAATGCTTAACCGCATTTAAGCAGTATATCCACCAAATTTCAATTTTTAATTTTAGTTTTACAAAATTTGACCGGGTCAACTTGGTGTGTGAAACAGTGCGCCTATATGTAACTGAGTGTTCAATCTCAACACTCGTATCAAGCCACGCTCGGCGAAGCAATTTATTTGCATACATATATATATATATATATATATCCGAAACCGTTAGGTTTAGCCAAATTCTTTCATGGGGTAAGAGTATTCCTCATGTACTACATCTTTCAGCAATTGATTTTGAAAGTTACGAGTCAATCTAATACCTCAAATGATTTTTTAACACTCCAAAATAGTTTAAACCATCGTCTTCAGAACATTTTATTGTTACAATTTCACAGTTTTTAAATAGTGGTTGAAGTAGAGGTTAATAATTCAGATACTAGTACAATTGCTAGAGAATGAAAGTAAACGTGATTTGTTCTTTAGTAACCTCACTCTATCGTCTATGTAGGATTTATGAATTGAAAAGCAAGTTATTTCTGTCTAATATACACTTCATATATAACGAGAATGGATATGGTGAATATGTCAGAGACAGCATCCCCATCGGGATGAAACATGTCAACTTAAGACTACCCATGGGTCTTCAGACAATGAACAACGAGGAAACCCTCACACTACTGAACATGTTGCAGCTGCCCCCAAACAACATTATACACAGGTACAGCGAGACAGTTGCCCTTATAGACTCAAGCAACTTAAAAGTAAACTATAAGTGAAAATGAATGAGTAATACAGAGGCCAGAAATTCCTGACTTGGGACAGGCGCACAAAATCCGACAGGGTTTAAGAACTTTGGCGTGATCACAACCCTCCCCTTTTAAATCTGACTACTGTGGAAAAGTCATGTATTGAGGACACAACCCATGACGTGCCAAAAACTGTTAAATATAGTGTTAATTTCTATGCAAAGACCCTATGAGCGAATCAATGTTAATACATGTACCCACAAATGCTATCTTAAACGATTTGACAACAATATCATAACTATATTGCTAACGAATGAGTCTATTCAAAGGTATAGTCAGCTTGTTGGGTGAGTATTGAACATCCCGTGCTTTGTGGGGAATACTACCATAAAATATAGGGCGGGAGATACGCGCATGAATTAATCGTTTACAAGTACATCTATTTGAGACGAGCAAACCTATTCAACACCATATGATGGTGACAAGGGGACGTCACCATCTATAAACGGACAGTTAACAATAGGGAATGAAAAATCTTCCCTGTTATCGTAAGTTTTAGTATTAAGTTTACCATTATTGATTTTATTACTAAGATCAAGAAACGAACATTTTTTATTATCAGTATTTGCTCTGTTCTAAGAAAGTTTTGCATATACCGGTATATCTATAGTATAAATGTCGAATTTGTCGTTGTTATTAAAAAGCCAAAATATCGTCCAAATGTCTGAAGATGTTTAAGTTTTCTACCGAATGTAAATTGTTTGGAAGGATCTTAATTTTTTCTAGCCATAAATTGTGATTCGTAACAATACAGAAAAAGGTCCGCAACAAGTGTTGCACAATTGGTACCCGTGGGAATTAAAATAATTTGACGATAAACGATATCGCCGAAGCGAACGAAATTGTTGTCTAACAGGAATTCGAGTACTGTTAGCATATCAAAAGAATTAGCGTAGTTTTTATGTTTTTCTTTACTAAAACATTATCTAAAAGAATTCAAACAAAAATATTCACATCCCGATTTATCAAAGGATCATTTTTAAGATATGCGAATTTTTGTTTTACGAGATTATGTGGAAATGTAGCGTATAAGGTAGAAAACAGATTCGAAAGATCCCATACGGGCATGTAGTTTAAAAAGCACGTCAAGCGAATTTTTAACACTCCAAAAACAGTTAATTCTACTACACCAGCAATGCTAGAGGTTGTCTGGCAAGCTATTTCCTGACTTGGCGCCATCCTAACCTCTAGCATCTGACATGTTGAACTTGAGCCACCGCAAATGTTAATTAGCTAAACATGTGTTTTAAAATATATCATGTCTTTAATTTACATAAAAGAAGTTTAACCTACTGGAAATCGAACGATAAAAATCCTAAATATTTGTTAAAAACCTAGAAAACATTTGTAATGAAGACAGTTGTCAAAATGACCAGCAATTTTGAATTAGGTCACTAATTTTACGGAATACAATATATTTTTGACAAAACGAACTTTAAGTTGGTAAAGACAATTCGTTGGTTAATTTGATATGCTCATTTCGCAAATTTTAAAATCCGGAATTACACACTCAAAAAGCTGAAGACCAAATATGAAGTTCATTTTAACTGCTTTTACAGAGGATTTCCAGGATTGCTAGATTTTCTCATCAGGTAGGTCATTGTTTACCACATCTACCTTGTACACCAGAACTATTTAAATTCTTATATTTCTATACAAAGCAGAGAATTTCACTGTATGCTTATCTAGTATAAGGTAGAAAGGAGGCATATTTCTAACAAAAATACTCCGAGTATGATGATGTTAAAATGTCACAATTTCTGATCTACAACATTTTTATCTTAGTTGGGGGACAGTTATTCTAGCATACCATTGTCCTACAAATTGTGGGTCGATCTGTTCCTATATTCGTATGAAGCCAGATCTTTACAAATGCTACTACAGAATTAAAAGAAACGAGCAGCCAAATCCTTTTAATTTCAGTCCCCGTTATATAGATAATGTATTATTAGACTTTCATATACATATACGAACTATAAACAGTGCGCATTGTCTCATGCTTTATGGTGATTTAGGTTTAATTTAATACGGCTAATTCGACTAATTTTCCACCATTTGTTGAATAAAATGACGGTCGCCCAATTTTAAATGCGAGTAACTCCGTTGTTTTTGATGGGATCCCTTGGTGACTCGTGTCGAGGAGCTCCATCATTGTTGCTAGACTATCCCCGGATTATATTCGCTTGCAATGTGATAGGTGCCGCTGGGGAAGCAGGACATCCGGAGCACCAGGTGTCACTCCTGTATTTTTGTGGGAGCTCATATTACTAGTGTTTCAATTTTTGATTTACGTCTCGTTACCCTTATCTTCAGTTTTTATATGTAATCTATTTCATTCTATTCTCTACATTGTGCACGTAGATCGTCTTTGTTACCCGTTTTCATGTGCAGGCCATGTACTTGAATTTGGATATATCTGAATTGTCCAATTATTGACGCTTCGGTATTTTTCTCCAGTTAGGTTACATCACTAAATGTTATAAAAGAACTGTACTATCAATTACATATTTTTCTGTTCTCATGTTCGATATGGACTCTAATTTAGCTTTTTTTACGACATCAAAATAAAATAAATAAAATAAAAAATGTGGTCGTATAATGGTATCATGCTGTCGTCGTCGGCGTACATAAACATTCCATGTCCGGGCAATCACTCAATATAAGCGAATAAATATGTAAAATGATCAATTTACCCTTCATGTACAATAATATACCAGCTTCGCCAAGGTATGGTTTTTATATAGGTACAATGCCACAAAATGAAGGCTGAGATTGATTTTGTGGTTGTGTTGGAACCATTCACAAATAGAGACCAAAAGGGGCCACTTCGATAATGGTGAAAGCCTTATTTCGTGTCTAATATTTCAAAATAAACACGGATCCAGAACAAAAAAAAACTGGTTGTGATCCCAAATGAACGTCAATTGGCTTTTTTCGGGTCTTTTGTTTGTTTTTTTTTAAGGGGGAGGGTTTCTTGTCATTTTCAGAGCAATACTTTGTAATTTGGACGTTTGCACGGACCATGTGCAATAAGTAGTGGTTTGTGACAAAACACCTGATCGTTTGGTCAAAATAAGGAAAAATAATTGAAGTGTAAGAGCAGCAATTTTAAGAAGGTAGACATATGAGACCAACATATACTTCTGACAATTACTTTAAGATACAGAAACAAATCAAGTAATAAAATTGATAATTTATTATTTGGCATTATCACAAGAACTAAATGTTCTTGTACACAATAATAAATTTACAAAATATCCAACTATCATACTCGCTATCATACATTGACATCTCAATTCATAAATGGCGGGCACAATATTACAAATCCGCCTTATCTATCATATTAATTAAAAAAACAAATTTATTGAAAAGTAAAAGAGGGAGGGTCGGAGGGGAACTCAAAAACATTTTCAAAAATGACTTCAAACTCAGGTGAAAAAAACTATTCACTAATTAATGACGTACGTTTATAATTATTGATCTGTTTATCTACCGTAATTACTAGTTTTAACTAAGAATTTAAAACGTCCCAGTTACTTTAAGATACAGAAACAAAACAAGTAATAAAATTGATAATTTATTATTTGCCATTATCACAAGAACTAAATGTTCTTGTACACAAAATAAATTTATTCGCTAGCATGCTGACTTATTAAATACCATTACATCTCAATTCATAAATGGCGGGCACAAAATTACAAATCCGCCAAACAAGCCCACCAAACATATGCCGCACGGTACTCCTCGAAATAATCTACTCTCGATACGAGTGACACTGCCAAAGGATTAAGTTCTCCTTAGTAGAAGTAAATCTAAAACGAAAAAGATAGAAGGTATATACTTGTATAAATCATTCATATTGAAACATTTAAATTCCATATTGAAACATATATTTACATACTTTATAACATCTGTGTGATAACAAAAGCAAAAACATGTTAATGAAAAAGTACATTAAATATCTAAATGCCTAACTACATTGATTACACACCAACGAAATTGAATTGCTTTGTGCCCTCAAATTTTAAATGCAGACCTCCATCTCTCTTTGCGAAATAACTGCGTACAGGTGAGCCCTTACTCAAAAATCTCTTGTAAGATTTTATGCATCCAACTTTATTTCTAATACATAAATTCTGAAGTTTCTTGTTAATTTCTGAACAAATATTTCTGGTTTATTGAAATTAACCAGACGAAGCAAAATAGATGAATATAAAATGTTATGATGAACAAAGTATTCTAGACAAACTCTTAGTAAAAATTTATTATCTCTCATGATCTTATATTTTTCTGTATAAATATCAATTGTACCGAGGTGAAGAATAAGATGCGAAAACCCCTCTATATTGAACTCCCTGTTTTTTATCTTCTCTTCAACATCTCTTATATGGGCTCCAGAAATTGGTATTACAGTCAGGTGATCCACCTCATCTATATATTTGGCCGCAGAGTCTGAGATCATGAGGACATTGAATTTATCTGAAATTACGATACCAGCGACTCCGCCAACTCCTATCTTATCATCTAAAGAAAACTCTAAATATATTAAATATGCGTCACTAGCCCAATCACCACGAACCTTAATAAGCTCTAATGTATTATTAGATTGAAAACTATACGTAACACCCCCTCTTCTAAAACTATGACTAGAATATTCTGAACTGTTTCTTCCAGTCTTTTTCATTAATATCTTAAGAGCTTGTTGGAATACTGGATAAGTAACAGGAATGTATTTACTATTCTTATTATACAGAAAGGCTGCTGATGTTTTTTCTGCAGGAATTAATTTACACATGTTTTCATATGCATAAACTGGGCATAAAGTAGATTTTTTAGGACGAATCATAGGTACATTTGTATTTCTAAAATGCTTTGTCCAACTTGTATAGTTTTGACCATCTAAATGTCACGATTATAATTTCATCATGTAATTCGATGTTACTTCTTGTTAAATATTTTTCTACATCAGAACTAGAAACACTACTAGGAACCAAGTTGAATTTTTTAGCCATCAGATAAAAGGCAAAAAGAAACACCAAATAGTTGCATCAAATGGGTCACATAAATTAAAAAAAGGATTTTATCTCCATTAAAATTTGAGGAGTAATAGGCAAAGCCCTTCGTGGAAGATGACACTTCTCCCTTGCTATTCCACGATATGATAACTTAATACGAAATTCATCTGATGATGGAAAATGTAATTACAAAAATAAATGAAATGAACATACTCCACTAACATAATTCTTAATTGATTCTATAGATTTAAAAGATCTACTAAGAAACTGAATAAATAGACACACTGTTTGAAGACTAGCAAAATAATAAAAATGATCTCCACTGAATTTTAAGATTTTTCTTAGTACTGCTAGCATATGCAGACATAGTTGACCCTCTAGTGTCCTTATTTAAACAATGCAACTCAAACTCTGTAAATTAAATAAAAACAACAACTTATCAAAAATACATGCACAAATAAGTGTACCAGCTATGTTGAAACTCAAAATGTCTGTCCGAAATATAACACTGATTAAGATGAGACATTTGATATGAATCTTGTTCTACTAATTGTTGGAAAGATTCACTGCTATTTGGTACTATATGCTACCTCGATAATACGTCAGCTATTCGGTTACAGTCTGATTTCAAAAGTACTACCCTTATCTCAAACTCGTGTACTGCAGCTAAGAAACAAATTTCTCTTAAACAACTCTGCAAATAATTGTTTCTAGATTTTCCAGTATTTATGACTTGAACTGAGATTGAATTGTCACAAAATATTTTCAATCGTTTATGTTTTAATTCAGTTCTCCATAATTTCAAACATTGTAACTGTCAATAGTTCCAATACATTTATATGCAAGTCTTGTTCAATGATAAATTGAGGAAACTCTGTATGAAAGTAAAGTCCCTCAAACCAACTACCACACCCACTTAAACAAGCATCTGATGATAAATTAAAATCAGGCCTTGACAACTCTTCTATTGCTATTGTTGACACGCCATTATAAAGTGGCAAAAATGTTATCCACCATTCAATGTCTTTTCTGGGATATGCATAGATTTATTTATATCAAACAACAGAAGCATGATTAAATCTGTAGAAGTACTAAGTCCATTATGTAGTTCCCACTCTGTTATTATGGCTGATATAAATTTTAAGGCTTATAAGCAACTGTCATATAAACGAACAATTAGAAAAAAAAGATATTGCAGATTATAATGGTTTTGTTGACGAGTTAAACTATATTGATTGGGATGAAGAGTTTGATAATTGCAATAATATTGATGATACGTATTCTAATTTTGTTCATGTCTATACCCACAATGTGACAGATTCATTCCCACCAAAGAGGTCACAATCACACCTTCAGATAAACCTTTCATTAACAATGCTGTACATAGGAAGATGAGACAGGAATAGAATTCACTACAAAGCTAAATTATCTGAAAACCCTATTCATTGGCAAAAATATATGGAATTGAGAAATGAAGTAACAGACATGGTTAGAAAATCAAAGGAACAATATAGATTAAAATTAACTAGTGAACTTACTGATAAGTCATTTCCACTTGGAAAATGGTGGCGAATTTTAAAATCAGTCTCTAAATTGTCAAAGAGTCATCAACCAACCCCCCATTTAAAGTCTGATGGTCAAATACTGCTCCATCCAACTGACAAGGCTAAGGTACTGAATACTCATTTTTGTAATATATCAAAGATTGATAATGAACCCGAGTTACCTGGTGATATACCAGATCCTCCAGTTATGATGGAGGAATTTATCATTAATGAAAATGAAGTTCATGACCAATTGAAAATTTTAGACCCAAACAAACCAGCTGGTCCTGATGGTATTTCACCTTGAGTATTGAAAAGGGTTAAATTGGGGATATTTAAACTCCTCACAAAACTTTTTAACTGCTCTCTTCTTTTGAAACGGGTACCCCACGCTTGGAAAATTTCTCCTGTTACGCCTATTTATAAGGGTAAAGGTATTCCTCATGATACTTTAAACTACCGACCCATTTCTCTTACTAGTATTGTTTCGAAGATTATGGAGAAGATACTATTTAAGCACATTTTCAACTACATGAAGTTTAATAACCTACTTACTAAATATCAATCAGGGTTTCAACCTGTGAATCAGCTCCTTGGGATTTATAATATTATTATTTCCAACCTTGACCAGGGCAAAGATGTCAGATTTATTTTCTACGATGTATCTAAAGCCTTTGATAAGGTTTGGCACAGAGGCTTAATACATAAACTTAAGTCTTATGGTATTCATCATAATCTTGTCCAGTGGATTGCTGACTATTTGAATGATAGATGTCTAAAGGTTGTTCTTGATGGTTTTGCCTCTAGTACACGAGGTATCTCAGCACGTGTACTACAAGGTTCAGTACTTGGATCCTTCTTATTCTTGATATATATAAACAGTATTGTTGATGATGTAAGCAATCACATTTGATTTTTCGCTGATGATACCTCACTATTTGCAATAATTGATAATAATGTTAATTATGTTTCTGAATCTTTGACAAATGATCTTGTGCATATTAATACATGGGCAAATAACTGGGCTGTGAATTTTAACCCGTGTAAAACTGATAGCATGATCGACTTTTCCACGAAGAAACATAAACTTCCCTGTTATTAACTTTGGTCAAGGTGGAGAAGAAATTGAGCAAGTTGACCATTATTGTCATCTTGGTAAATTTCCAAAACCATGCAAATTGTTAGTTGCATATTAATACTATTTATAAAAAGGCCTGCTCTAGACTTAGTATATTGCGACAACTGAAACACTCACTTGATAGAAAATCCCTTATTACTATTTATTCAGCATTTATACGACCAGTTGTCAAATACGCAGATTCTGTCTAGGACAATTGTACTCAACAGGAGTCAAATTTATTAGAGAGTGTTCAAATTGAAGCTGCTCGCATTATAACTGGTTGAAGGAGAACAAAATCTCTTAACAAGTTGTATGCTGAACTTGGCATTGAGAAACTTTGCAACAGGCGAAAAAAACATAAACGTATAACATTTAACAAGATAATGAATGGTCTTACACCTGACTGCATGCGAGAAATGGTCGCTCCATATTATCCAAGGCAACATAATTATGCCTTGCGACAGGAAGGTCAAAACTTTATTCTGCCTCAATGCTGGGTATCATCTTATTATAATGGATTTTTATCTGCTACTATTAGATTATGGAATGAACTTGATCATGAAACTAAGAATTCACCAACTATAAGTTCATTCAAAAACTTGATAAAAAGTATAAACCAAATACTCCACCAAATCACTCTGACTATGGAATAAGAAAATTCAATATCATGCTTTGTCAGTTGAGAAATGAAGCCAGTGATTTCCCACTTGTTTCATGATTTCTTAGTAGATTATCCTCTTGTCCATGCTGCTCTAGTCCATGTGAGGATAATTTTCATTACTTTCTTGACTGCCTAGCATATATTGATATTAGAAACATTCTTTTTGAAAATCTGTCACATATGTGTGTGATTATTGACCTTGATCTCCTGTTATTTGGTGACCCAAACTTGAATTATGAGAACAACATGTTTATTATTAAACAAGTTCATCAGTATATTAGAGATTCAAATAGTTTTGTTTGACACTCTTTCATCCAGTTAAATGATATTGTGACTTTGTAAACCTTTTTCTCAAACATCAACTATGCCTACTATTTGTATATACTTTACATCTTTGTTCTTTTTGTTTCCATTTACAATTTACATCAAAATGAAAATTTTCTGCTATTGCCAAATAGTTTATTATTTACATTTCTACTGTCAGTAATATTTGTATTTTTCCCTCTCTTGTACTTGGTCTTTTTCGTTTCATTTGAAAATTCCTTTCTTCTTTCTTTTGTTTTGTTCTCTCTCTCACAATATTTACACCATTAATATAGTGATGAAGATAACTGTTGTTGGACTATGTACTATCCTATGTACTTTAATTCAGAAATTAAAATTTAGTTTCTATGTAATAAAATGCAGTGGCAATAGGTCATTTCATATAGTGACAAGTAATTAGTAATAATTCAAATCATTTATATTCTATTGAAAAATCTAAAATTCATTGTCCAAAATGGCTATGGCCTGCTGCCACATGTCTATTGAATAATAATTCATATATGAAATATTGCGTTATATTGATAATTGTAATTGTGTACCTTGTATCATGGAGAGGGCTTATATAGGCTTAGCCTCTGCCCAATCCATTTCAGCTTTATACTGAATAAAATACTGTTTAAAAAAATGTCTTTTCTAATATACTTCGGGATTTTAATCCAACCTTTTACATCATACACGTCCCTTAGCCAAATTAAAATTCTGGCCATAAATATATTCTACCTGGACGTACACAAGATGCCTGAAAATTTAATTTTCCAACTAACGACTGAATGTCTCTCAGCTTAGCTTTTTTGATATTACTCCATTTTGTTAACAACTCCGAAATATCCTTACGCTTATCTTGTGGTATCTCAAGAGTTAAATGACCAGTATTACAAATAATTCCTAAAAATTCCATGCGTGTACTTGGAGCACTAGCTTTATGTTCTGATTCATCAATACCACATGATCTCAAAACTTGTTTTAATTCATAAAACGCTTTATTGGCCTTGTCTGGACTTTCTGTCCCAGCAAAATCATCTAAATAATTGACTGCCTTGTCTGGACTTTCTGTCCGAGCAAAATCATCTAAATAATTGACTACTTCAAAACCTAAAGATCTATATATATATACGCCAAGGCGTTTGTAACCCGTTGACAAATTTGATCCGCTGAACGCAGTCCCATATATATATATATAGATCAGTAAAAAAATAAATGACCTTTCCATATGAAACCTACCAAGTTTATGTCCCTAGGATCTATAAAAATTTGTCTGTAAGCCCGACTAAGGTCTCGATTAAAAATTAAGCAACCTTGCCCTTTAACCTTTATCAATTGTACTAATGCATCATCGTTTGGATATTTTAATTTTACTAAATCTCCCAAATAAACATCTTTGTCTATAAAAGCATTAACTGAACTCCCTACTTGGCTGCTTAAATCTAGGATTATACGTCTCTCAAGTGAATCCTTTTTGGGGACAGAATTTAAAGGCGACACAAATAGCTCATGCGAAAATGGATTTTGATGAAAAGGGCCCAATACGCCTTCTTTAGATAGCTCCTTTTTCGTGTATTTTAACATTTCATTTAGAAATTCAACTGCACCCCTATGATTTCTTTCTTCAAAATCATTTTTAAATTGAGATTTGTCAAACATGTTGACACCCTAAGGAAATCCGAATTCTAAAAAGTCACAAATTTGTTTATCTTCATAACCATCTAACATAAATCGAAAGACGTCAATGTTCAAATTTGATTGTACTGGTAATTTTAAACCTTCTAAATTATATAGATTTGAATTATAAATATTCTCATGCTGCTCAATCGCTGTTCAGATAACGCTTCTCTTCACCTACATCTACTATAAGCTCTGAGCATAAGATGACAGTTTTCTTCATTCTTGTTATCCAAAGTCAAAGCATTTTGATTAAAATCAACGTTACTATCTTATTTTGAATAATGGAGTTTGATTTCAAATATTCTGGATAAAATTCCATTGCATCAGGATTAAGTTTTGATAGTCATGAAGTTTTAGGAAAGTTAGGACATTTGAACACTCTGGGTGGTAAAGTTTATTATTGTCCTTTCTTCACCAAATTGCACAAATATGGTGTACTTGCTTTGTTTGAGCCTGAATGATTGCGGAATGTGTAGAAGTTTTAACTGTACATCTACTTCTATTGTAAAGTGTACAAACCAAACTTCTTTTTGTTTTCCATAAGTTTGCACCTTTGATGTTTGAACAGACCTGACTTTTGTCAAAATATATAGCGTCAAAAGCGGCAATACAATAAGCATCATCTGCTCAGCTTTATTTACCCATTTCTATTTTTCGTAGCCAAGCTGCATAATAAGACAGAAGCCCTTTCCAGCTGGAAACATTTGAGTAATATAGAATTTTCTTTAATAACTGCAATCTACCTTGACGCTCTATATCTGAAATGTTACTGTTTGTGATTATTTCTGACTCTCCTGCGACGAATAATTTCAAATCTAAATCACTGAAAGATACATTAATCTATCATATTAATTTACAAAAACAAAAAACAAAAAAGCAAAAAAAAAAAAAATATTGAAAAGTAAAAGAGGGAGGGTCGGAAGGGAACTCAAAAATATTTTCAAAATGGACTTCTCAGTTGAAAAAACTATTCACTAATTAACGACGTACGTTTAGATTTACAGGTAGATGTTTCAGGTAGAATTATTGATCTGTTTATCGTAATGACTAGTTTTAACTAAGAATTTAAAACTTCCCCAAAAAACACATACTAAGGAACAAGTTAAATAAATTATTTATAGTTGAGAATGAAATAGTTCTTCATTCTGAACTATTTTTAAAGTCTTCTATAGAAATCCCCATTAAAAGCTGGTATTTCTGTTCATCGCCGAGTTAATGTTTGCAAGAACATGTACCAACACCATATTTAGCAGCAATCGCCAGAAGTTAAGATGGTTTAATATTTTTTAAGTGATGCTTTGAACAAATGAGCGCCCTTGATTTCTGCTAAATTCGAAAAGTGTAACTTTTTTCGGCTAAAACACTATCAAGACATCCTGCTCTAACTTGCTACTGGAACCTTGATGACCTAAAAGTAAATTATCCAGAGGTTGTTTTGACAGTTAAATACCAGGTAAACCATTTTGACACCTCAGGATATTGTAAAATCAAGAAGATTCAATATTTTTATTCAAGTCTCACCACTTGTAAAACATATACAATACAATTATATATACAAGACATGAATATAATTAAAATACAAGTGTCATTCTATAAAGAACTATTAAATGTACAACTTGCATATAAAAACATACAATTAATGTACTATGGAATGACTGTTCCTTAAAACTATGAATATATAAAAGAGTTCCTTCTACTTAAAATATTACATACTCTTTCCTCAACCTTTTTTATTTTCATACCGCCCTGTTTCTTTAATGGAACAACTCCACAACTGAATTTTGGGAAAGCACTTTCAAATCCATATGGTATTGTATCTAACAAATAATTTTCTGTCTCATAAGTGTCCTTGAAAAGCTTATTGGTTCTTAACTTTTTTCCAGCATCTTGTAAAAATATTCTATTCTGCCGATCTACTTTAAACTTATCAAATAGTACATTTTCCAGCTGATGAACTGAACTTTTTGGCAAAAACGTATCCAAATTACTATAACATTCAAAATTACACTCATTAGACTTCTCCCTAACTTTATAACACTAATTTTTCTTATTATTATTTGCACTCATATAAGACCACAAAAATACTTTATAATTAATCCATCTATCCATACCACTAACTCTAGACCAGTGTCTAAAAATACCAGTAAACTGCATGAAAAGGGGGGTTTCCATCACATATTCCCATTTATAGCATCTTTAGGTGTGTATTCACCCACATCAATTAAAATCTAATAGCTCTGTTCTGGACAGCATTTATACATGAATATATTTTTTGTTTCCCAAATAGCAGAACCATAACTAATTACTGACCAGACCATAATGTCATATAATAGGGAAAAAGTGTTAAATTGGAAACCCCCATATATCTTACACTTTGCAATCAATAAACTCAAAGCTCTACTTGCTGACCTAGCTACTACTTTGGTCATTTCATTATAATCCAGAAATTCTGTTAATAATAAACCAAGATATTGATAACTTGTTACAATACATATTTTTTCATTACCAAATAAAAACTCTCTTTACATTTGCTGAACAGTTGGATTTCTAACATGTACAATCTTAGTTTTCTCCAAATTCACCTTAATGATTTGTTTCTACACCACATATATAGCATATCTAATAACTGTGAATCCTTTTCATTTTCTGTAAGTAATACAATATCATCTGCATACAAAAGTATACCAATTTTTTCACCATTTATATCAATATTCATACATTTTATATCTGATATTAAACTACTGAAAAATATAGTAAATAAAACAGGAGACAAAAGACACCCTTGTTTCAATCCAATGTTAACAGTAAACCATTCAGTCATATGACCATTTAATTTCACTGCAGATTTTACATATTTATAAATAGCTTTAATAGCATCTAAAAATTTACTACTAAATACCAACTTCCATTAAATCTTGAAATGGTAAACTTCTACCAACTGTATCATTTGCTTTTTTTCAAATCTACAAAAGCAGCAAAGGTTGCTAATTTTCTTAATTTTCTTGTCTCAATAATATATGTTAATGTATTCAAATGATCAATTGTACTCCTTCCATTTCTAAAACCATTTTGTTTATCAAGTATTACATTATTCCTGTCTAACCAATTAACCAATCTCTGATTTAAAATACCACAATACGATTTATATGCACATAGTGCAAGTGTTATACCACAATAACTTAAGGGATCTCTGGGATCAGATGTTGAACACTTGGGTATAGATGTAATAATACCTTTACTCCATAACTTTGGAATCATGCCAAATTTAAAGCACAAACATTTTTTGCATAAGCTTTGGTAATGCACGATTTCTATATAATTCTACAGGTATCTTATCTAAACCAGGAGCTTTTCCATCTTTAGCACTATTCAAAACCTATAAAACCTCTTCAAAACTAATATCACTGATATTCAGTATTACTATGAAGGTTAATTAAATAATTACCACTGTTCTTTGAGAAAATTACATCTTGAAAAAAATGAGGATCGACAAGGGGGTGGCCTGTGCGCCGTGGGACCCGCTGGATCCGCTGCTGAATTAAAAGTTCAGAGCTGTTTAAAGCTTGAATTGTGTGTTCATATTTTCTCAATAGTTCCAGCGTCGGCCTTTGTGGTCACATCAAGCTTTGCACTGCAAAACATTTATTTTACTTTTGGAACTTCTGAAGCCAACTAAAGAGGATCACATTGGTAGCTTCACTTTGAAAATTATGGACATTCATTAAGTTTTTGAAATTGGCCCTTCTTGTGATTAGAATCCCGCAAAAACAAGGCCCAGGTACTTTATATCATCAGCAAATCAATTCAAAGACTAGGATAATGCTGCCATACAAAGTACTAGTAGCTATTAGGAGTTCTATCAAATGCCTCCAAGGTCACAATACAACCTTGTTAATTAAGTTTTTCCAACAAGCTAAATACTCATCGCGATGGAATTTCAAATGTGCAGCATGTACTGACTTCTCCCACGACTTGACGGTAACATCGAAATAGGGGAAATCATTTTGCCAATTAACAATCATCTCCTCCATAGTTGGTACATCACACATAGGATCATTGTGTGAATAATAAATCAATGTGGGAACTGTTATCGGTGATTCCCTAAAGTTTCTTACCAATTTATCGTACACAACTTGTGTCCGCTTATTAGTTATATTGTAGTATAGATTCATTAGAGCAATAATAGGCTTTGTCAGATTTCCACTTCCATGAAAAGCAGCTGCAATACCAGTAGACATATTGTCGTATGACCCCAATACTATGCTGTCATAAATTTGACCTACTATCTTAGCTCTGAAAGCTCCATATAGTTCTGGCTGTTCTAAACCAAGAGTCTTGCAAATAGTGTAGTTGTATGCGCCAACTGAAAAGGCATGTACTAATACCTTCTCTCTGTTCGGCCTTTCATTCATTATATGATTCATCAATGATTTTGCCAATTCTTCACCCCTTGGAGGCCATAGAAAATGCATTGATTTTCCTTTTACGGTAATTACATCTAAGCCTAGATTATGGTACAAGTCACAATATTTGCTTAATGCCGTCTGGGGAGCATACAACCAATCGAACATAAGGACCAAAGGTTTACATTCAAGGCCATTATTTTCGCTCTGGTCCTTTCTCCTCACCTCCCGCAATGTCAACAAAGGTGTTATCTGCGTTTTTGTAACAGACAAATATCTAATGCTATTAGAAACCACAACTTTAAGGCTCATTAATGCGTAACTTCCGAGGTTTATTGATGCCCACAACAATACCATTATATCCTAAAAAAAAAAAAAAAAAAAAAAAAAAAAAATAGCGTAAAAAATTCATACAATTAAAACAAGAGGCTCCCAGTAGCAGAATTGCTCACCTGGTTTAAGTTTGTCTTTCAATGGCAATAACTATAACAAGGGGTTGTCCAACAATTTTGACTCAAGAAGACCTAGGTAGGACTATTGTAATGTCATAAAATGAGTGCGGTCGATGCCGAGAGGTTGAGGGCATGGCATGGCTTCTCAAGACATCAACTGCCTCCCCGTCAGGCACGTTTTATATGGGGGCATGCTTTTCGACTGTCATTTTTGCTGTTTGGGGAAAACTAGTTCATGGTACGAGTCTTGGTGGAGTAGTGGGATTTTCTTGCTAACTCTGGCATACATGTACTTTTGTTTCGTATCCGTGGCCCATTGGACACTGCATGCTTTTGAGGCTGGCCTGGTAAATAGATATAAAGTTTTTACTCTTTAATGTCCTAATCGTGCACAGTGATACCAGGGCTGGGTTAAGCTCCCTTAAAAACCCAGTATCACGTGCTGTCGGACCTGTATTTATTTACCAATGAAATCTCTTAATTTTATTTAATTATAAAAGATGAATATTCATAATGCCTGAGTATATGGGACGTTTGGTTATGTAAGATTACGTTTAGTCAAACTTACTTTATCTTTCATGTCTAATACTTTTTTTTAATTTATTTATCCTTAAACAATGGAAACTATTACCTACAGCAATTAAATACATTTTTCCAATCTCTATAAAGTGTCAATTGTTTACTTAAATTATTAGCAAGACAATTAAGCAAGTACCAAATAATTCAAACCTATTCAGTCTCCTGTCATATATTATGTATTATTTGATATTACACATATTTCTTTCTTTCGGCTAAATTTACAAATATGTCAAGACTTTATCAATTTTCTTACACTAAAATGCAATTTTATTTATTTTTAATTTTTATTTAATCATAATTTTACTGCATCACACTATCTTGAGGATCAGCGATAGAAAGTTTCTTTCTATCTGTTGTAGTTTTCAAGATATTGGCTGAAAACTATAAAAAAAAAAACTGTCATTTTTTGTCTTTCAAGGGCAATGACTCTTACAAGGAGTCACCTGACTACTTTTATAGGCCTTATTGTAAGGGTCATTTCAGCTATAAAAAAAAATTTTGCTATACCTTTTGGAGATATATGTGAAAAACTATTGTCTGACCCCTTTGTTCTATTTTTAGTAACAGCAGCCATGTTTTTTGACGGATCGAAAATCCCCACATGGCTGCTGTTACTAAAACCAGAACATAGGGGTCAGACAGAAGTTTTTCCCATATATCTCTAAAACCATTAGGTTTAGCCAATTTCTGTCATGGGGTAAAAGTATTCAGCATGATGAGATTTATCTGTGGTAAAATTTTCATTTTAATCTGTTAAGTGATGTTTGAGTTCATGCCCCTTTTCAACGTTTTTGCTATTTTGAATGTTATTTCTTTCAAAAATCTTCTCTTCTGACACCACTTGACCCATTGGAACCAAACTTGGTATGATCCTTGACCCCTATGTTCTATTTTTAGTAATGGTGGCCATGTTTTTCAATAGATCAAAAATCCCCACATCAGTTCTATTCAGGATATCCCAAGGAACAATCATATCAAGTTTTGTTCCAATTGGTCAAGTGGTGTCAGAGGAGAAGAGTTCTGAAAAATTGTTAACGACGACGGATGCCAAGTGATGGCAATAGCTCACATGGCCTACGCCCAGGTGAGCTAAAAACACAACTAATACACGTACAATTCATAGATCTAGTTCCAGTGTGTTTTTGGTACTACAAAGGACGGTGGCCATTTGACCATGTTTTTATGTTTTTCCTTTTCTACATTTTAGGAAAGCTTGCGGTTTTGCAAGTTTAATAAGGCCAAAACTGTTATAATCAGACATGGGACTACAAAGAAATGGCCATTTTTATATCAAGTCCCTCAGTGATGTTTTCCCTAAATTACTTAAAATGACTATTTAGGTAACTTGTCATACCAATTTGATATCTATGATAATTCAAGAAGTTGTAGTAATAAATATCATTGACCATTATGAAAAAAGGACAGGTTTCCACAATTAATATCATGCATATTTCATCATTCTGTGCTTTATGACCATTTGAGTACTTTGAATATCCCAGGCAATGACGGATGACATTAAGTTGAGAGTCAGTTTTAATGATAAAAATCTTGTTGCTATGTTGTTATTTAAAATACCTTGCATAATGCACTTCTTAAACTATAGCCAGATTACTTATATGACTACACTGATTTTATGGGAAATGAAAATAATGACAAGAATAGGCAATTTTCATCAAATTATGCATATTTCTCTGAAACATGCCATAATTTATACTCTGGGTCACTGGACAACATTTGGACAAAAAATGGTGATAAAAAAAATATGTTTCATTTTTTCACCAAAAGAATGACTAGACTATAAAGCATATGCATCGACCATTGATAGATGGTTTTGTCACCCCCCCCCCCCACCCCCTCCTCAAAAAAGTTACTTTACTTAAACTTTCACATTTCTGGTGATACCAATTGTCACATGCATCACCAGGTAAAACCCAAGGTCACTCCTGGTTTGATATATGTGTTGATATGCTTTAACCATTTACTGTAAATGTGTTCATGCAAACAGAAAAAAAAATAAAATCATTCCTTCCGCTTTAAATTTTAATAAGTCAAGTGTGACAGGATGACATGCCGATGCGGAACCAAGGACAGGCATGCCACTTGCCAGACTTACACACCCACCCACCCTAGAATTGAAAAAAAAATTTGGCATAAAATCTTGATTTTTCACAAATTTTACCCACAAAATGGATCTCCTGTAGTTGGCGATCACAATACATGTATACATGTATTGTTAACAATACTTGTATATTAATTTTGTACAAGTATTCCTCTATGTATTGTCCATGTATTGTTACCTATAATTTACCCGTGTATCTAATTAAGGGTTAGATTTGTATTGTAATTATGTATTGTTTGTGATTTTGTATGCATTGACCCACATGGGTGTATTTTTGCAAATAAAGTATAATTATTTAATAATGTCTTGCATGGCTTCTGTAATGAAATATGGCTTTTGTAATGTAATATGGCTTTTTCTGTCAACAATTAAAGACTTTTTGTAGTTGATTCATACAATGAGACACAAAAAAACAAAGTTATAATATCACAAATTTAATTCAGCACTGTATTTCAATCGACAACTGTCTGCGCCTTTTCTTCAAGTTTATCTTTGATCTGTTGTTTCTTTAATTGCAAAATGCTTTTGACACTTGTTGTAAATGCGAAGGCAACTGCAGCTGATTTTTCATCTACTGGAGTTCTCTCATGTGGTGCCTGTCGTTTCTCCGTCATCTGTCTCTTTCTGTACTGATACTGTGTTTCAGTACTACGTCGTTTCTTAAGGACTGCGTGGCCGTTTGTCTCTAGTGAAGGTACTTGCACAGCCTTACTCTTGTCATATGTAACAGAATGTTTTTCCATAGAACAGTTGCTGCATCTTTAGCTTGGGTCAAACTCTTAAGTATACCATTATCTATATCTTTTACAAAATCATAAGGATGAAAGTACATGTACTTATTTTACCAAGAAAAATTACTTCAGGGAAATATAAGAGCTATAATGCTTTATATATAATAAACACAAACACAGACAGGTATTCGATTGACACAGACAGGTATTGGATTGACACCTTATATTGACATGACAATCAAAGTATATGTATAATTAACAAATACACAGAAGCCATTAATTACTTAGCCAAACAAATAATTATGAAAAAGGTTAGGTTTTCAAAGAAAATCAACAATACAAGTAATTAACAAATATAAAGAAGCCATTAACATGCCAACAAAGGTATATATTTTTTTATGAAAATCAACAATACTTGTACAAAATTAATATACACGTATTGTTAACAATACATGTATACATGTATTGTGATCGCCAAATACAGGAGATCCCACAAAATTTTCTTTAATTCTATTCACGCCCCCTAACCTGAGATCCTGTATCCGCCCCTGACATGCTTACTTAAACTGAAAAAAATATAGAGGAATTATACCTGCACCAGAGTCTGACTGGCCACATACGATTAAATTAGAACCAAAAATACACTGCTAACATGATCTGCATAAATTAAACATGCACAAGATGCAGAATAATCCCTTTTGGGATTCAGTGTCCAGAGCTATTTTCTGATTTGGCCGCTACCTTTCAGGGGATATCATAGGGAAAGGGGAAGGAAACAGAGAAATATGCCGCAAGAAAATGGCGATTATTTCCTCTCGGAAAAGCTTTGGATTCTTTAAAAATGCCCGATAAATATATAAAGTAACGCTGTGTTCTCGCTAACGAGATGTTCATTTCACTGTAAACTTAGCCGAAACATAACGAATATTTTAATTAGCCACGTGCATAACAGCTTTGGTTTTTTTAGGTTAAACCTCTAGATTCGGCATCCTTTATATAATAATTTACAAATAATATTCAAACCGTAGACATTTATTTGAAAATTTAAACAAAGCAAGTACATATATCCAGGGGGACATTTTTTTCTGCAAGTGGAAAAGGGGGTTCAGTTTTTTTTTATAACTTCAAAGGAAGGGGGTCATTTTTTTGCACATGGATTTCAAGGGGGATCCAAATTTTTAGTTAAGCAGAGCATTACACCAGTCAAATTGAAACATATTTTACCACCATTAAACATTTTATTTCATTGTCACATGCATGATCTCTGGTAAAATCAAGTTCGCACATCAACATAACCATCTGGCATCAGGACCTAAAACATTTACAGTTATTAGATCAAATTGGTCCGACTTATCTGCTTACGATTCAATTTCCTTACCAATATCTTGAATCTCAAGAGCTGTGTCTGATTCTGCTTGATTTTGATAAGACTTTTCCAAAGTATCAAGTTTTGGAATTGAAGACTTGAATTTTTTATTGTAAGAATTCTTTAACATCTCAACTGCTTTTGCTTCAAAGAGTAGTGAAGGGAACTACGGTTATAACAGTAATAAGAAGAATGTTATCCAGGGACAAAGGCCAGACATGGAAAACAGACGTACAAAGGACATGAAATTTTGTTAAAATCAAATATACAAATTAACAAAAGCAAATGAGCAACTATGACTCGACTATAAACTTGGAGCGTGGACCAGGTGCGCCAGTAGGGTAAGCGTCCTCTGCTTTTCTAGATACACCCGCCGAGTTGCTCATAAAAAGTCAAGTCCGGGGTAGACGAAAGAGGAAAGGAAAACCATGACACGTTGAACAATTCAGTTTTCATGGCGCAGGTGGATACACCATAGCAATCCACGGTTTCATGATGACGACCATAACATAAAATTTCTATAGGGATGACTTCAATCTTGTAGCAACACAACCCTGTTCCAGAAGTTTATTTGTTAGAATTCTAGCGCGATACAAAAACTCTGCGTAGTTTCGGCAAGCTCTGGCATAATGTAGGAGTTGTTACATGTATATAAAAACTCCATACGCATGTTTAATAGCGGGGATATCACATTTAAAAAAAAGTTTTTAAGGGGGATAAGAAAATATCATGGGGGGTCAAGAAAATTTTATATGATTTCAAAATGACCAGTCCCCACTCCCAGGTAAATAATGATAAATTTCTATATCCATTTGAATCGTAAGGGGAAAAAGGGGGCTATATAGTCAAATTTTGTGTCCTGGTTCTTTTTATGTAATATTCAAACCAGAACCTTTTTTTCGCCTATTGCATCTTTGTATTTATATAAAATCATATATCATTGTCCTGCCTTTCTATTTCAAATGTGATCCTAGCCCCGACCCCAATCATAAAAATCAACAAAGTTACTCGGAGGCGTATTCTGGTGGGGGAGTGCGCCCCCTAAAATTTGCAAAGCATGGGTTGTCATGGGTAGATTTAGGCGGTTTCAAGTTGAAACTTAAAATTTCTCGCTAATTTTACCACAAAAGATATCTACATTGCACCCACTCTATAATGTTTCAAAAATTTAACCTCAAAATTTGTGTCACTTCGCTCCGCTCGGCAGAATTTTTACTGTGACTCCGACAACGTAAGAGGTTGGAATTCCGTTCCTCTATACCCCAGGGTGGCACTAAGTCAGAAAATAGCTTGCCAGACAACCTTTAGCATTGCTGGAGTACAACATGGTTTGCTACCTAAGCATTGTATTGTTTTTTTTTATATATTTCTTTATTGCTTTTATGGAGAATATTAAAATAGTTTCAAAACAGGCAACTTGTTTCATGCTAGACTGTTAAAGCAAAATATGATGAAAGTTATTTACAGATTAGTGAACAGGGATGGCTCCAGACACTTTGAAAAGGAGGGGTGCAAGCCAAAGTGATGGTGATGCTAACACATTATTTTCCATGTTTTGTCAATTTTACACATGAAAATGACTAATTTTCTGGTAAAAAGGAGGTGTGCCAACCCCCTCTGATCAATGAACAGGTATTACCAGCACAGTTGACTAATAATTATCATTCGATAAGATGTCCTATTAAACAGGTGCATCATGAGCTTATGGTATGGTTATCCTCATCTCAACATCTCTCTTAACTTGTGAACAAAAAAAAAATCACAATTTACCAGTCTTGTAGAGTTTATACAAGGAAACCATGAATTCAGATCAATTCAATGTAAATTATAGGTGCAAGTACATGGCATAATTATGATTAGCTCAAAATTCAACAATAAATCCTTCTTTTTCAAAATGTTTAATGTCCGTGAATGTTTATATTTTATTCTATTTACCCATGGAACTTGTTTTTTTTTTATTGATTGGTTGTGGTTTCAATGCATATTGCAATTATTTCTTGCATTTCAGGACAAGAATGTTTTACTGTATGAAATGATCCTGCTTTATACTACTCTACTATTATGACATTTTGAGGCGGTTTCATAGTGCTATCTCACAGAATCAACAGTTGCTTAGCCAAATAGTTGTTACACAAAATTACTTGTTTGAGAAGTAGTGAAAGATTTAGCACTCACTAGTCATAAGTAGAAAACTTAAATACATGTACCATTTATGTTTGCCAATGAGATAGTCATTCAAAAAACAAAGCAAGTAACGATTAAGCTTCTACAAGTGAAATCACCACATGGATATCAATAATGGGCAAACCACATACCATTAAGCAATCTATTAAAAGACCCAAAAACAAATAAACTATTTATAAAAGACCATAATCAACCTAATCTACAGAAAACAATGAAGTAATTATTCAGCTCAGTTGATAGAGTGACAGCTTGCAGTGCAAGGGATTCTAGGTTGTATTCCAGGATGGTACTGTCAAGAAGTATACATAGCTGTTATTGTATACATGTATGAAAGTGACTTTTACTTTTGAAGCACAACACATTTAAACCTTGTACATTTGCATAAGAAATATGATTTTGAAAATATTTTTTTTCAAACTTCAGCTTCATATCAGCTTTCATTACAGTGCAAGCAGAGATTTGAACAGCATTGAAGATCATCTGAATTATACATGTATGAATTCTTTTCAGTCATATATATGCTACGGATGACCTGGAAGTATAAAAATCAGTAATAAATATACATAATACTCAAAGTTATTGTGATTCATGAATCCTGTATTGAAGTAGACCTCTATTTAAGTAAACCCTACATTATATGGCTCATTGGATGTTTTTTTTTCTTCAAACAAAACATCCCATTATGTTAAAATATTATGTCTATGTTACAACCTTCATTTAATTGTCATGGGAACTGTAGTGCTACATTTTAAGCGATAAACAGGTATGTGATCTATCTACATTACACATGTAGAAATAATACAAATACATTTCTAAAATAAATTGACTAATCAGAGTTTCTAGTGAACAATCAAAAGACTTTGAAAGTGGGTGTCCAAGCTATTAATTTCCTCATTTTTGCAACAAATTTCCACATTACTTCCAACATTTCCCAACAAAAGAGGTAGTTCCTACCTTTGGAACACCCCAAATCAATATTATTTTTTTTCAAAATAAAAATAAAAATATTGTATACAAAACCTCAAATACCTACACAATCTATTATCATACTTCATTTGAACAGAGCTTGCTGTTATGTATGACTTGACTGGTAACTTGTATCATTGGTAGTTGAACATGACGGCTGCATCCAAAATTTTCTGGAAAATATCAAAACATATTTCCTTTTAATATGGAAAGAGATACTGAAAATCAACATGGATAGACTTTTATCATACTGTGATCACTGTGGTATAATTGTACATGTTCATGACAACATACTGTGCAAAAGAAATCTGATGACTGATAAAACTAGTTCCTTATCCTTAGTTACTGATATACAATGTAAGTCAACAGCTTGTATTTATGAATCTATTAAAAAAGTAAAAAAATAATAGCACGATAAACTTCTTAAAAAATTGAAAATTGTGTCATATACAAGGTCATGCAAATGTATATGTTAATGTTTAGATTAATTTCCAAATCATATAATTCATGTAGTTTACTTCAAGTTATGTATGAAATGTTCTCATATGACTTACATGTACAATACATTGGAACATTAAATATTGCTTTTGATTGCTCTTGGTCAACTGTTCAGCAATACTTATTTCACTGGAGTTTCCTTGACCTTGTACATGAATTTATTTTTGTTCTCAGAAATGAAATATGGGGTACTGTATACACAAATAACAGATTCTTGTAAGGTTTTGTTTGTGTTACCCTCATCATGTTCAACAAGTTTGTATCATAGACTGTTTCATTTAAATGAAAATCAACAGTCATTGACTCAACGACAACTCTTCATGTCTTTATAAAAATGTTTGTATGGACTATGGAACATGTATACAGTACATTTCTACGATTTTCAGGTTCATTTGTATTCACCTTAATGTGTCACTTACCTTTTGTGGAATATATGTCCATATGTGAGTACACCAAACTCAAATTCAGACGACCACCCAATGTGACAGCATGGTTTTTCACAAAGTACCGTTCGAAAGTCTGATTTTAGTTCAAAAGTCATGTAAAAGTCCGAGAATTCCGAACTTCTGTTTCCATGGGCTGCTACCTTTACTGCTCAGCGGAAATAACTAACTAAGGGAGATAATGCTGATAAAAAAGCTAAAAAGTACGGAAGCCTGTTAGTATCTTGTGAAGCTCTTTTTTTTTATCTTGTCATAACAACTTAACTAACTTGTTATATCAACTTAGCTAACTTGTTATATCAACTTATTTAACTTGTTATATCAGCTAACTTATAGTAATATGATGATGTGCTAAAAACTCCAATATTTCAGAATATCTAAATCCAAGGTCAAAATAAAAGCGGCATATCCTTTCTCGGTCCATTTTTAATGCAATTGTTTTGGGATGTGGCCGTTTAAATCGTTTATATACATGTACTAAGTTGATATAAAAAGTTAGCTAAGTTGATATAACAAGTTAGTTAAGTTGTTATAACAAGATAAAAAATGAGCTTCACGTGGTACTAACGGGCTTCCGTAAAAAAGAGACTTGAATCGTATTGGGCTGGATACTTAACTTTAGAAAAGGCAATGATTGCAGATTGTATAAAAAGGGGGACCCGGCTTTTGTTTGCTCATTTTTGCCAAATTTTGCACGAAATGAAATAAGGCCCTTAACTAAATTTTTCATCAAAATGGGGGAGGGGTCCCAAGACGATAGGAAATATATCACTCAAATTCAGTGTTAGTGCGCCAAAGCCAATTTTCGTAGTCACAAGCTATTTTCAAAGATAAATAGCTATTTCCTGATATAGTTTTGGGTTCAGTTTACTATCAGGGTTATGCCAGATTGTAAAAACATAGTTTACAGGGCATTGATCGGGTTCACTTCATAAATATCTAAGACTCAATCGACAAAAACCCTATGTCACGAATTAGGGTTCCCCTAAAAAATACATAGAAAATATAAAATACTCCAAATGAACAACGCTTAATAAGTTTCTCTAGGAGAAAACACAATTTTAACAGTTATTTTTACATCGAAAACGATTTAATTTTTTTCCACAAGATACGGATGTCCCATGAAACACAGTGAATTACGTTACAATTTTCCTGAAGCTGTAATGAAAATGTAACTTACACATATAGTACGTCTGTGTGAAGAAAAATACCATAAAATAATAAACAATAGGAAAATGAATGATTCACACGTAAAGAATAATGTTTTTTATTGAAAAAATGCATGATTTTTTATCTTTTTTTTCCAAATGTGCATTTAATTGTGAATTACGTTACGTCGTCTCTTGCATCTGTTAATGGTAGTAGCAAACTTTCCATATTCTTAATTATACACACACCAATGTCAGTCATAAATGACTCTTAAACAGATTTTCATGTGCTACATATTTTTTTCTCATCCTTGGTAAAGAACAAGTCCATGAATTACGTTACAGTGGATTACGTTACGGTAATTTCTTTTAAACGGATAAAAACACTGTTCTCTGAACAAATTAACTATAAATCACTATTAGTCACATCGCCTATCATACGGATATCTTTAGAAAGGAAGTTGTGACGCAGGAACAATTGTAAAGGCGTTCCTGATGTAAACATTCCCTCTAGTCGTAGGTGCCCTTTATTTCTATTACGTGCAAATATTTAGATATTATTAATTTTCAGTTTAATTTAACTTAGAAACGGAGAATAGATGTATTGGTAAGGTGTTATGACAATAGGATATTGCTATGTATGATATATAAATCAAGCATTGGTATATATTACGGTGTAACGTAATTCACAACATTGTAACGTAATTCACCTGTTCATAAACTGTTTATTTTGATTACAAAAAATGGTTTTAAATGAAACTTGTCGTGAGAAACATTAAATTAATGCTAAACAAAGATAGAAATACCTTTCAAGAAGCAAACGCCATTCAAAAACGATTTAATCATTGCAAAAATTAAGTAAGCACAAAAACGATATAAAAGCTTCTTCGTGAACTGATATTGATGAATTATTTTTTGTTTATGTTTATTCAGGTCACTTGAAAAAAAGGAATATATATTGAACTCAAGCATCACTACAATAAAATATTTGATAATGCGACTTTAAGAATATATCAACGATCAATTTCAATTTCTCAGCTGTATAGATGATGTATTATCTTTAAACAATCCTAGTTTCAGGGATTTGATACATCGCATCTACCCCAAAGAACTTGAGATATAGGATACCATAGACACTGTAAAGTAAGCCTCATATCTTGATCTATACGTAGAGATCGACGGTAAATGAAAACTATTGACCAAACTTTACGACAAAGGAGATGACTATTCATTCAGAATTGTCAACTTTTCATTCATCTGTGGCAACATCCCTTCAGCACCTGCGTATGGAATTTTTCATATCACAACTCATACGTTATGCCAGAGCTTGCCGTAACTACATAGACTTTGTATCGCACCAGACTTTTCACAGTTAGGCTTCTGCAACAAGGTTATGTTGCTACAAAATAGAAGTCATCACTACAGAAGTTTTATAGCCGTCATCATGCACTCATGGATCGTTACGGTGTATCCATCTGCACCATGAAAACTGATTTGTTCAACGTATCATAGTTTTCCCTTCCTCTTTCGTCTACCCTGGACAATTGACATAAAATTGACATTTTATGAGCAGCTCGACGGATGTTTCTAGAGTAGCAGAGGACGCTTACCCTACCGGTACACCTGGTCCATGCTCTCAGTTTCTAGTGGAGTCCGAGTTGCTCATTCACTTTTGTTACTTTGTATGTATTATCTTAGTCACTTTATGTTCTTTGTTGTGTTTGTCTGTTTTCCGTGTCTGGTCTTTGTCCCTGAATTATATTCTCTTGATTTCCGCTAAAATATTGGTTCCTAGCTTGATTACTCCTTCAAGTGACGTTACAATATCAGCGATAAGTTGTTTCTGTGAATTATGTTACATTTTAATTTTGACTTTATAATTATTTCTGATAGCAGATTACTCGTTGATCAAACATATTATGTTTTGAACGTATACCAGAAATATTTGTTATGATATGTTAAACAATTGATTGAACCAATTGTACCATTATCATTTCCTTACATGCCACTAAAGACTTCTATATTTCTGCATGTGGCATATATAAAAATGACAAACTGAACAGATATGATTTTTTTTCTAATATTACCTGCCAAAATATTGCAGTTAGTTGTTTTTCGTGTTCGAACCTTCCAATTCTGTCAATTAAAGCATGAGAAAGCAAGGGATTATATATTACACTGTTATAAGTGAATTACTTCACAAAGTCGGTCATTCACGTTAAGCTAATTATAAACATTCCATTTGGATTTGAATGCACAATTGTTTTCCATGTATCACCTAAAAGATGTATGAATGGAAATAGGTTTTTCAAATTCTTTTCAAAATGGTGAAATAGTAAGATCTTATGTAAACCCCGAGTTTAACAAGGTATGAAATGAATCGAGCAGTGTTTTTTTTTAGATAATATAGATAGCGAAGAAATAAATTTACTTCTCAAAGAATTAGAGGACAACACAGAAGCTGATCAATATTTCGTTAATTCTGTCTCAGATAAGATTGCAGAGGTTTTCTACAAAACAGCTTCTAAAACTTTTGAAACTAAACAAATTAAAGTTGAAAGCGAAAGAAACAATTTCCATGCAACCTTTAAAAATAAACCTAGGTTTAATAAAGTAAAGTTGCAAGAAGGAGTTTAGAAAACTAAAGCGAAATAAAGAAAAGTCTGATAACATCTGCAAACTATTTAATATTGACAACACGAAACTGCTTTTTTTTTTTAAAGATTTAAATTCTGATAAGTTCAGTGGTACTAGTGAAAGATCTTTTTTAGAAGATAATAATTTTTAAAAACAATAATGAGAAAATAAATATGCCAATCGCGAAGGAAGAAATATACAAATGTTGTAAAAAAATTAAAGAATAATAAAGCATTTGCCGATGACGGTATAATTAACGAATATATTAAGGCCACTTTAAATAAAATTTATTGATGTGTATGGAAAATACTAACTGGTATTTGAAACCTGTAAAATTCCAGGGTCGTGGCTAGTAGGAACTATAAAACCCTTTTATAAAAACAAAGGAGATAACTATAATCCAAAAAAAAAACTATAGACCAATAACTATAGTGAGCTGCTTTGGAAAACTCTTCACGTCTGTACTAAATAAAAGGCTAAATAGTTTTTCGGATGAATCTTGAACTTGATGAAGGAAAACCATTGTGGATTCCGAGAAGGATATTCTACACTATATTTGTTCTTCATTCTCTATTTGATGATCTTATGTTGTGCATTCGTAGATTTCCAAAAGGCGTTTGATACCGTAAAGAGACGCCCTTTGGCAAAAAATGATACTTAATAATACAAACGGGAAAATGTTTTAAGTAATATAAATCTCGTATAAATTATAATGGTGTGAAATAAGAGTGCGTCAGTGAAAATATGTCCCCCTTCTTATTGTCTTTATTTTTGAATGATCTCGATAACTTTCTGAGCGAGAGAAATGTTATGGGTTTAAATACAATAACTAGTGCAATTGAAAAGGAATTAGAATTATTTTTTAAACTTTTTGTCATTTTATTGACTTTATAAGTGACTTTAATTACCTGGGTGCACAATTTACAAAGAAAGGAAACTTTAAAACCTGCAAACATCATTTAGCTGAAAAGGTCAATAAAGCCATGTATAGTCTACTGAAAAAGGGCGAGTCCACAATTTTTCAATTAAATTCCAGCTGGATCTGTTTGATAAATTTTAGCCAATCTTACTGTATGGTTGTGAAATATGGGGCTTTGGTAATAATGAAATTACACAGGCACTTGGGACCAGGATTTTTTTTATCTAAAAAAATATCATTAAATCATTTTGTTTCCAGATTTGAGTTGTTTTGTGTGTTCTCTGACATGTTCGCTTGCTATTTAATGCTGTTTATACTATGCCAAGTTTTCAGATACCTCTCTCTGTACCATTACTTATAAGCTGATAATCAACCTAACAAACACGACATCTTTTTCGTCACAGCTACAATACATATGAGACTATCAATTTGTCTACAATGGTAAACGGCTAAAAAGCACTGTTGAAAAAAATCTTCGTGACCACTTCATCCAAAGTGGTATTCAAATATTGAAAATGGTTCTAAAACATTGAATTACCGACTATTCAAAAAAGATTATGGTATTGAAAAATATTTTGATATACTTAATGATAAAGATATTGCAACGCTATGTAAATTTCGACTCATAAATCAAAAACTTCAAAACTAGGTGATGAATATCATTATATACTAAAATGCAGGTCCTTCATGATGAAGGAAAAATATATATAGATAAGAAGTTTATAGTGAATTGCAATGAATACCACAAAAAAGTCTCCACTCCGCAAGTTGTGTCAATTTATCAGAATGATCAATAAGAAAATGAATTCTCTCATTTAGCCATTTACTCATCACCATGATTTTACCTACCACATCTTTTTATATGATACTTTGTATTTATCTCTCTTACTTTTTGTTAGTTTTTGTCATTTCTACTTTAAACTTTGTTCCTCACTGTATTTATCTTGTTTTACTTTTTTGTCTGTTGGCAATTTGTACTTCAATCTTTGCTCCTCAACAACTGTACATTAATATTGTAAAATATGCATGTTTATCTGTATATCAGTGTTTATACATAGGTTTAGCAGAATATAAGGTCCTCCGTAAACAATTGTTTCGTTTCCGGAGGTCCTCAAATATTTCTGGACCTCCACAATTCAATTTTAGGACATCCAGAAATATTTTAGAAGATCCTGAAATAGAATAAATTATAAACTATATAGTACTAGGCCTATCACAAGTACTGACCTAAGATGGCCTGGATACTCAGAAATTTTATTACCAGTAACTTGTGCTCGGATTATTTTTGTAAGAGATATTTAATATGGTTCTGCCTAAAAACCTGGCAAAAAGGGGGGTGTTATTCATCATATCTTTAGATAATCAATAAAACTGTATAAATAAATTCGTTTGGTCCTAAAAACAACTCTCCCTACGTTCATGTCCTTGGATCTGCTACTTATCGTGAAATATTTTTTGACTGGTTATAGTGTAAACATTCTGGCGGAAAATGTTCCCATACCTTTTCTGTAGTAGAACATAACCGAATTTTAAGTCAAAATATCTCCAGTGAACTACTTTTATTAGCATTGATATATCCTAATACATTTTCTATGGGGCCTACAGAAAGATTTGCAATAAACAATATTTGGTATTAAGAATGCAGGAATCACCCTTTATGAGCATATATGTGGTTTTAAATTATTTATATACATATTACATAACAAAAAGTGTCGTACATGCTAATTATATGTTGCTTGACTCCTACGAGAAGCAAATGATAATCATAAGATAATTTACATAGTTATGGGGGTAGTCTT
Organism: Perna viridis; assembly: GCA_037379345.1. Classification (NCBI taxonomy): domain Eukaryota; kingdom Metazoa; phylum Mollusca; class Bivalvia; order Mytilida; family Mytilidae; genus Perna; species Perna viridis. Next base: position 57,401,580 of record CM074513.1, read on the forward strand.
AATTATTATTTGCTTACTAACATATGTTGCACTTATAATTTATAATTCATATTATTCTCATGCGTGGAACTTTTTGCTGTGTACTCTAATCTACGTCATGTAGATTTGATTTCCTTAGACAAGTTGCATACACTCTTTTTAAAAAAAAAACCAAACAAACAAACAAACAGAAAAACAAAACAAAACAAAATAAAAAAAAAAACAATTGAACTTCTAAATAGTTTTATTGGCTACCATGGACACATATGGCTTTGAAAAACATTGTTTTTAAAGCTCCCGATGCAGCAAAAACATTGTCTACTGAACATGACAAATATGCTGTCGTACCAGCAGACACTGCCCGAAACAACATGGTTTTTGTCTGCAAAACGCATTACATTCAATGTTTATTTTCAGAGGTAGACGTAGAAAATAATAGCAGTAACAAGACATATACTCTACCACATTCTCTAAGGAAGAGATACATGTAGTGGAAAACCATAAATCTGTGCTATCATCTTTTGGTCTCTCTACCAAAGACGATGATTGTGATCTACTGTCTATGTACTGGATTCCTAAACTTTTATGAGCAACTCGGTGGGTTTTTCTAGAAAAGCATAGGACGCTTACCCTACCGGTGCACCTGGTCCATGCTTCCAGTTTTTAGTGGAGACCAAGTTGCTCATTTGCTTTTGTTACTTTGTATGTATGATTTTAGTTACTGTACGTTCTTTGTTGTGTATGTCTGTTTTCCATGTCGGGTCTTTGTCCCTGTATTACATTCTTTTGATTACCGCTACAACCTTGGTTCCCTTGATTACTCCTCCACAAGAATCCATACAAACAACGCCACATAGCTGTTTAAAGGTATCACCAAACCTCTTTCAAAACTTTTAACTTCTATACTCACAGCTGTCAAAGATGGTCTTCAGTCCTACCAAGACACTTGTAACTCCCGTGGTGGTATTAATTCAATGTGAATCCTAAAAAAAATTCGAAAGATCTCTGGAAATCCTCAATTCAAGATAATAATCAGAATACAATACCATTAAAACCCATGATTTTTCAACCCTTATTACTTCTATTCCCAAAATAATATTGTAATTTTATTTTATTAACTTAAGTAAGGTATAATTATGTATACTTCCTAAATTCCCCAAAAGGAGCCCTTTAAAACAAAGAATCATGGGAACGAATTACCCATGATTCCTCCTTCTTCTTGAGGCTTTCAAACAGGAAAGTCGAACTTGGATTTTTTTATTTTCGAAAATCGGCAATCATCTACGCCTATCTTGTAAATATCCAAAAGGATTACACAAATATTGCACAAAGTGCATCTGAGCAATCACTGTTTTGTAAAAATGAGTGATTCTGGGACAGAAGTCAACATGAAATTTCCGTCGACATCGGGGTCGTCTGCTACAGACGTTGCACGCGCTATAAAAACACACCTATCTAAACTACAAATGACTATTGTAAACAATCAAAACTGTGATTATGTGAAAGCTGTATACTGTTGGAATCAGGACAAGTAATAAGTTCTGAATATTTGTCACACATGACAGAAGTACTTCTACTTCTTTATAATCGATTAACTTTCCAAAAACCCGTAAAAAACGTCATAATTCCGTATGTCAGGTGTAACACAGTGTAGGTTCAAAAAAGCTAAAATAGTGAATTGCGCTATTGCAGAGGGTACGAAATTCGCCAAATTTTGCATGGAAGAATAATATATGTTCCTTTTGAGATAATGATCGAAATTGCATTAATTTTAGGCAAAAAAATATTCAATGCAAAAATAAAACTCTTTGTAAATGGTCAGATTTCTAAAAGTGTTCAGTAATCAAATTCTGTTATTAATGTAAGAACTTATTTACACAATATTCAATTCCAATTGATATTTCCTAAAAATGTACATACTTTCAGCAATTCTACGTCGACATTTGATAACATTTTCAGTACGAACAAAAAAGTTTTTGAAAATGTCTAGCGAAATGTCAGATGTCAATATTTTCCGGGTTCGTTAAGAAAATGTCAAGCTCCAACGCAACTCTACAATCAATTGGCAATGTCTTCTATGAAATGATAATACTTTGTATATGTACATACACTTAGGAACACACATATCTCATTTTTTTTCTTGTTTAAACCGTTCAAAACGGATAAATTTCGAACAAAACAGATGTCTAGCGATTTGTCGAACTTTCACTTTATGAACGTTTGGAACGTTTTTCGTTGATCGGGAAATGGGAAAATGAAACGGAAATAATTTCCGCTTTAGATAACAAGAACTAGACACTTATACTCGTCTCTGCAATTACAAGTTTAGAACATATGCAACTGAAAGAGACAAAAAAATCGAAAGGGATATAAAAAGACTAAGAGTATCTGTATTTTGTGTTATTAACAAACGAAAGAATACCCCCCCCCAAAAAAAAAAAAAAATAATAATAATAATAATAATAATTTCTTATAGTTTATAGGAATTATAAGCAAATGAAAAGGAAATAAATGAGTGGCTATCTAATGGATGTTGATGCCCGATTCTCTGATGGATAGAAAGCTCTTTTAATCGAAGTACTAAGTTGTGAAAGGTCCAAATTCTGCTATTGGTTCTTGTAACATAAAATCATACATGTATATCAAAATGCACATTTTAACTTATCGCAGGAGAAAGTTGCTATGTACCCTCTCTAGACAGAGTGTGCATATGTGTGGCGGTTGCATTCCACGCATTTGCAAATTTAATTTACCCGTAGTACTGATAATCAAATTAATTGATCTTTTCGATTTTTTAAAGAAATGTTTAAGATGTTTTAATTGCTACCAATCAAAAATTATTGTATATTTTGCTTTACTGTAAACGTGCTTCAATAAACAAGCCACTAAGAAACGAAAAGTGTCGAAAAACGTCGAATTCTGATGTTACCGCATGTGCCGCAATAGCGTACGTAACGTCTACAGCGAAAAATGGCCAAGATGGCAAATCGTTAAAGGATTATAAAATCCCTAAAAAGAGTCTCGTACAAGTAAATGTGTCTACCAGGACTATTCCGAAGATGAGCTGTCGGATTCAACCGATCCTTATGAAGAGCTGAGTTCAGACGGGTAGATTTCAGGATCGGATCAAGAAAATGACCATGAAAAAAACCCGGAAAGTTCAATGGGAAAACCGGACGATGAATCCGATTGCGAAAGATTTGACCCGTTGGAAACATCATCAAAGATGATTATTTCGGGTAGCATGGCCCGCTACGTTGAAAAATATTTTAACACACATTTGTCAGAAAATGGTGTAAAGGACAAAGTTCTGGAAGATTCTCAGATACCGGACAATGCTATCTTTACGCCACCGAATGTGGACAAATTCGTTGAGGATTTAATTTGTGACAGAAAAGCATGGCGCTTCATGAAGTTACATGACAATAGTTTCAAATTTATCCAGAAAAAGGTGGCCCAAGTTATGGGTCCCCTGTATAAAGTGTGGAGCGAGCTCGATGGTGTTAACCACGGTAAAGAAGCATCGGAGATGTCGATCGAAGAGGTGCTAAAATTGATTGAGAAGACCGTTCTGTTGGTCGGCCAAGTAAATGTTGCCTGTCTTTACCAGCAGAGGGTGAATTTCATGGCGAAAATGCTGAAAGGACTAAAACTCGTTAATCAAACTCTTTCTCAGAGCCAGGGTCTTCTGACAGAATCAGTGGAATCGGAGACCAGTTTTACAACATACTGGACAAAAAGAGTAAGAACAGGAAAAGGGCTCGAGGGATGGCAAGAAAGATGGGTCTGACCAAGAGACGGCGTAGGGACAACTCGTCCTTTCGGCCCGGCCCTTCCGGTTCTCAACAGGCTCCAGCGAAAGGGACTGGAAGGGGTACAACTTCAGACTCTAAGAACGACAGAGGTTTCCCAAGATGTGGAGGTCTCGGCTCCAGTACAAAAACGAGAGGATACAATAGAAGGTATGTTTTCTCAAAGAGATTGCACAATTTCTTCTCTGATAAGAGATCAGTTACAAAAAGTACAAACAATGAAAATAAATATACACCATCCAATAAGAGAACTAAAGTTTATCACAATAAACCAGATAGATATCACACTAGGGGGTCGCTTACAATTCTTCCAGGAAAACTGGAAAAAGTTGACATCAGATAAAAAAAAAATATTGGAAAGCATGAATTCTTACACAATAGAATTTACAGAAAAACCAATACAAGCAAGGTATATGACACCACGGTTCTCAAATCAAGAACAAAAATGCATAGATCAAGAAATATCAGAAATGATAAAAAAAAAGGTGCAATAGAAGAGGTAAAAAGCCAGAACGAACCAAACCCCAGTTCATGAGTCACCTCTTTGTAAGACCAAAGAAGGACGGGGGTATCAGACCTATTTTGAACCTCAAAGAGTTGAACAAAAATGTAAAATACCAGCATTTCAAGATAAAGGGTCTTCAAACAGTCAAAACCTTTTGAAACGGGGGAACTGGATGACGAAGCTAAATCTGAAGGAAGCTTACACTTGTGTCCCAATATTGGAATCTCACAGGAGATTTCTTCGATTCCGCAATGGTCAAAAAATGTACCAATATTGCACTTTCCCTTTTAGCCTCGGGAGTGGGCCTCGAATCTTTACGAAAATCATGAAACTAATTATAGCCCTGATGAGGCGGATAGGTATGAGGTTAGTTATCTGTTTGGACACGACATTTTGATAATGAATCAAAACAAAGAAGGTATGATAAGAGATCAAAACACTCAGGTTTGGGTACTACACAACTTGGGGTGGGTCCTGAACTGGACAAAATCGGAAATATAAACTCATGGGATGAAAATCGACTCCATAGAAATGAAAATATTCTTATCGGAAACGAAATGCTCAGGTATAGTTCAGAAATGTCAGAACGAACTGAAATCCGATCAAATATCAATTCACGACCTGGCGAGTCTGATAGGTACATTAAACGCAACGGCCGAAGCGGTCATCCCAGCAGCCCTGTATTGCAGGGAGATGCAAATGTGCAAAACAAAATACCTCCTGAAAATGGAGAATTACCATTCGTTAATCACGCTTCCCAAAGAATGCAAAGCCGAAATAATCTGGTGGGTTCAAAACCTAAAAAACTGGAACTGGAAATTCATCACCTCCCCAAGCCCGGATTTAGTAATAGAAAGCGACGCCTGTACAACCGGTTGGGGGCTGTAAACGTGGCCCAGAATATGAGAATGGGCGGCCCTTGGTCAGAAAAAGAAAAACTGTTACACATAAATGCGTTAGAACTAAAAGCCGCGCGGAATTCGGTCTCATGGCTCTGACAAAGGAACAGAAAAACATACATGTTCACTTGAAAATGGACAACATCAGCACTGTCGCGCATATAAACAAAATGGGCGGCACACGTTCTCCCCAGCTTCTAATAATAAGTCGCAATATTTGGAAATACTTTCACCTAAAAGGTAAAACCCTTTCTGCCGAATACATCCCCGGGGTCTTAAACGAAACCGCGGCCTGGGAATCCCGCCACACGGAAAGTTCCAACAATTGGATGCTAAACAAAACGGTATTGTTCAGATAAACAAAATCCTGGGCCTGGAGTTGATGGACATGTTTGCGGACCGACTGAATGCACAGTTGGACAAATATGTCAGCTGGAGACCGGACCCATTTACTTTTCTTACGGATCAATTTCAAATGAACTGGTCGAATGTGAAACCATACGCGTTCCCCCCATTTTGCCTGATTGCGCGGTGTCTCCGCGAAGGTGAACAAAGAGAAAGCAACCCTAGTTATTGTGACCCCTGCGTGGCAAACACAAACATTTTAACCCATGCTACTGGTAATGTCGATATCCGTACCGATTTTGCTTCCGCCAATGGCTAATCTGTTAACCAATCCAAAACGCTCAAATTAGTGGCATGGGAGGTTTCCGGCTTAGTCGAGAAACAGCATTACTTTCGAAAGAAGCTTCCAACCTACTGGTCAGCTCATGGAGACCAGGTTCGAAATCAGCTTGTAACAGCTGCTGGCGACACTGGGGTCGCTGGTGTAGTGAACGGGACCATAATTCCACTCAGGCCTCTGTGGAATCTATAGCGAACTTCTTATCGCATTTATTCTATCTTGACTATGAGTATAGTACAGTTAATATCTATAGGTCTTCGATTTCAGGTTTTCAGGATGAGGTTAATTCCGAGAAAATAGGCAAATATCTCTTACTGCGACGAGTGCTCGCAGGGATATTTAATGAACGCCCCCCTCTTCCAAGATACACCAAAACATGGAACGTGGATATAGTTTTAAGACATACAAACGGCTTAGAGCCGAATAAACAGTTGAGTCCAAGGGATTTGACGACCAAGTTGACAATGCTTTTGGCTTTAACTTCAGCAGGCAGGTCATCCGACTTACAAAAGCTTGACATAAATTTCATGGATATACAGGGCGATGAAATCGTTTTTACAATTATAAAGCTTACAAAAAATCGGAAAACGGGTTCATTACCCCATAATGTTACTTTCAAATCGTTCCATGAAAACGACAATCTTGACGTTAGGCAGTGTCTCCTAAGTTACATTGACAGAACTGTAAGCATTCGAGATATCGACTCCGGACAGTTGTTGATCAATTTTATAAAACCTCAAAACAAGGGAACAAGGGAACATTTGAAAAAAATTTATCGCAAGTCAACTGATAAAGAAAGCCAAAGTTTCCAATCAATTGTCCTTAAGTGTTAAAAAAAAAGCGTAAATGCTTGTATATATAAACAAACAAACAAACAAACAAAAACAAAACAAAAACAAAAAAAAAACATGTAATGAAATTATAATTTTATGAATAAACTTAAGTAAGGTAAGCTCCCACCCGGAGCTCCCACCCATTGATTGCATGTATATTTACCATGTTTTCTTTTTCCATCATTTCCAGTGTGCAACACAAGAAGTAGCCTGACCAAAAAACTGTTTACCTACCATTCGACGATTTGCACGGACATTTCAGCCAGTGTTTAACAGAACTGGGTTTGACGAGAGAAATTCAGAGGCAATTTCCTTCTTTGAGAAAGTTTTGTTATTAAAATAAATTTTTGGAATTAGCAATTTGTTTCGGAAGAGAAGGCAGGAAATAAAAAGTTGAATTTATGATAGGAAGGTTTATTGAGTGAATTGACATTTGACAATATATTTTGTATATATTTAAGATTTTAAATTTTATGAGTCTAAAAGTAAAAAGAATGGAAACGAGGAATATGTCAAAAAGATAATCGGTAATACTGGGATTAGGAAAGTCTGCATAGTGCATGTTACGTCACAATTGCAAGAGTAATCAAGGCAACCAAGGTTATAGCGGTAATCAAAAGAATGTAATCCAGGGACAAAGACCAGACATGGAAAACAGACATACACAACAAAGAACATAAAGTAACTAAAATCATACATACAAAGTAACAAAAGTAAATGAGCAACTCGAACTCCACTAAAAAGTGCAAGGTGCTCGTAAAGTGGTAGTAGAACTAAGACAGCTGCTACGTCACAATTACAAGGTGCCCGTTACGTCATAGTTAGTGTTGATCACAAATCTAGAACACGTCAGATCGATATTAAGGTCAGTCTATAGTTGCAGTTTTTAATAGTTAGCAGGAAAATCAATATATTAACAAAAAAGAAAGAGAAACCCCTTAACAAACACTAAAACAAAACACACAAACACACACACACGGAAAAAAAATCCAAGTATTTCCCTAAACAGCCTCATTTAGAAGGAGGAATCATGGGTAATTCGTTCCCATGATTCTTTGCTTTGAAGTGCTCCTTTGGGAGGAATTTAGGAAGTATACATAATTATTACTGAAGTTTATTCATAAAATTATAATTTCATTACGTGGGCTTCGCGCACTTATAAAATTCTAAATATTTTGATTGACAACATATTTGTCCAGTGTGGTGGACGTGTTTTTTTCAACAAATGGTCGGCATTCCAATGGGAACAAATTGTGCTCCTCTACTCACTGACCTTTTTTTTTACTCTTACGAGGCTGACTTTATTACTGATCGGATCCAAAGGAAGGAACTTTGCTTAGCCAGATTCTCGGTTGATCTCGGTTTCCGCTATATAAATGACGTATTATCCTAATTTCGAGGATTATATACATCCCATATACCCTAAAGAAATGGAGATAAAGAATACTCCAGGCACTGTGAAGTCAGTCTCATACTTTGACCTACACTTAGAGATCGATGGTAAAGAAAAACTATTGACCAAACTACCGGTATAAGACAAACGTGATGGCTATTCATTCCGTATTGTCAACTTTCCTTTAATCTGTGGGAACATCCCTTTAGCACCTACTAAACTCACACGTTATGCCAGAGCTTGTTGTAACTTCGCAGTCTTTCTGTACCACGCTAGACTTCTTAAAATCAGGCCTCTGGGACAGGGTTATGTCGCTACAAGATTGAAGTCATCACGACAGAAGTTTTATGCTCGTCACCATAAACTCGAGAACTATTACGGTGTATCCATCTGCATCATGAAAACCGATTTGTTCAATGTATCACATTTTTCCTTTCTTCTACCGTTTACCCCGGGATTTGACTTTTTATGGCCATTTCGGCTGGTGTTTCTAGAAAAACAGAAGCAGGTCCATGCTCCCAGTTATTAGTGGAGAACTAGTTGCTCATTTGCTTTTGTTGCTTTGTACATGCTATTTTGGTTACTTTATGTTCATTGTTATGTGTATCGTGTTCCCCGTCTGGTCTTTATCCCTGGATTACATTCTTTGGATTTCCGCTAGAATCTTGGTTCCCTTGATTACACTTCGGAAACAAGATAAATTTAACCTATGATACGAATTTATAAAGAGATCCGGAAGATTCACAATTACTTAATCACACATTGAAAAATACTTTGAATATATGTAATTTGTACTTTTTTATACTTCAGCTGGCTACTTTCATGGTTGGTCAGTGGAATATACAGGAAATACCTTGAAGAGCCTGGATTCTTGGTGATATTGTAACAAGCAATAATAAATAATGAATTAATAAATATTTATTCTGTTGTTAAAAAAAATCACACATTGTTCTGGGTGTCATAAAACATTTCACTGAAGTTACGCGACTTCATATATGCATAGAACTACGAAGTCTGATGTTTTATGACTAATTGTTATAAGACATCGTCAACACTTCAGATTTAAGTTTTTCCTTTTTCTTGTGACATTTTGAATTTTTCTGCACGTTCCTGTACCTCGTGATTCATGACGTGGCTGACATGTGTAAATTTTTTATATCAATACTTGTCTCCAATCCATTTTGTTATACACGTTATGGCCAATTACAATTAAGTTTACTAGGTTTTTAAACCAATAAAGCTGAGTCTTTAAAACCTATCATATCGTTCTATTTGTTATTGTTTTGTTTCACTCTTTTTATATTTTATGTTGTTACTGTTGCAATTTCAAAGTCGAGGGAATTGGTCGGGGAAGGTTTAGGCGGTATGTGGAGGTAAACACTTGTACTTATAAAACAAGGGCGGATCTAGACACTTTGAAAAGAAGAGGTGCCAGCGGGGGGTTCCTCAGAAAAATGTGGAGTGTGAAGACATTATTTGCCATTTTTTGTCAATTTTACACATTTAAATGACAAATTTTCCAATAAATATGGGTGTTCCAACCTCCTGCACCGCATCTGGGTTCGCCACTGTAACATGTTCGGTTTCATTAGGTGTGGGTAGTGATAATCTAGTGATATTTAAGGATCTAGTGATGTTTAAGAATGACACGGAAGTAATGTTTGTTTTGTTTTTCACTACCAAGTCTAACATACAGTACCCGTAAACCTTTTCTTGATTTAGATATTACCCTAAAAAATGGCAGCCTTCATACAAGAAATTATGACAGAAGAAACGACTGATTTTCCTATTGTTTATTTTCCATTCCCAGATGATGATATTTCCGAAGCACCCTCCTTTCTTCGTATTTGTAATAACGTGCCAGATTTTAATGAACGCAATAGATTCCTCACAGAAAAGTTTTTGCCCCAGCGGTACCGATTTCCGTTACAAACTTCTAAAACATTAGTTTTTTTCACCGTTACAAAAGTTGGATACAAATATAAAATAGCACTTGTAGGTTCTTAATTAAAAATGGTGTTGCTCACCCTTTTTTTTTAAAGGCAATATTGCATATAAAATCAGATGGATTTATCAACTGCTTAATTGATTTGTTCATAAAGAATATGATTTTCAACTCATTGTCTATCATTTCAATCTTGTTTTCATAAATACAGATATTCGACCCCTAATTATAACCCTACGTAAAAACTAAATCATTTTAGCTGACCTGGCCATAAGCAATGTGAACAATTGCCATCACTTGGCGTCCGTCGTCGTCAACAATATTTAAAAACTCTTCTTCTCTGAAACTACTAGACCAATCAGAACCAAACTTGTATGGATATTCCTTATGGTATTCTGCATAGATCTGATATGGGGATTTTTGATCCGTCGAAAATAATGGCCGCTGTTTCTAAAAAATAGAACAAAGAGGTCAGTCAGATAATTTTTCTCATAAATCTCCAAAACCGTTAGATTTAGCCAATTCTTTAAATTGCCAAAATGATTCTTATTGTAAGGCCTACAAAAGTCAAAGTTGTCAGATGACTCCTTGTTAGAGTTATTGCCCTTAAAAGGTGAAAGATAGCGGTTTTTTTTTACAGTTTTTAGCCGACATCTTGTAAACTATGATAGATAGGAAAAAAATTTAAAATGATGAAATGATCCTTATGATAAGACCTACAAAAGTTTGCGGGTATCAAAGCTGTTGGACAATTCCTAGTTAGAATCATTGCCATTGAAAGGTGAAAAGTGATGTTTTTAGCAGTTTTCAGCCAATATCTTGAAAACTCTAAAAGATAGAGAGAAATTTGATGAAATAAATCATACCTGTCTTCTTGAGTCAAAATTGTCGGACAATTCCTTGTTAGAGTTATTGCCCTTGAAATGCAAACAAAAAATTAACCAGGTGAGCGATTCAGGCTTCTAGAATTGCACTACATCAAATTTTTGGTTAATTTGAAGAAGTGTCATCGTTCTGTCACCATGGATTTGATTATTATTTTTTATTATTATTATCAGAGCTTACTTAAAGGTGCGTTTACATGCACTTATTGAAGACCTTTCGGTGATCTCTGTAAGTATTTACTATTTTTATTAAGGTTATACGATGATGCATTTGTTGCCTATCTGTCCGCTTTTCTAAATTAAGGACCTTTTCAATTCAGACTGGGAATACTGTTGGTGGAAAAAGAGCGAGGGACTCCAACAGCATTGTCAAGCATGCGAGTCCTTCTTCGCTTCCTAGAAATCTTGCCTTGGGAGGATGACACAAAGTCAGAATTACTGAAATGGGAATAATTCTGAGCAGTAATATTAAATAATAGGTTCTTGAACGAGTCTCTGTTGAAGATCTGGGATTTCTTCTACGGGTGTGAGAAAGTTCTTTTTTTTTACGATTGGAGCGCTGAGCAACGAGTGAAAAGACGAAGAATCTCTCACACGAATGAAGAAAAGTCCAGATCTTCAATAGATTAGGAATTGTAATAACGCATTTCTTCCGTTTTACGACCAAAATCTGTGGTATTACAATGGAGCTCAATGAGCAATTTGCATAAAATATGTGTCGCAGTACTGGGCACCGATTAATCACGTGCGGTTTAACAGTAATCACCTTGAAAATTTCGTTATATAGTATATATTTAATTTTAAAGTTTTTGTATAATTTGAATATATCAAAAAACATTGTCATACAAAGATGTAGACCTGCGTACAAAAGAAATGGATTAATTTATTCATTTGAACTTTACTGGACTACTTTCACTTTGCGTGTTTCGATTGGCTATTTTACCCATGACAGACACGGTCACGTGCACCTGTCTGTCTTAGCTGTCTGTCATGAACAACGAAAACGGAAACGGAAGAACCGTATTTCTCAATTTCACATTAAATTTAAGAAATGTATTTGAATATCATAATAAAAGCCATATGGAAATCAAGAAGTTGTATTTTTGAATTCATTGTTTGTGCAATGTCAGAACATTCTTTCACATTTTGGAAGTTTTAGGAAGTATTTCTATAAAATACATTTATCAACCACACGCATATAGAAGGGTGCTTAGTTCGTGATATTTACCAATTTGTTCAATAAAGATAAATTAAATATGACAATCAAATTTTATTCTTAAACATTAAGAACAGCAATATAAACAACAACCGTACAAAATAAATTACAAATTTCAAGTTTCTTAATTACGCTAAAATAACGTGTCGTGTTAAGATGAATCAAATGTGTATTTCTACATGTAAATGGCAATGTATAAAGCTACCACGCATCACTTCTCTATACAGTGTATTATACAATATGCTTGTATAGTGTCTGAACAGAGTTTTTTGTGAATAAAAATAATCCTTGACAATAAATATGTTATTTCCAGCTCTCTGACTGGTGTTATTCGAATGTTCAGCTATTCCAGACACTTTGATATTAAACTTAATTTCGCGTAAAAATATATTAAATTGTGTTTAAGACGTAAAAAGGGGCGTAAAACCTGTAACTACTATTAGAATAGAAACACGACTTTCAAAGGAAATTTCGATCTATGTTGTATCTTCAGATCTATGACTGTATACTGAGTGCTGAAGTAATATGTAGACAACAAACAAGTATGATAATATACAGATAAATCCGGATATAATATAATGAAACAGGGGGAAATTAGCACTAAATACACTGTTGCTGAAGAAGGGATAGAACCCTCACTATGGCAAGAATAAGCTTTAATTATTTCGCACCAGAAAAGAATCAGCGCCTTTTCTCTGTTTGTTTTGAGACGTTAAAAATCCACTGTAATTATTGATACAGAGCCATTGATGGATAAAATACCAGCTTAGACACTAAGATTCAATTTTTTACATTACTAAAAAGTTTCTAACATCGAAGTAAAAATATGTTTATCTAAACCCAGACAGAGTAACAGTATGTTCTAACGCCTTCCTCCGTAATGATGCAATGCTTGTACCTCGCCAGGCCTCGCCTATTTCCTGCATGCCACAGGTCATCTGTGTGGTCGACATTGCCGGTGGTGAATTAGAATTAGACTGTATAGGCGACGAACAACTAGCAACTTGGACACCATATCCCGAGTTATAGATGGAACTTCCATTTGGCATAGTCAAATTGTTACCGAGAGACACGTTTACAGCATCGGCAAGTCCAGTAATGGAAACTTGAGAACCAAAGCTTTGACCAAGTCCTTGTCTTGGTAGTGACGTAGGAAAAGTAAGAGGGTTACCGTTGATCGACCCTCCTAAATTAGACATTCCAGACATCCCTGACATTCCAGACCAACGTGTATCTGAAGGGTGAAAACTGCAGATACCATCATTCATCGATCCGAAGTGAGGCAGTCCGGGAGATGGTAGTAAAGCTCCCGGCGTTCGGAACACATTTGTTGTCTTCTTCCTTTTCTTCCATTTGGCCCGTCGGTTTTGAAACCAGACCTAAAATCATAGAGAAGGAATCAATATATTCTGAAATTTATTAACTGTAAAAAAAAGATTACGCTGTGTTAATATCTACACGTTATAACTCAATTATTAGACACGATTTATATTTGCGCCAAACAGAAAGTGGTAATATTGCGTTAGCAGTGGACATGAGTCCAAGGTCTCAAATCTGAAGGAACTTGAAAAATGTGCAACATAAACCAAATATAACACAGAAAATGAACCTGAGACAACACATTGTCAAAGAGATCAACCACTATCTAAGTACTGTAAACATAAAGACAGACAATGACTACAAAGCTTTATTTTCTTACAAGGGACATTTAAAGGCAAACTTTTAAGAAACCAATTATATTGGAGCCATGCGAGGCGATCCTCAGTAGTGCTGTTTACTTTATAAGTTGTGTCTTCCCTTCTCACTGACAACAAACACGCAAGCCAAATCAGAAACGTGACAACTTTTATATCCTATTTTGATTGTTTAAACCGTTTGGGATGTGCACACCAGACGCTGATCCTCCGTGATATGCTAATTCTTTCCCCCAGTGTAGTGGGCTTTACCTTCAACGTCAACATTGATTTTCTTGTTTTATTTATAAACATGTTATCATCTTCCTAATCATGTAAAAATATTAGGATTTAAGGTTCTTTATTCTGTACCTCCCCCCCCCAAAAAAAACCCGCACAGACACAAAAACACTAACACACGCGCGCGCACATAAAACAATTGGTACAACAAAGGAAATTGAAATGTTAAATTGTAAGACAATTAAATCATTAATCTACGAGTGATTTAATGCACTAACCTTTTTTCATTATTTGTGTTTTTTTCATTGATTTGATGATTTATTTTCAATTTATACATATATAAATTTTGTGAAAATTAAATATTTTTAGTGTGATATTCGGATAAGATCAATTTACATTCGCTCTCTTGTTTTAATATCTTGAAGCAGTTTAATGAAACTCTACTAAGATAAGGCTAATAAGGACTTTCTTAGGGTCATTTTAAAGCATGTCTTCAACAACACATTTAAACACAATCATAATGAAGATTGTCCTTAAACAATCGAAAGATGATATGCATACACATCACTTAGGTAATCGTTGTTTTTGTAAATAAAAATAAAATTGAAGGAAACTTTTGTAGTTATCGAATTTAGGTAGAGTGTAACAAAGACTATTTTTTCAGTAATTTTGCACGTGTTTTATCAATAAGCCAAATGTTTCATATTGTGTAAAAAATTAAAAAGACGGATTTTCCATAAAAATATACATATCGGAAAATAACGGATTTTTTTTTACATTTTCATTTTGATTTGAAGAATACTATGATGAATAGGGGATTTGTATATACGTCTGCATGCAAAATCAAACATGAATTGTACTACTACTATTTGTTTATATCATTCTCAAACTACTTGTATTTGAGTGTTAACCTGTAATAAATCGCACGTTAAACCCCAACAAACAAACAAACAAAAACCTGTAATAAAATTATATACACCTGTATAGTTGAATATGACTTAAGTAAGTAAAGAATTAGAACTGAAACAGAGCAAAACTGAGTGTAATTAAATACATGTAATTAATGTACAATTTTTATTATTAACGTGCAACAGCCTCATTTGTTTAAACATGAGATTTTGTGAATTTATTCTAAGTGAAGTCCACAAGTGTGCTAAATTTAGTATGAAATGTAGATTATCCCCAAATTTAAGATTATTTCAATCAACAGATTTAATTTAGGATCACCGACACGTCTAAGATACAGGCTTAAATAGTTGGTTGAGCTATTCATCATAGCTTCCTGCTGTGTGATTTTACTGGTCAAGTTCACGATTCATCTAGCTAGCTATTCATCAGAGCTTCCAGATTTACTATGTATCACTCCGCTAGTCCTCTGAACAGGATATGAAAAAATACAAGGCGTGGCACTACTCATTACAAATCCGCGAAGCTGTTTCCGTTGTACTGTACTAATTTGCATACAGGGGTCAGTTTAACGCTGAGTGTTAATTTGAAATAACGAATATACCCTCTGTGCAGGAGATTGCTAGCTTGCTAGGGTGCATAGTGCTAAAATACGTGAGAATCAGTGACGCACATACAATGGATAAGCGACCTCTACCATGATAAAAATTACACAAGCCAAGTTTAATCATTGAATGAACTTCCAAACTCAGGTTACTTGGTCTACGACGAAATATTTAATCTTAAGACAGATTTTAGGATTGTTTATTTGATTTTAAACCGATGTCAGAATAATAATTGCGTTTTTATCCATCTTAATAAAAGAAATTACAGAAACTTTGTGACTGAAAAAATTTTTTTTTCATAAAACATTTAATTCAAGCCTACTTAATATTGGTTTTAAAAATACATAAAATGCGTAGTTGCACGCTCATTCTAATAACAAATAGCTTCGTTATTACACAACTTTCTACACTGTTTGCTTTTTGTCGGCGATTTAAAGGCTATCACTTCTATAAATTTATCCGGAATTTGACTCTATTTGCTCAGACCACAGCATTAGTTAATTGACGGTCAATAAAGGGCTTTTACAATGGCATTGTTAATATTCAAATCAAAAAGCAAATAAAACACATCCATAAAAGATTTAAGAATTAATACAATTAATTGTTAGACATGTAACAATGACTGTGCTATCGAGTTCTGAACGTCGGTGTTCTGCAAATATTTATAGTCAGTTTGAAAGATCGCTTGCGATGTATATTCAAAATCACGTTCGGGCTGAGATAGAAAGATTTCTAAAATAATTTTTACTTACGTACCTCAGTCTCCAAGCATCTTAGAATTCTTCGCAGGTTTATTTTATTAGATCAGACATTACGAGAATCTGTATTTGTTAATCGTATCTATTGAAAGCCTCTGATACAATTTACTGAAGTTCTATTGGTACTCGCATCCACACACATTTTACCTATATTGTCGGAGTTATATTGATTCTTATCACATCATTTCACACAAAGTGTTTATGATATATCTTCTTCTTACTTTATTCATTTATTCTTATTACAATTTAAAATGTAATGATCTCTTTGTTTGATTTGAGTATATTTTCTCGTTCCCTTTAAGAGACATTTATCAAATTGAAGTGACGTAGTAGTATATCATACTTGTAGAAAAAAACCTTCGACCCTTGTGTCACAGATGTTCTCAAAATGATTCCATGCCATCAACCCCACTCTGTACAATTTTAAGACAACTAAGCATCCTGGGGTGGGGTTCTCGAAGCTATCCTAAGATATGTCTTAAGTCACGTCCTAAGACCAACTTTAGGATGGAGTTAGGACGTTAGATTGTGTCTCGAAGCTATCTCAGACATGTCTCAAGTTAAGACGTCATAAAGTCATCCTAAGTATATTTTGTGAAATGCTTAAATTATTATTTATATTATGTTTTTATTAAAAATATTAAATGCGGGTAAATGGTTGATATTGTTATATCAAATAAACAAAAATGCACATATGATAAAGCAAAAACCTTTTGATTATCGGGGTAAGGAGGGGGGCTATGGATTTTTTTCCAAAAAAGTTTTGTTTCACATTTTTGGTGAACAAAAAAAATCAAATGATTGCTTCCTAATTATATGCATGTGAATGAATTTAAAAACTGAATGAAGTTATTTATTTCCGATTGTTACATGTATGTATTAGAAAATAGGAAATTAGCAATATTTTTAGATTTTTTAATAAAGTGTCTCTGAATCATTAAACATCAGGTCATAGTTTAAAATCATGCACATTCCTTAAACATATGTTTGAACCGATGCGTGCCGGTCATTCTGTGGTAATTTTTTCGATAAGATGATCTTAAAACGCCTATTTAGTCGTCCTAAAGTTTGGACGAAAATTGCGACTCATTTTAACTTATGATGGCTTCGATAGTCTTAGGACACGTCTTATCCTTAAGATAGTTTCGAGAAACCCACCCCTGGTAAATATATACGAAATCGCTTTCTAAAATTAGGAGTGGTGTCGCACCAATACTTTATAGCAGACTTATATGGTAGCTTAAACTGTTGTAGTATTGGAGATAAAATTATGCGTTCTAGGATGAAACTGTACTCATCACGTTAATATATGCATTTTATTGACATAATGGATAATTTCATTATACACATCTTAGGATAAAACCTATTTCTATTTTCTACAATGACAATGTATACTTCTCACATGATATTTTACTCAAACGGAGCTTTTTATATTAATATAGTATTTAATCTTTGTTCATAAGTCTTTTAGTGGCACTGTATATGAAATGTTAACATATCAAATAACGGTATTGTGACTACTACATTGTTCCACAAATTCTCTGTAGTTCGAGTAAAACACTTTCTTAACTAATGCTTTTGAAATTAGAAATGACATGTAACAATTGAGTTGATAAACCTATTCTTCCCTGACTTTGTTATAACATACTACTCCCTATTATAGATAGTTATACTTTCAATGATAAACTGATAAACTGATAAACTAAAATTGGTTAAAGGTTAATAAAAAAAAACATATGACTTGAATTGTGCCGTGTTATTGTCTGTAAAAATACTAGTTAAACATGCCAAGGTGTACAGGAGTCCAATCTTCTTTATTTTGATACACAAACTTTTATTATTTAACATCATAATTTTTACTCCTGCTAAAAGAAGTCATTTAATATATAGCATATTAAGAAAAAACTTTTATCATATTTCCTATAGCGATTATATTCCCTTTCATATTGCCTTTAAAATAAGAAAGTTTAATCCTCTAGCTCTCGTGTCATATTATGAAAACATGGAAAGCTATCAATTCCGAACCTATTTTCGCCATCGGGGAAGAGTCTCCAATCTTACCCGCATGGTATTTTTCACTGACAATCGTGACTACTAGCACGCAATTGTAAAACCTAGAGAATTCCAACTAATATTTCAGTCCACACGCGGATGAAATTGAAGATTCTCGGGTGTATTTCATCATAGAATGATGCTGAGAAAAGTTAATAGTCTAATTATCTTGGTGTCAAATGAAAATGAAGTCCATTTCTTTAAGGATATAATATAATCTGTATGATAATAATGGTGTCGATTTCTAGTGTGACATCCATATATCAGAACCCTGTTTAGACAAACAAATGGAAAACCATATCATCACATTTAGGCATTATTATAATAGAGTAATTAACATTCATTTGAAGTCTACGAATTTAAGGTAAATGAATAGTTATAATCCCTTTAAATAAAACAAGAATCATAATATTCAACAATTATCATTATCATAAAATAAATCATATTCCCAGATACAACGTATTTTATATACGTACCAACGAATGGGTACTCATCAAACAATTCGTTATATGGAATAAATATATCAAGAAAACCATCATTATTTCTTTTCATCTCATAAAGAAATTTTCGTATGGTTCGCTGGCTGTTATACTAATATGAAAAATATGTCGATCTTAAAAGAAAATAAATTAAAATTTATTACTGGAGAAATCCATCAATGTATAAACTTATTCAACTGTCAAAGAACTTAGCAATATAGGTAAATACTTTATGTTGGCTGAAAAATTACTTTAGTGATATAGTCATTTTCTAAAGCAAAATTTTCTATTAATTTTGATGATTAATACTATTCATAATCTGCAAAATGTCCATATTTAACTTATCTGTGTGGTGAATGCTATTGAATTTGTTATAATTTGTATGAATTATACCTATAAGCTGAATTGCTTTTGGAAAAAATAAAGTATTAATCATATGGTTGCTAATTCAAATAAATTTGGATTATTAGAAATCATTTTTGTATTTTCACTAATTGTTTTACAGTTGAAAACGGCCGAAATTAATTTTACTAGCAACGAAAAAGATAACATCGTATTTAGTAAGTCAAGATCCTCTGTAAAAACATATTTTTTTATGTAATTCTCCGTTCACTGAAAAACAGAACTGCCTGAAACTATTTTATACCGAAACTTTATAATCTATAAAAAGAACAGTCTAAGATTGTTATTCATTTTTTTTATTTGTTAGTATTTTATTTATTAACACTCATATTTATGATTGTGATCTATGGAAATACTTCGTTTAAATTGTAATTTATCTGTTTATTTATTTTTTTTTTTTTTTGCAAAACAATAGTGCTTACAAAATAAAAAAATGTATTGCGATTATGAAAAATAAGTAGTTATAGATCGCTTACGAATAACGTGAAAAGATATTTTTGGTCATTTTTGTAAATACAAAAGGAATACACACTTGGTTCAGTTTAGTGAATGCTCTGGCGATCCTCAAATATTGCCCATTTTTTTCAATCACTTCACTAATGCTGCATCGCTTCAGCAGGTGTGCCAATGTAGAATTATTTTTGTAATGTTGTTGAATGTTTTTTTTTATTATCAATGTTTAACAAACATGACAAAACTACTCATAAAGTAGAAAATACTTTCAAGGTGTACTGGATTTACATCCTTTAATTTGGTACTGATTATGGTACTTTGTGATTTAAACTGTACTCGTGGGCTACCATATAGAACAAAAGAAAGTTGACCCGGGCAATTCAAACAACCAACTATTTTTCTAAATATTAAGCATAAAGTTTTTATTTGTTGACAATTCCAAATAAAAGGTTCATAATCGTCGGTCAATTTCAAAGCAAGTGGTCGGGAATTCTTATTTATCTGGGACAAATAGACTTATTCTAAAAATATTCTCGCTGAAGTGCAACTGAATGAAGTCATAAAACACGACAAAAAAATTAAAATATCATTGTTCTCTATACATACATCACGTACCACCGACTACATTATGTTCCGTCAATTTTTTGCAGTACGATTGAAAGAGTTTTTAACTGTAACTAAAATATCTCTTTGATTTAAATATATTAATGTATCTATATGTATTTCTTCTCGCGAAAGTAAAAATTAACACAATATTTACGTATATTATCCTTTGAATTCAATGCATCAAATAAAGGATTTGAAATTGAAACTTGAAAAAAAAATTACGAAAGTACTAAAACACGGAAGTCTCGTAGTAAGTGGTGACTATCACGGGGTACATCCTAGAGCCGAAATTAGAACTTGCGACTCGCAGTTATAAAATTGGGGTTACCAAATATTTCTTTTAACTGTTCCCATTGAAAGACTACTTTTAAATAATTATTTGTTAAAAGTGTTATTCATATTAACGAAATTCATGAATTACGATATTTAGCTAACATGAAAATGTATAGCTCACATTTTCATCCCGGTGGGGTTGTTGTCTGACATATATACTACATATTCTCATTGTATGTATAATCTATGTATAAAATATTCATATACTAAATATGTCCACATCATTACATTATAATATTTCGTTTTAATAATGACATAGGTTAATAAGTGGATTCATCACAGTTTCATACATATATATTTTTAAACAGTTTTATGCATCGGAAACTCTTTAAACACTCTACAAATTTACAAATATCTGTTAAAATTACCTGGACCCTGGACTCGGTCAATCCAATTCTAAGGGCAAGTTCTTCTCTCATGAAAATGTCGGGATAATGCGTTTTGGCAAAGTTTCTTTCCAATTCATTGAGTTGAGCTGGAGTAAATCTCGTCCGATGCCGTTTCTGTTTAGTACGTTCGTTATCTATCTCTGATCCGCTATCAGGTTCCTTTGAGGACCCACTGTCACTATCACCTCTGGTTATCATTGGAGGAGGGTTACTACTCATTGGGGTTATTGGCTTCAAATCTGTAATATCAAGTAGGAAAATAAAAATAAAACTGAAGTATTAACTGACCTTTTTTAAATAAAATTTCTTATTATTATAATATACGAGAAATGGCGTACAAGTTCAAATTTATTTTATTTATGTTGCATGCAGAATTATTTTAATATACAAATGCTGAATGAAAGCGTGGTCATAATTGTACAATGGACCGCTATTTCAAGATTTGGGATAGAATTAAAGTATTTTACAATAAGAAAATTGAGAGGAATAAATGTTTCAACTGTATAAAATTGCAGTCAACATCGTCACAACATAAAAAGCCGTCAGAACGGTTGCGTTTATTTATTCATGTATATATATAAGTTACAAAAAGATAGCTGCATCTTCAGTATTCGTCTTTTGAAGAAGAAGATCGTTCTTTCTATCCGCCACTGGCAATTATCACTTAATATAGATCATAATAGAAAATCAATGGGAGACCTAATGAGTAATAATTAATTATATTAGTTACCGAAATTGTAATAATGTATTGTCACAGCGAGGCTAAAATTTAATCAAATTTAGGTAATTTTCTTCTAAACAATCCAGCAGAGAAAGGAAAAGATTTAATTTTCCAACAAATAAATTGAATAAGAGATAAACCAACCGCCTTGACGTGTCTAATTCTTCAATTAAACTACGCGGTCTCACTGGTCAACGTTAACTATCAACCTGTAAGGCGATTCTTGTTCTAGAAAAATATAGAAATATTTGAAAATTGATCTTACCCGTTTTAGACGTCTTCGAAAGTGGCTCTTGAAAAAATAATGAAGAATTTGTAACTCCATCCATTTCTGCACACGCCAGAAATACAAGTTGCGCTAGATTTTTCTTTCCAATTGCTTTTTAACACTCTCTGTCAAGTGTCTTGGCTGTTGCAAAACACGGGATCTGATTGGTCGAGATTTTTCTTTGAAATGAGTGGACAGCGCTGTTAGAAGTCATGCTGGCTCTCCGATATTCCAAGACCAGTGTAATGTAGTCAATAAAATAAGAGATTTCGTACAGAGAAATAATATTGTTTTATCCGATAAAATACCAGAAGAAAACATTACCAATTATTAGTTTAGCATACAATAAACGTTGACAATAATACCAAACCGAGAAAATTATGTACAAATTTGCCCTGTTCAAATATTACAGGCCTTTAAAGGCAAATCGAATTCATCTGTAATTTGTACCATTGTAGTTGTTATTCAAATATTACTTCTTCCTCTGAATTTGGGCGAGGGAATACTTCGCTATTAAATTTTGCATGCATAACTTTTAATGAAATTATGCTGTTTTTGACACTACACACGAACTCTTGTAGATAAATATAAGAAGGAATTGAATAAAAATGTAAAATTACGAGGCTGAAATTGAGAATAATAAAAAAATTATTTAAAAAAAAAATCATATTTTCAATTTCTAATGTGAATAAAACAATTTTTTTTTTAAATGACTAGGAAAATGTTGTCGAATACTGAAACATACACAAGATATAACAGAAATTAAACATTTTAATTATATGTCATAAAGTCTGAAGGAGTGAATACATTTCGGGAGATTTTTCAAAGATAACTATGGAACGGAGATGTATGTAAGGATTATTGACATTACAGGAAAGTAAAAGTTACAACAACGAAAAAAAAAAAGAGTTAAAAAAAGATTTGACGAAAATATGCAATGTGAAAGTTATAATCAATCCCGGAATTATACACCGGAAACTTATCATCTTAAAACTGATTATGAGGTTTTTTTTTTAAAACTCCTTATTTTTAGATTAAACTATATTAAGAGTAACGATGAAATATTATATGATTGTTGTTTTTGTGTGTGAATCATTCTCGATAATTAGAAGCAGAAAAAATGTATAGACAAAAATGAATAATGTTGTCTACAAATGTAAAAAAAATTCCATTGTCCAAAAACCATTTATGTTGATTTATACTGTACAAATATATCTTAAATTATTGTGCCGTAAATATCTATTTTTTATGACAAACATCCGAAACGTTTTACGTCCTAAAATATATTTGTTTGTTCAAAATAAAAACAATATTTTTTTAAAAATGAAAATCGATAAATAAAACAAATATCTCAAAGTTTCTCTCTAAAGCTAAAACAACTGTTATGACTGCCTCAAAGTGATCATTGGTATTTTGTATTTTTGTCTCGTAATGAAAAATTCCTGCTGAAATATTTACTACGGGATTTATCTCTGACATTTCAAGGAACGAGTCCTTTTATCAATAGCTTCATGTTGTTCTTGAGGATTGGTTTGCCTGTAATACCAGTTATGTTCACGCTGAGATGTTTTGTGTTTTTCTCACCGCCTATTTACTATGGGCGCGGAACTGTGTAATTCGACAGGTGTTAAGAAAGGTGCTTTATGAATCTTTTACGGAATTTGAAAACCGATAAGAAAATTTCACCTTTTGTAGTGGTATACCACAGCTTTCATGGTACAATAAAAAAAACATTTATTGGCATGTTGCATAAAACAGTGTTGACAGAGATGTTTCTCTCAATATAATGTGAAGTTAAAAACAGGTGCGCGTGTCAATAAGTGTTTAAGATTGTCAGGATTACCACATTACTACGAGTATAATACATATTTAAGAAAACTGAAAATCAATATATAACGAGGGGAATAGATGGGTAGTTAGTGTATTGAACTTTGAATTAGGAGGGATCTTACTACATGTTGAAAATTTCGCTTTTCCAACTAGGAACTTAGCGAAACCGAAGACCCTCTGATGTTCGAAATATCAAAAAAGGACGTTGATCACGCCATGCGACAGATGCGTACTGTGTTATCCTTTTTTTTTTTGTCACTTAAAAAAGTGCAATTACTAAAATTTACTCTGAATAAATCTATCATTTTTTTAATATTAAAATTTCACATTAAATTGAATTTCTGCAACTTTTTCCCGCGACTTTATTTTCTTTGTCTTTTCTGAATTTTGTCGGGGAGGAGGGGAGTAGCCAAAATACCGGTATTCCAGCACAATGATGACCAGAGATGAAGAACTTGACCAAATGTTTTGAATTATACATAGAACTCAATACATTATATAACGAGAATAGGTAAGGTGTTGTTTGTTTATCATAAAATAATTAACTAGTTATGAAAAGAGTTATTCCTTAGACAAAACTAGGTTTAGATTCCGGAACATTGGACGCTTTGGTAGTTCAAGTTGGTCTTTCAGTCAAAAATGTTCACCAGCAAGAAATTATAATATTTAATATTAACAGACAGCAGGAGTCGAATTAATTAAATATACAGAAATGGACCACCGAAACCACAACGACAATAATAATAATAATAAAAAAAATAATAATAATAATAATAATTATAATAATGTGTTGGAAAAGAATACAGAAATTTCCAATAACATTCCAAACTGCCACGGTCCCAGCTAAAAAAGTTAAGATTTCACAGCTCTTGAATTTGCTTTTTTAAAATTAATATTAATAATAATAATAATAACACTTATAATAATAATAATAATAATAATAATAATAATAATAATAATAATAATAATAATAATAATAAATATTATTATTTTTATCATCATCATCATGAAAAGATGAGGAAAATGTTGTGACTGTTGCTTATATTTGTAGTTTATTTACTAGACCACGTGGGGTCATTGTCTGCTGAGCTTTTCCTCCCTATCTGTTTTACAATTTTTTTCATTTTTCTTTTGACATAGTTAGTATTAGGACACTTGTTTCACAACGATCACCAAGAAAGTAAAGATATATTGACATTTGAACCACATGATATTAATATCTGATGCAAACTGATTTATTTGACAATTACCGGTAACACTTGAAATTGGTCATTTCAAAATGCGTGAACAACGGTCCATACAATGAAATTATGAAAAAGACAAACTGACGAAATTGTTCGAGAATCCTTGAAAAGTATGAGATATTGATGAACGAATATAACGTGGTGTCTTACTTCTGACGCAAATAATGATAAAACATAATCTTTATACAGGTATTCAATTATCTCTAGCAGATGGTATAATAAAAACGCAAAAGAGATAAGTAGAAACAAGAAACTAACGTACTATATATGATTTATAAAGGAACGGTAATATTTGATTACATCAGTCATATATGAAATCGAACATTTTCTAGTCCCCGCTATCGGGAGATATCTGTTTGCTCCAGTTTTGCGCCAATGCTTATTTGCGGCAGTATATCATTTTCGCAACCCACTTTTACAGTAACGTAAACTTAATTTGTATTCGAGGCGATACGCAATTGCTTGTTCCATTAAACAATGTTATAAATAGTATTGACAAATTATAATAAAAATCACCTGTAATTCTCACAAATACAATAATTTATTTTTGGCGCAATTGAAATATGGTTTGTGGCGCAAAAGAGGTACTCACTGGCGCAAAAGCAATGCGTTGTGTATTCAATTACACCACTTCAGGATCCAGGATTTGACTTTAGAGGGGAGGGGCGTAAACTGAATTAAATGCCGTGCAAAGCAAGGCAAAAAATATTATGGGGTGAAACTTGTGGTGAATTTTTTTTCTTACCGATTTAGGAGGAGGCATACGCCAGTCCTTAGATCCGCGCCTGCACTTGTATAATGAATATGATAAAAATACCCTCAGTTGTTTTATTTTAATGATTTGATTTCTATCTTTAAAAATCTTTTTTTTTTATCTTACTACAAAGTCAACACACATAAAAAGTCAAATTATACACGGACAAACCGAAAAATACATTCAAACATAAGAATTGTTTAAATTGAGGCATGACACATTTTCTCGACGACTTATTTCACAGTTCATATACCAGTACTTATTAAATTTTTGTACGTCTGCTTACCAAACATGTTTCATACATTTATGATACATACTATCATTCACAATACCTGTGCCGGCAGACTAGTACATGCGCAAGCGAGTTTCAAATAGTCCGAATTTTCTCTGGCACTGCAACCTTCCTCTTTTTTATTTGGATATTGATATGTCGTGGTCGGGCATATCAATATCCAAATAAAAAAGGGTCAGAGGAAATTCGGACTACCTATTCTGACGCAATTCAAACTATTAGAAAAAGGTTTGTGGCTCAGTTGATACATCTATATAATTGGCACAAAAGGACCCCCGTCCACCACACACACAAAATACACTGAAAGTGCATGGTGAGTTCGGTTTATAAATCAAATGACAAATCTGCCATTATACTTCGAATTGTTAAAAGTTTTTTCGCAGCTATTTCGTATAACCTGTTTAAAATTATAAAAACAAGTTTTTCCTCGATGTTTGGTAAAATATATGCTTATTTCTAATAAAACTGTTTTGCAATCAATGCATTCGTAACATGGGAAGTGACGTGAAAAGTGCAACAAAAATGGGCAAATCCAAACAAAATGGCGAAAATACACAATTTATATTTGTAAAAGAGCATTGCCCTCGGGCGTCGTCGACCACGAAAACACGATGTATTGACACAACTGTGGACAAAATACTTCCAGATAACATGACTGGTATACGTGTATGTATTTACACTTTAATAAAAAGTAACTATTGTTTGAAGTTAAATTAACTTATTATTTTTTTCTATCCTTGTTTTTTTCTTTTTTTGCATGGTCTCATTTGCCGCCTTTTTTCTCCCGATATTTATGACCCCGGGAAAAAATTAGTTTGAGACAATTGACACAGTCAAAAAACGAAGTTGTTTTAGAAAGATTTCTCAATTTCTCTGTTTCCAACTGTTTGCTAACATGAGAAATGAATGGCTGCTAAATATTTTATTTCTTTCATTACATTCTCAGTTTGTTCACGATGAAGTCTCCCGCCAATTTCATTATGAGATTAATATCCGGATCTGTGTGATAGTACATTTGGATTCTCGGTAAGAAGATAGGAAAACCAGAAGGGGTTCCACATAGAAAACATATATATTACTCTGAAGCATAGTTCTCTTGCGACAGAGAGTCATGATTAAATAAAACACACTGCGGTGGGTTGTTTATGAGACTGCAAATTGAAGGGGCGCACAGTTAAATGGTTCATTAGGCGAACCAAATTGCTTAAATGAATAAAGATATTGGACCTAAATTTACTGTTTAAGGAAAGAATGATTCGTTGATAGCATACATCAGCTTTAATAAAATATCCCACTTTCTTCACTACAGAATAAAATTAATTCTGATAACATGATTAATGTTCAACTCAGACTAAAATTTTCTGGTAATACTCTGGCGAGTCTATATTACAGTTTTGCAATCGTCGTCAAAAGGAATAATAAATGATATTGTGCGACAAACTCTTTGATCACCATTTTTCTGCAATAAAGAACGACTATATTGAATCTGGTTATCAATTAAAAAATATGATGGAACGAGGATCCGAAAGTTTTACGAAAGTGTTCAATTCTGTGTTTTGATTTACCAGCACTTTATCCCCCAAAACAGAGTTTTAATTGTGTATATAAGGACGGAGGATGATATTTTAAACGCCTTTAAGCAGTCATTAGACAACGTGTCCTGTTTCATACATGTAACATAGCTCAACTTGATATTTTCTGCATTTTTTCCTAAACAAAAATTTCGACGAATCAAACTCATTGAAATTAAATATTTGCGGAAAAGCTCAAAGATTTGATGAAAAAAATCACTCGAAATGACAACAGTCATATTTTTACCTACATAGTCTGTAATCTATACTAATGATGTACTGCGGTTCTAAACCTCAAATGGGAAGAATTAGGATTGATATGTAATGGGGACTTAACTTTTTGAATGTTCAAACTGGTCTGGAGCTGGCATGTCAGTTAACTGCTAGTAGTCCTTAGTTTGTGCATTTGTGTAATTTATATCCAGTTAGTTTCTTTATTTCCGTAGTAACAAGGAACTCAGATCTTTTTGAACTGATTTTAGGTGTGTAATATTTTTTCCACGGTGGCCAGATTTTAAAGAGGGAGGGTTGTGATCACGCTAAAGTTTGTTTGTTTGTTGGGGTTTAACGTCCAAGCAGCAATATTTCAGCTATACCAAGACGATGAACATGAAATTGATGATAAAATGAACATGGAATGATGATGAAATGAAAAAGGGATGGGACACAAGGACAATGGGTCGACAAATTTTGATTGCCACTGGAAAGAGGGAGAGGTGGATAGGGTCGGACAATTTAGCCTCCTGTGGTGGAGCCCTATGGTTCCTACTCCGGGAGAATACCACAGTAGGGTTCTTTAACGTGCGAGGAACGTGGCATCTTTCCCAACACGGTGCACCACTATGGTTTGCGGTCAGGTTTTCCGTATTATAGCCTGACAATCCCAGCATGTAACACACCAGGGGTACCCCATTCCACCACCTGGGGCACACATCCCAGTTGCTCTGTGGCAAATTCCCAACGATGTTAGAACTGTCAAATTTGCAATGCAAATTTTTGGTCGTTCCCTCCGCGGGACTCGAACTAGTACCGCTGTGACATCTATCGCAACACCGCCAGCACAAAGTCTAGCGCCCTAGACCACTAATTTATATATGCTCAAAGCGATCGCCGAAGTGAGACACCAAGACATTTTCTCTATAGTATATCAAAACATTTCTGAAATGCCCTGGAAAATGGGAATTTCAATCGTATTTTTTTCTGCTCAGTTTGATTGATCCAATATGACATTACATAAAACTTGTCTAAGCAACGTTGACATTTACATTCCAAATAAATTGTAGATTAATCCCAATATTTCTGTTTTGCCAAAATGTTCGATTTGGTCGTCATAAAATTAATCTTTTGACGAAATTGACGAATTAACAAGATTGGTCATAAAGTATTGTTACAAAGATTTACTGCATATTGCTAACACCAGGGACAGCTATATAAAACATGAATACCAATGTCAGGTTTTAGGACTGAATCTTTTGTCACTCGTAAATGTAGCTTCAATCAAAGTAAAATACAAATTTATTGGATCAGAAATTCACATTTCAATTTCATCCGTTACCATTGAATTAGTTGGTCGATTTGTTTTGTGATCAAACAAGATCAACGAAAGAGATAATCATCTCGCCTGCCGACCGCCATCAAAACGGAAATCGTTTTCTCTAATGCGCCACCATTAACTTCGCATTAATTAACTGAATAACGGACCGCTTTTGTAGTCACCTGTGACGATTTGTTGTCATAAGCCATCTAAACCAAAGAATATTGCTATCAGATAATGGTATTTACTACTGACACTGTAAATATTGGACCATTTAGCTTGGCACGTGTCGCTACCTGTTCGTCCATGCCTAATCAGTTTGTTGAAATTGAATACTGCGGGCGTACCATCACAACAAGACGATACAGCTATTTCCGTTGGAGAAATTTCACTTCCTGAGAAGCGGCGTACAAAATTCGTAAATGTCAGAATTGGGTGAAATATGATCCGTTAATGGAAAATTAGAAGCCACAGTTCGGCTTATTATTATTCAAAAGTTAAAACAGGGTAATGACAACCAATGTCGTGACATTTTGTCATCGTGTAATTGACGCAGGAACCCACAATTATAAAAATACACCAGTCACGAATCCCGGAACATGATACCCAACGACATAAATCGTATGTAAGGAATGCCCACACAAACCTACCGAAGCCTAATTTTAACCAAGTATATTTGTTGTACTCTCTTTTCACGTGTAAAATTTGTACAGAAGACTAATAGTATCCATTCATTGTGCATACGTAAAGCAAAGGATAGGACTGAATATTGGAATCTGAATCAAACATGGACTCATACATCTTTAATTTAATTCAGTTCAAATTTAAACCAGTAAAATATTGGAATATGATGAACTGAGGAGTAATGATATAGATACTGAAAATATCGATTATTTCAACTCAAACTCACCGAAAGCGCTATTATTTTATGTTGAAAATATTTCCACACACTCAAATTAGGGTGTTAGCTATTCACAATGTATCGATCTCAGATTTAGAGTAACCCTGCCAATGTTAGTGTATAGTTGTTTATTCTAATTCAGTGGTCTGATAGATACCAATTATTACTTTTCTTTCTTTTTTTCATTCGCACAAAGTCTTACAGGGTAATGCAAAACCGGAATAAGAAGAAAACGTTCCAACATGCTGAAGAATTAATTAAACACTTTTCTTTTTTTTTTGGTCTGAAGTATTGGCTTTCTTATCTATTTGCATTTCACATGTTTAATGGGATAATTGCATGGCAATACACTGGGTTAATGTCTCTCTGTCATAACATTTAACAGGAACAAATCCCTCTGTAATAAATCAATTCTAATTTGAAGACGGAAAACACATTTATACGGGGCTTTTAACCAATTAGTGATGACGCTTCGTTCTTAGAATAATATAAACGTATACTGCATGCTTATTACTATGGCGGTTCTATACTGTAGACAATGGTAACCTTTCTTATTTTCGACAACAAATGTGCATAACAATATAGAGGTTAATTATTGCGGCAAGTCATACTTAAAATTTATTCCAATTTGTAGATATCTTATAAAGGAGTAATCAAGAGAACCAAGATTTTAATTTAGTAGAAATCTTAGTAGATATCTGATATAGTTTAAAAGATATCTTATTATAATAACGTTTTTAATATAAAATATCTATATGAGATATCTTACAAATTACATACTTTCAGTGGTATAGTAACAATAGAGGATCCCTTAATTTAGGACCGCAGAAAATTAATCATGTAATTCTCGAAAACAGAACAAAAATGGAAGACGAGAAAGTGCAGTTGTTGAATGCTATTCGTGCAGCCATAGAAAATGCCTCATGATATTTGACAATAGGTGACCAAAACCAACGCTCCAGCAGTTGAAGCGGTCAAGCAAGGGAGCAGTTGGAGACGTTCGAGGTATTTTATATATATTATATCTTATAAAGTATATCAGATAAGAAGGTATCTTGAATATTTGAAAAGATATCTTATGAAGTTAATTAGATATTTTATATACCATATGAGACATCAAATAAAATTCTTTTAATGAGATATCTTATAAAAGAGTAATCAAAGGAAAAAAGGTTCTAGCGGTAATCAAAAGAATGTAATCCAGGGGCAAAGACCAGACATGGAAAACAGACATATACAACAAAGAACATAAAGTAACTAATATAATACATAAAAAGGACAAAAGCAAATGAGCAACTCGGACTCCACTACAAACTGAGAGCATGGGCCAAGTGCACCGGTAGGGTAAGCGTCCTCTGCTTTTCTAGAAACACCCGCCGAGTTGCTGATAAATCGTCAAGTCCGGGGTATTCGAAATTGGAAAGGAAAACTATGATACGTTGAACAAATCAGTTTCCATGGCGTAGATGGATACACCGTAACGACCCACGAGTTCATGATGACGACAATTAAACTTCTGTAGTGATGGCTTCAATTTTGTAGAACATAACCCTGTTCCAGAATCTACTTGTTAGAAGTCCAGTGCAATACAAAAAGTCTCTGTAGTTTCGGCAAGCTCTGGTATAACATACGAGTTGTGATATGAACACTCCATACGCAGATGCTGCAGGGATGTTGCCACAGATGAAAGGAAAGTTGACAGTTCTGAATGAAAAGTCATCACGTTTGTCTTAAAGTTTGGTTATTATTTCCCCTTACCATCGATTTCGAAGTGTAGGTCAAGATATGAGGCTGACTTCACAGTGTCTGAAGTATCCTTTATCTCAATTTCTTTGGGGTAGATGCGATGTATCAAATCCCAGAAATTAGGATTGTTTAAAGATAATAAAGCATAAACTGAGAATAAAGGATCCGACAGCTAAACGATAAAGTATATAACATATCTCATATACTTTATAAGATATATACAAATTGGAATATACGTAAATACGGTGTGCCATAAATTATGCACATATATTGTTTATTTTTAATTAAATTGCTTTAAAAAATCTCTCCAACTAAATTTGTTGTGTAAAACATGTATATGTTGGTAGTTAGAAATAGTTTCGCGTCATGAAATGCACATTGATTCTTTATTTG
Source organism: Perna viridis (assembly GCA_037379345.1). Classification (NCBI taxonomy): domain Eukaryota; kingdom Metazoa; phylum Mollusca; class Bivalvia; order Mytilida; family Mytilidae; genus Perna; species Perna viridis. The sequence continues at coordinate 57,433,881 of CM074513.1, forward strand.
TTCAAAACCACCAAATGGTAAGACAACCGATTTTATCTACACTTTGAAAACATTTTCGACATTCTTATGATTGGCGATTTTCTTGTATTTCCAATGCGGTTCGCAACTAAACATAAGGGAAGGACGAGTTTTCAAAATATTAACCCATGTTTACCTATTAATACCACTTCATATCCTACATTATGTTCAAACAGACATTTTATTTTTCTGAATTGTTATTAGAAAGTTTCGTTTATTGCAGTGTTACACTTAAGAAAGCCGAAGAAATTCATTCCGTAATTGTATTCGTACAATCCCTAATATAAAAGCCATTAGTTAGACAGTGATGATAAATTCCTGATTTTAAACACGTTTGTCTTCTCCACGAAATATAATCATCCAATTATTAGATTTAATAGCACCAACACGAACTTTTGATCTCAAAACAAGTTCCTCAAATAAATAAAATATTACCATTGCCATAACAGAATTCGATTTACATGGAATCCCGCAGACAATGATGGATTTGACAAATCTTACGACGAGCCTTAGCACAAATTAATAACGATGTAAAATAAAATGTGCAATTTTGATTTATCTTCAATCATAATTTTCTTTTCATTTGGAGCATTAATTTAGCCATCCAAGAAAGGTGTACAAGTTTTCGATGTAAGAAGCAAGTGTACATCACTGAACTTGAAACCAAAACAATAGCGGTCTAAATGACACAAGAACAAAAAAAAAAAAAAAACAAAACATCTAATGACAGTCTATTACCCTTGGTTACATACTGGTATTATTGGACGGTTAGCGGGTTAGTTATTGAAAGTTTGTAGAAAGTGACTGAAATCAAAACAAGACGTATTATTTTGAACAACATCTTATTATAGGCTCGAGGCAATGCATCTTAAATAGTTTAAGAAAATGTATTTTTTATTGCCAATTACACCCATATGTCGTATGGCTTGGATACAGTAGTTGCATTGAAAACATTGAAAATACCTCAAGCCGAAGTCCAACGGCGTGTTGTGACCATGTCATTTTTTTCCCACTCAGTTACCACATAATGTATGGATGTAAGTTTCGTTGTCCCTGTGATGATTCTAGCAGCACCAAGTTCACCGTGTACATGCATACATTAGGGGGTATGGATACGTGGTTACCGTGGGTATCAAATCGAGGCGATACGGACACAGGAAAGTCGACTTTAAGGTGTTGGTTTAAAAAAAATGAGATAGTTATTTGAACAAGTGATTATTTCATGGAACTCGATGATTATCAAGAGTATTTTGTGTTGTGTTTCTGGTGGTGAAAGTGTTCATAAAAGGCCGAACATATCAATATTTCAGGACGGGGGTCTGTGCGCAGATCATAAAATGTTTAAATCTCATTCATTTCCCTGTGATTTGTTTCAATTATAATTTATTTACCTTTTATTGGGCCCACTTGAACAATCTAAAACAAAAACAAAACAAAATTGGGATTTTAGACACAAAAATCCAAATATTGCGTGTGTCGACTGGGGGTACAATTCTCAGTGAAGATAGAGGAGAAGGAATATACCTTAGAAAACGACCTTTTATAAGAAATTCAATACTAAATTGGCATTTCTGATAAATTGGTGGGGTGTTCATACACTTTAGAGGGTCTCTTGTTGCTTATAAATATTTTGTCATATATTACTAGTATTCATTTCTATGAACTGTCTGAACTTGCCACAATTGGTTCCATACTCTTGCTTTTGTTAACCAGCAAGGATCCGTACAGTGTCCTTGATCATGGGTTATTTCATGTCTTAATTTTGTATTTCATTGAACATTTTTGTCATTAATCATTGTTAGTTTTTGTTTCAACACTTCAAAATAACGTTGAAAAAATTAAAACTCAAATCAGAATTGAACGAAACATTAGACATGCTAGTAACTTTTGAAATTAACAGTAAAAATGTTGAATTATAGCCTGTGGTTTTGCATTTTTACCTCTGAAATGTAAGCATTAAGTACCAAATAACAAATATTTTGAGTACTATTTCTATTTAAGTTTCAGACTACGGTAATCAATGTCCGAAGTAGTCCCTACAAACAGGCAAAGTACCGAGTATTCAAAGGAGGTTACACCTTCATATGCATGTACGTACATTTTATTATAGGATACGAAAATGATAATACAAGACCAACCGAAAGCCTTTGCTAATTGTTGAAAATTGCAAAATTTCATGAAAATAGAAAACTCTGGGCCAATGGCTCAAGACAAAAAAAATGTATGCTTCTCTTTGCTCTGGATTTAAAGCATCTCCCCTTTAAAACAAATCTGACATAACAAGAGCAACGCCGATCTTTGCTTCTCCTCGCCACGAAATATTTTGCGAACCAAGATGGACACTCTATATAGTTTCTGATACATGTAGAGTGGGCGGACTAAGCATACTTTATGGTTTAACTATGTAAAGACAATCTACTAAAACTTGCAGTATTTGTTAGAACCTCATGGAAATTGTTAACTGAATTGGGTTAGTGCATGTTAAATGCTGGAAATGCTTTTAAAAGCACTTTTAAACCACTAGGAAAAATGGCTAGGTTAATATAAGAATAAATATAAAAATATGTCTCTTAACGAGCTTGAACCCCGTGCAGGTCCGGGTGTTAAAAGTATAGGCCTGCAGCAGCGCTAAGCTTGTCGTATAAGGCGACTAAATAGTGCTCTGCCCACACAGCAACTGGAATGTGTGCCCCAGGTGGTGGAATGGGGTACCCCTGGCGTGTTACATGCTGGGGTTGTCAGGCTATAATACGGAAAACCTGACCGCAAACCATAGTGGTGCACCGTGTTGGGAAAGATGCCACGTTCCTCGCCCGTTAAAGAACCCTGCTGTGGTATTCGATAGGAGTAGGAACGTTAGTAGGCTAAATTGCCCGACCTTACCCATCCCCCTTTTTCCAGTGGCAATCAAAATTTGTCGACCCTATTATCCTTGTGACCCATCCTTTTTTTTCATTTCATGTTCATTTTATCATCCATTTCATGTTCATTGTCTGAATATAGCTGAAATATTGCTGCTCGGACGTTAAACCCCAACAAACAAACAAACAAACTTAACAAGCTTGACCTTTGTTGCCTGACCTTGTAAGTCATTCATCGTAATAAGTTTGGTTAAAATTCTTTGATGGATGTTTATTCTATAACTTTCATAACGATATCGGCAATAAATCAACAAGTTCCATATCGACCATGACCTTTGATGCAAGACATTGAAAATAGTTATAAAGATCTTGCTGTGCATATTCATTGTTCTACCTTTTTAAGCTGACGATAGGGTACCAATTTCCACACGCAACACCATTGGGGAGGGGTAATAAAACGATCTCGAAACAAAGTCGATTTCTTGTTAATACCGTAAATTTACATTTTTAAAAATAGTTTTACTTAGTTTTGCAATGAATATATGGGGGACGAGGAGCAAGGGCAATGTGGAGCGGAGGGGTCGAGATCCGGGAATAATCAAACATAAAGAAAATGACAAAATTATGTGATGTATGTGACAGTTTAAAGACAAGTACGCTTTAGACAGACATAAAAGAAGACACGAGAACAAAAAAGTTAAAAAAAATATTTAGAGATCTAAACAGCCATCTAAAGTCCTGCAAAAGACCCTGTTCCTATTCACGTGAACCTTAACCAAAAATAAATAACCGTAACAGTAAAACAAATCTAGCAAATAAGAGACCCCTCTAAAGAGTATGCACATCACACCAACTGATCCGATTTAGTTTTCAATATCTTATAAAAGTCCGTATTTAAGGTATATTCCTTCTCCCTATCTTCACTGATTTGTAACCCCAGTCGGCATACGCAATATTTGGATTTTTGTGTCTTGTGAAGGCTTTAAAATCCAAATTTTATTTTGTTTTTGTTTTAGATCGTTCAAAAGAGCTCAATAAAATGTAAATAAATTATAATTGAAATAAATCACAGGGAAATGAATGAGATTTAAACATATGATATTCGCATGGACACCCACCCTGAACTATTGATATGTTCGACCTTTTATGAAATACTGTCACCACCAGAAACATAACGAAAAATACGCTTGATAATTAAAGTGTTCCGGGAAATAATCGCTTGTTCAATTAACTATCTCATTTTTTTAAACCAACACCTTAAAGTCGACTTTCCTGTGTCCGTACCGCCTCCCTTTTGTATCCCTCAGTATTCACGTATCCATACCCCCCCAAATGTGTGCCTGTACAAAGTGAAGTCGAACAGTCTCAATTTTATCTATACGAGACTGCACCTCCGTATTAAAAAAACATACACTTGCTGCATAATGAATTGAAATATAATTCAAATACGTGTACCTACATGGAGAGCCTTGTAAGATCTTCAGTGCCATCTACCGTACTCGCACATTTGAACTGTAATTGGTATTGAAGGAAATGTTCCCAAGTATTTCAATTTTATTTATAAAATTAACTATAATGATTGTAATTTAAATAAATTTATCAGGTAAAAAGTAAAAATATGACTACTTTAATCCAAACTCAAAAACAGGTATCTGTCGCCCAAGCAGGTATTTTAGACTTTTGTTAAAGAATATGGGACACATGGATAATGAGGTCGACAACTTTTTATTGCGATTAGAAACGGGATGGATGGGTAAGGTCGGGCAATTTAGCCTCCTGTGGCGGAGCACAGAGGTTCCTACTCCTATCGAATACCACAGCAGGGTTCTTTAACGTGCAAGGAACGTGGCATCTTTCCCAACACTGTGCACCACTATGGTTTGCGGTCAGGTTTTCCGTACCGTTGCCTGACAACCCCAGCATGGAACACGCCAGGGGTACCCCATTCCACCACCTGGGGCACACAACCCGGTTGGTCTGTGGGTAGAGCGCCTAGTCCCCGGTTAGGTTCCTGAGCACTATTTAGTGGCCTTCTACGACAATCTTAGCGCTGCTGCAGGTCTATTCTTTTGACACCCGGACCTGCATGGGGCCTGTAAAAATGAAAACTCTTTTTAGAAACACATAGTTTATTTGACCAAGTGCTAAGCATTTGATATAAAACAATTATGGTGCATATCGCTTATAAATGCATAACGCTTAATAACTTCAAAATTAACCGGAAAGGCTTAACACTATTTGTAGCTCGACATAAACCAGAAATACATATAATTTCATGATAATTTAGTGTATAAAGAAGTCGAAAGGTCCGAATAAATCTAAACCAAAGTATTCTCTCGGAATGTTACATTCCTATGAGAAAACGGCATAACCGTAGATAAGTTAGAAGCAAAGAACATACAGACTGTAAGTCTTACAGCGTAAAACGGTGTGCTACACACCTGAATGGCTATCCATAGAAGAAGCGATAAACCGCGCCGATGAACTCGTTTAAATACTAAATGCCGACTGAATTGATCAATCATAGCGACGATTTTTACTCATATGTAACTCAATCTCGCTTTCAAACACATTAAGCATTTGTAAAATACAGAAACTCAACAGTTAACGGTAAAACACCGAGTTTGGCTCACTACTATTCTATCCATAGCGAAATCATATGATAATCACGTGATAATAGCAAAATCATGTGTACATGTAAACAGATTAAAGTCACTATCATTCATAGGTCTAATAAATCTGATATATATATTCTCTCATATAAATCTACCGACAAACAACTTCAGTCTCCTTAAAAATTTAGTCTTTGACATACCTTTTTGATAACATAATTTATGTATTATTGCCGTTTTATTTTTGGATTGTATCCGTAGGGGTGTACTCGGTTTGTATTCATACGGGTATACTCGGTTTGTATCCATAGGAGTGTACTCGGTTTGTATCCAATTCGTCCCTGACAATCAAAGTAACGTAGACAGATGTTTGCTGCTTGCAGTTCATGCACTTATAAGACAGAAAGTGTAAAATGAATTGCTAGGGATAGACAAAATATCTAGTTAGTCATTTCAATGGCATTAGAAGGACTGGAAACGGTTAAAACAGAATATATCCATTACGCCAAAAACCACGGTAATAATTTCAATTATGTTGACATAGTTATTGTCTGCTTTATATGTATATAAAAAACCTAAATAATCATGTAATTATAAATCATGAACCTCCAAAGTTAAATGTTTTTTTTTTAAAATATACTTCATAAAGGACAATTTACGTGATTTTGCCTTTCTGGACACTGTTTTATTTCAACAAAATTAGATGAACCCAATTTATTTTAGTACCACTTAAACGAACTATTGACTGGGCAGCTCTTTTCATCGTAGGAGTATGTAGTCTGAAGATGAAGACCTGAATTGCTTGATCAAGTTAAATTTTAAAATACTAGTACATGCACATTACCGGTATATTTTTTTTCAGTTCAATGTCATTTATAGCTGAATCATTTGATTAACCTCTTAATTAAATAATAAAAACAACCCTATGGTAGTTGTCTCCCTTCCCAATTACCTTTGCTCCAGTGTTGTTCAGTCCAAAATTACATTTGTAAAGACATGCTAAGAAGACATGTTTTCCAAGGTTTGAAGTTTGTTCTAAAGTTGAATATAAGTGAAGTCTTAAGAATAGGAGCAAGCTTTGACCTAAAATTAATTGCACTAAAGACGCCGTTTTCAAATAGTTAAATCGCGGGGAAAATAAGATTAAATAAATAACTTTATTAAGCGGAAGCTTGCAAATGTATCGCATTTATAGCTGGCTCGATTTATAGCGAAGTTCAATAGAAATTTACAGTGTTTAGCCAGACGGAATCCAGCGTCTTTCCCTGGTAAATTAACAGTTAATTGTATAAAAGGCGATATTTTCTGTTTATTAACTTTATCAATGCAAATGAATATCAGAATTGGAAACGAGAAGCGTTTCAGAGTAAAACTTCCGGTTTATGGATTAGAGGCTTTCTTCACTCCTTTATAAAAGCAATGAAAAATTGTGACTTTGAATGAAAATCAATCAATTTATCATTTCGAATTAAAATCAAAGTTCGAAACACGTGCACAATGTTTTGCACGTGCACATAACGAGAGAAAAGAAGAGCAGGACTATTATATTAAAATTTAAGGTATTACCATAAACAATTGGCAAGGTTTGTTAAAAATTTCAAAGAAGAATGTTAACCGAATTTCAGTGATAAAATGTTATAGAAGGATAAAAGAAGGTGTATGAAACCTTTTAAAGAACAATTTATGGTATGCCCAAGAAATCATTTATACATAGTGACTGAAAATAGAACGTTCAAAGATTAATCTGGTAATTCATGATACCCCGATTTTTTAAGTGAAAAAGTAAACTTTCTGATTATTTGTTATTATTGACTTATATTAAAATAAAACTTTTTTTTCTATATATATGCATTATAAGTGATTGCTTAACCCTATATCGTTTACCCTAGACCTTTATCGAACCCCCAAAAGGTAACACACTTAAGTATAGTCGAAATATATGATATAATGGACATGACATGTCAAAGCCGTATCAACCGGAGACTCCTATATCACCAAAAGGGCCCTAACTATATACAAGTACTTCTATGTTGTCACTTTTTTATATCTTAAGCGTACATGCAGAACTTAAATAACTGAGTTCGAGATCAAAATTTTGACCCACACTTATTGACCCATACCGAATTTCCAAATAAATTCCCCACATGTGGACAAAAATAATACGATTTACATATTGAAAACTGTTATTGATATTAAGAAACTTATCATTAAAGAAATATCCTTATTACTAGCTAGGCCCACAAATTGCCTTCAGATATTCTCCTCCCCATACGATGAATATGATCTTTTCTCCCATTAGTCAGTAACACTGTGCCATTTACCTCAACAAAAGACAGTAATTATTTATACGATAATTAATTGGAGAGAGTGAATAACCAAAGTATTATCAAGCGCAAAAGAACGCCTAGATTTAAGGCTAGAAACCACTAATTCCACTTCCCATAGGCTTCTATACAAATTTCACAATATTCAATGACTTCTCTGGACTTTACCTTAACTTTAACCTGCAGGACTATATATCAGCATGATTCTACATGTGTCAGCTCACATTCCTCAGAATGGCATGTGGGGTTAGCAGACTTGCAGTGCAGTACTGGTCACCGGAAGTGAAGGGTCTATAAATAGCATGGGAAATCCCAGTGTATTCACAAGATAGCGGTATATTTAAAAATCATTATGGAGATTAGGCTTCACATCACAAGAAGCAAAATGCACCTATAAAATGTACAGAAATGTTTTTCCTTTCAGAAACTGTTTAAATTTTTTAAATAAGATGAGAACTTTTTTCACAGCACTATGAGGAACAGGGGTAATTTCTGCATAGGACTATTTTTGCGTACGTTCCGAATGCTCATTGGTTGAATTGGTGGTCTGTAACCTAAAAGGTCACTTTTTGTCTTAGAAAAAATAAATAACTATACAGGTATCTTCCTACACACATACTGAATGCATTTGCAAAGTTTCAGTGAAATGTGACAAGCACTTTTTTAAATATTAGATTTTTAAATATAGGGTAACCAAGTTGCGCGAGCAAAAAAGTGACAATATTCTACCATACTTAAATGCATTAAATATTTGCAAAGAACTTTTTCTGACTTTTCAAATAAAAAAAATCAATCACAACTTGTTTTTTAACAATATTAATAAAGAGATAGATTTAAAAGTAATCATTTTCTGAGAAATTGGTCTATTTTTAAAAATTTATTTCTGACATGCCTCCCCCTTTTTCTTGATCACATGTCAAAAATCCTAAATCTTTAAATTTTCACAAAAGGTGATATATTTGGCTTTAAATTTGTAAATACAGTGTTTTCACATTAAAACATGACCAGTAAAGGGCACCTAAAGCAAAAAAAGTACTCAATAATGGATTTTCCATGTTGCCATAGGGGAATGCTTATATGGCCTTAACCGCAGTAATGAAAGTGAGTTTTTCCTCATTTCTAACCTAATTTTTGCTCAAATCTACACAAAACTTGACTTATTTTTGCGTACGTTCCGAATGCTCATTGGTTGAATTGGTGGTCTGTAACCTATAAATAGCATGGGAAATCCCAGTGTTTTCACAAGATAAGGGTATATTTAGAAATCATTATGGAGATTAGGCTTCACATCACAAGAAGCAAAATCACCTATAAAATGTACAGAAATGTTTTTCCTTTCAGAAACTGTTTACATTTTTAAAATAAAATAAGAACTTTTTTCACAGCACTACGAGGAACAGGGGTAATTTCTGCGTAGGACTATTTTTGCGTACGTTCCGAATGCTCATTGGTTGAATTGGTGGTCTGTAACCTTTAACGAGTGTGTGGAATTTGTTCCGCGCTTGAATTAAATCCTCAAGTGTTCTTGGCACAAATGATAATATTTTGATTATTCACGATAACCAATTGATTATCCTATTTATTATATATATTTTCTTCATAATTTATCAATGTTTTTAATATGAATTTTAAATTCTGTGATTGGCGGACTGATAAACTGTGAAGTTTCAGCGGGAGAAAGTGCGAGAGTGAAATTACCGAATTTATTTCACAGTGTGAATTATTGAAATTTATTACACTGGGAAAATTCTATAAAACACTGCTATTTGTATAATAAATGTAATTATTGAGCAAAAGTTGTTAAAAAATTCCTGATTAAGACGAGTTATTTATCTGGAAAGGCAATTATGCAGTTTTGGGCTTTTAACTTGAAAGTAGTAATAAATAGGATTAAACGTTCAACTAATGATTTCAAACAAACTTTTTATGTATAATAGTATATTGCACTTTGTATTTCTCTCTATCAGTTATCATATCTGAGCAATTATAATAAGCCAACGAAGAGCATGATGAACTGTGTTCATTAAGGGCAGGTGTGGACACTAAATAAGTTTTTTTTTGCAACACCTAAGCAAAGGGGCTTACAGCTACATCCGGTTTCAACACAATTTAGCATATCTGAAATTAAATTAGAAATTTCTAAATTGGACCAAAAATGATAAGTAAATTTTTAGGGGTGTGGCCTCAAAAACTGAAAGAGATATCATCTTAGTAAAAAAGCAGACAGGGATTTTCATAAGGAATCCAGTGAAAAAAATTCTAAATCCAGTTATTTTTTTTTTCCGTGGCCAAATTTCGTAACCCTTTAACATCAAAACGGCAAGAGAAAAGCCTACCCTGTAAAAAAAATAAAACAGGATTTCAAAAGAAACAGATTGTCATCTGAATCACAAAAATCGGTCCATCAATAAGCTTTTTCTGTCGAATCTTATGATAACACCTTTTTCCCCTTTTTAAGCCCCTTATTTCTAAAAGGGGTGGGGCGAAAACCTCTAAAACGATAGGGTCCTCTGCAATGTTCCTGGGAACAAAGTGTAAAAATTTCAAAACAATTGAATGCTTTACTCAAGTTTCGTAAATAAATTGAAGTTAATGGATGCCAATGATAACAATGAGACAGGGTGCTACTATTGTCTACTATTGTCGTACAACTTCCATCCATTTTTATTAAGTTTTTCACTTGTTTTATATTTTATAAAAACATGCCAAGTGTGAAGGGCACTAGTATTTATTAATCAGAACAACATCTATTACTACAACCAAGTGGCTCACATAAAGTCAACTTTACTACATGTAACTAGATTTAATAGCCAGTAATAAATAATAACAGAAAGGAAAAACATCAATGAATTCTGTATGAAATTTCTACAAAACATCATTGTATACAGGCAATAAAAGGCAAAGTACTAAATACTAGTGGAAAAAAATAAAATAAATGTTATTGAGTATGGAATACTGTAAACATATTGATTTTTGAGGATTGGGTAAAGTGAACATACTTGTATGTATCAATTCTTGCAGTTAAAAAAAATGATAAGTGTTATTATTGTGTTAAAAGTCAGTTTTGCAGGAACTAATCTTCATGCTTTTAAAACAGCAAAAAATTGTAAACCGCAGAAATTAATACTCTTACCGTAACAATTTTGTAATTTCTAGTCTTTGAAATACATAATTGCATAGAATCATATATTTACACAAGAGTCTTTTGGTTAAAAACAAGATACAGATGTAACAGCATAAAGTAGGTAGTGAGGTGACACTTTCATGGCCAATAAGGTGAGTCATCAAACTCCAGGTGAGATAATACCCCCATATATTAAAAATACACCAACATATATAGTCCTTGAAACTATTGCCTTTCTCTTCTAGCATAATATTCATCAGAAATTTTATTAAAAAAGAATTTTGCCAATCTAAGTATAGCAGCATGAACTGCATACTGAAGAGCAAGTGCTCCAATACCTTTATAAAGTCCTGCAATTCCTTCATTTAAAACTATATCACGGAAGCAGTCTATGATACCTTTATAGTCAGTGGAATATGGAATAACAGACAGCCCAGAATCAGTATTGTCAATTATAGTTCTGGTTCCCTGTAGGTAAAGTCTATGTAGCACAGTCTCAAATGGAAACAGCATCATGTCAGCAAGTAAATGTCCAGTAAAGCTAGCCAACATCTCAGGGAAGTGAATATCATACATTGACTTGGCTGGTATCCATTCTTCATTATGACCAGGCTATGAATAGAAAACAAAGATATCTGGTGAGGATACTATTGAAAATATCATGTGTAGATATCTGGTGAGGATACTATCAAAAATATGTGAAGATATCTGGTGAGGAAACTATCAAAAATATCATGTGTAGATATCTGAACAAAAGAAAAAAATAACATGCTTAAAACAAACAATATTCATTTATTTATATGAATTAGAACATAAAGTTACACACATTGTCTTTTCTAGGGATATGCCCACTCATATAGGAGGTTATATGACATCATTCACAATCCCTTTCAATGTATGCCCCATCAGCAACACACTGTGACACACTATCCTTCAATAAAATGAAAAATGGCAAAGTCCTATTAAACAGAAAATTGATATCGAACAGAACTCAAAACTGCTTACAATATATGCCCCATCTAATATAAAGTCACACACCAAATCTGAAATCAATCCATCCAATGGGAGCCGAAATAATTGTGACTAAAATTCAGACAGATGGACAAGGTGATTCCAATACACCATCCACTAGTTTAGTGGGGGTTTAATAGTCAAATAATTTGTTTAAATCGAGTACAGAATATTTTTTATACTTTACATTTGACAATGTATTCCTTTTTTTCCCATAAAAGCAAGGTTTAAAACCAGACCTTGTCAGCAAAGTTATTTCTAAAAAAAATGACTGTTAATTACTATGCATGTTAAAAAACAACTCATATCACCAATAGATGGATGAACAGGTATGAATATATGTCAAAAATAACATCAGATAGCCATATTTATGGACATAAAATTAGTTTTGAAACACTTAAGCATAGGGACTCTCAGTTTTTGGAAGACACAACAACTGGTTGGACACAATATAGCACAAATTTGAAATTCAATTAAAAATTTTTGAAACTGGATTGAAAAAAGTAAATTTTTTGGGGTGTGATCACTTTGACTTATAACTCAAAAACCATAAGAGATGTCTGAAATCCAATTAAATACTGCTGGGAGAATTTTTCTAAAGGAATCCAATAAAACTAATAATTTTGAAATCAGACCAAAAATAAATAAAATGCTTCACAGGGTACATCTTGATATGAAACCATGAACAGTGAGGGCAAATATGGAAACAATGTTGAAGCCTAATACAGTTCAGAGTTTGGATTGAGATTAAATGTTAGGCACGGAATAAGATTCTGACACAGGTCCTTAATTTGACCTGATATTCATAATTCAAAGACTAACCATGCCAAATAAAACGTAGTATCAATTATGTAAGACCACATGGGACAAAAACACATGGTTCAATACCAACAAGTATGGACACACCATTTAAGCTTAATTGATACAGCTCTGAATTAGGTATGACACAGGATATGACCAGAAATGATGTGGCCCCTTGAATATCCTGAAATCAATCCTTGTCTTCCTTTTACTGTATGGCACCTTGAGGTATAGTTTTAAGTTAAGGAGATTTCAAATTACTGTCTGGACAACAGGAAATTGGTTCAAGTCACAACCCTCCCAAATAAAATGCTTTGCTGGGTGCAGCTTGATATGACTGCAGTGGTCTAACCCTGAACAGTTGAGGGAAATATGGACAAAACCTTCAAGTTTAATATAGTTTCGAATTTGCATTGTGATTAAATACTTAACACAGAATAAGATTCTGACAGAGAATGGAACTGTTCAAAGAACTTTAAAACTTCCATTGAAACATTTCCTGAATTTGACCCAATATTCATAACTGAAAAATTAAACATATCAAAGAATACCCATAGTTTCATTTCTGTAAGACCACCTGGGACAAGACAATGATATAATAGTAACACCAGTGAACACCTGAACAGTGTTAATTAGAAATACCGTGAGCAAACTCACAAACAGATTCCCCTTGCTTCAGGTCTCACTTCCCCCTTCCAAGTCAAATGGCTTTTCCCCTATATAGTACCAAACACACACTGAACCTAGATCTATGCATTGTAAGAGCATAATCTGTATTTTAGTTGCAGCTGAGTATGTTGTCTTTAAAATCATATTTGTAGTTTATCACAAAAGTGTATGAATATATTGTTTACATGTGTGAGTAATTTGCCTCCATGCTATCAGGTAGCAGAAAAGGTAAAAATGTAGATTTTCAGTATTATTTATTCAAGTCAAATTTGTGAAAAATTTCAGCAATTATCGTTTATAGCATAATAATTTTGAAAGCCTTATTTTCCAACCTTCACAATACTATGCAACATTAAGATGTCATTTGTCCTGGGAACTCACAGTGAAACTTTGAAAATTATTTTTTTACATGTAAAGTAATGGGAACGTTCGAAGTGATTAGTGAGATCTCAAATGATGGAGTTAGCCTAACAGCTCAATTATCTTCCTTAGGAGTCATCAGATATTCCTTCAAAGACATCTACAAGAAATTCATTCACATTTACTCCAATTAATGTCCAAACATGAAGAAAATGCTTGTTTCTGGCCTCTAAATTTGGCCCCTCATTTCTGGTGTTTATGTCATAACCCCCAAAATTAACCTATGCCTTCCATTGGTTGTATGGCACCTTGTGGTACAATATCAAAGAGATCCAATTACTTATCGTTAAGTCATTATCCAGGTATCGGGACAATGCCTATTCTTATTCTGAAACACTTCTAGTCACAACTCCCAAAATCAAACCCAAACATTTCTTTTGTGGTATGGCACCTTGTGGTAAAGTTGCAGAGAAATCCATTCACATCTACTCAAGTTATTGAAAAGACATCATGAAAATACTTGTGTTTGGTCCTTTTTGACCTTGATTCCTCAATGACTCAAGCCATCAATCCCAAGCTCTCTTTTGTTAGTATGGCACCTTATGGTATAACACTTATACTCTGGCTATTGATTGGACATGAAGGTGTCTACGGATGACAATGCAAACCACATGACAGTATGATTTCATTAAAGAACACAATTTTTTTTTTTGCAGTTGCATCATAAATCCACACTTTTCTTGATGGTTTGGTACATTATGGTACAGTTTCAAAGAGATGCAGTCAATTTTACAAGAAAATGTAAGGTTTCTGGCCCATTTTAGGTCCTCATTCTTTAACGGTTGAAGTCCCAACCTCCAAATCCAACCCCAACTTGATTTTTGTGGAATGACACATACAGTATTTTCCGGTGAATAAGGCGCAGGGTTGATTTTTGTGGAAAATAAGGATAAAATCCACATATAAAGCGCACCCGAGTATAAAACGCACCCAAATTGACGATAAATGTGGCTATTTTCAGATACATATGATACTATTTACGTTTCTTTTTCAGGTAATTTGACAAAAGGGAGTGGGGAAGTAAAGGTTTATAGGGTTTTATTTTCAATAAAATTTGATATTATGCATTATAATTGTCAATAAAATTATGATTTTCTCGTATATGTCGTCTTATTTGTTGTTTGAAGTTCGTGATGTTATATGCTATAATCTAAAAGAAATTCACAATCACTCAAATTATTGTCTGAACATCAAAAAACTACTTGTTTCTGGCCCATCATTCCTACACTATTCATATTACAACCCCAATAATCAATCTTAGCCTTCCTTTGGTGGTAAGTATGACACCTTGTGATACAAAGTCAAAGAGACCAAAGTGGGGGGAGACATAATATCCATAAAGAGATGCTAATATATCCCAATTAAATTCATTGTTTTGGAATGTTTATATTGTTACTCAATCTAGAATAATGTTTGGAAGAAGTTGATGGTAAAAAACCTGAGAGGCATGTCTTTACAAGTTGTAACAGTATCACCTGTTATGTGTGAAAATCTATGCCATAACTGTTGAGAGATTGAACATAGTGGCCTTTTTTCCCATGAAAATATATGAGTGGGTTGAAACAGATTGCTGTCAAACAAGACATGAAGGGAAATCAATTAACAACAATATAATGTCACTTATCATAGAAAGTTTTTTAAGATATACATGTAATTACTTAATTTTGAAAGAGTAATCAAGGGAACCAAGGTTATAGCAGTAATCAAAAGAATGTAATCCAGGGACAAAGACCTGACATCCTGACATTGAAAACAGACATACACAATAAAGAACACAAAGCAACTAAAATCATACGTACAAAGTAACAAAACCAAATGAGCAAGTCGCACTCCACTAAAAACTGGGAGCATGGACCAGGTGCATCGGTAGGGTAAGCGTCCTCTGCTTTTCTAGAAACACCCGCCGACTTGCTCATAAAAAGTCATGAAAATACATTGTTAAAAGTTTATCTTTTGAATATACATTATCAAAAACAAATAAGAGAGATGGCCCTACACTTGACATTGAAGCATGTGATTCACAAAATAACCTGTATTTAGATTGCTCACTTTGTTTTTGCCTGAAACACAAACACAAATAACCCCCCTCCCCCCCCATACACCTAAAAATCAGTTCAAAAAGGTCTGAGGCTCTTGTTACAACTAAAATAAACTGATTAAAATTATACAAATGTACAAACTAAGGACTACTCGCAGTTAATTGAAATACCTGCTTCAGACCAGTTTAAACCTACAGCGGGGTTTGGAACCATGGTACATCATAAATCATGCAAACCATGTCATGCTAAAACTGCCTTTAAATATAGTGTGTTAGTTTCTATATAAAGATGCTTTTGAGTGAATCAACGTCATTAATACCAAAATAATATCTTTAATGATTAGACATAACTATATCCCTTACAAATTACTCAACAGTTTAGTCAACTTATTGTTGAGTACTGACCTTTTCGTAATTTAAGATGAATATTGCTATATAATATAGATACCTGCATGTATCAATCATTTACAAGTACATCTCTATTTGACAATGTTCTATGTATTGGTTGAAAAATTTTGTGAATGTTTTAATCGCTCACCTGACAAACCATACCCCATTAACTAAATAATTAAAGGTATCATGCTTTGTTACAATGCTTGACAAGAAATTGCTGAAAAACAGCATTTATTGATGATTGCTGTAACTACAAAAGAGTACCTAAGGCACTGTAAAATGTTGGAAATGCCTTTTAAGTGTTTTCAGAATTTCTGGAAAAAATTTGGGCAGGTGCCCCCCATGCCCTGGTATTCCACTAGGTCTGAGTGGGCATTAGCCCAGTAAACATTTGCTGAAAAAGAACATAAAATGAAGTTAAACCATGGCAATTCAAATTTTTCATCATCACCATTCATATCAGGAGACCATGTTTACTATATAAACCAATTATTATTGAAATCAAAGCAAGTGTAAAATTAGCAAGAAAATAGCTGCCCAGAACGATCTTTCATCTTCACCATTCCACTTAAAGCACCTAGTTTCCTACAGATGGAATCTGAGCAACTGGTGAAAATGGTCATAAAATGGCCATCTAAAAAATAATTTCAATACTGCCAGTCAACTCAGAATAACATGTTTATCAAATGGGTAGCATTCAATTTCATTATTCTCCTATAGTTGAGGAAAAATAGCCAAAAAAAAAAACATTTTGACCTCTATGTTCTATTCTTTAGTAATGACGGCCATGTTTTTTAATCAATGAAAAATTTTAAATGATCAGTTTGTGGACAAACACTAAAAAAATTACGCCAACTTCTATTATGTTTTGTTGCAATTGGTTTTAGAGAGTTGTACACATTTCAACAACAAAAAAATGTTTCAGGGGCCATAAATCCTATAACAGGCAATAAATCATTTTGAAAATTTCAGCAAAGGTCCATATTCTGATAGTGAACAACATTACTCCCCCATCAGAGTATTGCTAAATTCAACGTTTTTTGAGTTACTTGCAAAAAACTGTATTTGGACCCCTTTGTTCTATTTTTGGTAACAGCAACCAAATTTTTTCATCAATTTAAAATCCAAGCAATCGTTTTGTTTAAGATACCCTAAAAAACAGTAAAACCAACTTTCACTGAATTCTGTATAACAACTTCTAAGGAGAAGATTTAAGTAATAACATCAAAAACAGCAATAAACATAAAAAAGGGCAATAACTCCAACATGGATCAACAGATCTTCACCAAAAAATATCACTCCTGTCAAAATTTGGTTTAACCTAACAGTTTTGGAGATATATGCAAAAAACTGGCCCCCTATGTTCTATTTTTAGTAATGGTGGCCATGTTTTTTTTAAGAAATCAAAAATCCATACAGTCATCTTGTGCAGGATACTCTAAAAAACAATCAAGATAAGTTTCATCCAAACCTATTCAGTAGTTTCAGAGGAGAAGATGTTTGAACAACAACAACAACAACAATAATGACGGATGCCAAGTTCTGGCAATAGCTCACATGGCCTATGGCTAGGTGAGCTAAAAATAAATAAGCTTTAAAAAAAGACTGGAAGACTGTTTGGAGTGGAAGAATTGAATGACAGACAAAGAAAACTAATTGCCAAAATCAATTATTGGCTGGGACATAAGTTTTTTCAGCAGCCACATTATTTGACCAAGTAGGATTTGAGCATGACCTTTTATTCCAACTAAGTTAAATCAACACTGGCAGACTAACTGTGAATAAATGGTCAATAAAATCTTCCGTTACCCACAGGTAGATACAAGTAGAAAATGTTATAATACTAAAGGCAATTAAACATACACTTTTTACTGAAACATAAGGACTTCAAATTAGTAACCCATGGTAGTTTATTTACTGGTAGTATGGAATGGAGATATAGAAGATTTCTCAAGAACCAAAGCTCCCTTACAGAACAGCCTATACCCAATAATAACCTGTGTAAACCTATCAAACATTTCATTAAAGGCCTACATAGTGGACTTTCAAGGAAAATAACAACTATAAGGCATACCAACTTACCAGTTCATCAGCCTGAAGTTTTAATATTTACACCAATAAAAGTTTATTTCTATCCTTATGGGTTTAAGAACTAAGCCAAAAATGGCACTTCAGGATAAACAGCAAATGAACAATAATGGCAAATCACCTTTTAACAATCTTTTGCTGTAAAATTTTGTTAATTTTGTGCAAAATTAGGGCAAAAATAAGCAAATACTTGCCTAGAACTGCCCTTTTTCAAAACATCTGGATCTACCCCATACAATCTTGTTTTAAACAATATTACCTTCTATGTTTTACTGGTCTAAGTCATAAAATGTTTTTTTTTTTTGGTACATTTTTACATTGCATTTTACAAGTAAACAAATATTGCTGATAACACTCCTCACACTAATAGCTTTTTAATTCTAAATAGGTTTGATTATTTGGGATCTGTTAGTAAGTCGATCACCTAGTTAACAGGGGTCACTGTATACATGAAGCTGTAGGAAAACTTTGTTTGCAGGGGGTATGAATCATTTGTTAGAAATAGGCATTTTTTTTATGTGCACAAACTTTTGGTGCTTGTTCACAATTTTTTTTTCATGCATCCATCATAGTTTAGAAGCAAATTTAATGGTTGAAAAAGTTTGACGTGGGGATGTAGATAGTATCATTATAATTTTTTTCATCCACTTTAGTTACAGAAACTGAAAATTAACAAAAGTTGTATTGAAATTCCAACAGTGGTTTCTAAGAAGATTTTTTAAAAAAGTTACAATGATAAAGACAAAATGACCAGTCGTAGTTCACGTAAACCTTTGGTCAAAACAAGTTTAAAATAGAGAAAAATGTTATATTCACCTGCTAACTGTAACTCAAATTAATAAGCTGTAACGTTATGCTAAAAGTACCTCACTCAATCTGTCAAATTAAGTCAAAGGGTAAACTAGAAGTAAATAAGGGAGAAAACTGGAAAGATACTTAGTAACTCCAAATCTAGTGAGTGGGTGTATAAAAATTCTTTTTTCATATTTCCAAAATGCAAGCTATTTTAGCATGTTTTTCAAAGGAACTACCCACCAGCACATGACAACTTGGTTCACAGTCTGATTGGGGAAAGGAAGAACAGTAAACATTTTTCTTTGAAACTTAAACTATTTTTACTTTGGTAAGAACCTAAAAGGTTTGAAATAAATTGTTTATAAAAATAAATATAAACAAGAGGCTCCCAGAGCCTGAATCGCTCACCTTGTTGAATTTTGCCTTTCAAGGGCAATAAATTTAACAAGAAGTTGTCCAACAATTTTGACTCAAGAAGACATTGGTAGGACTTTTCATAAGAATAATTTCAGCCATTGAAATTTTCTTTCTATCTATTATAGTTTTCATAATATTGGCTGAAAACTAAAAAAATTTTAAAAAAATGTCATTTTTCCCCTTTCAAGGACAATAACAATAAGAAGTTGTCTGACAACTTTAATCCCTAAAGACTTTTGTAGTCCTAATAATACGAATCATTTTAGCTATTGAAAAAAATTGGCTTAACCTAATGGTTTTGGAGATATATGCGAAAAACTAATCTGACCTCTATGTTCTATTTTTAGTAACAATTGCCATGTTTTTCAATGGATCAGTTGGTCAAGTATAAGATTTTTGAAAGAAATAACATTAAAAACAGCAAATAATGTTGAAAAAGGGCAATAACTCCAACATTGCTAAACAGATTAAAATGAAAATTTGACCATTGATAGATCTCATCATGCTAAACATCTCTACCCAAGTAAGAATTTAGCTAAACCTTACAGTTTTGGAGATATATGGGAAAAACTACTGTCTGACCCCTAGGTAATATTTTTAGTAATGGTGGCCATGTTTTTTGACGGATCAAATATCCCCACATCAGTTCTATGTAAGATACCCCAAGGAACATTCATACCAACTTTGGTTCCAATTGGTCAAGCAGTGTCAGAGGAGAAGGGTTTTGGTAAATTGTTAATGATGATGACAGACAACGATGACGACAACCATGACGATGACTCCAAGTGATGGTAATAGCTCACCTGGACTTTGGCCAGGTGAGCTAAAAAGTATATTTTTTTTTGGTGTAGCCATTTTGACCTTCATAACTCCAAAACTGTAAGAGATATCTGAAATCTGCTTTTGAAATGCAGGCAGGGATTTTTATGAGAAATCCAATAAAAAAGAATTCTTGAAATTGGACCAAAAATAGAGAAGTTGAATTTTTGGGCCTTGCCCAATTTTGACCTGACCCCCTATCACTTTAAAACTGTCCAAAACACATAAAATCTGCTGATAAATTTTTTTTTACTAGAATTAAATAAAGAATACAATAAAAAAAAAAACCATAATTAAAATCTGAAAAAAAGATATCCTACATGGGTTTGAATAAGACACCTATTTTTACCCTTTTTGGCCCCTTTTCCTAACACAGTTAGGGCAACAAAGTCCACATTTAATGAGAACCTTCCTCTAGTGGTAAGTAAAATCATATAAAATTTTCAGAACAATTGGCCATCCACAACTAAAGTTATCACACAGAAAAAGACAACTGCACCATTATATAAAATGACCACAATTTTTTTGCAGTCGAATATAACAGTTGCCCATAACAAAGTAAAATATATAAGTAAAAGAAAAAAGAATGATTTATTGCATTTGTTATTACTAGAATGAAAATGTCAATTCAAGTCTACTACTGTCCATTGCTCTAATGATACAGTAAACCAGTCAATCAGGTTGGAGAGTTACTACCCTTTGCTTGAAATCTTAAAAAACCAAGTCAAAGTAAGGAATATGAAAAAGGACTATTATATCGCATGAAACGTCACGTTTTGATGAATGACTTGCATATTTGAATGAACAGCACCTAAAGAACTTATTGTTATTTTGTCAACCTCCAACAACTTTTTTGTATTTCAGTGTCTCTAGAAAAACTGACCTTGCATGGAAATGTCAAGATATAATAATAAGGTCAATGAAATGTGTTAATAGCTAAGTAAGGAGCAATAACAAACAATATACTAATATTGTTTTATACAGGCTAACACTATAATATGATTCTACTCTTTGTTTTTGTATTGAAACTCATATTGGTACACAGTCACACATTCTGACACACAAAGTTCAAAATGCTTGTATATTACTTTTCAAATACTTTAATTGGAAGGGCTTTTGTGCTCATGAAAAATAAAAGTGACATGAATGATAATTTTGTCAAAGCAGATTTCATTTACCAGTTGCAGTTTTTAATAATAATTTTTTCATGACGCCCGACCATATTTCTGAAAAGCTGATTACTTTTCAAATATAGCTATTAACTTTTATTTTCAGTCAAAAGTGTGTAATTTCACATCCCTGTTTCATTTATTTGTTTCCCAGGAATCATGCTGAGCTTTGCCAATGTCGCAATTTGTGATCTTTTATTTTGATCTGGCAACAAAAATTACCAGTTGGCGATTTTCTTGGCGCCTATGTTTTGTATATTAAAATTGACAGGAAGTTTGCCAGCAAAAGATATTCTCTCTAATTAAATAATTATGTTGACACCTGATCAGAGTTAACTGACCTAAACCAATTTACAACTAGAGCCAATCAAAGGTAATAAGACCAGATATCCCTTAAAAAAAAAGTATGAAAAATAACAATCAACTTGTAGCCATTTGTTCCCCGCTGCTGCAAAAAAATTTGAAGTGCAAAAGTCTGGTAAAATTTGTCGTATCAAAATAGTGACCAACTACAAATGGTACCTAACAATCCCACAAAATTTTTTAAAAATCCATCAAGCAGATTTCCAGGAATTGAGTCCGCAAGTGTAACCAGATGGAGGGAAAAATAGAAGGATACCAGTATTTCTATGTCCCCTTCAAAGCTGCAACAGGGGACAAATAAAGGGCAATAATGGAACATAATGTGATACCCTGCCATATGAAAAGGGAGATAGCAAATTGTTTAAAATGGCCTAACTTTGAAACAACATTCAGAACTTTGCTGAAAATTAACTTGACCTGTTTTTTTTTAAGCACTAAACTGTACAAATTCAAAAATTCAATGATCGAATCTCAAGTTATCATCTGGAAACCATCTGGGCATAAACAGACAGGACATGCAACTCTTTGGTGGGTATAACATAATACATCGCCATGCTGTGTGGCTGGTTTAAAATTTTTTTTAAAAATAAACCAAAAAAAAATACAAAAATACAAAACAAAAATAAAAAGATTCCCCAAGCACAGCATGATATGACCATAGCCAGTTGAAATTTGTTCACTTGGGACAAGTGTGGACACAATAATAATTTCAAACAAACTTAAACATAGCGACTTACCATTCATTATGGACACAACAGCTGGTTTTGATACAATATTGTACAATATTCTAATTTTGTAAAAAGTTCTGCTTTCAGGGTGCTTCCATGAATAACTTCTCAAAAAGAGTTAATGAAAACTGTAAACTTACTAGCATACTTCCTAAAGCTCATGTTAAAGGATCAATTCACTAACAACCATCAGATGAGAGATTTTTAAAGTACAGTCTTTCAAAAAAATAACAAAAACTATGATATCATAACATAATACCACCCAAATGTTTGGTAGTAGTTTAACCAAACTTGCACTTGTGGTAAAAGATCAAGCAATCACTTCTTCAACAGAATAATTTTGAGCCATTCCTATTTCGGATCACCTACATAAATAGGACTGATTTCTCTTCAAAACAATTCATATCATAACATCATAATGTTACATGTATCACATTCTTCTTATTTTGTACAGTGTTTAATTTGATATAAGAACGCTTATCTCCTTGGTGTTGGAAGTAGCTCTTATTGCATATACTACCAGACACAAGGAGTATAACTTTTTTCAGCACAAAAGTACTTAAAAGTAAAAAAAAAAAAAACAGCACTAATTACCCTACAAAAAACTAAAGGGCTTACTAATCCCCGGCTTAGGAGGAGTTGCACCTACAAACTTTTTACGTGTAAAAATTTCTATGTTAAAGCATCACTCTTTGCAGGAATCCTGACATTAATTACTTTCTTTATTGACATTTACATATGACGCCTAACCTATCTATAATTTTTTTTCAAACGCAATGTCACAATTAGGAGGATTTGTGTATACAAAGAGTAAACAAGTAAATATCTAAGATCAATTATATCATGTTGCATGTATTGAACAATAACACTACAAGTACCTTCCTTCATGTACATCCTTCTTATAAAGTTTCTTCAAAATCAATTCATTGATTTAAGAGAAATTGCACTTACAAAATATGTGGAAAAACATACAGATCAAGAGCTTTCTTAAAAAAGCCATCAACTTTATTTTTGATGGTTTTAACATATTTAAAGCTTGTTTCAGGCCCTTGCACCAGCCAAAATCATATCAAACTGCCTTCTGCTGTTATGAATCTGGTGTTGACATTTCTACACTATCAGACAATTTATACTACCAAAAAGGAACCTTGTGTGTATTAAATATTTAAAACAGTTAAACTGATACACAAACATGATTTACACTCAAATTTTAAAACTAACCCTATAGAATTTAGTCAAGAAATTAGCAATTCTTCTTATTAAAATCTTCATGAAAATATTCATTTTTGGTACCTCTTGAACCCTAATTTCTTAACGTTGACGCCACAATTTCCAGATTCTATCCCAACCTTTCTATATGGTAGGAGCTATGTGTGTTACAGCTTTGTATGAATCTTTTCATCATTTTGAAACCAAATATACAGAGGACCAAGTCCACACATTTTCTTTTGGCAAATACCTCAACATACCAACAGTTCTTTTATGACATTTTGATGAAAGCTATAGCCTACTAAAATTGATGCTTGTATGTGCTAAAGGCAGATATTAACTTGAAGTTGAATTTCCTGCATTTGTCAAATGTCTGTATGCCAAATTTTACCATAACCACAGGTTAAAATAGTTGGATTTTCTATAATTTTGCAACACCAGGAAGTAAAATACATTTACAATATGAAATGCAAGCTCCAAAATAAGCTTTACTTTAGAACCACCTTGTACCAAATATCTTTACTTTAGAACCACATTGTACCAAATATTTTACTGTAGAACCACATTGTACCAAATATTTTACTGTAGAACCACACTGTACCAATTGATTTCAGCAAAAGATATTTTCTTAAAATAAGCCAGTAACACAGTAACTAACCTACTTAATAGCAAAAACAATTAATAAAATAGACATCTATAAAGGGAAAAAAAACCACTTTATAGGCAAGTTAATTTCAACAAAAAATTGTGCTATTGGAACTTGCAAATGTCACAAGAAAAATTCCATGAATTTTTTTTCTTTTTACAGGTGGGGCATAAATGATTTGGTATAGTTCTAGATAATGTTGATCATAGAACTATTAGTAGGACCTGTTAGACAATCCTACCCTTCTTTCTTGTTTTTCCTGTTCCTCCTGTTGTATGGCTGTTACCACTGTATATCTTGCCATTTGTATAATAATATATCGAGCCAATCCAAGAAATCCTGAAGGGAGAGCCAGCCACCAGATTGGTACAAGCTTGGTAAATGGAGATGTCCCAACACTCATTAGACGTGAAGCTCCTTCTGTTAAACAGTTAAACACACCTGGCCTCTCACTGGAAATATCTGACTAATAAAAAAAAACCAAACAAAACTGTGAGCTACTTCCTACCAAAACATATCATCCCTCTTGTTTTTATTCAACATTCTTAGATTACCTGTCGTGAGCTTAAATAAGACCATATACTATAGCCAAATAGCTGTGATAAAGGAATGACAATATTATTGGTATC
Organism: Perna viridis; assembly: GCA_037379345.1. Taxonomy (NCBI): domain Eukaryota; kingdom Metazoa; phylum Mollusca; class Bivalvia; order Mytilida; family Mytilidae; genus Perna; species Perna viridis. The sequence continues at coordinate 57,459,015 of CM074513.1, forward strand.
CAAAACAGTAAATACATGTATAAAGTGTATAAAGAAAGTAGGAATACAGGATGTAGAGGGGGCATTAGTCTACATAGTAACTCAGTGAAGTGTCCCATGCTGAAATTCTAAACAAACAAGCATTCTGGGAGTATTGTATAGCAATACAAAGTCCCCTATCAGAAGGAATTTCTGTTGAAGAGAAAAAAAAGCAAACTTTCTTAACAAACTTCAAGTTTGTATTTTTTTTAAAGGTCCAAGGTCCATAGGTCAGCCAAAAAAAACCCAAATCACAGAACTAAACAATATTTAAACCAAAGTTAAAAATAGAAGCCTGCCCGGCAGCCCGAAACTGGCTATTTTTTGGCAGGGCTGGCTAATTTTAGCAAAATTCTATATAGCGATATAGTAAATGTATTGAAAAGTTGTATTCAGGACAGGCTAGAATTTGAGTGAGTTTCCTACCCTATTTATACTTGAACTGTTACTTGGAAAAGTGATGTACCAAAAATCTAATAAACATTTGTGTGGTGAAAACTGATGATGGACAAAGTGCCAATCTAAAGAGTCACCAGTAGGGGACTAATAAACAAATATCATTATCAGTTACTGAGCAGACAGTGTTCAATAATTTGAAGCAGGCGAGCGTCAACTGGTAAACAGTGACATGTACACATGCATCAGAAAAAATTCACTTGCAGGTGATAGCAAATGTTCTCAAGGATATTGCTGAATTGTAAGTCCTATAACTCTGAAAGGAAGTATAGAATAATGAGATCAAGGAAAAAGAGCTTCCTCCTAAAAAAATGAAATATTGCAGCATGAAAATATTAAAACTTCTTGAGCTGTTTTAAGTTGATATGATGTGTGGACAAACAAATATTGACTATCACTGGCAAACCATTAGATGTCTGACAAAAAATTATGTATTTGAAAAAATTATTTTAACAATTTCATTTTCCAAATTATTACATGCTGTAATACTCACTATAAACCAGTTGTCATAACTAAAACCATGTTAATGAAGACATGAGTGTATTTTTTTCAAATTACTCTTCATTCATCAGCTACCAATTGTATTGGAAATGTAAGTTTAAAACCAAGAAAATCAGAAAATGAAAAGAGGACTCAACAAGTTATGGAAAATAATTTAATGCAGACAAATCTTTACATTCTGGAAAGTTTTATCAGAACCAGAACTTTCATATATACTTTTAATATTGAATTAATTACAAAAAGCAGCATTGGGTCCATATATTTATCTTTAACAACCAAAAGTGAAAAAAGGGAAAGGTCTGGTTTGCCAGCAAATCTTTACATTCAGTTGTATCAATTGTAACCACTTTGAAAAAAAAGAGAAACTACATCAGAAATAAATTATTCTGAAGACTAGAAGATTCCCCTTCTGTCCAAACAATAACCCACAGAAAATTTCATAATGTTCTGTCATGTAGGATGGACACCATTTTTTATAATATATATTCATATTCCAGGCTATTAAACTGTTCAGATCTTGATCTATGGTCAAAATATTGATTTTCACTAATTTTTTTACACAGGAAGTGTAGCCCTGTGTAATTACAAGTACATGGCAATATAAAGTTCATGGTACAAGTACGGTTATACAGGTTTGTGTAAGTTTGATCAGAACAGATTTTTTGCATCGGTTTTAAAAAGGTTCCTCAAGTTATAATAAAAATTTCTATTTTTACTAACCAATGAAAAAAAAAAACAAACAAAAAATATCTGTTCCAGAAAAGCTCTTGTAAAAACTAGCACATGCTTATTGAGTATCAAGTTTGCAATGTTTTACATTGTATTTCAAATTCCATAAAGTAACTGATATGCATAATTCATTTATTATGGAATACCTTCACCTGCCTATTAATCACAAGTCAACACCTGTACCAATCCATGTGAAGAAAAAAGAAGCAGCCCATACTATGCCTAGGTCATGATTTACAAACATTTCCGGGTGGCATAGAAAGACAATACACAGAGTGCTGGTGTTTGAGGGGCACCCTTCTATTCAACAGTCCAAAAAGATTGTGCAAAATACTTCATGACATGTGATCTATGCCTTGGTATTGAGAAGTTGAATACATGTGTATAATTAATGTGTTATTAGTGCTAACCTGGTTACAAATCATTCGTCACACTTAAAAAAAAAAGAATTTGAGCCCCCTTCCATAAATCATTTATCATTTGGATGAAGTATATGCAAAACAACTAACATTAAATTCAGAACAACATAAAAGATAGCCCAAAATGGGTTCCAAAACAAAAGCATTGGATAGAATTAAGATGGCTGCCAAGGTAGAGAAAGCAGATTTTTTTAGTTTATTATGGGTTTTTTAATTGAGTTGTGATGTGGAACTTGTATCATCTGAATCATTTTTCATTAAGGATTAAAATGGTGTATTTATAGTGGATTCAAAATTGAAACTGCAAAAATAGTGGATAATATTAATTCAATAACATATGGTGAGTGTTCAGCTTATTACCCTAGCATACAACTACCATGTCTAAACAACCTGGAGGTAAAAGTGTACAAACTTTATTAGTACCTCTTAAAGGAGATGAATCAAGAGAAAAACCCTCAAAGTTAAACAAATGCTCACATTCTTGAAGTGTCAGAAGAAAATCTTGAAGGCATTGATATGATGAGCATTCAACAAGATTTCAAAAAGAGATTAAAGAATGCCTCAAGGAAACACCATCTAAGAATGATCTGGACAATGCCATGAACTGTTTACTTAAACAATCCAATTTGAAACAATATTGTATCAGACACTGTGAAACAATTATTAGTGGATTTTGAAGAAAAATTAACCAAAACCTTTGAGAGTTAAAGTCAGGGAAAAAACTGGTAAACTTCAAAATCAGATAGACCCTTTACTCATAACAAATGAAAGGAAAGTGTTTGCTCTAAGGAAGGAGCTATTTCAATACTTGAAGAGCAAATCAGGAACAACAAAATATGACCATCAGAAGCACTGCAGCTAGCAAATTATAATGAACAATATAGTAGGAAACAAAACATCAGAATAATTAACTATGCAGAGAAACCAAGTGAAAATCGAAAAGATGAATTTGTAAATATGGTGAAAGAGGACTTGAAGGTTAATCTGGTAGGAAGTGATGTTGTTGCTATCCATTGTATACCAGGAAAACCAGGGCAAGTTCAACCTAAAATTGCCAAAGTGAGAGACACTGAGCTAAAAATAAGCATTATGAGGAAGAAAAAAAACCTGAAGATGATATCACTCAAAAGAACCTAGCTTTGATGACAAGACTGAAAGATGTTGACTATAATTTCTATAATGTGTGGTTCTACAATTGTAATGTGTTTACCAAACTGTCAGAAAAGGGGTGTGGCATTAGATTTGACATCTTTGATAACATCAGTGACAAGGTGAAGAAAAACAAGGGCAAGGACACAGAAAATTAAGTGATCAGGACCATGACTTTCTATAATGAATCACTACAATGTTTTGTCTGAGTTGAACTTCATTTTCTAGAAGCAATGGGTCTTATCTCACTATCTACAGTAATGGTCTTTTGTAGAAAACATTTTTTTCTGTTTTTCAGTGTCATTTATCATTTCATTAATTCATTATACCACTTGCAATTTTGTTGTTGTTGTTGCTGTCTTGTTTGTTTGTTTGTTTTTTTTGGTTGTTTTTTACTTTTTGTTTTGCTTTGTTTGATTGCTGCTATGCTTGTTGAACTGTGCCACATGCCCTGGACCTCTGTTGGTCACAGCTCCACAAATCTATCAATCTTGTAAATTAACAAAATGGGCACTGCCTGCTTAGTGTGTGTATTTTTATATTTGTGTTTCTGTTTAATTATAAACAACAATTACAATTATGTTGAGGATTACTATGATGATTAAAATGGTGGGTTATCTCTGGATTCTATAATTTATCCAGGGGAGACTATGTCACATTTATAATCAAAGGAAATAAATATAATTCAATTCTTATTGTAAAAACTCAATCTAACTGCTAATAAATACAAGTACATAATGCATACAAAATGTACTATATAACAAAAAAGCCATCTTACTTGTAGTTATTTGGTATGTGTGGATGAATATAGAGTATGTGTGAGTGCTTCTGTATATTTAATTGTTTGCCAATGCTTCATATATTGTTATGAATAGTATCCTTTTACTGTCAATGAATGTGAGGGGTCTACTATCTAGTATAAAAAAGTAAACTGACTTATTTGACTGGACAAGAAATAAAAACACTTCAATTGTATGCTTCTGAGAAACACACGGTGTTAAGGAAGTAGAAACAGAATGGTGTGATCAATTGAGAGGCAAATGTTTTCTCAGTCATGGTAACAGTAAAAGTTCTGGTGTATGTGTTATGCTTGGAAAAGATGGTGGTGTTTATGTACACAACTCCTACATTCACAATGAAGGACGTTACATTATATTAGATCTTACATTGTATAATCATAGAATTACTTTGGTATCCTTATATAGATATAATAAACATGATTACAGTTTATTTGGTATCCTTATATGGATATAATAAACGTGATTACAGTTTATTTGGTATCCTTATATGGATATAATAAACATGATTACAGTTTATTTGGTATCCTTATATAGATATAATAAAGATCATTACAGTTTATTTGATCATATTTTACAGAATATCATTTCTTTTGAAAATACAAGTATTATTATGTGTGGTGACTGGGATGTTGTCCAGGATACACACTTTGATAAATACAATATATTACACAACAGAAACCTTCAGTGTAGGGAGAAAATAGGAGAAATTATTGCCTCTTTTGAATTAGTTGATCCATGGCTTACTTGTCACCCAAGATGAGACATGGCATCCTCACTAATACAACGGAGTCAACTTTCTAGTTTCAGAAGATATATTTTCATTCTCAAAGAATTCTGTTATACTTCCAGGTTATAGAACAGATCACCCAGCCAAGTTAGAAAAAGGGGGAGGAATATTGGAAGTTAACTCCCAAACTTCTTACAGAGCCTGATTATATTGAAAAGGTTAAATCTTGTATACATGACACAGTAATTGAGTATTACGTCTCTGGTGATATAGCTGATCTATTTGAAGTTGCATATTTGTAATGATCAATTATTTTTTTGGAATTTTAAAAATGAAGACATGATAATTATCAATTGATTACGGCATCTCTAAATCAAAACATGAAAAAGATGCTGTGAGAAAATGAGAAAATTAGAGAAAGATATTCAAGATTTGGAAAACTTGATAAATGCAAAACCACAACCTTTAAAACTTTACAGGATAAAGAGTCAGAGGTTGAGAAGGCAAGGTCACAAAAATAGAAGGGTTGTTATTAAGATCAAGAGCAAAGTGGCATGAGTATGGTGAAAAATGCTCAAAAAAATTAATATTTTTGTAAATTGGATAAGAAAAATTTTGTCCAAAAAACTGTGTGTGAATTCATTGATAATGAAGGAAGATATTTGTCAAAACAGTCAGATATTCTCCTTGAAGAAAAATCCTTCTTTGAATAACTGCATTTGAGTAGAAATTTGAGTTATGACAATTATTTCTTTAATCATGATGTTAAATTCACAGAAGAACAAAAGAATTATGTGAGGGTAGTCTTACAATAAATGAATTTGCTCAGGCTCTTAAGCTAATGAATAATGGTATGAGTCCAGGCTCTGATGATTTCACTGCAGATTTCTACTAATCCTTTACTATTTAGATCTTTAAACTTTGGTTATGACAAATTTGGTTCTCCTAATTTCAATACCAAAGTATCATGACCTGTATCCCTAAAGAAGGGAAAGACAGACGTTATATGAATAATTGGCATCCGATTAGTTTATTAAATACTGATATAAAAATAGCCTCAGCAGTTATAGCTTATTGTATTAAAAAGGTGTTACCCAACATTATTAGTGACACACAAAAGGGATTTATCAAAGATCGTTTTATTGGTGATAATACACACCTATTATATAAGTTAATGCACAATCTGGAAGAGAAAAATCATGAAGGACTGTTGCTAATGATAGATATTGAAAATGCCTTTGATTCTATTGCATTGTATTTTTTGGAAAAAGCTTTGGAAAGTTTTAATTTTGGTCCATCTATTTGTAAATGGTTTGAAATATCAAGCTGTGTAATAAATAATGGATATTAGTCTGATTTTTTGTTTCAATTACAAAGCAGTTGTAGACAAGGAGACCTACTGTATCCTTATCTTTTTATAATAGGAGTATATGCTGATGACACTTTTCTTTTTATAATAGGAGTATATGCTGATGACACTTTCCTTTTTATAATAGGAGTATATGCTGATGACACTTTTCTTATGCTAGATGGAAGTGAAACTTCCTTGAAGGAATCACTTGACTGTTTTTATCATTTTAGTGATAAGTCTGATTTAAGGATGAACACATCCAAAACTTTTGCTGTTTGGGTGGGAAGCATGAGGTATTCAAATTTAAAACTTTGCCCAGATAAAAATCTGAACTGGTCTCTTTCAAATTTCTAATTGTTGGGAACTGATTTTTCACTAGATTTGGACAATATGACTGAACTGAACTATGCAAAGAAAATAAAGGAATTAGCAGGTATATTAAAAAGTTGGCAGCATAGAAAACTGACACTATTTGGCAAGATTACTGTTGTAAAGTCCCTTGCACTTCCTAAATTAGTTCATCTGTTAACTGCTTTACCCAACCTTAGTGAAAAACGGTAAAAGAAATAAACTTGATGTTCTATAGCATCATATGGAATGATAAACAAAATAAAATAAAACATAGCACTCTTATTGGTGATATAAACCAGGGAGGACTACAAATGATTCATCTGGAGTCATTCACCTTATATTTGAAACTTAGCCGGATAAATAGATTTCTTTCCAACATAGAGGGTAGTTGGCAGAAAATTCTTATAAAATTGTTAAAACCCTATGTAGGAGAGCGATTGATTTATCTGCAAAAAGACAAGTTAAGAGACATTGTTCAAAAATAAAAAAAATGATTTTTGGAAGGATGTTTTTGCCTGTTTACAGAGAGTAAATTATTACACTAATAATAATGTGGAAGATTTACTGTCGTTGGATGTATTGAACATTTGTCCAGTATCAGATATCTTATTTTATGCTGCTTGGAAAAAGGGTGTTGATCACTTATATGATGTTATTGACAAGCAGTCAAAGGAATTCCATACTTTTGCCTAAATGCAACAAAACCTAGGATATGCAAACTTTTTACGATATTATAGTCTATAAATATTCCTAAAGAAATCAAAAACAGTCAGTAAAACTTTAAAAAAATAGTATTGTATTATCTACAGACAAATTTGTTGAGAAATTAATGGAATGTCACAAACCCAAATTTTTGTACAATAATTTAATCAATAAGATTGTAAATTTACCTTTACAAAATTTTTAGAAATTGTAGATTGGTCTGAATATTTTGTTATTGTGAAAAAAAAAAATGTAAAGATTCCTACCTATACAACTTTCAGTATAAATTTTTAAATAGAATTATTCTGACAAATAGTTTTTTGTATCAAGTAAAACTTAAGGAATCCAAATTATGCATCTTCTGTAAAACTGATGAGGAAACAGTAGAACATTTATTTTATAGCTGTAGAGTGACTCATTAGTTCTGGAAATGCTTTCATAATAATATTAAGTTATATTTTGTGAATTGTACTCTTAATAAAGTTGACATTCTCCTTGGTTATATCAAGGAATCAAAATTTATTGTTTTTCATTGCAAAAAAAGTATATTTATACATGTAAATTAAATGAAACTTTACCAAACATTATTGGAGTTCAGTGAAAAATTGAGCAATATGATTCCTTCCAATATTTGATAACAATTAAAAATGGTAAACTTATGAATCATGAGAGATTTTGGGCCCCTCTCAATGTCATTTTTCAGTATTTTTTACCATATTCTAATTGAACATGTAATATTTTATTATTCTTTCATTGATCATATAAAAATGTAAATGGCAAACAAAACTATCAAACTATTGAGATTTCAAAAATGATATGTGAATTGATTGTGTGTATGTGTGATATTTCAACATTTTTTGTTATACTTACTTCAGATAAATTTATATAGATTGTTATATAATTAATAGTCAGTGTACATTGTAATCTTTGTTCTCTTTGTTTATATCATTTTTCCTCTACTTTTCCCTGAATACCCTTGTCAGGTGGTAATGTACAGGGATTTGTAAAATCCTGAATATGATATAAACAAAAATAAAAAAAAAGCATTTGATAATTGACAAAACTTTTTTGTCAACTCAATCCTAAATGTCCAATTTCTCATAAATTCAACTAATCTCATGTAGCAGTGAACTTCATATAACTTAAACAGTTTCTATCGAGAATGACAATGTTATACCAATATATGACATTAAAATTCTGTTCCATAACAAATCCACATGTCTGTACAAAAGGGAAACAAAAATGTCATTTACACATCATCAATTATGTGCATATATTCAATTTCTCAATACCAAGAAAGATAACTGCAGCAACAAATCTTGCTAACTTTCATATGAAGTAAAATTAAGTAAAGTAAGATTAGGCACTTTAAAATGAAATAAATTGCTTCCAGCAGGAGAAAGGTCAATATGACCACAGAGGTCAAGCCCTAAACAGCTGGGTCAAGTATGGACACAACATCAAACTTGATAAACCACTTAATTTTGAGTAAATGTATGACATGATTCTAACCATAATAAAAGTGGTCAATGAACTTTAATTTTGTATTTAGCCATAAAAAAAAAAATGATCATTTCTGACCCAATTTTTGTTAATTATTTCTTAAAAGTAATGTAAGGTATCCTCTATATCCATCGAAACCTTCTTTTTGTGATATAAAATCTGATAATATAATTTATGAGAGGTTTGTACACTTTTACTCAAGTTTTTGTACTAAAACCAGGAGAAAAAAATTATAACACCATGCAAAATGTTCCAAATCATAACATGTTACAAGACTGCTTATGTTTTTAAAAAAATCTGAAACTTGAATTCTTTGAAAATTCTGTTTATCGGTTAATTGTTTTCTTTTTCGTATGTCAATAAAATTACAAAAATCCAAATTTCAGCTTTAAAAAGAATATTTTCAAATTGCCAATTTTGCTGGATTGATCCAGGAGTGATATGATTCATTTGCTGTCAAAGTTATTCATTGAAAATTCTACCTGTGAATGGACATTCATTAAGTTATGATTTATGTCTTTTGAGGGGAGAAATTTTACCTTATATTGTTTTTTTTTTAATTTTTCTAAAAACTAATTTATAAATGATTTGTGTTGTTTACATTTGAAGTGAGAACATTTATAGACATGACCTGCTGACATAGATTTCATTGTGACAAAACAAATCTTTTAATTGGATGTTTTGAGGAGCGAATTCCTTCGTGATTTTTCATGCATGCCTGCTCATAAACTGAGCGGTCATTTTTTTGTATCAGGGCCAGTACGCTGTAACAAGCCTTTTTGATTGGTATGCATTAAAGAAAAATGTTACAAATTACCGATTAAGTACAAATAGACCTTATAGTATCATCTTCCCTTCCATCAAGGAATTAATATCTTGCCTTTGCAAATTTACAATTGCTGCCCAATCATTACATCAAATCTCATCAAAATCCATTGAACAGTTCAAGATTTAGACTTTCAAGGTACATATACAAGACAGACAGAATGATTGCTCTGTATGCAGGGTTATATAGAAGCCTAACAGATATACCTTACCTGAACAGTTTCTACCAGACTTGATACTAAAAATGGTGTTGTCACTATGATGGATAACCTTCCAGATAAATATATTGATAACTCAATTATATAGTAGTCATGTATCATACATTAAGCACTGAAACAATTTACATGTACAAAGTCATTTTTGAGAGATTATTATCATTCAAATCATTTTATATATATATATATATATATATATATTAATTTTTTCTTCCTGATTCTGAGATATTTTTTCCTTTGATCTTACTGATAATTTAAAGAAACCAATATGATGTATAGCATTGTTACACATAATTTTCCAATTATCAGGTTATCTGGATGTACAGAATACATTCTTATTCTTAATCTTTACAAACCCTTTCAATAGAAGATGTTCAGCATGTTTCTTGATTGTATGATGTCGACTAATTTCCCTGAAAAAAAAAACCAACATCTAAATTGAAGGAAAACTAATAAGTGTAAAGACATAGATAAGATCAGAACTTTAAGTTCCAGTGATTATGTGTACAAATTATCACGCTTACCAAAAACTAGAGGCACTAAAGAGCCTGAACTGCTCACCAGGCTTAATATGCTGCATTCTAATTTTTTTAAATAACAGGCCATGTTTTTTCTAGGATAAAACTTCCTAATGCTCATACCATAGGAACAATCAAATTTCAAAGAATGTTGTCCAAAAGTCCCTGAGAAGATAATTTTTGAAAGTAATAACATTGAAAATAGCAAAAAAAAAAAGTTTTAAAATGACAATAACTCCAACATGGTTGAACTAATTTGCACGAAAATTGAACCACAAAAAGATCTCATTTTAAGAAATCAAATGGTTTAGGAAATATATGCTAAAAACTGCTGTCTGACCCCTATGTTATATCCTAACAACAACCTCTCTTTTTCAAAAATCAAAAAATCCAAAGATTATTTTAAGCAGGACTCCCAAAGTACAAATGTATCTTAAAAATAGCATAAAAACATCAACTTGAGGCTCTAAAGAGCCGGAATGGCTCCTCTGGCTCAACTAGCAACATCATATTTTTGTAAAAGCAGCCAAGTTTTTTCTTTGATAAAAATTCCTAATGCTCATTACAAAGAAATAATCATATCAATTTTTATTAAATTCAGTCAGCAATTTCTGAAAAGAAAATTTTTTTTCAAAGTAATATCATTAAAAGTAATCAAAAAAAGGTCGAAAAGGGGCAATAACTAAACAGCTAAACAGATTTACACAAAAATTTGACCACAGGTAGATCCCATAATGCTATACATTTTTACCTGGATAAGAATTTGGATTAACCATAAGGTTTTGGAGATGCATGCGAAAAACTAGTCTGACCCCTGTTCTATTTTTATTAATGGCAGCCATGTTTTTAATGGATAAAAAATCCCCAGATCAGCTCTATGCAAAACATTCTAAGGAACATTCATACTAAGTTTGCTTCTACAGGGTCTGGTAGTTTTTGACAAGAAAATTTTTGAAAAAAATAACATTAAAAATAGCAAAAAAAAAATCAAAAAAGGGCTCCAACTCCAACATGGTACTACAGATTTACCAAAAAAATTGACCATTGATAGATCTCATGATGCTGAACACTTAAGCATTTGACTGTCAGAATTTGACTAAACCTAATAGTTTTGGAGATATATATGCGGAAAAGGTCTGTCTGACCCTATGTTCTATTTTTAGTAATGGCGGCCACGTTTTTAGATGGTTAAAAAATGCCCACATGAGTTCTATGCACACTACCCTACAAATAATGATCCCAAGTTTGGTTCTAATTGGCCCAGTAGTTTTAAAAGAGAAGAGTTTTAAAGAAATTACATTAACAAAAGGCTCTCAAAGAGCCTGAATCGCTCACCTAGCAACCCATGCCCAATTAACTAAGTACTTACAGGTACCATGCTTTTGTATTATGCAAGATACACCAAGGAACAATCAAACTAAGTTTTATCCAAACACATTCATTAGTTTCAGCAGAGGATGTGTTTGAAAAAACAGTTAACAATGATGAGGACGGATGCCAAGTGATGAAAACAGCACACATGGCCTATGGCCAGGTGATTTAAAAATAGCAAAAAACTTCAAAAAAGGGCAAAAACTCCAACATGGTGCTACAGATTTACCCCAAAAAATGACCATTGATAGATCTAATCATGCTGAACACTTTAGCAGTGTCAGAAATTAACTAAACCTAATGTTTTTTTTTTTTTTTAGATATATGCAAAAAAAAACCTGCTGTCTTACCCCTATGTTCTATTTTAAGTAATGGCATGTTTTTTGACAAATCAAAAATGGAAGCATAAACTTTGTGCAAGAGATAAATAACCAACATGCTAAGTTCCATTCAAATCCATTCAGTAGTTTAAGACGAGAAGATGTTTAAAAAGTTTTTAACAACAACAACAGAGGCCAAGTGATGGTAATAGCTCATTTGGCCTATGGCATGGTGAGCAATAAATGAAATTTTAAGAATGTTGAAGCTCAGGGTGCTCACTTATATAGTCAATGTCTACTCAATATCTACAATGATTCAAATTTCTATAGTAGTTTTACAAAAATGATGGTACAGCACTCAAATTTAAGTTTTGTCAGGAAACCAACACAACAGATATTTTTAAAAAACTTCAATAAATGTAGATATGAGAGTACTTACAATGCAATTTATATTAGGATAGCTTCAACAAGATGTTGCATGCTACATCTTGCTAAGAATACCCTGACTCAAACATCTACGGTAAACAGGAAGAAAAAAGTGACAAACCTGGAAAGGGGAGGCAAAGTACAAGTCATCATGCAAACAAATATCTAAGAAATGCCTACAATAGAAGCTGAGAATTCTGCTACAAAAATTTACATTACACTTGACCTAAATAATCACTTTGTCATTTGTTAAAAAGGAAGTAGATGAGTCACAAATCCAAAAAGGGGAGACTTAAAGCAATGAACCAAATATTCAAGCATTTCCTCCAATAAAAGCTTAGAAATCTGTGACAAAATTTTCTTTATGCAACAACCAAAAACTGTTAAGTAGATCTTTAAACAGGAAGTGGATAAGAGACAAACATGAAAAGAGAAGATAGTATACAAGTCATTGTGAAAAAAAAACAATACACCAAATATTGAAGCATTCCCTCCAACAGAAGCTGAGAAATCAGTTGCAAAAATTTTCGTTATACATCACCCAAAAAACTAATAAGAAGATTGTTAAACAGAAAGTAGATAAGCAACAAACCTGAAAAGGGGAGACACAGGTTCAAGTCATCATGCAAAAACGATAAACCAAATATCTAATCACTTCCTCCCGTAGAAGCTGAGAAATCTGTTACAGAAAAGACAGACAGACAGACAAGGTAATTGCAATATAGTTTCCAACCTAATGAGTAGGGTATAAAGATCAAAGGATTCGATCTGCCAAGGATGGCAAAGCATTCAAAATGTTGTAGCAATCAGAGCAGCTTATTGATATAACTTTTATCAAAACTGGTAAAAAAAATGAATATATACAACTGCCTTAATCTTTACCATGTCACTTTGACCTTCATTGCCTTGTCCCTGTTGCAGCAGTAGATATAATGGTGCAAAACATTATATCTTAAGAATAGGACATGTTCTAGAACTCTAACAAATAGGCTTCTGGAACAGGGTTTAGTTGCTACAAGATTGAAGTCATCACTACAGAAGTTTTATGGTCGTCATCATGAACTCGTGGATCATTATGGTGTATCCATCAGCACCATGAAAACTGATTTATTCAACGGGGTAATAGTTTTCCTTTCCTCGTTCGTCTACCCCGGACTTGACTTTTTATGAGCAACTCGGCGGGTGTTTCTAGAAAAGCAGAGGACGCTTACCCTACCGGTGCACCTGATCCATGCTCCCAGTTTTTAGTGGAGTCCGAGTTGCTCATTTACTTTTGTTACTTTGTATGTATGATTTTAGTTACTTTATGTTCTTTGTTGTGTATGTCTGTTTTCCATGTCTGGTCTTTGTCCCTGAATTACATTCTTTTGATTACCGCTATAACCTTGGTTCCCTTGATTACTCTTACATGCAATGTCCTTCTTTCCTATTGTGCATATACACTTATAAGTAACAATTATCTTACTTTGGAAGGGGAGTGACTTCACTTATGACAGTTTCACTGACCATTTGTATGCCATCACATACAAATACACTTGATATCCCTTTCCATAAAGCAGAAATTCCCTGAAAAATGTCAAGCTGTATTAATATGATCAACATAATACTTGATTCACAACTATTTTATTTTCATTCTTTATTGTAAGACTATTCATTTACTCCAAATTTCTGAAAAAAACAAATGTACCAATAAGTAAATGTCTAAGTTTTAACACTAGGTCATTGAAAGCTCTAAACAACAACCAATATAATTCTAAAGTATGCCTTTTTGATTTCATTTAACTAGGTAATTTTGAAAAAAAGTAATAATTTTGAATTCATTTTGTGCTAATTGAAGCAATCATTAAAGAAAAAATACTAGTTGTAACTTAAGTTTTACATAACATGTAATATCAATCCGGTTAGCCAATACGAAGTTTCAATCTTCTAGATGATACAAGATATCTTCAATTAGATTTGACTTCTTATCGGATCGAGTACCCACCTAACTTGACACCAAGAGATAAAATTTATTTTACCCTCTCCATGAAATTAATGTGTTTTAAAATTAACTTTTTTCTAATGATAGTGAACTTCAATATGATAATGACTGTGCTCTTGTATCAATGCCACGGGTTTGCATTTTCAAAATGCTTTTTATTTTTAGTTTTAGTCTATATCTAATTAAATAAAATGTTCTTAAAGCTGCATTAGCTGTCAAATTTGTTCAGTTTTGATTCTACTGTATTTTGCTGATAAAATGAAATAAGTTTGTAGTAATGCAATTGAAGCAATGAATGTCGATGATACCTTCAGAATATTGTGAAAACAATGTTTTTTTTCTTGATTAGTTTTCAAATAAATAATGACAGTTAATGACCATATTTGTGCCACATTATATCACAATTTGTAAAGTTTAAAAGGATCCTTGCATTATATTCGAACTTATGTCTTTTACGCTTGAATACGACGGTCTTCATTGCCATTGATTACCAATTTCGCTTTACAATCAAGATTTGCTTTAAAAAAAAAAAAAGAGACCATTTCAGCACATGCAGTCCCTTGCATACGGATTTATCAAGGTCGATTTTTTGTCTTGCAAGACAATAAATATATAGAAACCTATTTCATGTATTTAACACTTTTTATTTGTGGATATGGAATGAAATTATACAGGAAAAGTACAATTTGGTAGAAATAATTAAAAGTTAAGGTATATTTCAACAGAAACAAAAATTTACAAAAATGACAGCTAATGCAGCTTTAAACCTATATTCGAGGTACAAAAATATCCATATGTAGGTCCTGCTAAAAAAATATTAATCATTTTATCTGTAATATGAAAACCTTGTGCTATCCTGGTAGTGCATTTAGAGAAATAAACATTTTATTTCTTTTGCAATCTTCAAGTAAATTTTCAGCCATATGTTAATTTTTATTGCTTTATAATATCAAGTTTACCCACATGTTAAATATCAAAAGCCTACATCAAAAGACAAAAAAGTTACAACCCTGACATGAGTTTGTCACTAAATTAACAGGAATTTGACTTTGACGTCTTGACACTATTTTGTAAGGGACAGAAGCACGGATGGACAGATCGACTGAATGATCACTTTTGTGGTGGGGCCCTATATATTGATAGCAGCTACGTTTTATGTTTTATGCTGATTTTTTTGTTACCTTTATCTAGTTTAGTCAATATCAATATTTGTCCACTATTTCCATGTTATCTACTATATATTGCTTACAAAATGATACTTAGTTAAAAATGAATGATTTCACACTAATGTAAACAGTGTTTGAAACTAGTCATGAAACTGCATAACTGTTGCTAGATTATTACCGTATTACACTCACTTGCAATATGGTGGATGGTGCTGGTGGAACAAGACACGCTCACCCTTCGGGAGCTCCTGATGTCACTCCCATTTTTTGTGCTTTAGTTTTTTTGTGTGACCTCTTGTTTTCGTTATCTTTAGTTTTTATGTGTAATCTTTTTTCACTCAGTTAGCTACACTGTGTATGTCTGTTTCATGTGTTCACATTTATGCCATGTATTTCATTTTGACGTAATTGAATCATGTTCAGACAAAAGTGGATACAGGAGCCTTTATATGGTGAGGATGTGTTAAATGATGCTTCCTGCTATGTTTTCCCAACAAAATGCTTATTATAAGTTTTGCAAAGAAACTTCTTATATATTGTTTCCAAAGGACACATTCATACATAATGTTTAATGAAAAAACAGGATTGTATAAAAGGATACTAAAACTATTTCCCAAGGAAACAAGGTGATTGTATCAGCTGAAACTCATGAGATTAGGATAATTTACAACAAACAGAAAAAAAATATCACAATTTCAATTTTCTATACCAAAATTCTGATTTCAGCATAAAATTCGAAAAAGTACAACAAATGGTTATTGTGCAGTAATAATTTCCTGGTGACTCAATGATTAAATGATTAAGGAAACAAGTTGATCATTGTTACCTGGTAAAATAATCACAGATACTTGTAGACAGGACTTAATGCGGCCTCTTGAAGCTGTTCCCCCTTTCTACCTGGCTGGGCAACAAATTTCATAAATTTCAGTTTTATTCCCCTTTGAAATCATCCAGTATTATTTTAATATAATTTTATACTTTGGTTATGAGGGACGGACCTATTTGTACTCAAATCACATTTAACTTCATTGATAATGCAATGTTGTTATATCGCTGATATCTTGACCAATAGGAATTAACACATGATGTGTGTCAGCCTTAGAAGTTTTAAACTATCACATCCTAACTCCATACACCACTTCTGACAGTAAGATTTTGAGCCAATCATATTTTAACAGAGGATCTACATTTGTACATATGTAGGACATTACTATAAACCTTACCTGTTGCTGTTGAAGGTTGTACATTACAGGTAGAATGGTGAAAGGTGTCAGGTGATATCTCTGTGAGTTGTAGTGCACCTTTGTAAAATGTATTAAGTATTTTGTTGTAATGCAACTAATACAAAAATATTTAAAAATAACTTAAAAAGCACTTATAAAATGCCATGATAAGTAAGCAGGCATGGTATTGTTGTAAAAAAATGAAAAAAAAGTGTGCCTTTTGTGGTATGGCACCCTGTGGAATATTTATACTTATACTCAACTTATTATCCAGACATAAAATGTCTATGGAGCATGATACCATATATGACTGCATTTTTTGTGGTTGTATCAAAGTTTTATGCTATTTGATGAAGTCTTTGCACATGTTTAAATTAACATCAATTTCTTTAGAAGTGACCTTAAATAATTTAGAAGGAAATCTGAAGATAAAACATTTAAACAATTGAAAAGAGCTATATTTTCAGTATCAATCCTTTAAGGACAATATCAAGTTACATTGTAATTCTGGATGTCAGGAGATAAAATACTATATCACATGACCTTTTTACTAGTTGATGAGTTGCTTTTAGGTGAAAAAATGCCATTACTTTAATCTTGAGGTCATGTTTCACTAGTTACAATATTTTGGCTCTCCCATTACTTCCTTCATAAGTAGTTTAAATTCAGACTTACCTGACATTGTCGTCTTAAGACCTTGCATGGATGTGCCAAAATGTGTTCTGCTAAAATTCCACTAAAATCATATTTGTACAGAACTATAGTTTGAAATAACTTCAATAGAAAATCAATCCAAAGAAAATAATTTGATGTACAGTGGTACTTATTAACTGGCAAAAAAGGTTAGAATCATATGACGTATGCTAATGAAAAGGTCATACACATGTATACATTTCATTCAGGATGTTTAGAACATAAAAGATTCAATGCACACCTAATCTGAGGTGAAATTGAAAATTGACAATTGAAATTAAAATACTATAAATATGCATGTCCAACAATGAACTGAGGTAAAATAGTTAGTACACAGTAAGTCCTACATAGTTACATGCATTAAAACTATAAGTTCATTGTCTTATGTTTCTTCTATTCACAGAATTATTAAGCTTTTTAAGGCCAAGAAAACTTAAATGGTAGATTTTCACAAAAAATATGGGGTGGTTGGAGGATTTTATTTTTTATTTTTTATACCTTACCAGATATTTGCTAGCCTAATTTTAGCTACTTGAAGTCTAGATATGTTATAAATCCATAGCCAAATCAGTTTCAAAGAAGAAACATCATATTAGTCACCAAGAAATGGAAGATTTGTGTGTTATAGTACCACAATACTAAAAACCGATATGAAAAAAAATCACAATTTTGAAATTCCCACCCCATTTTTTTTTTTTTTTAAATTTTAGTCAATTTTTTAGGGGTGGGAGGGGATGAAACTTTACCAATTAATTGTATTTGGTCGAAATATAGCATTGTTAATAAAAATATGTGCTTTAAGAGCATGATACACTCGTTGCCCTCATAACAGTAGGTGAAAGTGTTTTCAATTTATTTCCGAAAACTTGAAATCCCCATTTTTTTTTAGTATAAAAATTCACAACACAGAAACGAAAAATCAGAAATTTATAAAAATCAAAAGGGAGCTTACGTCAATAGATATGAACAATTCACCCAAGTTTCATAAAAGTTAGTGAAAGTAATTTTGAGTTATTGTCCGAAGTGTTGACAATGGACAGACAGACAATGGTATACAAAAATAAGTGCCGTCTTAGACGGGCGTATAATAACGAGCAATATTGTTGATTCAACATGTACCCCCACTTGAAAAGCTGATATCTGACCAAATTTGCTTACCATGTAAGCTCCATAAATTGACATCCTAAATCAATGCATCCATCTGGAGTGAAGGTAATTGGGTTGAAATTTAGACAGGCAGAATGTTGGACAAACAAGGTGATTCCAATTTTACCCATTCATTGAGTAGGTTTATATTAATAACATTGACTATAGTATCTATTTTGATTTGAAACATCTGTAGTATTGAAGGATATTATTGTGAATATATGAAGTATGTCAATTCAGAAAATATATAATAAAATATATACCTTGATATGCCAATACCCCATCCTGCCAATGTCTGTATTTGATCTAGAAATAAACAAGAAAAAAAAGATAGGCAATCGCAAAAAAAAAAGAATGTAATAGTTTTAAACAATAGATCTGGGATAAGAAATTAAAACTGAATGGAATAATTGAAAGGTTTTTTAAGTGTAACAAGCCATACATGGTTTTATTGCAATCACTGAATTAAATAAAATGCTTCTCAAGGTACAGCTTAATATGACCCCAAAGGTAAAACCCTGAACAGTTGAGGCAAGTATGGACACATCTTTAGGCTTGATACAGCTCTGAATTTTGATTGCATTTCAATATTTACAAGAATTTGGCCAGAATCAAGGTGGCCCCTTATGCCTAAATGGTTCAAGTAACAACCCCCAAAATCTATCGAATTATCCAAGCCTTCCTTATCTGGTATATGGCACCTTCAGGTACAAAATAATGTACAATTTCAAAGAGATTTATTCACATATAATCAATTGGATGTCCAGACACAATGAATCTGACCCTTTATTTTTTTGCCTCTAATTCCTAAACTGTTCAAGTTACATGTATAATCCCCAAAATCACTTCCAGCTTTCCTTATGGGGTATGGTACATTGTGGTACAAATTCAAACAGATCCATAAAATAAAGTTATTGTCTGTAAATCATCAAATGCTTGTTTGGTGCCCCTATTCCTGTTCAGTGTGCATCCTAACCCCCAATATAAATCCCAGTCTTTCTTTTTGTGGTACAGCTCCTTGTGGTACAGTTCAAAAGAAATCCTTTCCCTTTAACTCAAGTTATCATCCTGACACTACGAAAATATTTGTTTCTGGCCCATTTTTTGGCCCTAATTCCTTAATTGTTCAAGTCAATCAAAGTATAATCTTTGTGGTATAAAGTATTGTAAAACAATATTGAAGACATCCATTTGCTTTTACTACATTTATATTGATTAAGTCTATGAAATGTATGATTTTGTGCCAATTTACACAAATGGTTGGGACCATAATGCTCAACATCAAAACCAACCTTCCACTTGTCGTTTGAAATCTTGTAAAATTTTATAAAGATCAATCAACTAATATTCAAGATATTATAATGAATCCAAGTGTCTATGGACGGGAACACTGACAACATCCCTTACCTTCATTCAACCAAAAATTTTATGAAATACATTTTACATGTAACTGAGAGTTTCAAATTTTGTTGTCTAAGACCCTTATCATGCAATACAAAACTAAAATCATACATATTATGATTAAAGTTTTATTTTACATCACATAATCTTTGAAATTTTTGCCAGTGCTAACATCACTTTTGATTTACTAGACAATGTATTTTCAGAAGGAAGTAAGCTTTTTTTCTTATACTGTAAATTTTAATTTTCAGATAAAGAAATTAGCAGTAGACCTATGGACCAAGTCTACAAATTTTCAAGCAGGTCTACCATGAAACTGGCTCAATTTCCTCTGAAATGTACAGTGCGGTCTACATAAAATTATGATGGGTCTATGTTGACCAAAAATTAAGTTTCTAACACTGAATTTTCAAGGATTATGTCAAGTGACAATATTTGTGGGTATCAATTTTCACTATTAATTCAAAAAATGATAAGCCTTATATAGTGTTGAAAATCAATTTTGCGGGCACTATTTTCCGCCCTTTTATATTTACCTTGAAAATTAATACTTTTACAGTATCTAAATAGATGTGAGCCTTGAAATATTACATTTTACTTGGCAGGGGTAGTGCTGGGCTTTGCCAATGTTGCAATTTGCGATTTTTTATTTGATCTGGCGACAAAAATTACCAATTGGCGATTATCTTGGCGCCTAAGTTCTGTATAATAAAATTGACAAGAAGTTTATCAGCAAGGGATATTTTCTCTAATTATCAAATTATGTTGGCACCTGGTCGGAGTTAACTGATCATGACCAATTTACGACTGAAGGAAATTAACGGTAATTAGACCAGACGACTGTGACTGACAATATCCTCATGGGAGGTGTCAATCAAATGTAAATATATTATTGAGCCCATCAAAACTCTTATCATCTGGTCCAAGTTGGGTCTGTAACTCTTAAAATATAGAAAATAAGATACATTTCTTTTGCAAAAGTTACTTAAAATTATACAAGTATTCCCACTATTTAACAATTTTTCATATTTAGAAAACTTTAATTTTTTATAATGAGCACCACATCAGGTTATTACCACTTAATGGGATTAACCCTAATTTGAGGTATTGAGTGGACTTGACTCTTGCTCCCAAACTGCTTATCATGGCTTATGGGAGGATTTCTCAACTCTAATAGTACTAAACTTAAAATTGAATAGTGCTCAACTTAAAATAGATGGTAAAGTGGCATTTCATAAGAAAATACCAATAAAATGTGCGTTAGGGTAGGTAGTGTAACCTTAACAGACTAGTTTTTACACAACGCAGTCGGTATAGTTTTGCTTTTTATCCTTTGACCTTAAAGACCATCTTCCATGGAAACACATGTCACCTGATTGCAATTCTGTTTCCTGATTGGCCAAATACTGATGAAAACCTGAATTGTAAACTTTTCAAAATTTTACATTTCAGTCTAATAAAAGGGTGCATAATATTTCAAGAACAATAAAAAAATTTTAGATAGTAAAATCTTTTAAAATGAAGATACATTAACCCTTTGAGTTCCAAGGCTTTTACTTATTTTGCCAATGAAATATTTGAGATTCAAATTCAACAGTCCTGCTTATGAAGTCAACAATAACCTAACGTCACAAGAAAGAGCACAACGGCGGGGTGATCGAACGCAAAAAGAAATAGACATAAAATATTCATCAATTGGGTGTTTTCAAATATATCTTATACTGTCAAGTTGTCAACTTAGTACATATACGCATTGACGTACTTACATACATAAAAATGTATCAAAAAATAGGAAAGAAAAAAAAGTGAAAAAAAAACCATAAAAATCATATAATTAGACATTTCACTTGTTGATTTCTGTAAAAAAAATAAATACATCTTATTTATCACATTAAACCTTTTAATACTTAAACCCATTGTTAGCAAGCAAAAAGATTTTACAAGCCGCTATATTTACAATGATATTTATTTGAAAAGGATATAATAAGCTATTAAAACGTCAAAGAAGAAGTTGAATTTCATATTCATTCTACTTAAATAAGTATAGTTAAAAAAAAACAAACAAACAAACAAACAGGAGTAAAAATGTTTGTACTTTAAAGATAAACAACCTAATTATTTGAATTGGACCTACGTTTATTTTTATGACAAATCCTACAAGAGAGCTTACTCATTACTTCCATTTATCCAAACTAATGGGGTGCATGAAATGACACCTTCTGCATTCCAAAGCTCGAAAATAGGAGCAGTTTCTTTTTCTTTCTATATGATCTAGCTTGCAATGTTGTGTTTGGTTAAATGGTCTGTTTATGTAAGCAGTTATAAATAAAGTTAATAATCTACTTTTGACATAGTCACACATATTGATTTTATATTTTATTTCGTGTTAGTGGGAGGGGATGAATCTTGCACAGTACAATTCTCTCAGAATCTTGTTTTGATCTTGAACTTTATAAATTAAGCTAATTATTCGGGACTTTCAAAGAAATCCTCAAAACTTTTGTAAAACTTCTAGAAATAAATAACCTTCGTTCCAATGGCCTATTTTTCTAAAAAAATACTTGGGGCTAGTGCATGTGAGAAGATTAAAATTCATAATCATATGTTCAGCTGACAAAATGTTCTGTACAATCGATGTCAACTTTAAGTGAAATCATTGTGCAATATGTCCGATTTTATAAATAATAAATACATTTAGATAACTTATCATTGAAATTATCTGTTTGTATAAAAAAATGTAGTTTAAAATTAATCATTATATGTTTTTCTTTTCTGTTTTGCTTTTTTTGTTATTTCTTTTACAAGTTTTTCTATTTTTTTTTCCGAAAGCGAAATACATGAAGAGCAGGTTTAT
Source organism: Perna viridis (assembly GCA_037379345.1). Classification (NCBI taxonomy): domain Eukaryota; kingdom Metazoa; phylum Mollusca; class Bivalvia; order Mytilida; family Mytilidae; genus Perna; species Perna viridis. The sequence goes on from CM074513.1 coordinate 57,481,860, forward strand.
TTAAGGAGATTGCACTAAAGGTAAAAACAAAGAGAAGTAAATAAAATGTGAATATATATATATTCACATATATTGTGATCAATAAATAACGACGAGTAGAAATAAGAACACAACTTGCAAGGAACTATTTTGATTATGTTTTAATATGTACAGTCTACCCTGTGAAGCACACCAAACATCATCACGTCAGAACTGTGACATCAATGACAATATTGCAGAACAATCAACTTGCTAAATGTGTAGACGACAGTTGTTAAGCCTATATATAGGCTCTTGGCAAAATATAGAGGTATGAAAAGCCTATTTATAGGCTCATTGGCAAAAATAATGAAGAGCACAAATATAATGTATTGAGCACTAGCACCTGCTGAATGCAGTCAAGTAACTATGACTATGACTATGACTCCTCTTCGAAGGGGTTTTTGATCCTGAGGACAGAGGTGAGGTAAGGTCTAAGGATAATTTATTGGCTTTCAAAAAAAAAAACTGTAGAAAAAATTGAAATTGTGTGCCATGTATTATTTCCTGAAAAAATTGTAGAAAATTATAAGTAATAAGAACAAATTTTACAGCATCTTTTTTTTTAAGATAGTAGATCTACTTGTTTTCTCTGGGCCCCGTGTAGGTCCGGGTGTTAAAAGAATAGGCCTGCAGCAGCGCTAAGCTTGTCGTAGAAGGCGACTAAATAGCTTGTTCCCAGAACCCTAGACGGGGGCTAGGGCGCTCTGCCCACAAAGCAACTGGGTGTGTGTGCCCCAGGTGGTGGAATGGGGTACCCCTGGCGTCTTACATGCTGGGGTTGTCAGGCTATAATATGGAAAAGCTGACCGCAAACCATAGTGGTGCACCGTGTTGGGAAAGATGCCACGTTCCTCGCTCGTTAAAGAACCCTACTGTGGTATTCTCCCGGAGTAGGAACCATAAGGCTCCGCCACAGGAGGCTAAATTGCCCGACCCTACCCACCTCTCCCTATTTCCAGTGGCAATCAAAATTTGTCGACCCCATTGTCGTTGTGTCCCATCCCATTTTTCATTTCATCATCATTTCATGTTCATTTTATCATCAATTTCATGTTCATCGGCTGAATAGAGCTGAAATATTGCTGCTCGGACGTTAAACCCCAACAAACAAACAAACAAACAATGTTATCTCTGGCCTAACGTCCAAGATAAAGTGAAAGTAAGAGGCTGATACGGTAAATATATCAATACCGGGCGTTTGTTGTCGATCTGAAGGACGATTTTTAGTCCAACGATGATATGGTTCATCTTTGTGAGATATCGGTGTTCCATGGTGTAAACTTGTAGGTCTTTCTCTATATTTTTCTTCGGAATGAGAAGGGTCCGTTAAATTGAGACTTCTGCCACTCATTTTCGAGGGTGTCCGTTACTGTAGCATTGTGGGTAATTTCCCTACTTCGGTCTATTCCGGTAAATTCCGGTATTAAAACGAAAGTAAATTTATTCGCGGGAATATACGGTAATACCGAAATGCGTCACCCGTACCGGCACCAATTTTCCCTGTACCCAAGTACTCAGGGGTGGATCTAGGATTTGAGGTTAGGGAGACTGGGGGGGGGGCGTTAATTAAACTAAATGCCGTGCAAAGCAAAGCAAAAAATACTATGCGGTGAAACTTGTGGTGAAAAATCTTTTTCTTACCGATTTAGGGTAAGTCCTTGGATCCGCGCCTGGTACTCTTTTGCCGATTTCTTCATCATTACGTGATCTTTCCAGCTGATAATTTGTCCACATTTACAGAATGATATGATGGCTAGGCTAGATTAATTGATTTTTAAATTGTTTTTCGAAAATTTGATTTTCATTCGATTTTCAGTTTCCAAAGGTAGCGAATGAAAGTCCTCTGAGTTTCTGGTATTTTTATCTTAAGAAGGGATACTAAATATTGTATAACCTGTGGGAGTGACTAGTCTGTCAAGTCATGGATTATACAGGGAGAAATATTTGTTGAAGTAATACAGTGAACCCTGGACTTTGGTTTTACTATTAGTTTTAAGTCATAATGCACTATGAATTAAAGATGGCATATATTAAAAAAAAAATTAATATCATGATATAATATACATCCACACCAACTGAGAACTACATATAATCATTATATTAAGCACCAGACAAAATAACTATAAATTCATGTCATAGACATTAAAAAGTAAAATTAAGTCGACTTGATCACAAGTCATTGTAAGAAGTATAATGTTCAGTGTACTGTTGGTCCATAGATATAGAAGCACTATACAATACAACTACTGTAATTCACAGCACTATAAACATATAAACTATAGACAAGGCAAAAAGACATTGCACAAATTTGTTTAAGGCATATTGTTTCAATAACCACACGTCATCACTAGTCATCACAAGTCATATAATGTTCACTTTGTTGTGAGTCCATAGGTAAAGGCACACTCCCCTAAGAGCTACTAGCGCTGATATCCCTCTCGACGTAGCTGTTCCAAAGGGCAAACACTTTATCCTGGACTTGTCTGCTCTTCTTACGCTGGTACCACTGGAGCTTGCCTTCGGTGACAAGCTTGAGTTGAAGGGGAATGTCTGGCTTCGGCGAACAACCCTCGGTGGTAGAACCCTGATGGCTACATAACCATTGTACTAGTATTTGTGATGCCACCCCTCGATTTCTGGTTGGATCTGCAAAATGTACCACTAAACGTCTTCAAAACTTTTATCTTCTATACTCACAGCTGTCAAAGGGTGTCTGTAGTCCTACTACAACACTTGTTACTCCCGTAGTGGTATTAATTCACTGTGGATCCTGAAATATTCGAAAGATCTTTTTGAGACAATCAGTTCAACACTATTATCAGAATATACTAGTAGTAACATTAAAACCTATGACTTTTCAACACTGTATACTTCTATTCCCCATACTCAGTTAAAATCCCGACTTAAAAAAATATATATCGTTGTTTGTTTTTCAAAAAAGATGGTACACTTAGATACAAATATATAGTTCTTGGTAGAGATTCCTCATACGTTGTAAGAAGTAATTCCATATCATCTTCCAAATAAACAGAGGAAGATGTTTACAAAATGCTGGAATTTTTAATCGACCACATATTTGTCTAGTGTGGTGGACGCGTTTTTCAACAAACGGTCGGCATTCCAATGGGATCAAATTGTGCTCCTCTACTTGCTGACCTTTTCCTTTACTCTTATGAGGCTGACTTTATAGCTGATCTGATCAGAAAGTAAGAATATCGTTTAGCTAGATCCTTTAATCTCAGTTTCCGCTATAAAGAAGACATATTATCTTTAAACAATCCTAATTTTGGGGATTTGATACATAGCATCTACCCCAAAGAACGTGAGATAAAGGATACTACATACACTGTGAAGTCAGCCTCATATCTTGACCTACACTTAAAAATCGATGGAAAAGGAAGACTATTGACCAAACTTTACGACAAACATGATGACTTTTCATTCAGAATTGTCAAATTTCCACATTGAATTAACAACACTACGTGGTAGAACTGGAGACCCTCTTTGACAGTTGTGAGTATAGAAGTTAAAAGTTTTGAAAGAGGTCTGGTGGTACATTTTTCAGATCCAGCTATGTAGCGTTGTTAGTATGGATTCTTGTTAGGAATCACAATCATCATCTTTGGTAGAGAGACCAAAAGAGGATAGCACAGATTTATGGTTTTACACTATCTCTCCTTTGGAGAGTGTGTAAGCAGTACAGGTCTTATCACTATTATTATTTTCTTTATCTACCCCTGATAATAAACATTGGATATAATATATTTTGCAGACAAAAACAATGTTTTTTTTGTTTTGCCTGCTGGTACGACAACATATTTGTCATGTATAGTAGACAATGTTTTTTACTACATCGGGGTCTTTGAAAACTGATGTAGCATTGATACTCATTGACCACTGAAAACTTTCTAACGATTCAAAATTAAAGATATCACAGCTTTTACCCATTCTGACAGAAAATGCATGTTTTCTTGTTCTCGTTTAATCCTTTTTCTTGCGTAGTCCTCCACGGCATCCATAAGAACTTTAAAGTTTTAATTTCAATTTATGGAGCGTTGTTCACGGTACTTGCGACCTTTGGAAAGGACCTCACGAAAAGATTCGTTTTCGATGATGTTTTTAAATCTCCCGTAATTACGTGACTGGAAGAACCATATTTGAATTGAGAGTTTTGCAAGAACAGTCAGGTGGTTTAGCCTTCCAATCCGCAATCTCGAGGTCCTACAATAGACCTTTACAATTGAAAATTTTGGATGCAATAGGTGAAGTATAGGAGTATGAAATAATCGGTATTGATTTGTCCTTGGAATATGGGGGAATTTTGTTGGAAACGTTTTTGAAATGGAGGATGTTAGCCAAATTAATCGTATCTATACCTTTGTTGACATACGGTAGTGGAAAAAATGATCTTTTTTCTTCATCTTGACCTTTCACACAAACTGGTTTAAAGAGTCTGTGAAAATCAATATCTAAAATGATGGTCACAAGTCTTTATAATGATGAGGTAAGTTCAGAAACAGGAGTGTAAAGACTTGTTTTGTAAAAGGAGTGTAGTAGAGAAGTCCAGAAGGTTTCTGTATGAAAGGAAAGAGACCATCTTTGGAGGCATCATGCATCTTAGGTGACGTATAGTGGCGATGGTCATGACTCCCATTTTGTCTTGGACATTTGTCAAATAAATTCATCACGTTTATGCTATTGTTATATTCGCTTGAAAGGTTTCCTATACCTTTGATGTTGTCGTTGCATCCATAAGGTATTGTAGTACTAGTACCTAGTCTGCGTATCCAGTATTCCTATCTTTTCCTGCGATTGTTTTTACTTAGAACGGGACTGTTCGTTGGGTGGTAATTTTTTTCTAGAATATGAACTTTCATAGAGAGGATTGAATGATCATGTTGATTAAAATGTTGATAAACTGTCGGGAATTTGGTGGTTTTAATTCCCGAATGATGACTGCACCTTCTTTTGTTTAATCTTTCTCGTGTTTCACCGACATATACTAGACCGCATAAGTTGCATTCCAATCCATATACATGTATTGAGTTTGTTAATTTGCAACTTAAGTCATCGTGACTTCCTGTATGAAAGGTTTTGTTTAACGACTATTCGAGGTATAAAAATTCAAACGATCAGTAAATTGATTCAGTACATGAGTACTTTGATTTTGTAAATTATGCCATCACAGACAAACATAAACAAAACCGTGTTTTTTGTCATCCGATTTGTCTTAATATATCTCAATATATTTCTGTTGCAAAATCTAAAGGTCGATAATTTTTGCTTTTGTTTTCACAATTATTTTCCAAACATACCAAAGATGTTTTCAACATGCTGGAATATTTTTTTTTCGATAACATACTTGTCCAGTGTGGTGAACAAACAGTCGGCATTCCAATGGGGAAAATCTATGTTCCTCTTTTAGCTGATTTATTCCTTCACTCTTATGAGGCAATGCATTCCGTATTGTCAACTTACCTTTTATCCGTGGCAACATCTCTTTAGCACCTGCGTATGGAGTTTTAATATCACAACTCATATGTTAAGCCAGAGCTTGCCGTTTTTGTATCGCACTGCACGTCTTACAATTAAGCTTCTGGACAGGGTTATGTTGCTACAAGGTTGAAGTCATCACTACAGAAGTTTTAAGCTTGTCATCATGAAAACGTGGATCGTTATGGTGTATCGAGAACTGATTTGTACGGCATGTCAGTTTTTCTTTCCGTCTTTCGTCTACCCGTGACTTGACTTTATATGAGCAACTCGGCGGGTGTTTCTAGAAAAGCAGAGGACGCTTACCCTAACGGTGCACCTTGCCCATGCTCCCAGTTTTTGGTGGAGTCCGAGTTGCTCATTTTACTTTTATTATTTTGTATGTATTATTCTGGTTATTATATGTTCTTTGTTGTTTATGTCTGTTTTTTTTCATGTTTGGTCTTTGTCCCTGGATTACATTCTTTGATTTCTGCCAGAATCATGAATCCCTTAATTTTTCTTTGAATTTCTTCGGTATTCAAGGATGATGCATATTTTAAGAATCAAAAAAGCAAACATTTTTGACCATTTTTTGAATTCGGTGAAATGCCTTAGCGAAACTGTATACAAATTTCGTCAAGTTTAGTCAAACGGTCGCGAAGAAAACGACAAAAAAATTACACACAAATTATATTATCCTATTAAGTTTTTGGTGTTGAACTTTGACCTCGAAACTTCGAAAATTGCACCATGGAAACCTTCTCAAACAGGCTTTAATCGAAGCCCCTTTTAAACACCTTCAAAATGATACCAAATTCAACCGTGTGATTTTTCGGTCTATTAAACTCTTAAAATAAGCGTCATTGTGTGAATATGTCCTACACTTAATAACATTTTAACCAAAAACACAATTTTTTTTAAATGCCAGGGTCAGACTCGAACTGAAAATGTTATAATATTGAATTACTGTTTAGTACAACTGCAAATCAGTTAGCCTAAAAACACTACACGAAAATAGTTTCGTAATAAGCTGCTTCTGTCCGACCTTTTTGAACTGATTTTTAGGTAGGTTTAATTGTGTTATTTATAAACTGTTGCTGTGAGCTACCATTTCCTCAGTCAGTGTTAAGACAGTTTATTCGAGTTTATGGAAATAAATTATTGCATATAAAACAAATTGCTTAATAAATCAATACACTGTACAATAGTTGAGGAAGCATGACAAACAGCGGCCAGAGAGAGAACATTTTGTCATTTATGGTTCTAGCAAAGTTTTCGTAATTTTGATTGTAGTTTCTGGCTTATGATACTGTTACATTTTAAAACGTTCGTAACGAATAGAAGTGTTTTCTATCAATAAAAAGTTGTCTATCTTGTCGTAGACTTCTACATTCTACTATGTAATGGTATTCATCACCAACAGTTTCCCTTCAAAAGGGGCACCTTTCTTTTTTTCTCCTTGAATATTTTGCCATCGGCCACTCGCTATCAATAAGGTTGTAGCGTATGGTTAATTGTTTATAATCATGACAGTGTTATAATATCTTTCTCATTTAACGTTCGAAGTTATGTGACCCTTTATATATTCGGTAATTTATTGTTTTGGGTGAGAGAACTGAAAGAAATAATAATGATAAATAAACAAATTCCCAATAATAAACTAAATAAACAGATTCCCTTGATAAACAAAATAATAGGCAAACGAATCAAAATGAAAAAAAAAGGAATCGGGGAAAATCATTGATAAATTTTCTAATATGTTAGAAGAACCATAGAATTCAAAACAGACTAATAAGTAATAACTCATACAAGTTGAAAAGATGCAAAAACCTTTGTCCTACATAAATCATTTCCACTATCATTATCTATCTTATACACATTTTTACGACGCTAAAAACAATTATGTATATCAGTATGTTGGTTTAATTATGGTAAAATAGTATTGCATGACAATATTGTGAGATAATAAAGTATATTTATACGAGTTTACACACTATTTTATACAATATTATTTGGCACATGATAGAATCCCATCAACCACAATATATATATTATACTAAGTTCCAATGTTTACACATTCACAATGAGATGGGACTTCAACAGCAGCGAAAGTAACAGGGGGATAATGCGGTAAATTATGATCCCATATCAGCAACCACTGATGGCGATACATTTGTATACAACTCCCCCTACCACATGTGGAATTCTCTCTGAAAATATCGGATATACTGATAAATAGTCATTTAAAATAATACATGTATACATAATCAAGATACAGAAGAATATGCGCCAGTTGTAGGACATCTTTGACTACGTTATTTGTCATGTCAGCAAGATGATGTAGTTGAAGTACATACCGTTTATCTTCACATTTTTTGTTTATTTTTTTAGTGTTTTTTCCCAGACGATTCGGGAAAGGATATTGTCCATTTTTTTTTCTTTTAAACTAAGGAGGACTTTGAATTGCTTAATATTCGACCTAAATGATTTTGAAACTTAAGGATCGTTTAGATCATATCATAATCAAATTATTCACGTCCCTTTTCTAGTTATTCAGTCAATGTTGCTGGTTGTGGTACAACTTTCAACATGTTCTATATGAGTTGTTTACTTACGGACATTTTCCAGTAGGAACAAATTGGTAAGCATCGTTAAAATGTACAACTTTTAAATTCCTGTTGTTTGAGACTGTATCATTTATTATCTCATACGAGAACTCTCTACAATATAAAAAGGTATTTAATTATTATTTCACTGATGAGCATCATGAAAGAACATGCATATGTAAAACGAAAACAATTAAACTCATTAGTACGTTAATCGTTAATTACTGATAAATGCTTTTATTGCTGATAAAGGTTTCTCAAAGGAACAAAAAAGGACACATTTATAGCGAGATCGCCAAATAGACAGTTCCAACGATTTAGCAAGGCTTACAATGTGCTGCAAACCTCGCACTAAAGTCGGTAAAATGCTCTAAACGCTAGAGATAAATACATCCCATACATTGATATGGTGCGATTTGTTAAGGTACGGTTGGTCCGGTTTTACAGTGTTTACTGGTATTCTATTCAGCGGTGCTAGGCTGAATGCTAACAAAACGGGCAATTACAATATCAAGTTATAACGGATAGGTATTTTTTATTGTTTTATAAAAATTAGACACAGATTTTATAAATTAAGTCTATTCGGTACAACATACGACAATGAGAAAACTGTCATTTTGACACGTAGATTGTTCAATAACCTTCTCCACTTTATATCATCAGTAACGCTTTATGATTTTGATATATCTTTCGTTTATCTGTACCTTCTTTGTCTATTAAATATTGCAATATGAAGCAAATCTTCAAGTGAAAAAACTTACATTCAATAATTATTTATTACCAGAAAATAAATATTCATCCCAAAAATAACATCTTTTGACACTAAACACGACAGGAATCAATCAAACATGGTAATTGACGTATCAGAAATATGCAGCCAAATTTGTGGTTTCTTAAAAAAGTACATTTCGCCAAATCATCACACAATAAAAGTCATCTGTCAGAATAACAGGAAATATTTACAGTTAATTCTGGTTTCATACAATTGATCAATTTATGTACAAAACAGTGAAACATACACGTTTGTGAATGAACAATGAACTTTCAAAGAAATTCGTAAGCAAAACAATTTTTGAATCCTCGGTAATTTCTACCGAATGGTTAGACCACAAGACTTTTCATTCAGTGCATACAATCAATGTATCAAGAGCACACATATATTAGACAGAAATGATGTAGATATAACGATTTCCTGAGTAAAATGTGTTTGCTTTGGTCTATTTACATATCAAAAATACGAAGGAAATATATTTAAAAGGAATATGAAATATCGAAAAGGTGTCAATGGCATTCAATATTACAGAAAGTATTTAACTAATTGAAAGTTTTTATTTCTATAAATGAAGTGAATAGTTTACTTATTAGCAAGTAATTAATTGATTCCACGCGGGGCTCAGTTTGTATAATGTTTTAATCAAAGAAGGTGTGAAACTTGTCATGGATGTCAGTAAATATGTGCATATCTTGTGCCAATTTATTAATTCAATTTCTTCAACCCTCCCGATGTAACAAACTGATTATTCGGGTTATTAATTGGTAAACAGGTTTTATGAGACTTACGAGACGTCGTGTATTTGAATCGCATCTGAATTATGTTAAATCTCCAGTTTTTTTTTCAAACTGGAAGATATGTAGATATTTGTTGTAGTTATAAGTCATCGGGAATATGACATAATACAGTTAGAGACGGAATCCATTTTCTCCAATTTATGACAATTGCAGCTGTGCCATTACAAGGAAGTCATATTTTCTATTTACTTAATCTTTTTGGGATTAATTTATTTTTAAACGCTGTTTTTGTAAATTTTTAGAATTTTTTGGAGTTATTAGTGCTCGACATCTTAACATTCTTGCCGATCATTTTTAATTCGATTTATAAGTACATTTTTATGTTACTTACTATTTTTGAGGAAAGGGTTTGAAATTCCGACAAAACGTCCGACTACATAATAAAATAAACAATAAATGGGTAATGTATGTAGAAATATATATATATTTTTTAAATTAACGAAAATAACAACTAGAAACAGTCAAAGTATGATAGAATCAAATGGAAAGTTATCATGAGATTTGTTCTAAATCATAACATGGTTCTAGGACATGATTTTAGATTTTAAACGATCGTGGTGTCCTTAACATATACATATTTACATACATAGTATCTAGATAAATATTTTTTTTCATTTGAAGCCTTTTACATTCTTTTGATTACCTCTATAACCTTGGTTCCCTTGATTACTCTTTGATTACCGCTATAACCTTGGTTCCCTTGATTACTCTTTGATTACCACTATAACCTTGGTTCCCTTGATTACTTTTTCATTTTACACAATATTTTCTTAATTTTATAACGTTTATATTGTTTGATCATTATATCATCGTTTAATACATTTTAACTAAATGGAAAGTATAAGGAAACTGGGAGCCCTACTTAATCTGCATGAGGTTTCGACAGTATCTAACTTGAGGAACACAGACTGTATCCTGGCCATAATCTTAATGACAATCTGTGGTCAGATGATCCGAGGACATTAATGAAAATACATATATACTTGATTCTCAGAATACAAAATGTTTCTCTCAAATAACAAATTGAAATATTAAAAATTGTAATATTTCGAATAACATACATTAAAAAGTTTTTTTTATAAAGAAAAATAAGAATAGTATTAGATAAATACAAATTTAAATTTTTAATATAAAAAAAATATATTGCTTTCTGTTATAGATCTTTTAAAGACGGTCTGATTTTGGTAGTTGCATAATATTAAAATCGTATTTGCAATTTCATATTTATATGATTATTTTTTTTTATTTCAAATTAAGATAGTATAATTGAAAGATGAATTAAATACAATTTTTATAACCACAAGATAATCCGCAAATTGCAAATAGCTATCAGACGGATAATCAATATAGAAGAAAGATTAAAAGAAAAAAACAAAAATAAATGCGTTGCAAATTCCGGACCATCCTAACACCTATCTAAAACAGTCAAAGTAAGAATTAATATTATTTTTCGACTCTTTCGAAAACATCATTTGAGACAAAGAGACGCCTTCAGAGCATTGTAAGACAGTTGTTAATTGTGAAATATTCAATCATGAGACTAAACATGTTTTTCAACAGACTTCAGTGCAGTATTTACCAATTGCAACATGAGTAAGGAGTTGAAATTTCATTAAAATTCCCCTATAATAAACTTACGTTTGGCAACATGAATTCTTGACAGATCCCTGGCTAGGTATTATGTTTTCCACATAACTAGTCTCGCGATGACGCTTCGTGCCAGCAGGTTTTATGATAGGTAACTTAGATAGTTCATTGGAATTCAGAAGAAGTCCGGGAAACATCGTTTTAACAATCTCATGAATGGGTTTCTCCGTAGGAGTAGTAGGCTCCAGAGTACAGTGACATGTATGTTTTTTCCACCATCTTTGATGAGAAGAATTTGAAGATCCATAAATGCAACATAATACCATGAATACAAGCCAGTGATACTTCGTCATTCTTCCTATAACAAAGCACAAACATCATGATAGAAATGGTTTTATAAAAAGGGAAACCTAAGGCGGACAACACAATGTATTAAGTAAAGGATGCAGTTTATCAAACTGTAAGGTATATTTTACTTTATTTGCTCCGCTATTCATAATTTTCCCCAAATGTTATTTGAAGTTATATTTGTGTGAGACGGAAAACAAATGGTTCATTTTATAACGTCAGAAATGTTTTATTAAAGATCAAACCACGCAAAGGAAACTGATATTCTATTGTTTATCTAACACTGCCTTCTAACCAATAGGAAATGGTCAGTTCATCTTCAGTCCGGAATTATCTTTTACCTACAGGACGATGTTATCATTTTCATTCCTATTCTTTTAATATTATAGTAGTTTTTGTTCACTAATCGAAAAGTTTTATCATTTTTTAAAATTAATATGTTGTCATTTTTCTTTTTATATATGGGACAATATAACAACCGTAAGCAAGTTACTGTTTAAAAATATTACCTTCATCCATGTTAACATTTTAAGAGTGCAGATTTGGAGACTGTAGGGAACTCTCCAGTCCAGTAAGTCATACATAACTAAATTAATCGTTAACTAATTTTGGTATGCTAATTAGAGGTTTGTACAGTTTATGATTTGACATACTACATGTATAAATTACAGACATAAATAATGATTTATATAAATATGTTAATGTAGAGGGTTCAAATGACTACAAAACAGAATTTAGTCAAAGATTTTTCAATTGTGTTTTTTGCTGTATTTTTACTGGATTGGGTTTATTTTTTTCAAGGTTCAAAATACTAGTATACTCTGTTTGAATATACTTACTGAGAATTGACTTACTTGAAAATTTTAGACCTCCTAAAAACAACAAACCAAAGTTTACCCCAAAACCTGTGTTTGTATAGTTCCTATGTCATTTTTTCCCCTTTGTCATGATCTACGTACAAGGCATTATAAATATCCTCAAAAGCATTATTTGTAATGGTTGACAGGTCAGTCGAACAAAAGATTTTCCTCGATTCCTTCCTCAAATCAAGAACTTTTTTTTATGAAACCCAAGGCCTGATAGCAGACAAAATATTGAGGTCGCACGTAAATGCAAAGAAGATCATAGGTCATATAGTTAAGGAATAGTGCGCACAGAACGCTTTAATCAGCTATATGCCATTGCTTTAATGAGATACGTATAAAAGTACTCCTTTTCTACCACGAACAGAGATGCAAATTTGACATACATGATGTGCTACTTCATAACCACAATTCTCTGCGTATTTCCTCAAAGGCCTTGTAATGTTTAAACCGACTTCATAATATCGTATTATTCGCTCTGTAGTGCATTACGTTGAATGATGTGTTTCACTGAACAATGAACAAACAGAAATAAAAAAAAGTCACATTGAAGTCTAAATCCTAGACACGTAGACACATGGAAGTTCAAAGTCGCTGCTAAAAAAATCACACGTTATGAAGCAACGCAAATCATCGCAGTGAATATATGGTAGATATGTATGCATATAGTAGTTTAGGCAGAGAGGAAAAGAACAAGAAACTTACTATGTAAAAGTGATATTTTCCGGGTTATCCGTAATCTGTTATACACATATTTGTCCCTTTGGATTGAAAGGAACTTGGTACTTTAAATATTGCATTTTTCATGCATTTTAACAGAACTGGATCAGAAGAAATTAATTAAAACGATCTACAAATATTATGTCATACTGCTGTAATTTATGTTCAAATTTGAAATAAATCGCCTTAGTGATACACATAATTTAGACTTCGGTTTGACAATTTATTGACAGGGACGAATTGTACAGATGTCTTATAAATAAAATATTGACTTGAATAAATAGCATAAGCAATAAATTCAATCAACATGCACCTATATTTGACGAGTTATTAGAGAGAAAAATGTTATCAATCACAATTTTTTAGACAGTTTGAAATAAGACAATCCCAATGACCCAGGTAGTAGTATAAACATGCCAGCTTATGACTTTAATGAAAATAACTATTACTAGCATAGGTAAAAAAACACACTAATGAACCATCAAATTTACATGCATGATGAGCGCACCATTATGCCGTATGGATAATTCAGCGCTGAAGTTGATGGTTAACATAGTAATCTATTTTTCCCTGGTCAGGTACAGAAATATTACATCAAACAAAATAAAGATATGATTATGCACAGAATTCAACATCTTTATTCTGGATATATTTATAGCGCCGATCCTGGTGGAACCAAGTGTCAATATACGAGGATATTATGCGATAAACTACAACCCCTTGTCATGTTAAGAGTTCAATTACGTTTAATCACTTTAAATATTTAAAACAGCATTGCTTCTCGAAGACATTTATACATTCATCTACTTTGAATTTAAAACTTATTTATTATAATTAATAATCGTGAAGCAATGCATGTAAACAGCGATTTAGGATTACCAAGCTTCGACACGGTAATCCCCCTCAACAGAGAATTAAATGATTATGTGTATAAGTGAAGTCTCAGTAAAAACCTAATTCATATTGGCAACGTTAAGTTGTAAATAGACAGGAAAGTGAAGATTATTAGGTAGGCACTAGAAAATTATGTAATTTAAGTTGAATATTTGTTAAAATGTATCCATTTTAATATATTTTTGACAGAAGAATGCTTAAGCCATCATCATTATCTCTATGATAACGGCTATTTCGTGATGTATCCTTCAGTTGTTATTCAATATTCTTGTAACCTACATGTACGTTCGTGTGTATGGAACCCAGTAACATATCACGTTTTACATGAGATTCTTGTGCCCTTTAAAGAAAGTAATACTAAACACTTACAAACTTACACAAGTATAAAATGCCAATTATAATTCCTAATACGCTATAAAAATGTTAAAGTAGTTCTAAACAATATTTGTATGGTTACTGAACCTCACCGCTTTATATCTTCTGAATAGGGGTAATATCAACTAGTAAATACTTAAAACCAATGTCTAATTGTTCTGTGGTACTACTCTATCAAATATTTGTTGATGGGTCCTAGCTTAACATTTCAAAACGTGCTCGATTGTATAAATGCTTCTGAGAATAGAGTGGAAGTTATCTGTTAGGAGTGTTATTCTCTCTCTCACCCAGTTCTAACCACCGATATGATACTCTTTGTTGCATATGAAACTCTAATATAATTATCATCTGCAGGTTGTCATAAAAATTAAAAAAAAAAAAAAAAAACAAAAAAAAAAAAAAAACAAAACTAGCTATTCTGTTTCAGAGTCTGCTTGTAATACTGATCCATTAAAACCGATTTGTTATTTTATCCCTAGGTACATTGTACCAAATGTTGTCCAATGCACCACTCCTGAACGTTATCTAAATATATAGCATCAATCCCATCCGAACGTATACACAAATACACTAAAAACGTTCGTGCTGTATCAGTAAACTATAATTGAACATACTGATACATAATAGCACAAAGCTCAATTGGAGTCGAATGGAACTACATATATATACGTGACGCATGACAAAATACCGGAATTACAATACATGCAAATATTGGATTATTTTCAGTTGCACATACTCACATGACGTTCGAAAGTATATATCTTTTTTTCAGCTTGAAAAAAAATTGATTTCTATACTTGGACATTGAATACATTTTGGAGCACTCATTCTGAAAATTGACTCATGCACTGTCGATGAATTTCAAAGGCAACAGTATAACATTAAAACTTATCTCATTTCAGCCTTCGGCAAATGAAAAGTTTTTTTTCAGCAATACAACTAAGAAATTGCTCTTAATATATGTTTTGTTCGTGGTAATTTGATCATAACATAATTGTTACTTCAACTTCCTGGTATATATGCGACAGTGTCAAAACAGTTTTATAGAACAGACGTGAAAACAGCTACCGTTGAATGTAAGTTTAAATGGTGCGCCAACATCAGACCTTTTTGGAAAATCTCCGTACTCTAAGCGCCAACATCAGACATTGTCGATGGCTTTTCGTTCAGTGTGTTCATATAGACCAATCAAGCATGTCCCGTAGTGGTATGAATGCTTTGGCAACATAATGCGTTCCTTGCTGTCTGATAACGCCAGCATTCCTCTATTTAACCATTGAATACAGTTACTTCTATAAACCTTTGAATACTAGTGAAAACTTGAATCGTTTTATCAATTTTTTTGCCAAGCTTCCAGTAACAACCCATCACACCATCAAGCGCGAGAAATGAACGTAAACAGATCGATAATACAAGTCAACATTTAGCATCGAGAAGCACTAATTATTGCTTTTCAGTTTATTTTTGTCACTTATTCAACAATTATAACGAATTTATAATTTATGCAAACAAAGCAAGGGTGCCTATCAAATGGTCACAATTTACACAGGATATAAGAAATGTTTCATGATTTTGATAAACAGTTTGTCAGAAAATGCAAAAGGAAACATTTTATCACGAAAAAGGATTTTTTTTTCAATTTTGCAGGTAGTTAAGGATTAACAATCTATGGGGAATAACATTTAAGATGCTCTATCTATTGTCATATTTGTTTTTATTTTTTAGAAATTGTATAGACTGATTTATACTTACAATGATCGTTAAGTGGGCGGTTAATTTTCCAATTGGATCAAGCACATGTAAAAAGACTTAAAACTCCCTCTTTATTACATATAATTTTATTATACATATGCACACTTTACAGTTCACATGGTCGTTCTGTTCGGTATCTTCTTCTTTATATTATTATCAGTATTGCTTTCAGTGTGAAGGCTCTCAGAAACGGCTGAACAGAATGAAACCAAATTTGGCACTAAAAGCAGGCGTTATCTGCCATTGTGCAATATCATATCAAGAAATCTAAATTAGACGCCGTTTAAATGGACAAAAAATTATAAAAAAAATCGTAATATTTAATATTTGGTTTACAAATAGGTAATCACAAGAGCTTTTGATCGGCCACATAAAAAAAATAAAATAAAAAATGATCCCCATTCCAAGATGGCCATCAGTCGAAAATTAAAATAAAAAAAATCAACAACCAGATATTTTTAGTTCATGGAACCGTACAGACTGATTTTCGGATCTCCCGTGGCAATGGGACGTTTGGAAAAAAATCTGTATTGGTGTCCAACACAATGAGTTCTTCTTTGAGATAAGCATGCAGTAATAATGATGCCAAGAAGAAGAAACAACCAAACAAAACAACATTTTCCCCCACTTCGTTTGGGGAAAATAATCATGAGAACTGTCTATATCAAAATCAATGAAACATATCTTCATATCCTTTTTAAATGATTTTTTCGACAGACATCTTTGCTTTGCTTGTTGAAATTGCAAATTATCAAATACTTTCATTAATTTTAAAAGTGCTTTCGACACCGTTTGGTGATCTGGTTTATGGCAAAAGTTACGTAAGTCAAATATCAAAGGAAAATTATTTAATGTAATTCATAGTATGTATCAAAACACCAAATCGTTCATTAAAAGGGGTGAAGAAATTTCGAACTTTTTACGTCAGACATTGGTGAGAAAATTTGTCTTCTTTTTTATTTTCCCTATTTCTGAATGATTTGGAAGATTTTTTTCACAGAAAACAGTGTTGAAAGTCTTAGGACCTTTTCTGAGGTATGTCAAGAGTCTATATGAATATTTGTAAAATTGTTTATTATTTTTATGCTGATGATACGGCATTATTATCAGAGAGCGTAAATGATATGCAAGAGTTTGACATGGTTTGAAAGATACTGTGAGCGTTGGAAATTAAGTATGAACACAAGTAAAACAAAACTTATGGTTTTCAGTAAAAAGAAAACAATATTAAATCATAAATTCAAACTTAATGGAAAAGATATTGATATTGTAGGCACTTATTCATACTCAGGTGTGTAGTTACAATGGAAGTTTTCACAAAACAAAGAAAAGGTTGTGTGGTCAAAGCTAAAAGGCCCTCTATGCTTTGTATGCAAAAAAAAAAAAAATAATAATAATAAAAATAAGCATACCAATTGATTTACAGCTTAAACTTCTTGACTCATTGATATGACGTCCAATACTGTGATATGCATCTGAAGTTTTGGGTTTCGACAAAACAGATGAAATGGAAAGAATTTATTTAAAATTTTGTAAGAAAATTTTGAGAGTTCGATATACCACGCCTAACTATATGACCTATGGAGAATTAGGTCGATTTCATTTAAATATTAGTATCAAATGTAGAATGGTAATGTTTTCGAACAACCTTCTGCTCAACAATACAAAACTATTCTCAATCATGTATCAAGTTATGTAGAAATCACATTATTTAGAACCAGACAAACTCAAATGGATTACCCATGTTAAATCGATTTTTGATGATACTGATTATCGTTCATATGGGATGACCAAATACCTTTAGAAAAGAAAGTATTAAAGTCAATGCTTCGAGTACCTTTGGCCTAGAAAATTACCTGCTACGTTTACAACAAGCAGATAGACTGTTTATTTCTAAATTCAGATGCTCAAATTTGAAGATCCCCATTGAAACCGGGAGATGGTCAGGAATCCCACGAGATAAAGGAACATGCCAATTATGTAGAAAGGGAACAGGCGATGAATTTCATTACCTATTCATTTGTCAGAAAAGAGAAATTCTAGAACTTAGGCAAAAATATATGCCTAGCTATTATTTACAATATCCAACTGAACAAAAATTTATTAATTTATTAAAACTATGTCATACTGAAGTGTACAAAGACCTCGCTCATTTAATAAAAAGATTTCAAAGTTTTCTGTGATGTAATTTTATGTATTTGTAAAAATTGTGAATGTATTGAGTGTGGTTTACAAAATAGTTGTTTGTTGTGACTATGTTTGAATGTATATATGTCCTCTTGTACACCTGTGTGTCTGAGGTTTATCAAATAAAGTATTGTCTTGTCTTGAAAAAATGAACTAAAAATCTCCTAATTAGTGGTTCGCGCTCCTAAACGTCCCCCATTCACGATGATACTGTAGTATTTGACTTATAATATCGATCTTTTCACGTTTATTTCTCTCGCTTGACAGTGTTACACCTAAAACGTTTTACCCGGGGTTTATTAACATATACATTTGTACTTTATTAGACAAAAGATTATTGTAACGAAAACGTGTAATTTTTCTTCCTAATCTGTTACTTATAGGTCGAGATTATGATATTTAATAAGGACATAATGCTTTAAACAATTTAAAAGCGTTGTTGAATTACCCGGGTCGAATAATTACATGGCTAATCATCCAACATGAGTTCGATTACATGTTGATCTGTACTTCTCAATATTTATGCTCTGTCTAAATAACGATAGCATCATTAATTTCATTTCTGATGTTCAGGTTATAAATTAATTTTTATTTTTTCATCTGATCATGAAAAAAATCAATATTTCAATATAAATGTTATCTTTTGTCAAATTTTGAGTATAATATTTCGGAAGCGTATACGTACCATGTCTTTGTGCAATATTTCTATGTTTTACGTCTTAAAAATAACTAAAAAAATGGATTGAAAATTGCTCGTTCGTGTCTTAAAACGCATTATTACAAATGTAACAGGACACAAAATACATTTGTTCGTACATTTTCTCCGATATAGGGTATGTAAGTCTCGTCACGTGACTCCGTGATTTTATAAGAATGGGTCCTCGTCTACCATTCAAATGCATGGATATTCGTCATTAAGACATCAATGGGTTCAATATCAAAAGCATTTTTTGTGTGTATACATACTGATAACAAATGACAATATCTAGTTCTACATAATAAAAATGTTAAGAAAAGCATAAAACAGAAGATTTTGCATTGTGATTACAGCGTTTCGATTTCCCGGAAGTAAACAATAAAATGCAGATCGGTCTTCGGATTTCAATACGTTCAACATCAGAAATTCCGGAAGGGAAACTGATGCCAGAACGAGACTTACAAACCCTATTAAATTCGAGTCGCTTGCCTTTTTCAAATAAACTGCTGAAACTTACCCTAAAGAATTGACTTAAAATAAAAGCTAATAAGGACAGTTTTAATTGTCCTTTTCTGGATTTTGATGTTTCCATTTCACAAGATAAACTAAAAACTAAAATTTACGACAAGAGTTGACAATTCCCGTTTCCAGTTGTTATTATTATATATCATGTCAATCTGCTGAATTTTGATTGGTTCAATACAAGGGTAATACCGAGCGCGGCAAACCAGTGTGAGCTCTACCGTTATAACATGTACTTTCTAAATTTCCCTTGAGGTTCCCCAAAATACTAACGAAAAAAGTCACGTCCCGGAAGTAAAAAAAGTGGCTGTCCCCACGCAAAGATTTCATAATTTCCTTCAACCAAACACATAAAAATATAGGTTAAGATTACTTTTCAGTAGAAATAAATACATCTTTTCTGATAGTTTTCAAGTCTTTTTCTAATTTGTTTTACTTATCTAAATAAGTAAATGTTTTGATTATAAAAACTTCGGGAAACACGTGCCGGATGTACGTATGTGTGTATCTCCGCTGTTCCACTGCTGCTGTTGTCAAGAACCTAACTCGCCTCGGGAAAAATCGAAGCATAGCCTTTCTAAGATAGGAAATGCAATCATTTTCTTGTTTGGAATCTGCAGCTGTCGTCTGAGTTTTGTTAACGTCACATGATATGTGTAAAATATTCCCACCATCCGTGGAGAACTGTAATATTTCCGGTATCTGTACAGATTAATCTGACAGGCCAAAACTGAAATGGATGTTGCTAGAGATGCCCTTAAGGGATAAAAAAGTAAAGTATTGCGAAGTGCTATAAAGTTGTTGACCATTTTGAGAGCGAGGGAAAGGGCTCATGGGGTTGGAATTTTGGGAAAATAAACTGTTCAAGTTATTCATTTAATTTATTGAAAAAAAAATTCCCCCATTAATTAACAAGACAGATTTTCTAATAGAAATATTGATTTTGCTCGTTACTTAAATATAAATAATAATACTGTACTAGCGAATCAAACATTTTCATCCGGTTCGACCCCCCCCCCCCTTTGTAATGTCGCACAGACGGTGCATATATGGTAAAGCTCACGGTGCTCGCTGATTTAGGGAATGCCTACCCCATATTATTCTGCTTTATCACATGTCTCAGAGGGTGATATTTTTTTACTATTCCCCTCTCGTGAAAAGCTAAACTGGTTTCGGTAAAAATAGGTACCAGTTCAATCTTAGTCAGTTTTGCGTTTGAAGGAATCAATATGCGCGACGTGCGTTCCTATAACATCGATTACTAAATGAAAATCATCAGACGTGCGTGTGTGTTTGTATGTATGTATACACGGGACTCGAAACTCGCAAACTCGCAATTTTGACAGTTCTAACATCGTTTGGGATTTGTCATACCCTTCTACAAGTTTATATTGTCTTCCCTGTATCAATTTGATCCGACGGAGCAGTGTAGCGAATAGAGTCGTCACATTCTGAGACGTTATATATAATCACTCTTACGGGGTAATGGATCGTTACAAACGATGATATATATATATATATAGTCTAAACTACACCCAACTCTAGAATCGATGCGAGGTTGCAAATTGGCAATGTCAATTTGGTCGCTCCTTCAACGGAATTCGAATGAACGATATATATATATATATATATTTCATCCAATTCTACAAGGAGGAATGACCCGGCCAGCGAAAGCAATGTTTTTGGTGGTTTAGGGCGCTGGACTAAGTAACTTAACCGAATTTCCATACACTGTATTAATTCTGGACCTATTTTGTTTTTGTTGTTGTTTATTCTGCCTCGTAAACAGTTGGATGAACTAACTAAATACAAGAAAACTTATTACAGAAAAAAGACAAAACGAATACAAAAAAAACCAAAACAAAACAAAAAAGACATCCTATTCACATTTCTGTTTGTGAGAAGGGAAAAGGTCCATCGATGATACATCGAATAACGGTCCCAAAAGGGGGACGTTAAAGTTTCTTGACAGAATTTGGAAGAAAAAGAAAATATAAAGACCAAAGACAAAAATACAAAGCTTTTTGTTAAGACTTAGTTTTAAGAAGAACGACAATAAATAACATACACCTTATAGGGTGATAGAGAGTTTGTTACCCCTTGAAAATACATTGTCACCCTCGGTTACCCCTCGGGGTGACAACTATTTTCTCGGGGTAACAAATTGCTCTATCACCCTCTTAGCTATATGCTATTTATATAATATTACCTCCCTTGACGGGGACGTTCATTTGTCCGCTGCAATGGTGTATATATTTCTCAAGTAGTTCGATGTGCCCGTGTTTGTAGCGATGTTTTAGATTTTATTGAACGAAATCTCTATATTACCTGTAAATTGTGTGTTGAGTAAAGGTTTTCGTTACCATAAATTAGTTAAGAATTTAACTAAATTCTTTCATAAATATAAAGATTTGGTACTGAAGTTTGATTGTACTTGTCGTAACTTAATCGAAAATGGGATTTCACATCCTAGTTTTTATGGTAATGTAATAAATAAAGCTCGAAAGTTTCAACAGAATCCTTTTAGTGAGAAAAGAAAATATTTGAATAAACTTATCCGTAAGGGTTACCTTCATTGTATCATGGTTAAATGTTTGAATTATGTTATTATTTGTTTACACATTGACTCTTTTGTTAATAAATTAAATATCAATTAACTCTATTACATTTCGTCCTACTTTCTGTCGTTACTTTTTATCTTGGCATTTGCACGAAGACTTCGTTTTACTTACACATTTTATATTATTCAATGAATCCTATTGGTTAACGTACAGACAACTGCATTGTCGATTGAATTAATAAGTGTTTTACAAAGGTTCTCTATTCCATGTTTTCTAGTATGTCAGTGGCGCTTAATAGTTCTTCCACAAAGTTCAAGATTAACGAATCTGACGTAACATTATTATGTTAATATGCCATGTGAACGTCATTGCTTTTTATCTTTGCATTTGCACGAAGACCTTGTTTTACTTAAGACATTTTATGATATATTTTCACTAAATCCTGTTGCACGTGTTTTATTGATATTTTTGTTTGAGTTAAGGTGTGCTTATCTGTTTAATTTTGAAGTAGGTTACAGAATCGAGGTAGATACAGCTTGTTGTCTTTTGTTATATTTGTTAAAGTGTTTGTATTCTGTACCGATCTCAAGAGTTAAATCCGAATTCAACAGCTTTTTTTATTGTTCGTATTATTGTTGTATTTTCCCACCACTGACCTAAGAAAGAGGAGGGTTGAGCTCTCACAAACATGTTTTACATCGCCACATACTATATATGCCTGCCCCAAGCCAGAAACCTGCAGTCCAGTGGTTGTCGTTTTTTTATGTTAATGTGTTTTTTTTCGTTTTACGTTTTTTCTATTGCTTAGGTCGATTTTCGTTTTTTTATTAACAGTTTCACTTCCTTTATTTTTGGATTCTTTGTTTGTTGCTTGACTTATGGTGAATGACTCATTCGCAATCATACCACATCTCCTATTTTTATATCACTTAATACATGTATTATTACGTAACTAGTAACTCGAGTTTGATATAGTGTGAAGTGTAAAAACAAATTCTTTTCGGGTGCTATTTGATTTGTTACATTTCGTATTAAGACAATAACGAGTAAGTAAATTCGGGTTGTTGAAGTCAGTAACTCCTTATTTTGAACTTGTAAAACGTGGCACATATATAATTACAGATAGTTAAACAGATTGATACAAAGCAAGAATGAGATCCTTTTTTTCTGCAGTGTCGTAAATTATCGACAGGCAAGATAAACAAAATGTCAAACAAAAATTAATATCGAAAATTCAAATTTGCTTCGTTTTTGTTTTTGTTTCTCTAAAGATGAAAGGCGGTTACTTTGATGTCATCTTCAAAGCATTGACAGTACAAAACTGAAAAATGTTTTAGTAAGTTTTAACTTAATTTCAGACATAATGCCAACAGAACGGGAGCGGTCATGTACAGAGAAAGAAATACAGGCCATCAGATTCAACCATAACGAGCAAAGGTGTCTGGAGAAAAAGATTAACTGTTTAAAACACGAAGGAGCATGTTCTATCAAACTGATCAATCAGACACACAAAAACATAAAAGTTAGTTATAATTCACTGAAGGACAAAGTTTCTAAAATCAAAACGCATCTTAATGTTAAGGAAATCGACGACTACCGAAGACAGGAGGATGAGGGCAAAATTGAGTTGTTTAAGTCAATCATAAAACCCGACTCTTCACAACGAATATCATCATACGCAAAGCGGTTGCACATAGGTTATGATGACATGAAATCAGCGTCATCAGCCAAGCACAGCGACGATTTAGTCAGCCTCAATCCGTTTTGTGAAGAAGATATGACGAGAAAAGAGATCCTTCTCAGACAAATAAGTGAACTAAATGAACGATTCAATGCTGTTGCAGAGAGAGAAAGGGCGATGGAACGAGGCCACGTAGCTTTCAAAGAAACTGAACAGAGAGAAACGAAGCATACTACAGAACATGTGCTTGATCAAAATGAAATAGACCAAGTAGCTGTGCATGAAAATAAATCTCTGTGTAAAGCAACCAGAAAACACAAAACGGTCTTAAGACCAAGCACTGCTTTTGAGTTTACTAATAAACATTCTGTTGACCATGATATTCGACCGGCTACTAGCATAGGGAAATACAAATTAGTAGACCAGGAAAGCGACAGTCCGCCTGAAACAGATGGAAGAAAACAGAAATCCAAGTCAAAGGTTGCTTCAACCTCTAAATATGTAAGGAATCAAGTAAAAAGTACACCAACACAACACATTTCGAACACCACTTTTCAATCTGTCATGGTGACAGAAGCTCCATTGTCGCCTAACGAAGTCAAGGACGTTTCATCCGATTCAGAAAAATGTTTTTCAAAAATACAACAACCAACAGAAAAATCTACTCCGGCCACGAAACAAAAAGGAAAAGTGTTACGGTCAATAAGTTTTACACAGAAAAAGTACGTGAATGACAAACCAAAAGAGGACAAAGCTAAAATAAAGAGAAGTAACACAGAGAAAACAATACGTCCACGAACAGCTTTTGACGCATCCGTTGAAAATAAGTCAAATACGAAAAAGCGCAGTTCAAAGATTAGACCTGCTTCCTCTTTTGGGAGTAATGATCCCTGTACTCCGCGAGGTACGAGTAAAGGGTTATCTGCATTATCAGAAAGAGGCAGTGAGGCAATAAAAAATATCATTGCTTGTATGAAAGGACCACAAAAGGCTCCATTTGACTGCCATGCTGAAGCTGAGCGAGCTGAAAGAGAATCGAAGTCTAAAATTAACATTCTAGAAGAAGGTCGAACTAAGTTCTTATCACGTGATTGTATCGAAGGTAACTTGGGACATGACCTACACAGGGAACTTCGAAAAGAATTACTTCAAGAGGAGGAAAGTAACGCAATGAAAATAGAAGACAAAATTTGTAGTTTTATGGACAAATTGAATGCAAAAATAAAAGTTGAAAAAAGTGACGAAGAAGATTGGATAAGCAATGACCGAATGCTAACGATGGATGATTTAGTTAAACGACAATTAGACAACCCTCAAACAAAGCGGGTAAATCGCAGACGACAAAAGAAATTTACTGAAGAAGAACAAAAGAAAATCGAACAAAACAAATATAGAAGATCGTCTGCAGCATGGAAAGATGTAAACAAGTGTAGATACTTAAGAATAGAAGAGAGCAAAATAGACTTATCAGGCATAAAAACGCTGGCATCTGACCAACTTGCTCTGTTAAACGGTATGAGATATGACTATGAAGCGACCGTTTAAGTTAATATGTATTAGAAGTGCTTTAATGTATATGGTGCATTCTGAGGAATAGTAGTGTGATACATTGTGTTTTTAAGTAAAAAAAAGTTTTTAAATATGTTGCTTTATAGATCGACTCTCTCCCAGTTGTACGCAACTATATGTACTTAATGGATGTACATAATACATTTACTTGTTTAAACGTTCTATTTTTATTATAACATCCTACAAATTAGGTTTGATAAGTATTTTGAACGTGTAATGATAGTATTGGGTTATTGCATTTATATTGGTAAATATATTGTCCCGAGCAGATATAACGTTGGAAGTGCAATATTATATTCTGCGATGAATAAAGATAAAAGCTAAAATTTAATAATATATTTCCCTCTTAACTTGCATTACCGAGTCCGTAATGTAATTACTCCTTAATTATTTTGACATTAAAAAAAACCCAACAATAACAAAAGCAAAACATGTAATACACGATTGGTTACATTGATTATATCATTCACTACAACATGTAATAAAAACCTGGACCTCATCAACTTTCAATGATTGTTTCAATATACCTGCACTGCACTGAATGGACATACATACAAAAATATAAAAAAGAATACAAGAGTGGGAGGGTATTTTGTCAATCACAATTCCCCTTCAGGATCTTTATAAAAAAACCAAAACATAATATTTTTACAACAATGTAAACATTTATAACAAGTGTTATACTACGGGAGATTTGTATTTACATGAATTTCCATTTTAATATCCGTGTTAAATTTTCTTTAATTTGTTTACAATGTTGATTTGAATTACCAAGATATTGTCCGATAACGTAAACACGAATTCCTTGAGGCTAAGACATTCTGATTCTTGAAGTCATCCAGATGCCCACAACATTCCGTTCATAAAAATACAATAGATAAAAATCTGTTATTTAACGACGAACATTGTCATCATTACAAACATTGTCATCACTACTCATATTGAATAAGATTCTTAGAAGACCAAGGTAAGTTAATTTATGATGTAAAGAAGACAAATTCTGAGTAGTTTGGGATCGACTCGCTGCTATATGTTTTTATTCAGTAATATTTTTTGTATGGTTATATATTTCGATTGAAGGGTTAGTTAACAGCCAATATATGATACAATATTTATTTCTTTTTTCGTAATTGATTTGCTATTTTGGAATGGAATAAAGAAAGGGAAATCTCAAATTAATTATCGTGAAAAAAACCCAAAAGCAACAGCAATAGGATGATGCAAATACATCAAAGCCCAAAAGTATGACCTAGACAGGAACACACAAATCAGAGACGAACTACATACACAATTTAAGGAACCGAATAAAATAGATTACACACAAGAATTTGAAGATAAGGGAAACAAGACTTCATGCACACAAAAAATATATATCATTAGCAATATGAACTCCCACATAAAAAAAACGGTAGTAAGCATGTCCTGCTCCGCCAGCGGCACTCGTCACATTGCAAGTAAGTACAATCTGATGATAATCTAAGAAGAATAATTAATGCTGCACAGCGACACATGTCAAACAGTATTCACACTAGGGCGAAATCATTCAAATAAACGATGACATGTGCATGAAATCTATTTTTAGGTGAATTGATGAAAATATGATTCGATCCTTGACCATCATGCTGACTGCTTCGTTAGTATTCACTGTTTTGACAGTTTCATCATCGGCTTCATTGATAAAGCGACTTCACAAACCTGCAGACGGGGAGTGTGACAACAGAGATCTACTATCATGTTTGATTGCTTCTACTTCAACATTGTTTAATGACTGTGTCAGTAAATGTCCACTCACAAACAAATATCTGTGTCAGAGGAACTGTTACGAACGTGGATACGCGGAATTACAGGACTGTATTATTAACTTTAGTATCCCTGTGGTATTGAAATAAGATGCTTTGACAGAAATTGTATTGGGACTTCCAGATATTTATCACATTTTGTGTTGCTTGTTATCTGGAGTAACTCCCCTTAGAATGATTATTAAAATAAATAAATCCGGATTACTACTACAAAGGGTTTTAGTTTTCTGTACTTTTATGCGTGAACAAATTTATTCATGTTATAACATGTAATTATCAGGTTTTAGTATAATTAGATATTCAAGAAAACATAAATGTGTTCATGTAAAACAAATATTCGCATAGATATGACATGGCTATAGTATGTCAAAATACCAGACACCTGATATAATGTCTTATGAAAGCATTGAAATTAAAAAAAAAACAAACGAAACGAAACGAAACAAAACAAAACAAAACAAAACAAACAAACAAGCATACCAAAAACCCTTAAAACAACAGTAACGTTTTTGCGCAAGCCGTGTGTTGACATGCAACAAATATTGGCAAAAAATATCGAAACATAGCATAAAGGGCCAAACACATAGCCAAAACTTGCAAGAAAAATTGAAATAGAACTAAATACAATAACTTATAAAAACTGAAAGTACGGAAAACAAGACAGCAAACAAAACCTAACGCATTTGCAATTTGAAATTCTACAAATGTCCAAGAGTGAAATCAGGTGATCCGAAAGGGCAGAAAGGGGTTACAAAGAAACCCACTAATACAATTTACTAGAATACAATATCTTTATTTAGAATTAGTACAATAAAATACACGTGATTTACATAAATGATTATACAAGGACAGAAGTACAATATGATTATTACTAAGAGTGATCAAAGGAACCAAGGTTATAGCGGTAATTAAAGGAATGTAATCCAGGGACAAAGATCAGACATGGAAAACAGACATACACAACAAAGGACATAGAGTAACTAAAATCATACATACAAAGTAACAAAAGCAAATGAGCAACTCGGACTCCACTAAAAACTGGGAGCATGGACCAGGTACACAGGTAGGGTAAGCATCCTCTGCTTTTTTGGAAACACCCGCCGAGTTGCTTCATAAAACGTCAAGTCCGGGTAGACGAAAGAGGAAAGGAAAGCTATGACACGTTGAACAAATTAGTTTTCATGGCGTAGATGGATACACTGTAACGATCGACGATTTCATGATGACGGCCATAAAACTTTTGTAATGATGACTTCAATCTTGTAACCCTAACCCTGTTCCAGAAGCCTATTTGTTAGAATTCTAGCGTATACAAAACGTCTGCGTAGTCTCGGTAAGCTCTGGCATAACGTTTGAGTCGTGATGTGAACACTCCATGCGTAAGTGCTGAAGGGATGTTGTCACAGATGAAAGGAAATTTGACAATTTTTAATGAAAAGTCATCATGTTTGTCGTAATGTTTGGTCAATAGTTTTCCTTTACTATCGATTTCTAAGTGTAGGTCAAGATATGAGGCCCTCTTCACAGTGTCTGTAGTAACCTTTATCTCAAGTTCTTTGGGGTAGATGCGATGTATCAAATCCCCAAATTTAGGATTTTTTAAAGATAATACGTCATCTATATAGCGGAAACTGAGATCAAAGGATCTAGCTAAACGAGATTCTTTCGGATCAGATCAGCTATAAAGTTTATAAATTTATATTCCGCTTTGAATGCCGAATGAGAAAAGTTCATTGACAGAAAATATTTAACAAACTGTTATGATATCAAATTCAAGAACATAATGACTGAACAAAAGCAATCTTTCCTAAGAAAAAAGTCCAAATATATTAGAATAAATAAGGACAAGTTGGATTCTATTTTTATACTTCCGGAATACAATCTACTTGATTCACTCACTTTACCTCATTAAACGTTTCAATCTACAATTAAAATATAAAAGTACAAAGAGCTACTGTTAGAATGATGAGCATTCAAAAGTTATTTTTCATTGTTTACACAATTTTGACGGGAATAGCGTACTTTTCCGTCGTAAGATTGAATTCAAATTTTGCTTTGAATATCCTCAACAATAAATGGTAAAGTTGCCCGATTACTGCCAATACAGCCGTTATGAAACTGGTGCTCATGAGTCATATGAATGTGTTTTTAAGTTGGTCAAAATAAACATTAAGAAAAAACATTCATATGTGCCCTAATATTAGTTTCTATTAGGTTCTTATTTAGATTTTAGTAATTATAATACCTCTAGATTGAAGATTTGCTTTTCCGAAAACTGGTATTGCTTTCCCGAAGCATTTTTTTACGTTTCCGAGAATTTTGTCGCTTTTCCGAAAAAAAAGTCAGGTTTCATGTTTCGTTCCTGCCAAGGGTACTCATCAGTGCCCTTTTGTATACATGGACATATATACTAGCCAGAGCTACCACGGCAGTTCATGTCGTTAAAAGTTCTATAAGCAATGTTTAAATACACAAGCACTCAAAGGTAAAACTTTAAAACCGACACTATAAAATGGTAAAACAGTTCATATACTGTTAAAAAGTTCCAAAGTTAAAAGACAGAGGAAGGAAAGTGCAGCGTTTCGGATATCTCTGCTATGCAAGTTGTTCTCAATACTTTGCAGTTCAGCTCTGATTAGGGCAGCCGGCGCTTTGATAAATCATCAGGTTGTTATCTGACACGCACACGAAGTTGTCTTGCTTCCGTCTTTTTTAAACTTGGCTCATTGTTGCATTCGATGTTCCTTCTTGTCCTTAAAATGGCAATATCAGCCGGGTCAGTGGTGATCGATTTCGTACATGTTTTACTGACACTGCAGATATACACAACATCGCCGTTTTTTTCAGAAACGTTAATCTTTCGGTACAAGAATACAAGCAAAGGGATTAGACTAAAGTTATAACAATATTATGGAGGTCCTCTCCCATACAATCATGATTACTAAGAATACATAATAACGGCAATTAGGTATAACTAAAAATAACAATTGAAAATGAAAAAAGTAATGCAAAGTAATTAATATGAACGATATGAAATTAAAACAAGGAAATGGAATAAAGAAGGGGGGTCTGGCAAAAGGGCTGGTGGGAGTAATGTGAGAGATAGTCATTTCATATATACATGTACATGCAGTATTATTCAAACCTTTTAGTTTGTTTGATAAAATGATCAACACAAGCAAAATATCCGTGTTTTCAGCGTATGTGAGATTTTCGTCACCAGCCAACAGAAATACTATTGTTACGTTAAAACCGCCTTACCGTGCCAACAGAGAATTTCTATGTTCATTATACAAATTGCTTTACATAAAAAAGTGGATGCAATCTTCGAAAGGATGTCCACAACTACAAGAATGGGTTGGCATTACATTTATACAATATAAATCAGTGTTTAGGGAACTGCACATGTGTCTTAGCCTGGTATGTATAACATTAACTTTCCTTTCAGCAAAATTGAAGTACTTACGGGGTTTTAATGATTCGTTTGAAAATACTAATGTTTCTTGAATTTCTTGTCTCTAATTTTAGCTGATTCCAGTCTCTTACTGTTGAATAGAAAAATGACCTTTCGGTACTAGTTAATCTGAAGTGGGATATGGTATAATCTGCACTTTTGCAAAAATTATAAGACGAAATATGTTCACTAAGTGGAGGCATAAGATTGCTTAAATATTGTGGACCCAGTTGGTTATGAATAGAGTAAAACATGTTAAGATGTTTGAATCGTCTTCTATCGTCCAATAACTCCTAACCAGTTTCATTGTATTAGATGAATATATTTGGCGGTTAGATAAAAAAAACTGGCTTAAACCGGTCACACGAAATCAAGTAGAAAATAGAACTTTTACAATTAGAAACTGTGTATAGCCAATACATATATCTCACCTGCATATAGTTTTCTTCAAAATAAATTCGGAAAAGCAAAAACTGACTTTCCCAAAATTTTCGGAAAATCAATACGTCCCTCTAGGTCTATTATTCATTATCTTACTAGTTGGTTTTCAATGACAACAAAAGTGTTATTGTATACAAATATCTTTATTCTCATAAACCAAATATAAACAATGGTATAGAGATACACAAATACAGCAAATAATACATATGTAGTGTATAAAAGTAAGACAGAGCTTTTACAAGTCCTGGAGATTTTTTCTTTTTATTATTGATTTGCACTTAGAAATCGATAGTAAAGGATAACCATTGACCAAACTTTACGACAAACGTGATGACTTTTCATTCAGAATTGTCAACTTTCCTTTCATCTGCGGCAACATCCCTTCAGCACCTGCGTATGGAATGTTCATATCACAACTCCCACGTTATGCCAGAGCTTGCCGAAACTACACAGACTTTTTGTATCGTGCTCGGATTCTAACAAATATGCTTCTGGACAGGGTTATGTTGCTACAAGATTGAAGTCATCACTACAGAAGTTTTATGGTAGTCATCATGAACTTGTGGATCGTTATGGTGTATCCATCTACGCCATGAAAACTAATTTGTTCAACATGTCATAGTTTTCCTTTCCTCTTTCGTCTACCCCGGACTTGACTTTTTATGAGCAATTCGGCGGGTGTTTCTAGAAAAGCAGAGACCTAAAACTTAAATCAATGTGTCTGTTGTTACTATTAATTACGATATACACTGCATCCAGAAATACGAGCTTAGGATGGTTTAGCATACATCACAGAATCTGGTCGTCTAATATAGTCACAGATATCTTAGTGTCAAATTAATTAGAACATGTATTCATGGGAACCACATACATGTAGTACGTTCATACACTAGTCCTAAGTATATTACACGTGCGGAATATTGGTACAAAAAGTCAGCTTTACATTCTAGCGCCTGACGGCATCAGAGGTCGTTCATAGTACATACACTTATGCAGCATAGTACACAGGGTGTATCACTCTGAATTAGGAAACATTCAGCATAAAAACAAACACATAGATCTTGAGCCTCCTAGTACACTCGTAAAGAACCTCAATTGTTCTTTTAAATGTCTTGAATAGAACTTATGTACGAGAAATTTCCCTGACACAGGACAGGGTAAATAAAAGTTCCCGGGCTTTATCGTATAATGAATAATTGTCAATTCAAAATTTTTAAATTCTTTAAAAACGTTAAATTTTATCCCACACATTTTCCTGGCGGAGGGTCCGTCGTCATTAGATTAAAAAGATCGTCGAGCAAAATCATTGCATAACATTATCCCAAAGTCATGTTAAATCGATTTAACCAAGAGCGATCTGATCGCGTTCCTCCATCTCGTTAGAAGAAACCACAAGGGTTAATTAATGTGTCTGTGTGCAGAAACTGGACCCATTTTATTACAAATGTTTATAATGGAAATGTTTATATTGTATAAGAACGATAAATGTAGCAACAAATGAACAAAATGAACAAAACAAAAAAAAAATGTGATTGTATGGGGGAAATTCTTACCGTTCCGCGAACTAAAACATATATATATATAAACAAACAACTTTTTGTACAAATAAGGAAAAAAAAATACAGGTGTTTGCGGAATTGTAACTACAAGAACTGCGTCATTTCGATAAAGTAGTTTGATATATTAGTTATGTAGTTAAAAAACCTAGGTAGTAAGAATTTCATATACTTGTTTAAATGTCATTATGAGTCAATAGTTGGAACCATGCAAGCATCAGAAAATAATCAAAACATTCATTACCAGAACAAGATCATGGTTTACGACACTACCCTACTGTTCTATATGGGTGTGATTGAGACAGTCATGTTAGTCTATTCATAAAGCAAAAGACCGTCCGTGTAGGCCTAAAAAATGTTCCCGGTTACTCTACTGACTCTCCTTCAAACCCCTACTCATAAGTTTTATTTGAAACTTTGAAAAAAAAACTCATGCGCCGAATCCCAAAAGGGATTAGGCTGTGGACTAAGTCTATTACACGTCTAGTCTTCGCATATTTGGTTTTTATTGTATTTTTATGGCTTATTTCATTTCAAAAATATTAAATGAAAATAAAAATCACTACCTACCGATCCTACAAAAATTTAGAATACTAGGAAACATAACATTATTTTTTTTCGGCCTTGGAAATTTCTCATCAATTGACTGGCATGCACCAATATCTGTCTTACATGCACTGGAAAGTATTGATTTTATCCCAAAAAAGTATTTGCCGAGTAAAAGATTCAGCAAATGCGACTGTAGGCTATAATAGACGCTGTATATAGCGTGCATATTACAAATCGAATCACTATACTCGGCGTCACATAAATAACATACTGTTAAAATTTGAATAAAAATATTTTCTACGACTTTATTGACACCAACCGTCGTTTAAATTGTCTTAAATGACTTGCTCATTCATTTAGCCAAACAGCTTCTCAAAAACAAGTCGCTTATTAGCTTAAATCATGCGTAACAAATCCTTACGGGAAAATCCCATACTAATATCCGCCATGTTGGTTTTTACGGGACGATTTGTTTACAAACAAAGTTCGTAAGTTCCCGTCGAACTCCGGTGACAATCGTCTGCTTGATCAACTTCTCGGTATTGTACGTTGTTCGCGTAAAATAAATTCGAGATATCCGAAATAACGCCGAAGTGCATT
The DNA here is from genome assembly GCA_037379345.1 of Perna viridis. Lineage (NCBI taxonomy): Eukaryota > Metazoa > Mollusca > Bivalvia > Mytilida > Mytilidae > Perna > Perna viridis. The sequence goes on from CM074513.1 coordinate 57,515,686, forward strand.
CTGGGTTCTTCGGTTTTTGGACAAACCATTTAAACGTAAACAACATCTCCTAGCAACCCGATCACTGTAAACATGGCCGACTTTTTACAATGTAAATATTGGCACCTAGAATTAAAATCTGACCGGAATTTAACGATTCAATGTTTAGGGAGAAGCCGTTTGGCTAAACGAATGAGCAAGTTATTTAAGACAATTTAAACGACGGTAGGTGTCAATAAAGTCGTAGAAAATATTTTTATTCAAATTTTAACAGTATGTTATTTATGTGACGCCGACTATAGGTCACCTAATCATTAAATCACGTGATAATGCATTAATTTTTATGAATTTAAAGGATGAACGTGGTCACATGACAAATAATTTCCCAGAATACACAATGACCCACATTCACGGGTTTGACTATGCCCGGGGACTGTGTAAACGCCTTGATGCTTTAAACCGTCCGTGAGAGACCCAAAACGAAAGAACGTTAAGAAACAGCTCAGTCCGTCATGTATTACACACGTAAGTGCAAACCGGGTCTATCAGTATTGAGTATATATGTTAGCACGAAAACGAAAATTAAACCAATTATAAGAACAGTCAGCTGATTGTCAGCGTCACTCATATCGTGCATATTTTGGGGAATTTAGTGGTTTATATCCATAAATACAGTCGAATTAACTCCTAGAAGCAACGATGTTCTAGCTTTATAATGCACGAAATGAAGGATGTAACGGATATACGAAAAGTGCTCTTATTTTGAACTTTATTGTTATAGTGTTATTTAATTAACACCCTTCTTTTTAAAGCATCAATGGAAAACCCTAGAATAAAAATCGTCCAATACTGAAACTAGTTTACAGGACAACTGGAGCACAGGGTGCACACTTGTTATTCATCATTCGGAAATCTTCAAAACTAAAGAGTTAAATAACTTCATTATCCACGGAATACATATTTTATCAAGTCAACATACATATAGTAATTGTTGAAAATAGAAGACAAGTTGACTGAGCAATGAACACTAATTATACACAATTATTATCTTTTATTTTTCTGCATTCTTATGAAAAGACTTCATCCAATGCTGACTTAAAAAAACAACCAAAAACAAAACAGAACAGAACAAAACAAAAACAAAAACAAAAACAAAAACAAACAAACAAAAACGCAAGTTGGCATAGCCCTTTAATATCAGCTTCAGTATCATTAAATTGGTGACCATCTTCATCTAATCTACTAAAAGAATTTAAAAGTAAGAACATTACGGATACACTGATTTTTTTTTGGACAAAAAGAAAATCTTTCAACTAATATCTATGACAAATGAGACGTCTTTATTTTCCTTAATACTTAATAGTAACATTCTAGCTACTCAAACGTATGGTGTTTTTATCTCTCAAGTCATACGTTTCGTTAGATTGATTGATTGATTGTTGGGGTTTAACGCAATATTTCAGCTATATTCAGGCGATGAACATGAAATGGATGATATAATGAACATGAAATGATGATGAGATGAAAAATTGGATAATGGGGTCGACAAATTTTGATTCCCACTGGAACTAGTGAGAGGTGGGTAGGGCAATTTAGGCTTCTGTGGCGGAGCCCTATGGTTCCTACTCCAAGAGAATGCCACAGAAGGTTTCTTAAATGTGCGAGGATCGTGGTATCTTTCCCAACACGTTGCACCACTATGGTTTGCGGTTAGGTTTTCCATATTACGGCCTGACGATCCCAGCATGTAACATGCCATAGGTACCCAATTCCACCACCCGGGGCACACAACCAAGTTGCTCTGTGGGCCGAGCGCCCTAGCCCCCGGCCAGGGTTCTGATCACTATTTAGTCGTCATTTACGACAAGCTTAGCGCTGCTGCGGGCCTATTCTTTTGACACCCGGACCTGCACGGGGCCGTTTCGTTAGAAATTGGGACCATTAAATCGATTTTCTAAAAGAAGGCTCAGCGGCTTACAAAAAGCTGTTGATGTTGAAAAAGGATATGTTTCACTGCTTTTCATTTTTCTATGTTTTTTTTAAAGTTATTATATTATGTACTAATTGTTCTTCGTCTGTTGTCCTTTTGAAATTCCCGGAGTTGTCTTGTACATGGGCTTCCCCTCGACTCACATCGTCTTGATGATCCCGGCGGTGTCTTGCCCATGAACTCCCCCTTCGTTCGTTGCTCTTTTGATGTTCCCATTGTTGTCTTTGTCCTTGGGCTTCCCTTTCGTTTGATATCCTTTTGTTGAATACGTTGTTGTCTCTTCCGCGGACCTCTCTTTCGGATGATGTCCATTTGATGTTCCTGGTGTTACTTTTTTCCATGGACTTTTTTTTCATCTGTTGTTCATTGATTTTCCCGATGTTGTCTCGCCAATGGAATTTCCCTTCGTTTTTTGTTCGGTCTACAGACTTTCTTTTTTCTGTTGTCCTTTAGTCGTTTCCTGTGTTGTTTTGTCCATGGACGCCACCCTCGTCCGATGTCCTTTTGATGTCCGAGGCATTGTCTTGTCTAAGAACTTCCTTTCATCTAATGTACTTTTGATACTCCCGATGTTGTCTCGCTCATGGACTTCCCCTTCGTTTGTTGCCCATTTGATGTTCCTGATGGTACTATAAATGAATTATTTTTTTGGCGGTGGGCGGAACAGCGTGAAAAATAATATCTTCGAAATTAATTTTTAACACTATATAACGCTTTTCATTTTTTTGAAACCACAAAAAAGTGATATCCTAGAAGATGTTCACAAGATAAAATCCTCCAAAATTAGCAACTGCGAAATTTAATACGTTAACAGTAGTAAAAGTGAGTTTCTCGTCCATGGGCTTCTCTTTCGTATGTTGTAATATTAATGTTTCAGGTCTCAGTTTGTCCATGGACTTCCCCTACGTCTGTTGTCCTTGTAATGTTCCCTGATTTATCTTGTCCATGGACCCACCCTTCGTCTGTTGTCTTTATGATTTCCCAGTGTTGTCTTGTCCATGAATTTCCCCTTCGTGTGTTGTCATTTTTGTGTCTACTGTGTTGTTTTTCACGGTCTTCCCCTTCTACTGTTATCTATTTTACGTTCCCGATGTTGTCTCGCCCAAAGAATATTCCCCATCGTGTTTTGTTTTGTATATAGACTTCCCTTCGTCTATTGTCCTTTTAATGATTCTGTTGTTTTGTTCATGGACATCAGCCTCGTCTAAGGTCCTTTTGATATCCCCGGATGTTTAGTCCATGGACTTAGCCCTAGTTCTTTGTCTTTTTGATGTTTTCTGTGTTGTTTTTTTCCATTGGTTTCCTTTTATTTGTTGTCCTTTTTATGTTTCCTGTATTGTTTTTTTTTCTTTGACTTCCTTTTTTTAAATTTTGTCTGTTCCTGGTGATGTTTTGTTTATTACCCCTCCCACCTCGTTTGTACCTCTGTTACTACTTCCTATATTGTTATTTTAGCACCGTCGTCACTTCTATAATTAATCAGAAATTAAGGAAGGCATTAAGAGAAGACGCCTTTATCAGTTATATATGTAATGAGTTTTTTTGTGCTTAATCTTATGGCTAGGGATAATAAAAAAAAAAAACAACTATTAGCAGAAAATAATATCGCAAAGTTAAATAAAAGGTAAAGAATTGATCGAAGATACGGATATAACAAACAAACATTTTGAACCACAAGACGTAACTTTAAAGTTTCCGCTATATAGATAACGTATTATCTTTAAACAATCCTAATTTCGGGGATTTGATACATCGCATCTACCCCAAAGAACCTGAGATAAAGGATACTACAGACACTGTGAAGTCGGCCTCATATCTCGACCTACGCTTAGAAATCGATGGTAAAGGAAAACTATTGACCAAACTTTACGACAAACGTGATGACTTTTCATTCAGAATTGTCAACTTTCCTTTCATCTATGACAACATCCCTTCAGCATCTGCGTATGGAGTGTTCATATCACAACTCCTACGTTATGCCAGAGCTTGCCGAAACTACGCAGACTTTTTGTATCGCGGTAGAACTCTAACAAATAGGCTTCTGGAACATGGTTATGTTGCTACAAGATTGAAGTCATCACTACAGAAGTTTTATGGTCGTCATCATGAACTCGTGGATCATTATGGTGTATCCATCAGCACCATGAAAACTGATTTATTCAACGGGTCATAGTTTTCCTCGTTTGTTTAACCCGGACTTGACTTTTTATGAGCAACTCGGCGGGTGTTTCTAGAAAAGCAGAGGACGCTTACCCTACCGGTGCACCTGGTCCATGCTCCCAGTTTTTAGTGGAGTCCGAGTTGCTCATTTACTTTTGTTACTTTGTATGTATGATTTTAGTTACTTTATGTTCTTTGTTGTACATGTCTGTTTTCCATGTCTGGTCTTGGTCCCTGGATTACATTATTTTGATTACCGCTATAACCTTGGTTCCCTTGATTACTCTTTTAAATACGCTTATGGGTAGCCATAATTTGACATACTTTTGATGTCAAAATAATCGCGGTCAGGCTTGATATTACTATCCATTGACAACAAAAAATTGAACTAATACGAATTTGAGCATCATTTCTTTATGAACTAATATTTGAATTAACAACCAACCCCTACCAAAATGTTCTTGATAACAGAAAATTAGCGGTATCCCATTATACATTCCCTAAAACACGAGCATACTGAAATACATTGTCCCTAAAACGTCTGCATAGATTAATTGCTGTTTAACGCCCAAGCAACAATATTTTAGTTATATCTGGGCGAAGAACATGATATGGATGATAAAATGAACAGGAAATGATAATGAAACGAAAAATGGGATGGGAACACAAGGATGATTTGGTCAACGAAAAGCTGAAAATTGGGAGAGGTGGGTAGTGTCGGGTAATTGAGTTTCATGTAGCGCAGCCGAGTTACTTCTTCTATCGAATACCACAACAGTGTTCTAAAAGGACCACGGAACGTGGCATTGTTTCTCAATACAGTGCACCACTATTGGTTGTGGTTAGGTTTCCCGTATTATGGCCTGACGACATCAGTATGTAGCATGCTAGGGGTACCCGATTCCACTGCCTTTGTTGTTCATGTTCCTCCACGTCATTCGCTGCGGTCACTCTGCAAAGCATGTTCTTCCATGTCATCCGGTCACTCTACAAAGCATGTTCCTCTACGTCATCCGGTCACTCTACAAAGCATGTTTCTCCACGTCATCTGATCAGTGAGTTAACACTACAGAATACTACAGATTAGTTTGAAAAACTAAATTGGGATCAGAAACAGGAATCTTCCTTTCCGAAGAGAGACACGTGTAGCTTTTTAAATTTACAAATTTGATATTTGTTTTTGACATCCATTTGATAAACTCAATAGTGTCATACGAACAGCGAAGTGGGCTACGACTAAGGTCCAATGTTAATAAATTCATTCTATCAAGTTGACTTCTAACAGTTTCATTCAGACTAAATATCATATTGCATGATATTTACAAATCTAAATTAGACAGATTTTTGCATATGCTCTACATTAAAAGTAACGTCATCAAGTATGTTTTCTGCCAAAGAGGGGTTTTCTAAATGAGCCTGAAAAAAAAGTGAAATGGAAGATGAATTCCTGAGGCATCTAGAATTCTTAGTTTTGTCAAATACTGAAATATTTCGCCTTGATATCGAAAGAAAATACCAGTCCAAGATAATTATTTTGAATCTTCAAAGTTTCCAGATTTGGAGCCCCAATGAAAAATTGTTTGGATACATTAGTACAGAGATTATTTAATAGGTTAACGTATGATCAATTATTTGTTGCATTTATCGGCCCCACCCAGGAGTAAAATGTGTTGTAACTAACATCCAAGTATTCAAGAGAATTCCCTGTTAGAATGATAGATGGTATCTCAAATCGTAATTGACACTGTAAATAAAAGTTTTAGTTGGTAAAGGTATATAAGGATTTGATGCGAACATCACCATTTTTTGGGAGCTGGTTTTCTACACGAGTATGATGAGGTTTGTTGAGACATTCTTCTTCATCTTTTTTATATTTATGTGCTGTATACATATACGATAAATTGAGAAAAGTAATGGTGATGGACATTGCATAACCATAGCGATCTCCGTAGGTAAACATGTTATCACCGAATGATAAATTTTGCATGGTACCAGGAAGTAAATTCAAAGCCATTTTTCAATAAGTTGGATTCGGTTACTATCTTAATGTAGTTCAACTAACTTTGTGTTTTGTAAACCTGCTGTATGTGACTTAAGGAGCATCGTGTTAATCTCAAATGTCTGGTGAATTTTATCAAACGACAGATACCGTATTGAAGTCCAAGGTAAATCCATTGTCACATTCTGCAACCCAGCAAATTTTAAACAAGGATTATGATAAATATCCAACATGGAAAGATTCGTCAAGAAATCAAGTGAATGTATGAATATATTATTGATTCCACATGCCGTTATATCGAGATTTTGTAAATTTGGGACCCTTTTGAAAGTTTCCCTTGTAACAACAGACATATTACATCGTCCACCAAATCCAGACAAATTAAGTTCCTGAAGGTGATTTAGTGCTGTTTTGAACACTGATGTTTTATACACAAAAGCATCGGCGTGAAGTGATTTCATCGACGATGGAAAAATAACATTTGTCGATGACCAGTTGATGTTGTTATTCTGTATATAAAGTTGAACCAGGCTGGTTTTATTTTCAAAAAGTATCAAACGCTAATTGTAGTATTTTATTTGAGTTTAATCTTGAAAGAACCAGTGTTGTAAGGCTTTCAAGCGTTTCCCTACCCAACGCCACAAGCTTGTTGTTTGATAAATCTAACCCAGTTATATCAGAATAGTTTGAAAAATACTGATTTCGAATATAGCCAATATTATTCTTTCGGAAATCAGCAATGCATGTATCACGTGATATGTTTGATAACGTTTCAAGACCGGATAATGAACAATCAACCCTTAGACATATGTAGGTTTCACAGCGACAGCGTTCGTTGAACGAGCAGTTTTTTTTTACGTCATCTCAGACCAAACGTCAGTACAGGTAATCAATTTACTCACATAGAACATGAACATGAACAATATAAACGAAGTATTTTGAACCTGAAAAGAATCGGAATTTTCTTGAATACTTCGACAAACTTGTGGAATACCTGACAACAATTCCGAAAGTAAGCTAAGGAACACCGAATATCTAAGAGTGTATAAATAATTTGTCCTTGAAGAAAAATAATAGTGTACAATAACCATTTTACAATTTTTTTTTCTATGGAAAGTAAAAATAGAGGCATGCGAGGTATATTTCCGGTACAAAACCATTGATGAGACCGTGGTCTCTTCTAGCTTACTCGGTACGCTCGGTACTTGTAAAGGCTCCGAATGGAAACTACTTTCACTTTGACAACTAGTATGGTCTACAACTGTCAGTCGAATGAGGAGCTGAATCGATTTGTCATCATAGTAAAAGAATAGAATATTTGGAAAAATTTGTATGTAAAAAAAACAAGGGTCATTTGAAATAGCAATGAACAGACACTAAACAATTTAAAAGATTATGATACCGAGGCATTCGGCCCTGCACGAATACATATTTTTTAGGTCACAAGTGGTTGAAAAAAATATCTCAAGCAACGAGGTTCTAGCATCGATTCCCCAAAAAAGATTAGATAAGGGGGCCAGCTTGAATTCAGGCAGGGGCATATCTGTGGCAAAGCAGTAGATCTCTCAATCTGACAGGATAATTTTCAGTTGACCAACTAATTATATACATGAGACCATGAACCCCATAGACTGTCAATTACCCAATTCGATCTTCTATGATATAACAATTGAGACCATATCAGGAATCCCATAGACTAACATAAACACCCAACGGTCTCTTCTATTGTATAACACATGAGACCATGAACCCCACAGACTGTCATAAATACCCAATGGTCTCTTCTAATATGTTACACATGAATCTATGAACCAACTCTGATATAAGACTCGAGGCCAGGAATCCCATAGACTCAAAAATACCCAATGGTCTCTTATAATATGTTACACATGAATCTATGAACTAACTCTGATATAAGACACGAGGCCAGGAATCCCATAGACTCAAAAATACCCAATGGTCTCTTCTATGATGTAACACATGTGACCAGGAACCCAACAGACTGTCATAAACACTTAATGGTCTCTACTTTGATAAAAGACATGAGACCATGAACCACAAAGGCTGTCATAAACACTCTATGGTCTCTTCTCTGATAAAAGACATGAGACCATGAACCCCATAGACTGTCATAGATACCCAATGGTCCATTCTTTGATATAACACATGAGACCATGAACCCCATAGACTGTCATAAACACTCTATGGTCTCTTCTTTGATAAGACATGAGACCAGGAACCACAAAACTGTCATAGATACCCGGTGGTTTCTTCTATGATATAACACACGAGACCATGAACCCCATAGACTGTCATAAAAACTCTATGGTCTCTACTTTGATAAGACATGAGACCATGGACCCCACAGACTGTCATAGATACCCAATAGTCTCTTCTATGATATAACACATGGGACCATGAACCTCATAGACTGTCATAAACAATCAGTGGTCTCTTCTTTGATAAAAGACATGAGAACATGAACCCCATAGACTGTTATAGATACCCAATGGTCTCTTCTATAATATAACATATGAGACCATGAATCCCATAGACTCATAAACACGCAGTGGTCTCTTCTTTTGTGCAACACATGATACTATGAACTCTATAGACTGTCATAAACACCAAGTGGTATCTTCTATTGTATAACAAATGAGACCATGAAACACATGTACTGTCACAAACACCCAATGTTCTCGTCTTTGATATAACACATAGATCATGAACCGCATGGACTTTCATAAACACCTAATGGACTCTTCTTTTATATTACATATGAGACCATGGACCTCCTAAACAGTCCTTAGTCTCCTCTATGATATCAAACATGAGACCATGTTAATGCTTAAATTTGACATTTTTTTTCAATATCACAATTCACTTACACTGATCAGTAGTATATCTTAATTGTAGTTTTCATATTTTACTTCTCTATTTTTTGTACATGTACATTATGAAACCACGAAAAAATAATTGTCATGAAAGAATTATCTTACAATTTAAAAAAAAAGATTACCCATATTCATCGAAAACTGGTCTTATTATCAAACACAGTTCTTATTCACATTATTCACAGCATACCGACACTGTAAAACTAACATTTTAGGCATTCATAATTAAGATAATTACACCAACATATCCGATCAAACCTTGCGCTTAAGTTTTCTTTCTGGGGATAAAATCATCATACAATCTTAAAAAAAGGAATTTTCAGAATTCTTAAAACCCTCACTGTTACAGCAACTTTTTTCGTATCATTGTAAAACTTATATATTTGTCCGCCCGGCCATACATGTACCTATATATGTCTTCGTTTTGTAGGAGTAGAATGTAAACTAATAACATCAACAGAGTTTGGTTATCTTTACAACAACTTCACATACCATTTTTAAGAAGGTGGCAGGTCTATGACGTGTTTTCTGTGACACTTGGTGTTTTGAATATACATGTGGGTGTCCAATATAATATTTTGGAATAAAATTCAGATAAAGCTCTTGAAATGTTGTTTTTACACGAATATAGATAATGAACTCCGTTCCCAGTGACAAGTTTACAATGGGTCTTTTGAAATCTTAGTTCATTTTTTTGCCTGTTTAGTTTAAACATATATATTTTAAAAGTAATTCGCATATTTTAACATCAAGTCAAAACAATATAATGAAATGAACTATAGCAAATTAATTACAGGATTCAGAAACAAAACTTAAAGTGTTACATCAATCCGTCTCCTGAAATCATGAATAATAATTACCAGTATATCATTGATATATAGCATAGCTCAAGGAAGTAGTGCTCTAATGCTCATAACGGCATTTGGTGAGTTAGGTACAAAGTGAAGAGGTTGACATTTAATGCTCTAAGTATTTATTCAGGTCATAAGCAATTTTCAAAATTATTCAGAAGAAGTAACTGTGTAATTGAGGTTGTTATTTGAAGCATTTGCTCTGTATCAAAAGTTTTGAACCGTGGTCAACATTTCAGCGTTATACTCACCCGACACCTCATCTGATTCAAATAGGAGAAGATTTTAAGTCAATTGATTAGAAAGTTGAAGTGCCGAGATATGTTGTCTCCTAAGCGCCTAATATAATGGACACAAGAGTAAGAAATGACTGACAGATTTCGCCACATTGCATTATGGGTATGGATTTATGTTTTTGTCGAATAGATCTTTATTTGCTTTTCAAATTTTAAAAGGATCCTTGCATTATATTCGAACTTTTTTCTTTTACAGGTTGAGTCCTTCGGTCTTTCTTGCCATTGATTAACCACTTTCGCTTTGCAATCAGATTTGTTTTTAAAAAAGCGACCCTTACAGCACATGAGTGGATTAAGGTCACCAGAAGTCACATGCATAAGAATTTATCAAGGTCGATTTTTTGTCGTTAAATTTGAGTTATTATTGACCCTTTCCAAGAAATATTGTCAAACAATGAAAATCTGTTTAATTTGTGTGATTATTTTATTCGATATATATTGAAATCCTTAGTTTTTTTTAATAGGAAATTCAGCAATGCACTGAAAGACAAGTACCAAACGTCTACGTGCCAAAGGTAATTTGTGTCTAAAGATGTTTAGACAATCCACAATGCTTGAGTCTATATCTTAGTCCACCGTTCTATCCATAATTGTGTCAAATACAATAGAACCTCCATAATGGTTCCTAACTTACATGGTTCAACATGCTTTGGTCGTATCATGCTGTGTCCGGCTTTGTTTTTATATAGATATTTATGTTACAAATATAGTTAGATGCGTTTTCAGCTAGAACCTCTGTTGAAAAGTATCTGTAGCGTATATTCCACGTTTGATCTTTGCGTAATAACTACTAACGCAAAATTTGCGCTATAATGCAACAAAATATTTTTTTCAAAGTTTAGGTGGTACCTTCAAACGACCATACTCTGACAGAAATAAACTGACTTTAGAAAGATGTCGAAATTTTATTTCTTCTTTATTTGCATTTTAAGCAGAATGTGTTTGTCAAAGGGAATCATCTCTCTGAAACCTGTCATCATTTACGAGGAATTATATCTACTGAATTTCCTTTAAGGAATTACGCTAGGTCCTTAGAAAGGGGATATCAAAACATCCATCAATCTTCGTTTTCTTTCTTTTCTGTGGCATTGAAAAGCAATCAATCTGTCAAAAGATTTCAATGTTATTTGTTACATTAACCGAATATGAAATACTAGTAGCAAAGCAAAACGTGTTTTTTCATCCTTCTTGGTGACGAATAGATATATGTGTAATGCGTGATAAATTTGAGTGGTGGGCGAGAATCTATATCTGTTGAAAAAACTAATTAACCAAACAATTATGTTAGTGATAATTTCACCATTGGTGTATTTTTTATTTCTTTGTGTGAGAATTTGAACATGGTATGCCTTATCTTTACCTAAAATAAGTGTTTACCATTTCTCTTGAAAAAGTAGCGTTGAATGTTAATCTTTAGTCTGCCATACTGTTGTTAATAATGAATGACAAATAGTAAAAGAGTAGAGAATATTCTAATGCTTATGCATTCCGAAAGAGATCTATAAATGTCTGCAAGTTCTTCTGGATTTTTTTTTTCATAAATCCGCTTTTATCAATTCGATCCGTTTCTAGCATGGCAAATGTCACAATAACTTTGAATACAAGTTTTCAAAGCTGTCAGGATCAAAGTAAGCAATTTAAAAAGGGCTTTGTTGGTACACTTGGCAGGGCCTGCAAAGAAACTCTTTTCGTATACAGACTTATAAAGATTAGGTATTGCTATAATGAGTGTGATTATTAACTATAATGAGTGTGGTTATTGCTATAATGAGTGTGGGAACTGCTATGACGAGTATGGGTATTGCTATGGCGAGTGTGGGAATTACTATAAAGAGCAAGATGATTGCCATTTAATTAATTCACTTTTTGTAGTTTTTCTGTCAAAGATGGTAATACATAGTTATTGATGCCTGTATTTAATGTACTGTCAAATTAGCTATTATCTGTGATATATTTAATGTCAATGTTATGTATGGGGGTGTATAAATTGCAAAATCAATTATTTTATATGCAAAATTAATGCAATCCTTTAATCACTTCTTCATGATTGAAAAGTTAAATGACTAGTTACTGTATGTCAAAGATACTATACCCTTGGTAAATGGATTTTAGTTGTAAAATGCTTCTGCTGTTGATGTTAAATTTGTCTTATAAACTAATTACTATAAAGTACTACGATAAAATAAACATAGCACATGGATAGTAACCAGATAACTGACAATGTTTCGTTCCTTTCCCTTCTTTCATTTAGCTGTCCCACCTTCTGAAAAAAGAAAGCAACCAATACAAGAAATTTCACATGTTATTCCCTGCTCATACATACAGAAAGTTGATATTTGAAAAGCAACCAAAACTGATTTCAATATATATCATATTTATATAATTTGAAAACAATCAGCCAAGTTGATTCTAATATACAGTGGAATTTGTTTGGGATATGGCCCCTTAGACCCTTGTAGCTCGAAAACCATAAGAAATATCTTAAACTGACCAAAATTTTAAAAAGGTAACATGGATCAAATGTCCCATCCTGCTTCCTCTTGAATTATTTGGATGTTTATTATAAATTTGATCAATTCAAACCAGAAATGAAGCTTAGGAAATTCTAACAGTGAAATCGTGCATTTCCAAGGACAATGCAATATTTGTGAAACACTGAATTTTCAAAAAAATTGTACAAGGTATAATCAGTACATACTATAAATGTAAAAATTTCACTAAAACTATAAGAGGAATAAGTTCTTATAGTAAAATAACAGCTGACAAAGTCCCTGGTCCCTTGGATAGTTACAGATAGAAGGGACCAAGACCCTGACCAGTTATAATAAATATTTGTATACTGAAAAATAACATAAATTTTCCATGTGCTTATTTTGTTTATTTCACTTCGCGCAATAAACAATATGCACATGGAAAATATATGTTATTTTTCAGTAGACAAATATTTATTATAACCAATTCTTATAAATTAATTTTGAAAAATATTTTTTATCTTTAAACATGAAAAAAGTGGCTCTGAATTTAACTGAAAAGGAGCGTGTCAATATCCATTGAGATATAACAAAATTATTTTAACCAATTAGATTACAGTATTGATCTCAAATTAATTTATTTCAAAATGACCCTTGTTTTTTTTACATATATTTTTTTTCCAAATATTCTATTCATTTACAATGATGACAAATCGAATCAGCTCCGCATTCGACTGACAGTTATAGACCATACTAGTTGTCATAGTGACAGTAGTTTCAATTCGGAGTCTTTACAAGTACCTAGCGTTCCGAGTAAGCTAGAAGAGACCACGGTCTCATCAATGGTTTTGTACTGTAGATCTACCTTGGAATGCATTAACACAGTTTATAACCACATTAAGATGAATAAGTGTCATCACATAACTACAAGTTAAAAAAAAACATAGGAGATGTGGTATGATTGCCAAAGTGACAGTCATTGGTGATATGCCAAGCAATGAACAATTAAACTTCTAAAGGTCACCACACGGTCTTCAGTGATGTGCAAAACAACGATACAAAGCAAGCTTTAAAAGGCCCCAAAATAAATGAAGTAAAACTTTTCATAAAAGACGAAAATATTAACTTAAAAACATGAAATTTGATTAAGTATTAATTATAAAACACTATCAAAACATTCCTATTAAACAAGGCTAAATTATCATATGATAACGAAAACCCTCACCATCAAACATACAATTTGAGACTTAATTAACGCGTAAATGTTTTGAACTAGAACAGTATAACTAACAAACGTTTTATGTTTTTTATGAACTTATGAAGACAAAAAAATGAACGATTTACAATAAGATATAGTGGAATTTAGGTGGAACAGCAATAAAGTATATGTAGAAGTTACCTACCATGACAGCTATTACGGTCATCAGAATTTTGATTTGTGACTATCAGATCTACGAACAACAACTTCCTTGTATTCGGTCAGAGTACAATTAAAACGTGTTTTGTTTCCTCGTCAAGTTTAAAGGTTTTTTTTTGAAAAAAAGATTACAAATATCTTCCTGTCACAAACTTTTTTGTCTATTTTTTCGTTTACCTCTTATGGAAGTGTGATAAAAACATGTATCGAGAGTGAAGAGGAGGAAGATATAACGTGCATTGTGAGGCAGATGTAGCTTGTATTTCGAGGCAGATGTAGCGCGTATTATGAGGCAGGGTGTAACGTGTAAGAGGATGACGCTTCAAGTTTTATGTCACCCATCAAATGTAAAACAAAAGACAAAAATGAATGGAGTGTTAGACTGTCCTAAAAGTTTTCTATTAAACACAGCAACACCTTTTATTCTGTTTTCTAATTTATACATCTGTTTGTTTATTAATTTAGTAAGAGTTCCCAGTTTACATCCTTTGTTTTTTTTTCAGGTTTAGTGTGTGTATCTATTTTCTTGGTCGTTATACCGAGATAATGTTCATTTTTATTACTGTTCGACTCCTGGTTCTTGGTTTCCCTTACATATATGAAAGTAAAAAATACTCCTGTTTTGTCAACCAAGATCGAAGATCATGAGTTATGATAGAAGTCGGCAGCTTTGCGTGGCGCAGCATGATGCGACAGAAAGCATGATGAACTCTATTCAATTGTAGCAAGTATGGACACAATATTAATTTTTGACAATCTCAAGTATAGGGATGACACAACAACTGGTTTGGACACAATATAGCTATAACACACAATTTGAACTTCACCAAACGTGAACGAAAATTCGGCGTTACGGGCGCTTACCAAAAACCTTTACCTACGATTCCTAAAAAAGAATAAGATATGTTAATCTCTAAGAAAAACTCAGTCAGGGATATTTATAAGGAATCCATAGATAAAGACAAAATTAAAAAAAATCAAAATCGGACCAAGAGATATCTGAAATATGATTGAATATTGCAGTAGAAATTTTTCATGAAGAATCCAATGAAAAATAAATTTACGAAATCGGATTATTTTTATACCTTACATAGTAAAGGATTAATTCTATTTGATGAAATATAATCACGTGACATAGATTAATTTGGATATTTTTTGTTTTAATCGCAAGAAAGGTTGAATAACCCCAAAAATTCATGCCATCATTGAATAATCCTATTATTCACCGGTGAATAACCCATAAAAAATACAAAAGCAGGTGAATAACCCACATTCAAAATTTTCAGTCAATAAACAGCAAACAAAACATGTTTTTAAGGATGGCCTAGCACATTTGAAACCAAGCATTTTTGGAAGTCCTTTGTTTGTTCGGTATAATAAATCGATTACGGCACTTTAATTCGGTGAATATCCAAAATTGTCAACCTCACTAAGGTTATTCCGCTCGGGCTAAAGCCCTCAGGGAAATAACCCTAGTTCAGGTTGACACATTTGGTTATTCACCTCCTCGGAGGGCCGTAATTGTATATTATTGAAACCCTATAAATCCGAAACAGTAAAAGATATGACCAACCTTGTAAAAAATTTAGAAGCAGAATTTCAAAAGGAACACAATCTGAATAATAATAATCGGATGAAAAATAAAGGATGAGGGTCCATAAGGTCTTGTTCTGCCTACTGAAATCATTGGCAAATAAAATAAAATTCGAAAAAAAACTAAATAATAATGTAATTCATATTGTAAATTTTCAATTTTATGCATTAAGTTTGTGTTTTTAAAGTTAACAATACAGAAACGAATGCACTGCCACTTATTTTATAGTGAGATCCAGGTTAACCAAAAAGATTGAAACTGAACGTGTGCATTTATAAATTCTTTCTACAGGAAAAAAGATTTTTTGGTTAACGCTGGATCTCTATGTGCAGTTAACAAAAAAAACTTTCAAAAATCACGATTAAAACCGCTT
Organism: Perna viridis; assembly: GCA_037379345.1. Taxonomy (NCBI): domain Eukaryota; kingdom Metazoa; phylum Mollusca; class Bivalvia; order Mytilida; family Mytilidae; genus Perna; species Perna viridis. Next base: position 57,531,710 of record CM074513.1, read on the forward strand.
CAAAAAAGTTGTACTTTACCTGTACATGTCTCATAACTAACTGTTACATGATTAAGCACCTGGCCACCCGTGTAATATACACTGAAACCCTAATTACCACTGTAGCAAGTGGAGTAAATATATTAACTAATGAGCTTTTATCTCACCTTTTTGCCAAAGAATGAAATAAAGTCTGAAAATGTCTTTGACCAGACGTCGATCTTGATATAGGCACTGCTATGAACATGTTGCATGTACGTGAATGCACTTACTTTGAACCGCTTTACTGTCCTTTACGTGGGATTTTATCTATGGATTTAATATTTGAATCCAATATTTTTCAATATCTGTTTGCTCTAATATCCGTATAAATCTCCTCGATAAAAGATTGTTCTACATTATGATTTACTTTTGCGTGGAACGTAGTACAAAAATAAGAAGCTGTTAAATAAGCTCGTATAAGCTTTAGTGTAGAAACCCGTAGCACGTTGTCTGAAGATAATTTTGTTTTTATTAATGTTGCAACGCATTTTATTCGCTTATGCGATCCGGCAAACTTGGAAACACTGTTATAATATCAAGCGCGAATAAAGCTTTTTACTCGCTCCTGTTTTTTTTTATTTTGAAAGAAGAAAAATTAAAAGCCGTTTGCTTTGATTGCCTGTTAAAAAATCCAGGCCAGAGTATTTATCTGTTGCAATGATTATTGTCGTGGAGTCCGAGTGACTACACAACAATAATGATTAAATATACGAAGTAAATATCATAACTCGCACAAATAATCCGTCTTCTGGTGAATCCAGACAACAGAACAAAAATAAGCACAAACGATGATCGGAATATATACCGGTAACTGACGTCAGTTAAAAGTTGTATACTGGTTCCACAGGAATAAACTAATCATTCGGAGCTACGCACCACACTCGACCCTTTCTTGAAAAGACCTGGTCACATCCGTTGAATCAGGATGAAATAACTGAGTTCGAAATCCATCGCATGTTCCAGGCTGATAATACACTCAAATCATGTCATAAATGTATTAAACGCTCGGTCTTCAATATACACTACTGCACAAATAAACAAAACGTCGTCTGCTATGTTAGTAATTGGCCACAAGACATCTAAACACACACACCATTAACACTGCTGAATTAAATCATGAAAATATGGAATTTGGCTCCTTCCTGGAGTTAACGGAAACTAAAGTATTTACAATAACGGTAACTTTACTTTGAGGGGTTCTAGACGGGGCGTGCTGGCCACTGACTAGACGGTACCCGCGGTTTCAGGACCTACAGATCGATGGCGTTCTGATTAGTCGACCAGTTAAGGATGGACAACGGCACATTCCTCAAACGACTAGCCTCGACAGCAAGGGCTGGTGAGTTCCAAGGATGGTTGGTTGGGATACAAGAATATGGTGACAAGAATTGAGCGTCAGTCTCTAGAAGTAACCTGCTAGGAAGGATCCATCCTTGGTACAACAGCTGAGCATTCCCGTATGGTCTTCCAAGTAACCCAAAAATACACCTGTGGCAAAGTGTCCTGCCATTGGATAAGCTCTTGTACTTTTCCCAAGAAGCAATGCCTATGGAATTTCATTCCTGAGCACCCTGTATCGAGTATCATCTCTAAGACTCGTGCAGCTGCAGATCCGTCTCTGTGGTCACGACAGTGCAAGAAATGGGCAATTGTCGGTCTTTGGTCATCTGCAGTTGGGTCCTGAAAACGTCCTCCTGGTTAAACCGCATCTTCCTCCAACTAACAATCGGGTTCTTACACGGATCACAACGACACCTGGTGGTGTAGTCGAGTCCTATCTCACCGACTGCGACGCATAATTCGTCGTCCAGCAACGATTTCAATTCCTGCCTAAGGTCACTTGTCAATCCCTTCTGAGCTTCATGAGGGTGTATTCCAAAACTAACAAATACGGTCTTTGCATACCCTACCTGCTAAACACAAGCAATTGAGCTATTTTGATGCTGACCAGTTTCCCAAAGAATTCAACCTCAGATCGGAAAAGTTGACATTTTTTAGGCTCCAACTTGAGATTGTATTGTCGAAAACGAAGCAGAGCTAAATGGAGATTTTTAATGCAATGTTAAAAGGATTTTCTCAACAACACTATGTCATCGAGGTAAACGAGAACTTCAGACCATGTCAAACCACGGAGGACCAATTACATTGCTCATTGAAATGTGGCGGGAGCATTGCAAAGCCCCATTCTCATTTGGGTGTGTTCAAACAATCCGTAGCGGGTTATGAAGGCGGTCTTCTTACAATCGTCATCCTCAAGTTGTATCTGATAGTATCCACTAGCTAAGTCCAACGTGCAGAAAGTCGTCATACCCTGAAGAGAGTCAAGGCAGTCTTCTATGATAGATTAGAGGAAGCAATCTTTCACTGTGCGGTCATTTAAAGATCTAAAGTCAATGCACCATCTAACAGATCCGACCCGTTTGCGGACTAGGACAGGTGCCGATGCCCATTCTGATGTTGAAGGCCGCATAATGTTAGCTTCCAATAATTTTTCAAGGTGCTTCTGTTCAACATCTTGGAATCCCAACGGGGATCTTCTCATCCGTTGTTTCACAGGTGGCGCGTTTCCTGTATCTATCTTATGTCGTACCTCGGTAAGACAACCCAGATCTAGATCATGTTTAGAAAAGATATCGCTAGACTCACAGAGAAGTTCTTAAGTTGTGCTTTCTGATTCAGGTTCTATGTATCAACGGGGCGGTCATACAAATCAACCAAATGCGGGGGGTGTAGTGTCCCCTCCTGTTCCCAAAAAGGCTGGGGTAGTTGTGTCCCCTCTTGCTTGGTAAATGTTTGGGGAATTTGTGTCCTTCTGCCATGGTTGACCCTTCGGACGAGTAATGATTCTGTTGCTGAACTGTCCAGTACCTACTCGAACTCTTCAGCTTGTCCAATGCAGCGTCCTTTCTTTAACTTGACGAAATGAGCAGTCATGAGCGCACCATGCAACTGTCCACTTCCGATTACGCTAGACATCAAGACGGTGGGTATTGTACTTGTTGACTCCAATATGTAATCTGCCGGAGGTGCTGGCTCAACCTACACTAATATTGAAGTAACACTGTTAGGGGGCAGGGTGATATCCTTGGTGACTACGGCCCTTGAGACACTGGTCTTGCATTCCTCGACTATTCTAGCCTTCATCGTTCTGTTAAATAGCGTTACTGTACCGGCAGGGATATTAACTAACGTCTCGCAAGTATCAAGAATGTCTAGACCTAAAACGAGTTGATCACGCATTTGTATCACACAAACGTCCCACTTCACGGTTACTTCTCCAATCTCTATGGGTACTCCTTTGAGTAACCGACCAAGGAGAGGGCTGCTTGCCTATTCCAGAAAGTTGTACCACTTCAGCATCTGATGGTACATCAGGAAACAGGGATTCATCTGCGAGAGTTATCATAGCAGCAGTATCAATCACTGCTGTAACCCTGGTTGAATCAATGATAGCTTCCAAAACCATAGTCCTCGCCTTTTACGATTCTACGGGCTATTATTTTCTTTAGGCTCGTTGTGTCGGGTCAGGTCCGAGCCTAATGACCTGACCCTCTGGCGTTTAAATCCTGATTGTGCTGCGGGGACGATGTACCCTGCTGTAAATTTGGCGATCGTATGAACGGTGAGCGATTTGGATTCTTGGATCTAGCAAGTTTGTAGTGTGGCGATGGTGACCTGGGAGATTGTGGACTTTGGCCCCTTTGATATGACGAGGACCTACCTCTATAGTCTGGAGACCTCCCTCTGAATTCTGATCTGGGTGGACCCTCAGCATATCCTGGATATGACCTGCTGCCAAATCCTCGTCCTGAACTTCTTTCTCGATTAAGAAGCTGACCCATCATAGAGACTAGTTGTTTGATGTCTGTCTATTTCCTAATTTTCCTGTGCACTACTTGAGTTGTCCAGGGCACGAGGCCCTTGAACTTGTTGTTCCTCTTCAGGTGGCTCTACAAACTTAACTTGCCTGTGACTGTAGGAGTTTCGGTTGCTTGGAGCAGGGCTCCTTTACCCATAGATATCTCGGTGGTTGGCTAAGAACGATTTAACCCATTTAACAGCTTGGTTTACCGTTTTTGGATTGCGCTCTATCACATACCGTGCTGCTTCCTTTTCTTTGAAACCCTTTAGGAAAGTTTCCGTAGCTATTTGGTCTACAATATCTTCAGCATCTAGCGCCAAGAAATGAACCCTTTCTGCAAATTCCGCAAGAGATTCTGAGTCGTCCTGTCTTACAAACTGTAGTTGTCGTCTAGCAAATAAAGGAAAGAAGGTTCTACTTTCCTGCTAAACGAACTTTGAAGAAACGTCGCAGCTCGTCATATGAATGTTCTGTTCCCATGGTAACACGTCAACCATATTCCAAAGTTCGATCGGACAAACAATCAAAGAGTCGACTAATTTTTTTTCGGTTCATCCCAACCTTTCCTGTATGCAGTGCGTTCAAATCTGGTTATGAATGACTCCCACGTCAGTGCTCCTGACCCTGTGTATAATGGTTACTTAGGTGGTTGTGGGCTGCGACTGCGATCACGACCTTCAGAAGCTGCAGGCGCAACCCGAGTGAAAGCACGATCCATTGAGCTCTCACTGTCAGACGATACATATTGACGTCGTTTCTTTATTCTACCCCGACTTTTTCCATTATCCTTGCTAGAGGTGGTGTTTTGCAGATCAGAACCAAGTACAGGAGGTACATTTTTATCTTGTATGTCTGCATTTGGTGGAGGTTGACTTGTATCATTATCATCTTATTTGGAGGCAATTGGGGAGGGACCATAGTATGATGGTCTGTAGAGGGCATCATATTGCGTTGATTAACATGTTGGGTGTTACTAGCCGGTATATGGTTTGGCGGCATAATGTAAACATTGTTGGGCAGATATGAGCCATCAAGATTGTGGTCTAATAACATGTTACCTTGGTCACCGCGACTACCTTGAACATTGGGTTGAAACGTCGGGGTGGTTGATCTCTGATCTCCTAATAATTGCATACCCTGATGTGATGGTTGTGGAGTCGAAGCTTGTGACTTTCTCCTTGTTAATCATTTACAACCTAATTTGATGGCTGAGGAGTCGAGGCTGGTGGCCTCTGAGTCCCACCACCTTGTTCAGGCCCATTACTCTGTGGGCTGTCTAACTGTAAGTTTGAAATTGCTGATGCAAACTGATCACCTGATGTTTTACTTGTACCTGTTACTGAATCAGGGTTAGCCATTACAGTTCTCTTGGGAGACCCTACAGGAGTTTCATCTAGGGATGGCAGGAGCAAATCGACATTTGACTTTGGGGTACTGGACCTTGGCTTAACGCCGCCTTCGCCAACGTTACCCATTCTCCTTCATGCCGCTTCATTTTTTCCTTTAATCAGGCTATCAATTTGACTGGCCATAGCAGCTACATCTTCTAAGGCCGACGTTGTCTTGTACCTTTTTGTACTAAATCTGGGTTCTTAAATTGTATGGTTGACCCTGATAACATGGACTGCTCCACCCTCATAAGCCTCATTTTAAAATCATCAACATTTGTTTCAACATTACCAATTCGATCACTCACACCTTGTAATTGAGTTCTAGCCTCAGCGAATTTAACATGCGCTTCTGATCGGTGTTGTTGTAAAATGGATTTTAGTAGGATAGATGGGCTTGGTTCATTGAAGGATTCTTTTAATTGTTTGCAACTGATGTCAGTGATGCTTGCAACAGTGTGTAAATCGATGTGATTTTGTTGTCGTGTTTCAATTATAGACTGGACCATACCACTATCAATACCTTCTATGGCCTCAAGTTCCTTAGCATTAGCTGTCATAAGGTCAACCCATTTTGTTGCCATGTTTATAATTTTGATGGTTCATAGACTGGGCCATACCACTATCAATACCTTCTATGGCCTCAAGTTCTTTAGCACTAGCTGTCATAAGGTCAACCCATTTTGTTGCCATGTTTATAAATTTGATGGTTCAAGTAACAAACACAATACGATTTATATCAAATTTTATTCATAACTATTTGATTCACGGTTAAAATGAATTATTTTATTATATAAGCCGCTGTTGAAAAGTTTCAGTGGCTGTTCATAATTGTAAGTGTAAACAAATGTATATATCAAATTCTAGGACGTCTTATTCCCAGAATGCACTTACGGAAGTTACAAATCTACTTCCGCCCACTAGTGGACAAAGGCGGTAATGGCGGACAATTAATTTCATTCTTTTCAGCTGCAATGAAATTTCATGTTGTATGAGAAAGACACAATGAGAATTTGCTGTCGTAAAAGGCGACTAAATAGTGCACAGAAACCTAATCGGGGGCTAGGCGCTCTGCCCACAGAGCAACTGGGATGTGTGCCCCAGGTGGTGGAATGGGGTACCCCTGGCGTTTTACATAGAGAGTAATCAAGGGAACCAAGGTTATAGCGGTAATCAAAAGAATGTAATCCATGGACAAAGACCAGACATGGAAAACAGACATACACAATAAAGAACATAAAGTAACTAAAATCATACATACAAAGTAACAAAAGTAAATGAGCAACTCGGACTCCACTAAAAACTGGGAGCATGGACCAGGTGCACTGGTAGGGTAAGCGTCCTCTGCTTTTCTAGAAACACCCGCCGAGTTGCTCATAAAAAGTCAAGTCCGGGGTAGACAAACGAGGAAAGGAAAACTATGACCCGTTGAATAAATCAGTTTTCATTGTGCTGATGGATACACCATAACGATCCACGAGTTCATGATAACGACCATAAAATTTCTGTAGTGATGACTTCAATCTTGTAGCAACATAACCCTGTTCCAGAAGTCTATTTGTTAGAGTTCTAGCGCGATACAAAAAGTCTGCGTAGATTCGGCAAGCTCTGGCATAACGTATAAGTTGTGATATGAACACTCCATACACAGGAGCCGAAGGGATGTTGCCACAGATGAAAGGAAAGTTGACAATTCTGAATGAAAAGTCATCACGTTTGTCGTAAAGTTTGGTCAATAGTTTTCCTTTACCATCGATTTCTAAGTGTAGGTCAAGATATGAGGCTGACTTCACAGTGTCTGTAGGATCCTTTATCTCAAGTTCTTTTGGGTAGATGCGATGTATCAAATCCCCGAAATTAGGATTGTTTAAAGATAATACGTCATCTATATAGCGGAAACTGAGATTGAAGGATCTAGCCAAACAATATTCTTTCTTTCTGATAAGATCAGCTATAACGTCAGTGTCACAAGAGTGAAGGAATAGGTCAGCAAGTAAAGGAGCACAATTTGTTCCCATTGGAATGTCGACCGTTTGTTGAAAAACACGTCCACCACACTGGACAAATATGTTGTCTATTAAAAATTCCAACTCTGTATATTTGGAAGATGATTTGGAATTATTTCTTACAAAGTATGAGGAACCTCTACCAAGAAATATATATTTGTATCTAGGTGTACCATCTTTTTTGGAAAAACAACGATGTATAATGTTTTTAAGACGGGATTTTAACTGAGTATGGGGAATAGAAGTATACAGTGTTGAAAAATCTTAGGTTTTAATACTATTATATTCATATAATAGTCTTGAACTGATTGTCTCCAAAAGATCTTTCGAATTTTTCAGGATCCACATTGAATTAATACCACTACGGGAGTAACAAGTGCTGTGGTAGGACTGTAAACTTTCTTTGACAGTTGTGAGTATAGAAGTTAAAAGTTTTGAAAGAGGTTTGGTGGTACATTTTGCAGATCCAGCTATGAAACGTTGTTTGTATGGATTCTTGTGAAGTTTAGGAATCCAGTACATAGACGGTAAATCACAATCATCGTCCTTGGTAGAGAGACCAAAAGAGGATAGCACAGATTTATGGTTTTCCACAATCTCTGCTTTGGAAAGAGTGGTAGCAGTATAGATCTTATCACTGCTATTATTTCCTACGTCTACCTCTGATAATAAACATTGGATATAAAACGTTTTGCAGACAAAAACAATGTTGTTTTGGGCTTTGCCTGCTGGTACGACAACATATTTGTTGTTTTTGCTACATCGGGGTCTTTGAAAACTGATGTAGCCTTGGCACTCATTGACCTACTTAAAACTTTCATTCGTTTCAAAATTAAAGACCTCACGGCCTTTCACCACTCTGACAGAGAATCAATGTCTTCTTGTTCTCGTTTTATGAATTTTCTTGCATAGTCCTCGACGGCATCCATAAGAACTTTAAAGTTATAATTCCAATTTATGGAGCGTGTTTCACGGTACTTGGGACCTTTAGAAAGGATATTACGCAGAGATTCGATTCGTTTTCGATAATGGTTAAATCTCCCGTAACGACGTGACCAGAAGAGGTTTTGCAAGAACAGTCAGGTGGTTTAGCCTTGAAGTCCTCAATCTCGAGGTTACATGCTTCAGTTATCAGGCTATAATACGGAAAACCTGACCGCATACCATAGTGGTGCACCGTGATGGGAAAGATGCCACGTTCCTCGCACGTTAAAGAACACTGCTGCGGTATCGATAGGAGAAGGAACCTTTCCGCGCCGCCACAGGAGGTTAAATTGCCCGAATCTACCCATCTCTCCCTTTTTCTAGTGGCAACCAAAACTTGTCGACCCTTGTGTCCCATCCCTTTTTAATTTCATTTCATCATCATTTCATGTTCATTTTATCATCCATTTCATGTTCATTGCCTGAATATAGCTGGAATATTGCTGCTCGGACGTTAAACCCAATCAATCAATCAATCAATCAATCGGTGTAGCAACTTTTCTCTTTTTGTTTTGTTGTGGTAAAATATGTAGAATCGTAGCCTTAAACAAAAAATGTGTGGGAATTACCAGACTTGCAGTTAAATTCTCTGTGGATGATTTCTTTTAAAGAGGTTTTCAATTTCCTTGGGGAAAGATTCTTTTTAATATGTTTGTAAAAATGGAACAAAGGGGTCAGACAATAGTTTTTCACATATATCTCCTAAACCCGTAGGTTTGGCAAATTATTTCTATAGCTGAAATGACCCTTATCATAATGCCTTCAAAAGTCTTCAAGAATCAAGATTGTCAGGTGACTCCTTGTAAGAGTTATTACCCTTGAAAGATGATCTTTTACAGTTTTCAGCCAATATCGTGAAAACTATAATAGATAAAAAGAAACTTTCTATCGCTGAAATGATCCTTATGGTAGTCCTACCAAAGTATTCTTTATTCACAATTTTGGGACCACTCCTTGTTGAATTTATTGCCCTTGAAAGACAAACTTCAGCCAGGTAAGCGATTCAGGCACCTGGGAGCCTCTTGTTATTACTTTGGTATTGTCAAAGTCAATCAATATACAGTCCTGGCTAACAAATGATTAATATCTTGTTTCTTTAAAGTTCCGTCAAAATAATCTTTCATTCCTTCCGCTAACATGTTAAAATATGTTCTGCTTAAACGCCCTGTCTCGTCTTATAATTCAAAATTATAAAGACAATTGGTATAGAACGCAGACATATGTTGCTGATTTAAGAGACAAGAGCAAGTACGGATTAGCAAGGAAGCAAGGAAACAGTTTGCTAGGTGTTTATTAAAGCGAAAACGTTTTTCATTTTTTCACCAACTTTTTTTTCTATCAATATTGATGTCTTGAAAGTTGTTTGCTGTTTGTCCCTTGTTATAGTTGTTGTGAATAAAGATAATTATTTTTTATGATGGTACATTATAAGTCTGGTATCTTTCTGTATTAATCTTAAACAATTATACATTATAGTGTACATAAAGTTGGTTATACCTATAAACCACTAAACATTCTCAACCACTTCTACATCATAGTAATTTTATGAGGAGCCAACATTTGTCATAAAATCATTTCCTTCGCTATGCTACGCTAGAATTTGTAAGTAATGTGTTGAAAATTGTCAAGAATGATTTCGGTGAACTGAACAAAACGACCAGTAACTACTGAAATAAGAATTGATTGCATATTTGTCTGTTTGTCTGACCTTATAATGATGCAATCATTTCTTTATGATTTTTTCCATCAGCAGAAAAGTACGGTATTTGTATACAGTATTGCTACAATACAATAACAAGTCCTTTTCCATTAGCATCGTTTATAGAATTTATGAAATGCATTCATTTAGATATATTAATCCACATATAAATTTTAATTAGAGATGTTTCACTAATTCACTAATATTTTTATCTTATTGTCTGGAAGTTTCAAGTATCAGGTATAACTAATAAAATGAAGGATAAATATAAAAAAAAGTTGTTTAAGTACCTATTAAATACGTCTTGGGCTCGATAGATGGATTATAATCGTTACTAGATTGTATAAGCGAATGGTCAGAGATATGGCGACTCAAAGTAAATACGGACAAAACGAAGATCATGCATGTGTGCAAAGTTTTAAAACTCGGATCTTAACATACGATTTATTTTGATGATCTGACTCTTGAAATCGCGAAATACAGATGGATTATACAAAAACAATAAATGAACTAGTTTCAAGTGGAAGCAGGTAATTAGGACCAGTTGTGTCGAAAAACTTCACGAAAGATAAAAGATGCAAAAACTTTGACACAAACATAAAGATATTTAACTCGACGGTTCAACAGATTCTAGAGTATGGATCAGATGTGGGGAAACAAACAGTTCGAGACGCTATAGAGACTGCAATATCGAGCAATGCATACTTTTCTAGGCGTCGGTCTGACAATTTAACAGGCGATTCATCACATAATTCAAAGTAATGTTTATTGTCTATTCTGCAGACTAGCAAAACCACCGAACACTAGAATTTGTCGCAAAGTTTTCTTGTGGAATCAGGAGATGTCTACCTGATAAAGAGATACATGGTTTACTTATGTGAAGGGACTGTTTAATCTAACGTCAGTATCAAGCTCAAATACCCCAATTCGTTCCACAACCACTTTCATGATTTAACCATTTGTAGACAATTCAGTTTGGAATGAGTTTGAAGACATTTCCGAATTCTGATTTAGTTGTGTTTAAACTGTATATTTTCCGTTTTCTGGTAGGTATGTTTATCTTTGAAGAATATTCAAATGTTTAATTAGACAGCGTGAGTAACAAATCAAAATTTGTCCACCCTGTTGTCCTTGTGTCCCATCCAATTTTTCATCATCATTTCATATGGTCCTTCTGGTTACGTCCTTACAAGAGATTTAACCATCATCGAAAACGAATCTCTGCGTACTATTCTTTCTAAAGGTCCCAAGTACCGTGAACCGCGCTCCATAAATTGGAATTATAACTTTAAAGTTCTTATGGATGCCGTTGAGGACTATGCAAGAAAAAGGATAAAACGAGAACAAGAAGACATTGATTCTCTGTCAGAGTGGTGAAAGGCCGTGAGGTCTTTAATTATGATTCGTATCAGCAGACAAAGCCCAAAACAACATTGTTTTTATCTGCAAAACGTTTTACATCCAATGTTTATTATCAGAGGTAGACGTAGAATATAATAGCAGTGATAAGATCGATACTGCTAACACACTCTCCAAAGAGGAGATTGTGCTATCCTCTTTTGGTCTCTCTACCAAGGACGATGATTGTGATTTACCGTCTATGTACTGGATTCCTAAACTCCACAGGAATCCATACAAACAACGTTTCATAGATGGATCTGCAAAATGTACCACCAAACCCCTTTCAAAACGTTTAACTTCTATACTCAAAGAGGGTCAACAGTCCTACCACAATACTTGTTTCTCTCGTAGTGGTATTAATTCAATGTGGATCCTGAAAAAATCCTGAAAGATATTTTGGGGACCATCAGACTATTATCTGAATATAATAGCATTAAAACCTATGATTTTTCAACACTGTATACTACTATTCCCCATACTCAGCTAAAATCCCGACTTAAAAGCATTATACATCGTTGTTTTTCTAAAAAGATGGTACGCCTAGATACAAATATATTGTTCTTGGTAGAGATTCCTCATACTTTGTAAGAAATAACTCCAAATCATCTTCCAAATATACAGAGGAAAATGTTTACAAAATGCTGGAATTTGTAATCGACAACATATTTGTCCAGTGTGGTGGACGTGTTTTTCAACGAACGGTCGGCATTCCAATGGGAACAAATTGTGCTCCTTTATTTGCTGTCCTTTTCCTTCACTCATATGAGGCTGACTATAGCTGATCTAATCCGAAAGAAAGAATATCGTTTAGCGAGATCCTTTAATCTCAGTTTCCGCTATATAGATGACGTATTATCTTTAAACAATCCTAATTTCGGGGATTTGATACATCGCATCTACCCAAAAGAACTTGAGATAAATGATGCTAAAGACACTGTGAAGTCAGCCTCATATCTTGACATACACTTAGAAATCGATGTAAAGGAAAACTATTGACCAAACTTTACGACAAACGTGATGACTTTTCATTCAAAATTGTAAACTTTCCTTCCATCTGTGGCAACATCCCTTCAGCACCTGCGTATGGAGTGTTCATATCACAACTTATACATTATGCCAGAGCTTGCCGAAACTACGCAGACTTTTTGTATCGCGCTAGAACTCTAACTAACAAATAGGCTTCTGGAACAGGGTTATGTTGCTTTTTTATGAGCAACTCGGCGGGTGTTTATAGAAAAAAAACTGAGGACGCTTACCCTACCGGTGCATCTGGTCCATGCTCCCAGTCCGAGTTGCTCATTTGCTTTTGTTACTTTGTATGTATGATTTTAGTAACTTTATTATCTTGACTCGTGCAGGTCCGGGTGTCAAAAGAATAGGCCTGCAGCAGCGCTAAGCTTGTCGTAAAAGGCGACTAAGTAGTGCTCAGAAACCTAGCCGGGGGCTAGGGCGCTCTGCCCTCAGAGCAACTGGGTGATGTGCCCCAGGTTGTGGAATGTGGTACCCCTGACGTGTTACATGCTGGGGTTGTCAGGCTATAATACGGAAGACCTGACCGCGAACCATAGTGGTGCACCGTGTTGGGAAAGATGCCACGTTCCTCGCACGTTAAAAAACCCTACTGTGGTATTCGATAGGAGTAGGAACCATAGGGCTACGCCACAGGAGGCTAAATTGTCCGATCCTACCCACCTCTTCCTATTTCCCGTGGCAATAAAAAATTCTCGACCCTGTTATCCTTGTGTCCCATCCCATTTTTCATGTTCATCGCCTGAATATAGCTGAAATATTGCCGCTCGGGCGTTAAACCCCAACAAACAAAATTTATGTTTTTTGTAGTGTATGTCGTTTTTCATGTCTGGTCTTTGTCCCTGGATTACATTCTTTTGATTACCACTATAACCTTAATTCTCATGATTAATCTTTCAACTTCTATTTAAAATTTATTCGTAGGAACGATTGATTGATTGTTGGGGTTTAACGAAAAGCAATATGTAAGCTATATTCAGGCAATGAACATGAAATTGATGATTAAAATGAACACGAAATGATAATGAAATGAAAAATTAGATAGGACACAAGGATAACAGGGTCGACAAATTTTGATTGCCATTGGAAATAGGGACACACGCCTTAGCCCCCGATTAGGGTTCTGAGCACTATTTAGTCGCCTTTTACGATAAGCTTAGCGCTGCTGCGGGCCTATTCTTTTGACACCCAGACCCGCACGGGGAAGATAGAATGATATTCGTGTTTTAACATTTTGGCGGGAGAGAGCCCGAGAGTGAAATAAAGGAATTTATATCAAAATTATTTTTGGGAACATTCGATTAAACAATACAGTTCTAAATCAACAAACTAAGAAGGAAAACAATAATGCTGATGTCGATGGTCGAAATCTACAACCTTCGAAGCAATAAACCTGAACGTGTAATATGAATGAAAAAACCCATGAGTAGTATTTTGCATATTCTGACATTTTTAAAATGGTGTGTTTCTCGAAAATGTACACGCAAAACAAATTTATAACTAAGTAGAGGGTAATAAGGGGTCATTTGAAAGAATAATTTGTTAAACTTACCTGTTAATGTTTGTTGGGGTTTAACGTCCGAGCAGCAATATTTCAGCTATATTCAGACAATGAACATGAAATGGATGATAAAATGAACATGAAATGATAAAAAAAAGGATGGGTCACAAGGACAACAGGGTCGACAAATTTTGATTGCCACTAGAAAAAGGGGGGATGGGTAAGGTCGGGCAATTTAGCCTCCTGTGGCGGAGCGCAAAAGTTCCTACTCCTATCGAATACCACAGCTGGGTTCTTTAACGTGCGAGGAACGTGGCATCTTTCCCAACACGGTGCACCACTATGGTTTGCGGTCAGGTTTTCCGTATTATAGCCTGACAACCCCAGCATGTAACATGCCAGGGGTACCCCATTCCACCACCTGGGGCACACATCCCAGTTGCTCTGTGGGCAGAGCGCCTAACCCCCGGCTAGGTTTCTGAGCACTATTTAGTCGCTGCTGCAGGCCTATTCTTTTAAACACCCGGACCTGCACGGGGATACCTGTTAATAGATCTATGGACAATTCAATGAAATTACATTTTTTTACGTCTGGGTCCGATTAAAAAATGCGTTAAAATATTTTTTTATGATATATTTACAGACGATTAAAAGATGTGATAAATACAATTTTCTAGATTTATTAATTTCATAAAAATTATGGTATTATTCAAAGGAAAATTATATTCATTTAATACTGAATTATGCAATAAAACAGTCCGAATAAAATTATGTCAGTAAAACTGAGTTGTTTGGAAATACATCAATTAGAAAATAATCAGCACTGATTAACGTTAATTTACCGATAATGATTTATAGAAATGAGGAGAATGTCTAAATGTTGTCCTCAAAATATCAATTCTTAAGCACTCCATGGTAAGTATAAGAAAAGAAAAAAAATTAAAGTAGACATCATAGTTGCAAAACATATACGCACAGATCAACGTTCAGTATATAGACAGAAAAGGGGTCAAGACCTTACCTTAGATGATTTCATTTACCGAGTCAAGCGTATGGGGTGGAGCGACAATATATTTTGGCACAGTGTATTTCCAAGAATGCTCTACATCTTTGTCTACACGGAATAACATACCAAAGGGTTTTCGTAGTTGACAGACTGCCTCGTAACCACCCAGCCGACAACACATTGGTTATCGAAAAGAAGAACATGATCTTAGAAGAAGTCATATGCCTACTACCTATAGTGACGACCTCATCAAACTCAGACACAAAAAATGGGATGACGAAAGTAGAGAAGTGCTTGAACGTCTACCTACATGAAACACGGTAAATCTCCACTATCGGGCACGCAGAAAACATTCACCAGCACTATCCGGAAAATCAGGCAGACATCAGACTAGATGTAAAATGACAGAGACCCATAGCATTAACTTCAACCGACGACCTACGCGAACTCGCTTCTGCTGAATTATTAGTCATGGAGCCTCTTACCCTTGTCCCTCTAGCAGATCTACAATATACATACGACGATCAACGACATAATTACAGCAATAGTATCTCCAGGTCAAAGTCAACTCCTCTACAGCAACTTCTTCCCCCTACTTCACAATTGTCAACTTTGATCAACCAAAGCAACCCGTGACTACGAGACAGCAGCCTACCACGCCATAAAAGGCGTCTTATCTGGAGTTAAAATTAAAGGGTGCTTCTTCCCTTATTCACAAAACATATGTAGAAAAGCCCAAGCAAATGGTCTAATGAAACCACTACAATACAGAATGTACCAGATAAAAAAACAGCGTCGAGGGATGGCACAGTAAAATAAAACAAATACCCAACATGCCCATACAAACAACTTTGACAATAAAACAAAAAAAGTAATAGTGTAAACTGTTTTATCAATGTTTTTATTGTGTACTGTTTATTGTTTTGATGTTGTATTGTTTGTTTATTTGGAGAAAAAATTATAATTAATGATACAGAAATTTAATGAACGTTTTGACTATTTATTCAAACCTTTAAGGAGAAAATAACTGATTTTTTTTTCTCGACGTACACAGATGAAAAATCAAACATATTCATACATTCTCTTTTTTATCTGTATAGTTTTTACTTTAAAATATTAGAATGCATCTTAGCATGTTATTTCAGCGTAATTTATGATAGATACTTATATGTATTTACACATTGATGGCTCGTTAATCCCCCTTTTCTTGATTACATGTTTATTGCGCCGGTAGAAAATCTGGGAATAATATTGAAATATGACAGACAGACGTCAGGTAGACAGACAGATATTTAAAGTCTCACCTCTCATAAATACATATACAATTACAGCAGCTATTCATGACATTATCATTACAAATCATTTAACTTTAAAGCAATTTACAATATTTACGATTAACACAAATAGAGAGGCATTCTTTTCCAAGAGACATGACAGACTATAAAACGCCGAAATTGTTCATATTTCACCTCTACAAAATGTCCATTTGATTTATAAAAGTTCAAGTCATCTGGCAGACTTGGCTTCAGCTTTAGCCATATATTCGTAAAAAAATTATTTAAAACTAATCCAAGGTTGGTATATTTATCCACAGCTTCTATATCTTCTCCATTTAAAATAAATTAGAAATCTGTATTAGATACTGAATGTAGTTCTAACATGAACAACTTAAAGACTTTGTTAAATTTAAAGTATCTAAAATTCTTTGTAAATCATTTTATTTTTCAAATGAAAGCACAATGCCGTCAGCGTGAAGCTAAATAGAGATAATATCGTCGTCCAATCTTACACTAATATTCAACATATTTCATTCTCATCTACAAGGTCGTTAATAAAAATATTAACACGCAAAGGTCATGAAATGTACCCTTGTTTTAAAACCCGAATTAAAATTAAACCAATACGTCCTATGACCATTCATTTTGCACAAAACTTAACTAAAAGTTATATAGAAAACATTTGCTTTCATCATTTTTTAACTTTTCCAAGTTCGTCTAGCTTAGTGAGCAATAAACTTCTATTAACCAAGTCGTAAACCTATTCAAAATCTATGAAGGCACATAACTGAACGTTTATATATTTTTCTTATTTCGATAATTAAAGTTAATGATAAATGGTCCATAATGCTACTACCTTTTCTAAAACCACTCTTTTCAGTAAATCGGGCATTTAGTTTCCCACAATAAATTTTATATGATAAAAGGAGTCAAAGCAATTCCTCTATACAACATATGATCACTAGGATCAGCTTTAGAAGATGTAGGGATAAGAGTAGTATCCCTTTTACTTCAAATTTTGTCTGAATAGAAATTAATATGTAAGAGTAATCAAGGGAACCAAGGTTATAGCGGTACTCAAAAGAATGTAATCCAGGGACAAAGACCAGACATGGAAAACAGACATACATACAAAGTAACAGCAAATGAGCAACTCGGATTCCATAAAAAAACTGGGAGCATGGACTAGGTGCACCGGTAAGGTAAGTGTCCTCTGCTTTTCTAGAAACATCAAAAAATGATTGATTGATTATTGGGGTTTAACGCCCGATCAGCAATATTGCACTTTTGTATCACTGTTAAATATCATTCCCAAGACAGCCCCGTGCGGGTCCGGGTGTCAAAAGAATAGGCTCGCAGAAGCGCTAAGCTTATCGTAAAAGGCGACTAAATAGTGCTCAGAACCCTGGCCGGGGGCTAGGGCGCCCTGCCTACAGATCAATTGGGATGTGGAATGGGGTAACCCTGGCATGTTCCATGCTGGTGTCGGCAGGCCATAATACAGTCAAGAACCCTACTGTGGTATTCTCCAGGAGTATGAACCATAGGGCTACGCCACAGGAGGCTAAATTGCCCGACCCTACCCACCTCTCCCTATTTCCAGTGGCAATCAAAATTTGTCGACCCCATTATCCTTGTGTCCTATCCCTTTTTCATTTCATCATCATTTCATGTTCATTTTATCATCACTTTCATGTTCATTGTCTGAATATAGCTGAAATATTGCTGCTCGGACACACCCATCACTATATACCCCAGTTGAAAGTTGGGATATATAAAAAGCACGTCCCTCAGTCCTAGTTTCGATTAATGTGCTTCAGGATTATTTGAATGTGTTCTTCACTTAATTTCAGTCGTACTATATATGTTCTCAAGTAAGACGAGTATGAGAATTGAAGCATCTTTTTTATATAAGAATACAACACAAGCAAATAAGTGACATTTCCAATGCTCCTATAGTATGATTTCACATGAAGCAGACTTTGAAATGCCATTATAAGGTGTCTTTCGTGTCAAATATGTCTAAGAAATAAATTTAATTGAGTTTCTGTAACCAAATAAATCTGTCTGAAACCCTATTGTATTAGTCAAGTGATTCAGTTTTCCATGTGGAAAATGTTTTGACAACACTCCATTTTACCAAATAAAGATAAAACCTCTTGAAAAGAAGGAAATTTAGTCGCCTTTTAAATTGAAAACAAAATTTAGTTACATAAAATTACACATGGGAATACCCCGTGAAAGGTTTATGACTTTCAAGGAAAACGAAACACGTCGGATATTCGTAAGCAATTTTTCACGATGTAAGACCTTTTCCATTCCCATCTATACAGCTTTGCTTCACATTTTGCTTTCCTACACACTAAACTGATTTTTTTTCTTTCAGCAAGTGAAAGGATCGAAGCATCGAAATAGAAATACACTTCAAGGGCATAAAATCCCCAAAACATGGCAAAATGGGAAAACCGGGATTGACAAGAGTTCCCCTGGAAATGTAAGTTTGTCCTGTTCCACCACCAATACCCGTCGAATTGCAATTAAGTAAAATGCGGAAAATGCCAAAGTCGGTGGGTTATCAATCCGGTACTCCTGTGATATATTGTCTCATTTGATATTTCAACTTTATATCGGCCAATCAATTTATGATGACGACCGTAAAATGACAGTAGTGATGATATCAACAAGGGGTGAATATACTCCTGATTCAAAAGCTTACTTAACAGTTTCTCCAATCTACAAAAAAGTCCGTATACAAATCACAGGCTCCACAGTTATTGACAGAGCAACTGTTAAATTGTAAAATCAAAAGGTTGCCTGTGATTTTGGTATTCACCAAAGTATACAATCTGGAAGTCAAAATCATCACGTTGGTCATATTTCTGATTTTAACGTGTTTTATCATCTGTGCAGTGGTTAAATATAACGAGAATGGATATGGTGAATAAGCCCCATATAAATCTGGCAAAATAGATATTACACCATCGGAGCAGCTGATACAGCAATGGTCCGGACTTGGTATAGGCATTTCAAACGAAATGGTGGGTTAAATTTAGGTTTAACCCCCTCTTCAATTACGACGTGAATATACCGGTGGTGATTAAATAGAATTTGCGTGCTATTGTGTCATTATCGGTATATCAGTGTGCAAGGAAATCAGATTAGTTAGTACTAGCTCTAGCGTAACGAATCCATTATGAAAAAGAAACACCATTTGCAGGAGATGAAAGTACATTGCAGCACAGGCATGGAAAATTTATGATATCAAAGTTAAAATTCGTATCTTTTATTATAAATGTTAGTACTGAGATCTGACAGCTGTTGTCTAATTAGAGATGTTGGTCCAAAAAACATGCAGAACAAGCTGTTTCTCTAGTCTCATTTATCTCGAGCTCTGGTGGATATAAATTAATTTCGTAGTGCATTTCAACAGACCCATCTTGACATATAAAAAATTCCACCGCCCAACGAAGAACAAGAGAACAACTAAGAAATGATTTTCATCTTTTATTTAGCTGGTTAGATGCCACGATATCGTCCATTCTCTATCTCCAACTGGAATTTTCTAACTCTCATTCTCGCCAACATTGATAGTTGTTGCCTAGTCAAATATGCTGTGACGTACGGCGGGACCTCAAAGTTTGTGTTTAGTGTCTGTTAGAATTTTCCAACTCTCATTCTTGCCAACACTGATCGTTGTTGCCTAGTCAAATATGCTAGGAAACTCATGGAAAAAAACACCTTCGATTTTTTTGCCAAATATGACACTTTTATGAAATTACTTACCAATGTAAAATGAAACGAATAGACTCACAATGTCGATTCACGTCACCAATATATTGTCTATCTACACTATTACAAAATAAAACGCCCAATGCAGGTCCGGGTGTTAAAAGAATAGGCCTGCAGCAGCGCTAAGCTTGTCGTATAAGGCGACTAAATAGTGCTCAGAAACCTAGCCGGGGGCTAGGCGCTCTGCCCACAGAGCAACTGGGATGTGTGCCCCAGGTGGTGGAATGGGGTACCCCTGGCATGTTACATGCTGGGGTTGTCAGGCTATAATACGGAAAATCTGACCGCAAACCATAGTGGTGCACCGTGTTGGGAAAGATGCCACGTTCCTCGCACGTTAAAGAACCCTGCTATGGTATTCGATAGGAGTAGGAACCTTTGCACTCCGCCACAGGAGGCTAAATTGCCCGACCTTACCCATCCCCCCTTTTTCCAGTGGCAATCAAAATTTGTCGACCCCATTGTCCTTGTGTCCCATCCTTTTTTTTTCCATTTCATGTTCATCGTCTGAATATAGCTGAAATATTGCTGCTCGGACGTTAAACCCCAACAAACAAACAATACAAAATAAAACTGCAAGAAAATCATAATCAACTAAACAGTGAAACACCATGCGCTTACTGTCATGGCTAAGGAAAGACAAGAACTATTTTTAATACTTTTGGACGAATTGATTGATTGATTGATTGTTGGGGTTTAACGTCCGAGCAGCAATATTTCAGCAATATTCAGGTGATGAACATGAAATGGATGATTAAATGAACATAAAACGACGATGATGAAATGAAAAATGGGATAGGACACAAGGATAAAAGTGTCGACTAATTTAGAGTGCCACTAGAAATAGGGAGAGATGGGTAGGGTCGGGCAATTTAGTCTCCTGTGGCGGAGCCCTATGGTTCCTACTCATATCGAATACCACAGCAGGGTTCTTTAACGTGCGAGGAACGTGCATCTTTCCCAACAATATGCATCACTATGGTTTGCGGTTAGGTTTTCCGTTGCTCGGGCGTTAAACCCCAACAATTCAATTAAATGAAGTATACGTTCAGGCTTGTAAAGTTAGGTTTTATCAAAGCCATGCATAGCATATAGACAGAGTGGAGCGACGGCAGTAATATCTTACTGGACAGGGGGTAGGTTTGTAAGTATGTAAATCCTAGGGAAAATGCTTTGATGGTTACTTCACAATTATATTTATAATTAGTGCTGCATTAGCTTAAGATCTGAATTTGACACAAAATTCAATAATGAGTCCCTTTGTTTTGAACAATAGAGGAAAACATGTTGTAATATGTAGTTTTAGATTAAAATAACTACTTACTAGTAATTAAAACTATGTGCGTACGAACACTCATCCTTCCGTATTCTAATCTTGATATGTTGAATTGTAATTCAAGTCTCTGGAAATGTTACCTATTGGCAACGTAGTTGAATGTACTGACCAGCTAACTATATAAATGTAGCTGGCATTAATATTGTACATAAACTGCTTTTAGTCTACCAAATTTTGAAAGTTTTACCCCAAACAATAAGACTTACAAAAGCAAAATAGAACAACACCAAAGGAGATGACGGCGGTGGCCTCAATCGGTATATACCTTTAGTACATATCATAGTGCTAATTCGTCATAATTCGCCTGAATATAGCTGAAATATTGCTGCAAGGGCGTTAAACTCCAACAATCAATCAATCAATCATAGTCATACGAAAAAAAACAAAGGTTCCTCGAAAAGGTGCTAGGATTGTGTCAAATGTAGTGGTACGACCATATTTAAATAGCTAATAATGTAACATTGAAAAGAAGAAATGCTATATGGTCCTGGATTGACAATAAAGAGCTGCGCTTTAAGCGCATAATACGCCTGTCGCCCTTTTAACTTGTCCTTATGCTTTTAATGAATTTGTATGATCAACTAGAAATACTGTAAGCCCTGCCAAATACCATCCCCCACCCCCTAAAAAGGAAATAAAAATGCACAAAAATTTGGCACTATCTTAACAAATGGTCCGTTTTCAACGATTTTTGAACGAATATATTTCCTTTGCCGTTTCCGCCTTTTTTAAAGAGTAAAACTTCATAACACGGAAACGTAAAATTTGACATTTATACAAATTGGAAGGGAGCTTACTTCAATAGATATGAACAATTCACCTACGTTTCATGAAAGTTGGCGAAAGTGTTTTTAAGTTATTTGAAAATTCCCTTTTTTTTAGTATAAAAATTCATTACACGGAAATGAAAAATCTGAAATTTATAAAAATCGAAAGGGAGCTTATGCCAATAGATACAGACAATTCACCAAAGTTTCATAAAAGTAAGTGAAAGCGTTTTTGTCCGAAGTGTGGACGACGGACGGACGGACAGCGGTATACCATAGTACGTCCCGTCTTAGACGAGCGTATAAAAATGATGGTCTATGCAGGGGCATATATCAATGGTCGCCACAAAATATGGAACTGTAAAGACTAACGAATCTGTAAATGAATGTATTAACTTTGGCTAACATATATTCTAACCTGTATTTTGTAATTTGTGTTAAAGCTTGCAAGCATAAACGAAACCATGTTTTTGATGAAACAGGTAATCTGATGGTAAGATTTTGTATCTCATTTATCCCTTTGATCTTCTGAGGATTTTATTCAATCTTTCCACAAAATATCTTAATATATCATTAATTGTATTTCCAATGCAAAATCTACAAATTATTCACAGTATGTCGACAGTTTTTTTTTATTTGTTTTAACAATTTTTTTTAAAGTTATGGGTATTCCATGAATCAGGAAGGATGAATGTAATTTTTGACCTATTTAAACTTTGCAAAAATGTCCCAGCAAAACTGTTCAATTTTCGTTGAGTTAAGTCCAAAGAAATTTACAAAAATGCAAAATGTTCTTGTTACCGTATTGAGCCTTTTAATGTTGAACTTTGACCTTGAATTTTCGGAAATTGTACCGCAGAAAACTTCTACGACAGGCTTTAAACGAAGCGCCGTCCGTCTAAATACCTTCAAAATGATATCAAATTCAGCCGTGTAGTATGTAGAGTTTTTTTTTGGCGCATGCTCCATATACAGTAGACATGAATTTGACAATATAAATACAATTTTCCAAGAATTGGTTCATCATTTGTTATGTGTGGAAAATGTACATTTACTTCTGCTGTTATTCATTTGATGGAAAAGGACGTAGTAATTAAATTAATTTGTCCATTGTTATGATGTGTTTATTTTACTGAGCATACCTCAGTTCAGGTAGAACATGTCAATAACTAGAACGTATATTAATGATTGATGATTGTTGGGGTTTAACGTCCAAGCAGCAATATTTCAGCTATATTCAGACGATGAACACGAAATGGATGATAAAATGAACATGAAATAATGTACGGATTCTACCCTGGTCAGTAGATTCCATACCTGGCTCGGCTGCGCCTCGCCGGGTATGAAATATACTGACCAGGGTAATTTCCGTTAACGGCCACTCAATCACTATGTAACTGATATTATCTAAAGATAGATAATGCAGCTGAATCGACAGAGATACTGAGTAGGGATATCGATAAAATTTACTAATGGTCAGAAGGGTGGTTAGTAAAATTTAATCCGCAAAAAAAACTGAGTCAATGATCATTTCACGTAAACAGATCAAACCAATTCACTCGCCGTTGACAATGAATCAACACGACATACAAGAGGTAACTAGTCACAAACACCTTGGCGTTATAATATCGAATAATGTATTATGGCACGATCATATTGAATATAACGTTAAAAAAGCATATAAGCGACTAAACAGAATTAGAAAACTCAAATTCTGTGTCGATAGATATACTTTGTAGAGAATATATATGAGTTTTATTCGACCTATTTTGGAATATGGAGATGTAATCTGGGATTGTAACAACCAGTCCCTCATCGATCAAGTTGAAAACTTCCAACTGGACGCCGCAAGAATTGTAACGGGGGCTACAAAACTTACCTCAATCGATAGAATATAAGACGAGAACAGCATAGATTACTATTACTTCAAAAGATTTTGACAAATAATACACCGGCTTATCTACGTAATACTATACCAAACTTAATCACAGATTGCCATACCCATAACACGCGTCAATCTCGGGATATAACTGAGATTCGTACTCGCACAAGTTTTTATTCATATTATTTCGTTCCGTCCGCCATGAAATTATGGAATAAATTGCCTCGTTGTATACGTGATTCCAGATCTTTAAACATGTTGAAAGATCACCTACGAAGGTTTGATAAACAAATTTCCTGCCTATTATCATAGAGCCCCGTGCAGTGCGCCTAGCCCCCGGCTAGGTTTCTGAGCACTATTTAGTCGCCTTTTACGACAAGCTTAGCGCTGCTACAGGCCTATTCTTTTGACACCCGGACCTGCACGGGGCTAAAAAAAAACAAAAGCAAAAACAAAAACAAAAAACTTACTGGAAGAATTTGAAATAAATAAAATGTATATCTCGGTGAACGTACTGGCCTGTTTGTACGACGTTTCTAATTTATGGAAAAATGAGTTCAATAAAAAATAAACACATTTTAATGTGAAATGAAATAATTTATGTTGTCTGATTATAGTGGTATTCGTAGGGATGAACTATGGTAATTTATTATTAAGAAGGGAAATAATATGTATCAAGTTAACGGGTGAGGGATGCTGAATTCTATTTTTAGATGCCACTCGCATAACAATAAGCCATTTTGGGAATTAATTGTCATGAAGGAGTGATATTTTCAATAAGATAACTGGGAAAATGCTTAAATTAAAAAATGATCAATAATTAGTTGACCAATCATCTGTGAGATTATGTCATTAAGTGTAAATGTTTGTAGGAATCAGGAAAAATTGGAAAAAAAAATCAGAAGCATGCATGTCAAAAACCCACCGATCTTAGAATGTAATATCAATCAAGGACACACTCTCTATTTGAAAAGACCATTATTTGATCTCTGCATCACTGGCTTTGATCAGAAAATTTTCAATTGAATGCAAGAAAAATAAGGTTTTGACAGTTATCTGCCCTTGAAAGTCCCTTTTCAGTGCATTTAAATTATAACTCAATTTGCCAAAATGATATGGAAAATATTGTTTTTTTCCCTTGATTCTGATGGTGGAAATAGTCAAATTACATTATCAACTGATGTTTTTTTTTCATACCATGTTTCATCCACTGCCTGGTTCTTACAAAGACTGACACTTAATTGCTCATCATTATTGAGAAAAGGTCACGCCAAATTTTCCTAAGGATTAAATTGATTTTTCTTTGAATGCAGATGTTGAGACTGTGCGAAAATACTAGATTTTATGGTTCAGTGGCGGAGTGCTGATATATGAGCGTCATGACCTTTTCACTTTCACTGATAAACTTGAAATTATCTTTTTACAAATCGGCGGAAATGATTTATCTGATGAACAATCTTCAGCTGAGCAATTGGTGACATTTATTCTTTCGCGTGTTTCCTTCACATCGGCATGGACATTAAGTATGTGGTCATTGGACAACTTTTTCGCGTTACTTATATTCAATAGGCCTGCAGCAGCGCTAAGCTTGTCGTAAAAGGCGACTAAATAGTGCTCAGAAACCTAGCCGGGGGCTAGGCGCTCTGCCCACAGAGCAACTGGGATGTGTGCCCCAGGTGGTGGAATTGGGTACCCTTGGCGTGTTACATGCTGGTACGAGAACACAATTAATTCCCCTTGGTTTTCGTTGTATATAGTTCCAACTTTGGTAGTAGGTACCTTCCACATTTTTTCATACTTTTACTGGAAACTTATTTGCTGAAGTTTTGCCTCTAATTGGTAGAAAATAGGTTAAAATTACATGGGATTTTTTTTCATTAATCAATTCTGACTAAAAGTTGTGATTTGGTTCAGTGGAAGAAGGTTAAAATTTAGGACTTTTAACTCAGTTCATTTGTCATGTTTACCCCATCTCCGAATTATATGTATTAATTTCAGAAAATGATGGTAAAATTTTCTACAATTTATATATAAAATCCTGTTTGTACATATCTTTAGGCCAGAGAAGTTTTATTCAATTTGCGTCGGTGGAATTTTTTTAATCTGCTCAAATGTGTATATTGAAATGCACTTGAAAATTAATTGCGGTCTCGTGCCTGCTGGGGTTACATCTTGTGGCAATCAAAATTTATCGACCCTATTATCCTTGTGTACCATCCTTTTTTTTTCATTTCATCATCATCATTCCATGTTCATTTTGTCATCCCTTTCATGTTCATCGCCTGAATATAGCTGAAATACTGCTGCTCGGGCATTAAACCCCAACAATCAATCAATCTTTTATACCCGAAGCCAAGTCAGAAAAAAGCTTGCCAGACAATCTCTAGCACTACTTGAGTAATAAATAGACCATTCGTTTAGGCCTAAAAAATGTTTCCGGACACCCTACTGTCCCTCCTTCAGACCCTCTACTCATAAGTTTTTACTTATGAGTTTGAAAAAAAAAAATAACGTAAAAATTCTGTTGATTATCTTGCAGAAAAAAAGAAGAAAATTGAAAATACACATGTCATGAGTGTACTCTTGGTCGTGGATAATCCCTTTTTGGAATTCGGCACCTGAGATATTTTTTTTTG
The DNA here is from genome assembly GCA_037379345.1 of Perna viridis. NCBI lineage: Eukaryota > Metazoa > Mollusca > Bivalvia > Mytilida > Mytilidae > Perna > Perna viridis. The sequence goes on from CM074513.1 coordinate 57,558,294, forward strand.
TTTTTACCACCTCCGTCAAAAAAAAAAAAAAAATACTCATGCGCCGAATCCCAAGAGGGATTATACTATGGACTAAGTCTATAACATGTTAAGTCTTTGGTTTTCATTGTATCTTTATGACTTATTTCATTTAAAAAAATATCAAATGAAAATAAAAATCCCTACCTACCGACCCTACCAAATTCATGAATAGTGCTAGGAAACATAACATTATTTTTTTCGGGCTCGGAAATTTCTAATCAATTGACTGGCATGCACCAATATCTGTCTTCCATGCACTGAAAAGTGTTGATTTTATCCCAAAAAGTATTTTGCTGAATCAAAGATCCAGCAAATGCTGCTGTTGGCTATACAACGCTGTATATAGCGTGCATATTACAAATGAATCACTAGGTCACGGATCGACATTAAATCAAGGGATAATGCATTAATTTTAATGAATTTAATAAATGAACGTAGTTGCATGACAACTAATTTCTCCGAATACACAATGACCCACATTCACGGGGTTTGCTATGCCCAGGGACTGTGTAAACGCTTTGGTGCTTTACATTGTCCGTGAGAGACCCCATGCGATAGTCAAGGACGTTAAGAAACACATCAATTCGTCATGTATTACACATATGAGTGCAAACCGGCTCTATCAGTATTGAGTATATATGTTAGCACTAAAACGAAAATTAACACAAATATAGGAACAGTCAGCTGATTGTCAGCGTCACTCATGTCGTGCTAAAGGTTGGCTAACACTGTGTTACGAAAGATATCTGGGGATTTTAGTGGTTTATATCCACAAAGACAGTCGAATTATCTCCTAGAAGTAACGACGTTCTAGCTTTATAATGCACGAAATGAAGGATGTAACGGATATACGGAAAGAGCTATCATTTTCAACTTTATTGTTATAGTGTTATTTAAATATTGTTTCCTTAAAAAATCTTCTCCACTGACACTACTTGACCAATTGGAACCAGACTTGATATTAATGTTCTTTGGGGTATCCTGCATAAAACTGATATTGAGATTTTTGATCCTATGAAAAACATGGCCGCCGTTACTAAAAATGGAACATAGTGGTCAGACAGTAGTTCTTCGTGTATATCTCCAAAACCAATAAGTTTAGCCAAATTCTGACGGGTTTTAGTGTTCAGCATGATGAGATCTATCTGTGGTCAATTGAGCGATTGATTGTTGGGGTTTAACGACGCCCGAGCAGCAAAATTTCAGCTATATTCAGGCGATGAACATGAAAGGGAAGACAAAATGAACATGAAATGATGATGATGAAATGATAATAGGGATGGGACACAAGGAAAATAGGGCCGACCAATTTTGATTGCCACAAGAAAAAGGGAGGAATAAGTAGGGTCGGGCAATTTAGCCTCCTGTGGCGGAGCGCAAAGGTTCATACTTCTATTGTATACCACAGCACGGGTCTGTACCGTGCTCGAGAAACATGGCATCTTTCCCAACACGGTAGACCGCTATGGTTTGCGGTCAGATTTTTTGTATTATAGCCTGACAATCCCAGCATGTAACAAGCCAGGGGTACCCCATTCCACCACCTGGGGCACACATCCCAGTTGCTCTGTGGGCAGAGCGCCTAACCTCCGGCTAGGTTTCTGAGCACTATTTAGTCACCTTCAATAAATCAATCAATCAATCAATCAATGAACCGTAGATAAATAGAATATAAGGGTCAGACAGTAGTTATATCTCCAAAACCGTTAGGTTTAGGCCTTCAAAAGTCTTCAAGGATTAAAGTTGTCAGACTACTCCTGTAAGAGTTATTGGCCTTGAAAGATGAAAAATGTTTTGTTGTTATTTTTGTTTAGTTTTCAGCCAATATCTTGAAAACCGTAATAGAGAGAAACTTTCAATTGCTGAAATGATCCTTATGATAAGGCCTACCAAAGTCTTCTTGAGTCATAATTGTTGGACAACTCCTTGTTTAATTTATTCCTCTTGAAACACAAACTTAATCAAGTGAGCGATTCAGCATGCTTTCAACATATTATGAAGTTGACGTATCTTATATACCGCTTTCCTAAGTTAGCTATTCATGTAGGGCACCATTTATCTTTTCCAAACGTGATGACTTTTCATTCAGAATTGTCAACTTTCCTTTCATCTGTGGCAACATCCTTTCAGCACCTGGGTATTGAGTTTCCTATCACAGTATACGCTGTCAGAGCTTACCGTAACTACTCAGACTTTTTGTATCCTGCTAGACGTCTTACATTAAGCGTCTGGAACAGGGTTGTTACTACAAAATTGAAGTCAACACTACAGAAGATTTATGGTCGTCATCATGAACTCGTGGATCATTACGGTGTACCCTTCTGCACAATGAGAACTGATTTGTTCAACGTGTAGTAGTTTTTCTTTCCTCTTTCGTCTACCCCTGACTTAACTTTTTATAAGCAACTCGGCGGACACTTACCCTACCGGTGGACCTGGTCCATGCTCCCAGTTTTTAGTGGAGTCCGAGTTGATCATTTACTTTTGTTACATTGTATGTATTATTTTAGTTCTTTTATGTTTTATGTTTTCCATGTCTTGTTTTTTTCTCTTGATTACATTCTTTTGAATTCCGCTAGAATCTTAGTTCCCTTGACTACTCTTCCTTAAAGGTATATGTTTATCATATTCTTCTTTAAACTGATTGTTGAAATTTACATATGCTACATATACATTAGAAAAAAAAATAAATGATCTTAATATAATTCAAAAAGGTTTTTAGTAAAGTATACTCATTATCAAAATGTTATAACCTCTTGTCATTCTTCTTGCTTTGACCTCTGAGGTATCACATTTAAACTGTACTGGAACTATATTATGATTATCGCTTATGCTACAGTCAAAATTGCATAATTTAACACACAATATTGGTCTGTTAGTAAGGATTACATATTTTACCACACAATGCTATTCTATTTATAAGGATTACATCTAATAAACTAGGATTAGCATCCTTAAAAAAATCAAATATATCACAAACATTCTAAATTCCTTTTCTTCAGCAAACAGTCAAGATGTAAATCTCCTAGTTCCTTATAATACCAAATTAACATTTGATCTGGTCAAAAAAAATTTATAAAATCAATTGTATCAAAATTTGCAATATTAATATCATTGGTATTTTTGTATTTTGTGATACAGGACGTTTGAAATCTAAACTTTGTGACAAACGTGATAATTTGGATTTTCAAGTTCTCTTTTCTCCAGCCTATTGGGCATACATTTAAAAGTTAATACGTTCTTGTCGAGCCTTTGATCTTTTCATCGATATTTTTATGTAGAACTTGGACATGGCTTAAATAAGCTTTAATGTCAGGAGTATGTCAGTCTCTGTTGATATCATCAATGCAGACGTTTTTTGGGTGTCAACACAGTTTGATTGAACGATAAAATAATTCTATCGTACAGATAGTATATGATATATTAAACTAGATTTCACTTTTTCCCCGACTGTCAACACATCGAACCTAACACTCATCAGCTACGGTAGCGTATCTTCGGGTTCTGTGTCGGTAGACATAGATATAGATATATTGACTTGCAATGGTACAAACATATTTTCTCCACTTCAAGTGACACAACAGACAGCATAAATTCAAAAACGGTAATGATTGCATTCCACACAGTTCATGTGAAAAGCTTTTCTTTGATTTTGATAATACAACCGAAGCTATGCTATTTTCTTCCGAGTTGGGTTAGTTTCTTCAACAGCCAGTGAAACAGAGGAGAAAGCTACGTAGATATAAAAACAACATTTTCATAATTTTTTAATCACAGCATATTCTTTACTTCAAATTAGAAAATGGTCAAAGTTATTTTGATTAAAACGTTATTTTAAATATAATTTTTTGTTGAATTCGTTAAAAAATGTTATATTTTGTTCCTTATCCTCTGCTTGATATGGGAAGACTTCTGCTGTTGGAACATGAAATGCTTTCCTTTCCGGAGCACTTGGCTTGGTGTCACTCCCGCGTTTTTGTTTGAGTTCATAGTGCTAGTGATTATTTAGTTTTGTCTGATATCTTTTCTTATCTTCATAATTGGAAATGAATTATTGAATTAAAAACATTATCATAAAACACTACTTTTGCAAACTTCTGTTAAAATGTTGACTTTTTGCAACTGATAAGGAGTAATTAGTATGCTACATTTAGAAAATACAAACACATATGTACATAAATAGACATAACGATTTGTTTTCCCTAAAAGATTTCAACCTTTATTATACAACGATAACATTGAATAGATGTTGTATTTGTTTTATTTTTGAAATGTACGACAGAAACAGGGTGTACACAACATAAAAACCCTCCTTTACAAATTTTACATGTAGTATATAAGATTTATACAATATTTTAATGTTCAGATACTGATAACGGGGCCCGTGCAGGTCCGGGTGTCAAAAGAATAGGTCTGTAGCAGACCTAAGATTGTCGTAAAAGGCGACTAAATAGTGCTCAGGAACCTAGCCGGGGGCTAGGCGCTCTGCCCACAGAGCAACTGGGATGCATGCCCCAGGTGGTTGAATGGGGTACCCCTGGCGTGTTGCATGCTGGGGTTGTCAGGCTATAATACGGAAAATCGGACCGCAAACCATAGTGGTGCACCGTGTTGGGAAAGATGTCACGTTCCTCGCACGTTAAAGAACCCTGCTATGGTATTCGATAGGAGTAGGAACCTTTGCGCTCTACCACAGGAGGCTAAATTGCCCGACCTTATCCATCCCCCTTTTTTCTAGTGGCAATCAAAGTTTGTCGACCTGATTGTCCTTGTATCCCATCCTTTTATTCATTTCATGTTCATTTTATCATCCATTTCATGTTCTTCTTCTGAATATAGATGAAATATTGCTGCTTGGACGTTAAACCCCAACAAACAAACTAACTGATTACGGTATTTTACTGATACATGTATTAAGTGTCTACACCAAGGACATACTCAATTTGTTTCTATTAGTTTTGTAAAAATTCTTTTTGGGAAATATATATTTAAGACAATTTTTCAAGTGGTGCACCGTGTTGGGAAAGATGCCATGTTCCTCGCACCTTCTGCTGTGGTATTCTCCCGGAGAAGGAACCATAGGGCTCCGCCACAGAAGGCTAAATTGCCCGACCCTACCCACCTCTCCCTATTTCCTGTTGCAATCAAAATTTGTCGACCCTATTATCCTTGTCCCATTCCATTTTTCATTTTTTTATCATCGTTTCATGTTCATTTTATCATCCACTTCATGTTCATCACCTGAATATAGCTGAAATATTGCTGCTCGGGCGTGAAACCCCAACAATCAATCAATCAATCAATCAATCAATCACATCTCTTTTAGATATTTGAGATTTCATAACATGACTTAAAAAGATGCTAATGCAATCCAAATGTTCCTGCTGTACATACATTCATAAAAAATATGAATTAAACTTTCTTTTGTTTCATTTAAAAAAATACATTTAAAAAGGAAAGCGTTAGTACCCAAAATTCGATGGAACAATCTATATTGAAAATTTTGTTGTCTATATGTATTGTATAATAATTTTGGTCTTGCCCCTACAAAAGTTGACCATGAACACTAAATGGTCCTAAAGGCAGACAGAACTTTTTGGCAATATGGTATATTATTTTGTATTGTCAACTATCCTTTCATCCGTGGAAACATTCCTTCTGCAACTGCATATGGAGTTGTCATATCAGAAGTCATGTTATGCCAAAGGTTTCAGAAACTACGAGGAGTTTTTGTACCGAGCTAGAACTCTTACACTTAGGCTTCTGGATCAAGGTTATATTGCCACAAGAAGTTTTATGGTTGTCATCATAAACTCATTGATCGTAATGGTGTATCCATCTGCTCCATGAGAAGCTATTTGTTCATCATTTGGTCATCATGATGCTATTCAAATAAGCGTTATAGACAGGATGGCATACGGCCAGTTTATTTAACATATTTGTGTGGTAATTTAATTGAACTCAAGTTAACGGTGGGCACACAACATGGCGTTTATACTTGTATCATGTGATTTGAATAAACAGGGAAAAAAATTATCAATATCAACTTTATAAAATTTGTTGTTTTGTACTTCTTTTTTTGGGTTCATTTGCCAAAAATTTTGCAAGAATTTCAATAAAGAGATGCACTTAAAGCGCATGATAGCCCGTTGCCCTTTCAACTTTTTCTTATGCTTTTAATGAAAGAGTAATCAAAGGAACCAAAGTTATAGCGGTAATCAAAAGAATGTAATCCAGGGGCAAAGACCAGACATGGAAAACAGACACCCACAACAAAGAACAAAAAGTAACTAAAATCATACATACAAAGTAACAAAAGTAAATGAGCAACTCGGACTCCATCAAAAACTGGGAGCATGGACCAGGTGCACCGGCAGGGAAAGCGTCCTCTGCTTTTCTGGAAACAACCGCCGAATTGCTCATAAAAAGTCAAGTCCGGGGTAGACAAACGAGGAAGGGAAAACTATGACCCGTTGAATAAATCAGTTTTCATGGTGCTAATGGATACACCATAACGATCCACGAGTTCATGATAACGACAATAAAACTTCTGTAGTGATGACTTCAATCTTGTAGCAACATAACCCTGTTCCAGAAGCCTATTTGATAGAGTTCTAGCGCGATACAAAACTTCTGCGTAGTTTCGGCAAGCTCTGGCATAACGTATGAGTTGTGATATCAACACTCCATACGCAGAAGCCGAAGGGATGTTGCCACAGATGAAAGGAAAGTTAACAATTTTGAATGAAAAGTCATCACGTTTGTCGTAAAGTTTGGTCAATAGTTTTCCTTTACCATCGATTTCTAAGTGTAGGTCAAGATATGAGGCTGACTTCACAGTGTCTCTAGTATCCTTTATCTCAAGTTCTTTTTGGTAGATGCGATGTATCAAAGCCCCGAAATTAGGATTGTTTAAAGATAATACGTCATCTATATAGCGGAAACTGAGATTGAAGGATCTAGCCAAACGATATTCTTACTTTCTTTCTAATCAGATCAGCTATAAAGTCAGCCTCATAAGAGTGAAGGAATAGGTCAGCAAGTAAAGGAGCACAATTTGTTCCCATTGGAATGCCGACCGTTTGTTGAAAAATACGTCCACCACACTGGACAAATATGTTGTAGATTAAAAATTCCAGCATTTTGTAAACATCTTCCTCTGTATATTTGGAAGATGATTTGGAATTTTTTCTTACAAAGTATGAGGAATCTCTACCAAGAATATTTGTATCAAGGTGTACCATCTTTTTTGGAAAAACAACGATGTATAATGTTTTTAAGTCGGGATTTTAACTGAGTATGGGGAATAGAAGTATACAGTGTTGAAAAATCATAGGTTAATGCTATTATATTCAGATAATAGTCTTGAACTGATTGTCTCCAAAAGATCTTTCGAATTTTTCAGGATCCACATTAAATTAATACCACTACGGGAGTAACAAGTGTTGTGGTAGGACTGTAGACCCTCTTTGACAGTTGTGAGTATAGAAGTTAAAAGTTTTGAAAGAGGTTTGGTGGTACATTTTGCAGATCCAGCTATGAAACGTTGTTTGTATGGATTCTTGTGAAGTTATATGAAATACTGTGAGCCCTGTCAAATACAGTCCCCACCCCCCCCCCCAAAAAAAAAATAATGAATAAAAAATGCACAAAATATTTGGCACTATCATAACGAATTTCAGTGATTTTTCAAAGAATAAATTTCCTTGACAGTTTCTGCCTTTTTTAAAGAGTAAAACTTCGGGCAATGGTTTTTGAGTTATTTGCAAAAAATGCCTTTTGACCCCTATGTTCTTTTTCTGTTATGGCAGCCATTTTTTTCACGGGGCCGTAACTCCTACATCAGTTGAAGAATGGTTTTGAGAATTTCGGCATAGATCTGTCTCATGATGCTGAACGATATTTACACTTACCAGAATCTTGCTACAGTCAGCGGTTTTTGAGTTATTTGCAAAAACTGCCTTTTGACCCCTATGTTCTTTTTTCTGTTATGGCAGCCATGTTTTTGCACGTTTTTGCGGAATACCCCCAGAAACGCAATATGCCAACTTTCATTCAATTCTGTACAATGGTTTTTGAGAGGAAAATTTTCATAATTGTACATGCAAAAAATCCAAAAAAAAAAAAAATAATAAAAAAAATAAAATATTTCAGGGACCGTAACTCCTACATCAGTTGACAAATCGTTTTGAAATTTCGGCATAGATCCGACTCATGCTGCTGAACAATATTGGCTCTGCCAGAAACTTGCTAAAGGCAATGGTTTTTTAGTTACTTGCAAAAAAACTGCCTTCTGACCCCTTTGTTCATTTTGTTTGGTATACCTTAAGAATGAAATATGCCAACTTTCATTGAATTCTGTGCTGTGCAATGGTTATTTAGAAGATTTTCAAAGTTGCACATGCGAAAAATATCCCCCCCAAAACCCCCCCCCCAAAAAAAAAACAAAAACAAACAAACAAAAAAAATTGTTTCAGGGGCCGTAACTCCTACACCAATTGACGAATCGTTTCGAACATTTCAGCAGAGGTCCTCATAATGTTCAACAAAATTACCCTGCCATAATTTGGCTAAAGGCAATGGTTTTTGAGTTATTTGCAGAAAAAAATGCCTCAAGCCTGTATGTTCTATTTTTAGTAACAGCGGCCATGTTTTTCATGGATCAAAAATCCCAACGGTCATTTTGTGCACCCTATGAAACAATCATGCCAAGATTAAAACCTGTCGATCTAGTAGTTTCAGAGGAAACAAATTTTGAAAACTTGTCCACGACGACGACGACCAACGCCAAGCGATGGCATAAGTTAACTTGGCCTTTGGTCAAGTGAGCTGAAAAAAAAAACAACAACCAAACAAATAGAACATAAAAAAAAAACAAAAAACAAAACAAAACGCTGGGGAGACATAGAGTGGACAACAAAATTTAAGTGCTTGTATCAAGCAGGGAACCTGTAGTCCAGTGGTATTCGTTGTTGTGTTTTATGGTCATTGTTATTCGTTTTTACATTTCTTTTTTAAAGATTATGTCGATTTTTGTCTTTTTATGAATAGCTTCGCATCAATTATTTTGGAGCTTTTTACAGCTTGCTTTATGGTATGGGTTTTGTCCTTCAATGAAAAGACCGTGTGATGATCTGTAGAAATTTAATTGTCCGTTGATTTGTATTTGGTGGATAACTGTCTCATTGGCAATCATACAACATCTCTCATTTCTATATTGAACAGTAAAGAGTTAAATTTGACGAAGTGAAAATTATTTGCGATGGAAATCACGTTCATTGTGCCACTGCCGTATCCGTTACGAGGTGGCAAATATGAACATCGACCTTTCTCGTTCATAGACAGATGATACAATTATGCAAATGGTCTTCCTTATTTGATAATCACAGTTTATGGAAGTTAACTTTAATGACATGGATATACACGCACGCATTTTATTCAGTTCTGAGAAGAAAAAGACACACAGTGGTGTGGATCTTGATTTGTTCTACAGTAATGTCCTTTTTCAAGGACAGAGTAACAAATATAGTTTCAGTGAGATTTGTCTAACGGTATATGAGTGTTAAATGATGGGAAAAGCAAGAGATGGGAAGGCAAAAAAAAAAAAAAAAAAAAAAAAAAAAAAAAAAAGCAAAGCAAAAAAAAAAAGTACGAAAAAAACCAAAAAAATATAACGAAAATTAACAAAAAAAAAAAAAAACCAAAACAACAAAACAAACAAACAAACAATCAAATAAACACAAGCGTTATGACAACAAACAAACAAAAGCGTTATGACAGCTGTAGGCTTTCAAGCTTATTCACTGAGACTGTAGTTCAATATTTAAAACAGAACTTTCTTTTTTATATTAACATCACTATCTTGTTGCCGAATTCATTTTATTGTGGCAAGCCAATGTCGAATCAAATTAATATTTGTATATGCCAGTAATTACCTTTAGGTGATTAAGATAATGATTGATGTCTTGTAGTTTTGATTGGAATGGAACACATAAAAGCTTTGCTGGCTAAGATATCTGACCGAAAATCATCTTATTAGATTTATGATGTGAATTGTCAATACTTTAACGACTGGAATCATTATTATAACATTGGACCAGTAATAAAACAACACGTTCAGGGGCCTTATCGGTAAAAAACAACTGTTAGTTGGTTATACGTGGGAACAATAAGTAAATAGTAGAATAACTTACCAACTGTATATCATATTTGGGCTATAAGTTATAAAAATAAAGATTGTGTGTTCTGTAAATATATTGTATATAAATTATTGAATTGATATGTTACGCAAGTCAGGATTACTCTGTAAGAATACAGAAATAAAATATTTGTATTAAACCAGACACAAGCCGTCAAGTTTCCTGGCAATGTCATGCTGATCTATAACGGAGAATTTCAATTTTCTAAGATAATGCGTCGTCATTGATTGCATATTTGTGAATGCTGTCATTTAAAAACCATCAATCATTGTTTCTTTGACAATGTGTCACTACCAATGGATTTGACTACATATACAATTCCTTTAGAAAGCAATTCTTAGCGATATTGTTTACTAAACTAAATCGTTGAAAACTGTCTATATTAAACTGATTTGTGTTGACAGTAAAAAAAGGTACTATATTTGTTAAAATCAATCAAAATAGTTAAAGCTTCCCACTACGTATTTAAACGCTCTGTTTGACATTTAACGCCCTGTGATTTAATTTTTATTTAGTTAACAATATTTTAAGACTTAGTTTTTACTTCAAAAGTTCTTTACAGAAAGAAATTTGAAATGACTTTATTTTGATATGTGCACGTCCTTGCATTGCACCTTACATAAAATTAAAATCAAATCATATTTTAGTTTTTCCAAGAGAGGGATGGTTAAAACATGGTATCCGAATGTTGACAACAATGACGAAATCAGCTTATTATCAGTACTGGATAATTCGACCCAAAGACGTTCCGGACCATGAAAACCCACAGTTCCTTACCAAAGTCGGACATTTCGGCCCATACATAATTCAGACCATGACAATAAGATAATGCATAAGGACAATAAAAACCGTATACATGTATCACAACAAATTTTACCATTTTGTAAGTTAACAGTAACTACTTAAATGGCTTTTTGTGGAATTCGACTTTAGATTAAAGGGACATAACCTTCCTGTTTGACCATATAGTTACCATGGAGGGAGTGTGGTATCTTAAAATTTGCTTCTGTCACACTAGTTTTTGTCTTCGTGTTTTCTGTTGTTTTAAAAATGATTAATATATAAACCTTGATGAAAATCTAATACTAGTCATTTTGATCAGAGAAGACCACTTTCAACTTCAAGACTGTACTAAAATATATTATATCGCAAGATAGATCATAAATAATAATGATTTTATTGTTAGAAAGACTCACATTAAAAATAGAGTATCCACTTGAGAAATGAATTTACTAAGTTTATTCGTGGCTTAAAACAATTAAAAAAAACAAGGTAAGCCGCGTGCTTGTTTAATATCACTTACTTAGTGACGTATACTATGATTGGTACTGCGCATATAAAGGACTATACATAATCTCCTTTTATAGAGGACAAGCACCAGCAGTTAAAGATGGCCGTTGTTGAACATTTGAAATATTACTTAAAAAAACTTTATCGCCATCAATGACACTGTATCCAATCCAAAAGCCGTGATTTTGTAAAGCAATCGGTACAATTAGCAAGTCATTGAAAATAATGACAGTGGTTGAAGCTACAACAGTATTGAAAATGCCATTTTTGAATGCAATTGGTAAAATGGGTAGGTAATTATAGGTATGACAGCGATGGAAGCCCCAAAACGCCACCTTGAGTAATTTATAAAATCATAAATATTGTTTACTTCATATATTTACCAGCATCTAAATGAAAGGAATTCTGTTTCAGTTAAAGTGAGACACAGATAAAATAGCTGGAAATTAATAACAAATTGGTATTTAATCATTTTTTTATTGAATTTTCATGTTGAAATATTGTTAACAAAATTGATTTTACATCACTTAAAAGTTGCCCTGTTCCACATAGCAGGAAGTGCATATTAATTCATATTGAACTTATAAAATTCATGCTGGTTCTCACAGAAGTGATATTTAACGTTCATTAGAATACAACTTTAGTATATGCTTAACATTAATGAATGTTTGATATCTTTATGTATAATAACATGAGTTTTCGCCCGTTCATTATTTTTATATCGAATCTGAATTCATATTAGAACGAACCAAATATGCCTTTGAATGAAACCATTTTTGAGACAGGTGTGCTGATTGATAATATAGTCTGTAAAAAAAAACATTTTTTCAGAATATGTTATCTTCACGTTTCAACAATACCGTTTATACATGTTTTTAATTATAGAATCTACCAAAGTATGAGGGAACCAATGATTCAACCAAAGACGAAATAACAAAAATTCGACCGTTTCCCAGTTAAGTAAATATGATATTCATTAACTACTTAAATTTATCTACCATCCCATAGAATATCATTCTTCACAATTTGAAAGGCTGAGAAACATTTCTTAAAACTTTACAAAACAGATTTTAGAAAAAAAGTTTTAACACTCAACTAAACAATTGTGAGAAACGTGTCTTATAATTCAGCAAAACGGATGTTAGAGACAAGTCTAAAAACGTAACGAAAGAAATGTTAGAACCATGTCTTAACACTCAACATAGAATATGCTAGAATTAGGTCTTAAAACTCAGCCAAAACATTTTAGTGACATTTCTCAGAACTCAGCAAAAGAAATCCGAGAAAAAAAACTAGTCTTCATACGTTGAAAAGACAAGTCTTAAAACTGGGCAAAAGAATTTGTGCAGTACAAGTCTCAAAACCTAACGAAAATGAGACTCAAATACCTCATTTATAGACCCACAACGTAGAAATCTTCTCAGGTACATGTATCTGTTAAAAAATCCCGAAAAATCAATGAGTTGAAAGTTGCTGTGAATACTTATTTCTATGCCTGATGTGTTCATTTAGGAAAAGTTGTAATTTTAGTCTCAAATTTAAATTTAGTAATTACCAATGATTGTCACTACTTGACAAGGTGGTATTTAATTGTTTAACATTATGGTAACCCTCAAGTAACGTATGGAAATAATGGCAAATAAGCTGTACAATCTCATAATACATGAACTTCTCTGAAAGAGAAAAAAAAAAAAGTTGATATCGTCTGCATCCAACAATCTAAGAATTTGATATATAATCTTGCAGTTTTTTTTCTCATTGGTGATAAGTATCATGACATGAATATACAGAATACAAATCCCGTTCAGGTCCGGGTGTCAAACAAATAGGCATGCAGCAGCGCTAAGCTTGTCGTAAAAGGCGATTAATTAGTGCTCAGAAACCTAGACTGGGGTTAGGCGCTCTGCCCACAGAGCAACTGGGATGTGTGCCCCAGGTGGTGGAATGGGGTATCCCTGACGTGTTGCATGCTGGGCTTGTCAAGGTATAATACGGAAAGCCTGACCGCAAACTATAGTGGTGCAACGTGTTGGGAAAGATGCCACTTTCCTCGCACCTTAAAGAACCCATCTGTGGTATTTTTCCGGAGTAGGAACAATAGGGCTCCGGCACAGGAGGCTAAATTGGCCGACTCTACCCACCTCTCCCTATTTCCAGTGGCAATCAAAATTTGTCGACCCCATTATTCTTGTGTCCCCTCCCATTTTCCATCATCATCATTTCATGTTCATTTTATCACCCACTTCATGTTCATCTCCTCAATATAGCTGAAATATTGCTGCTCGGGTATTAAACCCCAGCAAACAAACAAACAAACAAACAAACAGAATACAGATTTAAAATGGGTAAATTATTTTACTAAATTTTGCAAGTTAAAATGCTTTTGAATTAGCAAATATTTGTACCGCGTAATAAAAAATAACCTCAGGCTTGAACGAAAGTGTTGGATGCCAGTTCACTTTCAGATATTACCTGATTTCATGCAAAAGTCAGTTTGAAGATTTCTGAATGCTATTATTTTAATTACGTTTGAATAATTTGAGCTTGAATGAAATCTGTTAAAACTCGTTTTCTATGACAGCAAGGAAGTAAAATAATATTTTGCATAATGGAATAAAATCTGCATCTCCGGAATCGAGGCCGTCCGTATATGATAGATATTAATTGATGTTCTCCGCTATTCTCAAGCTTTAAATAATAGGCATAACAAAACCAAAAGAATAAGAATCAGTAACTGTTTTTTTCATCGTTGTCTCCTAAACTAAGAATGCGTTAATCAATGATATATTCGTACTGGAAGCATAAAATTAAACAAATATTTGTCACTGAAATGTCCAGTGCAATGGTTTTAAAGGTCATAATACATTTATACATTAATTGAATTTAAACAATAATGTAGTCACGTAGTCAATGCAAACATTATGCAAGAATTGATATTTTAGCTGAAACACTTACTGTTGTCTACCTTTAGGTTTTGAATAATAAATAAAAGGAAAATCGAGAGTGTTTTACGGTTAAATGTCTAAGTTTGACAGCTTTACATATAGGTTGAAAAAAAATGTTTCAATGGAGACATTCAAATGCGTCATGCCGTTTACACTGTCTAAAAGATCTTCAATACAAACACAACCATCAAGAATAGAAATTCAGCAATCTATTTTTAAGATTTTACTGTTATATTTTATTAGGAAATTCTAAACGTTTTACACGGGAACATAAGTAATAAGACAAATTTGTTGATAAAATTCATTTAGGAATCGCCTTTTGTTACATTCTTACATTACATCATCGATTTACTATAAGTTGTATAGCCTTTAAATTAGACACAGTTAACGCTGTAGATCAAAGTCTTTTAAGCATTAGGAATAGTTTCTTTCCGGCTTTAATCGTGAACATGTCACAATTGATATTTACAGTTGAATACCCATGTTTGAAGTGACTGTTACTACTTATGTTGATGTTTTCTTCACGTTTATAAATGAAGTGATATCAAGCTCTCATGCAACATACTAATACAGATTTCTTTTAAATATGATTTGCAAATTGAAAGATGTTTAATTAATCTAAATTCATGTGCTAAGTTTACATCTGCCATAAAGGACAATATGTTTTAAGTTGGGTTCACATATTCATGTTATACTACAAAACTTTTATTAATAAAAGCCACAGGATTCTGGTTTGAACAGTAAAATGGTTAATTATTTTAAAAGCGTTAAGAATGATGATTTTGTCAATATTATGTGTCATATCCATGTTGTACAATTTTTTAGGGGTAAGGGATTGATTTACACACTATAGATTTACATTCCGCTGAACATATCGAACATATCTATTGTATAGTTGATATATAAATTGAAAAATGCACTACCACATAATAAGGTCTGATCAAAATAACTTTATTTTAGAAGAAAATAAAAGGAACAAAAATGTATATGACGACTGAAGGAATGGAGAAGTTTAAATCCTATAAAAACATGATTGATTGATTGATTGATTGGGTTTAAGGTCCGAGCCGCAATATTTCAGCTATATTCAGACGATGATTAGCGCTGCCGTAGGCCTATTCTTTTGACACCTGGACCTGCACGGGGCCCTATAAAACAGGACCCAGATAATAAGGAGTTATTAGCTACCAAAGATGTATGTGTTTAGTATTTGTACATCTTAATAAAAAATTTTT
The DNA here is from genome assembly GCA_037379345.1 of Perna viridis. Lineage (NCBI taxonomy): Eukaryota > Metazoa > Mollusca > Bivalvia > Mytilida > Mytilidae > Perna > Perna viridis. Next base: position 57,573,984 of record CM074513.1, read on the forward strand.
AAATCATTTGTCAGTTATCCACATCTGAAACTAGTACGAAAGTAGGTGGGAGGGAAGAGCTTATTACTATCATACATGTGTGATTTATTCTAAAATGATTTCTCTTACAAGTAACACACATTAAAATAAGAAACAACTAGGAAAATGCGACTAAGAATGTATTCACATATCAAACCAGGTTAATAAAAAGTCATTAAATACCTTGCTAATTTTAACCAACACAAAACACTTCCTACAGCAATGTAAACACATTCTATATGTATCCTGTCACCAATAGTATATCAAACTATCATATGATTTGACACCCTTTAACACATTATCATATTAATTATTTACAAACATATTTAATGATTACTTAATTGATTGTTCGTCATACTTTAAGTGATATGAAAACTTTTATATTGACATTTGAACAAATTATTAGTAAGTACTTGAAACTAGTATATCTGTAAAGAACCTGACATTATATGAAGATGGACCTTTTCTTCGATTGTTAAGAATGGATTTATTCTTGCCACGGAAATGTAAGGTACATTTAACTCTTTTATAATAGATTTAGCTAAATGCCAATATTTTATTGTTCATATATTACAGTTACATCTCACTACAGGAACAGAAATAAAGCGTTTTACCCATAGATGTTAAAGTACACTACTACAGAGTAGAGAATAATATTTAAAAGTTTGTATCAGCCATAATACAAATCAAATGTATCAATATAACCACAATTAGTGGAATAAAAATACCTTATTTTACAAGCACTTTGATGAATGGCATGGATAATAATTGATATGATAAGCCAAAAATTTAAATTGAATTTCAATCGCCACTTGCATGTGACATAAGTGAAAAGTGGGACAATAACTATGTGAAAACCCAGTGTTTACAAGTTTTACGAAACACTTGTGAAAGCCTCTGTTTGTTGAAAAAAAACCCGATAATTTGTCGCCAGTGATTTTATTAAGAAAAAAAAAAAGTAAATCAGTATTTTGTTTCTTGAATGAAATAGTACATTAGGTAAACGATTTATCGAGAATTGTAATGGATCTTAGCGTATAAATCTTGTCATGACAAAACTTTCTATTCCGTCTGGCGTTACTGATAAATCATTATTTGTGGTGTCATAATACAATGACTTATCTACCGAACTATCACAATTTTTGCCTAAACCTATATTTATTTACCATTTTCCCATATTCTTTAGATTACCGATTGAATCCCTTGATTTCCCTTCCAGAAATCCACCGTCCATTTTTTCTATATTGATATTAACTTTTAGAGCACAGATTGGCAAACTGTATATATATGATGTAGATATTCATTGTTGAAAAAGAAATACGTCAATAGTAAACATGTACAAAGATGATTATTTCTTTTTGATTTTCTTTTAATTTGTACGATTTAGAAGTCAAAGTTGGTGTTCTTTAATTCAAAATATTTTCTATCTTACTTTTTATGCTTAATTTTGTAAAATTTCATGAACATATATTCCAAGTCTTGCCTTACGTGGCAACTAAATCATTTTTATTTTTTTTAGTATAACAACATTAAAAAAATTGACGGTGACAGATGATAGGTGAACTGTAGTTCTGTACTATATCCTAAGTCTTGACAATTTATGTGTAAAGCTAATGACTATGCTCTAAGACGGATGTGAAGACTCTGATACCACATTTATAACTTCCATTTAGTAACAGAAACCGTTTTATCTTCAATTGTTAAGAACTCGCCAATGTTACAGAGTTTTAAAGATAGGCATATGGCCAAGTTAGTAATCTGATAATATCGTCAAACGATCAACGGTGTACTAGGATTTATCATTAACTTTGCGATCAGTTGGGTATATCGATCCCAATGAGGACAATTATATTTTAAATGTGTTTTCAAACAAGTGATTACTTTTTAGTAAGCGCAGTATGCAACCCCAACCGATGCACCTGGTTTTTGATGGTGTTTCGTTGAGTTATCTGTATTTGATTTCAGTATGATTTCATTTGGTATCTGCATGTGGTTAAGTTTTTTTCCCTACGTCTTTGTATACCAACTTGACTTCACTTATGATGTCGTGTATTCAATTAAACATTCAAAGATTACTTCGCACATGTTATAAAATTTTTAAGAGTAATCAAGGGAACCAAGGTTATTGCGGTAATCAAAAGAATGTAATCAGGGGCAAAGACCTGACATGGAAGAGTAATCAAGGGAACCAAGGCTATAGCGGTAATCAAAAGAATATAATCCAGGGACAAAGACCAGACATGGAAAACAGACACACACAACAAAGAACATATAGTAATTAAAAACTGGGAGCATGGACCAGGTGCACCGGTAGGGAAAGCGTCCTCTGCTTTTCTAGAAACACCCGCCGAGTTGCTCATAAAAAGTCAAGTCCAGGGTAGACAAACGAGGAAAAGTAAACTATGACTCGTTGAATAAATCAGTTTTCATGATGCTGATGGATACATCATAACGATCCACGAGTTCATGATGACGACCGAAAACAGACATACACAACAAGAACATACAGTAACTAAAATCATACATAGAAAGTAACAAAAGCAAATGAGCAACTCGGACTCCACGAAAAACTGGGAGCATGGACCAGCGTCTTCTGCTTTTCTAGAAACACCCGCCGAGTTATTCATATAAAGTCAAGTCCGGGGTTGACACACGAGGAAAGGAAAACTATGACCCGTTGAATAAATGAGTTTTCAGATGGATACACCATAACGATCCACGAGTTCATGAGAACTTCTGTAGTGATGACTTCAATCTTGTAGCAATATAACCCTGTTCCAGAAGCCTATTTGTTAGAGTTCTAGTGCGATAGAAAAAGTCTGCGTAGTTTCGGCAAGCTCTGGCATAACGTATGAGTTGTGATATGAACACTCCATACGCAGGTGCTGAAGGGATGTTGCCACAAATGAAAGGAAAGTTGAAAAGTCATCACGTTTCTCGTAAAGTTTTTGGTCAATAGTTTACCGTCGATTTCTAAGTGTAGGTCAAGATAAGAGGCTGACTTCACAGTGTCTGCAGTATCCTTTATCTCAAGTTCTTTTGGGTAGATGCGATGTATCAATTCCCCGAAATTAGGATTGTGTAAAGATACTACGCCATCTATGTAGCGGAAACTGAGATTGAAGGATCTAGCCAAACGATATTCTTTCTTTCTGATCAGATCAGCTATAAAGTCAGCCTCATAAGAGTGAAGGAATAGGTCAGCAAGTAAAGGAGCACAATTTGTTCCCATTGGAATGCCGACCGTTTGTTGAAAAACACGTCTACCACACTGGATAAAAAATTCTAGCATTTTGTAAACATCTTCCTCTGTATATTTGGAAGATGATTTTGAATTATTTCTTACAAAGTATGAGGAATCTCTACCAAGAACTATATATTGGTATCTAGGTTTACCATCTTTTTTGGAAAAACAACGATGTATAATGTTTTTAAGTCGGGATTTTAACTGAGTATGGGGAATATGAAAAATCATAGGTTTTAATGCTATTATAATTAGATAATAGTATTGAACTAATTGTTTCCAAAAGATCTTTAGAATTTTTCAGGATCCACATTGAATTAATACCATTACGGGAGTAACAAGTGCTGTGGTTGGACTGCAAACCCTCTTTGAAAGTTGTGAGTATAGAAGTTAAAAGTTTTGAAAGAGGTTTTGTGGTACATTTTGCAGATCCAGCTATGAAACGTTGTTTGTATGGATTCTTGTGGAGTTTAGGAATAAGTTACAAATACATTACGAAGGTGGATTTTACGATTTCTTCGTTATTACAGCATACAACTGTACAAATTGATCTATATTTTTGCTACCAATAAAAATGGAAATGGTTAGACCTATTATGAGTGTTATTTCTTTTACAAATGTCATAAACAAAACAAACAAACGGATATCAAAGTTCAATGCAATAAACAAGAAAATCAAAGGACAAAAATCTCTAGTTAAGAACGACGTAAATCAACACCAAAAACTATTGAGAACAGTAGTACTGGATTATGTCTTAAAGTACATTTAATTTCCTGGAACGCAAATATTAAGCCATTAATATTTTGAAGAACTATCGGAGGGTCCCTAAGTAGAGAACTGCAGAATCTGATTCATGCAACGTTTTACATTGATTTTATTCATACAAGTTTTCACTATTCCATATGATATACTTTACTTCAACATAAACGACTTTAAAGGACAAAGATGGTCTTTTTGTTTCTTTTGAAAACATATTCGAATTGCGTCAACTGATAGGCTTCTTTGTTGATGTATCGTAACAACAGTTGTAGAAAGATCTGTTTTTCAACTTTTTTTCCGAACGATTTAAACCTGTGTATTATAAAAGAAAGCCTCTCATAAATAATACATATGCAATACATAAGAAAATGTTGTATTTTATTGAGTTTGATGTTCGACACAACTTGTCTGGAATCTTTGTTTCGCATAACAATCGATGTTCGGGATATTCTTTTAGCAACATCCTGTATACTTCCATAGAGGTTTTTTTTAGGTTATTGATATTTTTAGTCATCAGCAATATGTTGTTTATTTTTTCGTAGTAATAAATGTTCCTTTAAAATTCCCATTCAAAAAGCATAACTGTTAAGTAAAGCTAATTTACGTTATAATTTATCCCGTCATGTTATAAGTAATGCAATCTCCCTCTCCATAATAAACCCCAACTATTACAATAGATCAGTTAACATTTTGAAGTGTAACTTTAATCATGTAAAAGTAACTGCTATCTTTAACTACATGTATTATGGCATTAGATTTTTTTTTAAATACTGCATGCTGTTTTGGTTATTGACTGTTTTGCTTGACTTTAAATTCATATCCATCTTTTTCATGCCCAATTAACTGTCTCGCCATCCTGACAGTTCACCTCATTGATAATTTGTCTACTGAAGTGTCATTCAGAGCAAGTACTTTTAGTTTAATTCATTTCAATCAGAAATTGTCCTTTAGAGAGTGTAGTGTGTTTTTTTCTACCGTTTTCCAATTTATTGTTTCGTATAATTAAATATTTAAACAAAATTGTGTGTACAATACATATATTTTTTAACTCATTGTAACTTATTATTAAGTCATTAGAATTAACATCATAAGTTGTTTGTTTGTCGGCAAGGAAATAAGAATTGTGTTCGAGGAAACTCGTGCTCACTACAAATATGCTTTAATTGGTATTTTAATCAAACGCTCAACGGACAAAAAATATATATTATATTATTAGTATTTTGAATTTCATTAACATACCACACGCTTCTAAACAATAACGGAACATATCCCTTGAGACTTCTGTGTTTTTGCTTGCTATAACGATGATACTGGTGGTTTTCTTCTCACTATCTTAAATAATCTAAATTGTAATAATTATCATGACTTGTAAGTGCGAATTCATTTGTTATAAATGAACAAAAACTTTGACTAAAACGATAGAACTAAAACCATTGACATGTGGAGTCCTCTCTTACCAATCACTAGATTGATATATAGTATTGAAGACGTCATTACAATCAATTCATCGATGGGCTTAGCTCTTGTAGCTGTCAGATTCGTTAGCATCTGTTACTAGTGGAGTTAAACATGCTACCAATAAAATATTTTTCATTCAAGATTTTTACCGACTTAGGATAAAACATATGCGAGTTTTGTTGACATTTTCATACTTTTCTTAAGCATTTTGTCGATGTATGGATTTGTGGAAATAATACGAACTATTTGACTTATTTAATATTCATTAATTGACTGAAATGATGAGAGGGATACTCGTATATTTTTCCTGCTCACTTTGAAAAAAGTAGGTTTTAAGGCTATAGTACATTTTGCATAATACAAAAACGATCAATTGGTTAAGGAATGTTATATAGTTGGCAAATAACTTCAAACAAGTTTTCATTATAATTAAGAAACGTCAAGAAATGATTAAGAAATTCGATTTGAGCTTTATCTACAGGGCATTCATTTGAATTCTGTAAGTAAAGGGACGATAATGCCAACGGTTTGTTTTTGTTAAACTTTCACACTTATTGTAAACTGTTTATCTTATCTCCAGGAAAATTGCTAAGAAGTTAATTTAGAACGGTTGGTTTATAAATGCTATTATTTCTATAAACAAACGATTGGAAGAACTTGGAGATACAAGTATAAATTGATTTATATTGATAAATTGCATATTTGATTGCAATTATATTCTTTTGTTCTTTTGCAGTAACACCGACAATGGCATTGGAAAACGATACAGTATTTAATACGGCACCTATACTTAACACAACGGGTATTGTAAATCTATCCCTTTATTTGGAATTTGTAAATGGATCCACTCAAGAAGATATGAACAAAGCAAAACAAGAAATGGAAACACCGTCGGCTGTTATGTTAAATGTCTTAACTGTTTTATTCTGTGTGATTGGCATCGTTGGAATTTGTGGAAACGTTTTAGTTATTTGTGTTATACTATTAGACAGAAAAATGAGACAATCCGTCACAAATATCTTTATTATGAACCTTGCTATTGCTGATTTTCTTATCATGGCCTTTGGTATACCCGAAATCATCTTATTTAGATTGAATAATGGATGGACATTTGGAATTACCTGGTGTAAAATTAACAGATATATTTTAGTTGTGTCACTCTATACTTCAGTGTTGTCGTTATTATCAGTCTGTGTAGAAAGGTAAGTTTTATGATGATGGATCTGAATCACAAACATTAATGGGGCAAGGCATGTTCTGTTTCATTGTTTCATTCATAAACCTACACATAGCACGGAAAGTCCCATGCTTTTCCAATCTCATTCACAACCTACACAAAGCAAGGAACGTTCCAAATTGTTCCCGTCGTATTCACAAACCTTCAGAGCAAGTAATGCCATAGTCAAATTTCTGAATTGTAAACAAATATCATTCGATCAATATAGAAATTTCGTTCCGCTTCATTTTACAGAAAAAAACATTCAATATTCCGTTTTGAAGCAGAATACTTTGAAAAAGTCGAACATTATACAGCGCAGAATTGTTGAGAAATGTAAATGTAAAAAACTCAAACCGATCTTACAATACGATATCTCAAAATCTGTAATTACTACCTATGGTTTAAAATACATATAGAGATACACTGTTGAAAAAGGCGAATCGCTGACGTTTCAGATAATTTTCTCGCTGACCTTTTCTAAAGACGATTAGATAAAGTAAACTCTGAAAAGGGTAAGGTAATGAAATAGTTACTGTTTATATACAAAGAAAATTGAGCTGTCCTTGTTCGATGATGAAACAATGATCTGGAAAAATATGAAGCACTAGAAATCATTTTGCGATCCTTAGCATTGACTATAATATTCCGTAGATGTCTTTCCTCATCATCATGTTAAAATGCAGTCTTCTTTTATTACAATATCGAGATACATAACAGATATCATTATAAAACTTTTTTAAAATTCTCATTAAGTTTTTGATAGAGTTTTCAAAATATACATAACACGCATAGTCAACAGAAAAAAAAATCATCTATAAAATTAGAAAACAATCTTTTACGAGATAATTAGCGGAAAAAACTTTCTACTGTAATATATTCGGAAATTCAGTTGTTTTACAATAAAAAACAAAAACAAACAAACAAACAAAACAATTCAAACAAACGTTAGGTGGCCCCATTTGTATAGAAGTTAATTAAGACAGTTAAGATAAATAATATTTACTCCGTTGAATACAAATTTCTATAACGATTTAAATATTGTAAAAGAAATCTAGATTTTCTTTTCATTGTTGAAACATCTATGTGAATCCTGACCAGTTAGACCTAATTATGTCAAAATCAAGTTCAATGATTTGTTTAAAAGGATTGTCATCGAAATACTTTCTTGTCATAAATAGGAAAGACTACAGTGTTTATCCTGTGGAATAATCAAACTGCAATTCTCAAAGTATTTTAATAAATTGATAAGAAACACTTTTTATTTACTGTCATTAGATTGTACTTAACACAATAAACAAGCAAGAATGGATGCGTTTATTCAATGGACACACGCCCAGTTTAGTGTAAAAATTACTTTTCAATTTGTTACTATTTACTTTCACTTTGGTATTACAAAGTACATATTTACATCATTAAACCAGCTCATGTGGAAGTATTGGCGGTAACATGTGGCATCGATGATATTGTTTAGTTATTGTGAAATAAAATATATCCTTCAAATATAATTTGAAAAAGTATTTTCAAATGTTGCCTCATTGAACCCTATTCTAAGTAATTAGTAAACATGGCAAACAACTTTCTGGTAAGACAAAATGAAGTTATACGTGTAATTTAGTTCTATTTAGAGACTTGTAAATTTGAGAAATTAAATTGAAAATCTTTCCAAGTCCCTGTTTAAAATGAAATATTGTTTTCTCCTTACAGGTTTGTAGCGATCGTTCATCCAATCAAGGCTCAGATACTTTGCAATCGTCGGAAAAACATTATGGCTGTAGGTGGAATATGGATAATTGCAATTGCATGCGGAACTCCAACAGCATTATTTAATCGAATTGCTTCATCGCCTAACGTTACAAACATGTCATACTGTGTTTCTTTATTCCCGAGTCAAAATTCCTTCGTCATTTTCAAATATTTGGAGTTTTCATTTTACTATTTTATACCAGTGTGCATTCAAATAGTTATGTACTCGATTATAAGCAAACGTTTGTATGTCAGTACTGATGAACTACACACTAAGTTTCAGATGAGAAAAGAAACTAATTCAAGAAAAACAGACCGTACAGCAGAAACAATCAAAGCAAGGAAAGGCGTCGTTAAGATGTTGGTTGCTAGTGTAGTTGTGTACACGCTTTGTTATGCACCGCCTCAGATTTTGTTATTTTACAATACTCTGTCAAATACTTTGTTTCATGAGACATGGTCTTTCCAGGTGTTTGTTACTGTTATAGCGTACATAAATTCAGCTGCAAATCCAGTGTTGTACAGTATTTTCAGCCAAAACTTCAGACGAAATTTTAAGCGTTGTTTGTTTTGTATGTGTCTTACATATTCAAAAGAACCGTACATAAGAGCGAGGTTCACAGATCCTTTTGAATCTCGTGGAATCTCTAGAAAGGTTAGCACAACGAGAACGACTATTTCCAGGCTTTGAATCGTAATATAAATACATTTTAATGTGTCAAAGCACCTTTTTCATGTAGAAACACCTTAATAAAGTGATCGATGAATCACACTGGATTTGTTATGTAGCTAATATAACTAAAATAAACATGAACGGTAAACACATATTGAATGTTTTCTGCATAAATAGTTTGTCATTTACATTGACTAGTGGACAAAGTTGTAGCACATCACATTTTGGATGGTAGAATAATCTAGAAAACAATTTACATTTAATCAGCAAAGTAAAAACCATCATTCTACCTAAAAAGGTGGTGAAGAAAGTTATGGCTCGAAACCTCCGTGTATAGTTAAAACAACACAAATGTGAAAAAAAACTTCAATGTCTAACTTTACTAAACAAAGATACTTTTCATGTGTTGTTTTGTATTAAAAATAAATGTTTTACATTTTCTATGTGTCATTATAAAATAATATAATAAACAATCTATCTACAAAGAAAGATTTGTCAGTAGACCTGCCATGTTGATCAGGTATTATCTATTTGTCCATCTGCTAATCAATTCTGTGGTTTGTTAATTGATTTAAAATGTTTATTAATTTCAGGAAGTCGATGTATTTCAATGTAGCCACGATTGCTACATTTGACATTTAACTTAACAATGCATTGCTGTTTTCTTATGAACTTATATCAATGGATAAAAGTTGTCAGTTTAAAAAGCGATTTTTTTAACACTTTCAATGAGAGAAAGGAGTTTCAGTCTACTAATTCAGCTTTATTATTTTCGTGGGTTAGTCCTACTTTTTTAACCAACTGTATAACGTTTAGTTTTTGATGTAATAATGACCGATCTTTTTCGTCGTCGATTCTTCTAAATTTAACATAATGGCAAATCTGATAGTCAGTAACTACATTTTACTACAAGTATATGAAAGAGTAATCAAGGGAACCAATATTCTATCGGAAATCAAAAGAATGCAATCCAGGAACAAAGACAAGACATGGATAACAGACAAAACATAACAAAGAACATAAAGTAACTAAAATAATACATACAAAGAAACAAAAGTAAATGAGCAACTTGGACTCCACTAAAAATATACGAAAAATTATAAGGCATTATACTGTTTGTACACTTACATATGACTGAATACATTTGTCTTGTATTCAGAAATCAGAAAAAAATCCCAGCGAAAGTCATACATACTCAAAGAACATATGAAAAAGCAATTTAAGTATTTACATGAATATAACATTAAAAGTTGAATGGTCATGATACATGTGTTTGCAATGATATTTTTAAAGTAAAACAATCATAAGCGTGTCAACATGTGAAGGAATTTGAGTACAACAACACTGGACAATAGAACCAGATCTATATTAACAATGGTATCAACTTTTTAATTCACCTGAAGAAACCTTCTAGAACAAATGATACGTGTCTTAATATATTTAACATCATGTGCTTATTAGAAGACTACGATTTAAGACAAAATGGTTTATACTTTGCTTTTTATATGATATAAAAGTTTTAATTGTTGTTGACTATTACACTTGACAGCACACAACAATGAAGTGCGTGAACGCAAATAAATAAAATATATGAACAGTAAATAGAAAACAACAAATTTTACACATTTATAGTAAATATGTAGTATATATGTTGATAGTCAAGATCAAAGTGAAGGATAAAGTATTCAACTGACAATCTTCACTAGTTACAAATAATTTCAGCTGAAAATCCACACTAATTAAAATTAAATGTCATCACAGATAATGATATATTTTTTTAATCATAAAAAAAAAAATAAATTATGAAAGTTTGAAACTACACGTGAAATTGTTGTAATTATTGACGTTATTAATCATTTTTACTGCACCACACCTGGCGGATGCAACGTATAATTATTTAAAACCTTAAAAAATCAAAGGTCTTTTTATCATACCGAGTGAGAAATTTGGGACAATTCATAACTGCAAACTTAGTCACCGTGTTTAATATAATCAAATTGTTGACATGTACTTTCTGTGCAACTACTACTATATCAGGATGTAATCCTAGAAAAAATAAAGGCAATCAGGTTATTTATAAAGTAGGATGTCTTCCTTTGCATTTGGATTGTTTTTTTTCTGTTCTGTGTATTGTCAATCCATTAAGTACAAATTGTTTCCTCACCTGTGATATTTTTACTCATAAATCGATTGTTTAAATCTATTATGATATCTACACAATAGATGATATTGTTGTGAACACATTACAAATGAACTTGTGCAAAGGGGCGCCCACAACATGATTATGAGTGTTATTAGAGTAACAAAACGTTCTTCGTAAACATATTGTTGTCATATTTCTACATTCTTAGAAAAAACATCTCCTGGAAATGAGTGCTCGAAACAATAGCTTTCATTACGTTGACAATAGCGAATAAATTTGATATTTAATCCGTAACTCTAGTTACCTCATTGAAAGATCATATCCTTTAAGAAATAACAGATTCTGATAATAAATAATTGATTATTATTTTAAATGATGCAACAGCCTTTTATAATTCTGCTTTTCATTGTATTTATTGTTTGTTTGTCGTCTTTTTCTTGTTCCCAGGATTTTTTTTAACCCCGTGCAGGTCTGTGTGTCAAAAGAATAGGCCTGCAGCGGCGCTAAGCTTGTAAAAGGCGACTAAATAGTGCTCAGAAACCTAGCCGGGGGCTAGGCGCTCTGCCTACAGAGCACTGGGATGTGTGCCCCAGGTGGTGGAATGGGGTACCTCTGGCGTGTTATTCGCTGGGGTTGTCAGGCTATAATACGGAAAACCTGACCGCAAACCATAGTGGTGCACCGAGTTGGGAAAGATTCCACGTTCCTCGCACGTTAAAAAACCCTGCTGAGGTATTCGATAGGAGTAGGAACCTTTGCGCTCCGCCACAGGAGGCTAAATTGCCCGACCCTACCGAACCCCCCTTTTTCTAGTGGCAACTAAAATTTGTCGACCCTATTGTCATTGTGTCCCATTCCTTGTTTCATTTCATCATCAGTCATGTTCATTTTATCATTCATTTCATGTTCATCACCTGAATATAGCTAAAATATTGCTGCTCGGGTGTTAAACCCCAACAATCAATCAATCAATCATGTCCAAGGATTTTCAATCGGTTATCATACTTATCCATTTAAAGGGTAATGTAATCAAGGGATCCAAGATTATAGTGGTAATCAAAAGAGTGTAATCCAGGGACAAAGACCAGACATGGAAAACAGACATACACAACAAAGAACATAAAGTAACTAAAATCATACATACAAAGTAACAAAAGAAATGAGGAACTCGGACTCCACTAAATACTGGGAGCATAGACCAGGTGCACCAGTAGGGTAAGCGTATTCTGCTTTTCTAGAAACACCCGCCGAGTTGCTCATAAAAAGTCAAGTAAAGAAATTAATTAGGTAACACATACTTGTACGAGTTACGCTTAACTTGGTTTCAGATCATTGAGATTATATTTATTGGTTGTAGTTTCGAAGTCAATGACAACGATATCATCAGAGCACATGTTGTAATTTAGTGCAGCAAATTTCTAAACTCTTTTTTTAAAATTCGGTACCAAAATATCAAATCAGATAAACATAGTGCAGTGAATCACAAAAACAATACCTTCCCTTTCCGTATGTGATTAGATACTTTTGACCTTAACAATCAATAGTGCTCATGATCTTAATAAGAACTACATATGCACCAAAGTGTTCATTATTTTTGAAGGGTGTGTATTCTAGAGTTTTCAAGTTTCGAGTTTGCAAGAATATTAAAAAGAAAACATTAACTGCGATCTTGTCTTTGGCTTGATAAGTTTAATATCGATGGGGCTCAATATCTGGACTTTCACTTTACTAAGTTTGGTCAAAATAATTGAAAGATTGTACAGTGTCTGCAAAAATATCGGAAACTATCGAGGTTTAACTATTTAGAGTGTCCACTAACATATATTATATAATCTAAAGTTATTTCACGATGACCTTGGTCCATACTAACACCCTGACTATCTATATGGTCTTGATATGAACAACCTCTTTACTAAGTTTGTTTAAATAAGATTTATTGTTGTTGATTGTTTAATGTCTAAGTGCAAACAGTTCATGTGCAAACAGAACGGAAAATGCTCTGAAAGATGTTGATTATAGTGTGTTCAATAGCATATTACATAGTTAAATTGTTACTAAGACCTTAAAACTAAAAATTGCTTAAGATTGTAAACCAACACCTGAGAATTTAAGAAAGGGCGCAACGAAAATTCATTCTATTGATCACCGAAACTGTATTGAGATAAACATTTGTTGTATATCTGTTTCATAAATATGTTGCAAATTTCTAAGCTTTATTTGACCAATTCTGTATCAGACTAAACTACGATATTGATAAAGTAATATACATTGCAAAATCTATACTCGTATATTAGAAAATAAAACAAACACATTAGTTTTGGTGGTTTATTTGTCAAAGCCTTTGAGAACTATTCTGCGTAAGAAACCTGCAATGAGTGGCACGTCATTTTGAGAACCTTTCTGTGTAAAGATCAGGCAATGAGTGGCACATCATTTTGAGAACCCTTCTATGTAAGAATCAGGCAATGAGTGGCACATAATTTTGAGAACTATTCTTTGTAAGAATCGGCAATGAGTGACACATCATTTTAGTAATGTTTGCCTTAAATATATGCAGTTACATCTAGAAAACAACAAAAAAAAACTATTCAAATTTATCTGTGACGTAGATATATTTTGACTGCTTATATAGGGAAAAAGTGCGGGATTTTTTTTTACCGCCATCTTTTCATAGTGCATTTCAACTAAACTTGACGAATAAATATTTTAAGGAGACAAGATTTACAAACACCTTCTTGGGGTAATGGAGTTAAAATACTTGGCGATTGCAAAAAATAATAATAATAATAAATAAATAAATAAAAAATAAAATTCTGCGTTTCTTTTCTTTTTGTTCCACACCTTACATTCATTTTGTCTGATTCTTAGACAGATTGGACAAAACTCAACAAGCTGATGATCACCGATTAGAACCCAGTCATTGCAAGCAACCTATAAACTGCTAAGGCAATTCACAGATGGAAGTCCGACATGTTCCAACACTATTTCATTCATTTGAATGCAGAGTCTACCTCTGATGTCTTCCGCCGTTTTAACATCAATTAAATTAGACACCATTTGAAGTCCATGCTCTTATATCATCATCCTATAAAATATATCGGGAAGCAAGCGAACGTTATCATTTTAAATTAGGTAAAAGAACGTTTAGATTTCAGATTGTTGGGGCCACCTTTCTGGAGTCCTTTTTGAATAAGGGCTAACTTAGTTTTTTTACCTATTAAACTCGTGAAACTATCGATGAAATGGCATAATGTAAAGCATACCATCTCTTACAGAAATTTTGTTTTATGGAAAACATTAATTATCGGACTAATAACTGAACACACACACACAAAAAAAAGATTTATTAAAAAAAAATTAAATTATATTATTGTATATCTGTTTCATAAATGTAATGCAAATTTCTGCGTGCGTGAATTGATTTTAAGTGTGTCATTAAGTTTTCATTGACCAATTCTGTAAGAAACCAAACTACGATACTAATGTAATAATATGAATGATTGATTGATTAGTGTTCAACTTCCAAATAGCAACAATTTTAGCTGTATCCGGGCAATGAACATGAAATGGTGATGAAATGAAAATGGGATGGGACACAAAGATAACAGTGTTAAAATTTTGATTGCCACTGGAAACAGGGAGAGGTAGAAGGGTCGGGCAAATTAGCTTCCTGCGGCGGAACCAAGGTTCCTACTCCTGTCGAATACCACAGAAGGGATCTTTAACGTGCGAGGAACGTGGCATCTTTCCAATACGTTACAGCACAAAGGTTTGCGGTCAGGTTTTCCAATTTACGCCCCAATCATGTAGCAAACCATGCAGGGTTACCTCATTCAACCACCTTGGGCACGCAACTTAGTTGATCTGTGGTCAAAGCGTCCTGGTCCCCGGCTAGGGTTCTGAGTGCTATTAAGTCGCCTTCTACGACAAACTTAACTTTAAATATTGGGTAAAACAATTTCCAAGGAGTATTGATAATCAAATTATTTCAAAGAAATGTCAAATATATAGTATCGTCTTTATAGAAAGCACTTTGTCTATCATCGGAATCCGTTTGAGACATTGAGTTACATGCACTCTTTTTGTTTTGTTTTGTTTTTTATATAAAAAATAAACTTCGTACACATCCATTTATCTGATTACTAACAGTTTCCTTCATAGCATAGAAAAGAAAGGATAAAGCATTCGAAAAATTCATTATCCCTAAAACAGCAAAGACTAACACGATTTCTCACCACAATTATCTTAACATCGAAGTATAAAGTTCTCTGGCCAAACAATGTAGCAGTTTATTGTAACAGATGACAAACTTTACCTCTTAAAAAAACAAAATATTGTCATAGGCGGGCGAGTGGTCATGTATGTTAGCGAGCGATTTGTGACGTTTGTTTTTTTTTCAGCTTAGTGTTTGCTATATTTGTTAGTGATAAATTCTAGCTAATTTGCCAATTTTTATAGTTTATTACATATGGTTGATGATATCCAGTTTCTTCATGTAGCGGTAAAATAAACATATATCAACTTAAATATTCAAATAAAATGGACTTTCAATAATAACATTTCATCAGATAAATATTTTCTGGTCCATTTTGCCCCAAAATGCGTCGTGAGCCATTTGTTGATCAAAATAGTTATGCTTTTTAATCCGGTTTATAGAAAATCAATGTTGTGTACGTTCCTTTAAGAATACAATACTTTATTTCAATAAGTTAAAATCGAAATGAAAATAACTTTTTTCATATTGCTCCCCGTATAAATGTACTGTTTCATTGTATAATTTCATACGGAGTTAAAAAAAAAAACAAAAAAACTTTGCAACTAATTTTAGATTTTCCCTATCCGTAAATTCTACTTCCGTATCATAATGTACCGTACCTATGCTTTTACATTATATTGTAAATGTCAGTTCATGAAAGGCTTGGAATAATATGATGCCATTAGTGCACGAGAGCCGTATTTATATGACCAAATGGACTCATATACTGGCTCACGATACCTATTGGGGTGGATAAGTTTATAAATCCACTATAAATCCTGGCTTATGATATGCAAGAAGATTCAGTATAATCTGAATCCAATGATTCGTTTAACGCACCATACTTTAATGATATAAATTAAAAATAGCTTTTTGATTATGAATGACCATAACAATCCTTTCTGAATACTTAGGCAGTATTTTTAAATACCTTAACTTTCGAGATATTTCGCAACATTAACAACATCGGCAATGGCCGCCAAAGTTGAAAACAATCATTTTCTATGGAGGGAAATGGGAGATTTCATATGTTCCTAAAAAGTAGCAGTTATTAAGAAACTTGCAAAGTACTCCAATGATGTTTGGATGATTCATTATGACAGAAGGGCTTATAAAACAATGTAAAGGTAAAAATTCATTAATAATAAAAAATACACTATCAGCTGACAGTATCACTATCAATATGAAATTTGCTAAAGATATTGTGGCTTCAGTATTTTAGCTTTTCAATGGAAGATTGAGATAAAGCATCATATGCTACTACCTTTCATGCCAGATCTCAAGTTCCAGCTATGTTTCCCTAAAACTATGTAGACTGGCAGGAATTTTTTAGTATAATATGAAATATATGATGAAAAGTTGTATCCATGTTCATAGGCTACAACAATATATCAATATGGATAAAAGTAAAATCCCGATATTATGCGCACCCAAAGAAACGGAAGGTATTAGTGGCGGGGAATAATAACAGTATCTTTAATCTTTTTCTCTTATATGACTTACCGCATCATAACACGTGACTGAAAAGGATCTCTTATTTGAGTTTTCAAAATAATGTTTACATTGCGCTACAAATAGCGAGAACCGCCAGGAAGTGACTCAAGAGCGCGTGTGTGCGTGAAAAAAAATTTTTTGAAATGACTCCTCACACAATTATGAGCACAACTTTATGAGGTTCGGTAATCAGAAGTAACAGCAAGGAAATAAAAAAAAAGACTCTAAATGAGATCAATAAGCAAAAATAGATTAAAAATATTCTAGATGAAGCTGCTAGTAAGGGCAAAGCAGAGAATTTAAGAATGCTGAAGCTCATGGTACTCGTTTATATATGCAATACCTACCACATATTAAATACACATTGCATTGAGTAGCTGAATTATTTTATGTCTTATTTCAATTTACCCATCGACTTCACATCAGACCCTACTATAATTCGGTCTTTGTCGTATAGACAAGACCATAAATTTTTTATAGTTTATCAAATTAATATGTGTGAAGAAGATGACGAATTAAAATATTAGACTAACAACCACATGGTAATCAGCAGACTAAGAAGAATTGCGGATTAGAAAATGCCCCTCCCCAATCGACAAATGACAAAGTCTATGTTACTCAAGAAGGCATTCAGATAAGAAAAACAAGATATGAAGTCCACAACGGAGTCATGTGATAAGTAATATATGACATTTTCATAGCATTTAGCGGTTTGAGAAGAGTACAGTTCTATTGTGACAGAGGTTTTGAATGTACAATATGATTATAGAAAAATGATTTAGAAAGCTTGTGTAAATAAGAAAATTTTGATAGTCGGCTCATTTAGCTAAATGTTTGGATGCGATATTGACAGAAACCTTAAATTACTGTATACAAACACAATTCTTATACTCTGTAATTAATTTTCAAATTAATGTTTCCCCTAATTGATCAGCTGTGAAGTAACAGATCTTGGTCACGGTGATTGTTCTTTAAAGATAGAAAAACTTGTCGTAAATTGATTTATTTTCTCAACATAATTGTTATACAATTCTGATTTTTTCCTATCAATTACTGTGACAATTACAGTTACTGGTGCAACTTGAACAAAACAAGTCGTCTTCGTTAGAAGACTCCATTTTTTATTTATGCCTTATTTTGTAATGTCGTTCTTTTTGTATTATTGTCTTCACTTTATAACCGCAAATTAACGGCAGTAATATATGCATATTAGGCCGTTATTGATAAGAATTTGCCAATGAAACACACATTACCGATTTCTGATTTATAGGTTAATCAAAGAGCATCACTTTTTTTACATTTTCTTCCTATGAAATGGAACTCCTCATGTTCTCCGGGGAAATCAGATCTCTCAATTTGTTGTATTCAAATTTATACTTGATCTCAAATTGAATTTATAATATTTGTTATTTTGTGCTTTTATTTTCTATTTCATAGTACTGTTTCATCAGTACACTTTAAATGTTTGACTTTTTGTATTACAATCTGTCGTGCAAAAACAGTTATAACGTATTTATTCTACCTTAAAAATCGTCAATATAACTTTTGGTCACAATGCCAATACTCTTCGTTTGTCAGCGATTGTCCATGATGAAAGGCAATTGCAAATGGTGTTACTTAAGTAGCCAACGAAATTCATACCCATCAGATCGGGCTGTCGCAGGATAAAATATGACAAATGCACCAGCGTATACATTAAATTCAAAATAGTAAATACTTTCAGAGACCCCCAAAAGGTCTTCAACAAATGTAAACACACCTTTAAGTAACCTCTGAAAGCCCCCTCCCCCCAACAACAATAATAATATCCATGGTAGCAGAACGACGACAATTCTTCATATTCAAACTAAAAAGTAACATAATAACTCTAAGACACATGAATGACCAACAGCACCAAACTGAAGACAGGCACACGAAATCTGCAATTGGGTTAAACAAGTATTATTAGGCCTTCTAATATGATGTCTTCATATCGTCAAACAGTGTATGTCGGTACAACCCTACATGTAGCACCTGTGCATTGTCTATTTTCGTTCGCTTTCGCAACACTCATTTATAAACGTTTACGGGACGATTTAACGGCTGAGAGGTTCTAAATCAATTATATTAATACACATATTTAACACATATGATGACATAAATGTACCAACTTATTTCTTAATTAGTCCAACTTATATACGGGGGAGGTTAAACTGAACAGCCGTTATTTTGGCTACGCCAAGGGATTTTTTGTCACAAAAATTACCGTATTTGTCATATTAGAAAAGAAATAATTTCTTCAGGGGGTAGATTTGTACTTATTTTAACATGGGTTTGGCATTTTAACAAAAAAAATATTCATAATCAATAACACGCATATATACATTAAATGCTATATTTATACAATCATAAAGATTCCAACATTTAAAAAAAGACTTGACAAATAATGAACAGTTTACCCTACCGGTGCACCTGGTCCATGCACCCAGTTTTTAGTGGGGTCCGAGTTGCTCATTTACTTTTGTTACTTTGTATGTATGCTTTTAGTTACTTTATGTTCTTTGTTGTGTATGTCTGTTTTCCAAGTCTGGTCTTTGTCCCTGGATTACATTCTTTTGATTACCGCTATAACCTTGGTTCCCTTGATTACTCTTTGAAATGCTGTCGAACGTATCATTCAATAAACTGCGGAAAAGGTTGAAATTAGTTATTTAAATCCAAAGATAATTGAAATAATCTGAATTGAAAAGTATATATTCAATGGTAAAAGCAGTTCCGTGTGCAATGGTAATTTTCTGTAGATGCATAGTCTCATTCTTCTTATTTTCAATCATGACTTATTGACTTATTGACGTGAATAATGATACCATTTAATTTTTTAAAATTAAATTGTTAAAAAGGTAATTAAAATGTAACGTTGTTTGGAAATATCAGACAAACTCCATTGCTTATTTAGGCTTTTTGACACATTTATATACCCCAGGGTTATATTTGCATTTATTACAGCTCAAACATACGTACATTAGAATTGATCTCTTTTGAATACGTAAAAGTATCAATAATGGGATTGAAATATGCATAATATACACAATGCCAACAAATACGTTAAAATACTTTCAAGTTTTTCATATTTCAGTTAGAACTGAATAGGCTTAATGAATTTTTTTTTTAGAGACAAATGACCGGTTATATTCTTTACTGCGAGCCTTTCAGGCGGTCTTGAACCTATTAATTAATAATTTCCCATATTTTCAAATCTAGTTATTCTAGTTAGAAAAATAAATGGTGGAGATACTCAATATTCACCTAAAATACTAAATTGAAATAATGAAAAACAGTTTTTAAGTGTGGAGCCATATATTGTAAACATCATATGATACATATATTGTATAGACCATGTGATACATTGGAATTGAATGTAGAAAATAAATATGAAAAGTCAAACAAAAATGTAGTACACAAAAAAAATTGCAACATATGTTTTCATGCTTTTCATATGTTTAGGACCTCCATGAAAAAATATGTTTTCAATTAAAATATAAATATATGATACTCTCTCATTCAAATATTTATAGGTAAACAAATGTTTCCCAGATTGTTTCAATTATTAATTTGAATTGGAACTAATTATGCAGTTCATGCATTTTAATGGGTAAAAAGTATATTTTCCTAAGCATATGTTTTGAAACAAATGAAAACATAAGTTGCATTTTTTTCTGTGTAGTACATTGTACCACGATATAGCATAGTGCTATAAACTACTGCAATGGAAAGGATGCGTCATTTTTGCAACGTGACTAGAAAAATAGAAAACACCATATACCTTCTCCATTGCCGATGTGGTATGTAGTACGTTGGTGAGAGAGAACAACCTTTCAACAGAGAAGGAATGGCCATCACAGTGACTACAAATGTAAAACAGAAACCTCCCTCTTAGTCTCCATCTGCCGGACACACCAGGAGGATCTCCACAATTCAGAGCTCCCTTTTAATTGCCATCTGCCGGATACACTAGGAGGATCTCCACGACCCAGACTTCCCTTTTAGTCGCCATCTGAGATCTGACGGACACACCCAGGAGGATCTCCACAAATCAGACCTCCTTTGTAGTCGGCATCTGAGATCTGGCGGATCTTCACAACATTGTAATTACGATCATCGATCATAATAACAACTGGTCTTGAAGTAAAAGAGTGTCTCGGGAAAGTGTTTGGATGAAAAATTACAAACGATTCATCCAGATAAAATTAACAAGAAAAAAATAATTCATCGTTGGATTCATCTAGTTACCGGTATTCACTCTTGAAAAAAAATATTTTTATGCCTTTTAAAAAACGAGTCTTTAAACAGATTATGTACCACTAATGAAGGATGTATGAAGCCCCTACAGATCTTAATACGTAAAGATTCATTTATTCGTTAAATATAAATGAACAGACGAACGTACTACAATACTATCGGAACACAATGATACAAATGCAACTAAAATATATCAATAACGTAGTTCACAAAAACAAGTTTAAATGCCTTCGAATGTGATATGTAAAAAAAAATGATTGACAATACAAAGAAAACTGAAATAAACGATATCGATAGAGAGATCAAAGATTAAAATAAACCTGCCAAACTTTCATTATGGTAGTTGTTTCTTATGCGAGTTGTTAATCATCTAATATAATCTAATAATAATCTAATTGCAAGGACTGATTTTTTTGTTATGCCTTCCCAATATATCAAATTAAGTATCAGTTTAAAAAATCTATAACATTCAAAAGCAATATTTCATTTGGTAAGGAATCTGCTCAGTACCACAGCCATATTTCAAAAAGTACTTTGAAATAAAATTCACGAAAATATTAACCATTTGAATAAGATAAATTTCATCATAAAGGTAAAGGAAAAATCTAACAATAAAACTGTAAGGCTATCATACTTTTTATGTTTCAATGCTAATCCAGTCGATATTCAGTGTAGTGCGAGATGTAAATATTTATAATAAGTAATGTTTCTTATAAATATGAAGAAAATGGTAATTTCAAATGCATACAAAATTCACTTTTTATTACTTACTCAGAAAAATTTATAGACTACACAATCAGTCTTAGTTTTCCTTCATGGATTGGGTATTAAAAACACCGTATTTATTTATTGTTCTCAAAGTATGGAACATTATATGATTACCTAGATTCTATATCAGATTTATTTATTTGATTTTCAAAATTAAAACATAAAACAAAACTTGATATTACATAAAAGTGATGATAAAACCATATTTTATACAACTCCTTACTTAAGACTTTAAAGAAAAAAAAATCAAATTGAATAAAAACTGAGACATATTTAACCATTAGCAGAGCATTGTGTCCTAATCTCCTCCCATATTGTATACACGCATTCATTCACTATCGTAACAATAATAACTAATTATACATAGAACAAATCATCTTTCTCTTACATTTATACGGCTGAGAATATTTTCATAAAAAAAAATTAAAAAGTGAAAATTAAAATGTGGAATTAAACAAAACATCCCACTAAACACCATATGAACAACTAAACACATACAACCACTCGGATGACATGGTGAAAACAACTTCCTACATGTCTAAAGAATCATTGAGATAAACGTAGAAGATAGAAGATAAACGTAGAAGATAGAAGATAAAAATACAATTGCCATATTAAATGATAACGACCAAAACTGAGGAAAAACAAGTTCTCTCTTTTTGAACACACAAGGTGACACGGATACTTTTTCTGATCAGTCATTAGTTCCTAAGTTCTTACAAAATATGATATTTATAAAGAAGCTCCGACGGACATACAAGATAAGATATTTATCAATATTATATTGTTAAGGCGGCAAATCATTTACTTCTCCATCCAATGTTTTCTATATCAATATAATGAGCGTAAATATACCTTAAATTTCAAAGATCTAAATGTTTGTCATTCTTTATCGATTAACGTTAAACGGTAAAAGCGTAATTTGCACATTCAAACACAACAGAAAACAAATTAATGTCATCTCTCTGGTCTCAACAAATATTGATATTGAAACAAATATGCAGCAAGACTTACAACACTCGAATGTACAGTAACAACAACTTCTGATCAAAATGTCATTTCGAAAATGATAAACAGATAACCGCAAAGGTAGTGAACTGACAAAATACACTATCTGAGGAAAAGGATACATAGAGAGTAATCATTGAGATAATTAATCACGAAACACGAAATATATAGTTTTATGTATATTAAATTCAGATTTATCGTCATTAAGATATCGGGTAACTAATATTACAACAGGAAATGGGGTCTTAGTCTCAACGTTTCAGGAGACTTGTCCTTTTCAAACAGATTAATCAACAAGGTGATATCAATTGTTACTGTTTTCTATTTATCACGGCATTAGCCATTTTGTACAGACAAATTAATTAACACACCACCATAAAAATATAGCCAACGCCGATCAATAAGACAAGTCTGGTGTCATTTTGAAAAAAAAGAATGTGACTACTTTTGCTGTTGATTTACTGTATTTTGGGGATTGACAGTAAAACCTACGCATAAAACGAATGAAATGTGGAAATAACCTTCTAGTACACCGCAAGGATTCCTTCTTAAATTAAGGAGATTGACTTGGCTATGCTATAAAGTCTTACGGTCGACACCATGCACTTGTTCGTTATTAAAGCATGGGCATCCTTACAAGAAGAACAGATATTCTCACAATGGCATAATTTCCAGCTACCAACTAACCGGCTTAAACACTATACAAGCAACGAGATGCGTTTTTCTTAAACCACAGGAAAACTTACCATATTCTGATTATTATAAAAATCCTGTTTTTTTTCATTAAACAAGTGTGGACTCAGACTCATATTGCCCGAGAGGCAAATATGGACGCAGACTGGTATTGCCCAAAGAGCAAATTTGAACATACATACGTTTTGTCTTGAATGTGTTTGCATTGTCTAGAAAACTCCATTTATTGATAACAATAATTGAATTTTGCGAATGTCGATAAATATCCATTAACATATGTTACTAAACATCTAAATGGGGAACAAATTCCACAGTGGCTTGCCATAACCATAAGACAAGTCATATACATATAACAATGCTTCTTTCTTGAAGGTGTACTTGCATGGATGTGTTGAACTTGATATATCATGTTAAGGATTGACCATTTCACTTTATGTACGTTAGCTTGGTAAAATTCTGGACTCTCATTTTTTCCTGATTAACAGAAACCAACAGTGTGGTATCTGTCAGTTACATGGATGACCCTAATTTGAAAACGATAGGGGTCACAAACTCAAAATTGAATAGGAGCATTTCTGTAGTAGTTAGTAAAATCATATCAAAATTGCATAACAATTGATCAACCATAACTAAAGTCAAAGTGAATATATGCGACGACAACACGGACGCCGCCGACGATGATGCCGCTGTCAGCGCCATGCCAATATACGATCAAAATTTGTTGTTTTACATATATAAGGTCTTTGTTTTTATATCATTCCAAGTTAAACAGTTCTCTATCAAAACTGCAAAACTAACAGTCATATTGCAAAATTACAATACCTGTGAAGGACTTTAAGGCTAAATCCATCGATACTGGATCACATAACATTTCAAAGTAAATATTTCAACTAAATCTTGTATCAAACAATATTATCAACTTCTAAATAGCCAGAAAAAGTTTCTTATACAATAGTACTTGTTTCAGAACCAACATAACGTGTATGTACATTCAGTACTTCACAGTACTGTTATTAACTTTAGAATCATATTTCATTTAATCGTGTAAATCTTCTTCACAATTTAACAAAACTTTTTTACGTGTGTACTATTAATGTCTTGATACTTAAAATTGCACCCTTTTAACAAATTTTAAGTATGAATGTGACTAAATTATATTTTATCGACATGTACAAACTTTACTTTTTTTGGCACGAAGTCATAAACAAAAAATGGTTCAAATAAAAATCATATGAAGAGTTGTCAATACATGCAGTCTGACATATACATATATAGCAAAACTAAAAATCGTTGAAGCTCATCGGGAATGTACTTACATGTACACTGTACTTTTACGTCTACATAATGTCTATATGTATAATGTAGAGTCCCGGAAACATCATGTTACAGTAATGGGCAGGTAATTGGACTACCCACAACTCAACAGATTCCTTAATGCCATGTGTTTTGCAACAAAATAGCTTGCCAGATAACCTCTAGCACTGCTGGAGTAATAAATAGACCATCCTATTAGGCCTGAAAATATCTTATGTTTCCGGTCACTTTACCGACCCTCCTTCAGACTCCCATCCAAAAGGTTTTTGTTTACTCTGGATAGAAAAATAATAATAATGATAAAATCTGCCCATTCTCTTACAGAAAAAAAGTAAAAAATAAAGCCTTAGATGTTTTTTTTCTATCCTAGATGAAAAAACAAAGAGAAATATTGGTTATTATATTTAGATTCGATTGTAAACACACATGCGTGAGAGTGCTCTTTGGTCGTGTATAATACCTTTTGGGATTTGACACATGAATTAAATATTTGTTGTTTTGACCACCACCGTCAAAACAAAAACAAATATATTTCAAGCGCCGAATTTCAAAAGGGATTAGGCCGTGGACTAAGTCTATTATTTTTTGAATATTTGGTTAATTGTATTCTAAGTTAGGTGTCACTATGACTTATTCCTTTTAAAATAAATAAATAAAAAAAATCCCTACCTACCGACTCCGACAAAATTTTAGAACGGTGATAGGAAACATAACATTATTTTTTCGGCCTTGTAGATTTCTCATCAATTGACTGGCGTACACCATTAAGTTGATCTACCTTTCTGTCTTGCATGCACTTGGAAATGTTGGTTTTACCCCCAAAGTATTTTGCTGGGTCAAAGATTCAGCAATTTCTGTGGGCTGTACAATATAAGCCTGCAGATCACAAATTGAATCACTAGGTCACGGATCGACATTAAATCACGTGATAATGCATTTAACATGAACATGGTCACATGACAACTAATTAACCGAATACACCATAACCCACATTCACGGATATGAATATGCCCGGGAACTGTGTGAATGCTTCAATGCTTTACACCGTGTGCGAGATACCCCAAATAACAGCCAAGGGCGTTAAGAAACCCCTCTGCCCGCCATTTATTACAAATACCACATAAGAGTGCAAACCGGGTTTAACAGTATTGAGTATATATGTAAGCACGAAAACGAAAATTAAACCAAG
Source organism: Perna viridis (assembly GCA_037379345.1). Lineage (NCBI taxonomy): Eukaryota > Metazoa > Mollusca > Bivalvia > Mytilida > Mytilidae > Perna > Perna viridis. The sequence goes on from CM074513.1 coordinate 57,600,240, forward strand.
TATAGGAGCAGTCAGCTGATGGTCGGCGTCACTCATATCGTGCAAATGATTGGCTAACACTGTGTTACGAAATATTTTCGGGGATTTAAGTTGTTTATTTCCACAATGACAGTCGAATTATTTTCTCAAAGCAACAATGTCTTAGCTTTATAATGAAGTGTGTAACGGATATACGGAAAAATCATTTTCAAATTTATTATCATAGTGTTATTTAAATATATCGCAACAGTAGAGAATGTTTGTTTTGTTTGTTTGTAGGGGTTTAACGTCCGAGCAGCAATATTTCAGCTATATTCGGGCCATGAACATGAAAGGGATGATAAAATGAACATGAAATGATGATGATGAAATGACGAAAGGGATGGGACACAAGGATAATAGGATCGATAAATTTTGATTGCCACAAGATAAAAGGTCGAGCAATTTAGCCTTCTGTGGCGGAGCGCAAAGGTTCCTACGAATACCACAGCAGGGTTCTTTAACATGCGAGGAACGTGGCATCTTTTCCAACACGGTGCACCGCTATGGTTTGCGGTCAGGTTTTCCGTATTATAGCCTGACAACACCAGCATATAACATGCCAGGGGTACCCCATTCTACCACCTGGGGCACACATCCCAGTTTCTCTGTGGGCAGAGCGCCTAGCCCCGGATAGGTTTCTCAGCACTATTTAGTCGCCTTTTACGACAAGCTGAGTGCTTCTGCAGGGCTATTCTTTTTGACATCTGGACCTTTACGGGACCAGTAGAGAATGAGAGGAAGTTTGAGTTTGAGTTAAGTTTCTTCTCCGATATTCACACGGATTTTGGTATCGCTTTAGTTATACAACTTATTGATGAACCCTGTGATCGTCAAAATTCGGTAGAAGTGATAGCATTTATTACTATATACATCAAAATTTCGTCGTGACGCATTTATTTTAATCAAAAGACATTGAACAAAAAAAAGAAGAAAAACTAGAAATTCTGCGAGTAAGGCTCACAAAGAATACCAAACCACTTACATATATTTATGCTGAGTGAGTTACTGAAGCTCAAACATTTAAATGTTGTGGTGAGAAACCTTTCAAGGACAGAATCAAGTAATATATGGTATGAATATTAAAATTCCAATAATTTTAACATGAGTTCAAAGGTCAAGACCATTAAGAGATCATGAATGTAGCCGACACAAAAGTAAAAAAAGTTACTTCCCAGACACAAATCCATGTTAACAAACCTTTAATTTTGACATTGAGGTCAAGACTCAAAGTAATGCAAATGGGCAAAACACCTTCTCTTGGTGATACACCCATATGCCAAATATGGTATGCCTATGTCAGGGAACAAAGAAGGTATGGCCCGCACTTAATCCTCGTTAAAAAAACCTTTAATTTGTAGTTAGGGAACAAGATCTTTACTCTTCAATATATGCATACCCGTATTTGGCACATGGGTGTATCGCCATTAGAACATGTGAAGATTTCAGTCATTGGTGGTAACAAATATGCCTGAGTAATCGGTGGTAACAAACATGCCTGAGTAATCGGTGGTAACAAACTTGTGTGCATCATTAGTGGTAACAAACTTGTGTGCATCATTAGTGGTAACAAACTAGTCTGAGTAATTATTGGTAACAAACATGTCTGAGTCATTGATGGTAACAAACTAGTCTGAATCATTTGTGGTAATAAACTAGTTTGAGTCATTTGTGGTAACAAACTAATCTGAGTCATTGGTAGTAACAAACTAGTCTGGGTCATTGGTGGTAATAAACTTGTTTGGGTAATTATTGGTAACAAACATGTCTGAGTCATTGATGGTAATAAACATGTCTGAGTCATTGGTGGTAAACTATACTCGACGTCACATACAACACATTTTCGAATTGAAGCTCTACTTTTTAAACCGTCGGGACTTACCGCTAGAGTTGCCTCTCTTTTATTTAATATGAAGATAGTTCGCATATATGCATGACGTGTTAGTACCAACGAGTCGCTTATTAGCTTAAATCATGCGTAACAAATCCTTACGGGAAAATCCCATACTAATATCCGCCATGTTGGTTTCTACGGGACGATTTGTTTACAAACGAAGTTCGTAAGTTTCCGTCGAACACCGGTGACAATCGTCTGCTTGATCAACTTCTCGGTATTGTACGTCGTTCGCGTAAAATAAATCCGAGATATCCGAAATAACGCCGAAATGCATTCTGGGTTTTTCGGTTTTTGGACAAACCATTTAAACATAAACAACATCTCCTAGCAACCCGATCACTGTAAAAAATGGCCGACTTTTTACAATGTAAATATTGGCACCAAGAATTAAAATCTGACCGGAATTTAACGATTCAATGGTTAGGGAGAAGCCGTTTGGCTAAAGGAATGAGCAAGTCATTTAAGACAATTTAAACGAGGTAGGTGTCAATAAAGTCGTAGAAAATATTTTTATTCAAATTTTAACAGTATCTTATTTATGTGACGCCGCGTATAGTCTGAGTCATCGGTGGTAACAATCTATAGAAAAGATTTTATAAAAATTCAGAAAGAAATGTAGATGTGAGAGCGCTGAAACTAGGACAGACACAAATCAGAAATTGAACCTGAAATATCCCAATAAAAAAAGGATTGCATGGTTCCGGGTTAATTTATAACTAAATAATTGAGATACAGATTACAGTTACATTTACACTGAAGTAGTTTCGATGTGCAGATATAACAGTCAACTCTTTATATTTTAATGAAGTATTGTATTACGGAAGGTTATAGTACAAAAATAATTAAAATAATCTTTCACCATAACAACTTTTACAAAAATGTCATTTATTAGACATTCGTTTGCGACGTTCCTGATCCTTTATATACTACCCCTAAATGAGATGACCAAATTTGAAATTTATTCTGACCAAAAGATTGTTACTACTAATACATGTTATTACCATTTGGAATTTTGTAATATCTAATAATTAAATTCTTATTAGAACTGAAAATGAATCCGTGCTTTTGGAAGTATTATCACAACAGTTTGCATCAATATTAATTACGTTTTTGTTCAATGTAAGAATTATCTCTAAGGTTATTAAACATAAATAATGACTTCAATATTGATCTTAACACAAAGCAATATTGAAATAAGAAACTCACTTTCAGCATTTGATAAATATAATTTTTTGCAGCATCTTCAATATTGAGTAAAGAATTCATCGAAGTTCTAATAAATTTACAACCAAACATATTTTATTGGTCACATATTACATGTAACTTCAAACTGATAGCGAGAACAGCCAGAGCCCTACGACAACATGTATTTGCAAGGTTGAGGGTTGTAGAATGTATAGAACATTATCCTTGAGTGGTATATCGACAGGTTACAAGATTACAATAAGTCTTAAATGATTATTTTTTCATTATTTCAGTAAGGCACCGATCATTGTTATACTGGCGGGGGTGGGGTGGGGGGGGGGAGGATGGGGGTGGAAGGGTTGCTGGGATTTTCAATGTTGCTAAATATTTTTTCTACTCTTCTTAAAATTGTTTTATTTATTTTTCAATAGCAAATGAAATACATTTTTTTTCAGGAATATAGCAGATATTTATTTTTTTGCCAGTCAACTCTACGAGAAACAATAAATGGAACATATTATATAGATATCAAAGGAGGGCATATAAAAGTAAAGATTCAGTTCAATCAGATATTTATTCTTGTTAAGACTAAATAAAATAAATTAGTAGATTTGCATCCCCTCCGGCCCCTAAAAATGGCAATCCTTTTTTTTAAAAAATGGGACGAGAATTTCAAAATCATGATTTTTCTTCACGTCAGTTTCTTGTATTTAGGCCTTATAACATACAAATCTTTCAATTCCTGTTTCTTCTCTGAAACTGATGTCGCTATGGATTTAGAACATGTCTAAAATTAGGCTAGCAAACATTTGGTATGGAGTAAAAAATAAAAAATAAAATCCTGCCAACCACCTCATATTGTTGGTTGTCTGTATTCAGCAACTGGACAAGGAACTGCTTCTTTTTTATAAACCATAACAAAGCACGAGAAAGTCTGGGACTCGTGCAGTCAAGTAAGCTTCCCCTGCGATAGCATGAGAAAGTTTGGGACTCGTGTAGTCCGGGAAGCTTCCCCTACGATAGCACAAAAAAGTCGGGGACTCATGCATGCCGGGAAGCTTCCCCTGCGATGGCACAAAAAAAAAAAAAGACTCGTGAAGGGAAGCAGCCCACGTCCCAATCAATTATGAATGGGCAATCTACCTAAGTCTACCCATTCCTTTGCCTTGCGGATTCCACTCTCGACAGTGTTTGGTGATGTTGCTATCTGTGCGTCTTAGTATGTGCCCTACCCATCTCCATTTACGCCTCTTGATGGTCTTAGTAATGGGTTTTGGTTGGTTCGTTCCCATTACTCTGGTAATTTATAAGGCCATCTAATTTGTAGAAGCTGTCTGAGGCATTTGTTTACAAAGACCTGTTGGTCATGTTCGGTTTTCTTCCAAGTCTCCAATCCATACAAAAGAACTGACTTGACATTCGTCTCGTAAATTCTGAGTTTTGTTTTCAGGCTGATGTTTCTGCTCCTGCAGATTAGTCCTAGGATTACAAAAGCTTGTCTGGCTTTTCCAAGTCTCGCCTTGATGTCCTCATCGGCGCCTCAATTCCTTGAAACGACAGTGCTGCCAAGGTAGGTGAAGTTGCTAACGTCTTCAATGGAATCACCATTGAGCATGGTGGCTACTGTGTTGTGTATGTTAACTCTGAGTGACGTGATTTTATTAGTGTTTCTCTCTGGATCAGTTGATTTCGTACAAGACCGATATGTTCAGTTGTATGTGGTGGAATGGTTGGGATAGAAGGCTCACACTATCTGTAAAGTCAACGTCTTCTAGCTTTGTAGTGAGTGACCATTGGATTCCTCTAGGTAGTTACAGCAGTGTTATCATAATCCAGTCTATGACAACTGAGAAGATAAGGAGTGACAGGAAACAACCTTGGCATACTCCTGTATGTACAATGAAGGATGGTGAGAGTGTGGAATTGTGGATGTCTTGGCATTTGGTGTTTTTGCAGAGTCCTTGGATAATCTTTACTATTGGACAGGGATTCGATAGTGTCTTGGTACATATAAAGTGTATTTCTGTCAACTATGTCAAAGTCCACAAAATTGATGTAGAGGGATAATTGCTATTCTGTGGACTGCTCGATGATGATCCGTAACGTGGCAATATGGTCAGTACATGATCGACCGCATCGTAATCCTGCTTACTCATCACGGAGGTGTGTATCTACTGCTGCCATGATTCTTTCCAGAATAAATCATGCTGGGACTTTACTTGGACGTGTAGCTGAATTCCTCTTCTGTTTTGGCAGTTGGTTAGGTTGCCCCTTTTTGGAAGCTTAATTATGTCATCAAAACTCCACTTCTCAGGGATTTCCACATTTTCTTAGATGTTGTCAAACAGCTCATGCAAGATCCTTTACAGCCACGGAGCGGATGTCAAAAGAATAGGCCCACAGCAGCGCTAAGCTTGTCGTCAAAGGCAACTAAGTCTGCTTACAGACCAACTGGGTTGTGTACCCCAGGTGATGGAATCGGGTAACCCTGGCATTTAACATGCTGGGGTTTTCAGGCCATAATACGGGAAATAATAGTGGTGCAACGTATTGGAAAAGATGCCACTTCCTTGCACATTAAATATCCCTTCTTTGGTATTCTACCGGAGTAGGAACCGTTTGGCTCCGCCATACAAGTCTGAATTGCCCAACCCTAAATTGTCGACCCCATTATCCTTGTGTCACGTTCAATTTTTCATTTCATCATCTATTTCACGTTCATCGTCTGGATATAGCTTAAAATATTGCTGCTCGGATGTTAAACCCCAACAATCGATCAATCAATCAAGATGCTGTAGGTGAATTCTAGGTTGATCTTCAAGAACGCAGGTGGAGTTTGGTCCGGTCCTGGTTCTTTTCCAGTCCTGATTCTCCGTGGAGTTTTTATGATTTCATCTTTCGTGATTGTGCCAGTATCAACATTAAGGTCTTCTCCCTCCAGGAGGTGGATCAGGCGCATCTGGTATATCTTCTCCATTTAAAAGTGGTCGTGCATTGTTTATATAAAATTGAAGTTCCACGCGCTCGACTAAAACCACAGACAAAGAAAAGTTTGGAAAAAAAGATCACAGCTTTTGCAATTACGCTGTTTATCGAGATACTATTTTAAGAATATGAAGACCCCAGTAAGGTCTCTTTTTGACAACATAATTTATTATGAATATAATAATTTGGTACTGTGACGACACGAACATCGATTGGTCCGTATCCGCAAATCAAATAACACAACACTAAATACAGCGTTTTGATATAGGATCAGTCTTAACTAATACTGGACATTATTAGAAATTCTAATATGACGTGCTTCAAAGCTCACTAGACCACAGCCATGGTAAAGTGAAAAACACATGACCAACATTTCGTGCAACACATAGTGTGCGTCTATTAAAAATATGAAGAATCTAGTCATATTAGAATCGAAATAAATCACGGAAACTCTATTTATGTCGTTATTTAACACCTCGCTATCGCTCGGGTAATACAATGCGACATAAATGGCCAGCCCATGGTTAAACCATGATAAAATGGAGTTTCCGCGATTTATTTCTTAATTAAACGATAAGGATTGCTTAGTATATTTTACCATGTTTTGCTTGCAAAACGAAGACCTTTAATATTTGTTCATAAACTCTTTGCGCTCAGTCAGAACAATCCTAACAACTCTCATATGTAAAAAAAATATCACAAAAAAAGAAACAACAAAGATAAATAATCCATTTCCCGACTGTTTCATGATTTGTTTTGCATACATCATACAATATTAAACTTATAGGAGACTTTTTGGCAAAAATAAACTCATGAGATTCCATGTCCTCTGGAAAAAAAACATTTCCTAGGCTGCTGAAAAGAAGAAATTTCACACAGTTATCAATATTGATGTGTTCTACTAAATATACCATCTTTATGCCAAGTCTAATATCGTATTTGATATTAACACATGAACGGTTGTAGCCTTGTTTTTTGTTGTTGTTGCTTTTGTCTTACTTTCACTCCTTTAGCTTTTAAGAAGTCTACATCTAAATGCTGCAGGTTGTGCACGCTTACAAAAAATAACATATGACCTTTCATATTGGTACTCTTAATAGAACAAAAATATAAATAAAAAACAAACAAACAAAAACAAAAAGCCGTAAGCACATGTCCGGCTAGATATAAATATGGCGGTTCGACGGCCGATCAAAACGAATTAAAACCGCTCATACTTGACTCATATGCTTATTTTTTCATTTCATAGAATAAAAATTTAATATACAACAAATATTTTTTAACAATTAGTATGGAACAATGAAGCAAAGTATGTACGAAAACTCCATTAAAAAAATCTAATTCTACTTGTTTCATGATGCCTTGGGGCATCACATGGCCGTAGCCAGGTGACGCTTTGAGGCATTATTACATTCTACCACTTGCATTCTTTCTTTTCATTTATCCCAAATGTTCATCCTGTACTTTTGAATAATACATCATCGTTCTGCATTTTTTATTTCGGATTTGATTTTAGCCCTTCCCCCACCCCTAAATATCAAATGGTTGCTGTCTTCTAGTATGTAAAAAAAACCTTTCTCTTCGCGCGACACACATGTCTCATTAAGACAGCGGAGCAACCCAGGTTTGATATCGGATAATGTCCCATAAATAATATGTAAGTAGTGGAATATCATATACACTAGACAAATTACAAAAAAAACGACAACACATAGAATTGAACGCTGGAAAGATCTTGAACTTGGAGAGATAGGTAGGGTCGGGCAATTTAGCCTCTTGTGGCGGACCCCAATGGTTCCTACTCCGCGAGAGTACCACAGAAGGGTTCTTTTACGTACGAGGAACGTGGCATCTTTCCCAACACGTTGCACCAATATGGTTTGCGATCGGGTTTTCCGTATAATGGCCTAACGACCCCAGCATGAAGCATGGCAGGGGTACCCCATTCCACACCTGGGGGCACACAACCCAGTTTGTGGGCTAAGCGCCCTAATCTCCGGCCTGGGTTCTAAGCACTATTTATTCGCTCCTTACGAGAAGCTTACCGCTACTGCGGAACTATCAGGACCCGCACTGGGCCCCCACCGAATGAGACTTCGCTCATAGTAACATGGCGGTGCACCGTGAACAAAAATTGAGCTTCGTCCATTAAAGGCATAGACTTAAATCATATAATATATATTCATATGTCTGTAATGAATCGTAAACGTTGTTTGCTGTTCCCCTTCCCCGCCCCGCCCTGTGGATCCATAATTGGTATTATAAGATACTTTGAACTTTGAGTTAATTGTATCTGCCCCAAAAGTTTGAACTTTCTTTTACATAAAGTGAATTGAATCAAAATGTATATACTACATACTAGTAATGACCACAACACATCAAATTTACTACATAGTTCACCACAATCAAAATGTATATACTACATACTAGTAATGACCACAACACATCAAGCAACAAAAATCCAATAAACCTTGTCGAAGATGCGTCCTCATGGTCTTCTATAATGGAGAAATGTTGTTCATAGCAATATTGAGAAATATTGGATAATGAAGACTCTAAACGTCTGCAAAATGCATTCGACTTATGGACGAAATGCAGCCCCCGAGAAGCTCTAACAACGATGTCTATTATTACGAAATCAATGACTGATTGATTGACTATTGGGGTTTGACGCCAGAGCAGCAATATTTCAACTATATTCAGGCGATGAATATGAAGTAGATGATAAAAATACATGAAATGATGATGAAATGAAAAATGGGATGAGACTCAAGGATAATGGGGCCGACAAATTTTGATTGCTACAAGATAAAAAGGAGGGATGGGTCGGGTCGGGCAATTTACCCTCCTGTGGCGGAGCGCAAAGTTTCTACTCCTATCGAATACCATAGCAGGGTTCATTAACGTGCGAGGAACGTGACATCTTTCCCAACACGGTGCACCACTATGGTTTGCGGTCAGGTTTTCCGTATTATAGCCTGACGACCCCAGCATGTAACACACCAGGGGTAACCCATTCCACCACCTGGGGCACACAACCCAGTTGCTCTGTGGGCAGAGCGCCCTAGCCCCGGCTAGGTTTCTGAGAACTATAAAGTCGCCTTTTACGACAAGCTTAGCGCTGCTGCAGGCCTATTCGTTTGACACCCGGACCCGCACGGGGCTACATATTCAACAAGCCATTACTAAGAGTAATCAGGGGAACTAAGGTTATAGCGGTAATCAAAAGAATGTAATCCAGGGACAAAGTCCAGACATGAAAAACAGACATACACAACAAAGAACATAAAGTAACTAAAATCATACATACAAAGTGACAAAAGCAAATGAACAACTCGGACTCCACTAAAAACTGGGAGCATGGACCAGGTGCACCGGTAGGGTAAGCGTCCTCTGCTTTTCTAGAAACACCCGCCCAGTTGCTCATAAAAAGTCAAGTCCGGGGTTTGACAAACGAGGAAAGGAAAACTATGACCCGTTGAATAAATCAGTTTTCATGGTGCAGTTGGATACTAAGTCAATGCGTTCAAAGGATCTCCTGATTATGACAAGTCGAAAATTGACTCTACCCTCTACAACAATTGACGCATCAAATAAGTGGTAATGAGTGGACATCTCACTGTACAACAATAAATCCTACGAAATTTAGAAGAAATCTGACAAGTGGTTTAAAAAGTTTTTGTAACGTATTAACACAATTACCATGACCCTCTGATGCGCTGCTTTATGGTAAGCAGAACATACAGACATATCTACAGAATTGGTCTTGGACACATAAAAGAAAACGGAACTAAGTATACTTAGTTATAAAAACTAAATATTTTAAAGACAACATACGAATCAAGTCTCTTGTAACTTGTTTCCAAGTATATTCTTGTTTGAGCTGTTTGGAAACAGTTAGCAATCTTTGACATCGTAATTGGCGTGAATCAATGAAAATCGCATTTATTTTGCCAATTCAATAAAATGAATGAGTGTTAAGGTTCACCTAACGTCAACATCTAAAATATTCAGTAATAAAATGTTTTCATTCATAATTTTAATAATACATAAAAATTAGCGCTGAAACATTGCTAAATGCATCTTTATATGTATTTAACACACAAGAACAAGTTAAACTTCTATATAACATTAACAACAAAAGTGTAAACAACATATTTTAGAATAAATCTACTGCTGTCAAAAACAAGTTTTGAAGACTGAAATTCATATAAATGTAGTCCTGTTCCTTAATGTATTAAGCAGTGTAAGCTTGCGAAAATTGCCATTAAATTTAGATGAATTGAGATATTTTATGTCATGATCCATCTAAATACCAACACCAATTAACATAAAATAATAGAATTTTAATTCAAATCTGGCAGTTTGTCACAAATTATTGCCGGTTTACACTGCACTAGATATTTAAGCTACAGCATATTTGCATTTCTGAACAAAAATCTGTTTTGGTAAATCTACATTTATTTTGAAATTTGATGTTTACACATTTGTTGTTAGCAAAATTTGACTATAATGACGTTTTGTGAAGGAAGGAATCATGCATATATATAGAGTACTGTATAAGAAGCATTAAGCAAAGTTTTCATGAACATATTGATTGCATTCTTAACATCTTGAATAAAATTATCCTGACAATCAATGTCCTAGATTTTGACTTTAGCAGAACCTGAAATATACTACATAGCTGTGACTCATCGTTAACCTGGCCAATACAGTATTTACTATTGCCTAACATAATTCTTACGGTGTATCCATCTGCGCCATGAAAACTGATTTGTTTAACGTGTCATAGGTTTCCTTTCCTCTCTTGTCTACCCCGGACTTGACTTTTTATGAACAACTCGGAGGGTGTTTCTAGAAAAGCAGAGGACGCTTACCCTACCGGTGCACCTGATCCATGCTCCCAATATTTAGTGGAGTCCGGGTTGTTCATGTGATTTTGTTACTTTGTATGTATGATTTTAGTTACTTTATGTTCTTTGTTGTGTATGTCTGTTTTACATGTCTGGTCTTTGTCCCTGGATTACATTCTTTTGATTACCGCTATAACCTTGGTTCCCTTGATTACTCTTTGATAAATACAATTTATTCCATATAAAACTTCTGGAAATATAAGATCGGAAAGGCATTACTCTAAACAATTTAAGAAATTGTTATGATGGTCGTGCATTTGTCACGGTTTGTCATTACATACTATAATTAGGCAGATGGTTTTTACTACATACAACTAAAAGCATTGTAAATAACATGCGGAAAACTATAATTATCATATGAACAGTCACGTTCGGAATGAACCTTTGAACTTTATTCATTTTATTCTAGAAATGTCTCCGATTTTTTTAACAGATATGGCATGTTACATGTTGGGTTCGTCAGACGATAATACGGAAAATCTGACCGCAAACCATAGTGGTGCAACGTGTTGGTAAAGATACCACATTCATCGCACGTTAAACAACCCTTCCGTGGTATTATATCGCCTTATGAACCATTGGGCTCCGCCACAGGCGGCTAAATTTCCCCACCCTACCCATCTCTCCTTATTTATCCTTGTGTCTAATCCCATTTTTTATTTCATGTTTATTTTATCACCCATTTCATATTATGTTTATCGCCTGGATATAACTGAACTATTGCTGCTCAGGCGTTTAACCCCAATCATCTTTGGATTTACACTTAGCGATCAATGGAAAAGGAACACTCATGACCAAACTACACGACAAACGCAATGACTTTGCATTCCGTATTGTCAACTTTTCTTTCATGTGTAGCAACATCCCGTCAGCATCTGCGTATGGAGTTTTCATATCAGAACTCACCTTTTATATCGCGCTAGACTTCTTTTAATGAGGCTTCTGGAATAGGGTAATGTTGCTACAGGTCATCACTTCTTAAGTTATTTGGTCATCACGTTTATTTTATCAGGAGAGGAATTTAACGAATGAAAAAAAAATTTAACTTCCATACCCAGATTATTCTTGTAAAAATACAAGAGAATCAGAGGGGAAGTTATATAAGATACAACAATAATTTTACTTTAATGTTGTTCAACACCCCCTATTTGTGAGATGATATTTTTTTTACATTATAATAATAAATCAGGTAGAATTCACTATGATAAACATTTCAGCACATTTTAACTTTGTTAAATTCTGATTGCTGTATATGTGTATGTTGAAATTAGTCCAACCGTATTTATACAGGACTGGTCCTCCATTCTTGTTTTCTTTTGTAAAAGTAATTCCGCTGGAAAGAAAATGAGTTCCATTTAATGATTTGTATATAACATGGCATATTATGCTGAAATTAGTTGGAACTTTGGTATTAAAAATCAGTCACAATGGATTAAAACGGAACTTACAGGGAAATATTTACCAATTATATTGTGATAAATTTTCTAATTTCAGAAGTTTAAGCTGTTTAAATAATAATGATTTTTCAACTAAGCGGTATGGGGAAGTTTGAGATGAATATTGAAGACAATAATTCCTGTCTCTGTCAAAATCAGTCAAAAGTTAATTACGCGATTGAATAGCAGTTGGGCATAGTAGCATTCAAAGCGCAATATAGATGGCAACTTGCGATTATATTAAATGATTATATTTTGTAATGGCAAAAATCTGAGTCTAGATGCTTGGATTCTTTAAAGGATTTTTGTAAGGATTTTTTTTTATAAAATGTAATGACGTTCACACATTATATAATTTGATTCTATTGATCTAAGAGGAACAACTCAATACAGACGTAAAAACCCAAATAACATGAAATATAAGGAGAAATTTTAACGACAAAATGTTTATCTACCTGAATAATAAGTAGTCATTAGTTGAAGAGAGTTGGTGAGAGCAACACGATTACTGTAAACATTGGTTATGTTTTTTTCCGTATATTTACATTATTATAATCTGCTAATACGTATTTCATGTTTAAATATATCATTTACGGTTCTACATTCCTAAAAAAATAAAATCTGATTGTCCGGATAGTCATTCATGGCTTCTTTATCCTTTCTGCAACATCTTTATTGTTACCTTCTCCACTGATTTCGTCGTCTGACCCATACAATTTTGACTGTTCATTGGAGATGTGATAGATAGACAAAAACATCTGTTGCTAGTTTGACCTGCGGAGTCATTTGGGATTGATGTTTTAATTTTGCACCAAATGAAACAAAAAGTTATCATAGAGTGCATGTCCAGTTCAATGGACTATTTGCACAACCAAAGCTCTATTCAGGGGTGTATAATGCGTCAAATAAATGTCTCACGAAACTATATCTTCTTTATTATATTTTCTAAAGAAGGTCTTTACATAGAAATTAAAACACTATATTTTAAAGCAGTTTTTGACTTGATATAGGTTGTGTCCTTATTGTATGACTTTCGATGTACCGTGATTCTCAACCCTGCATTGGAAGAATAAAAATTGATTTTACATACGATGGGGTCATAACTTTTTTTAGGTTTAAACTGTTCTGGAACTGGCATGTCAGTTAATTGCTGATAGTCCTTCGTTCGTATATTTTTGTAATTTATATTCATTTTTTTTTATTTCGTTGTAATAGGGGACTCAGACCCTTTTTTAACTAATTTTTAGGTGTGTTTATATTTTTTTCCACAGTGGCCAGATTCTGAAAGGAGAGTATAGTGATCACGCCAAAGTACTTTAACCCCGCCCCATTTTTGCGTCTGTTCCAAGTCAGGAATTTCTGGCCTCTGTATGTCTTATTTCGTTTTCACTTTTCTTTTCTTTTTTTTTTACTTGAGTATACAGGGCAACTTTTTTGCTGTACCTGCATATAATGATGTTTTGGGGCGAGTAGTAGCCTGCCCTGTGGTATGATAACTTCCTCGTCCTTCATTGAAGACCAATGCGTGGCCTTGGGATGACATTTTCATCCCTGTGAGGTTTTGTCTCTTTGACATATACACCATACCTATTCTTGTTATTATTCTATGGAAATAAAGTTTCTGTGGATAGTCACATCTGTTTTTTTTTCTTAAGCATCTCCGACATTCTGGTCTGCTTGTTCGTGTATGCAAATGCAAAGTCTTCTACCCTCGACTCGTAATCTGCTGCAATGTAAGGTGAGTTTTCCTCAATTATACTTGACTTATACGAAGCTTTCAATTCGGATAACATATCTGACATATATTTCGATGTGTTGCAATAGATGTCACAGCGGTACGAGTTCGAGTCCCACGGAGGTAACGACAAAAAAAAATGCATCGCAAATTTGACAGTTCTAAAATCGTTGGGAATTTTTCAGACCCATCTATAAGTTTACGTTATCTTCCCTGTATCAATTTGATCTGATGGAGCAGTGTAGCGAATAGAGTCGTCGTCACATTCTGGGACGTTTATATTTATAAATTAAATAAACGTCTAAATATGTTTAACATCACCAAAAGATGGTAAAATTTACATTGAATATTTCCAATAACCAATTTTATGCTGAAGAAGGATATCGGTTATCCGAAATATCTTTTGATGATGTCATCAGGCACGCCTATCAAAAGTTCTTGAGATAAGATTACGAAATAATACTTACATTAGATATTGTAAATAAATAGTATTTAATACATGTAGAAGGACATCTCACCGAGGTACCATACAAGAAGAGTAATCAAGGGAACCAAGATTCTAGGGGAAATCAAAAGAATGTAATCCAGGGAAAAGGATCAGACATCGAAAACAGACAACACAACGAAGAACATTAAAAAGACAAAAACAAAACAACAACAAACAAAAAACAAAAACAAAACAAAACAAAACAAAACAAAACAAAAACAAAAACAAAAACGAAATAATACATACAAAGAAACAAAAGAAAATCTGCAACTCGAACTCCCCAAAAACTGAAAGCATAGACTAGGTATACCGCAGTAGGGTAAGCGTCCTCTGCTTTATTAGAAACACCCGCTGAGGTGCTAAAAATGTCATGTACAGGGTAAAAAAATGAGGAAAGGACAAATATGACACGTTGAACAAATCAGTTTTTATGGTGCAGATGGATACACCATAACGATCCACGAGTTCATGATGACGACCATAAAACTTCTAATGTGATGACTTAATCTTGAAGCAACATGACCCTGTTCCAGAAGCCTAGTTGTAAGTTGTCTAGCGCGATACAAAAAGTCTACGTAGTTACGGCAAACTAAGGCAAGACATATGAGTTGTGATATGAAAACTCCATGCGCAGGTACTGAAGGGATTTTGTCAAAGATGAAAGGAAAGTTGACAATACGGAATGCAAAGTCAAGGCGTTTGTCGTATAGTTTGGTCGATAGTTTTCCTTTACCATTGATCTCTAAGCATTTGTTTATTGCCGACCATGCCCATTTTCCCTTTTTCTAGTGGCAATCAAAGTTTGTCGACCCTATTGTCCTTGTGTCCCATCCTTTTTTTTATTTCATGTTCATTTTATCATCCATTTCATGTTCATTTTATCATCCATTTCATGTTCATTGTCTGAATATAGCTGAAATATTGCTGCTCAGACGGTAAACCCCAACAAACAAACAATTTGTACATAGACAGATGTAGTATATGTATTGGTAAACAGGGGTAACTTAAATGAAGATCGATATCCGGAACGTTTCAGTCCCCTGCCGAAATAGGTTCTCTCCTCAGCATAAGCTGGCTGATTTTCAATATACCTTATTTCGCACGAACTTACGGACCTGAAATTGCGAGAAAATAAGTGAAAAAGGGTGCTATTATTTTGACTCTTTATCCACCTCCTCCATGAATGCTTTCATCCTGTGCTAGTGTCTAAGTGCCTGATATTTTATAAAACGTAGTATTTGGCTGTTGGTTTTAGAAAGGCATCCCTGAATTGTACTTATAACTGATAAATTTCCTGAACAGAAAAATATGTATTTTTTATGAAAAACAAAACACTCAAAATTTCTGTGTGCACTACCTCAAAACAGCTTTATTTCAACAAAATGAGATCAATTTTGCAGAATTATGTAAAAATTTATAAAAAGTCTGCGTAGTTACGGTATGACGTATGACATGTGATATGAAAACCATACACAGGTGCTAAAGTGATGTTGCCAAAACGGAATGAGAAATAATTGCGTTTGTCGTATAGTGTGGACTTCAGTTTTCCAACGAATTTTATGTGAAGGTGATGATATGAGGCTGACTTCATAGTGTCTGTAGTATCGTTTATCTCCATTGCGATGTTAAAATCCCCAAAACTAGGATTGTTTAAAGACAGTATGTCATCTATATAGTGGAAACTAAGATCAAAGGATTTGGCTAATCGATGTCCCTTATTTTGGATTAGAACAGCTAAAGAGTCAGCCTCATAAGAGTGAAGGAAAATGTCAGTGAGAAGTTGAGCACAATTTGTTCACACTGGTGATCCAACCGTCTGTTAAAAAATGTGCCCTCAACACTGGGCAAGTATGTTGTCGATAAAAAAATTCCAGCATTTTTACAACATCTTCGGTACATTTGGAGGATGATTTTGAATCGTATTTTTACAAAGTATGAGGACTCTCCTCCAAGTATTTGTATATAGGTGTACAGTCTTTTTCGAGTTAGGACGATGCATAATGCTTGTGAGTCGGGATGTTAACTGAGTATGGGGAGTGTTATAAAGGGTTGAAAAATCATAGGTCTGGACCCTTTCATATTCTGGCTCTAATCATATGGCAATATTTTACTATGTTATTCTCACTTTGGTCGCATTTTTAAGCAGTTCTGTGCATGTACCCTCTCTAGACCTGACTTAGTCATTATTTAACCAGGATTTGTCTTTCTTTCGACAGCATATCGCTTTATATCAACTTGATTGAATCATTGCTTCAAAGCGAGAAAAATACACTGATGAAAAGAATTCCAAATGACGCCTGGATGACAAATGCATTTAAACATCCGGTTAGACTTAGAAGTTGACTTATCTATATTTAGAATTGGTCTTGGAAAATTTCCAGACACAAGTGAAATGCAGTACGACATTATGGTCAAATCTGATCCTTTTAACAAGAATCAAGGCGGCAAAAATGGCCTTATCGTGGATTCATTTAAAGCTAAAGTGAAACTTATTCCTTACAGGTTTAGAAAAAAAGATACTGCGAAGGTTGATCATTTGTCAAGAAAATATGTGAATCAATGTCGTGTGGTCATTTAGAAAACAAAATCGATAAAAGATAAACCAAATCATTTATGAATGTATTATCTTGTAAGTGACCAGAAATCACAGTAAATGTACAGCAGCAATGTCCTAGTCTGATTAAGAATTAATAGCTTAAGAAAACATTATAACTATTATTACTAAAAAAACATAATAACGGTTTACTGTACTAAAAAAGAAAGACGAAAAATCAATTGTCACCAAGATTGATAAATGCATCCGCAATCCACTTAGGTACAAGGTTAATAAACTACCATTAACGTTGCGGTCAACAAAGGGCTACATGTTCCGTTTTTTTATGACCGACAAGTTGGCAAAATAAAATCATATCTCTAATAATGATATACCCTGAATATGTTTTGTAGACCATGTGACAATTAATTATCATACCATATAAAAAGGCGTGGTTTAATGGTTTATCTGCAACATGTTGATTGTGTTTGACGTATTAACATAATATTAAAGAAGAGAAAACATAACCTTGTATATATTTTTATTGCTGTATTCCATCTACTAATATTCCTTTTTATTATGGGTACATGTAACAATGCATTTCAAGAAACAGCTATATTTTATTGTAGACATGTTTCAAATAGCTCTTCTTGTCTTTCATCTTTTTATTGCATATTGTATTTAAAATATGTAAGTGATCGGTTTGTGTAGTATACGAGATTTGGCAACGGTTCGACACCTTTCTATACTGAGTACTGAAAAGAAAACCAAAAAAAAAAAAACCCAAAACACCAACTTTGTTTTAATTGAGCCGTCAGTACAATACTTAAGTGTGTAATGAGGTTTAAGTCTGGTTGTCAAGGTTCCAACGACCTGCCGTTTTCACAATAAAAACGTAATGATGATACATTGTTTCTGATAGCTAAAATATATGGATCTTTTTTTAAAGAATCAGTAAATCGGTATTTTACTTTACAAGTTGGCATGGTGATGGATTAGATTCACTAAAAAGTGCCAGAAAGGAAAAGGAACCATTTATCACCTACAAATCTTTTTGTTAATAGAAAACCAGATATTGTATTCCTGTTGCATTTTAACCGATGTCGTTTGTTTTAATAAACCTGTCAATTATGCATACTAGTACTAATACAGAGATAAATCATGTATTCTTTAAATGTCGAGTTTAAAGTATTTGTTCTACAATACTATAAAATTTATTTTGTTAATGCAAATAGTTACTAAATATTATTCCGTTTTTAACACTTCCAAATGAAATCTGAGAAAACCACAGTATGTCAGTAGTTGTTATATGTTGTTATATACAACATGCAAATGAACATAAGTAAATGGGCATGCAAATGAAAGTATGTAAGCAAACAAATGTCACAGTTCACACACAGTAAACAAACTAAAAATTGGTGTAGTAAAATCTAATAGATTATTCAATCATCATCTCTCACCATCGCTCCTACGGTACACCATAATCGATGGTCAAGATCTAGGACGCAACGATTCCTGTAGACTTTCAATATAAATTCATAGTAAATTTCACCATTTCACAACATATTCATTTCTGATTCTTATGGCACACTATAATTTTCATTTCTCATATAAATCAACCCAATTTATCATTCAAATTGACCAATACACACTTTTCGGCCAATATAAATTTCAGAAATAATTAACACAATTCTTGTGCTGAACGTCCACACAATATTTCAACATTTCACTATATACACCGACGGAAAACTAAATTCAGCAAATTTCACTGTGTAACAAATGGAAGTGTAGAATATATTAATGCAATATCCCAGCTAAATTAACACCAACTATCGCTGACTATAAATATTACACCATCCGCTAAATTACGGAAATATGGGTCGTTGTTCACCGTACAAAACTGACATTAACATACGGTATTTCGGTAGATATGTGTCAAAAACTAGAACGATAGCATATGACAATATTTACGTTGTTTCCTTCAAAACGGAGCACAAAACTGGATAGTACCATTAACCCCTGAAACAAATAAATTAACCCAAAAAAATTAAATGTTCACTCAAAAATGGAATTTAAACGATAAACTGACCCGCCACGTGAGAATTTAAACTAAAGGCCTGTCCGACACGCCATACAACGACAGAAATATCTACACGGTCACAAACAGAAATAAAACGCTTACCTGAGCAGATTCAACATATTTTCCTGTGAAACGTTATGTCCTGAACTGACAATTCTGAGACCTCACCAAATATGTGAATTGCAAACTTGGACACAACACGTCCAGTCACTTCAAAATCTAAATGTGCTCTGCCTAACCGCTTTACCTGTATAAATCACCCGTGCTTATACGCACCTGTTTGGCGGGAAAATCATTGAGCGAGTATTACTTACCTTAAAAAAAATGCCAAGATATTTGTGAACTACATCATCTATTTCAAACTATGGGCAAAATAATAAATTAGTAAATGGAAAAAATGAAAATAATATAATGAAGTTCGTTACATATGTCCCCCTTCAGAAGACTAAACAAGGTTTTAGTCCAGCCAACACCAACGAACCATCAAATATAGAAAGCACTGTCACAAAATGAACATATATATAAAATATACAACAGATACTTAAATAACTGCTCAGGGGCTATACATCATTACACCTAGAAAGCGCATCTGCAGCAAGATTCTGTTTTTCTGAAACATGACAAATAGTAAATCTATATTCCTGTAAAAATAAACTCCATCGAAGTAAACGCTGGTTGCTGGATTTCATCCTGTCAAGCCACTGTAAAGAGCATGATCACTGAAAATAGTAAATTCTCTACCTTCTAAATATACCTTCAAAGTTTTTACCGCCCAAACAATTGCATAGCACTCTTTTTTGATGACAGCATAATTACACTCTGCACCACTGAGTTTTTTGCTGATAAACATCACCGGACGTCTCCCATCCTCAAATTCCTGCTCTAAAACAGCGCCCAGACCGTACTGTGAAGCGTCTGTCTGCAAAATAAATTTCCTTTTGAAATCAAGACTTCTCAAAACAGAATTAGTACAAATTTCCTTTTTCAATGCATCAAAAGCCTTCTGATGTATGTCCGACCATTTGACCTTGTTAGGTACATTTTTCTTTGTCAAATCTGTTAATGGCAAAGATATTTCAGCACATCTAGAAATGAATTTCCTATAAAATCCTATCACACATAAGAAGGATCTTACGCCTTTCTTTGTCTTTGGGACAGGAAAATTCATGATAGCTGAAACCTTGTCTTGAACAGGTTTGATAGTACCATTGTAACCCCTGAAACAAATAAATTAACCCAAAATAATTAAATGTTCACTCAAAAATGGAATTTAAACGATAAACTGACCCGCCACGTGAGAATTTAAACTAAAGGCCTGTCCGACACGCCATACAACGACAGAAATATCTACACGGTCACAAACAGAAATAAAACGCTTACCTGAGCAGATTCAACATATTTTCCTGTGAAACTCCATGTCCTGAACTGACAATTCTGAGACCTCACCAAGTATGTGAATTGCAAACTTGGACACAACACGTCCAGTCACTTCAAAATCTAAATGTGCTCTGCCTAACCGCTTTACCTGTATAAATCACCCGTGCTTATACGCACCTGTTTGGCGGGAAAATCATTGAGCGAGTATTACTTACCTTAAAAAAAATGCCAAGATATTTGTGAACTACATCATCTATTTCAAACTATGGGCAAAATAATAAATTAGTAAATGGAAAAAATGAAAATGATATAATGAAGTTCGTTACATACACATATCAAGTATACAATGAGTTTAAGTAAGAACTTATGGACAGTAAATGAGGTCTAATTTAAAGAGTAATCAAGGAAACCAAGATTATAGCGGTAATCAAAAGAATGTTATCCAGGGACAAAGACCAGACATGGAAAACAGACATATACAACAAAGAACATAAAGTAACTAAAATCATACATACAAAATAACAAAAGCAATAATTAATAATTGCCCATGTTTTCATTCATACGTATAAGACGTTATATAATTTTTGGAAGTCTTTGTGGCAGCTAAGGCCAAAAAGAAAAAAAAATATAGGTATTATTTATATCCTCTTCATCTATCGATTCATTTACAAAATTTGTTTAGAAAAAAATTCCATGGAAACCTAGCATAAACACCACTATCTTGTACTTTCAAAACTTTACATTCAACAGCAATACAGTAAAGGTGAACTTTTTTATTAGCTACAATACAATTCACTAACAATATTGTTCAATGATTTAAAAATGCAAATTAGATTTCTTTCTTTCTATGCATGAAAGTCATTTGTTGTTATTGAATACTTCACTCCTGGTGCGTTTATCCAAATTAAATGCCAAATTGCTTATAAATTTCATCAAACTTCGATGCGACAAAAGTTTTTTCAACTTGAATTGTACTTTGACTAACAGCTTGACGTCCTGACAGCTTCCTTGTTGATTACCACCCATTTAAATTGTATGCAGGAACAATAACATACAATTTAAGAGGAGTAAACTGAAATAAATAAAATAATAGAATTAGTCAATCATAATCCAAGACCAGTTTCATCATTGCATAATTTAATTTGATATATATATCTTTTTATATCTTTACGCTGAGGTATAATGATAGTTTATTGCATTGTAAGCATTAATAATTCCATCATTCATGTTATGCAATGATGTTAAAGAAAGAGGCGAGAATTCTTTGAGGAAAACATTTTAAAAAACGTTAAGTAATTAAATATTTTTAATTAAAATTATAGCACCTTTGTCTTATGAAATAAGCATGTCATATTGATCATTTTTGGGGTAAAATCAACATTAAACAATGCCCCTATTCTCTGGTTTATGTATTCTCCGTTTGCAAGTCCGATTTGATGATATAATATGTCTCTAAGAGTAATCAAGGGAACCAAGGTTTTAGGTTAATCAAAAGAATGTAATACAGGGACAAAGACCAGACATGGAAAACAGGCATACACAACAAAGAACATAAAGTAACTAAAATCATACATACAAAGTAACAAAAGCAAATGAGCAACTCGGACCATGGACCAGGTAGGGTAAGGGTCCTCTGTTTTCCAGAAACACGCGCCGAGTTGCTCATAAAAAGTCAAGTCCGTGGTAAACAAACGAGAAAAGGAAAACTATGACCCGTTGAATGAATCAGTTTTCATTGTGTAGATGGAAATACCATAACTAAAGATCTTCATCATCAATGCATGGTACGCCTGTCCTGATGTTTGACTGATGATTGACTGATGTTGATCAAGAAAATGGCTCAATAAGACCAATTCCCTGTCCCCTTTAAAATACGCGCCGACAATATTAATGGGTCTTAATAAGAGTCAAGACAGAAAATACCACATTGGCGAGACGTGATATTCTGTCGATTTTCTCTTTATCAATGACGACACAGTCGATTTGATGTAACGCTGTCATTTTATATTGCCAATATATTTTGATATCATGGCATTCAGTAATCTAAGATAGGAGGAATCGACATTTTGAACAATGAATAACGATAAAGATAGGAGGAATCGACATTTTGAACAATGAATAACGATAAAGTTGCCGATGAAGAAGGTTTTGATTTAACATGGTAAACAAGTAGAGAAATAATTAAATTCTTGGACAAAAACCAATATCTTGAAGGGGAACTAAAATTAAAAATTAAATCGGAAAAGCTTATATCAATGAAATAAACAGTTCACGAAAGCCTTATATACATTGCCCATAAATTTTGGAATTCGAGTTCAGCAACGTAAAAATCGAAATTTCTATAAATCAAAAAAGGAACTGACATCAACAGAAATCAAATATGCACTTTGCAACAATGGCGTGTACAACGTATAAACAAACGTTTGGTTCCTACACAGTTTGACATTGGGGTATTAACAGAAATTAACAAAAAATGCTATTGAGCGCTATTTGATGGGTAAATAAAATGTTAAAAATATACAAATAACACATTTGAAGTATTTAGCGCAATGACATTCTATCGTAAAACGAATTACGTTTTTAGGTCTTTTAAAATCACATGTATAGATACAATAACAAAAAATAAGTTATAAACGTGACTATACTTAACAGCGCATGTGTGGAAAGGATGGTTGCTGTGATCCATTGGGAGAGAAATTACAAATGTATAAGAAGTATCACGTTTTGTGTCCACTTGTCAATGTATGTAAGTTCAATTCATCAGTTATAAAGGTTTGATATACATTTAACTACAGTTATACAATTATATCCAATAAACAATAACTGTGAAAAAATAACGGCTTACAAACGTAAATGTTCCATGTAGACAATGAAGGTGGCAAGATAAGCTCCATGAATAAAACATGAGTTGAATAAAAACTATTAAACATCTTTTGTGATGACTGAATATTTTAAGGGTAAATAAAAAGGTATGGAATCAGGAAAAGTCAAGTGTTGATACATTTTAAAAGTCAAGTCACTTCATGCGAATAAACCTACTGTACCGATGTTTAATATGGTCAATAGATTACCTTGTAGGCGACATGTTGGATTTTCCCAATATCCAAGGAAACGGGTTTCAAAGCAACTCCGTAGATGCAGGTATGTCGAAATGGTGTCAATAAAATGACTAAATCACTTAGCCTCAACGGCTTTTTTCAGTAACAGGTCAAGAACTCGTGTTATTTTGCTTTTGCTGTCATTATAAACAGAAGAGTAAATTCATTTTTGACGCCTTTTGAAGCTCTTTATTATTTTATTTTCATTCATTTATCATCACATTCTCTGTATTGTTGTTACTTCTTTGAACTTTTAAGACCCTGAGGAATGTGAGTACAAACAATGAAATTTATATATCACATACCTACACAATAGTGATAACTATTAATTGCAACGTTTCCAAAGAATTAAATGTATGTACCAGTACAAAATATGAAAGACAACAGTTTAAAATTCTAGTTAATAACCGACAATATTATTTTACAAAATTTCGCAACTTTTATTTAAGTATTATAATCATCAATGTTAAATAATGAATAAAACTTTACGGCATTAGGTTTCATCATATAAACACGCAAAAATCGAATTTTTCTTCATAAAAAAATTTAGCGAAATTTGTCACCAATACTATTCTGTATTACAGATATCACAAATACGATCGTCTCTTTTTACTCCCCAAAATCGGTCTTGCTCAACTTGCAATCTGTGATCCAAACTTCTGTAATTACAACAAGCCTTTCTGAAGTCGAAAGGCAGATCAATTAAATATTTTGTCTTCAAAATTATGACTGCATTTAAATACTTTAGATTTCAAAACATTAACATTATCTACAACTTTCTAACACTGTTTGAACTGATCACATAAATTTTGTTTAACAATTCAAGACAATGCCAAATTATGTTGTATAATTTCTGATAAACCAATTCAGAGAGACCACTAGAACTCAGGATATTTTCTTTACATAATAAAAATTATGTAAAATGAATTTAAAAATAGTAATCAAGGGAACCACTAAGTAACTAAAATCATACATACAAAAGCAAATGAGCAACTCGGAGCATGGACCAGGTGCACCGGTAGGGTAAGCGTCCTCTGCTTTTCTGGAAACACCCACTCATAAAGTTGCTCATAAAACGTCAAGTCCGGGGTAGACGAAAAAATGTCATATATGCATGTTATACAAAAATTTATACAATATAGCACAAATTTTGTCCTTATAGTTACAAATTATCCTTTACCAAAAGCTATCATTCTACTTTTTATAGCAGTACTAATTAGAAATCTACCTAACTCTCCATACAAATTACATTTTTTGTACTCTTTTTAATCCAAGTATTTGTTCGTAAATTGTACACAAAAATATCCGAAAATATTATTATTGAAACCTCTTACTTCCCAACCATAAAGTAACATTGGGACTACCATAGCGTCCAAAAGGTCTACCTGTATGTCAATAGGTAAATTACGTTTTGTACTTTTCCATAAAATGCTATCTTGGTTACATAACTTAGACTTATTTAAAAGAAAAAGATCCATTTGACATAAATACAGTTCCTAGGGAATGTAAAGTCATCTACAATATCAAGAACTTCACTGTTGAAAGTATATTGTTTATATTTCATTTTCTTTCATGAAAAAATACAGTTTTAGTTTTGGAAGCATACTCGTCTCATTTCCAGGATTTTAATATAGGTACATAGCATTTAATACAGTTTGAAGCTCATTTTGAGATTCTGCTAAAATAACTGTGATATAAGCATACAGTAAGAAGTCATCATATACATGAGAAATGAATAATACAAGATCATTTAAAAAAAAATACCAACATTACTATGGAAACTATCTGATAGTTCAACACCTTTAACACAAGATCACATACTATGAGTAATCTTAGACATTTTTAAATTCATACAAGTTAATAACAATGTGTGCCATAATGTTAATCAACCTACAGTAAAAGCTTTGCGATAGTCAATGGGTGCACAGTGTAAAGTTTTATTTTATCTACTATATAGGTCAATCATATTGACTATACGGTCCCATGTACTGTTGTGTTTTCTAAAACCTACTTGTTCCTCACATAAAACAGTTTAATTTGTAAGTAGCAAGTAAGTCTGTTATTTAAAACAATAATAAAAAACTTACCAAAAACAGCTTAAAATTGATATACATGTGCTTATGTAATTATAATGACTACATGAATCACCTTTATTATTATATAATCGAATAATAATATCTACTGACCAAGAATCAGGAATAATACCAGAATAAAAGATAACATTTAAAAGTTAGGGAAAAACTTGCAATAATTTGTCGCATGAAAGCTTTAGACATTCATTTAATATCATATCAGTACGACATGCCTTATTATTTGTTACAGATTTTACGGCATCAATTAACTAATTGTTTTTAGTAATAACACTTCAGCATCAATGTTCAGTATTTATATTTTTAAAATAATTTCGATCAATATTTTCAGCAATATCATTTACTGTTATCAATTTCTTGAAATATCCAAGAAACATTCTAGAGGAACATTGTTTACATTTTTTTCTATTCTCATCATTATTACATGCTTTATTTATTAATGTACAATAAGACTTTGAATCATTTCGTCGAAGACTTCTAATTGTTTTATATAGTTTTACTTATAAACATAGTATTGCATTCTAAGTACCTTCTTATTTCACTGAACTAGATTTGTTAGACTTTGAGCGTTACGAATTGCATGTACACCATACCTTTTCTCGTTATATATTTCAAAAATTACTATACCAGTAAACAATATGGTAAAATTCAATATTCATTAGTTGATGATTCTTTACATACGATCGCCCCTTTTTTGTTTATCCTGTCCAACTCATTAGTACGCATTTTTCAACAAACGGTCGGCATTCCAATGGAAACAAATTGTGCCCCTCTACTTGCTGACCTATTCCTTCACTCTTATGATGCTGACTTTATATAGCTGATCTGATCCGAAAGGAAGAATATCGTTTAGCTAGATCCTTTAATCTCAGTTTTCCGCTATATAGAGGACGTATTATCTTTAAACAATTCTAATTTCGGGAATTTGATACATCGCATCTACTCCAAAGAAATTGAGATAAAGGATACTACAGACACTATGGGGTCAGCCTCATATCCTGACCAACACATAGAAATAGATGGTACAGGAAAATAACGACCAAACTTTACGACAAACTAGATGATTTTCATTCAAAATTGTCAACTTTCCTTTCATCTGTGGCAACATCCCTTCAGCACCTGCGTATAGAGTGTTTTTATCACAGCTCATACGATATGCCAGTGTTTGCCGAAATTACGCAGACTTTTTGTATCGGGCTAGAATTCTAACAAATAGGCTTCTGGAACAGGATTATGTTGCTGCAGCAGGTCCGGGTGTCAAAAGAATCGACCTGCAGCAGCGCTAAGCTTGTCGTAAAAGGCGACTTAATAGTGCTCAGAACCCTAGCCGGGGGCTAGAGCGCTCTGCTCACAGAGCAACTGGGATGTGTGTCCCAGGTGGTGGAATGGGGTACCCCTGGCGTGTTACATGCTGGGGTTGTCAGGCTATAATACAGAAAACCTGACCGCAAACCATAGTGGTGCACCGTCTTGGGAAAGATGCCACGTTCCCCGAACGTTAAAGAACCCTACTGTGGTATTCTCCAGGAGTAGGAACCACAAGGCTCCGCCACAGGAGGCTAAATTGCCCGACCCTACCCACCTCTCCCTATTTCCAGTGGCAATCAAAATTTGTCGACCCCATTGTCTTTGTGTCCCATCCCTTTTTCATTTCATCATTATTTCATGTTCATTTTTATCATCAATTTCATGTTCATCGTCTGAATATAGCTGAAATATTGCTGCTCGGACGTTAAACCCCAACAAACAAACAAAGCTACAAGATTGAAGTTATCACTACGGAAGTTTTATGGTCGTCATCATGAACTCGTGGATCGTTATAGTGAATCCATGTGCGCCATGAAAACTGATTTGTTCAAAGTGTCATAGTTTTCCTTTCCTATTTCGTCTACCACGGACTTTTTATGAGCAACTCGGCGGGTATTTCTAGAAAAGCAGAGGACGCTTACCTTACCGGTGCACCTGGTCCATGCTCCCAGTGTTTAGTAGAGTCCGAGTTGCTCATTTGCTTTTGTTACTTTGTATGTATGATTTTAGTTAATTCATGTTCTTGGTTGTGTGTTCTTTGTTGTGTATGTCTGTTTTTCATGTGTGGTCTTTGTCCCTGGATTACATTCTTGTGATTACCGCTAGAATCTTGGTTCCCTTGATTACTCTTATTAACAATTTTAAGTGTTTACACAATTGTAATTACCATACTTATTGACAAGTCCAGCATAGTTGTAACGATTACAATCAATACATAACCTACCAAAATTTGAAAAGTCAGTCAAAATCTTGTCTATTGATATCATCACATGCATAATCGTAATAATTTAGTACCAAAAAAGCACACTTTATAGTCCTTTTCTGTAATGTGCTTCACCATATCTTGTATTACATCAAAAAAAGTTTATATCACTATAGTCACTATTTGCAGGTGGAATATAAATTGAACGAAATAAAATAGGATAATAGAAAATATATCTTTATCTACAAACCATAAAGCATTACCAGAATAACTTTTCAATACTTCAATGTATTAAAAAAACATTTTCAACAAATACAATAATGCCACCACAATTTCTTTTGGTACCTTTTCTATTTAAAGGTTGGAGATGGAAACAATTGCAATTAATCATATTCATCGAGCTTGCATTCGCTAAAACACAATATATCATAAGATATTGTCAGTTTTCTTCCCTATAATGCTTTAAATTTCTACCGCACACATTTAACTAAGAAACTTTTCACGAATGAAATTGACAATTATCCACTGAATGTTGCAAAAAGAACGAATCATCACATGTGTAAACAACTGGGGACTAGTTGTTCAACTATGAAAGTATAAGAACGGAAAAAGTCAACCAAATAATAAAAAGGAGTGGGCATTCCACTATTTTCAAGAGTAATCAAGGAAACCAAGATTATAGCGATAATTAAAAGAATGTAATCCAGGGACAAAGACCAGACATGGAAAACAGACATACACAACAAAGAACATAAAGTAACTAAAATCATACATACAAAGTAACAAAAACAAATGAGCAACTCGGACTACACTAAAACTGGGAGCATGGACAAAAAAAAATAAAATAAGGTATAATCATCTTCATACATTTTTCAGTCGCTTTTTAACTTTAAAAGAAATCAAACGATATAATTATAACAAAACTTGGTTCAGATAATTTTGTAGCACAACATTACTGAGATAATGCTGCTTAAAACAATGACGCATTGATATGAAGTCGTCAAGATGTCTGAACTGCTATATTTACAATGATTAAACTACAACAATGTTAGAATTGATGCAATTCCTTTATCTTGTTAAAATTCTACTTGCTTAAAAGAATAGAAATCGTCTTTGGTTATGGTCATTTTTTTATTTTGATATATCTGAATTGTCCCATTGTACATGCTTCGGAATATTTTGCAAACACTTTGGTTAACCCTTCTTTGTGTCTTGAATATTGTTCAAACAATGAAAAAGTTGGAGACGATGTACCTGGTCCATGCTTCCAGTTTAATGGAGTCCGAGTTGCCCATTTGCTTTTGTTATTTTGTTTGTATGATTTTAGTTTTTTAATGTTTTTGTTGTGTATGTCTGTTTTCCGTGTTTGGTCTTTGTCCCTGGATTATTTTTTTTGATTTCCGCTATAATCTTGGTTCCCTTGATTAATCTTCCAATGTATATAAAAGTTACTGAAACATTTTTACGCAATAAAAAAATATGTCATTTTCTTTAATTCTTGTCTTCAGAAAAGTGTTACAAGCGGGCGGATTACTACTGAATAAGGTGACGAGGTCAGAGTATATTCTTGTGTTGGAGTGGGGTAGAACAAATAAATGTCCATGTTCCATACACCATACACGTGTAACACTGCTTTTCGAGCAATCGTTTTTGTGTGTGTTAATTATAGATATTATTGTTGCTGCTAATTGTAAATTGTAATTTTATGTTACTCCCAAAAATTGGCGCTAATTGTTTTCTTTATTATTTTCGATGATTGTAATTAGTTCCTTGCTTTATAAATCACATCATGATTCGGTTTAGGTATTATAAAAAGGCCAATTGAATCAAATTACTGTTCATTCGAGTTTCATTTTTACACCTCAAATACACCGGAATTAAGGATTTTTTACAATATTAATTAAACAAATATTAGTCAGTTAGAGAAAAAAAGATTGGCATTTATAGATAAGAAGGTTCATACATATATATTGTTCAAGGTTTGTTTGAATTTGATCAGTGTGTTTAATTAGTATATACCACACAGATTCCGATGAACTATTGTTAAAGTACTTCAAAACTAAGATTGATTTAATTACCACTTAAAAACTTTACTAAAAATAATTACTGTGTCATTAAAAAATGGTATAGGGTTATTTCATGAATATTCACTAATACTCATGCAATAACCCATTTATTATATAATAATACATTTTCCTGAAGTATTATTCGAAGCAGAGTGTGATTTTTGCACATTACTAATATTTTCGCTGTGTTAATATTCAATAAATATATATAACTTATAACTTTATATTATCACACTCAAAAAAAATTCTTATTTAGTTCCGAAATCTTATGTTTCATGTATGGGAAAGTAACACTGAATCTCCGTAGTTAATTTGAATCGTTAAAAATCTTGATTACAAGTGCGCGTTGCGTGTCTTTCGAAAGTCTAATCATTACACTTGATTGACGTGTGAACAGGGACTACGTTGTTTCTATTTCCGTTATTATAGAGTGATATAAACGTCATCAGTATGGCAAGTGCTGTTCAGAAACATATTTTTATTAATGAATGTAATATACCACTCAGACGTGATTCGCGAAGTTCAATTTATTTTACGTTTACCAACTAGGTTAGTCTTTCCATTTTAGAATTACCATCCGAGATGAATTTATACATTTTGTATTTGTATTATGCATTGTAAATGTGATATTAATGTAAATACAATTGTTATTACAGCGTGGTGATATCTAAGTAGACAATTTCTACTATTGAAGTATTTGAACTAAAATGATTTCAGGATTTTTTTTCGTTTGCGTTCGACTTTTTTTTTATGACATTGATAAATACATATTCCTGATATATTATAATCATAGTCATTGTCTTGCCTTTAAACACAATTTATTTGCCAAAGACATTTCTTCATGTTGAAATAATGCAATCCGTTAACATTTAAAAAAATACTTATTAGTAAATACAATATTGTGCAAGCAAAATTTTTAAAGTTATTAAATCTGTTTTAGTACGACACGTTTTAGTAGCAAAGGTATATTTATTGAGCATGTATATTTAACATGAAACTCACGTGTAACTTTATCAGTATTTTGTCAGTTATGGATATTAGTTAAAATTATGTATCATTAAGTCCAATTATGTCATTAGCGTCTAACACTAGATGTTTATTGTCGACTAAGTACATTCAAAACAATTAGCACTGACCTTTTAACCTTAGAACGCTTATAGAGTAAAATATCATTCAAGATTTTACTGACATCACCATTACACCGTGTATAACCCCCTAAGTAAATAATTCGGAAATGAATTAATTTATTTATAAGTTATCAGGGGAACCAAGATTCTAGCGGAAATCAAATAAAGTAACATTATAACTATATATTTCTCAGATTACCCATAAACGCTCTCTTTTTGCAAAGACCCGAATTTCCAAGTATTTTTCGGTTTTACTTTCTTGCAGCGACATTTGAAATGGAATGGAAATAAAGCGTTTAAAAATAGATTTGTCTATATATAATGTGTCAAAGCAAGACTTACCAGCAACACTTTTACCAAAGCAGTTGCTAAAAAGCTGTGTGAACATTCTTGAATTTGTTTTGTAACTTGCTTTCTTTTTCTGTTGCCGCTATGTTTCTGTATTAATTGTTCCATATGTCTTCCATGATACTTATTGGTTTGTTTCATTGCTAAGTATGGGGTTATTGCATGAATATTGGTAAATACTGGCCCGAGCAGATATCGTATTGCACTCTATGATCGAGGAAAAATATTGGTCAATATTTATGCATTAACCCTTTTATTATATATTAATAATTTTTTACTGATACTAAAGCATTTTGCGCTCTGTGAGGCCTAATATTTATCAATATTCATGCAATAACCCTTTTATTATATAGTAAAATTTTTTACTGTTCCTGAAGTATCATTTTAGCTGATCCAATTTTATACTTTTGAAATAAATTTGATTTTTACTCAGTCCTATAAACGATCAGATTTATCGATTTTCCTATACTGTTTCGGTCGGTTTTATTCACTACACGGCTGGGAAATTAAGAGAACATTGAGAGTTAAGTTATTCAATGAAAATTCATTTTTATATACATGTACAGCATATAGAAATTTGCAGTATATATAATTGGCATTTTTGTATTTACTTGACTACGCGTCGTAATTCCCAAGCTGTGTAGGACAGTTTGGTACTTGGTCGTTTGTTATGCAAACCATGCCCATGTCAGATGGCAAGATTAGCCAACAATCGTTCAGTTATCTACATATGTAATTAATTGATTTTGGACTAATAGAACGGATGCAGTAAGTTTGAATGTTTACCAATCGCCTAGAATTAGGCGTCTATGTTTTAGGCACCTTTGTTTCTATCGTTATTTGATTAGAATTCGAAAAGCTTACTGTCTCCTCTAAAATCATCTAATAGATTCAAGTTATATAAGGGAACAGTTCAAGGCTTATTTTTTGTAAATTTTAACATGATGGCAATTGATTAGGATGAAGAACCCGACCGCCTCGACGTTTAAGGAACACAGGAAAAAATATCTTTTACCTATAGAATCCCATATCCCATATTCAATTAAAAAAAAAGGGACACACCATTCCCAGCGTTTTCTCTTAAAAGTTCGATTAATCTTTTGGTAACATTTTCCGCTTTAAAGTAATTTTGTGAGTTTAAATGTACAAAAACATAACATTACTTTTCAGTGTTTTAATAGTGTCAGCAAAAGAAATACTTAGTTTAATACTGGAATTAAGAGAGTGAAATAAATTCTGTCGAAAATAAATATCCGGTAATCGCTCTTTTGTTTTGGTTAATTTAAAATGAAATACCAGTGAGGCTAATAACCTTTGTGCGTTTAAGAGTTTAAAAATACAAAAAGAACAATCATTTATAAAAGTGCAAATGTATATATAGCATAGCAAGTGTTTCTTAGGAGCCAGTTTACTGCCAAATAAGCTCTTCTGGCTTTTTCAGTCTATGTTGCAATTAGCCTACAACAGAGGTTTTATTGTCGTCATTTAAATTTTATTGGCCGATATCAAGTTTCAATATCAGAAATACGGCAGGATACCATAGGTTAGGTTTCATATCTTACCAAAATTGACAACCGACTGAATAGACACCTAACTGATTTTACTCACTTTCACTGTGACCAGTGCTTAAGACGAAACAGTCCTTGCCTACCCTTAAAGGGCAACTTATGCCACACTCCTGTCTTTTTTGTAGTTGATTTTTCCAAAGTTGTATTTTTTCAAATGTTGTCTATTTTTTCTTATCTTCAACTCTTATGTGTAATGGAATCTTAGTCTACCTTGTGTTTATGGATGAGTAATCAAGGGAACCAAGGTTATAGCGGTAATCAAAATAATTTAATCCAGGGACAAAGACCAGACATGGAAAACAGACATACACAACAAAGAACATAAAGTAACTAAAATCATACATACAAAGTAACAAAAGTAAATGAGCAACTCGGACTCCACTAAAAACAGGGAGCATGGACCTGGTGCACCGGTAGGGTAAACGTCCTCTGCTTTTCTAGAAACACCCGCCGAGTTGCTCATAAAAAAGTCAAGTTTGGGCAAGACGAAAGAGGAAAAGAAAACTATGACACGTTGAACAAATCAGTTTTTATGGCACAGATGAATATGCCGTAACGATCCACGAGCTAATGATTCCGACCATAAAACTTTTGTAGTGATGACTTCAATCTTGTAGCAACATAACCCTGTTCCAGAAGCCTATTTGTTAGAGATACAAAAAGTCTGCGTCGTTTCGGCAAGCTCTGGCATTGCGTATGAGTTGTGATATGAACACCCCATACGCAGGAGCCAAAGGGATGTTGCCACAGATGAAAGGAAAGTTGACAATTCTGAATGAAAAGTCATCACGTTTGTCGTAAAGTTTGGTAAATAGTTTTCCTTTACCATCGATTTCTAAGTGTAGGTCAAGATATGAGGCCGACTTCACAGTGTCTGTAGTATCCTTTATCTCAAGTTCTTTGGGGTAGATGCGATGTATCAAATCCCCGAAATTAGGATTTTTTAAAGATAATACGTCATCTATATAGCGGAAACTGAGATTGAAGGATCTAACCAAACGATATTCTTTCTTTCTGATCAGATCAGCTATACAGTCAGCCTCATAAGAGTGAAGGAATAGGTCAGCAAGTAAAGGAGCACAATTTGTTCCCATTGGAATGCGGACCGCTTGTTGGATGAGTAATCAAGGGAACCAAGATTATAGCGGTAATCAAAAGAATGTAATCCAGGGACAAAGACCAGACGTGGAAAACAGACATACACAACAGAACGAAGTTTCTCTCTGCGTGAAGAAACAATTAGTTTGAGAAAAAATGGTGTTAAATGATAAATTAAATGATAAATGATTAAACTGCAATAGTAGAAATTTAGTCTTGCTGGGCTTTGACTTTTTAATTTCAGTTTTGCAGGGTTTATACTATGTATACGTAGATTATTTTTTTAAACTAGTCATAACAACTGACATATTTCCTGAGTATACTTTTCCTTAAATTTCAAAGCTTAGTTATAATGTACGAATTTCAGTATAGGTGCAAAAATTGTAAAAATATGCAATTTGAGGAATATTGCCTGAATGTTTTTTTTTTTTATTTTTGTCTCTTTTAAATTTTAAAGCTAACTTCAATACCCATGCATGTAAAGTTATAATTACGTGTGTCATATAGCAAGAGTAATCTCTGAACAAACCACTAATTAAGTGAAGATGTCCGTCTCATTAGTATTTCAAAGTGACTTGTTAATTATTTGTTCCCATATAAAGACGTTTTAACCATTGCCCATGAGTGAAATTGAACGTTGGATTTACCATACGCAAATATGAATATATATATTAAGGAACCTAATTACAGAACTAAAACAGCAACAACGTCAGTATAGTTGATATGCCATCATTACCAACTACTTTGGTCATTGACACCCTGTTTATGTTTTTATTGTTAAGCACATTTAAACATCATTATACACTGTAAATTTACAGGGTAGCATTTTATGTTTTTTTTTTCTTTCACAAATGTTTCCATAAAAATTCTTCCTAAGACTTAATGTTGTGATGTCTCATTAGATTTTCATAGTTTCCTTAAGAAATAAAACTCCTCCAACTCCTCCATCATCCATCAACAAACACTTAAATATATATAAATGTATAAAATGTAATCATGTTAGTTAAGGAGTGTGTATGTATCAACTCTTACCAACACAATGTTTTTTGACGTGAATAATAATTATTACCAGATAATCATTCGTATATGTCTCTGAAAGATAGTTGGTCATTTCAATAACGGAATATTTTCCTATCATTAAAATTCTAGACCTTTTTGGTGATTAAAACAGTAAAGTCAGTTGTGTAAAATATACTGCTCCGCTGCTCTGAACTGCAGAAACGAAAAATATACCCCGCGCGCATTCTCCCTGGCTTTCTATTTGGGGAAATATCGTTTAAGATGATTTTCTTTTATATTCGTTGAGCTCTTTGCATCATGTTGGAGAAACTCATTCTTTTTGACGAGTAAACAGTAAATAACGGTAACAAAAAATTACTGAAAACTAATCCGTTTTATAATCAAGTCAAGTCAAAAATAAATCTGGCAAAATAGATATTACACCACAGGAGCAAAACAAAACAAGTTTTCGTTTTTTTTTATTTATTAAAGGTAAGTCATTTGTCGGCAATGAAAGAATTTGACATTAAATCACTGACATCCAAAATATGAACTTTACAAGATTGGAAAGTATGACTTGTGAAGGTTTGTTTTACCAATTGAAATTTACAACATAATGATGAAATGATATCAATAGATAAAGTTATTTTTTTTATTGAAATAATATCTCTTTTGAATGTTACATGCAATCAATAGAATTCAATAAATTGTAACAAAATAGAAATGTCACTATTAAATGTATTATTCAACAATGAGAAGTATCCTATGTTTATGTATTGTTCAGAAAACGAATCTAACTTGCAAATTCATTGCCACCTATTGATTCATGAACTTAAAATATAAAAGATTCTAATGTAAATATTATGTTGGATACCTATTATGTCTTTCTTTTTAAATACATCAATAGAGTCATCTTCATTCAATTGTTTCTGATTTCATACAATTCAAATTATTCAATTGCTTTAACTATTGAATATTTTTACATTATGCATTCCATCTTCATAATGCACTTTTTTTTTAAAAAAATGTGATATGAGAGCACCACCAAGGGAAGCCCGGAGATCTGTATAATAAACTTTCAATAACACAACAATGCTACAGACATAAAGAGTAAAATAACATGAACCTTTAAATGAGTTAGATGATTATCATTTTTGACATTGCTGGATTAACTATCAGCATATAATATTTATATTAAAATTCAAATAAAATAGTTACTAAAGTTTATACTTTACCAGACTAGCTAGTCAAAAATTGCTTTCAGTAAGTTATTGCTTATAAGAATCGAGTCCTACATATAATGTACACACCAATATGATTGAATTAAAATAACAGTGGATCGCTATCCTGGTCGTGGTAGATAGCATGCGTGCCTCAGTGATCCTAAGATCTATACCAGCAGGATTTTTTTTTCTCCTGGTAGAATTATATATGTTGGACGACAGGTCAAAGGCTAGAGGCCAGACCACTGCCTCGGTGTTTAAAATAAAAAATGGGTTCAACTGCTTGTTTGCGGTGAGTTGCGACTCGTGAGTTATTGGTTGTCGAGGAGGTCCTAATGGGTGAAGGTCGTATCTAGACTCCAGTCGCTACGTAAGCCCCGTGTCATTGATGGCTGGATGATCGAAGATACGGCTGTATGTGACACTCGACTCTTAGGTCATCTAAACGGGAGATCGAATGGACCTGTTTCGATCCATCGACTGGTCATGCCAAGCCTTTCATTTGTCCAGTCTGCTTCAGTGGTGGCTTTTTGATTAAATCCTGTGTTTATTTAAATTTTCAAAAGCTTACAAATGGCAAATGAAGAAGGTGGTCGCTGATGGGTCAATCGAGTAGTACGCCGTATATGCGTCATTAATAGATACGCTCTGTTAGAGTATGTCGTCTCTGAAATCTCTGATGCTATCTGCTGGAAATCAGTAGAATCCTAACATCGCCTATGTTGGCACTCGGTGGTGGGTGGGAAACAGACGACGAAACTTTATAAAACTTAACCACCGTGCGGGTCCGGGTGATAATAATAAGATTGTCGTAGAAGGCGACTTAATCGTGCTCAGATTCCAGACCGGGGGCTAGGACGCTCTGCCCACATAACAACTGGGTTTTTGCCCCATGAGGTGGAATGGGGTATGTTGTATGCTGGGGTCGTCTGGCCATAATACGGAAAATCTGACCGCAAACCATAGAGGTGCAATGTGTTGTGAAAGATGCCATGTGCCTCGCACGTAAAAAACCTTCTGTGTTATTACATCGGAGTAGGAACCTTTGCGCTCTGCCACAGGAGGGTAAATTGCCAAATCCTACCCACCTCTCCCTATTTCCAGTAGCAATCTAACTTTGTCGATCCTATTATCCTTGTGTCCCATCCCATTTGTCATTTAATCATCATTTCATGTTCATTTAATCAGCCATTTCATATTTATAGCCGGAATATAGCTGAAATATTGCTGGCTTGGCGTTTAACCCCAATAATCAATCAATCATATAAAACTTAACATGGCGACAATACAAAACAAAACGGACTCAAATGTTTCTTATTAAAAAAAAAAGAAAGAAAGAAAAAGCAAAGTTTGCACGAAAGGCATAATAACTGGCCGCCAAGATTAATTGTAATTTCTGCAAAAGATAAAGCCTAAAAATAAATGACCTTTCTCTATTTTTAATACAGAAAACCATCAAAAGTGTAGTTGGCGATGTTGGAGACACATAGAAAATACGATCTTGAAATTTAATTGAATACCTCAGACCTGGGCAATCATCAAATTTGTTAAATTTGACCAAGATTGGTGACCTTAATGTGGTTTCATCTGCACACAGGTCGTTCCTAAATACCGAGGTCAATACCTCGACATCTTGAGTGATGAAGAGATCTGCGAGGAACTTAAATCACAAGGCGTCAAGTCAATGAAAAAGTGTACTTCTCGACGACGTGCCGTTGCAACCACACCAATGCGACAATCCTGCTATCCCATGTCTACATTGGCCCATACAGAACAGCTGTCCGTCTGTACATTCCTAACCCACTTTGCTGTTTTTAATGTCAGAATTGTGGGTATGGAAAGGGCCAGTGTAGAGGAATTTTTTTTGTTTCCGCTGCAGAAGGACACAAGGGCGTCGACTGCAAGAAAGATCTAGAATGCAGAAACTGTGAGGAAGCTCACATGTCCTCATCTAAATATTGCCCTCTATACACAAACGAAAAATATGTTTTAAAGATAAAAACAGAAAACAATATTTCATATAGTGAAGCTCGCCAGAAGTGGTCACTTCCCAACAGCTTCATTGCATCTGGTAAAACATCATATGCCTGTGTTGCAAAACGTGCTCGTCTGTCCTCACTTGTTGAGGTGCAGACGATCATGAGTTGGAAAGAGGACATCAATGGTCTTGCCAAACTGTCCACTGCAGTATCTGCAAATATATTTAATCGTCAACTGATCCTCGCCAAATCCCAAACGGCCTAGTAAACAATGGTGAGTGATGAGTGCGACAAAGCAATCGAAGAACGCAACATCTCACACCCCTTTTAATAAAGCATAGACTTTAAAAAAATCATCTGCATGAAGAACAAAACTGAACTTTAAGTCAAATAATTCTGAATCTTAAACTCTCCATTTTCCATAGAGGAATTAAAATCGTCACTGGTTAAAGCTCATGATACGGCTATAGCTAGTGAGCTAGATAATATTCATTATCAACTTTTGAAGGAGTAATCCAGGGAACCAAGGTTATAGCGGTAATCAAAAGAATGTAATCCAAAGACCAGACATGGAAAACAGACATACACAACAAAGGACATAAAGTAACTAGAATCATACATACAAGGTAACAAAAGCAAATGAGCAACTCACTAAAAAGTAGGAGCATGGACCAGTTGCACCGGTAGGGTAACCGTCCTCTGCTTTTCTAGAAACACCAGCCGAGTTGCTCATAAAAAGTCAAGTACGGGGTCGACGAAAGAGGAAAGGATATCTAAGACACGTTGAACAATTCAGTTTTCATGTCGTAGATAGATACACCGTAACGATCCACGAGTTCATGTTGACGACCATAAAACTGTTGTAGTAATGACTTCAATTTTGTAGCAACATAACCTTGCTCCAGAAGCCTATTTGTTAGAATTCTAGCGCGATACAAAAAGTCTGCGCAGACTTCCTAGTCCATCTCTCCATACATTCCTGCTCACTAACATTCAGTGTGGTTTAAGGCAAGGCAGAAGTACTCTTGGCCATTTAGTCCGATTTGAAACCCTTATCAGAAATCCATTTACTAAAAATGCTAAAAACGTTGTGTCTGTCTTTTTCGATTAACAAAAAGCATATGACACGACGTGGAAATATGGCATTTTAAAAAGATATATTTGATATGGGGTTAAAAGGAAGACTTCCTCTCTTCTTATCAATTTTTTCTATAAAAGTGATGAATTTATTTGACAAAAATCCAAGACGGGAAAGGAGTTATGGCCATCGCCACTATACGTCACATAAGTTATATGATGTCTCCATAGATGGTCTCCTTCCTTTCATACAAAAACCTCTTGAACTTCATCAAATTGGAACCAAACTCTATTCTATACCTCTCACTCTACTACACTCCCTTTACAAAACAAGTCTTGACACTCCAGTTTCTGAACCAAACTCATCATTATACAGACTTGTTGCAATTATTTTGGATATTGGTTTCCACATACTCTTTACACCAGTTTGTGTGAAAAGTCAAAATGAAGAAAAAGGATCACTTCTTTCACTACCGTTTGTCAACAAAGTATAGATGCAATTAATTTGGCTAACATCCTTCATCACAAAAAACGATACTATCCATACCAATTATTTCATATTACTATACTTCACCCATTCCATCCAAAATTTTCATTGATAAAAGGCTATTGCAGAACGTCGAGATTGAGGACTTCAAGGCTAAATCACCTAGCTGTTCTTGCAGAAACTCTCTATTAAAAATGGTCCGTCTGGTCACGTCGTTACGGGAGATTTAACCATCATCGAAGACGAATCTCTGCGTAATATCTTTTCTACAGGTCCCAAGTACTGTGAACCACGCTCGATAAATTGGAATTACAACTTAAAAGTTCATATGGATGCCGTGGAGGATTACGCAAGAAAATGGATAAAACGAGAACATGAAGACATTGATTTTCTGTCAGAGTGGTTAAAGACCGTGAGGTCTTTAATTTTGAAATGAATGAAAGTTTTAAGTAGGTCAATGAGTGCCAATGCTACATAAGTTTTCAAAGACCCTGATGTAGCAAAAACATTGTCTACTATACATGACAAATATGTTGTCATACTAGCAGAAAAAGTCCAGACCAACATTGTTTTTGTCTGCAAAACGTTTTACATCCAGTGTTTATTATAAGAGGTAGACCTAGAAAATAATAGCAGTGATAAGACCTATACTGCTAGTACATTCTCCAAACAAGAGATAGTGGAAAACCATAAATCTGTGCTATCCTCTTTTGGCCTCTCTACCAAAGGCGATGATTGTGATTTATCGTCTATGTACTGGATTCCATAACTCTAAAATCTATATAAATAACGTTACATAGCTGGTTCTGCAAAAATGTACGACCAAACCTCTTTAACTTCTATACTCACAGTTGTGAAAGAGGGTATGCAGTCCTACAACAAGACCTGGAGACTTTCAATTGAAGAGTATTATGTAATAGCATTAAAACCTATGACTTTTTAACGCTGTATATTTCTATTCCCCACATTTTGTTAAATCCCGACTTAAAAACATACCTCGTTGTTTCTAAAAAAAAAAAAGAGATGGTATACCCCTGGCGTGTTACATGCTGGGGTTGTCAGGCTATAATACGGAAAACCTGACCGCAAACCATAGTGGTGCACCGTGTTGGGAAAGATGCCACATTCCTCGCACGTTAAAGGACCCTACTGTGATATTCTCCCGGAGTAGGAACCATAGGGCTCCGCCACAGGAGGCTAAATTGCCCGACCCTACCCACCTCTCCCTATTTCCAGTGGCAATCAAAATTTTTCGACCCAATTGTCCTTGTGTCCCATCCCTTTTTCGTTTCACCATTTCATGTTCATTTTATAATCAATTTCATGTTCATCGTCTGAATATAGCTGAAATATTGCTGCTCGGACGTTAAACCCCAACAAACAAACAAACAAACAATCAATTGTGTAAAAATTAATTCCGAATATACAGAAGTAGATGTTTTCAAAATGCGCGATTATCGTCGATAACATATTTGTTTTTCAACAAATGGTCGGTATTCCAATGGGAACAAATTGTGCTTCTCTACTTGCTGACCTATTATTTCTTTCTTATGAGGCTGATTTTATAGCTCTTCTGATCCAAAAGAAAGAATATCGTTAAGCTAAATCCTTTAATCACAGTTTCAGCTATATAGATGACGTATTATCTTTAAACAATCCTAGTTTTGGGAGTTTGATACATCGCATCTACCCCTAAATACATTAAGATAAAGCATACTACAGACACTGTGAAGTCAGCCTCATATCTTGCCCTACACTTAGTGATTAATAGTAAAGAAAAACTATTGACCAAACTTTATGACAAACGTGATGACTTTTCATTCAGAATTGTCAACTTTCCTTTCATCTATGGTAACATCCCTTCAGTACCTGCATGTAAAGTTTTCATATCACAACTCTCCCTTTGCGGGCCCGGGTGTCAAAAGAATAGGTCCGCATCAGTACTAAGCTTGTCTAATAAGGCGACTAAATAGTGCTAAAACACTTTCCGGGGGCTAGGGCGCTCTGCCCACAGAGCTACTAGGTTATGTGCCGCAGGTGGTGGAATGGAGTACCCCTGGCATGCTTTATGCTGGGGTTGTCAGGCCATAATACGGAAAACCGTTCTGCAAACCATAGTGGTGCAACGAGTTGGGAAAGATGCCGCGATCATCGCACGTTAAAGAACCCTTCTGTGGTATTCTCTCGGAATAGGAAACATTGAGCTTTGCCATAGGAGTCTAAATTGCCCGACCCTACCCACCTCTCCCTATTTCCAGTGGCAATCAAAATTCGTCGATCCTAGTATCCTTGTGTCCCATCCCATTTTTCATTTTTTCATCATTTATTGTTCATTTTATCATTCATTTCATGTTCACCTACTGGATATAGCTGAAATATTGCTGGCCAGGCTTTAAACCCCAACAATCAATCAATCACATCACAACTCACACATCATGCCATAGCTTGTCGTAACTATGCAGAACTTTTGTAGCGCGCTAGACCTCTTACAATTATGTTTCTAGAAAAGGGTTATGTTGCTACAAGATTGAAGTCATCACTACAGAAGTTTTATGGTTGTCATCGTGAACTCG
This sequence comes from Perna viridis, assembly GCA_037379345.1. Classification (NCBI taxonomy): domain Eukaryota; kingdom Metazoa; phylum Mollusca; class Bivalvia; order Mytilida; family Mytilidae; genus Perna; species Perna viridis. Next base: position 57,642,849 of record CM074513.1, read on the forward strand.
TGGATTGGTAAAGTGTATTTATCTGCACCATGAGAACCGATTAGCTAAAAGTGGCACAGTTTTCCTTTTTCGGTTACCCAGGATTTGACTTTTTATGATCAGCTCGGCAGGTGTCTAAAAAAGCAGAGGACGCTTATCCTACCGGTACACCTGGTCTATTCTCCGATTTAAACAGTGGAGTCCGATTTGCTCATAAACTTACGTTGCTTTGTTAGTATTACGTTGGTTATTTTATGTTATTTGTGTCTCTTTCCTGTGTCTTGTATTTGCGCCTGGATAAATCTTTTTATATTTTTGTTAGAATCTTGGTTTCCTTGGCTACACTTTTATTTATATTTATATATAGCCATTGATATTTGGTATGTGGATTTATAATGATTATACGGTGCGGTATGTTACATTTTAAATAACCTCGACCGTTTACGTAAGGTCTGATATGACAATTTATCCCTAAAAAATCAAATAAACTATTGAAAATGGAAGGGGAAACAATAGTTTTATCGTTCGAGAACATATTTCAGAGTCGAATTATGTGTTTAGTTCTGGCATAGTAGTATGTTCGTGTGCAAGGATTGGCGGTAACTAAAAACAAAGAGTAATCTTGAAACATTATATCTATTGAACGACAAAGAAATAAAGTGAAAAAAAAAGCTTTTCAGTAATCACATCTTACACGACAATTAAAGACGTCGATCTGATAGCCATTTCCTGCTACACTTATAGATGACATTGAATAGAAGTTCCTTAACTAGAAGGTATATTTGGGTTAAGAACGGTAAAGAGTAATCAAGGGAACCAAGGTTATAGCGGTAATCAAAAGAATGTAATCCAGGGACAAAGACTAGACATGGAAAACAGACATACACAACAAAAAACATAAAGTAAGTAAAATCATACATACAAAGTAACAAAAACAAATGAGCAACTCGAACTCCTTTAAATACTGGGAGCATGGACCAATTGCACCAGTAGGGTAACTGTCCTCTGCTTTTCTAGGAACACCCGCCGAGTTGGTAATAAAAAGTCAAGTCCGGGGTAGACGAAGAGGAAAGGAAAACTATGACACATTGAACAAATCAGTTTTCATGGTGCAGATGGATACACCATAACGATCCACGAGTTCATGATGACGACCATAAAACTTCTGTAGTGATGACTTCAATCTTGTAGCAACATAACCCTGCTCCAGAAGCCTATTTGTTAGAGGTCTAGCGCGATACAAAAAGTCTGCGTAGTTTCGGCAAGCTTTGGCATAACGTATGAGTTGTGATATGAACACTCCGCACACAGGTGCCGTAGGGATGTTGCCACAGGTGAAAGGAAAGTTAACAATTCTGAATGAAAAACCCTCGCGTTTGTCGTAAAGTTTGGTCAATAGTTTTCCTTTACCATCGATTTCTAAGAGTAGGTCAAGATATGAGGCTGACTTCACAGTGTCTGTAGTATCCTTAATCTCAAGTTCTTTTGGGTAGATGCGATGTATCAAATCCCCGAAATTAGGATTGTTTAAATATAATACGTCATCTACACAGCGGAAACTGAGATTAAAAGATCTAGCCAAACGATATTCTTTCTTCCGGATCAGATCAGCTGTAAATCAGCCTCATAAAAGTGAAGGAATAGGTCAAAAAGTGAAGGAGCACAATTTGTTCCCATTGAAATGCCGACCATTTGTTGGAAAACGCATCCACCACACTGGACATTTATGTTGTCCATTAAAAATTCAAGCATTGTGTAAACATCTTTCTCTGTATATGTGGAGGATGATTTGGAATTATTTCTTACAAAATATGAGGAATCTCTACCAAGAACTATATATTTGTATCCAATTGTACCATATTTTTTTTTTTTGGAAAAACAACGATGTATAATGTTTTTAAGTCGGGATTTTAACTGAGTATGGGGAATAAAAGTATACAGTGTTGAAAAGTCATAGGTTTTAATGCTATTATATTCAGATAATAGTCTTGAACTGATTGTATCCAAAAGATCGTTCGAATTTTTCAGGATCCACATTGAATTAATACCACTTTGGGAGTAATAAGTGTTGTGGTAGGACTGCAGACACTTTTGACAGTTGTGAGTATAGAAGTTAAAAGTTTTGAAAGAGGTTTGATGGAATATTTTGCAGATCCAGGTATGAAACGTTGTTTGTATGGATACTTGTGGAGTTTAGAATTCCAGTACATAGACGGTAAATCACAATAATCGTCCTTAGTAGAGTGACTAAAAGAGGATAGCACTGATTTATGGTTTTCCACAATCTCTTCTTTGGAGAGTGTGGTAGCAGTATAGGTCTTATCGCTGCCATAATTTTCTACGTCTACCTCTGATAATAAACATTGGATGTAAAACGTTTTGCAGACAAAAACAAAATTTGTTTTGGGCTTTGTCTGCTTGTACACAACATATTTGTCATCTATAATAGACAGTTTTTTTGCTACATCGGGGTCTTTGAAAACTTATGAAGCCTTGGCACTCATTGACCTACATAAAACTTTCATTCATTTCAAAATTAAAGACCTCACGGTCTTTAATCAATCTGGCAAACAACCAATGTCTTCTTGTTCTCGTTTTATCCATTTTCTCGCATAGCCCTCGTCGGCATCCATAAGAACTTTATATTTATAATTCCAATTTATGGAGCGTGGTTCACGGTACTTGGGACTTTTCGAAAGGATATTACGCAGAGATTCGTCTTCGATGATGGTTAAATCTCCCGTAACGACGTTACTAGAAGGACCATATTTGAATGGAGAGTTTTTGCAAGAACAATTAGGTGGTTTAGGCTTGAAGTCCTCAATCTCGAGGTTCTGCAATAGCCTTTTATAATTGAAAATTTTTGATGTAATGGGTGAAATATAGGAATACGAAATAATTGTTGTGGATTTGTCTTTGAAATATGGGGGAAATTTGTAAGTATCGTTTTTGTGATGGAGGATGTTAGCCAAATTAATTACATCTATACTTTGTTGACAAACGGTAGTGGAGAAATGATCCTTTTTCTTCATTTTGACTTTTCACACAAACTGGTTTAAAATGTCTGTGGAAACCAATATTCAAAATGATGGCCACAAGTCTGTATAATGATGAGGTGGGGTCAGAAACAGGAGTGTCAAGACTGGTTTTGTAAAGGGTGTGTAGTAGAGTGAGAGGTATAGAATAAAGTTTGGTTCTAATGTGATAAAGTCCAAGAGGCTTTGTATGAAAGGAAGGAGCCTATGGAGACATCATGTAACTTATGTGACGTATAGTGGCGATGGCCGGGACTCCTTTCCCGTCTAGAATTTGTGTCAAATAAATTCATCACATTTATGCTATTGTTATATTGGCTTGAAAGGTTTCCTATACTTTTGATGTTGTCATTGCATCGGTAAAGTATTGCAGTACCCAGTCTGCGTATCCAGTACTCCTCTCTTTCCCTAAGATGGTATATACTTTGAACGGGAATCTTCGTAGGGTGGTCATTTTTTTTTCTAAAATACGAACTTTCATACAGAGGATTAAATGATCTTGTTGATTAAAGTTTTGATAAGCTGTCGGGAATTTGGTCGTGTTAATTCCCGACCGACGACCCCACATTCTTTTGTTTAATATTTTTTGTGTTTCTCCGACATATACTAAACCACATAAGTTGCATTCTAATCCATTTATTAAGTTTGTTGATTTGCAACTTAAGTCATCGTGACTTCTTGTAGGAAGGTTTTGTTGTAAGGGAACTGGAGAAGTAAGAGGCGGTTATAAGAATGTTGCATGTTTTGCAATTTTTAATACCATATTTTGTTATGGTACAGTGTGGTTCGTCAACGTTGCAGTCAAATATATCATTTAAAGTGATGGAACATGGTTTGATTATTTTAAAATAGTCAGAATTTTTGTACTGGAATAGATGGTCTGCGGACTGAACGTGTGATTGGGTACTTTTAGTTGAATTGGTCGGGGCACTTTCCACACCAGATGTGAGTGTGATAAGATTCCCATCTGGGGACACAACATACTTACAAGACAACAGAGTGTCCGATCTGCTGTCAGGTTCGGGCCTTTTTATATTGCGCGACGTCCGAGCCAGTTTCTCTTTCATTCCTCTTGTTAAAACTATAATTAAAAAAAATGTATTACTGGGTTGATGATACCATCGGAGACAAAATCCACCAGCAGAGGTATCGACCCAGTGGTGTAATCCTGGGACAAAGACCAGACACGGAAAACAGACATAGACAACAAAGAACATAAAGTAACTAAAATCATACATACAGAGTAACAAAAGCAAATGAGCAACTCGGACTCCACTAAAAACTTGGAGCATGGACCAGGTGCACCGGTAGGGTAAGTGTCCTCTGCTTTTCTAGAACCACCCGTCGAGTTGCTCATAAAAAGTCAAGTCCGGTGTAGACAAAAGAGGAAAGGAAAACTATGACCCATTGAATAAATCAGTTTTCATGGTGCAGATGGATACACCATAGTAGTTTCGGCAAGCTCTGGCATAACCTATGAGTTGTGATATGAACACTCCATACGCAGGTGTTGAAGGGATGTTGCCATTAGACACACACTTATTATGCTACACTGTACAATGTTTAGGTATATTTTAATTAATGTCGACCTGATAATGATGACCTAGTTGTAATTGTCTTGTGCATACAATTTAATATAACCGGTCCATGATGGGATTTTTAAATGTAGTGGAATGACATACCGGACAAGTATGTAGAATACATTACTAACACTGTATACCAAATAATGTTTCATTCACTTTACCTAAATTTCTAAAAATTAAAATTTGCATCAACATTCAGGAATGGTATTTCGAGTTTGAATGTCTGTTACAAAAACAAGATAATAAATATGGTATATTATATTTAACGTTCCTGTACTGTATAGCCATTTAAATATATCAATTAAATCTTTTAATAATAAAAAAAAATGTAGCATGCAGTAATTTACCCTTAAACACTTTTATACAAGTAGTTAGTTATTGTTTCCTAGGCAAACAAGGTCATGCTAAAAAATGTTGTTTGCTTGATGTCGTTTGTATAAAAAAACTACAAAGTTTAATTTTTAACACTAAGCTGAACTTAACAACATGTAATTCCTACAAGATTGAATGAAGCGGTAAACATCGACAAGTCTCAGTAAGATAATGATGATTGGAATATACAAACGGAAAATATTTGAAAATTCCTTTTAATACAACAATAATTGCATAGAATTTAGTGATGGTATAGATGCCGCACTCGTTTCCAAGCCAAAAAAGAAAAACTATAAAAAAAAAAAACTAAAAAAGAAAACTAAAAAAAAACAGTTTTTTTTATCAAATGTGTCTAATGTTTAAATAAAACCATTTTGATAACAAAATTAAATAAATAAATACAAGAAATTTCCGAATTGATAAAACCTAGGTTGTAGTCGAAGGAATAGTCTAAAAGGAAAGTCCATAAAACTAATAGCAATATTAGGATAAAAACAGGAAAGATGAAAACCAATGGTCCTGAATAATCTGAACTTTACAGCACATGACTAATTACGACAACTTTGACCCGTGATTTTTTACTTGTAATTGTTGTTAATGCTTTTGTTTTCTTTAGTGTTGATGTGGAGTGAATCTTTAGAGAAAATAATTACATTAGACAAACAAAATGTCTTATTTCCATTGGTTTTAATAAAAGTATTTAAGAGAAGATTAAATGTGAATACGAAACTTGAGAAGATTGTACTTCTACACAGAGACTGTAAGAAACGACAAGTTTATTATTAAACGCATAGTGGGCAACATTATTGTCACTATATTGTCAGTGAAACATCAGACCAGACATAATACACAGATATATAATTCCTTTCAATGTAAAGCACTTTAATGACTGCATAAACCTATTAAATCTAAAAACCATGTTGTTTTTCTATACCTCCGAGAACTCAATACTAGCTCATATAAAGACATTCAGACAAAATTGATTCTACGAAAATGGCAATAAATTTTCAAACCATGCTTCAACGTTTAATAAAAGCGATTAGATGTCACAAATATAACAACAATTTCGTCTAGATAAAATTGTAAGCCCACATGAATAACAACCTCTTTTAAATCAATCTTCCCTTCATTAGGTTGAATTTTAGCTGAATGTTGTTTCATCATTTTTAAGAACAACCGTATTTTACATCAGTTTTGGAGAAATGCAGTTACGGAGAGGTGACGGGAGAAATGAACATAATACAAAATTATTATCTGATGTAAATAAACGGAAACTAATTTTCACCACAAATGATTGCTTTGTAAGTCTATTAACCACGTTAATAAGAGGTCCCATTATCGTAAGACACTTATGGTAAAATCACTATATAAGTCACTTAAAGAATTCTTGTGCTATTGCAGTGTTCGGTGTCAAAGTGTAAAGTCCCATTTCACTTAGCCTTCGTTTGAACCAACCACGCCACTTCCTTGCCTCTCGTCTGAAAGCTGTTGTAAACATACCTAAAAAACATGTTATAGTCCTCAATTCTTTTCTTTCTAAATCTCGTATTTAAGTTGCATTATAGAATAATCTTAAAGTAATCAAGATGCATAGTACATTATGTGATATTAATTTCGCAAGAAAGTATTTATAAAAAAAGTATGACGTTCATTCTAATAAGTTAAGATGTTTGCTTAATTAGTTTTGTACCAGTAATATAAAAGAACACGTGATGTCACTGTTAGGGTGTGTCTAACTTCAACAAGATAAGAAATGTGCAAATCTTATACCATAAACAATAGGATCAATGCAGGAGTTAGAAACAGCAAAAATAAACAATCCACGCTGCACTTTAGCATCTATTGCTTCAGCTGATTTCCTGTCATATAAAATAATGAGATTCATTATATTGCAGAAGTCATGAAGACTGGGAGAAAATTTACACACCGAGAATTAATAGGTAATGACATTGAGCAACATCAACGTTATATTAAAGTGGAACTAGCATCACGTCAAATTTTCCCATTACTTGCTAAACAAATTCTCATTTTTTTGCAAAATTAGTCGGAAGCAATTTCCCAAATGATTTGAAGTAATCTAACATGGGAGATTTGATATGACGAAATTATTATTGCAGATCTCTGTAAAATGTGATTGAGTATCTGTCACCGGTCTCATTACCAATATTACATCATTGTGTTTTTTCCTAGCAAGGATCCCTATTATGTATAATTGATTTATGTCGTATTTACATTAAAATGTCTTGAACATAATACTGTACTAGTTCTAAAAGTTTGAGAAAAGCAAAAAAGTATGTTTTCTCACCACTTAAAGAATGGAGTGTGTATTTGGAAGACGCCTTACCGTTTAGACGTTTAAAGGGCTTGAATGTTGCTTCCAATATTGTAATCATAGAGATCTAAGATAATTAATGTCAGTTTTATACTAACAAATGATAAAATATATTGAGTTTGAAGATTCAATTTTTGGGGAAAGAGATAAAAATCTTATCAGAAAAACATGTAGGAATTTATTACTTACTTGTCGATCCACCACCATGCAGCCATAAAGAAGTATGGTGTCCAGCACAAAATAAAAACGGTCACTGAAACAGACAAATGTATGTATTAATCAAGGCGCCTTGTGGTTGCAATGGTAATTTAAAATTGCTACTATAGTGTCGGGTCCAATGATACAACCGAAAGCGCCACATGCGAGAATCATCCGATTTGCATGCGGTAAAGTGTACATTTTAATTGAGATAGCCATGCGTTTCAATATGTTCATTGTAATATTAGTTATCATTGTTATTTTCAGATACAATTTGCATCTTATGAATGTCGAGTCGTTCTAGGAAAAAATAGCATGAAATTGTTACATTTAAAACATCACAGGTCTTAAAAATAAGATCTAGAAGATGTGTCTTATCTTACCTATGACTAATGTCATTTTCAATGTCCTTATTCTGGCTTTTCCAATCTTTCCAGCTCTTGCACAATTATGTGCCGGGTATGTATGACATCTATATTTAAATTCGCCATACTCTAAACAGTCATCTGTAATACAGAATGTATATACTTCTTTAAAAATGAAGTATATTTTAACAATCTACATACATGAAAACAAATTTAACCTTTTGTATATATAAAGATTTAGTACAACTATATTTTTCTTCTGATATATTGGTATATTACTTAAACCAGACGGAGTGCAGTTTTTAGTTTTAAAAAGTTTTGCATTTGGTGTTCTGTTTCAAAAGTCATATCGGTTTTAATCAATTTTGAACTGTAGAAAATGTCGTGATAACCTCCAATTTACTATGAGAATTTGATTGGAGGCAGCCAATCATACCATAATGGGACAGATTACGGCATGCCATGTCTTAAGCTCATAAACATTCTTAGATTACTACTTAATCTATATCTGTCGAGGTGGTAATGGAATGTAGGCAAAGTTAGGTTTCAGACCTGTTTAGCCAAACCATTCATTTTTAATTTGCTAAAAAAGGGTAGTAAGATGTATTGTGATGATGTAGAATCCTGTCTCAATCAGAATTAATATTGGAATGAATTTCAGTTGTTTTTTTTTCGTTTCCAACTTATAATACGAAGACCACCTTATATACAAAGTTTTGTCAGGAATTGCCACTAACCTTTTGCCTGCTGAGCATTCTTGGATATTTTGTGAAGTATGAGTGAATACGATGTTGTAATGATGACTAAAGGCATAACATATACAGTTATTAAGTTGAACAAATTGTAGGCCAATTCATGTCGTGGGGTCGGAAAAAATCCAAACGTCACACACTGTGTATACCACTTGTACACTGGATGTCTTTTTTCATGGAAGATGATACTCTACAAAACAAATCTGTGCTTTCAATAAAGTATGCAGGCAAACAAAATTTAAAGGAAGCATACATAAACAAATGGAAAACGCTTTCATTTCATTGAACATGTCTCGGTGCAAAACACACACCAAGTATAGGTCTAAATGCTAGTTACAAATCTACCATAACGTTTTACCATCTTATAAAATGTACAAACAAGTCGTTGTAAGAACCATTTGTCGTTTTATTAGTATATTATGATCGTTCTCTAAAAGTACAACAGACTTTGTTGGATACATATGTTTTTTATCTTTATAAAGGCGAGTAAAGCATCACCGTAACATCATTTCTTAATCCATAACACATTACAGATTCAACGCAACATAAATCCCTAAATGTTCTTTGAAATTATAATGGGATTACTTGTCTAGAATGATTTATGATTGTGACTGGAGATCATTTTACTGTACAAATCGAAATTATCTAATATCAAGCTGATATTCTAATTATTTCTACATCATATAATGCTTGTATTGGATTATGTTTAAAGTCAATGTTTTAATTTTCAAACATTTCCCGGACAACTTGTGATGTTGCTAATATCATGCTGATGGCCACTGGTGGTTTTGTATATTAGTCATGATCAATTCTATCATATTGATAATTATGCACAAGACTATTATTCAATTTTTTTTGAAATTCAGCTGATAAGGTTGTTTTATGTTTATATTAATGAAGAAGCACATACCTAGATTCTTATTTATATTCAGTTTTAAATGTGCTTCTTCTCAAAAGCGTATTCTATAAGATTCTTCAAGAAATATGATTGAACAAACAATAAACAATCGTACAAATATGGGTATCATTTTGTTGTCACATACCATTAGTAGTCTTATGACGAACCAGAAACCATGAGACCGTACTAAATCTGAATGTAATCATTGGTGAAAATGTCTAACCCTTAAAAATCGCACAAACAAAAAGTGCATACTCCTTTTTCTACGACCGCAAAACATTTAGCACTGTCGTCGACATTTGCGTACGTCCACTTTCGTAATTTACAAAACTTGTTTAAACATTTAAAATTTTTGTTGAAATTTTGGTATATTGTTTCCATGGTCGTGGAGAATTTTTCTTTCTGATTTTAAATATTTCCCCCCACTTTGAAAATAAGGGGTTTAAAAGGGGAAAGAGATATCAACGAATTCAGGATTCGAATGGTACTCAAAAAATATAATTTAAAGATAACGGCTAGACAAGGAAAATATACACACACAAAACAAAGAACCTAGACGCACAAAACAAAAAGCGTACAAAGAAACAAAAAGAAATAAGCAAGCCAAGTTCCATACAAAACTCGGAGCATGGAAAAGGTTTATTGATTGGATAAGCGTCATCTGCTTTTCTTGAAACCCCCGCCGAGTTTCTCATAAAATGTCACATCTGGGGTAGACTAAAGAGGAAAGAAAAGACATTACACGGTAAACAAATCGGTTCTCATAATGAATTCGACATACCGATCCACGAGATTATGATGATGACCATTAAACTTTTACTTTTGTAGCAACAAAATCCAGTTTCACAAGCCTTATTGTAATAAGCCTAACAGTGGTCAAAAGTGCGCGTATTTTCGGCAAGCTCTGCAATAACGTAAGAGTTATGATATAAAAACTCCATACGCAGGTGCTAAAAGGATGTTGCCACAGAATAAAGACAAATTGATACGGAATGAGAATTACTCGCATTTGTCGGAAATTTTGGTCATGAGTTTTCACTTTACTTCAATCTTTCCTTACAACAGGAGGTCAAGATATTAGGCTGGTTTCATAGTGTCTGCGGTGTCCTTAAAAATATAAAAATGATAACTTTTGTTTATGTACGATATTATTTTTCATTTTAATACATGGGGCATAGGGATCGACTTGGGGGTCGTTTTACTTTTTTTATGGTTCTGGCCCCAACCTTTGAGATTGGGGAGAAAACAGATGTTTTGATTAATTTTGTTTTTTTTTTTTTTTTTTTGGAAAAACTTAAATATTAATCTGAACTAAACAAGTCTGTTGTCAATGTGTTCCTTTTGAAATTCTGATTTCAAAAGTATTTTGTTTACAAAAAAGACTTCTCCTGCACCGTTTCCGAGTTATAGGGGTCCGAAATAAGTCAACTGATCAAAATAAAAGTATTAATTTTTTGTCCGATTTTGATTTTGATGAAAGTCCATGTCCGTGTTTTCGTTTTTCTAATAAAATTATTTCATGAGTTATAAGGGAAGACCATGTTTATTTAAGTGCAATATTGTGTCAAAACAGCTGTTGTTACCACAATGAACTGCAATGAGCTGTTAGTTCTTTTGTGTAAAGTTGATATTGTGTCCACCCTTGCATCAAGTAAAAAACGTTTCATCATGTTCTGATCGCATTATGCTTCGCTCAGCGCAGCTTTTTATCGCCATAAAAGATGATAAACATTGTCCAATTTTCTGCAACATCATATTAAACGTTGTACGGTTTCTCACTGACAATAGATAAAGGTGTTGGGTTTTCATGTTATATCAAATACCAGGACTTGTTGTGACAGACAGCTTTTTATGGCTTTATTCAGATTCTTGATTGTATTAACAACTAAATTTGTAAAATGTACTTAAAAAAGCAATTTACAATTCATTCATTGTTGATCTTCTTTTCTTTTAATATTTTGATACATTAAAAGTAATGGTACTAATTTTTATGAATGTTTGATGACAATTTTAATTTTTTAGGTAGTAGTTTGCATGTCAAATATATTCCCTTTGCACAAACTATTTGAAAATCATCACAAAATTGAATGGACTCTCAAGTACCCTCTGTACATCGAAGTTTACCAGTAGTTTTTGTTAGATAAGTAGTTTTTAGCATCATTCATCAAGTATAAATGTTTTTTATTGGTACGTAATTTTACGATGACATTGCACCATTAAAATCAGCTGTCTTTTAGTGCAGCGGACGGCGAAGGGTTTTTAGAATTTTAATGGGCTTAGGGTGTATACGGCTATATTATACGTCAATGAGAAGATAAATCTAGGTATGTTTTGATTATCATTCTTTTCTTACTGAAAAGTGGTAAAGTGTTCTGCTATTTTGCATTGAGGAGAGGTCAAAGATCAAACGACCCCAATACACTTTGATGATTAATTTAAGTGAAATCGTGCGTTGTAGGTATCGGAAAACAGATAACATGTGAAGATCGCATGTATAGATTTTCAAAAATGTAAAAAAGGAACTTTTTCTGACAAAAGTTGACTATTTAATATCTGAACAATATCTATACGAGGTTCCCATGAATGGCAAAGGATTACATTAGTGTGATTTGTTACTTCTAGTGTCAATTTTGTCGACGTAACACCGTCACATTACCTGTCAACTATTTTTATATTCCCCGCCGCTATATAAGAGGTAAATAGTGATCCTTGCAACTGTCCTTCAAAAGGTTTTGTTAGGTGTTTTCTTTAATAATCTCAACCACATAGGATTGGATTTGGAAGAACTTGATATAGGTTCGTCAGTTCATGGGATTAAATTGTAAAGAAATTTATTTAGGTACTTCATATCGTGGGATTGGATTGGAAATAACTTGATATAGTACGTTATTTCGTGGGATTAGATTGAAAAGAACTTGATATAGGTTCGCCATTTCGTGGAATTGGATTGGAAATAACTTGATATAAGTATGTCATATAGGGGAATTTGATTGGAAAGAACTTAAAATAGGTACGTCAGTTTTTGGGATTGGATTGTAAAGAACTTGGTATATGTTCATCATTTCTTGGGATTGGATTTGGAAGAACTTGATATAGGTACGTCATTTCTTGGGATTGGTTTTGAAAGAACTTGGTATAGGTACTCAAGTCGTGGGGAAAGATTGGAAAGAACTTGGTATGAGTACGTACACATCATATCGTGGGATTGGATTAGAAAGAAATTGGTATTGGTGTATCAAATAGAGGGATTGGATTGAAAAGAACCTGATATAGGTAAATCAGTTCTTGGGATTGGATTATAAAGAATTTGATATAGGTACGTCATATCGTGGGATTGGATTGGAAAGAATTTGATATAGGTACGTCAGTTCTTGGGATTTGATTATAAAGAATTTGATATAGGTACGTGATATATTGTGATTTGATTGAAAAAACTAGGTATTGGTGCGTCATATCGTGGGATTGGATTGGAAAGAACTTTGTATGGGTACGCCATATCGTTGGATTGTATTGGGAAAAAAACTTGATATAAGTACGTTGTATTGTGTGATTGGATTGTGAAAAACTTAGTAAAGGTACGTCATATTGGGTTGATTGACATTAAATTTCTGTTTGATGACTGTGTCTATAGTTTGTATATTTGCTTTATGAAAAAGGGGTTGGGACATCTCTGTGGTTTTCTAGTTACTGGTTTATTGGTTCATTCACTAAAATGATATATAAAGATTAGGAAAAAATACACTGTATTACGCTTTATTGAAAAGATAAGAAGGGATGGTGTTAGGGTCGGATTGGAATATCTACAGGCATATGAAATAAAATATTTGTTAGATCTTTAAGCGTAAGTATCCTCGGTCAAATATAAATCATCTCACCAAAACAATCAAAAGGGACGAGAATATGCCTATATTGATTACAATAATGATTGCGAACATCTAACGAAATCAAACATATGGACGCAATATTCATTTGCCTTAACAAAGCTGATTCATTACTGTGACAAATCTTATTATCAAGGCAATTCCAGGCTATTGTCTAATTCATAAAGGGATATATTCTGGGTAAACTGCCTTAATAAGTTTATAAGTAATGTCTAAGATGGAATGTGTGATGGTCAGATAGATTTGTTAGAATTCAGACATACAGTCTGATAAATAAGGCTGACGATGAGACAAATTATTGTATTCAAGACTACACAATTTATGAAAAATTGATTTTTAAGTTAAGGTTTCGTAATTCTGTCATATTCTAATTTTCTTCTGTCAGACATTTCAATATGAAGAAAGTGTAAGTTCGTTATAACTTATTGTCACTGAAAATGACACGGAAATGAAAAGCATCTCTAAGGACCTCGCTGTTACAAATTAAAAGTCAATATCTTAAGGATCTGTACAAAAATTTGCCTCTTGTTTGGAGTGAACAGCCTGATCTTCGAGTTGGTCGCAATTTTATGCAGCTGCAACAACTTTCTGTTTACGTTTACCTCTAAAGGAAAAAAAAACAATACATGTGGGGAACTCTTTTTCAAAATTGCAACGGAAAGGCGTATAAGAGGCGTCATTGACACGGTATAACAATAAGTGTGTGACATATTCGCCTCAAAACTAAAGAGTAACGAAAAATTTGAAAAGAACCTACTCTGCCCATTAAATGGGTGTTTTTATAGGGAGATATTTCATTCCATAAGAAAAATAAACCTGTTAGTTTATTCCCCCCAAAAATGAGTGCATTATGATAGTCTGGAATAGAACCTCTAAAGAAGTCAGATTTTCCTTGAGCTTGGGTTGGGAGCCTAAAAGACAGTTATTATAAGTACTTCTAACAGTAAAATTGGCAATCTTTCTGTAAGTATTAGAGAAAGATTGTCTGTAAGACGCATTGTAAGAGATAAGAGTTATTGTTTATTTATTATCATTTATTTAATACCAGTGAAAATATAATATTTAATTGTAAAAATGTTGTTTTTAGTCTAATTTTATATGTGCCCTCAATAGCCCTATTTAAAAGACCTCTGGATTGGCTCTCACTGGGCTATTAGGGCGATATGTAACAGGGCGAATTTAATAAAAACTCACTCTGTGAAATGGGTAACCAGCCTTTAAAGAGGAAAATAGTAAATTTTATTCAGGTTAAGTGAATAACCAACTCATCAAAATAGCAGTACAATTATTTGACCAATTAGTTATCAGTCGTTCTATAACAAAAGGCTATCCATGTGCTATATAGGTATAATCAATTAAATGCATGTACAATATTTTTTGTACAAATTATTTGTCTTTAACTTTTGAGACTTTTAAAAATTTGTTGACTGCCATGTAAGATTTTGCTTTAAGTTTGAATACGGTAGAAATAGCCAAACAATTTATAGATCTATTAATGGAAACTTAATTTGTTTAATGTTTGAAGTTTTTTTATGTGGTAGATAAATGCCTCGTATGTACTTAAGACGTCTGATAAAAAAGGGGATCGCAAAATTTCAAAATGGCCTTACTCAAAAACTGTATCTTAGATTCTGCTGTAATTGTGACTCTATACGGTGCTTAATAAATGTAAAAAGTGTTTTTAATTCGTTCTCAAGTAATTATCTAGAAAACGCCAGAGAACGGACAGACGAGCACGCAACTTTCTCGGTTATCACATATTACCTCGCCACTTGCGTCTGTGTATAAAACTACATAATATTACAAACTAAAATAAAACATATGGATAATAGAAAAGGAATCATATCGTACTTTGCCAAAGTTTCTATCATGTTGTAAGTAAGGGACTTTTTGTTATAATCATCAGTCATAATTTTACCTAGGCGCAAGTTGAAGAGCTGTTTGTGAGTTATGTTGATAGAAGCCTTAAACAGTGTTCTTATAAAAAGTAATTTGAATTTGTCAATTAGGCCGCAGATAGTCCATAATCTCAAGGTACTGATAAAAGAGTCTTTTCGAGATCGCTTATCACAACTTAAAGAAAATCGAGCGAAATATCGTTGAGTTTGTTCAAGATTTTAATATTCAGTGTTCGTTAACTTTCCCCAGATTTCAAAGGCATACATAGCAGTTGGTAGTATAATTCTTTTCCATACGGTAGTATTTCAATAGGCGAAATTTCGTTACGATTAACACCAACAAGAAAATGTAAGTTACGTTTTAGTTTCTTGCAAGCTTTGTCGGTTCTATCAAAAGTTTTACCAGTACTGACTAATAACATTCCAGAAAAAGTTGCTTGACCACACATTCTTATAATTTTATCTCCAAAGTCAAATTTGAAATCAGTCTTCTGTAAATGTTTTTTTTCGGGCTAAAGAGAAGAAAATTCTTCGATGCATTGTATTTTAGCCTCCATTTAATCGAATATTGATGTACTATGTTCAGAAGTCATTGTAGGCCACTGTTTGTTCCACTTAACAGAGAAGTGTCAACAACACAGGGAATGTGCAAGTGTTTAAATAAAAAACAAACATATTTGGTGTCGTAGAGTTGTTGTACATGCATTAAGTTGTTGATAAAGAGAGAAAGTAACCAGACAGACATGACCCGTCCTTGACCGACACCTTTTTCAATGCGAAATTCTCGGCTTACAAATGTTCTATTCTTCACATAAGCTGTAGTAGATTTGTACCAAATGTAAATAATTCTCCAAATTTTGCAACTTATTTCGATATTCCAGAGTTTGTAAAGCAATCCATCTTGCCAAATACGTTCAAATGCCTTTTCATTGTCCAAAAATATTGCATTAACTGGTATATAACCTTCGTTAAAAAAAGTTAATTTATTCCTTTAGAGAGAAGATGGGTGGGATGGAGCCGTGTTTTCTTTTACGAAACGGAACAGAAGCGGATGTGGCATAACTGCTTTAAACTGATGTAGAGATTCCTTAATTCGGTTCAGCAATATCTTTTCTAGTAATTTTGTTATAACTGATGTTAGTGTGGCTGCAGCTATTTGGAACAGTTCTATCTTTTTTATTTTATAGATAAAGGGTACAGACAATGTAAGGTCAGCCTCATATCTTGACCTACACTTAAAAATCGATGGTAAAGGAAAACTATTGACCAAACTTTACGACAAATGTGATGACTTTTCATTCAGAATTGTCAAGTTTCCTTTCATCTGTGGCAACATCCCTTCGGCACTTGCGTATGGAGTGTTCATATCACAACTCATACGTTATGCCAGAGCTTGTCGAAACTACGCAGACTTTTTGAATCGCGCTAGAACTCTAACAAATGGGCTTCTGAAGAACAGGGTTAGGTAGCTACAAGGTTGAAGTCATCACTACAGAAGTTTTATGGTCGTGATCATGAACTCGTGGATCGTTATGGTGTATCCATATGCACCATAAAAACTGATTTATTCAACGGTCATAGTTTTCCTTTCCTCGTTTGTTTACCCCGGACTTGACTTTTTATGAGACTCGGCAGGTGTTCCTAGAAAAGCAGAGGATGCTTACCCTACCGGTGCACTTGGTCCATGCTCCCAGTTTTTAGTGGAGTCCGAGTTGCTCACTTGCATTTTTTACTTTGTACGTATGATTTTAGTTACTTTATGTTCTTTGTTGTGTATGTCTGTTTATCATGTCTTGTCTTTGTCCTTGGATTGCATTCTTTTGATTACCACTATAACCTTGGTTCCCTTGATTACTCTTTATACAACGTAAAACTATGAATGCAAACTGACATCCATATACCTGCAGCGTTTTTCTTTGCATATGATAATATATCATGACCTACTTTAGTAAAGCCTCTAGTGTCAGTCCGAAAAAGCTATATTCAGACGTAATGCTTAGAAAACTAGAATTTACTACAATCCTGAAACATATGTAATCATTTACTCGTATCATATGAAACACCAGTTCCATTAATCAAAGGTCAATATCCATAAAAAGTTTTAAAACATTGGCACTTGAGGAGTTGATCTTTAAAATAGAAAACAGAAAAAGGTGAAAAGAAACGTCAAAAGGGACAATAACTCCAATTAGGGTCTAGTGATTTAAAAAGATACATCTCAAAATACACGTCCTAAATCAATAGCCGAAAATATGAAAGCCTTGATGTTTAACACATTTTACGCGTATTTTGTTCAATGAATGTGTACATGCACAAGAAAGGAATGAACACCAGATATTGAAGACAATTGGAACCTTTGGGCACAAATAAGAAGTTTGTATGCGATGCACTTTCATATAGTATTTGAAATTGACAATATGAAAATGTTTAACTACCTTGACGATTTACTCTAAGTTTTAGACGGGTGGACAGACAACACTTAAGGTAGTTTGCATCTATGTTGCAAGGCCTTTACAAAATCACGAGTGTCTTTGTCTTTTAGAAAGCCTATGTAAATGTATAAAACCAACTGATGGATTCCTTTTTCCCAAGTACATTTGATTTCAATAATGCATCATTCTAGATATTCCTCAAATCACATGTTCACACTAAATTTATAAGGTCAATGATGTTGTATCCAGATATGATGAAAGGAAAAGTAAAAATAGTATTGAACAATTTTCATGCAAATATATATTACTACATATTATCAATATGTTGTATAATTCAACTCGGTGAGTTCTACCAATAAAGTTAATTACACATATTTATCAATTTATTCTGTTTAATCACAAGCTTTACAACCCTTTTATTCAAAGTCTGTTCTTTTTTCAGTGTTTTACAACTTTAAATAATCGTTTTGTTTTAGTTATTAGAAAATAATTCATGACTGGAAATAATTGTTCCAAGCTTAGGGGCAATATAATTGTTACCATGAAGGCTGGGAGTGTTGTAAGGAATAATGTGTTTAATAAAAGGTTAAACATCACCATCAATAATAGAAACAAAAACCCACTCCAGACCAATATACTGTAATTGAAGATATCATAGGAAATATCAGTAAACACGAAGCAACAATTTCTGTAAGTAATTACTGATACGATGTAAATTTACTTCGTTTCTTTTAATTCACTCACTAGATTTGATTTGACAAATTCACTGCCCTGTTTAGTGCTGAGGAGTAGGCATCGTAACAATCAGCAGTTCGGCGTTTATCTTACTTATTTTGACATACAGACATCGTTATCGCCTGATCTTGAAATTTATACTAATGATGTTAGATAATCTTTATATACTCGCACTTAAAGATACATTTTATGTTCTGTTGGTATGTGTGGTTACGTCCCATATTTTTCTTCCTTCAAATCCACTATTTATCTATCTTATAATTGCTTATTCACAAAAGTATCATTGACAAACCCAGCAATGAACTCAACAAAGATTATCAAAATAATCTAGTTATTCGAAGGATTACTTTGTAATTAGAACTATATTTTCGTGTAATGACAAATAAAGCTTGTTTATATTGAATGTCAGCTTCTGATAATTAGAGAACATATTAACTGACTTTCAAGCCCACAGCTGCAAAATAAGGAAATCGTTTGTTTTAAATAAATGATATTTTTTTTTCTTTTACACGAAGTAGCTTTTGTTTTTGGCACTTTTAAATAAATACGTTCCAAGTGAAAGTCCTTTTGCCTATTGCATAGAGTTTATCTGTAAGATAGTTCTGTTATTATCTACCAAACAGAGAATGACCCATGTAAATAGTATACTGTCTCCTTGTTTTAACTTTCTATGTAACGAAAATAACACTTTGATTTTAATTGACTGAGAATCTGATTTTGCTCATTACAGCTTGGCTCACTTATACATGTAAAAGTATAAAGACGTTGATGTTGCATGTACCTTATTAAGTTAGAATAGTCTATTTGATTTACCATGAACCTTACATATGTCGGAAATTGGATATTGAATTGCTCTAATGTCATGTCAGCTGTGTACTTCAGTAAATAGACTTTAAAAAAGGGTAAATAAGGAGATTGACGTATAGTTTTAAACAAAAATATAAACATTAAAAATATTCCGAAATTCACTACAGCGACGGCGATATAATGCAGCAAGCTTTCAAGGTTCTTCCATACAATTCAATCATTATCTAAACAATAAAAGTATAGTAAACTTTGATTCAAATTCAAAGCAAAAATTCTTATATGCAAATATGCTTGGTGAAAACTTTGAACTTTATATGCCAGATGTGTAAAACAGTATGATGAGTAGATGCCAATACGTTTCAAGGATATTTTCTAGTAAAACGATTGTGTTTTTCAGATAGAGTGATTCTTTTTGAGTGGTTTACTGCTAAAGTAAAGATATTGGAAATAAGGAAAATAAATCACAGATCATTTGTTGTTCAGTAAACTCACGTATGAATAGTAATTAACATCAACGAAAATAATGATACAACGTTAGAAAAAAAAATATTTAGCAGATGTCTGAGGGAAACAACAGATATATTATCTGTAATAATTCATTTAAACTATAATGGCAAAAACGGAAATGGACCATATGCCACAGTAATTAAACCATTACTGAATTTTTTTTCATTGCTCAAAGATTATCTAATAGATTACACATGAAAACATTTAGATTTGTTTAAAAAAAAATATGTCTTTGGTGATGTCCTTGGTTTTATAGCTGTGTAAACTTGGTCCACAAAAAATAACCAAATTGTTACTGATATTAGGGATTTTTATTAAAGCATTATTTAAACGATAAATGTTATAATTAAATAATACGGAAGATTAGCATATCAAATAAGAGTAACAAAACAATTATCGAACACAAATCCGATTCATAATCAAGTCAAGTCCAGAACTATATGGCAAAATAAATATTTCACCACCGGAGTAGCTGGTACAGCAATGGTCCTGACTTGGCATGAAATGGAAGGTGAAATCTAGGATTTATAGGCGCTAAACCTCCCTCTTCCAATGCGGTTTGAATATACCAGTGGTGATTAAAAGGCATTTGCATGATATTGTCATAATCGGTAATTCAGCGGTCACATTAGCACAAAGAACAATTTACAAAAAAAAAAACAAAAAAAAATCGGTCATTCTAATGTTAACTTGTTGTTGAGAAATAGCTCCTCCAAATGAGACAAATATGTTTTTAATGAGAAAATAAAGTATTTCATAAACCTGTTTTTCTGTGTAGCACAATTTGCCCTACTGCAATGTTTTCGAAAATTATGTAGATTTGTAACCAAAAACAACAGAATTTTTTGAAATAGCAAAAGATTTACAAATAATTCCTTTCAAACGAAATTTTAATTTTTCATGTGGTAACGTAGTGTAAAAAGTTGATAAGTCAAAAAGTTTGGAGAGAACTAATTTCTGAAAAGTAAAGAAATTTAAGGTTTTGAGGTAAATCTTTAGAATTTTTAAGTATCCACATATGGGACATATGATTATTGCCAATACGAGAATAGGTGGTATTGCATCAACCTTGCTGTCCACCCTTTGCTGCGGACAATATCTTTATAAAAAATTTACATCTCCTTTGTGGAGCAAGATGGAGATCCTGTTATATACATTTCTTTGTATGGATTCTTAAAATGTTTGGGAATCCAATACAAGTAAGGTAAGTCCAGATATTTTGTTTCAAGCAAATCATACCTATGTTTGTACTGTCTCAAAAGTACCCTTGAAAATAGTATGTGTTTAAAGTGACGTATTTCTTTCAAACATCATTGGAACAGTGCACATTTCGGACAGAACCGAAAGTCGGGTAAGTAGACTTAGCTATCAACTAGCATGGACAAATTTCACCGGTGGGGTAAGCGATCTTGATCTTAAAAAACATCACTACGTTGGTTTTCTTTTTCATAAATATTTGCTTTACTTTATATTGCAACCTTGCATCGACTCTAGAGTTGGGGTGTAGTTTAGACTATATATACATATAACGTAAAGATACAATGTACACTTGAAAAAGAGATACATTACAATCTTTAACCTGATGACGAAGTAGAGTTAATTCTAATTCTATGATAGTTTATCTCCAGCTATTATATCCGCCCTGATATGACTATACCTTATGCAAAAGTTGATAACGTATTTTTACTAGGTTCACAAATCAATAAATCGATTTTTATTTCAATTGATAGTTCTCCAACACAAATTTTCCATTTGCAGCCAAACAACTTTTTATCCTACTGGTGGCTAAATGTACCATAATAACAGTACAATTATGTCGACAGAACAAGATATACATCTATTTTAACGGAAGTATGTTTAAATCTATATTGTATTCATATTTAGGTGCATCAGCGACAGTTTCTATGTACTTATTTATAAGCGGAACAACATAAGAGAATGACATTTTGGCCATTCATAGATTAATTTCCCCCCTTTGTGGTCAAAGGCTTTTTGCATTTACCATATTATGTGAAATGATTATCGATATTCACTAAACCACATATTTTGAGTAAAAGACTACATGTACCAGATATGATCATAGAAAGAAATGCATAAAAAGCTAAGCGTCACATTTTTTTTCTATAGAATACACAAAAGTCTTGTATTTATTCAACATTTTAACTGCATAAAATAATGTTCATTTATTTATACATTAAAGATCAATAAGCAAAAGAAAAGACTACTATAAAGTTGTGCATTCAAGGAGGTAAACAAATATGAACTTTACAGGTTTGGTATATAACCATAGTCGCATTTTAATACAGCTTCTTTCCTAGTAAATTAAGATACCATACTCTTCAGCTGTAAAATTTTAAAACAAATGTCTTTTCATGTGGCATATTATAGAGTTCAGCAGTTCAAATTTGCCTTTGACTAAATATGTATTAAGGTTTGTGATAACAACATTTTGTGTTGTTTGGTTTACATAAAAGAACATGACTTTTATAACAAATCACCAATAAAGGATTTATTATCAAATTGCTGGCCGTTGCTCTTGTGTGCAAACATGTAAACATGAAGTACCGATATAGTACAATACAGGGTTCATATATTAGTTGTGGTCTACCCTACATTTACACACGGAGGTATAACATCAATCATTCGTTAGAAGAAAGATATGTTTATATCTATTAACAACAGGAAATTTTCAGTGATAATTTAGTTCATTACTGCAGAATTACAAAACAAAAATCACTTTATCTGTCAGAAAGATAAATGTTTCAATGTAATGAACATCAATCACTTATCTCTTGTTTAGTTTTGACGTAATGAGAGATTTAACAAGAGATTAGTGCAATTCTAAGAATCAAACATTATAACATTTCTTTAAATCAACCCAGTGATTTTGGTACTATTATAACTTAAACGAAATAACAATTGTAAAGCTTCAATACAACACTTTTTGTATGTAAGTCGCAATGTCGGTGAATTTTTTAATAAATGGATTGTTTTATATTTCCATTCAGTGCCTAAAAACTTTTCAATAATATGGAATATCATATTGATACGTGACGTGAAGCTGAATGATATTCAGTTATCCTACCATGGTAATTTGTACTTAATCAGACGCTGAAGTCAACAATAATTTTCGAAGTTGATAGATTGTTATTTTTTGTTTTTGTCGATCTGTATGTGCCCACGAACTAAAAAAGGTATATCTGCATTTCATCTAGAAATTACTTAAATTCTGCGTGTAAGGGTATTAACTAAATGTCTTGATTCACACTGCTTCATACTAAATAAATTCATACTTAGGTGGATGTTTCATGGTTGTTGTATCCGGGATTGACAAATTATAACTAATGATTCGCCAAAAATGATTCATCATAAATCATTCAAATGTTATGTTTAATTGCACCATCTCACAGGCCGTCACACGCTACCAGAAAAGTCAACCTTACTGTAAGATTGATACTACAATTTATTTTCGACGGTTGTCTTAAGTTATTAACTTCTGTAATGTGGAGACAGTTTATCTTTTTTTAATCTTAAATTAATAGCATAACAAAGAATACACAACAACATTTACAACTGTCGACCTACGTTATCTTCTTTATCTACTGAGATATATTAGTTTCGATAATTGTTAGGGTATAACTTTAACAAGATTCGATCATTCTCTCTACTGACGGCTACATAATTGTAATATCATACCACAAAATTTGATCATTATATCTACCATAATTGTGATATCATACCATGGACGATGAGAAATGAACAAGTAATATAAAAATAGATTTTATTTATTCAATTTAAGTATATTGTATACATCTCATTATCATCTTGGGAAGAAATACTTTTATTGGGCATGCTTAATTATGTTGCTTTATACAATCTTTAAAAAATTTAAATATTCGTTTTTCTTTTGTCAGAAATCGTTGAAATACTTGCAGAGTATGTAATTGTACCGGTTTTTCATCATTTTTGTGATTTTGGTGGAATTTTGATTTCCAGATATTCATGTTACAGATGTTTAATACGGCTAATCGTAGATAGTCAAAGAGATTCAGAAAAATGAACATAAAGTTCCTCATTTGATTTTGCAAATTACGTTTAAGGAAGCATAGAGGCCATATGAACTATAAGTTATAAACTATGTCAAAGCTTTCTTTTTCTTTTTGGTCTACCTCGGATATGATATTTTATTTGAAACTCTGCAGGTGTTTCTAGAAAAGTGAAGGACGCTTCCCCGACAGGAGTACCACATCCATAATCCTAGCGTTTAGTAAACTCGTGATTGCTCACTTACCTCTGTTTCTATTTATGCGTTATTTTGTTAGTTTCATGTTCTTTGGTATTTGTGTCTATTTTACCTGTCTAGTCGTTATTACTGGAATATGCTCGTTCCTCATGGTTTGAATCCTATTGATTTCCCTTTGGTATATATATGCACGTTGTAAATAATACTGATTGGCGCCTTTTTAAGCAGCTATTTAAAAATCAATAGTTGCCCCAGATGGTCGATAATGAAGCATTATTTTGGTGTATTTTTTATTGTGTTGATGGAACAAAATGACATTATCATACTTGACGTTTTTATATGGAGGTTCAGAGTAACATTTAGATTACATTGAATAGTAGATGTAGTTTTGCTTTAATAAGGTAATGATTAAATCTGAAATCGCATTACCTCCAGAGAGCAT
The DNA here is from genome assembly GCA_037379345.1 of Perna viridis. Classification (NCBI taxonomy): domain Eukaryota; kingdom Metazoa; phylum Mollusca; class Bivalvia; order Mytilida; family Mytilidae; genus Perna; species Perna viridis. The sequence goes on from CM074513.1 coordinate 57,667,308, forward strand.
GTCAATATAATTGACATTACTATCTTTTTAATACTATTAGCTTCTGTTACGTATACTATAGACCAGTTTGAAATTGTTATATTACTAAACGCACACGTATAGAACATGAATTATTATAACTTGCCATAGATAAAAGTCATTTATGGTAATAATTTGAGACTTGATGATGAACTCTCAGTTGATGATTTTATTTTTATTTCTAATCAATCAAATATCAAAAACCATTATTTTGCACAAACTTACTGCACATTTTCCAATAATTGTTCAAACATACGAGACTAACGCTAAAAAAGTCATTGCTTGAAAAGGACACGCTTGCTAAATAGGGTTTTCCTAAACAACTGTAGTAAAGGGATTTTTAGTAGACGTTATTTTTAAAAGACATATTTTATATAAAGCATAATAGTATATAATAAAGTCTAGATTAAACAAACAATTACATTGTATAGATATTTTCATACAGCGCGCTACAATAACAAGTATATAAAAATTATATAAAATATAAAATTTATATAAAAATGGATAACACACACATAAACCAACATAATTGTGTAAAGCGACAGGATGGTTATCTATATGACAGAGTTGAACTGTCGGTATTTGTCATGATCTTTAGATGGAAAAAATAATTACTTAGGTTTACACTTCTCTAAAAGAGAAGTGAGTAAACACATTCTACAGAGAAATAATGGTTTACACTTTTCTAAAAGAGAAGTGAGTAAACACATTCTATAGATAAATAAAGAAAACAAATGTAAAGAGAACAAACCGATGCCCATCCCGTGTGACGACTAATTTAAAGAATCCTCTTTCTCGTTTATTTCATTACATATAGATCTGTCTGTGAAATCATTAATCTGATTTGTTAACAGTTACTTCCACGCTTTGATTGTAAAAAATCTAATGCAGTTTTGATTCCTCGGTAGTGAATGTATTTTACACCATAACACCTATACAAATATTATCATACATTAAAAAAAAACCTGAAGTGAAGGCGATGCAACTCCTTTCGAAATAAACTCTGCATATCATATTATGATGTTTTTTTTGCTTTTTTTTTTCAAAATGTAAAATTCAGTTTAATCTTATTCCAAGATACACAGAACTTCACATATCCACAGGACTTTTTTTCACGTATAAGAGTTGATAGTGTCGAATTGTTTTTGGTTCTTTGCAAATCAACCAGCCATATAAACATTATGTCAGTCGAATTTGATTATACTTAAGTACTTTATATAAAATCAGGATGGAGGCAATGTATGCATGTCAAAAATCCACCTAAAACACTTTCATTTCATATTCATAAACACTAGCAGAGCACATAACCAGTCTTAGTTTGTCATTTGGTTGTTACACTTTCGAATTAAAACATTAGATAGACTGTGTATGAAATTGGCACTTTGGAAGAGTTATGGTTTTTGAATTTGTTTCATTGGGTTGATTTTAATGGGTGGTGACTGTACGGTTTTCTAAAAAAATGCAGATCTAAATGCAGAAAGGACTATCGTTCATTAAAAATATAGCATTTGTTGACCAAAAAAGTATCATTTGTTTGGTTGGTTTTCAACACCATGAATCATCTCTAGTATAGGCAGTGTATATTGTATACGGACTTGTACATAAACACAAAGACGCCACTACCGAAAACAATAAGTGTTTATCAAATAATCAAATATGTTTGTTCTTACCTGTGGTAGACTAGCAATGATACTAAGTGCCCAGGCTAAGGTTATCATAATTTTGCCTCTTCTTTCTGCATCATGAATGCTCATAGGATGGACAATAGAAAAATACCTGTCAAGGCTAATTGTCACTAACACAAAGGACGACAAGTAAAATCCAAGTGCTCTAAAGAACATAAGAATTCTACAGGCAGCGTCTCCTGCTTCCCAAGACACAGTTATATTCCAAACAATTTCTAAAGGCAGCATGATAAAGGCAACAATAAGATCCGCTATAGATAAATGCATGATGTACGTGTTTACACGAGATTTGATAGTTCTACTCCGTAAAAGTGTTATAAGGACAGTTAAATTCCCAGTAGCCGCTATTACAAACAAGCATGAATATGCAATCACGGACAAAACCCCATCATCATTAAATGTCATTTCTCGAGGCAATGGAGGAAGGGAAAAATTTGAATGGTGAAATCCAACATTTTCACCGCTGACGTTGTAATTCATGTTACAGTTGCAAATAAAAGATCCATCAAGGCTTAAGTCTCCTGAAATGTTTTGTCGAGGCACTACGTCAGGCATATGATACCCGAATAAATCAAACAAATCCTCTTGAGCTGTCATTATTTATATTTTTTCAGTACTATTTAGTTTCACCTTTTCGTTACAGATGTTTGGAACTGTCTATATGTATAACATCATTTCTTTTTCGTTTCCTGCTAATTACTCAAATCCTATTATATCCATACATTAACTTCATCAATTATTTAGTGCGGAGGCAATGTTGATTAGCTACTCCGGACAGAAAATGATTCTGAATGACTCTATAGCACCTTACATATTTAACAGCTATTTTTATATAGATCAATCAATACATACTCTGCGCGCTGCAAAACATGTTTACTCTTGACAAATTCTTTTAATGATCAGTTTTCAAGGAAACGAATTCTGATTGGTGGAGTTAATAGGAACGCCTATTTGTGTAAATGAAAAAAAAATTGTGTCTAGGAAATGAAACAAATAGACGATAAAATGACTGTTATATTGAAAGTTTCTTCTTATGGATAATTTATAGATCTGTTGATTAACACATAATATTAGTGACAACTTTTTTATATACATAACAATGGTCTTCCAGTCATTTGCTATCTATTAAGCTGTAAAGTATTTAACTTTAAGATGTTTTAGATGATGATGTCAAAGATATACAATACAGAGTAATGTAGTCACTTCCATTCAAAGGAAAAGCAGTGTTGCTTCTAGCAGCATCTTCATATTTCGAAATAGTGTTCCTAGATTTACAATTTTATACTTTTAACTTTTTTTCTTTTATTGTAAATGTTTTATTCTTTATGTAACTTTATTTTATATAGTATAATCCTTTGTTTTAAATGCAAGATTATGTAATAATTATTTTTGCAATTTGATAAATAATAATGGTTGAAAAAACTTAAAGACAAATATTTTACATGCTGCCTTATTGATGAATACTATGTGTTTCATTTTTTCATTATCGTTAATGTATTATTTTCGACCGGACTATTAAGAAAAATCATTCAACCATTTAGATGTTTGATTAAATGGCGCAAAGATCTACACACAACTTCACAATTGAATAAAAACTACACAGAATTAACACATATACAATGCAAACATTGCACTACAAATACTTATTGTATTGTTGGAAAAAATGTTCGTACAGTAAAAATTACTTCATAGCTATAGTAATAAAGTAAAGCTTGAAAATTAAATTCACAAACTGACGAAAATGTACATACCTTCACAGTATAAAGTAAGTACTCATTAATTCAGTTTTTGATTGACATTTAATGTTTGTTTCTAATATTTTTGAAGAATGTCTCCAATGTAAATTGAATGGCATTTAGTATCCAACCAGTAACATAGATCAACTCCAGTTTATGCATTGATTCTCAACCAGGTTATTTAACAAAGGTGCAGAGAAATATTATTATACATATGATAAATACATATCATTTACATTGATCATTAAGGAATACTACTATGCTTGCATGATAGTCTTTTTCAAGATTAAATTTTCAGAAATTTAATGAAGTAAACGATTTTTATTGCAATGATTTGAAAAAAAAACGAGGTTATATTTTACAGTATTTTATCTTTAGCATAGAAAAAATGTAAAACAGAGGAATGTGTCAAAAAGCCAAAAGTCGAAAAATGCAATCCATGGAAGCTTACAATCCCATTCGTGGAATCTGTCTTCAGACTTAAAATACACCGGATCAGTAATGTGGTTATCGCATTATATTTTTAAAACAGAATTAAAATCAGACACAAACTAAATTTCTGATCTTGGACAGGCACAATATACGACAGGAACAAACTAGTTTTTTTGCACATCCAAACCTCCTCTTCTTCTATCAATGCAGAAATCAAGATATACAAAGAATACGATAAAACTTAATTAAGAGGTCTTAGTCAAATGCAGAAATTGGGAACATAACAAACCAAACATATCACAATTCACAATAACAAAGGACTAATAAAAATATAACAGTTGCTGACATGCCACCTAGATACCTCTGTTGAATTGACCAACATATTGATGTCTCATCCAAAAAAGCAAAAATAACATATTTTTTCCTATTGAAGGCTGAAGTGTGGTGTTTATTAAACCGAACGTCTCTTATATGGTTAAGTTCAATTCACTGAACCCATGCAAGGTACAGGTAAATAAATGAAAGCATTCGAAATTAAAAAAAACACTATTTCAACCTTTTTTAAAGCTTCGTTGGTTAAATCTCGTAAACACATTTTATTATTCAGTGATATGGTCAATAAAACAAAACTGAATTGATTTTTGTGTATTATATATAAATATACCGGTATATACATATATTACGGGAGATCATGATTAGACTCACCAAGTATACTCCGCCACAGAAGATTGATCTCTGAAAAGCCAGCGACAAACCGATTCGGCTAACGAATTAATCCTTCAGCCAAGTCACTTAACTGGCTATTTAAATCTCACTGCCTACTACAACGCAGGTAGGTTATCCTGCTACACATCAACACCTCAAGAGTCTTTGTACCACGAACGACTCTTAACAACCAGCTCACTAGTTACATAAATCTCGTGGTTTTTTTTTAGTTGGGGAACAAATGTAACACGAGAGCATTATCCACCACACTAAATTATATTCCGTTATCGAGGATCGAACCCTAAGACCGCCTGGAGATAAGAGTCGGCTAAAGAATGAATTCTTGAGCCAAGTCAATGAACTGGCCAATTAAATCTCACAACTTACTACAGCACATGTAGGCATCCTACCACACATACGTTTGTATATAAATTCCCAACGATGTTAGAACTGTCAAATTTTCGATGAAAATTTTCGGTCGTTCCCTCCGCGGGACTCGAACTCGTACCGCTGTGACACCTATGGCAACACCGCTTGCAAAAATCTAGCGCCCTAGACCACTCGGCCAGGTAGGCTATATAAAATTATAGCGTTCGCTGGCCGGTTCATTCCTCCTCGTAGGATTAATCCAGGGCTGTAACTTAGTACACGATGTATGGTAGTACGGGACAGTTCATTTAGATGTTATTATGTAGGATAGAGGATCAAATTAATGTCACAACAAATCAATATTATACAAACGTTTCAGAATGTGACGAATCTATTCACTACACTGAAGATATGTAAACGTATAGAAAGGTCTGAAAAATTCCCAACGATGTTAGAACTGTCAAAGTTGCGATGCAAATTTTTGGTCGTTCCCTCCGCGGGACTCGAACTCGTACCGCTGTGACATCTATGGCAACACCGCCTGCACAAAGTCCAGCGCCCTAGACCACTCGGCCAGCTAAGACTAGAAACAAGAACATAGGTAGATCTAAAGAAGTACCTAAAACACGCTTAAAAATTGAAATGGAAAGTCAAATCCAGCACCAAGAAGTTTGCCATATGCCAGCACCAAGAAGTTTGCCATATGCAATACAAGTCTCAGTATGTAAGGGGTTATAATTTATAATATAATGATATTATGATGTAACTTTACTGATGTATGAAACACAGATTATATTAGGCTAAATAAGATGAAGCAGTTATTCTAAATAGGACAAATGTTTGTACTAATAAGGAAAATATACAGTAAATTAATGACATTTACCTAAATTAGACTTTAAAAAGGACCAACTTTTAAACATGATAAAATTTACTTGCGGAAAATAAGGCCTGATTAGAAAATTAATATTTTTTATAATTAATTACACAATTTATATTAAAAACTTTTTTAAGCCGAATTCATAATAATTTTTTGATATATTTGAGGCCAGAAAATTACGCCATTTTTTTTTTTTTTTGACAATTTTCAAATAAACGGGACCAAATGATTCATTAAAATTGGTAATAGACCTAGGTGACATAAAATTACGAATACACGTCGGATGCTTGCCAAAGTGGTACCGCGTAAAGTATTGAAACAGTACTTAAAACGGTTTTATCAGTGTTTGGTCATATTTCTGTGAAATTAAATAACTTGCATACTGCTAGATGTAATTTGAATATGTGAAAAGATCTATATATTTGGTTCATCAGCAAATTGTTTTCTCCTGTTTACTTCACAAAGGTGAATGAATAATTTAATTGTTTCTTATTTAACTTTTGATTGAGATTTTTTTCCTTTTATGCTATTTGAGTTAAAACTGCATTTAACTCTTTTGTTACTTTGTTATTTTTTTTATTTGATATGCAGTGTCAAAAAAGTTGTTTTTCCTAATATTTGTATAGCTCTCAGTTTGTTTTCTGTAACTCAATCATGTTATACATTATATGTATTTCCAAACCTTTGTCAATCAAAATCTAAATGTAGGATTATAAAAAGCATCATTCGTAAAGAAACATTTTTCTTTGTGTATTTGTAATGTTTAGAAAGCATGTATTTCGAACCTGTCAATCTTTATTCAAATATTGAAGCTTTTCTTTTCTTTGTTTCATTTAGCAGATGTTCAAAAAGAAAGTTTTGCAACCTTTATTACAACCTTCAATATCATAACTACTACAACAAGAAATTTCATAACTTAACATATTTTCTTTCTGGAGAATGAAAGCTTTGAACGTCAACTTTTCTGTTTTCTGGTGACCGATCTGCCGTTGCTGAGTCAAGGGAAGTAAGTGCGAAGCACAGACAAATCTCTGAACAAACCTGCGTGCAAGGTAGCCAAAAATTGTCAGTTCGTCCCCCTTTCAACCTCCTTCAACAGCTTTAGCCTCTCAACGTGTGCAGCATAGCATATACTTCTGGTAAGCCTTTCAATCTTTATTTGGTGTTCCCTTTTCATTACAACTTTGTATGGAATTTTCTTGGTACAATCTTTTATCAGTTTAATGAGTGCATCTTGGAACAGGCCAACTCGGATCATATCCAGATATCTTATCAGCTTCTTCTCGAGATGTCTAATTCGTCAACGAAGATTTTGAATCAATGAGTTAAATTCTTTATGAAGACCAACTAAAATCCATATTAAGACCAGTAAATATTTTTCTCGCAAAAACAAGACGCTTCTCTTTTAACAGGTCAATTTCTATTGCATTTTAACACAAATAAACACTAATAAAAAGCCTTCTAGCAATACTTGTATTTTAAATAGGCCGAGTGGAAGTATGGTGCGATGAACCACCTGATAACAACTGCATGAACCATCACACAAATACGAATGGTGGGAATCGCCTCATAACAATTGGTTGACATATCGTGAATAGAACTTCAAACTGCTTAGAAAATCGATGGTACATATCGCCTCATTATTGCAAATTTTGGTCCGACAAATCTAATTACATGGTACTTTGTCTACAGGGAGTAAAAATACCATATCAGTACTTCAATTTCGTTTAACACATGAAGCTTTGACACAGCATTAGAACATGTGAATGTTGTACTGAATATATTAAACTGAACATAATATCGTGTAAATATCGAATATGTTAAAACATTACTTGGTTATAAACTTCAAAGGCAGATAGTAGCCTTAATTCTGTTTTATCTCAACGCTACATGAATTATTTATGAGAAGTGATAGAACAAAACAATATTTCTTTGAGACATACTTCATGTTTAAGTTATCTGTTATCATTGCAATTCGATTATTAAGAGGTGTGTTAAATAATTTCCTGTATTCTCGTGAATTGTTTGGTTTAGAAAGAATATATTGCTTCGTTTTTTATCTCACATTGGAAGGCGATTTTGTCCGAGTTTCGTATCAAAAGCGAAGGGGAAAAGTTGTAATAGACAAGATTTTCGCTGTAACATGGTTTTAGCATTTCCAAATCTCTTCACATATAAAGGATTGTCAATATGTTCTAACAACATTTAGAAATAAAAGAAAACGTATGTATGTCATTGTTAAGCGGTATGTTATAATAATGCAAATAAAGACAGTGTAATTATCTTTGTCTTCTTGTTGCAGCAATAACAAGTGAACAGATAAATGTTTAAGTCCCTGGTTTGATACTCATATCAATTATTTTACTTTTTGTGTCCAATATCAACATTTCATAAATTGAGTGATGATAATATTGTACTTTTTTTAATTAACTTGTGTTTAAATTGTAACCGACAAGCTGTGAAAGGTTTTAAATAGACTTGCCACTGACAAAATAATAAGCAATAAATTACAGACCCTTCAAAACACAAGCACTGAACAACACGCCTACCTTATACTGATAATTTCATATTTAGAAGTAGCCTAAAAACAATAAATATGATATCAAAGTTTTAAAAAGCATAACACTTACGCCACCACATACATGCATCTGTACACATTCTTTAGATGTTTGTTCTTAATGTGTTTTTTAGTCGTTATTTTACTTTTTTACTTTATTGTCATGGGTCTGTTACCGTGGTTTTTCTTACTTTTGTTGTAGGGCCTTTCATAGCTTACATACAGATGTGTTTAAACTTGTTGAAGACATTTTGGTGATCCCTCATAGTATTTTCTATTTTGTATTTAGGTTATACGCTGGTGTATTTGTATCGTTTTGCCATATCCGATCGTTAGTATATAATCGAAACTGTAGTTTTTTATAGTGAAGTTTCATTTGTTATCTTTCGGTTACAGTAGCATATTGCACATGTGAGATAATATTCGCTTTAAGAGGTAATAATCGTTCTTCTAATGACAATACAGGCATTCTTTTCGCTCAATTGACAATGTTAGCGCTAAGTCAAAACAGTATAAACTAAGTAAACATGTAGCTGTTGGTACATATATCCATAATATTTAAAGTTAATATCAACACACCAGCTCTTATCAATGCACTTAAATTGCACGATCTACTGTTATGATCGTAATATTTTTATCAAATACTTACGGTTATAACCCTCGCTTCAAAGAATGCTGTAAGTTCGATCATCTGTAATTACGTCAGTGCGATTTTATTTGACTTCCAGTTTCATGCATATCTTGTTTTTGTCTTGCCTTTGATGATTGAATACGGAATAAAATTATTGCTTGTTAATGTAAATGTCGACTATTTACTTTTATACTTGAAAGAATAACATCAAGCTCTAAACAGATTGAAAAAACTCGCTACAATGCGTATACATTTCAAATTTTAAAATCTAAATGAGTTACATCAAAGTTGGATCATGCGTCGTTCTAATTTTCTAGATAAATGTTAGATCCAAAACACATAGATTGTTTCAAGGTTGTTATAAGAATGAAGGGTAATAATGACCAAACTGATGATATCTTGGCAGCAGTCAAAAGGAGTAGTCAAAAGGAAAGTCTTATATCAGGGTAAAAACTGCAATATATAGGCATTTTCAAAAGGTGGGTTGAACTAGGTTTGTCTTATAGCGCTTATCCTCCTGCTTCCATTACATTTCAATATTTCCTGTATATTTCAACACAAATACGCAGCATAAATTGCTACCAGTCAAAATGGGTTAAATCAATAGTCTTACAGTGCAGAAGGTATAAACAATAAAAAATATAAATAAAACTTGATATAATAAAAAAAAAAATATGTAAATCCAATCAACATTTTTCAAAATGAGTCGGAGTCGTTAAATTTGTGGGAAGGTGTCAAGTTAAAGATGAAATAATAATTTCCAAATAAAAACTGCAGAAAATTAATTTGTAGACATTTTATAAAATCCCATAATCTGTTCTCCAGAAACATGTTTTTTTCAATAAGATATGGATATTTGAAATACAACTTTTTAGGCAACGTATTTTGATATAACTTTGGTCAAAAAAAACCTGTCTCTAATGCAGAGGAGGCGTCGTAAGTTAGTACAGTCGCTATTAGCTCTGACATACTGTGATAACTGAGAAATAAAAACTTCATATGCAGAGTAAGCTGGTATATTACTGCACAAATAAGAATTTATAATTTAAAAACAAAATCGTCTTGATGTCATATATATTAGTACTGAGGTGACTACTGTGGTCAAATTCAATGTGGAGGTCTAAAATGACGAGGAGGAAGCATACAACACATATAAGTTACTTCAATGCAACATATTTTGAAAAAAAATATTAAAAACTGCAAGTATTAAATTAAAATTGGAATGCAATGAAAAGTTTGTGGTTTAAATATATCGCCAAAAATACCGGAGCATCATCAGCGGGTTGATAAATATCAGACTAACGATGAAAATTTGCCATTTACTGAGCTTTTAGTTCATTATTAAATGCAAAACATCTTTCATTGTTAAAATACTGATTTAAAATGACAAATATAAATATTTCTACATGTTAAAAGTGTCAAGAAAGCAATAAATAGAAGACTTTGCCATTTTAAAGAAGGGTTTCGAGATCCCGGAAGTAAACAGCGTTTCCGGTTATTCATACGTTCTAAATCGGATAATCCGGAAAGGAAAATGAAATAAGGACGTTACACTTCAAACCCTCTATAATGTCGACGTTGCCCTCACTGAAGATGAAAAGACAAAATTCATTTACAAAGGAACGTATCTGTAATGAAAATACGCATGAAACATTTCCTATAATGAATAGAAAATTAACGATATAGAATATGAATTTAGTAGATCATCTGTCGGGGAGGTTGGTCATACATTTGCATATCCATGTGCCGATTTCCAACTAAAGGTAGATAATGATATTAGGCAGGCGTAGAAAAAGTTTGTGTCTTCCTTTATTTGACATTTTCTTGGGATGGATAAATATAGATTGTTCGAGGACAATTTATCATCTCTATAGCTGCCAATTACACAACTCTAATAAAACTTTTGGCGAAATTCCCTTAAAGGAAAGTTTTATGGGTAACTTATAATTCAAATTCAGAGGAAAGCTTTATTCCACGACAATTTTTTACAAAGAAGGTTAAAAAGAGTCAAGGATATATGGAATACACAAAATAACATTTTTGAACCGTCAATTACGATATTTAATAAATTATAAGATAAAGGAATTGGGTAGCAAAATGTCGCAAAATTAATGGCAGCTTTTTCAGCTTACAATTTTGATAAACTGAAGTCAGACAGCACTACTAACTTACAGCCAGAAAGGAAGCTACCGTTGAAGATAAATAAAACACAGTTCGTAAGAAAGGGAAAAAAAGTTAAAGTGTAAAAGTTCCATAACTCCTATCAAAACTGTCGAATCAAAATGGCGGTGCAATATGATTTTACGAAATACGAACAATATCCTTTGAGCGGTATCCGAGGAGTTGCATCCACAAAGTTTTCCTAAAGTGTAGTATTTACAAATACAAAATAAAAAAAATCCTGTAAAATTTGTGTCGAATGGCGCCATATGATTAACAACGAATGGTGAGTAATAATCCCACGAAATTCTAACAATATCCGTTAAGTGATATCTGAGAAATTGCGTCCACATAGTTTTCCTATAGTGTAACATCTATAAATTCAACAAAAGTCCCATAACTCCTGTAAAATTTGTCGAATGAAAATGGAAACATTATCAACTACATATTGAGCAGTTTCCGATGAGTTGCGTCCATATATGTGACCGAACGTACTGACGGACACCGGAATTTCTATGCCCCCTTCCGCGTTGATACAAAGGAACAATGTTGCTTTTATAAATGTTATTGAAAAAAATAAATATTACAAATACAAAAATTGGAATTGAGCTGAACTGACCCAGATAAAAGGCTTTTCTTAACAGCATAGGCAGCCGAGAATCGTGTGTCAAAAAAAAATACAGCATGGATGCAACTGATGTAATTGTCGAATGATTGACAACTTTTTTGTTGGTCACTTAGTCGACTTTGATTTTCCTTTTTGTCAATAGTGTTCAATTTATAACACTTGATTAGTTTGTGTTTTACTAGGTTTGTGTCAATTGTAGATGCATTTAAAGCAGACCGTTGCATGCGATTTCGTGTTAATCATTCCATAAATCACTACAAACTTCATTCAGTTCCTTAAACAGGAAGTACGAGACTGTACAAGCAAAAAACTGAGACAACTAACTAATAATTACGTAATATCGCTTTCAAAGTCAACGTGTCATACATTTGCTGATAGTTTACTCGGTATAATATTATAAAACAAGTCAAAACGTACAGTACGTGTAAGATTTTTAAACTTCCACTCCTGCAACATGGAGGTATATAGATTTCGTGCTATTCATCTGTCCCATGAAAGCGTTGAAATGCATTGAAACTTTCATAGATTCTTTATGTCATTGTGCACCTCCTACTTTGTTTTCAAAATAAATCACTTTTGGGTAATCAATGTTTTCTTGTGATTTAAGCGATAGGAATCACCAAGTGAGCTTTGCGCAGTTATTCTAATTACTTTTTTCTACTTATAAATTCATCTTTGATGAACAAAAGCTGTTCAAAATATAGATCTGTTTTGTTATAATTTAAATATTTTTGTAGTTATTTTAAAAAAGAAGCTTACACAAAACTAGATGCTTCCTAAAACCTGAAATACTTGCCTGGTTCCCTTTGTTGGCTGATTGTATAATGAAAATTAATTTTCTTGGTTGTTCCATCTGAAATTTCAACCCTAGTCTGACATTAGAATAAAATATTGTAGAACAATATTATAGACAGTCATATGTTTTTTAGTAATTAAGTTAAATTCTATGAAATGCTTGTTTGTCCCCTTTTGGACTTTATTCAATATCGCTTATAGCCATATCTCCACAAATCAATACCAATCGTCCTTTTGTGATGGGTTAGAATTATATTATGTCAAATTGTTGTTTGATTCGTTTTGTCTATTTTTAGTTACAGACATCTTTGTCGATGAATAAAATTCCTCAGCATCGGTTCTGTGAACAATATCCTAAAAAGTATGAAAGAATTTTTTAGAAGGTTTTGTAAGAATCTGTTTTACATTTTCATAGAAGATTTTTTAGTTTTGCCATTGATATCTTTTATATTGCTGAACACTTTTACCAAATGTCAGAATTTGTCTTAATCTAATGGTTTTGGGAGAGTATCAATAATCTACTGTATGGTCCACTTTAGGTTCTTGTTTTCAATAGGTCAAGTAGTTTATAATATTTTTTGGGGATAAAATTGTTAATGAGAGAGTAATCAAGGGAACCAAGGTTATAGCGATGGTTAATGCTAAAAACAAAACTGTTGTACATATTATTGACGATTGCTAATGGGATCCCTTTTCTGAATTTATTAATTTTTCTGCTAATGTAATAATTGGCATGTCGAAAAAAATAATCATTCGGTGTTACTCTATTCTTTGCAACATTGCAACTCATTGATACATGTGGTATATTTTGGTATTTTTATTAATTTGTAATATTGCTGATACCATCTAATAGCTGCTGTAAAAATAAATGAATTATGTGTTGTTTTCTGTAATTGATTTCAATTTCATGAGGTCATTTTAGTGTTAAAGAAGATTTTAGAGAGGAAAGATAAATAAATTTGGAAGCAAGCGATGTATACATGTCGTTTTGATTCATAAAAAAATGTCAACTAATGTGATACCGATGTTGTAACGAAGCATGGACTTTTATAAGCAACTCGACAGGTGTTTATAGAAAAGCAAAGGACGCTAACCCTACCAGTGCATCTGGATCCAAGTTTTTAGTGGAACCCGAATTGCTCGCTCAAGACTGAATACAATTAGGCTTCTAGATCAGGGTTATGTTGTTACGATTGAAATCATCACTACAGAAGTTTTATGGTCGTCATCATGAACTGGGGGATCGTTACGGTATATCCGTCTGCACCATGAAAGCTGATTTGTTCAAAGTGTCATAGTTTTCCTTTCCTCTTTCGTCTATCCTAGACTGGGAAGATAACGTAGGCAAAGAATAGTCTGATAAATTGTCAACGATGTTTGAACTGTCAAATTTACGAAGCAAATATTTGGTCGTTCCTTCCGCGGAACTCGAACTCGTACCACTGTGACATATATGGCAACACCGTCTCCAGCGCCGTAGACCACTCGGCCAGCTAGGCTATATAAAAATACACCCTTCGCTCGCCTGGCATCTTTAGCACTATTCAGACATTTCTCATTCAATGTAGTAGACCCAGATACCCCAAAGGTTTTCCCGAGGTTCAGTTTTCTATAAATTTGTAGATAATATAGCACTTGCTGTAATATACCCTCTGACAATTTTGAAAGAAAATTACCATTTTTTTTTTTTTTTTTTTTGGTTTTGAAGAATTGGCCAATCGAACCATATCTGGTTATTTGTTTAAAAAAATATCAGCATAAACAATTGAATATTTAATCAAACTTAAAAAATATAAAAATATTCGATTTAACTTGCAATTATTTTTCTTCAAGTATTGTAAAAAAAGGTAATTTTCAGCTATTTGTCTATACATAAACCTTTACAGTTAAAATGATATTTATTGAACCATTCACATACAACACTATAGATCACGGTGTAAGTCATCGGAAAACGTCTTAAATGGCTTACTTTATGTAAGTTTCCAATATCAAAGTATGGTATAATATATTGAATAAAGAGCATAAAGTACAAAGTCGAGCAACTAATGATGCAAAATAAATGTCAGCAAATATTCATTTTGTGCATGAACGGACAAATTCATTTGATAGACACAGTTAAATGCCAAATAAAGTCATATGCTGTACATACCTATATGAATATAGAAAGCTTGAAATCTGATCGAAGTATTAAAATGTTCTGTTCTTAACTCCAAAATGTAAGGGAGTTGTAAAACTGGCAAGGTTTTTCAATTTCATTTTGAATAAATGATCAAAAGGAATCTTGTTATGCAATATCATGTGCATTTCAAACATACTCCAACCTAGTGCATGATACATTTGATCAGTACATACCTGGTTTACAAGGAGTAAAGTTGCTTGAGGCTGACATCTTTGTTCTAAAAGTTGAAATTCTTACTTTTCTTTATTTATTTGTTTTAAATCAGTATCGCTTGATGGTTGGATATCACACGTCATTCAAACGCTCTAGTGACTGAGACCTTTCAATTCAGATCATCTCCCTAAACCTAGGTTTAAGACCTCAATTGACTGTTTAACAGTAACCTGGCCCATACTCTTCAAGTAATGATTCCAATGAAAGTATATCAAAATCATATCCTACTGTTTTGTAAGCACAGAGTTTCAGCGACTTCCAATATGAAGCTAAGGGGTTCTGACACAGCTCAAATTTGTTTCGACGGAAATGATTGTTAGAACTTTAAACGCAGACACAAAACGGCCGTTGTGGAAAATCTTGCATGTTTTCGTTGGTTGAGATATCATCCGAAAAATATCAACAGCTATTTTTGAATGCAATTTGCTTAAAAGCCTAAAAATGTATTACTTTTAAACTGCCAGTGTTGATAACTAGGTTTATTTCCTCAAAACAAGCTGCATTCAAAAGATGTATAGGAGGACTTTATTTTAAAGATAATACGTATTAACTTCAAGATACGAAACTCTAAACAAAAAAGGAGAAATATGTGTTGTTGATCTCAATACGCAGTTTCTAGAAAAAAATGATTTAACACTCTCTGCAATATATGAATCGACAATTGTTTTCTAACTCAAGGAAATTTCAAGCACATGGGACATTTAGAAATTAAAAGATAGTATCACGTGAAACCCTGCAGAATTCCTGCTATTCATTCAACTAATGAACTTTTAAAGTGATAAATCTTTTTTTTTCTAAAACGAACCCTCGATTCATTTGTTGCAGACACTGTTTTCATGTGTACTACCGATCCAATTATAGGCTTTAATTTTATTATACCCTCTGAACATGAAGTTATATTTCATTTCAATCAAGATATACAATATTGTATTGAAATGCTACTAATGGTTCCAGAGTTTCAATCCGTAATTAAGTTTTATTTTCACTACCAAATGATTTCATTACCACACATGTTAAATAGAGTCTTATTAATAACTGGAGGCAATGACATATTCACAATCCATTTCTTTTTATTCAATAAATTTAAAATGGCTGCGAAATTGTTATATCGTTCATTGAAATTTCACATGCGTTGAATGAATTCAGTAGTTTAGAGTACATATAAAAGTTTTCATTAAAACTAAAACATCTCTGTCATTTTTAGGGGTGATTAAACGTATCAATCAGTTGAATAAGCAGTGGCAGTCTAAGTGCCAGTTTATATCGTGCATTTTCATGAACTGCCAATATCTGACACAGCCCAAGCCACGATATTTCATAACAAGCAACTATTATAAACTGGAATTATAATAACAAAAGTAATGAATATACACATGAAAACACAAAGTTGAATCTAATTTTATGTTTAACGGGTAAAAAATATATATGCATTGTCCCGTCAAGCTCTGTTCCTGATATTGAAAACACACATTGCTGCTCAATCATTTAGGTAAAGTAGCTGCCTAAATGTAATCGTTATCCTTCATGCACATTATATTTTGTTACTAAAATCGATTCGTCGATGATCATTCATCTTGCCAGGTTTTTAGTAGAATGGAACAAAATAATACCAATTAGAGCTGCGCTGATTGTTACATTTACAATAATTAAAATAAATTTGACGTTAGACTACAATAAAGCATTAGCTAAAATTGATAGATATACTTAAGTGATATCTTTGTAAGGCTTTGTTTATACCAAAATTTTACATTTCTTGCAAATATACTATAAATATGAAGTTTCCACCGAGCTATATATATAGTGATAATGTATAGCTTCCATAAACACATTAGCATTTTTTTCTATTTATTCCAAAGTCCGGTATTAACTATGTCACATGGTTTTACTTAAACAGTTTTTGAGTCGGAGTATATCTTAAGACTACAAAAACATTATTCAGTAATTGATTTAAGCCTTTCCGTCATGATGTTTAAATTGTTCGACATTATAGTGCACAGGGCAACATGACTAGTATACCAGTTTTGAGCAATGTATATATTTTCAAGTAAGTAAAAAACGATTAAATTCCGTCAAAGAAAAGAAACACCGAATGATGAACAATAAATTAATTTGATAGACATAAGCCATTTTTGTTGACAGCTAAAAATTATTCACCATTCTTGATTTTTAAAAGTTTATGCACTCAGGCATTTCGCAGGGATTCATCCGTGGAAAAATGTACTTAAAGTAAAACCCTACCATTTTAGCTATTATGCTTTCGTTCATTACAGTGGTGAATGTATAATTTTTTCCACTACTTGAGAAGTAATGCTAAGTTTGCTACAAAAATTAGCCATCTCAAACTTAAAGACGAATTTGATGTAATATCAGATGGTGATAACACTTTGCTCCTGTTATTATTAGGTCTATCATGAACCAAAACCGTAGTAATTCCATTCCTATTCCTATGACTATTTAAGATTGAACGGGTCTTACAGTTTAATGAACATATATCAAATTTCAGGTCTGTAAACCATATGAATATTTACTAACTAGTCAAATCAGGATAGGATATGTTGTTATTTTTGAAAATCTCAAGATTTGTTTAAATTACATTGACACTTGCATTAAAAAGTAATTATAATGGATACGAATTGTTGTTAATTCAACAAGAAGGTTAATACGTTACAGCATATGTAAATAAAACATAATTGTGAAATTATACAAAATGAATATACATCAATCTTTGGAGAATCGGCCTTCAATTAAAGAAGTCAAAATAATATCCATTTTCCTAGAAATTTATATTTTATCGCTCTTATCAAGTTATTGAAGATTTACAATTGTCAGCATTAAAAACATTTATTGCAGTTTATGTTTATATAAATGCCAATTACTGCATTATCCTAATAGAATGAGGCTCAAATACATACCTCAGATATATTTACAATGTAGTATGCATATATTTCTCGCTTAATAAATTAACGGAAAAAAATCTACAGAGTTTATCCTCAGCTTATTACTTTTAATTACTTTAAAAAAGAAAGTGCAATTTTATTCTATTCATCAATGAATCAAGGTCATATTATGACTTTGAACATTTACGAAGGCTTTTGACATTTTTAAATCAAAATTAAATACTAATTTTGAATTATTCCACTTGAAGCAAATCGTGTGTATTATTCTTTGCAAAATGTAAATTTAGGTTAACATATCTGTGCAATCAATCCTTGTAAAACCGTACCACCAATCGATATCATAGAAAAGGTACATCAGATCTATATTCTTCCAAGAAATTTGCCCTTTCCCCATTTTTTATTTGGTAAATGTTGTAAATCCTTAACTCTATATCTGAAATAACTATTCGTCATTCCATTTTTGCTTGACCAAGATTTTTTTTGCTGTGGAATCGGTATACCTATGATGTGATGAAATAGCTTAACACAAAAGCTTTCAATTCTTGGTTTATTGTTGTGTAGTTTATTAGTCAGCATGGTGTCTCATCAACAAAACAAATGTTTATACCTGATTTATGAGAAAGACTTTGGTACATATTGAACTTTTCGTCAGTTCAGACCCTTTTATTTTCCTCATTTAATAATTAAGATAATCAACAATTCCGGATTTATCCAATATAGATTTTTATAGTATATGTTTCAGATACATAAATGAAGACTTCGATTAAGGTTCATCATTTGAACTATTTGACATATGTGGGCACAATTTCTCCATAATTTCCCACTGACAACATGCAAACCTGAGTATCTAGAAAAATTGAAAGCATATAGCATGCCAAAGTATGAGAAAGTTCTATTGATTTGATGTAAAATTATACCGAAAACTTAACTATTTTAATTTCACAAAAATGAATTTCAAATTTAACATTCTAAATCTAACCATGCTTTACATTATACCCAAGTGCAAATATTTGTCTGAATTCGGGGGAGAGAGAGGTGATTGGAAGTGAAATAAAACTACTCATATTGGTCAGAAGGTGATAATAATGATTAAGGGGGATAGTTATACAGCCAAACCAGAAAAAAATTCCTTTCATGCGAGGGGTATATGGTATATACGTAGTGACATGGAAATAATGTGTCCGAAAATTCTGGGTATATCCAGTCTTTGTTGCTGCCAATACTATAGAAGTCTTATGGTCGTCAACATAATTTGATTGACAAATATAAAGTTTCTCTACCTCACAGAAGAGACAAGATATCTTCAGGCAGATTCTACGACTTGCCTGATTTACAACCATCAAACTTTGACAATGACAGGGTTTTACCTCTTGCACAATGTGTCGAGTACCACTCGCTATGCATATCTAAAACCTATCAGAATACCAAATATCACTCTCGGTTGTGTGGAAGTTCATATTTTAATAGCTCAAAGTGTTTTTCGTGTTTTGAGCTGTTTCTTCTTCTTTTTTAAAATGTAATTGTTCTGTTATCTGGACCCAATTTCATAATAATCTCAAATTGAGATTTTCCTCAAATACTTCCTCAAATCAACTTTTGACCTATCAAATAACTTGAATTTGAAGATTTGAGGAAAACGCAAGGATTTGAGGTGAGGACAATCTCAATTTGAGATTGTTTTATGAAATCCAGGCATATTGTCCCCGTCTATCCTTTCTGTTATAACATTTGGCCACAGCCTTCTAACGTCTGTTTAGTGTCCAATGGTTTGTTGCTTCAGTATTTTTTCCCGAGATCCAGTACTCTCCTCACACCTTAACATTTTGATCCGTGTTGAACAAAGTACATATAAGCTTTTGGAAAACAATGATAAAATTCGATCTTAATTCAACCCTTCTTTCGTGACAGAACTCGATCTTAATTCAACCCCTCTTTCGTGATGTTTGTTTGTTTGTTTGTTGGGGTTTAACGTCCGAGCAGCAATATTTTAGCCATATTCAGACGATGAACATAAAATTGATGATAAAATGAACATGAAATAATGATGAAATGAAAAAGGGATGGGACACGAGGACAATGGGGTCGACAAATCTTGATTGCCACTGGAAATAGGGAGAAGTGGGTAGGGTCGGACAATTTAGCCTCCTGTGGCGGAGCCCTGTGGTTCCTACTCCGGGAGAATACCACAGCAGGGTTCTTTAACGTGCGAGGAACGTGGCATCTTTCCTAACACGGTGCACCACTATGGTTTGCGGTCAGGTTTTCCGTATTATAGCCTGACAACCCCAGCATGTAACACGCTAGGGGCACCCCATTCCACCACCTGGGGCACACATCCCAGTTGCTCTGTGGGCAGAGCGCCCTAGCCCCCGGCTAGGGTTCTGAGCACTATTTAGTCGCCTTTTACGACAAGCTTAGCGCTGCTGCAGGCCTATTCGTTTGACACCCAGATCTGCACGGGGCCTCTTTCGTGATAGAACTCAATCTTAATTGAACCCCTCTTTCGTGATGTTTGTTTTTCTACTTGTACTTTTTTGTTCTTTGTATTGTAAGTTTTATTGTTCCTTGTTCTGATGAAGATGCTTCCTCTGTTGTATGGCTCATAGCACATTATAGGGTTTTCACAAAAGCAGGAAATGTTTATCTTTGGAATAATTGCAGTGCTCTAAGTTTTGTCTTCCTTGTTTTTATTTTTGCAGAAATTGCGGGGTTTGTGTGATTAATGTTGTGCTTTACTTTGTCATTGTTCTTTTTGGTGCTTTTTAGTTTAATATCTTTTACACTACCAGAATTGTTGAATAAGAACTGAAGTATAGATAGAACAAAAATGTAATTTTTAACCGTTAAACGCTTATTTTCATTTTTTCTAGGACAATGCATGAATTGTCTCATTCTATCGTTCATATACCACTACGGTTTAATAATATCACAAAATGAGAACAGTAATACTGTGTTACAAACTGAAAAAAGGAAAGACAGTCGGACTTAATCCTTCCGTCTTAATTATGATAAATCATTTGTACAGACGAAGCTTGATTAATATGCAATTGGCTGATACTATCTTAAGTGTGAATTGATTTGTGATATAAAAGCTTTTTATCTCAGATTATTCTCTATATATTTGCTTTTACCATACATCGATAATTCTATAAGGTGGTCTTAGAAGGGGAACTACATGGTTGTGTTCATATTACCTAATATATTTGGATCAAAGGCGTGGGTAATTGATTGTAAACTATTGTTTTAGTAATACTTAATTGATACCGAAAACAGACAGATAACGGAAATCTGAACATGGATATGCCACAATACCTATATGTAGACACTCTTTTTGTAGACTAAAGTACTAGAGCTAACCAAAACAATATATACGATAAAATGTTATCCCACTGTTCACTTTCAGTAGATTTGAAACGAATGCCATAATAGTAAAGACAACTCTTCCGGTGGTCACTGGTGACTATGGTTTGAAAGTAATATCCATGGCGTGTGGGTCTTGTTTTGAGTTCCTCGGGATTGATGACAATTGAATGAATTTAAATTTTCAACACCTTAAAGACTGCAACATTTGCTAAGGCTTTTAATAAGTTTATAATGCACAGAGTTTCTGTACCAGACTTGTTGGATTTTACTGGTGTGTGGAGCCACAGTTATGGCATTTTCAACAATATAAAAAAATAATGGAGAGAAAAGGGGAGGGTGGTGGTTGCAAATATCAGTTTATAATGGAAAGTATTATGATAAAAAATATAGTTAAAGAAATAAAATAGGACCTAAAAATATATTAATAATACTTCCAATTAAGTATATATTTACCATCAAATGGGATGAGTGATACTATTGTTCCATTCATGGCAGTCAGTGGTTTGAACTATAGTAAAATGGTAACGTTGTACGACAACTTAAAGCTCTTTGATGTTGTTCGTCTCTCTGTGTGTGTGTGTGTGTGTTTTATGTTTTGTTTTCTTTTTATTGTCAGTATTTGTGTTCTCGAACTTTTTTGTGGCTCATGGATTTTCCTTATTTAAACCTGCCCTTTTTATTGGCACTTCCGGGGTTTTTTGTTTTTTGTTTTTTTTGTTTTTTTTTTTGGGGTTAATTTTGTTTTGCTTAGTATTTTGCTCTTAATGTTGTTATTGTGATGTCCCCGA
Organism: Perna viridis; assembly: GCA_037379345.1. Classification (NCBI taxonomy): domain Eukaryota; kingdom Metazoa; phylum Mollusca; class Bivalvia; order Mytilida; family Mytilidae; genus Perna; species Perna viridis. The sequence goes on from CM074513.1 coordinate 57,689,341, forward strand.
CTTTTTGTCTACTAATACAGCATCTTTTCTGTGTGGTAAATCCTTGTGGTAGTGACCTTTATTCTTCAGTTGACCTCTCCATATACACTTAGCCTTTTATTGTTTACAATATAATATAGAGTTTACGGCCATCACACGGAATAATGTACACTACTGTTTCTGAAGGCTCCCATTCATACTTGAAAAACAAATGCTAATGCATTCAGTTTATATTCGTGCATCCTTTAGAGAGAGTATTTGTAATTACCAAGGGATTTGATATGCTCATTGTTACACAAATTGACATGGAATTCTTCACAGAATCAAGTAACACAATTAGTACAATGACATCTTCAAACCAGAAATAATATCTTCCAATTACTTTAATTCACTTGGCACATTCATACAATAATTGGACGTATAACTAAAATTTTATCTGTACTGGTCAATTGCTCATTTGCTAACACACTGTAATGATATTTTCTTTCTACAAGAGTAAGATAAACCATTTTTAGACATATTATTTGCAGCACGTACTTGTTTTGTTTTCACCTTTAGTTTATGTTTATGTTACTTGAGTATATAGGGGCAATTCTTCCGCTGTATCTGTATATGTTGAAGTTTTAGGACCAGTGGCAGCCTGCCCGGTATTGTGAGGGTTTCCTCGTCCTTCATGGAAGACCAATGGATTTTCTTTGGCTCACATTTTTATCCCTGTGAGATTGTTGTCTCTTAGACATATTCACCATAATATTTATTGTTATATTTAAGGGTTTTTATGTGCTGCTGAACTTTAAATATGTGATTGATGCAACAGACTGAGCTGTACATGACATGGTCTAACACCGATAATGGAAAAAAGAGGTAAGGTAATTAGATTTTTTTCAAATACTCACCACCAATACTTTCATCATGTTGATTGATACTGTAACCCTTTTGGTCAAGAATGTAAAAAAAAATTACAAAAATATATTTATGTTTAAATTTAACGGAAAAATGTTGAAATGGTTATGCCAACATTTTCTTTTTTTAATCAGAAATAGATATATATGGCATGAGATAACGAAACCTAAAATACCCAAGCTTATTATGTCAAATAAACAATTACACGACAAGGTGACGAAGACATGTAAATACAATCATTATCCAGTTCAGTTGATTACATTGTGGTTACATTTATTTGCCTGGTATATATTACTTCATACTGCATATTTTTTTACTTGCCACTCATCGGTCCATTACGACTAATTATTACTTTCCGGAACGTTCAATTATGACTTACTAAAAATAGGCCATATTGCATCATCATTTGTTAAACAAAAGCAGATGCAAGTGTAGGGTTATCAATTTTAGTTCCTGTTAAAATGATAGAGAAATAAACTAAAATTATAGTGCCCTTTCAATTTTGAACTAAGTATTTAAAAAATGCACGGTAAATACAACGCGATGTACATGTTTACTTATAAGACAAGGAAGAATTATTTTAAACTTGTTAATGCATAAAGAAAGAGCAATCAATGGAACCAAGGTTATAGTGGTAATCAAAATAATGCAATCCAGGGACAATAATCAGACATGAAAAACAGACATAAACAACAAAGAACAAAGTTACTAAAATCAAACATTTTAAGTAACAAAAGCAAATGAGCGACCCGGACTCCACTAAAAACTGGGAGCATGGACCAGGTGCACCGGTAGGGTAAGCATCCTCTGCTTTTCTAGAAACACCCGCCGAGTTGCTCATAAAAAGTCAAGTCCGGGGTAGACAAACGAGGAAAGGAAAACTATGACACGTTGAAAAAAAAATCAGTTTTCATGGCGCAGATGGATACACCGTAACGATCCACGAGTTCATGATGACGACCATAAAACTTTTGTAGTGATGACTTCAATCTTGTAGCAACATAACCTCGCTCCAGAAGCCTATTTGTTAGAATTCCAGCGTGTTATATGTTTTTATATTTTAAAAAAAAAATTATGATGATTAGGTAGTAAAACGTTTGTATTCCTAATCAAGTATTTCAACCGACCGTTTGTATCCGAAATATGTTTTTCTTCATTATTTCCCTGTTCTTTATCAATAAACCCTCGATATACCTTGGTGTTGCCTCGAACCATTAGTCTTCCTTGGGGCCATTTTTACAGACCTTGGACATATACCTTGACAATAATGGAAAATCCTATTTAATAATAATATATTGACACATGTACAACCAGTTCGCATTATCAGCTTTATCGATATAACAAGCCAATCTACAGAACAATGAAACCTGTTCATATTTTATGAGCAGGGACCGTCCAGGATTTGAATGAATGAGGTAATTGGTAAGCAACACGTGTACTTACTAACAGCGTCTCTTCCTTGTGAGTAGACTAAGTTGACAGTTAATATAATGAACTCTAGCTTTCTTGTCATGTTGAATCGGTAGGGGATAAATTGGTATGTGTACAAATCGTGTAATAAATTTACATGGGTGAAAAAGTCCGTCTTGATGTTAACTATAATTGTCTTATTTCCTTTAGCAAATTGGTGCAATCCAGATATATGAATGCTTCCTCCTAACACAAATATCTATTCTGTTTGATTGGACCTCAATCAAAGAAAAATTGTAGATATTAGACAGTAGTAATATTTGTCTGACGTTTCATATTAAGAAAGTCATTAGGCAGTGTATTTATATTCATGTAAAATTCTACGACGTACTTTCTAAGCTTACGGCAGGTATATCATAAGTCACCACGGCTAAACTTAGATTTGAAGTTTTAACAGATTAACAAAGCAATGATGCACAAAGGCAGCAACAACATGCATAATAGAAAAGTCACAAAGCTACCAAAATAATTATAATGATAAAGAACAACTTTAAAAAACGGGATCCGGGCCTTACACCAGATTAATGTTCTCTGTTTTCTTTGTTTAGATAAATCAGCCGAAATTAACGGTAGTTTACTAACGAATAAAAAATGACAAAAGTGCTTAACACACCATATATGTCATCAAGTTTTTCTTGGCGGTCATTGTTCTTTTCAAGTTGTTAGTTTCAATGTAACATAACCCTGCTCCAAAAGCTTATCTGTAAACTTCTGCACGGTACAAAACATCGCTAAACAAAGCATGCTATCCTCTAAAACTCTAAAAATTTTTATGACTTACATACCATACAAATCAAAACGAATACAAACGTGTTACTACCTAGTCATCATACAAAATATAAAAAATGCAAATTCAACTAAAAAATACATTATATCGCTTAGATAAGACAATTTGCCTGTCTCTGTATTTGATACTTAACAGACAATTTATGACATTGTACAATATTCAGTTGTTACTTGGAAAAAAAAAGTCTTTTGAAAAATGTCTTTTAATTGGTTAATGGTCTCATTTAAAAAGAGTTTTTTTTACAACCTTATGCCGACCTTGTATATTATTCATGATTCGTGTGTCATTTTTCAAATTAATAAAGCTTTCCCAAAACTGTATTCAATTTAGCTTTGCCTAATGTAAAAGAAATGAAAGATTTTGTGTCAAAGCCAGAGGCAGCTTTCAATCAGAATTTGTCTCAAAGTAGTTGCTATAGGATCAATCATTTGTGATTTTAAGTGAACTTGTTGCATAACCATTGAAGGAACACGATTATGACACTCCTTTCTTCAGAGCACCAATTTTGTGTTGATTGAAAGATAAATTACCCTCTTTTATCTTAGACTACAAATTCGCTAAAAATCAATTTGTGTAATCTATGTGACTTAGTTTTCTGATTGTCGGTTTGAAAAAAGTGCATTTGCATATGCTTTCATTATCTTCCTAATAAAGCATTTCAACCGACAGAAAACACCAAAAGTTGAAACTGTAGGTACTACCAGACATTTAAGAATACAAGGTACCATTTTAACCAAATTTATGTTATGGGGGTAAAGTAAGTCAAAATGTCAGTGCTGTACATAGAGAGACAAATTAAAAAGAACTTTTCTTTTTGTTTTGTTAGAAAAAAAAATAGTCAAGATGAAGGGAAAATGATCATATACAATGGTATTTAGATAATAGATAAAAATTGAATGGATATGACAGTCATATATTAATTCTTGTTTACTTGAAAAAAGTTATAGAATATAGGAATTTAATTTATCATAATCACATATCAGCAAAAAGTAATTCATGGAACCAAGCTTCTAGCTGAAATCAAAAGAATGTAATCCAGGGACAAAGGCCATAGGAAAGAGAAGAGGCGTTCAAAGCACTTAGTGGACTAAAATACAACTGTAAATTATAAACAAGTGATAAAAGTTTATTTTGAATCCATAATAACCCAGAATAAAACATAAGGACTTTTTAAAACTATTTCATTAAAGGCACAAAAGAGTTGCTTAAAGTTCTGTTCGTTCTGTACTTTTTTGCAAAGACATTGGGTCCATATCCTAAATAGTAAAACAACTTTATATTTATTGAAAACATTCATTATTACCTTATTCATCATATGTGAAAATATAAAGACGTGTCCTGGGTTAGAAAATTTTTCTGAATGTAAACATGCCCCACAAAAGTACAAAATTTACAATTCTAAGCAGTTTTTGTAAATGACGTATACTTGTTACACTATTGTAACGTCATTAAAATGAACTAAAGCCACGAAACATTTATTTTTCTAATATTTATTTATTTTACTTTGCTTTGAATAACTGTTATGTTATTACAAAACAGTTGATAGTTTTTAGGCAATATTCACAGCCTAATGTCCTTACATCTTCGATTCATAGCAATTCGATTATTTTTTTCAAATAATGAATAATGATATTCATTTAATTTTCAAGTACCATAGGCAACCCCTCTTAATTTTTGTAGGAATCATTGATAACTTTATCAATATACTGAGGGAAACAAGAATGTTATCCAACGATAACTATGTTGATTGATTGATTGATTGATTGATTGATTGGGTTTAACGCCCGAGCATCAATATTGGAGCTATATTCAAGCGATGAACATTGAATAGATGATAAAATGAACATGAAATGGTCCAATGATAACTAAACAACAAACATAGACACGCTGAATAAAGAACATTACAACAAAGAAACTAAAGTAAATGAGAAACCCGGACTCCACTCAAACATCGGAGCATTGACAAGGTGCAACTGTAGGGTAAGCGTTCTCTGCTTTTCTAGACACGTCCACTGAGTTGCTCAAAACATGCATGTAGTGAAGATGGGAACACCATAACGATTCACGAGTTCATTATGACAACCATATATTTTGTAGTAATTACTTTAATCTAGTATCATATTAATTCTGCTCCAAAGGCCTAAATGCAAGAAGTCTAGTGCGGTACAAAAAGTCTGCGTAGTTACGGCATAACTTATGAGTTGTGATATGAAAACTCCATACGCAGGTGATGAATGGATGCAGCCACAGATGAAAGAAAATTTGACGATACGGAACGCGAAGTTATCACGTTTGTCGTATAGTTTTATCATGAGTTTCCCTTTTCATTTAATTATAAGAGCAGGTCAAGATATAAAGATGAATTTATAGTGTCTTAAAGCCTTTTACTTCAAGTTCTTCCTGTTAGTTGTGATGAATAAAATCCCCAAAACTAGAATAAAACGCCATCTTAATTAGATAAAGGGCTAATAGAATTTTGAATGTGCTGAAACACCTATTTTTACATTTTTTATCCTACATCATGCTTTTACTCAACAATTGGAAATATTTCCTAATGATGTAATGTTTATATAAAATTTGAGGTAAAAAGTGGGGCACTGCTACACGTATTTCTGAAAACAAAATTCCGCACTCTTAAAGTTTCAACATTAAAGTGTGAAATACGAAATGCTACTTCCCGTTTTCCCTTAAAATGTAACGGTCAGCTTTGCGTTTAATTATAAACTGATAATGACTTGGCTATGTTTTTTTTTATTTGAAGTTGAACGCTTGTAGATGTTTCTTTGTTTTCAGGTTTATCTTATTTAAATAAATATCGGATTTGTCATTTACTAAGATATTTTGCCATTTGAAGATGTGGATGTAATTCTAAGGTTTTTTTAACAACACAGATTTTTTAGGTTTGACCTTTTAGCAGGATCAGTTTTATGATCATTAATACTTAATTAAATAAAGCTAAATATAAAGGTTTAAACATGTGTGCTTGTAACATTTAGTTATAACAATTTTCATTAATATACAAGTGTGACTACTATGAGGACTATCTTTATAGTAAATCCTATTAATAGAATATTTGAAATGAATGTAAATGTTCCTTAGTATTAAACAAAACGTTTATTCTATTGTAATTTACTTACCAAATAAATAAATTTATATCAGTGATTACGAGCATAAACACGAGTTTTCAAATAGCGTTGAATATAACGACACAAAATTTCATAATGGAAAGTACATCTCAAACATATCAGTATCAAACTCGTACCACACAAACTTAGTGTACATGACTATTATGTAAACACTTCATGCAAGAAAGTTATTTACGATAAACATTTATGGCGAAAAAGTTCTGAACGGAATTTATGAATGTTGGTAATAACTGTGTGAGATTGACATTTATGGACATTTCCCGGACATTGCCTCGCTCAGCATTTCTCATGAGGCTACTTATATTCCTTTTTCATAATAATTCCTTAGACTGACCAATTATGCTACTAGAAAGACCAGAAAATAAAGTTAATGATAAAGAAGTCAGAGTAACAAAAAAAACCCACTTATTGGTCACGTGAACAGAGTTAATCTTTGAATATTTACAAATAAATGTTTTTCAAAGATTTAAGATATGTTTTAGAGCAAAAACTAAACCTAAAGGTGCAACGATTTGTCGGGACGATCATTTAAAAAAGGGGGACGTGATTATTTTCTTTCAAGTTAGGAATACCCCTGGGCTATATTTAACTGACACAATTGCATCCCCTTCCTTCGGATTGGTCAATAATGTGATTTTATGACAGGAATGACGCAGAGCTTTCTAAAAATACCAAATACTACCCATCATTCCATGTGAAGCGTAGTAAATAAAGTTGTTGAAAATATGAAAGTTGAGGGGGGAAATCTTGCGGCTGTTTTGAAGCGATTGCAAAACAAAGATGAAGTAATGATTGACGAACATTAAGCAGGCTGATTTTTGGGTCCTCTAGACGATGTTACAAACGATTTGAAACTATGAAGAAAGATACATGCTGTGAGTGTGACATACAAATGATACCAAGCCCAAAGCCCAATAGCTCATCATGTGTTTCATGATTTTCTTTCCTAACATAATCAGCTTTCTTTCTTGTAATTCATTCTCAATTAAATCATATTTTTTTACTCTTGAAGGACATATTGACGTGAACATTTATTTCTTTTTTATAAATATGGTGGGGTGAGTCTTTTGCGGTGATCTCTGCGAATCCCTTAAAAACGCTGGTTGTTTTGTCTAGTTAAATTAATAAACAACCATGTAATATTTTGAAAAGTTAGGTCTGCATTACAAATAATATATGAAAATCATGAAAAATGCACTTTTAAAAAGAAAATGTGGGCAGTAGGATGTACTGGAGCTGTAGATCCAGAGATTTTCAAAATTAAAGAAGACCTTTTTTCTTACTTCAAAGTATTTCTTCAACATACATTGAGATGTCAGAGCTTGACCATCCTCAATTTCAATGAATGATGCTTTTTAATTCCTGTCCATCTGCATGACGAAATCAGAGCTTTCAAAGCATGAACTAAATATTCTCCAAAAACCTACGCACACGCACAAAGAATATGATCACTTGTTGACATCCAACTGTACTGTAGAAATTTGTCATTCTTTTATAATTTTTATTATTATGCATATAAAACTACTGCATTATCTTTTATCAGTCAATAGATAATTTTTCTACTAATATATGGGATTTAAAGATACATGTATTACACAGTTAGACATAAATTTTCTGAAGGTAGTACATCAGAAAGGGAAATAATTTTCTGTAAAGGACTTTCTTGGATATTTGTTCCTTCCAATGTAGGTCTATATTTGTAATAAATACAAGATGTCAAAATATATAAGTTCTATATAAAATGTAATGTATTACTATCAAATTGGTGAAATATTTAGACAGAGTATGTTTATCCTTGCAGGAAAGTGGATTTTCTTTGTGAGAGGGATAGCTACTCTTCAACAATTATTATGATATGTTGGCATGTAGCATCAGTACCAGTAAGATTGACAAAGACCACATAGATGTCAAAAAACGCATAAATAATTAAGGTTGACTTGTGCATACATGCACATTTGTATTTGAAAAACAGCATTCAGGATTCATACATGATAAGAAGTGTCTTAATGTCAGAAACTTAAAATATGGACTTGTGTGATTAACAAAAACAAACTGACACATATTTCTGTTCTAAAGCCGAAAATACAACTATGAATATGTATTAAATATTAGCATGTGGAACCTGAGCGAACTACGACTGCTTCTTTTCAATTTAAAATTGGAGATGCTAATAATTTCCTTAAATTAACTTTTGTTTTATCTTGTTCTTAAATATTCATGTTACAAACGAGGAAATACCTCATGGCAAGTATTGAATTTTTATACACGAGACTTCAATATATTTGTAATTTCATCGTTTTAACAAATGATTACACATGCATATTTATAAGTGGTGAATTGTTGTTTAAAATATCTTGAAATAAAAAAAACTTTTTCACAGTTATTTGTTTCTTATAGCTTACTTCTGTTAATTTTTAGTGGAACGGCAATAACACCAGAAATATATTAGCAAAATAAAATAAATACAAGCAAAATGTTTTGTCTTGGATTTCTATGGTATTAAAGAAGCCTGTATATTTGTTAGAATAGAGTACACACGTCAGCCAACAGAATCTAAAATATCCACCTTTTGTGTACAAAAGAAGATGGAAACCAGTTAAATACCAAAGATACAACTGTCAACATTCAGTTGTCTGATTTACATCAAAGAAAAACAAAAAATTAATGAGCTCGTCCATTGCGCCAAGCCGTCAAAATGGCCGTCAAAATCTTAGTTATATTTTGGTCATGTTTGGAGTTTAATAGAGTTATGATGGGTGTTTCTGGAATCGAGAGACTACATACACATCTTGCCGTACTACTTATGGTCGTACTTTGTAAAAACAATCCCGGGGATGCAATTGTGTCAGTTATTTCGAACAGCGGTATTTACCGGTCATATTTTTTTTCCTTAACTCTCGCATACGAAGCGCTTGACTATTCGGGTAAATTTTAAAGAAAGTGGGCATAGAAAAATGTTGACAGTATGTCAGTCACCTCGAAAAATACGTGTTCTTATAGAATTCGCTTTATCTGGATCTAAATTCTCGTAATGTATGACAAAACAACACAATTATTAGAGCCGCACGATGTAAACAAAGATCAAATGCCAAGACAATACTAGCGCCACCACGAAAAAATCGGTGACGGACTGGTCTTTCCGGTGGACAAAAAATGATTACTTTTCTACCTCCACCGAACACGGCGCTCCAACTATCAAGGTGTACATGTATTTATATTTGTGTGGGTGAATCACCATAAGACAATTTGTCGGGTTGGTTTGCAGCTTTTATTTCTCCTGTATTTATCCATTGTGTGACGGGACACGCAGAATTGAAAAAGAATTATATTTTTTCATTCATTATTGTGCTGTTATTTATTAAACAAAGAAATGTGCGGTCATCGTTCGGAAATCAACACCATCAAATTCCCGACAGTTTATCAGCACTTTAATCAACAAGATCATTCAATCCTCTCTATGAAAGTTCGTATTTTAGAAAAAAAATTACCATCCTACGAACAGTCCCGTTCAAAGTATATATTATCTTAGGGAAAGAGAGGAGTACTGGGTACGCAGTATCCTTACGGGTGCAATGACAACATCAAAAGTATTGGAAACCTTTCAAGCCAATATAACAATAGCATAAATGTGATGAATTAATTTGACAAAATCCAAGACGGGAAAGGAGTCACGGCCATCACCACTATACGTCACCTAAGTTACATGATGTCTCCATAGATGGTCTCCTTCCTTTCATACAAAAACCTCTTGGACTTCATCACATTAGAACCAAACTTTATTCTATAACTCTACTATACTCCCTTTACAAAATAAGTCTTGACACTACTGTTCCTGACCCCACATCATAGTTTGTGTGAAAAGCCAAGATGAAGAAAAACGATCATTTCTTCCACTACCGTTTGTCCACAAAGGTTTAGATGCAATTAATTTGGCTAACATCCTCCATCCTAATACGTCACCAACAAAATTTCCCTATATTTCAAAGACAAATCCGTACCAATTATTTCATATTCCTATACTTCACTCATTACATCCAAAATTTTCAATTATAAAAGGCAATAGCCTTTCATAATTGAAAATTTCGGATGCAATGGGTGAAGTATAGGAATATAAAATGAAAGGTTATTGCGACCCGTGCAGGTCCGGGTGTTAAAAGAAAAGGCCCGCGGCAGCGCTAAGCCTATCGTAAAAGGCGACTAAATAGTGCTCAGAAACCTAGCCGGGGGCTAGTCACTCTGCCCAGAGCAACTGGGATTTGTGCCTCAGGAGGTGGAATGGGGTACCCCTGTTGTGTTACATGCTTGGATTGTCAGGCTATATTAAGGAAAACCTGACCGCAAACCATAGTGATGCACCGTGTTGGGAAAGATGTCACGTTCTTCGCACGTAAAATAACCCTGCTGTTGTATTCGATAGGAGTAGGAACCTTTGCGTTCCGCCACAGGAGGCTGAATTGCCCGACCCATATTTCCTTGTGTCCAATCCCTTTTTCATTTCATCATCATTTCATGTTCATTTTATCATCCATTTCATGTTCATCTTCTGAATATAGCTGAAATATTGCTGCTCGGACGTTATACCCCAACAATCAATCAATCAATCATATAAAAGGCTATTGCAGAACTCCGAGATTGAGGACTTCAAGACTAAACCACCTGACTGTTCTTGCAAAAACTCTTCATTCAGATATGGTCCTTCTGGTCACGTCGTTACTGGAGATTTAACCATCATCGAAAACGAATCTCTGCGTAATATCCTTTCTAAAGGTCCCAAGTACCGTGAACCACGCTACATAAATGCCGTCGAGGACTATGCAAGAAAATGGATAAAACGAGAACAAGAAGTCATTGATTCTCTATACGAGTGGTTAAAGGCCATGAGGTCATTAATTCTGAAACGAATGAAAGTTTTAAGTTGGTCAATGAGTGCCAAAGCTACATCAATTTTCAAAGACCCCGATGTAGCAAAAACATTGTCTATAATATATGTTAAATATGTTGTTGTACCAGCAGGCAAAGCCCAAAACAACATTGTTTTTGTCTGTAAAACGTTTTACATCAAATGTTTATTATCAGAGGTAGACGTAGAAAATAAGATAAGATCTATACTGCTACCACAGTCTCCAAAGAAGAGATTATGGAAAACCATAAATCTGTGCTATCCTCTTTTGGTCTCTCTACTAAGGACGATGATTGTGATTTACCGTATATGTAATGGATTCATAAACTTCACAAGAATCCATACAAACAACGTTTCATAGCTGGATCTGCAAAATGTACCATCAAACCTCTTTCAAAACTTTTAACTTATACACTCACAACTGTCAAAAAGGGTCTGCAGTCCTACCACAACACTTGTTACTCCCGTAGTGGTATTAATTCAATGTGGATCCTGAAAAATCGAAAGATCTTTTGGAAACAATCAGTTCAAGACTATTGTCAGAATATAATAGCATTAAAACCTATGATTTTTCAACACTGTATACTTATATTCCCCATACTCAGTTATAATCCCAACTCAAAAACATTTTACATCGTTGTTTTTCCAAAAAAAAATGGTAAACCTAAATACAAATATGTAGTTTTTGGTAGAGATTCCTCATACTTTGTAAGAAATAATTCCAAATCATCTTCCAAATATACAGAAGAAGATGTTTACTAAATGCTGGGATTTTTAATCGACAACATATTTGTCCAGTGTGGTGGACGTGTTTTTCCACAAACGGTAGGCATTCCGATGGGAACAAATTGTGCTCCTTTTCTTGCTGACCTATTCCTCCACTCTTATGAGGCTGATTTGATCCGAAAGAAAGAATATCGTTTAGCTAGATCCTTTTATCTCAGTTTCCGCTATATAGATGACGTATTATCTTTAAACAATTCTAATTTCGAGGACTTAATACATCGCATCTACCCCAAAGAACTTTAGATAAAGAATACTACATACACTGTAGGGTCAGCCTCATATCTTGACCTACACTTAGAAATCGATGGTAAAGGAAAACTTCAGAATTGTCAATTTACCTTTCATCTGTGGCAACATTCCTTCAATACCTGCGTATGGAGTGTTCATATCACAACTCATACGTTATGCCAGAGCTTGCCGAAACTACGCAGACTTTTTGTATCGCGCCAGAACTCTAACAAATAGGCTTCTGGAACAGGGTTATGTTGCTACAAGATTGAAGTCATCACTACAGAAGTTTTATGGTCGTCATTATGAATGATCGTTATGGTGTATCCATCTGCACCATGGAAACTGATTTATTCAACGGGTCATAGTTTTCCTTTCCTCGTTTGTCTATCCCGGAGGCCGAGTTGCTCATTGCTTTTGTTACTTTGTATGTATGATTTAAGTTACTTTATGTTCTTTGTTGTTTATATCTGTTTTCCGTGTCTGGTCTTTGTCACCTGATTTGCATTCTTTTGATTACCCTATAATCTTGGTTCCCTTGATTACTCTTTAGTAAAATATTCTAAATAGGAATTATTCAACGTTGTGTTATTAAAGCGACATACTTTGTTTAATGTGCATTTTCATTCTCAGTCTGCCTGTGAAGAATGTTTAAGGTGACCGTGTGTCGTGTATCAAGATGACCTTCATAAGTTTTTGACCATTTATAACATAGTCAAATATATCTTTATTGTTTCCACGGTAGAAAGTAACCAGTGTGTGGTACTGTTGACAAAAAAAAGTTGTTGAAAGGGAAATTGTTTACATTATAAAAACAGCTCTTATATATAACAGTTGATATTGACTCCAAGTTATATAATTGTTTGGTAATTCGAAACCGAGCATGACTTTCTTGCCCTACTGTTTAGTTGTTATGGCGTCTCCTTACCTTGATAACTTATAAAATCCTAAATGTCGCAATTTAGTTTTTGAAATGAGTTCAGTATATTAAAAAATTGTTTTGTATTCAAGTTAAGAATTAAGCAAGTGTAAATTTTAGTAATATATTTTTCAGTCTTCATTTTATGGTGCATAATACTTTATACGGGATACAGACATAGTTTTGCCATTAGTATTGCGCATTACGTAACTAAAAGATTTGATAGTGAAGCAGTCTTATAGCATTAATGGGATCGACCCATTAAACTAGCGTTATCGGTCGTTGTTAGCTACACAATAACTGGTCTGATTTTGCTCGGTATCTCGATTTAATCAACTGAATTTAAACCCTATCACATGCAGTTGATGAATGTTGTCACATTTTATAGTCAGCCAATGACTATAGTCCCTGATTTAGTCAGACTGTTACTATACTTTCTGATTTAGTCAGACTGTTACCATAGTTTCTGATTTAGTCAGCCTGTCACTATAGTTTCTGATTTATTCACATTGTTACTACAGTTTATGATTAAGTCACACTGTCATTATAGTTTCTGATTTAGTCAGACTGTCACTATAGTTTTTGATTTAGTCAGACTGTCACTATAGTTTCTGATTTAGTCAGACTGTCAGTATAGTCTCTGATGTAGTTAGACCGTCACTATATTTCTGTTTTAGTCAGACTGTCACTAACAGGGTTATGTTGCTACAAGATTGAAGTCATCACTACAGACGTTTTATGGTCGTCATCATGAACTCGTGGATCGTTATGATGTATCCATCTGCACCATGAAAACTGATTTATTCAACGGGTCATAGTTTTCCTTTCCTCGTTTGTCTACATCGGACTTGACTTTTTTATGAGCAACTCGGCGAGTGTTTCTAGAAACGCAGAGGACGCTTACCCTACCGGTGCACCTGGTCCATGCTCCCAGTTTTTAGTGGAGTCCGAGTTGCTCATTTGCTTTTGTTACTTTGTATGTATAATTTTAGTTACTTTATGTTCTTTGTTGTGTATGTCTGTTTTCCATGTCTGGTCTTTGTCCCTGGACTTCATTCTTTTGATTACCGCTATAACCTTGGTTCCCTTGATTACTCTTTCATCAGTTTAAGATTCTAAAAAATAACAAGTCTTTAGATAACATCAATTGTGAAAACTCTGGATCAAGCAGTTTACTTCATATACCACAAATTTTAAAACATAAACATGATAGATCATTAGTTTCTCCTTCTAGAATTCTCTTTTCGACGAATGAGATCGATTCCTGTTACGGAACCCCTCGCTAATGTTAGGTTGACGGTCATGATTAGGTCCTTCGGGTCGAATTCCTGTCGGCGGTGTAAACTCTGGTACTTGTGTATGAAATAGTCCTTGTTAGCAGAATTGCGGTCCTTATGTACGGAATTGTGGCTCTTGCTGGAACAGGTGGTACATCTGCTGGATTGACCAACTGATTGCCGACGTATAACTTGTCTATCACAACCCTAGAATTTCTGTACCCTTAACGTACCCTTGATGTCTTAGAGTGAGCATTGTTGGCAGCAATTCCTTCATATGGTTACTAATTTTAATCGGATATTGCTAAAAGAGAGAAAAGGGAAATCCTCGATCCGAGAATTTTGCCTTAGCTGCATCTAATACCCTCTGATGATCAGAGTATTTTAAAAAATTACCTATAACGTTTCTAGGTCTGCTGTCGTCCCGTTGGCGGAGTCTGTGTACATTTTGGAATCTATGTCACCAGTTATACCAAGTTCTTCATTTATGAATTTTTGACGAACATTTTCGCAGTTTTCTAAATCCCTGTTCTCACTTTCAGGTATTCCACCAAATATGAGATTATACTTCATGGAATATGCTCTAAAATTAAGCAATTCTTTCTTCAACTGGTGTTTTTCAAAATTTATTGTTTCATTTTAATTTTCCATCTTAGAAACCATGTCCTCAACAATACTGTAGTGAAAATCTTCATCATCAATTCTATTAGATTGTTCCTTTAAGTCGTTTTTTCATCTCAAGTACTTCATTGTCTAATTAGCAAAAGTGTTTCTCCATCTCGTTCATTCTTGAACATATTTCACCTAGTCTGTCAAGTTTTGCAAGTCTCATATATATTTGATTCACGTGTTTATCAGCATTTGATTTGTGCAAGATCTACTTGAATGATTGATGGAGCATTGTTGGGTGCAGAGATGTTATTTGTATTTAATACCGGTGATGCGGTACATAGGTACATTCATACCAAAATAGACTCATTCGCACTAGCGACAACTTGTGAAAGGTCAGGTGAGGCAGTGTTATTCATGAGTTGACTGGACGCAGCCATGTTTGCTGAAGTCTGAGTACACTTTTCTCGTCGTTTCCTTCGGCTCGGTCCAATAAAATTAACATTTTCAAGTACAAAAATTCCGACTATTCCAAAGTAATCAAACCATGCCCATCACTTTCAATGATATATTTGACTACAACGATGACGAACCACATTGTACTATATCAAAATGTGGTATTAAAAACTGCATAACATGCAACTTTCTTATAACCTTTCTTCACTATTACACTTTACGAAAAAAACCTTTCATACAAGAAGTCACGATGACTTAAGTTGCAAATCGACTAACTTAATATATGGATTAGAATGCAATTTATGCGGTCTAGTATATGTCGGTGAAACACAAAAACGATTAAACAAACGAATTTGCGGTCATCGTTCGGAAATTAATACCACCGAATTCCCGACAGTTTAGCAACATTTTAATCAAAATGATCATTTAATCGTCTCTATAAAAAGTCATTATTTTGAAAAAAAAATTACCATCCAACGAACAGTTCCGTCTTAAGTAAACATTATCGCAGGGAAAGAGATGAATACTGGATACGGAGACTGGTTACTGCAATACCTTGCGGGGGCAATGACAACATCACATCAAAAGAATTGGAAACCTTTCAAACCAATATAACAATAACATTAATGTGTTGAATTTATTTGACAAATGTGCAAAGACGGTTGATTGATTGATTGTTGAGTTCTAACGGCCGATATTTCAGCTATATCCAAGACGGAAAAGGAGTCATGGCCATTGCCATTATACGTCACTTAAGATGCATGACGTCTCCATAGATGGTCTTCTTCCTTTCGTACAAAAACCCTTGGACTTTATCACATTCCAACTAAACTCTATTCTATACCTCTTACTCTGCTACACTCCCTTTACATAACAAATCTTGACACTCCTGTGTCTGACTTGTTGCCATCATTTTGGATATTGGTTTCCTCAGACTCTTTAAACCAGTTATGTGAAAAGTAAAGATGAAGAAAAACGATCATTTCTTCCACTATTGTTTGTCAAAAAAGGTATAGATGCAATTAATTTGGCTAACATCCTCCATCACAAAAACGTAACTGACAAAATTCCCCTATATTTCAAGTAGAAATCAATACCGTTTATTTCATATCCCTATACTTCACTCAATTCCATCCACAATTTTCAATTATAAAAGGCTATTGCAGAACCTCGAGATTGAGGACTTCAAAGCTAAACCACTTGACTGTCCTTGCAAAGAAGTAATCAAGGGAACCAAGGTTATAGCGGTAATCAAACGAATGTAATCCAGGAACAAAGACCAGACATGGAAAACAGACATACACAACAAAGACCATAGAGTAACTAAAATCATACACACAAAGTAACAAAAGCAAATGAGCAACTCGCACTCCACTAAAATTTGGGAGCATTGACCAGGTGAACCGGTAGGGTAAGCGTCCTCTGCTTTTCTAGAAACACCCGCCGAGTTGCTCATAAAAAGTCAAGTCCGGGGTAGACGAAAGAGGAAAGGAAAACTATAACACGTTGAACAAATCAGTTTTCACGACACCGTAACGATCCACGAGTTCATGATGGCGGCCATAAAACACTTGTAGTGACTTCAATCTTGTAGCAACATAGCCCTGCTCCATAAGCCTATTTGTTAGAACTCTAGCGCGATACAAAAAGTTTGCGTAGTCTCGGCAAGCTCTGGCAAGTTCTTTGGGGTAGATGCGATGTATCAAATCCCCAAAATTAGGATTGTTCAAAGATAATACGTCATCTAAATAGCGAAAGGATCAAAGGATCTAGCTAAACGATATTCTTTCTTTTGGATCAGATCAGCTATAAAGTCAGCCTGATAAGAGTAAAGGAATAGGTATGCAAGTAGAGGAGCACAATTTGTTCCCATTGGAATGCCGACCGTTTGTTGAAAAACACGTCCACCACATTGGACAAATATGTTGTCGATTAAAAATTCCAGCATTTTGTAAACATCTTCTTCTGTATCTTTGGAAGATGATTTATAATTATTTCTTACAAAGTATGAGGAATCTCTACCAAGAACTATATATTTGTATCTAGGAGTACCATCCTTTTTGGAAAAACAACGATGTATAATGTTTTTAAGTCAGGATTTTAACTGAGTATGTTGAATAGGAGTATACAGTGTTGAAAAATCAGAGGTTATAATGCTATTATATTCTGATAATAGTCTTGAACTGATTGTTTCCAAAAGATCTTTCGAATTTTTCAGGATCCACATTGAATTAATACCACTACGGGATACCCAAGTGTTGGGTAGGACAAAAACTCTCCATTCAAGTATGGTTTTTTCCGGTCACGTCGTTACGGGAGATTTAAGCATCATCAAATTCGAATCTCTGCGTCAGGTTCTTTCTAAAGAAATGGATAAAAAAGATAAAACGAGAAGAAGATATTGATTCTCTGTCAGAGTTGGTAAAGGCCGTGAGGTATTTAATTTTGAGACGAATGAACTTTTTAAGTAGATCAATGAGTGTCAATGCTAAATCAGTTTTCAAAGACCCGATGTAGCAAAAACAATGTCCACTATACATGAAAATATAGTGAAATCATAAATCTGTGCTATTAGCTTATGGTCTCTATCAAATACGATGATTGTGATTTACGGTCTAAGTACTGGATTCCTAAACTCCACAATAATCCATACAAACAACGTTACATAGCTGTTTAATGATAATACGTCATTTATATAGCGGAAACCGGGATCAAAGGATCTGATTAGACGTTATGTTTATTCCTTTGGGTTAGATCAGGTACAAGTTAGCTCCAATAAGGAAAAGGTTAGCGAGTAGAGGAGCACAATTTCTTCCCAATGGAATGCCTACCACCACACTGGACAAAAATGTTGTAAATTAAAAATTCCAGCATTTTGAAAACATCTTCTTCGGTACATTTGGAATATAATTTTAATCCTGATTTGTTCTGATCTTTTCAGTCATCATGAATGAAAAATACTGAATGCTCTGTCGTATTAATTTTATTCTGAATTGTCAGGGATAGAATTATACCGGCCGTCAGAGAAAAGGTTCGAAAATTTCAATTTTCAATATCTGATTCATGTTCTACATACTTTATTATGACTTAATTCTTACATAAAGAAGAAACGGTAAATGTTTAATTTTGTATACAAACAATTGTATGCATTTTATACTTAAATGAAATTCAACTGCGCTTTACGAACAATTCAAATATTTTTTTTTATGGTAATTGACATTTCGACATCACACTATCCCTGTCTCTTATTGTCTATAACAAGTTAATTATATAAAACAATACATAGGATAATTTCTACAATCGATCGTCCATTCCATATCCGGTGTTATGGTGTAGATTCGTCCCAAGTGTATGCAGAGATGTCAGACATTTGAATTGGTCTGTTTAATAAAATAAATAAATGTGATAACATCTTTAATAACTTTCATACTACGATAATCAGCACAAATTGCTTGGAAATTTAATCAACGTAAAGCTCTCAAGCGAGCTGCAATGGCATTGAATGAATCCAGACTAAACTTTAAACATAAATAAGCGCTCATTATAAAAAAGTTCGAAACAAAATATATATAATCTAGCCTATTTGGCCGAGTGGTCTAGGGCGCTGGACTTTGTGCCGGCGGTATTGCCATAGATGTCATAGCGGTACGAGTTCGAGTCCCTCGGAGAGAACGATCAAAAATTTGCATCGCAAATTTGACAGTTCGAACATCGTTGGGAATTTGTCAGACCTTTCTATATATATATAACAACATAAAGCAAAAACAAACTAACAAATGCACGGGAAATAAAAACTAAAGAAAAAAATAAACTCATCAAAATTCACATACTGACAAATTTTTTTAACAAACTGTTCAAAGAACCTGATAAAATGTTAAAAAAAAAAGAACTTTTTGTTTATGCATATCCAGATTGTAGATATTTTGACGATATGCATTTACTACAACTCAATTGATCAATTTATTCAAGACTCATAGTATAATGAATGTATAACTTTCTACCCAGCCCAATTAGCATACAACACGCACAATGTAAACCCTTATTAGCATTGTATGAACGTAAACAATGTTTGGTAATGCTTCCACTTAACAAAAGGTTTAGAGACATCTCCTCAAATACCGCATTAAATAAGATACAAAATCAAAGTAAGTTTATCTACGTTTGTATGTTATGCAGAATGGAATGTATGTATTGACGTTAGAAAATTAAGGTTTGTTATTCGGACGGGTAAATCTACATATAAATTGCCCTCTCATAAAATTACAGTTTACATGCGTATGATTACGGAGTTTATTAACATTACAATGTTCAGATTATGTGTATTTGTACTTAAGTCTATTTTTGATTCTGGGGTAAAAAAATCCATTTAAAGAGTAATCAAGGGAACCGAGATTTCGGCGGAAATCAAAAGAATGTAATCCAGGGACAAAGACCAGACATGGAAAACAGACAATCACAACAAAGAACATAAAGTAACTGAAATAATACATACGCTGTAAATAAGGTAAATGAGCAACTCGGACTCCAATAAATATTGGCTGTAAAATCCAAATAATAATATTGTGCAGGATACATTAGGGAACATCATATCAATCTTCATTAAATCTGTCCAGTAGTTTTTGAGAAGATGTAATAACTTTTAAATTAGCAAAACAACATGAAGAAAAAGGCAATTACTCCAATATTGGTTAATGGGTCTTCATGCAAATTAATCTTATCATGCTGAATGCTTTTACCAACATCAGAATTTGGCCTATCGCGAGGTTGGCTAAAAACACATTTTTAAATTTCACCAGCAGTAAAACTCATATAATGACGATAATATATTATACCATGACCTATCCAATCCCCTTGAAGTTGCTTCCAAATCTTCGCACAAAACAGTAGATCAGGACTCGACTTAATGGCTAAATGTGCATGGCGCTAATAGTGTAAAACTCAAGAATGGTAAAAAAAACGTGGACAGACGTACAAGTTGTAGAAGGAAGTATGTGATTGCTGATGTCACCTACAAGACTTTTGTTCAAGGTACTTCCATACTGCGTCTTATTAACAAGAACTTAAAGATTACTTTCAAGGAGATCTCTTTTCACCTCCAGCAAATTAAATCATGTATAATGCAGCCCTCTGAAAACTTCCTAATGTTTCCACAAATTTATTGATATAAATATTTATACGGTGTATCCATCTGCACCATGAAAACTAATTTGTTCAACGTGTCATACTTTTGCTTTACTCTTTCGACTACCCCGGACTTGACTTTTTATGAGCAACTCGGCGGGTGTTTCCATAAAAGCAGAGGACGCTTACCCTACCGGTGCACCTGGTCCATGCTCCCAGTTTTTAGTGGAGTCCGAGTTGCTCATTTACTTTTGTTACTTTGTATGTATGATTTTAGTTACTTTATGTTCTTTGTTGTATATGTCTGTTTTCCATGTCTGGTCTTTGTCCCTGGATTACATTCTTTTGACCACCGCTAAAACCTTGGTTCCCTTGATTACCCTTTAATAAGAAGGCATTAAAACAGTTGTCAGTTGTTAGTAAAATATAAACCAAGAAACTTTCCTTGATATACTAAACCAGAGACTTTTTGGCAATTTTAATCTTTTGTTTAAGAAGAGATTTCGTTTGTGTTATGCATGTTCAAAAAGCGAACCATAAGAACTACATACGTAGCTTATGCTATAAAATATAAGAAACTTTTAGTTTAGACAAACCTAATTGCATCTCTGAACATTCTATAATTAGAAAATCACTACGGTGTAAATTTACCAAAATCAAAAAAAACCCAAAATATTGTAAAACTCAAGAAATTATATTCTTTTAACTACTACAGAAAGGACACACATTCTGGATTAAAACAGACGACTAATGTATTCAGATAACCTTCGACTTGTAACTATCCAAAAAATAATGAATAAAAAACTTAATCCGAAAGGTCAGAAGAAATGAGAAGAAACCTTCAACAAAGAATAAAATCAGGATGAAATTTGGAAAGCTGGGGAATAACACGTCCAAAAATTAAAGGAATTTCATTGCAAATTTATACACCGCATATTATACACTGAAAACAGACTGGAAGTAATGGATATGTCGAATAGCACATATTATACACTGAAAACAGACTGGAAGTAATGGATTTGTCGAATAGCACATATTATACACTGAAAACAGACTGGAAGTAATGGATATGTCGAATAGCACATTTTTGTCACGAAGAAAACAATTTTGAGACAATAAAACACTTATTCTATGAATGCATTGTTGTCAATTAAATAGTTACGGATTTAATTAACATTCTAATTAATTATGGATTATTAAATCACGACCAAATAACAAGCTAATTTTATTTACTAAAGGCTTACAAGAATTACAAGTGCACTAACCTAGTCCTTATTAAACTCCTTTTTTTTGTATTCCTAAATTTGTAATGTGGGAAATTCGAAACCAAATTACCACCACATTTATGATGCAAAGTAATACGCAGTTCAATTTAAAAAAATGAGCATCATATCTTGTCTCAAAGTTTCAAACTTAAACCATTTGAGGAGGACATTTTAAACAATATTTTTGGAGAACTTTTAGGTAAATATAGCATACAAATTATACCAGTATTGTGCACATATATCTATTCTTAACCATGTTACAATGATGACATTATTTACATTTATGGTTTTATATATAATATATTTATATATAATAATGTGTGTTCAAAGAGTAATCAAGGGAACCAATGTTCTAGCGGAAATCAAAAGAATGTAATCTAGGGACAAATACCGGACATGGAAAACAGACATACACAACAAAGAACATAAAGTAACTAAAATAATACATACAAAGTAACAAAGGAACTCGAATTCCACTGAAAACTGGGAGCATGAACCAGGTGCACCGGTAGGGTAAGTGTCCTCCGCTTTTTTTAGAAACACCCGCCAAGTTGTGCATAAAAAGTCAAGTCCAAGTCAAAGTCATGTAATGCTAGTTAGTATGAAATAATTGATTTTAAAAATGAAAACAAAAATCGGCATACAAGATACTAATTTGTGAACAATAAGACAGTTCAAATATATATTACCACAAAGGGAAAACATGAAACAAAGACTATATACATATACATATACATATATAATGTACCGAACAGATTGCGTTTAGAAACTGAAGATTAGGAAATAAGACGAAGAGGCTTACTCTATAGCTGACCATAATGATGAAGTAACGTCCTCTAGCCAGATCCGCTGATCTCAGTTTACATAAAGATGAAGCGTTGCCTTTAAAAATCATAGTTCCGGGGTTTTATACATCTCAAGTACCCCAAAGAACTTGAGATAAAGGAGATTACAGATACTGTGAAGTCAGCCTCATATCTCGACCTTCTCTTAGATATCGATGAGAAAATGAAATCTTGACCACACTAAACGACATGTTCTTTACTGTGTATGTCTATTTTCTCTTTGCTGTGTATGTCTATTTTCTCTTTGTTGTGTATGTCTATTTTCAATGTCATGTTTTTATTCGTGGAATACATTCATATAATAATCGCTTGAGTCTTGGATCCCTTGATATCTCTTTCTTTCATGTGTTAATGCATTATTTTGTATTCATGTTTAAATTCTGGAATGTTTTAGCACGACCTGGTGAAATAAACAAGGGGAAAAAATAAAACAGATTAGATAGTTGAAAGGTGAATCCAGACATAAAGATCATTGACTATACTTAGTCAACCTATCGGCAATTAGCGAGATAAAAATCTCCTGTTGTTATATTTTGAGGCGTTACAATAATTTATCACCGGAAACTTCTTCTTCCTTATTGAAATGTTTTATGACTGTGGGCACAATTTGTGTCAGACTAATTGAATCCGCCAGCTAAAAAGATTGTATTATTCACAAAAGTATACTAAATATACCACTTTAAAATCTCTGAGGTTTAAAACGATTACATTGTACTAAATAGTTAGAAAATACGCAATGATACAGACACGTATTTCGAATTAAACAGCCGAATTTGATCGTTTCCTAAATAGATAATTTATATATATTTACTTTAATTTTGACAACTAGCCGCTACATGTTTGATAC
Organism: Perna viridis; assembly: GCA_037379345.1. Taxonomy (NCBI): domain Eukaryota; kingdom Metazoa; phylum Mollusca; class Bivalvia; order Mytilida; family Mytilidae; genus Perna; species Perna viridis. The sequence goes on from CM074513.1 coordinate 57,712,879, forward strand.
GGAGAAGATAAAGTAACCATATAAGGGTCTGAATTCAAAACGATGTTAGAACTTTCAAATGTTTTTTGCTCCCACCGCAGGACTCGAACCCGTACCACTGCGGCATCTATGCAAACACCGCCTGCACTTAATTAAGCAGCCTAGACCACACGGCCGGCTCGACTATATAGAATATAGCGTTCGCTCGCTGGGTGGTTCATCCTCGTAGGTAACGATCTTTTTCTCCTCAGATATGTCACTCTTGACGTCCCCACCATTCTGACGTTACGGAAGTCCAGGGAGAGTTATATCCCTCAGCAATTAAGGATGCCAAGTACGTTAATACTGTTCTTTTGTCCTACCATACGTTGGCATTTGGATTACATGTAAAGGAATAGCAAAGTTAAGTAGCCAAATATATGTAACTACATAACTGACGTATTATAATATATCTAATATATATTTGACACATTATGATATTATGGCCAAAATTTACGAGTTAAAAAACTTTAAATTTCAAGAATCAGGTACTTCACACAACATTATATAAAATTTTCATTCCTGACCCTTTTTGGTCCCCTATTCATCAACGGTAAGGCCAACAACCCTTTATATTCACAAAAAAACTTTTCTGCTGTGTATCGAACCGTGAAGTGACACTTTATAAATATATACACTCCTACCCACATTATTGCCCGAAAAACTAATAAAATGCTTTTTTTCCCTTTTTGTGCCCTTTAAGATCACCTGCCTCAAAAGGCCATGTGAGCTTTTGTCATCACTTTGCATCCGTCGTTACCTTCCGTTTCCTCCTCTGAAATTATTTAGTGTATTATTACCAAAAATGTCACCAGAATCCTTAAGGTATTTTCTTTACAATTTGTTTCGATTATATAGATCAAGCGTAAAAATATGACTTCCAGTGCTGTTTGTAGACCACAGTAGTCACGTCACTAACTTCTACATATTTCTCAAAAACTACAATAGATAATGGAAAATGAATAAGACCTTTCTCCTTCAGCTTGAAGAGTTCTACAAAAGTCTTCTCAGGGTCAAAGTTGTCGGGCGACTGCTTGTTAGAGTTAATAGCCTTGGAAGGCAAAAAATGACGTTTATTATGCAATTTTCACCCAAAATCTTGAAAACAATAGAGGACAGAAACAAACGTTCATTGGTGATATGCTCCTTATGATAAGGCCTAAAATAGTCTCCGTTGGTTATAGGATGACTTCTTGTTAGAGTTATTGCCCTTGAAGAGCGAAAGTGGAGCAATTTGTAACCTATGATTTCAATTTAGTTCATATTTTTATATTGCAGACCATGTTAAGGACGAAAGGCACATAAATCTTTAATAGGGGTTGTCAAGATAAACAGATGTCAAAATGAAATGGGTGATAACTAACACTGAGTTTTGAGAAAAAAAATTGAATTGCGATCAGACAAAAAACCAAGAGTCCATTTTTTTACGTCTACGATAACGTATTATAAAATAAATACTTTTTTGACGCTTGCATCGTGATATTACTCATTGTATTTGAAGATTTCAAGGTGTCCATCGAGGGTTTGATGGGTGAAATAGTTTAATGGCAATGAAACAGTTATTTGTCGACTTATTATCAGGAAAGACGATAGCACAACACAATCATCTCCATTCTTAATATGTGAAAATAGCAATTAAAGTTTTAAAATTAGGGTCATGTGTAAAGCAATCAATGGAGTCAATATATGAATAATAATAATAATAAATGCGGTGCGCTTCTTGCAAGAACAAAATTTCCGAAGGATTTCCATCTTGTCATGAAATACACATGATAAATGATTTGAATTGTTAACTGATCATGTTTTCCTATGAAGATAAGCACGATGAGGGATATTTCTAGTGCTTACAAAAAACGATAAATAAGAATAGTTTATTTTTTACTTTTAAAATATTCCGAGAATTATTTCAGCGAGAACGCTCATTTCTTTCTATTTAAATATATAATATTATATACTAAAGTATATATAAACTATATATATGATAATTATATTTGCTTCGGTGCACCACCATGTTTTGCGGTCAGGTTTTCCGTATTTAGGCATATAGGATGCAAATGGTACCCCATTCAACCACCTTGGGCAAACAACTCAATTGCTCGGTGAACAAAGCGCTCTGGTCCGGCAAGATGTAAGTCCTTTATCTAAAGTGTTTAAGGTAGATGCTATGTATCAAATCACCGAATTCATAGTTGAAACATATTTTGATGTGGAAAAATGAAATATCTTCTGGATTAAAGAAACATTTTTTACATGCCTATAGGTCTTCATTTTTAAACGTACTGACTATCCGAAACCATTCAATATCTATCATATAAACTGATTGTACTAATTTACTTAAGTAGGAGTGTCGGATGAGATCAACATATAGGTATATATAAAACAAATGTCATTACAAATCTCATGCCATTGAAGAGGAAAATAAATCATGCCATAAATCAGGTTTGATATATGATCTTCTGTTTTTCTTGTTAAAAATCTATCGTTGGAGGCGAGACAATTTCGTCACTTCTTCACAGGAATTTTCAGTGTAAAGCTACATGCACTAAAAACTGGGAGCATGGACCAGATGTACTGGTATGATAATTGTCCTCTCTGTTTTTCTAGACACACCCGTCGAATTGCTCATAATAAGTCAAACCTATGGTAAGGAAACCTAGGACACGTTGAATAATTCAGTTTTCATGGTAAAGATGGACACACCGTAATGATCAACGAGTTCATGGTGACGACCATAAAACTTTTGTAGCGGTGATTTCAATCTTGTAGCAACACACCACTGTCCCGAAGACTTACGATAAGAAGTCTAGCGCGATACAAAAAGTCTGCGCAGTTACGGCATGCTCTGGCATATCGTATGAAAGAGTAATCAAGGGAATCAAAAGTCCATACGCAGGTGCTGAAGGGATGTTCCCACAGATGAAAGGAAAGTTGACAATGCGGAATGATAAGTCATCGCATTTGTCGGAAGTTTTTTCTTTACTATCGATCTCTACTTGTATGTCAATATATGAGGTTGACTTCACACTGTCTGTAGTATCCTTTAACTCAAGTTATCTGGGGAAGATGCGATGTATTTAATCCCCGAAACTATGAACATGTAACTATTAAATTTTCTAAGTATAAAATGCACTCTACAACCATCATTGTGCATTGCTCCGTCGTTGATAGGGTCCGTTTTATTGTAGTTAGATTCTTACCGGATTATACTTACTTGCAATTTGACGGGTTCAGTTGGTGGAGCAGGAAATGCTTGCCTTTCAAAGAGCACCTGGTGTCATTCCCGTTTTTTTGTTAGGGTTCATGTTAGTTGTTTGGTTTTTTTGTTTGGTGTCTTGAATTCCTCAAGTTCTGTCTCAAAGTTTATATATGTATATTTTATATTGTGTTTGCTGTATGTTGAATGTCTATCGATTCCTGCTTTCACGATTCAGTATTTCTTAGACGAATATGACATAAACTTACATCGTTTTTTGAGTTTTCTGAAATCTATTGAAAATATTGGAATCAAAGCTTCTATGTTTTACTTTCTGTAAATGTCATTAATAAAAAATAAGAACATACTTTTTAAGGTGTCATGAATATCTATAACAGAGCTATAGATGTGTTTCTGTGATTTAGTAAAGTAGTGTCCTAAGTCTCCAATATCTTTCGTAACATCAGTAGACATACTTCTCTAGACACTGTGTCTGGATAATAATGGATAAATTTATATGCCCAAACGTCGACATGTTTTATGGCTTCACTATCCAATGTAAGTGTCTTGTTTCGAATATTATCAGCGACCTCCAGCTGTTACAGATATCCTTTCTTTCTGAGTTAAACTTAATTGAACAGCAGAGCTGGTGTCGAAAAGATTGTCTACCCTTCCGGAGTGCAACAACAATGTTTAATGTGGTTCATGGTGACTTTTCTGTGTCTTCTTTATGGCTCATTTCTTTTGTACGTTTTGTCCTTTATGTGTTGTTACTTTTGTGTTCTCTATGATACGTCATAGGAATTCTCTTTGTTTTGCACTTTGGGTAGCATTACTTATTTAATCTTGGAAGAATTTATATGCATTGTGCATGTTTGGTGAATATTATCCCAAATAGTATTCTATATTGGACCTACAACTATCTCTAGTATTCATGCAATAACATGACAAAGCTTAAAACAATTTGTTCACATTACCTTTTGTTATCGACAATATCATTAGTTGCAAGCTATATTGCACGGTGATGATTGAGTTCCTGTAGTAGATATTGTGATGCAATAAAGTAATGTATATTTTTCAGTAGCTTCTATTGTCAGATGAATCTCAAATTCATTTACTTAGTTCCTTCAGTATTAATTGACTTTGTGAATAGTAATATCTAATTGTACTTACATTTCTTCAAACCAAGTACATGTGTACTTAGCATTGTTGATTGTTTTTTATTATCATTGCTTAACGGTGATATCAACTTCGCCGATGCATCATTCTTTTGTTTTGTTTGTTTGTTTTAATTAATTAAGTTATATCTAAGAATTACTGTAAGACTTTACAATATTCAATTGCTATACCATTTCAGCTTTTATGTCTGTTAGAATAATAGGCTTATCTAAGGTTAGAAGGACGAGACAAAATTAAGATAACGTTTTCTCACAATAGCATTGTCTCTGATTAAACGTTGACAATTGTCCATTAGAACAAACATATCTAGACTCATCACTGTCAGGCAAAGACTCACACATATTTGATTGTATCAAGGTTTATTCAAATTATCCATGAACAGCAGTTTTACACAAATTTAATTGAAAAAAGATAAGATGAGAAAATCCTTTTTTTTTTCAGAAAAAAATGTCGACATTTCAGTATTTCATGGAATTGTTGACTGCCTTTATTACGTTCTGATTGAAAAATAAGTACAAAAAGACATACGGCTTGTCTTGTAATGGCAGTGATGACTTGAGTCTAACATTTCTTTGTCCTTGTACACATATGACTGAACAGTGGGTAGTCCAGAATGTTAGTAAAAACCAATCTGTTTCAAACCCATTTAATAGTTGGAGTTTTCATTTTACAACTTACACACTTAACTAGAAATTAAAACGATTTTTATGTAAGACCCAATGACTACACAAAACTACTTTTCACCGCCATCAAAGCCAACATTGTCTGATAGACAGATGTGGACTAGGTTAAAAATTGTGAAAGAGTAATCAAGGGAACCAAGATTCTAGCGGAAATAAAAATAATGTAATCCAAGGAAAAAGACCAGGCATGGAAAACGGACAAACACAACAAAGCACATAAAGTCACTAAAATAATATATAAAAAGCAACAAAAGTAAATGAGCAACAACTCGGACTTCACTAAAAACTGGGAGCATGGACCAGGTGCACCAGTAGGGTAAGCGGAAGAGAAAAGGAAAACTATGACACGTTGTACAAATCAGTTTTCATAGTACAGATGGATACAACGTAACGATCCACGAGTTCATGATGACGACCATAAAATTTCTGTAGTGATGATTTCAATCTTGTAGCAACATAACCTGTTCAAGAGCCTAAGATCCATGATTTCTAGCATTCTGCTGGCGTTTAATAGTTCTTTCACAAAGTTCAAGATTAATTAATCCTACCTTTAGGCAAACCAAAGTGGACAAAAATAAGTGTTTTCTAATATTAAAAATGATTTTAATATAACAGACTCATTTTTAATATAACAAATTTGATTTCTAATATTACAAAACCCTTTTTTGATATTAAAAAATCATTTTTTGATATTAAAAATTCAATTGAGTTTCTAATATTAAAAAATAATTTTTTTTACTGACGGACGGACTGACAGATTGATGGACTGAGGGGTGGGTCAAAAACATTATAACCTTCGAGACTTCGTTGCGTGGGGTATAAAAAACACGGCAACGAAATAAAAGTAAATGAACACACGAATTCCACGGAGTTGTTCATAAAATGTCACGTCCGAAAACTATCTATTAAGTAAAATATTAAAAAACCATAATAGTGAAATTGCAGTCAAAGTTATTTGTCTTAAGAAACCAGTTAATCTTCCAAAAGAAAACATTAATGACTTAGGAGTCTGAATAAGTATATGCTTCTTGATGATCAACATTTTTTATAATAGAAGTTGTAACAGCAGATAAGCTGTAGTTATTTTGTTAACTGGTCAGTTTTTGAGAATTGTGGCATTAATTACTTTAGTTTTTTGTTTTAAAATACTAAGTAATTTACAAGGAAAAACATATCCAAGACAATATATATCATACAGCTAATATACAAATAGATAGTTATTTCAAAACCGCATTTCAAAAATAAACAAAAATGTGAAAACAAAAATACGATACGAAATTAATTAATCACAACATGCTCCTAAGTATCTTCGCTTTATCCATAACGACAGTCTGGTATTGGGTTCAATAAGGGTATGTTATGATATTTGTAAAAATTTTGCATTTTTTAAAACTTTTCTTCACAGTTAAGAGACCAGAATATAAACAATTACATTGAACTTGGTTTCTTTACCTGTTCGTGTAATATGAGCATGCGTGTAATGGTATGCGCATTTAACAATATGCTTTATTGTCTTTGTTTTTTTTTTTTTTTTTGGTATCTTTTTATGATCAAGGAGAAAAAAAGTAAAAGATGTTATTTCTATTTAATTGTGCTGTTACATTTTGCAATATTCATTTATTCATTTTATTTATTTTAGGACGTTCATTTATTTTAAATAACACAGTTCATCTTGAATGAAGTCTGGTATTTGATGCAAGAAGAATTGTGTATTGTCTAAAATATAAAGAAAATCATTCAAGTAAATAACAAACCAAGAAATCTCTGTGAAGTATTTTTGGATGTTGATATCTACATGATGTAAACGCCTTAAACATAAACTACATAGAAAGCGTTGCTTGTTACTTAGTACTAATAATAAAGGCAGCCAAAAACAGTCTCAACAGTTATACATCATAATAATAGTTTGTTTAAAATACATTGTCCTTTTTCAATCTAGTTTCCTTGAATAATAGAATGAATTATAAAAGACACGCAACAAAAACGACAATGGCACACTAAAAACAAAAACTCAGAATATCACTTCTATGCATCAAACTAAAGAAAGAGTAATCAAGGGAACCAGGACTCTAGAAATCAAAAAGAATGTAAACCAGAGACAGAACAGACAGAGTAAACTGACACACACAGTAAAGAGCATAAAATAACCAAAATTTTACGTACACCGAAACAAAAGTAAATGAGCAAATCGGTCACTAAAAACTGGGAGCATGGACTCGGTAGAGTAACCGTTATCGGCTTTTCTATAAACACCCACCGACTTGCTCATAAAAAGTCAAGTCAGGAGTAGAAAAAAGAGGAAGGGAAAAATATAGTACGTCAATCATGTGATATGGAAACTCCATACTCAAATGATTGATGGATGTCGCCACAGATGAATGAAAATTTGGCAATACTGAATGTAGTCATCGCGTTTGTCGTATAGTTTAGTCGATAGTTTTGTTTTTCTTTTCCATTGATCTTTAAGTGTAGGTCAAGATATGAGGCTGACTTCATAGTGTCTGTAGTGCAATTTATCTATAGTTATTTGCGGTAGGTGCGCTTTATTAAATCCCCGAAACAAAGATTGTTTAACGATAACACGTTATCTATAAAGCGCAAATTGATCTCAATGGATCTGGCTAACTGATGTTTTGTCTTCCTTCATATCAGATTAGCTATAAATCAGCCTCATAAGAGTGAAGGAATAGGTCAATGAATAGAAGGGTACAATTTGTTACAATGGAATATCAATCAATTGTTTTGAAGAGTAATCAAGGAAATCAAGATTCTAGAGGAAATCAAAAGAATGTAATCCAGGGACCAATACCAGTCATGAAAATATACACACAGAACAAAGAACATAAAATATCCAAAATAATACGTACAAAACAACAAAAGTAAATGAACAAGTCTGACTCAATTAACAACTGGGAGCATGGGAGTTAAAAACGAAATAAAAGGAGCCTCTTACTTTGGAAATATCGTTTTCTCAAGATTTAGTTAATTGGCATTATTGAGTTTTTTATGCGAAAACTAACAAACAAGTGTAAAACAATGTGCCCCTCTCCAACTTTTAATCTCGAGAGTATAAAGTCTTCATTATACATTATGGATCTGAAAGCATGGTATCTCTTCAATACACATAACATGTCTCATTGTGTTCTACTTTAACCTTCAAGTATTCGATATAACTCTTACTCATGTATCACTTTATCACTACTACTTCTTACTACTTCTAAATGCCTTAAATTTTCTCAGTATGTCAATTCTCCTTTAGATGTTAATCTCCGACTTCCTGTAATGTCGACAGTTCATAACTTTCCTCTGTTTCGTGTTAGTTTCATGATCCCTTATTTGCCTCACGGAGTAGAGTTTTGGGAAGCTCTTCATTGTTTAATGTGGTTTATTGGTGTCTGTTTGCATAACGAGAAACAACTTGCACAGTCATTTCGGGAATCACTACTTTCTGATCCTATTTAAAATGATATTATCTGAAAAAGATTTTTTTTCCAACGTAGTTGCTACTTGTAATTGATTTTCCTTTTTTCATTAAAAGTCTGAGCTTCTGTTATCTCACTTTAAGAATAACATGATCTTGTTTTTTCCACGTGTATATCATTTAAATTAGGCACAGCAAAATGCTTTCTTTGGATTGTTTTCGTTATATCTTGTATGATTTGTTCAAGGAAATTCCTCACTAAGAGGGTTTTACGACTTAGTAATCGAAAAAGTGTATACCTTTTGTCCTAGTTAAAACAGGTTGCACTGCACAATTTCTTCCGATTTTCTTCCCAACATCAAATCTAGCACCACTAACATGTTGAAAACTGGAACCTTAATGTCATTTTCTGGGGGTCTTTTCGGCCTGCATTTTTGACCTGATGATATCTTGATTGGTCTTTCTTCGCATTCAAACTTTAACAAAAACGTTTTAATGTCTCATCAAGCGGTCGGCCTGTTTCTATACTCTTATTTCTTAACAAACAACAATAACCATAACCAGAATGAATGTCACTTAAACAATTTCCGTCGAACTAACAGTTGTTTCAGGTATTTTTTCTCAGTAACTCTTGCAAACTGACTTTGGAAAACGGAATGGATACGCTGTAGTGCAACATACATGTTAAATGCATACATGTTATATGTCATCAAATCATCAGCACAAAAATAGTCACTACTATTTCAGTGGACTGGATTTGTATCGTCATTTACTAAAAAGGTTAAATTTGATGTAGTGCAATACTAAAAATGTTTTAAATTTTTTTACGTAGGTATACAATTAAGGATTGAATATCTGTATTTGCAAAAACAAAGTTAAAAGAATAAACAATAATTTGAAAATCTTTACAAATAAATCTATTAAAGGCAGTTGATTAGGATTTTGTTTGGAAGAATGTGCCATATAAACTATATTTCTTTAAAAGACTTGGTGAGAAATATTATTTTTCATTGAGAACCTGAAAGTGATATTTTATTTATGTATCAGAGCTTTGTTTCGATGAAAAACATGTTATAAATGTTTGTGATATAGATACAAATGGTGCAAAACATTTCCTGTAAGGAATCTTAACCACAATCCGACATATACACACGAGTAAAACAGACCAGTTGTGAAATGTAAATACCGTAGGGGGTGCGTCTTGAAAAATCATCATCTAGGAATAGAAAATGAAGAATAGGAAAATGAAAATCATCACGTAAGTAGAAAAAGGCGTCCATGTACTTTAATTATTAGGCTTAGTCAACTGAAGCTCTTTTGGGTTGATATCCGAAACATAGTTTTCAAGGTTAGGATTCTTTACGACCAAAATATTGTCAAGATATCTAAAAGCATTATCAAAATAAGAATTAATTACAAATGTAGTACAACATACAAAATGGCAATGCTCGAAGCTATCTCCTCGAACTTATCCCCATCTTGTTCCGAGTACAACAGTCTATAAGCTACGTAATGGATCTGTAGATTATCAGTAACTAGTGAATCATTCATGCCATTTACTATAAGAGAATGGAACAACTTGAGTGAAAAGTTGCGAAATTTAAATTCAATATGTATCAAGATATGAACGTGCAATCCGAAGTGAAGACTCCTTGCATAAACTATACATAATGATTCCTCAATATATTAATTACTGCCCTTCGTTAATTAAATGTTTGTTTTGCCCAGTTAAGATGTTCAGCATCTTTCCTTAACTACGATTTCTTTTTTCTGCTGTTTTCCTTTTTTTATTGTCCTAGTTCAAAACTGGTTTTTAAAGATTCATGATGATTTAACATTGCATATTATTGTCGGGAGAAGACTTCTTAAGTGAGTTAAACTTGTGTCCTATCCCTTTTTTGAAGTTATCAAACAAAATTGTTGTAAATTAAACTAAAAAAAAGTATTATTGAATTCATGCGATAGATAATGTTAAAAAACATTTTCAGTTTCAGTCATGAACTGTAATTCGTTAAAGTAGAAAAGAAACAAATGATCACAAAAACTGCCGATTGAAATACCAACAATCTGTCTGTATTGAATATTACCAAATCGAATCATAGCATGGAATTGATGATAAAATGAATATAAGATGATGATGATGAAATGAAACATGGATTGGTCAGGTTTTCCGCATTATTACCTGACGAACCCAGCATGTAACATGCCTGAGTTACCCCATTCAACCACCTGGGGTACACAACCTAGTTGCTCTGTGGGCAGAGCGTCCTTTCCTCCGGCCAGGATTCTGACCGCTATTAAGGGCCTTCTGGGACAAACTTAGCGCTGCTGCCGGTCTATTCTTTTGACATCCAGATCCATACAAAGAGGAAATCATCCAAAAGATATTAAGTTTTTTTTTATATGAAACTAAGTACATGTATTCAAAATGCATTGTAGTGATGTAGAAGAGGATTCAAGAAAATGATTCAAAAAGCTTACAGATAAAAAAAACCAAATAATGGTAAGACCGACGAATAATTAAGTTTTCTTCCCAATAGAAACCTAACAAATGATGATAGTCTTCTATTAAAGGTAATAACAAAAATGTGCATTGGATGTCACATTTAGCCATCAGATATATTGGGCCGTTAAACCGAACCAAATCAATAACCGTTTCAATTTTTTTAAAGTGAACTGCTGAAAACTGCTGGAATACAATAAGTATATAAGGTAAATGTTTTATAGCACAATTATCCATGTTCATTTTTAGGAACCCGGCCAGGAGGTGAGCAAACAAAATAATTGAAAGATGTTTTTTTTTTTTTTTTTTCAAAAGGAGCAATTATTCTATTTTTATCCAATTCATTTTTTTAATTAATATTTTTATTAAATGTTGGAACATTGCCACTCTTGCGAGTAGAAGAGAAGGTTATTGCCTAATATTTGAAGGAGGGTCAAATTAAAAACTCATAAATGAATCTAAGAGTGTTCTTAACTGAACATCATAGCCATGTTAAACATTTAATTTACTTGCCGTTATTGTTGCTGGCAGTACTTTTGTTTTTGTTTGTTTTTGTTTTTGTTTTGTTTTTGGGGATGGACTGGTTGGTCACTCTCTGTACATGTCATGGAGCAATGTCTTTTACAGCAGTGTTGCGATGGTGTTTGATCTTGCTAATTGCTTACTCATTTCGTACTCTTGGCCAGCAGAAGGTTCAGTAGTAACCGGCAGATAATGGCTGTTGGGCCCTTTTTTGGAAGGAGTAACACAAACTTGGCCAGTTTTGGAAATTGTTATACCTTTTGCTCCATTACCTGTATTGGAGTTGCTTTAAGCAGCCGTACGCCACAACTAATCAATAATAACCTCCCAATTAAAAATCGTCATTTTAAAATCTTTTTCTGGAATTTTCATCATGTGAATTAACTTCCTGGAAATCAAATTATTTAGCCACATTTTTTTACTGTTGCTATATAAAATAACAAGATCACCAGAGAACCCGAATACTTCCTCAAAACAGATTTACCAGCTCTAACAAAAATATAGAATGACGAAATTATTCCAACTGACTGGAAGAAAGGCTTGATAGTTAAACTGCCGAAGAGAGGGACGGCACTTGCTGTGAAAAATGGGGAGGTACAACACTGATTCCAACAACATCGTAAACTCTTGGAAAATCATCCTCGAAAGAATGGCATAAGAAGAGCTAGATTTAGAGAAGGACGGGGCACAACAGTACAAATCTTAATTCTTAGAAACATAATTTAGCAATTGAATGGAAGTTGAATGGAATTTCAACTTATACATCTGCTTCATCTGTTTTGAGAAAGCATTCTACAGTGTACATCAAAAAGTTCTCTGCAAAATTCACGACATTATTACATACCTGAAAAATTAATACGCATTGTCAAAAATCATCAGACACTATGGCATCCCTGAAAAATTAATACGCATTGTAAAAATTCATGGGACACTATGGCATCCCTGAAAAATTAATACAAATCGTAAAAATTTGTGTACTATGAGAACGAATGTGCTGTAGTAAAACAAGACTGCAACATTTCTGGCTACCTGTTCCTAAAATAGATTACACAATTACATAAACCTGAAGTATCAATATTGATACTGATAAGTATCAGGTCATTCAAATTAGCTGCATTTTAACAGGAAAAATAGTTATCTCCCTATCCGCTATCCCTTCAGCTGATGCATATCCAACATATGTGACATTGCTTTTCAAAAAAGGAACACTTGTCTGGAGCAAGAGATTAGCTTCTTTCAGTCGGTAGAACACACGTTGGTATTTTCTGAATACTCTTCAAAAGATCGTCTAAAGATGGCAATAACATCTATGAAAATGCAACAGATTCGTAGCTTGTCCTGACAGGCACTCCACCATCGTCCTCTGGAAAGTTGCTGGGAAATTAGTTTGGCCAAAAGGCATTCTGTTATACTCGTAGAATCCTAACAGTACATATGTAAAAAGTGAAATAAGAAATAGGAATTCACATATGTATTTAAAAAGATAAAAGAAAATCTTTGAAGGAATCCTACTACATGTAACATTAAGGTACTGATAGAAGAAGAACAACCAATTTACACACAAGCTTAAACCATTGCTTGATATACTAAGTCTAAACCATTGCTTGCTATTAACCATTGATAAACCAAGTCTAAACCATAATGCCCTTAATAATTATAAGTATTAGGTTAGAAATTGTGGTCCTTGCATGATAAATGATACACCATATCAACCGTTTACATTATAAACCGTCATGTTCATACGTGCGCTTGAATATGACACATGAAATTAAACATAATAACACAATAAACTTCCCACCGCAGTGTGTATACGTTTAGCGTATATGTTTATACCAGTTACATTCAAATATACCTGATCGCCATTTTACAAATCAAGCAAATGTATGTTTTCATGATCCACTGTGTGTCCATTAAGGGATTATTTCTTGATAGTAACTCTACTTGCAGATCTTTGTTAACCTTAATCATATTTTGGTGTAGCACTTCAGAAATTTGCCAATGACAACGTGACAAACGTGATAGCACCTAATTATATAATCAGCAAAAATTACCATATCTCTAACTAATTTCTGAGTCACAGGTTCGTTTGACACATCGTTCCTGTCTATTTTTAGGTATAAATAATTTCCAAGTGTTGCTATTGTATGCATTTTGAACCTGAACGAAGCGTTCCCCTCCTGATGCCTTAAAACTCAATTTGAATGTCCGTTCCATCCAAACCCAAATTAAACCAACCAATATAACGAGATTTTTTTTAGATTAATGACTTTAACGTACGAACATATAAATAACTAAATATCAAAACATGACGTCCGATGTTACAGGTGCAATAACTAATGAAAAGTACTTAAAAAATAATGTTAAGTTCACTTTTACGTTAAAGAATGTGTTCATATGTATGTATACGTCCTACAATAAATCATGTAACTGCGACATATAAGGGTCAGTTAACTCTACATTACAGAGTAACTTTCCATCTTCCTGGTGTTTAGAATAGCAATATTAATTGTTATGAAATACTTTTCAATCTTCCTGGTAGAAATTTGTGACCGACTGAATGCTTTGCCGCTTACTGAAACCTAATGATCCCTTTTTGTTGATAACTAATAATGATAAAGCGATCATATTTGATCATTACTTGCCGTCAATTATTAAATAACACTATAACAATACAGTTGAAAACGATAGCACTTTCCGTATTTCCGTTACACCCTTCATTTCGTGCATTATAAAGCTACGACATCGTTGCTTCTAGCAGATAATTGAGTTGATAATTCCACTGTCTTTGTGGATATAAACCACTAAAATCTTTCGTAACACAGTATTAGCTAATCATTTGCACGATATGAGAGACGCTGACCATCAGCTGACTATTCCTATACTTAGTTTAATTTTTGTTTTCGTGGTAACATTTCTACTCTTCTACTCAATACTGTTAAACCCGTTTGCACTCATATGTGGTATTTGTAATTCATGACGACGAATTGTGCATTTTGTTAACGCCCTTGGCTATCATTTGGGGTCTCTTGCGCACGGCATCGAAGCGTTTACACAGTCCCGAGCATAGTCATAAACGTGAATGTGGGTCATGGTATACTCGGGGAAATTATAGTAGTCATATGCATGTGACCACGTTCATTTATTCGATTCATTTAATGCACTACCAGGTGATTTAATGTCGATCCGTGACCTAGTGATCCACTTTGTGATCTGCACGCTTATATTGTACGGCATTCAGCATTTGCTGAATCTTTAACGGGATAAAATCAACAGTTTCAAGTGCATGTAAGACAAATAGGAAGTCAACTTATTGGTGCATGCCAGTCGATTGATGAGAAATCTCCAAGGCCGAAAAAAGTAAAGTCATGTTTCCAATCACCATTCTGACTTTTTTTAGGGTCGGTAGGTAGGGATTTATTTTTACTTAAAACTTTTGAAATGAAATAAGTAATTATAGTGACACCAAACTCAGAATACAATGAAAACCAAATATGTAAATTAATTTTATACTAAGTCCACGGCCAAATCTCTATTGGGATTCGGCGCTTGAGATACTTTTTTGTTTTTATGGCGGTGGTCAAACAAAAAAATCTCATGTGCCGAATCCCAAAAGGGATTATCCACGACCAAGAGCACACTCACGTCATGTGTGTTTACAATCGATGCTAACTAAATATAAACAACCAGTATTTCTTACTCTTCGTTTTTCCATCTAGGATAGAAAAAAACATCTTTGGCTTTATTTTCTTCTTTTTTTCTGAAAGAGAATCGGCTGATTTTTAATTATTATTTCTTCAATATCACAAATAAAACGTTTGGGTAGGAGGTCTGAAGGAGGGTCGGTAGGTGACCGGGAACATTTTTTAGGCCTAAGCGGATAATCTATTTATTACTCCAGGAATGCTCAGAATCACAATCAGAATATCTTCTTGTAGTGTCACATACCAATACAAACACAAATGTATACATATAATATAAAATTTTAAATAAAACATAAACATCTACATAAAAATATTGGTACCCAGTCAAATATGGCTTATGAAACACTTTATTTAGATAAAAACAATAATTTTATACATCAATAAATTTTTGTTAAAACAGACAATAGTTTCTACCATAAAACATACTATATAAAGTTTTTGCCTAAAAAAAGTTGAATCTTTTCATTTGTCATGAGAAAAAAAACATTGTCTGGCAAGCTATTTTCTGACTTGGGTTGGGGTATGGAGGAACGGAATTCCAACCTCTTACATTGTAGTAGTAGTCTATATATATACAGATAATACGAGGCTTGGGTTTTGTTTTTTCAAACGCGGTTCTGAAATCTATTTTTTTTCAAACTGTTAAATATTTTTTCAATGGAAAAATGCTCATAAAGCAGTCCAGGTGGTAGGTATAGATTCTTCAAATTGCATATTATTAAGAACACAAGTTGAATATGGTCCATATTTCTTCACATTTAGCTGGAGAAAAAAACTTAAGTACCAAGGTTAAATAGGACCTTTCTTCTACATATCTTTTAACAGTTCATATTCCATACACGTACGTGTATATCATGTATATGAACTTTTCGACGTTTTGTTGCAAAACACATGGCATTGAGGAATCTGTTAAGTTGGGGTAGTCCAATTAACAATCCATTACTGTAACATGAAGTTTCGTGGACTCTACATTATACATACAGAGGTTATGAGCACATAAAAGTACTGTGTACATGTAAGTTCATTCCCGAGGACCTAGCTCGAACGATTGTTAGTTTGTATATGTATATTTCAGTAAAGTTTGTACATGTACATAAGATATAAGTTTAATCACCTTCATATTTAAACATTGTACATGTACATGTATTACTCTTTTTTTAAAGATGTTTACCAAATAAAATCTGTTTTAATAACTTTAAATTTTACTTATCATTTTTAAAATAAAATTCCGATTTATAGAAAACCGTCACATTATGACTTTATGTACATGTTATTGTATGTAAATAAATTATGAACTGTACAAGTACGATGGGTCCATCAAGTCTACACTTGTTCAATCAAGTATGTTTTATACATGTACAAAAGTACATCAAAGGTTACCCGGTTAACTGGCTTTTGAAATAAAAAATACTTAAATACATGTATGTATTATCTTAACTTGAAAAACCTTTGATTATTTTTCAGCTTTCTGTATCTATGTGCATGTATTTGTATTACTCAAGATTCTCCCTCAGTATTATTTCTCCATTGAGAATGGTAAAATTTGATTTTCAACTCTTGAGCTTTAGCATAATAAGTGGAGAAATAGTTTAGGAAATTGAAAGAGTAATCAAGGGAACCAAGGTTATTGCGGTAATCAAAAGAATGTAGACGAAAGAGGAAAGGAGGTTGTAATTATGATCTCTTTTTCGGAGCTCATTTTATTATGATATTGTACACATATGTGCATGCAAGTTAAAATGAATTACACATGCAATGTTCTTTTTAAATGTTTTATAGCCATAGTGATGTCAGATGATGTTTTCCGTAGAATATCTATAGACATCGATTTTGAAGAAGTTGATTAAAATTGTTTGATACAAGATTTAGTTGAAATATTGATCATTTTGAAGTGTCAACTGTGAGCCAGTACCGATGGATTTAGCCTTAAAGTCCTTCATATACCGGTATTGTAATTTTGTTTCATAAGAATTTCGATTGATTGATTTTTGTGTTTAACGCCCGAGCAGCAATATTTCAGCTATATTCAGGCGATGAACATATAATGGATGATGCAATGAACATGAAATAATGATGATAATGAAATGAAACAAGGGATGCGACACAAGGACAATAGGGTCGACAAATTTTGATTGACACTAGAAAAAAAGGTGGGATGTCAAGATTCCTACTCCTATCGAATACCACAGCTGGGTTCTTTAACGTGCGAGGAACGTGGCATCTTTCCCAACACGGTGCACCACTATGGTTTGCGGTCAGCCTGACAACCCTAGCATGTAACACGCCAGGGGTACCCCATTCCACCACCTGTGGGCACACATCCCAGTTGGTCTGTTGGCATAAGAATTTCGAATGTTATCTGTTGAGTACATGACTGTAAGTGGGAATTTTTTCCATAATGCAGTTTTATTCTCTTTTGCTAGAGAACTGTTTAACTAGGACTAATGTAAATACAAAGACCTTATGAATGTAAATCCGTAGCAAATCACACACTACCAAGTTGGTCAGTAATTGACAGGCTTTTTAGGGAATTGAAAATGGAACATTCCCAAACCCCGAATTAGCCTTTATATATGTATGTATTTATTATAAAAGTGTCACCGCATAACATTGTATATTAGAATGGTGCGGACAACGGCGTCACCGTCGGCGGCGTCCGTGTCGTGGTCGATGACTATAGTTATGGTTGATCAATTGTAATGAAATTTTGATATCATTTTACTAACTACTAAAGAAATGCTCTTATTTGATTTTGAGTTTATGGCCCCTACCATTTTAAGATAAAATGTAACTGACTGATACCACACTATAGATTTCTGTTAATCTAAAACAAAATGCGAGTCCAGAATTTTATCAAGCTAACCTATATAAAGTGAAATGGCCAATCTTTAACATGACATAGCAAGTTCAACACATTCATGCAAGTACAGCTTCAAGGCAGAAGCATTGTAATATGTATATGACTTGTCTTATGTCAATCCATAGTGGAATTTGTTCCCCATTTAGATGTTTAGTAACACACGTTAATGGATATTTATCAACATGTGCATAATTCAATTATCGATGTCAATAAATGAAGAAGTTATCTAGACAATGCAAACACGGTCAAGACAAAACTTACGTATGTTCAAAATTGCTCTTTGGGCAATACCATTCTGCGTCCACACTTGTTTACATCAAGTAATAAATGTTTATGTGTTTTCATTAAAGCTGTGATGACACATACCAAACCCTATGTCTAAATAAGTATAACATAGACTAAGTCAGGTTATTGTGTCTTAGTTTATAGGCTTGAACTTTCCTTGTATCAACATAAATCGCTTGAAATAAACATCAATTTCACGCCAAACGTATACATTTGATCTTTCTATTTAATGTGTTTAATCTCTCGGCTTTGGTACTTGTTCCATTTATTGCGATTAATCTGATTCCTTCAATCAACAATTAATTTTTGTGTAATTCAAACAATTCCATCAAGCATAAAAAAATCAAAAAGACATTCGTCGGTTATTATATACCGAAGTACACTTTTCCAATACCTCAGAATATGTGTCATTGAAAAAGTGTTACTAAGGTCGGAAACAGCTTCACAATTGGGCGGTTTATGATTCCAGTGTTTTTTTTTTGGTTGTCAAGATTCTTGGTTATTTGCATGTTTCGCTCCAAGTCATCACTACAGAAGTTTTATGGTCGTCATTATGAACTCGTGGATCGTTACGGTGTATCCATCTGCACCATGAAAACTGATTTGTTCAACGTGTCATAGTTTTCCTTTCCTCTTTCGTCTACCCCGGACTTGACTTTGTATGAGCAATTCGGCGGGTGTTTCTAGAAAAGCAGATGACGCTAAACCTAACGGTGCACCTAGTCCATGTTCCCAGTGTTTAGCATAGTCCGTGTTGCTCAATTACTTTTGTTACTTTGTATGTGTAATTTTAATTACTTAATGTCTTTTGTTGTGGTTGTCTGTGTTCCATGTCTGGTCTTTGTCCCTGAATTACATTCTTTTGGCTTCCGCCAGAATCCTGGTTCCTTAGAAGTCTCTTTCGCCTCATTCACTTCTCAATAAAAAGTGTTTTCGTTGTCTTTAGTAATGATTCCATACACTTTGAAAATCTTCGGCCAGGTGAGCTATTGCCATCACTTGTCGTCCGTCGTCGTCCGTCGTCGTTAACAAATTTTCAAAACTCTTCTCCTTTGAAACTACTTGACTAATTGGAACCAAACTTGGTATGAATTTGTCTTGATGTATCCTGCATAGAGCTGATGTGGGGATTTTTTATCCGTCGAAAAACATTGCCGCCGTTACATAAGTGGAACATAGAGGTCAGACAGTAGTTTTTTGCATATATCTCCAAAACGGTCAGGTTTAGCCAAATTCTTTCAATAGCTGAAATGATCCTTATTTTTAGGACTACAAAAGTCTTCAGGCATAAAATTTGTCAGACGCCATCTTATCAGAGTTATTGCCCTTGACAGGGTTTTTTTTACAGTTTTCAGCCAATGTCATGAAAGCTATGATGGATTTAGACTTTCATTTCCTGAAATGATCCTTATGATAAGTCCTATCAAAGTTTTCTTGAGTCAAAATTGTTGGACAACTTCCTGTTTAATTTATTGCCCTTGAAAGGCAAAATTCAACCAAGTGAGCGATTCAGGCTCCTGGGAGCCTCTTGTTTGAGATACGGCGAATAGCATTCTCTGTTTTTCTTTTTACGATATCCTTGTTTGTATATAATTCTAGATAGTTTTCTTTCCGTGGTAACTTTTAATCAATGTATATTCTACAATTTCTTCTAACTTTACGTATTACCAGATATCTAATCATGATATTAAAAAGAGGCTCCCAGGAGCTGGTTGAAAAATTCACCTGGTTGAAGTTTGTCTTTCAATGGCAATAAATTTAAAAAGTAGATGTCTAACAATTTGCCATACTATTTCTATGCTGGATATCCCAAGGGACATTCATACCAAATTTGATTCCGATTGGTCAAGTAGTGTCAGAGGGGAAGATTTTTGAAAGAAATAACATTACCAATAACAAAGAAAAATGTCGGAAAAGGG
This sequence comes from Perna viridis, assembly GCA_037379345.1. Classification (NCBI taxonomy): domain Eukaryota; kingdom Metazoa; phylum Mollusca; class Bivalvia; order Mytilida; family Mytilidae; genus Perna; species Perna viridis. The sequence continues at coordinate 57,733,163 of CM074513.1, forward strand.
CAATAACTCTAACATGGCCTAACAGATTAAAATGAAAATTTGACCACAGATAGATCTCATCATGCTGATCACGTGTACTCCATGTCAGAATTTAGCTAAACCTACCTGTTTGGATTTATATGCAAAAACTACCGTCTCGTCTGACCCGTAAGTTCTATTTTTAGAAACGGCGACCATGTTTTTGACGGATCAAAAATCTAGACATTACTTTTGTGAAATATACCCTCAAGGAATATTCATACTACTTTTAATTCAAATTGGTCAAGTAGTGTCAGAGAAGAGGTTTTTGAAAGAAATAACATTAAAAATAGTAATAATAACGTTGATAAAGGGCAATAACTTCAAGGGCTGAACAGATTAAAATGGAAATTTGACCATAGATAAATCTTATCATGCTGAATACTTTTCCCCTTTGCTAGAATTTGGCTAAACCTAACGGTTTAAAGATGTATGCGAAAAACTACCGTCTGACCCCTTAGATCTATTTTTTAGTAACTGCAACCATGTTTTTTGATGGATCAAAAATCTTAACATAGCTTTTGTGCAATATATCCCAAGAAATATTCATACTAAGTTTGGTTCCAATTGGTCAAGTAGTATCAGAGGAGGAGAAAGACAGAAGAAGAAAGAAAATGATTTGGTTTTTGATGAATACCAGTATTAAAACCATATTTTTGTCATTCATTTTGGTTTACTTTTACTTTAATATAACTTTGTTGCAGGAAATCAGAAATGAAATTTGATATTTTATCATGAATGTAAAACAATACCTACAGATATATAATTAGCAAGGCTCCCACACTAAATCAACTATTTTATTTAGTATAGAAAAGATATTAGTTTTTAATCTTAGTTTTTTTTTCTTGTATTTCCATTGAGTTTTCATCGATCTGTTTAAAGTTACTTTACGTATCTTTCATAATTGTTTATTTTCCTTGAGGAGAAACTTAAGTACTTCATTTACCGTACTTACCGAGATTTTATTGAATGTTGAAGAAATGGGACTGCATGAATAAAGATCTGATTTCATTTTGTTAGGATTATGTATAGGAGTGACATTACCGGTTTTCAAATCTTTATTGCTTGATTCTAGAGTTATGGAAATCAAGAGAACCAAAATTTGAACTATAATCAGAAGGAACAAAATCCAATGATTGCCACAAGATAAAAAAGCATGGATGGGTAGGGTTGGGCAATCTAGCCTCCTGTGGCGGAGCGCAAATGTTCCTACTCCTATCGAATACCACAGCAGGGTTCTTCAACGTGCAAGGAGCGTGGCATTTTTCCCAACACGGTGCACCACTATGGTTTGCGGTCATGTTTTCCGTATTATAGCCTGACAACTCTAGCATATAACACGGCATGGGTACCCATTCCACCACCTGTGGGCAAAGCGCCTAGCCCCCGGCTAAGGTTTCTGAGCACTATTTAGTCGCCTTTTACGACAAGCTTAGCGCTGCTGCAGGCCTATTCTTTTGTGCACCCGGACCTGTACGGGGCAAAGAGAAGTAGCTCTCCACCCCGACAGACTGATTTACTATTTGATCGGAGCACTAGACTTAGTTATAAAATGTACCGAATTTAAAATAGTGTAGGTTTAAAAAAATGTTAACTGTTCTTCCCTTCACAAATGAGACTGCCAACCAGGTTACCGTGTGTTACTTGAAAAACACGATCACCAGACTGCACAAATATGTTGAGTAAAGTAATTCATAACATATGTTGTAACAGTCTTCTTTGATCATTGTTTATTATAATCACGTGATGCAAAGGATATTCCACGTACATGGAGCCTTGTTTCTGCTTTTAAATTTATTGACGCTATGTTTCTATTTATATGAATATTGACGCTGTACGTCTAAATTTAGATCCGGACATAAACCGTTCCGTTCCGTGATTATATTCAGCCAATCACGGCGGAAGCAGAACATTGAAGTCCATAATTAATTACCAGCGCTCAGAAAAGGACCTGTAAGTAACCTGTAAGTAATTTAGATAACAATTGGCGTATGTTCATGAGTGTTCATATCACAACTCATACGTTATGCCAGAGCTTGCCGAAACTACGCAGACGTTTTGTATCGCGCTAGAACTCTAACAAATAGGCTTCTGGAACAGGGTTATGTTGCTTCAAGATTGAAGTCATCACTATAGAAGTTTTATGGTCGTCATTATGAACTCGTGGATCGTTATGGTGTATCCATCAGCACCACGAAAACTGATTTATTCAACGGGTCATAGTTTTCCTTTCCTCGTTTGTCTACCCCGGACTTGACTTTTTATGAGCAACTCGGTGAAACCTCTAGAAAAGCAGAGGATGCTTACCCTACCGGTGCACCTGGTCTTTGCTCCCAGTTTTAGTGGAGTCCGAGTTGCTCATTTACTTTTGTTACTTTGTATGTATAGTTTTAGTAACTTTATGTTCTTTGTTGTGTATGTCTGTTTCCATGTCTGGTCTTTGTCCCTGGATTACATTCTTTTGATTACCGCTATAACCTTGGTTCCCTTGATTACTCTTTCATAAAAACTTATGTGATCATCTTAGAATTTATATTTGGTGTCAAGAAACAGGAGAACGAGTCTAGCTACAGGAAGCTACGAACCTGCCCACCTCTTCCAATTCCCAGTGGCAATCGAATCTCGTCGACCCTATTGTCATTGTGTCCCATCTCATTTTTCATTTCATCATCATTTCATGTTTATTTTGTTATTCATATCATGTTCATCACCCGGACATTGCTGAAATATTACTGCTTGGGCGTTAAACATCAATCAATCAATCCCACAAAGCATTAATAAAGTATTTCAGAACAGGACAACCGAAACATAACATTATCTGATTTATCTTCTAATTTTAACTAACCACAGAATTATACCTCAGATGAGACTATTAACATTTAAAATGTACGTATTACAAAACGTAAAATGAAGTGAAATTTAATGACACCTTTAAGTGACCAAAACTGTTTTTGAAAAGCATCTTTGATTTGCTTAGATTGTCAAAAAGTAACATTTTTTTGTTAACATCCTATATTTGCTCTGTTCACGATCAAGCTATAATACTTGACACATCTTATCGATTTGATAATTTTAATTCAATATTCACCTAAATAAGTCACATAACTGAACTATTTTCTTTTCTGTGAATCCATTTCTCCATATTCTGTATTTTTTATGTAATGTTGCAATACGGTCAGTGAAGGTATTTAATAATTTGATCTTGTCGTACGTTTGATTAAGATTATAACGAAAGCTTCATTGGATGTTTTAGCTAGGGCCCGTCTAATCACTAAGCTATCTTAATCAAGAACTCGAACTCATTAGAACTATTCTCAGTCCACTAATTTCAATCCTAATTAATGCGGCCGAGTTGATAAAACGTTTCCATTTCTCATGATACAGATAGAAACTAAAATAAGTAATGACCAATCACCGTTAAAAGGATATTCCATGAAACCATTCCGTTAATATATATTAGACAGACAGAAAGGGTCTGCTCTATAGATTTGTATACCTAATAGGTTAAATATAAAAACAAAATTACTGAACTCACAATCACAAATCGGAAGGAGATATATATAGATCTCCTTCAGTCTCGAGGGGATAATAGGATATCTCCGCTCGAGATAGTTAAAATCTAAAAATTAACTATCGAGAGTGGAGAAATTCTTTAATCCTCAAGAGAAACGAATCTTTTTTCCAATGAATAAAACCATAAAAAAAAACAAATTTAACAACACCCTAAATTCTCCCGACATCAACTACGTCATCAAGGAACTTTCCTTCAGTCATCAAGTCATTGCGTCATTTGTTTGTTTTTTTGTTTGTTGGGGTTTAACGTCCGAGCAGCAATATTTCAGCTATATTCAGACGATGAACATGAAATGGATGATAAAATGAACATGAAATGATGATGAAATGAAAAAGGGACGGAACACAAGGACAATGGGGTCGACAAATTTTGATTGCCACTGGAAATAGGGAGAGGTGGGTAGGGTCGGGCAATTTGGCCTCCTGTGGCGGAGCCCTATGGTTATCTCCCTCAGATCTCTAGTATTTTTACTTAAGTCAGAATTATTACTTGTACCTGTGGACATTTAGAGACAGAAGTTAGATTAATTTACAACAAGTACTACAGAAATGCTCACCTGGATAAGTCAGAGAAAATGCTTATTTTGGGAAAAAGCATACTCATTCTAACAAAAGGTACTCTGAGTCTGATGTGGTTAAAATGCAATTTCTGGTCAAAACATTTTTGTCAAAGTTCCAGCAGACCATTGGAAAACATATTGGAACAAACAGTGCGCAACTCTTTGATATTTTATAGTTGATCCTATACTGTTGGGTCTGTGATCTATAGACGGATTTCTCTGAAGAACGCGGATACATGCCAAATATGTAAGGTAAGGCCTGGAGAAACTTTTCCCTGGACAAAGAACATTATTTATTTGTAGGTCAAGGTCACAGAAGGTCATTATGATACATGACGCATAACACAAAGGTTATACGACCACATGCTAAAACAAATTTAACAAATAGTCAAATTAATTATGGATCAGAAACTTTCTTTGGAAAAAGGGAGCGTAATTAACGTTTAAGTGAAATGCAAAGGTCACGTATAAGTAATTGCGATACACACCACCTAGTGGTAAGAAATCCACAAGTGTTATAGTTATAACTTTGAAAACACAACCTATAAGAACAAATGTGATCATAATACGTTCCAACTTATCTTATTTTATAAGACTTATGCCAAATACCGAATAGATGGCTTGGACATACCTTCGCTAATCGTAAAAATTGATTTTGAAGGTCAAGGTCAAACGTAAATGGTACACTACATACGCTTTTACGAAATCATTTCCAAATATGTAATTATACATAACTGCTTCCACTGTATTTTTGTCCAGAAGTCGAACTTAAATGGTCTTCATTTTAGGGGTCTGCATATATAAGGAGTTTATATATACAATCTACATAATGGTGCCTTACTTTAACTAATGTTAAAAACCAAATTGATTTATAAGTTTTGACTTGGAAAGAAAGACGTTTTGTTGATATTGTGTGTAGATTTAAGGACTCATTAACTGCATCATTTCTTATGGTCATTAGATAAATCATTGCAGAAAAGTTCATTAATATGCTAACTAATTCGGAATTCTTTGAGAATCTGATTGTTATTTATATATTGTTATGATGTATTTCACTCTAAGGAATAAAACTGTCGATAAATTAACCTTTTTACTATTAAGCTATATAAATGATCCTTGACTGGTCTGTGTGTTTACTTTATATTTACAAAATATGTGGTGTTGTCAGTAAACTAGTTACTGATTAGTTTATATTTACAAATAATGTGGTGTTGTCAATAAACTAGTTACTACTTACTTTATACTTACAAAATAATGTGACGTTGTCATTAAAATAGTTGCTCATTATTTTATACTTACAAATAATGTGATGTTGTCATTAAAATAGTAACTGATTACTTTCTACTTACAAATAATGTGACGTAGTTATTTAAATAGTTGCTAATTACTTTATACTCACATATAATGTGATGTTGTCAATAAACTGGTTACTGATTACTTTATTCTTATAAATAATGGGATGCTGTCAATAAACTAGTTACTGATTACTTTCTACTTACAAATAAAGGGATGTTATCATACTTATACTTACAAATAATGTGGTGTTGTCAATGAATTCGTTAATGTTTACTTTTTGCTTATAGATAATGTGGTGTTGTCATTGAACAAGTTTCTGATTATTTTATACTTATTGATAATGCAATGTTGTCATTGAACTAGTTACTGAGTACTTTTTTACTTACAGATAATGTGATGTTGTCATTGAGCTAGTTACTGATTACTTTCTACTTACAAATAATGCGATGTTGTCATTGAACTAGTTTTTGATTACTTCATACTTATAAAACAATGAGATGTTGTCATTGAACTGATTACTGTCAAAATTCAATCAGACAGTATTGTGACAAACAATTTGCATTAGCTTTGTGATTTGTTAACACTCCCCGAGTTGAAGTTTCTTATCAAGTTTTCTGTCAAAGATTTTAATCTAGTTAAATTGCTTTTATCATGATTAGAATATTTCATATGACCCTACTCTCATTTCAATTAAATATGTAAGGAATGAGAGACTTTGTCCTGTTTGATCTGTGAATAATCCTATCCGAATTTCTAGATGAATTTTTACTTCTATATATCCTTTATCTAGTATTTGCAATAAATAGGATTTTTGTAACAAAGAAAAAAATTTCTTGGTGATTTTATGACTTTTAATTCAGAATTGTCAACTTTCCTTTTATCTGTGGCAACATCCCTTCAGCACCTGTGTATGGAGTGTTCATATCACAACTCATACGTTATGCCAGAGCTTGCCGAAACTACGCAGACTTTTTGTATCGCGCTAGAACTCTCACAAATAGGCTTCTGGAACAGAGTTATGTTGCTACAAGATTGAAGTCATCACTACAGAAGTTTTATGGTCGTCATTATGAACTCGTGGATCGTTATGGTGTATCCATCTGCACCGTGAAAACTGATTTATTCAACGGGTCATAGTTTTCCTTTCCTCGTTTGTCTACCCCGGACTTTTTATGAGCAACTCGGTGGGTGTTTCTAGAAAAGCAGAGGACGCTTACCCTACCGGTGCACCTGGTCCATGCTCCCAGTTTTTAGTGGAGTCCGAGTTGCTCATTTACTTTTGTTACTTTGTATGTATGATTTTAGTTACTTTATGTTCTTTTTTGTGTATGTCTGTTTTCCATGTCTGGTCTTTGTCCCTGGATTACATTCTTTTGATAACCGCAATAACCTTGGTTCCCTTGGTAACTCTTTTAGTTCATGTGACACTTTAAAACTGTACATGCCTTTTTTCCCCTCCCCCTTTTTAGTCCTTTGTGTAAAAGTGCATTGTTAACATGCTTACATGAAAAATACTTGAAATATTTGTAGTTGACGTACGCATAAAGAACTTCAAAATTCAATTTCCAACTCATCAATATATAAAACGTTAAATGTTTTTCTTTCTTCTTTTTCTATTTTGTTTGTTTGGTTATGTTTGTTTGTTTGGTTTTTTTTTTGCCAGGTTATCAACACTCGCGCTGCATTAGTTTTTTAACAATGTTTGTTTGTTTGTCTGTTGGGGTTTAACGCCAGAGCAGCAATATTTCAGCTTTATTCAGGCGAATGAAGTGGATATTAAAATGAACATGAAATAATGATGAAATGAAAAATGGGATGGGACACAAGGATAATGGGGTCGACAAATTTAGATTGACACTGGAAGTAGGGAGAGGTGGATAGGGTCGGGCGATTTAGCCTCCTGTGAAGGAGCCCTATAGTTCCTACTCCGGGAACATACCACAGTAGGGTTTTTTAACGTGCAAGGAACGTGGCATCTTTCCAAACACGGTGCACCACTATGGTTTGCGCTCAGGTTTTATAATAGCCTGACAACCCCACCATGTAAAACACCAGAGGTACCCTATTCAACCACCTGGGGCACACAACCCAGTTGCTCTGTGGACAGAGCGCCATAGCCCCCGGCTAAGGTTCTAAGCATTATTTAGTCGCCTTTTACGACAAGCTTAGGGCTGCTGCAGGCCTATTCTTTTGACACACGGACCTGCACTGGTCTTTTTAACAAACTTAGCATAGTAAGAATATGTTGACAACATTCGTGTTAAATTTGATTTCTGTGCAAGATATACATCATTGGATGTAATGAAACAGGAAAAAATATAGCTCGTGCAGGCGTGTGTAAACATTACTTTTAACTACCTTAAATTATCTAAGCAATGTGTTTATGGACATCCGTTTGTTATTCTCGTTCCATAATATGCTCAATATCCAAGACATAAATTTTAGACGCCCAAGATAAAGATAACAAGTTTTCAAAAAACGTTACGGCATTTAATCCCATAAACCCTGATAAACTATGACAAGTTAAGACTTGAGATGTTGGTACAATAAGAAAGAGTTTACATTTAATTGAAAAGTCAAAACTAAAAGTCGTCTTGTCATTTGTCCATAAAGCAGACAAAGGTGTATTGGATGTTTTCTTTAATTTTAAGCAGATCTTAATTAAATCGATTTTGTATCAAACATATAAAGAAGTTAATTTTAATTAACTCGAGTAATTATATACTGGTCAACAAATAAAATTTCATTTATTGAGTAGACATGTCTTTAATTTCTTGATAGTTGCGATTCAGGATCAAATAACGACAATTTAATTTGAATCTTGGGAGTCTGTCTCAACACAGACATTTATTTTGATTAATTAAGACCTACAAATACAAAAACCTTGTGTTAAAGTGCCATGCAGTCTTGCCAAATGCAGGACTAATATAATTATTAACTTACCAGCCCTAAGTTGAAAATTTTATTTATTTTCAACCTAATTTGTATCTGCTTTGTTTGACTGTCCTTTTACTGAAATTAATCAAACATAGGTCGCTACTTTGCATGAAGCACCAGCTTAATTGACCTCTTAATGTTGTATACGCTCATTTTGAATTTTTTTTTTTTTAATTTCTTTTTTCTTTTCTTTTTGAAAAGCAATATAGAACAGTTTCCGTGGTTATTAGAGATACCCCAATAATGTTTCCAAGGCAAACGAAAAAACATTGAAGTGATGTCTTAAAGTAATTAGTGGTGACAGTGATATCTCTGTTATCTGTCAGTATATATATATATATAAGGGTCTGAAAAATTCCAAACGATGTTAGAACTGTCAAATTTGCGAAGCAAATTTTTGGTCCTTTCCCCCGCGGGACTCGAACTCGTACCGATGTGACATCTATGGCAACACCGCCTGCACTCGGCCTAGATATTAATACACTATAATAAATATATAATGAGCAAAATTTTCGGTCAACTAATGACCTTCTTCATTGCCTTAAATAAACTGAGTGTATGTGTTTCATACACACCCAGTTTATTTAAGGCAATGAAGAAGATCATTAGTTGACAGAAAATTTTGCTTATTATATTTTTTATTTAATAGTGTATTAACATCTATCGGTTACGCTGTACTATCCTTTAGACTATTAGAATATTTGTATTTATTTTGTATTTTATAACCACTGGTTCGAACTGCTGGTGGACCAAAAAATGCCGAATTTTTAGGTTTTGAGGCTATGTATTCACGTGTCTGGCTCCACGTTTCGCGAAACGTAATATTAAGTTGTTATTTATATTGATGATAGTGCAAACATCAGTTACAATGTGTATGGTAAAACGGCTTGAATCTTTGTTTCAGTGAATGGATACTTTTGCAAGCATGTTTCATCTCCTTTTAAAGTATAGAATATAATAGGGTAATCATGATTGTTCATCAGAAAGAACTCAAACAATACCTGCTGAACATGTACTACATATTGTGTTGGTGCCTTCATTTTGACTATAGAGGATCCTTAAAAATTTAAAGGTTATAAAACAGATTTTTTAACACTTTAAAAATGGTTTGAAATAAGGGAGATAATTGAATCAGTGAGACTTATTGAAGAATGTTTTCTATTGTACATTTATTTTCATTTTAAATGCAAAACATTTTGTATACAAATTTGGCTATTTAGAAGTACTAAGAAGGTTTCAGCCTATAAAAGAAAAACAACAGTAAAAATTCCAGGTATAAAAAGATTCCCCACAGTTATAAACTTTTTCATGAACCCCTTTTCCGATTTTGCCGTTTGTTATACATACTTCCTTTTTGACTATCGCCTGGATTTTATATGTTCGATAATTTTGTTGTTTTCTTTCACCACTCCCTTGGAGATACATAATAATTGGACCCTTAGTTTCCTTTAAAAGATAAGTCCAGAGTAATAAATTGTAAGTAAAGGGAAAACAAGAAAACTTATAAATGACAGAGTTCTTGGGTGGGTTGTAAAAACCAATTATCGTTTACATATAAAGATAGAGGAGAAGAGTTTATAGCATCAAAATTTAACTACTTTCGTTGAATTATAAAGTCACGACGATGCTTTGTTGATTGACCTGATATTCACGCCTCCGCCGGTTATATAATTCATTTTAAATTTGTACATAAAAAATGACCTTTGTTTTGTTATTCATTTATATCTTGGATTGTAAATTCACCAAAGAACGCTATAGAACATATTTCCTCGATATTAACAATGTCACATAAATATAATTTACGAAATTAATTCAGAAGTTGGTGTTTGTAAAGTTGAAAGGAAAATCATTTATTTGAATTTTGTCGATTGATGTTCCATTGATATTATGTCTAATTGTTTGCAGAAAAGAATGTGAACTAAGCAGAAAAAAATAATTTATCTTTTTTTAAAGATTTATATAAGTTCTGATGAGGTAGGGCTGGTTTGTTTGAATGTGAAAGTTTCCCTGAATACTGTTGTCATAGGAATCACAATAGTCATGTTTTTCTATATTATTGGTAGAATGAAATAATCAAGAACTTCTTTTTTTTCGATTAAATTCATGTAAAACAAACATTCACACGACAAACAATTAGCTTTGTTCAAAATAGCAAGATACATTTTATTACTCTAAGGAGAAGCAACTAAGCAACATTGATAAATGATTCTTTTCTTCAATAAGATAAATTATACGCGTGTGTCTAAATCGTTTGTTTATTTTTACCTTTTTTTGCCATAATTATAAAATAGAAATACACTGGCTGTCCGTTTTTCTTCTCAACTCCTGTGTTTTGTTAATTTGAGATATTAACCCTGTACTTAATATCTAGAGAAGTGTAGATTAGAAAAAAAAATACAAATTATTTATATTCTATTGCGAAAAAAAAAACAATTCAAACAACACAAGTCAGAAACAAATTATGAAGGTATATCAGGCGCCGTATATTGTACTTATGTTGTGTGTAATTTATGGCATGATTAGAAAATATGTCGTTTTATGTGACACCGTCGCACGATTTAAATACTAATGGAAATAATAATTCATAGATGTCCTGGTCAGTCGGTGTAGTTTTGATCTTTTTTTTTATCTTAAATATTTTTTGTTCGGAACAAATCTGTAACACTGTAATATTTTGTTTATAATATTACATAAGTAAGTATAGAGTAAAATATAATATTTTATTGATACAAGTCATCAGCCCATAAGGCCATATTAAACATAATTGCAAAAATATGAATTAATAAAGTTGATATATGTACAAATATATCAAAACTTTCATGACAAAAATCTGCTATAGTTTAGCACAAGGACGATCTATAAATACTCTCCATTCTAATATGGTCCTTCCGGTCACGACATTACGGTAGATTTAAAGATCATCAAAAACAAATTTCTGCGTAAGGTCCTTCACAGTTCTGATGGATGCTGTGGAAGACAACACAAGAAAATGGGTAAAGAAGACATTGATTCTCTGTCAGAGTTGGTAACGACTGGTTTTTAATTTTGAAAAGTTTGAACGTTTTAAGTAGTCAATGAGTGTCAATGCTACATCAGTTTTCAAGGACACCGATGTAGCAAAACATTGTCAACTATAGCTATACATGACAAATACGTTGTAGCACCAGTAGACAAAGCCTAAAACAACATTGTTTTTGTCTGCAAAACGTATTTCATCCAATGTTTATTATCAGAGGTAAACGTAGAAAATAATAGCAGTAACAAGACCTATGCTGCTACCACACTCTCCAAAGAGGAGATAGTGGAAAATCATAAATCTGTGCTATTCTCTTTTGGTATCTCTACCATATTAAGACGATGATTGTAATATATCATTCATAAACTCTACAAAAACAATGCTACAAAGCTAGATCTGCAAACTGTACCACCAAACCTCTTTCAAAACTTTAAACTTCTATACTCACAGCGTCTCCAGTCCCATCACGACACTTGTTACTACCGTAGTAGTATTAATTCAATGTGGATCCTGAAAAATCGAAAGATCTTCTAGAAACCCCCAATTCAAGATTATTATCAGAATATTATAGCATTAAAACCTATGATTTTACGACACTGTATACTTCTATTCTTCATGCTCAGTTAAAATCCCGACTTAAAACATAATACATAGTTGTTTCTAAAAATAATGGTACACCTAGATAAAAATCTATAGTTCTTGGGAGAGATTCCTCGTATACTTTGTAAAATGATAATTTCAAATCATCTTCCAAATATACCGAAGAAGTTTTCAAAATGCTAGAATTTTTGATTGACAGTATATTTGTCCAGTGTGACGGACGCGTTTTTCAACAACAGTTGGCATTCCAATGGGAACAAATTTCGCTCGTCTACTTGCTGACCTATTTCTTCACTCTTATGAGGCTGACTTTATAGCTGATCTGATCCGACAGAAAAAAAAATACCGTTTTAGCTAAATCCTTTCCCTCAGTTCCCGCGATATAGATGCCGAATTATCTTTAAACAATCCTAGTTTCGGGGATTTGATACATCGCATCTACCTAAAAGAATTTGAGATATACGATACTACAGACCCTTTGAAGTCAGCCTTATATCTTGACCTACACTTAGAGATCGACGGGAAAGGAAAACTATTGACCAAACTATACGACAAAAGTGATTACTTTTCATTCCGTATTGTCAACTTCCCTTTCATCTGTGGCAACATTCTTCCCACATCTGCGTATGGAGTTTTCATATCACAACTCATACGTTATGCCAGAGCTTGCCGTAACGAAGAAGACTTTTCGTATCGCGCTAGACTTCTTGCAACTATGCTTTTGGAACAGGGGTATGTTGCTACAATATTGAAGTCATCACTACAGAAGTTTTATAGTCGGTACAGTGTATCCATCTGCACCATGAAAACTGATTTTTTCAACGTCTCATAGTTTTTCTTTCCTCTTTCGTCTACCCCGGACTTGACTTTTTTTGAGCAACTCGATTGATATTTCTTGAAAAGCAGAGGACGATTACACTACCGGTGCACCTGATCCATGCTCCCAGTTTTCAGTGGATTCCGTTTAAATTTGTTAGTTTGTATGTATTATTTTGGTTGTTTATGTTCTTTGTTTTGGTTGTCTGGCCTTGGTCCCTGGATTACATTATTTCGATTTCCGCTAGAATCTTGGTTCTCTTGATTAATCTCTCGAGGCTTATACAGGTATTACTTATGGTAAGCCAAAGTGGACAAAAATGAGCATTTTCTAATATTAAAAAAATGGGTTTTTATATTACAAATTCATTTTCTAATATTAAAAATTAGCTTTTTATATCACAAAGCACTTTTGTAATATTAAAAAATCATTTTTTAATATTAAAAATTCAATTGAATTTCTAATATTAAAAAACTAATTTTTAATATTAGAAATTGATTTTCTAATACTAGAAAATGGATTTGTCGTATTCAATTACGATATTTTGATATTAGAAAATCATTTTGTAATATTAAAAAATGTGACCGATTTTGCAATATTGAAAAGTGATTTTCTAATATTACAAATTTATTTTCTAATATTACAAATTCAATTTGTAATTTTACAAAATGTGTGATATTTCATAATATTACTAAATCAGGAATTTGTAATATTAGAAAATGATTTTTTAATATTAGAAAATGAATCAGTAATGTTAGAAAAAAGTTTTCTAATATTAAAAAATGATTTTTTAATATTAGAAATTCATTTTCTAATATTACAAATTCATTTTCTAATGTCACAAAACACTTTTTAATATTAAAAATTTAATTGAAGTTCTAACATAAAAAACTAATTTTTTTAATATAAGAAATTGATTTTCTAATATTAGAAAATGGATTTGTCGTATTCAATTACGATTTTTTAAGTTGCTCATTTACTTTTGTTGCTTTGTATGTATGATTTTAGTTACTTTATGTTCTTTGTTGTGTATGTCTGTTTTCCATGTCTGGTCTTTGTCCCTGGATTACATTCTTTTGATTACCGTTATAACCTTGGTTCCCTTGATTACTCTTTAATATTAGAAAATGATTTTGAAATATTACAAAGTGATTTTTTAACATTATAAATTCCTTTTCTAATATTACGAATTCATTTTCTAATATTTCAAATTCAATTTGTGATATTACAAAATGTGTGATATTTTATAATATTACCAAATCAGAAAATTGTAATCTTAGAAAATGAATTTTTAATATTACAATTGAATTTCTAATATGTAAAAATCTTTTCTAATATTTAAAAATCTTTTCTAATATTAAAATATGATTTTCGTTATATCAAAAATTCATTTTCTAATATTACAAAATATTGATTTTTGTCCACTTTGACTTGCCATAATTATCGCTTTAATATGAAAGTTCGTGTAGAAATATCATGGACGACAGTAACGGATCATCTGTGAAATTAATTGTCAATAGATGTATAGCATATTTTACAAATCGAAAGTCATTTTATTTTAATTAATTACAAGAGTCCTATGTCGTCTTTCTAATACACATTTTATAGAAGACTAGTTTTGTTGTTCACTTAAAAAACGAGTCAAATTGTGTTTAGCCGTCAACGATACTTTAGTTTACATTTATTAAATTAGATTTATATGCTTATATCGTACGATGTATTCTTTTTTATTCTCATAAACTAGAATAAAGGGTACAGGGACAAAACATTTAAAAAGCAGTCTTTAAAAAAATAGATTATTCCTCATGTAAAAAAAACATTCAATACTCTTTTATTTCTAATTCAGAAACAGCGACACACCACACTTAGTTTGCCAATAGTTTATACGTATTTTATATGGAATTGGCTCTCTGTAAGAGTTATCGTTATTCATTTGATTGAAATAATCGGGAACAGAATACAGAAAGAGCTTTAGTTGTTCGGTGGGTTTCTGCATTTTTTATCATCTACCATTGGCGGTTTCTGAAAATTGTTCATGGATTGGAGTTATTGATACATTTATGTGGACAAACTGTTACATTCGATTGATTGATTGATTGATTGATTGATTGATTGATTGATTGATTGACATCCGAGCAGCAATAGTTCAGCTATATTCAGACAATGAACATGAAATGGATGATAAAATGAACATGAAATGGATAATAAAATGAACATGAAATGATGATGAAATGAGAAAAGGGATGGGACACAAGGATAATGGGGTCGACAAATTTTAATTGCCACTAGAGAAAGGGAGGGATGGGTAAGGTCGGGCAATTTAGCCTCCTGTGGCGGAGCGCAAAGATTTCTACTCCTATCGAATACCACAGCAGGGTTCTTTAAGTTCATAGGGGAAGTAATTATGCTGATGTTTATTTGGAGACCGAAAATATGTGATCAAATGAACATTTTGTGCTATTAACAGTCTTGAAAATATGATACGTATTGTATAAAAGTATCAAAGATTTTTTCCTTTCTGGATTATGATGGATACCCAGAGCGAAGAAAGGAACACGATCATCTGAAGGTGAGACCCCAAAACCTGATTATAAACAAAAGAAAATGACTATGGGTGAAAATACCACTGATTTAAATGTTTTAAAGCAGACAGTTCTTGCAATTGCATCAAGTGTAAAAGAAATTAAAGATGGACAGAATAGTTTGAAAAGAATATTTGAATCTAAAATTGAAAAATTAACGAAGGATGTATTGTCAAAAATAGATGACAAAATTATTGCCCTGAAAACAGATATTGACATTGATATGGCACATGAATCGTCACGCATTGACACCTTGGTTAAATCACTAGATACACTCAGTGTTCGTATTAATAATGTTGAGAGTGCTGTTCAGAATGTAACGGTAGATGATTACGATAACAGTCAGCGACAAAATGCACAACTCGGTACCGGAGGGCGTAGATTTGAACAATTTAACGAAAACGAAATATCAGTTATAAAAAAAATGTTCCTTATACGGTCGATGAAGATATAGTGGAAAAGGCTAGGGATATTATCGATTGTATAGGTGAACCACTTAATAGTACTGTAAATATTTAAACATGTGCACGACTTCGTCAGCGTTTTTTGTAATAAACCAGGACTTGTTAAAGTAAGCTTCGAAAACCCGGAACAAAAGATCAGCTTTTTACGAAATAAACATAAATTAAAAGACTCCGATGATTATAAACGAGTGTTTATTCAAAGTGCAAAGTCTCATATAGAACGATTATTAGAAACAAATGCTAGGGCGATTCTTAAAGAGTTATCCCACGGAGACAACTACCGAATCACATCACAGGAAACGGTCGTATTCTAAAGAAAAAGAATGACGCACCTCAGATAGCAATTGACAATAATACCGAAATGCAAAATGACTCTGATTAGGAAAGAGCCCGGCACGATTGGACAATTAATATAGCTCAGCTAAATGTTTGTGGTTGGACTTGGAATAATTCTCAGTTACGGACAGCGATTGTCGAAAACGTTGATGTGGACATGTTTAGCATTTGTGAAACGCACTTGAGAAATGACGATAAAATCGAGGTAGATGGTTATCAATGGATCGGTTTAAATAGAAAAGTAATTCATCGAAATGCCCCTAAAGGATCGGGAGAGGTAGGACTACTGATAAAAACCGGTATTCTGGTAGACTATAGATTTGAAATTGTGGATGCAGAATATGATGGAATTTTGTGTGTGAAATTTATATCTAAAACAACAGACTTTACGTTCATCGTCTTTTCGTGTTACCTACCCCCGGAAAATTCGAGACGCGCAGAGTTACTTTGCAAATATCTTGACAAATTTGTATATTAATAATGATTGTGATGCATTTATCGTATGTGGAGACTTTAATGCACGGATCGGGTCCCTTAAGGATTTCTCCGAATTTGACACTGTACCGAACCGATCTGTATTATCGGGCTATAATACGAAAAACCCGAGCATGTAACACGCCAGGGGTACCCCATTCCACCACCTAGGGCACACACCCCAGTTGCTCTGTGGGCAGAGCGCCTAGTCCCCTGCTAGGTTTCTGAGCACTATTTAGTCGCCTTTTACGACAAGCTTAGCACTGCTGCAGACCTATTCTTTTGTGCACCCGGACCTGCACGGGGCAAAGAGAAGTAGCTCTCCACCCCGACAGACTAGTTTACTATTTGAAGTTTAGCGCTGCTGCAGGATTATTCTTTTAACACCCGGAACTGGTACATTCGAAGAAATACACAATAATATATAGGTAAAAGGGTGATAGAGCAGTAAGTTACCCCGAGATTGATTGATTGTTGGGGTTTAATGTCAGAGCAGCAATATTTCAGCTATATTCAGACGATGAACATGAAATTGATGATAAAATGAACATGAATGATGATGAAATGAAACAAGGGATGGGACACAAGGACAATAGGGTCGACAAATTTTGGTTGCCACTAGAAAAAGGTGGATGTGTAGGGTTGGGCAATTTAGCCTCCTGTGGCGGAGCGCTAAGGTTCCTATTCCTATCGATTACCACATCAGGGTTCTTTAACGTGCAAGGAACGTGGCATCTTTCCCAACATGGTTTGCGGTCATGTTTTCCGTATTATAGCCTGACAACCCCAGCATGTAACACGTCAGGGTTACCCCATTCCACCACCTGTGGCACACACCCCAGTAGCTCTGTGGGCAGAGCGCCTAGCCCCCGGCTAGGTTTCTGAGCACTATTTAGTCGCCTTTTACGACAAGCTTAGCGCTACTGCCGGCCTATTCTTTTAACACCCGGACCAGCACGGGGCAGTTACCCCGAGAAAATCGTTGTCATCTCGGGGCGTAGCCAAAGGTGAAAATGTATTTTCAAGGGGTAACAAACTCTTTGTCACCCTATAAGCTAAATGTTATTAATTTTATTAGACTGAATTCCATGTCATTCTTTTTCAAAGTAAGTCCTGACAATCAGTTTTGTATGCTTCTCTTATGTCTTTATTGTATTCATTAAAATTGTTTTATTTTCTTTCAAGTTAGCATTCATTTGAAACTGTAAACGTAAACAGTGGATCATACCCCTTTTTGGGACCTTTTTTCAATGTATCGGTGGCGGACCTTTTCCCTGCTCACAAACACAAATGTCAATAAGATGTTATTTTTGGGGGGGGGGTTTTGTTTGTTTGCTTTTTTTTTGTTGTTTTGTTTTGTTTTTGTTTTTGTTTTGTTTTGTTTTGTTTTGTTTTTTTTTTTGTTTTTCTGTCGATAGTTTTCTTGTATATGGTTATTTAATCCATCTGTTACCATAGGTCTTTACTTTAACAACAAGAGCAAGAACAACAAAACAAAGGAACTCACACACAAAAAGTCAAGAATGCAGTGTATGGACAACAATGACATAAATTACAATTGAACACTTTCTTTTCCAGTTCCAACCTTTTTAATTTGACAATACGATTAAAAATGTTTACCAGGTACAGATTCATAGAAAAAATGCACCGTAAGAAAAACAATAAATACATCTATTAATCGATCTTATATCAGTTATTGATATGGTCTTAGCGCATATTGATTCTCCATCAAATACAAAACTGACTAAATACATATCATCATGTAGAGCTTAACTTGCATGCGCAACTGACAATTTTCAAGAAAGTATAGTTTCTTTTTAGATATGACATTATTTTGTTATTCATGCAGTTTCTCCTTAAATTTTATAACATTATATCTATTCATAAATTGTGATTAAATATACTGCTTTTTGAGATACATGTTATTGAAAATGTTAACTGTTAAAAGCATAAAATAAATTCATCCCAAATATTTACTGAATTACAAAGAGTACAGTTTCTATCTTCCCCACCTTTCTTATTGGAAGTGTTATCTTAAATGTTCAAAATGTTTTGATATTTTTCATTATTTATAACATCGAGTTAATAATCACGCTCATTTATTTCTTTCAGCAGTCTACAATGCATGGTTGTGGTGACGTTTATAATAAATTATAATAGAATAATTAATTGGAAAGAGTGAATAACCAAAATAGAATCACGCCTAGATATAACGAGTGTATAACTTGTTCCGCACACGAATTAAATCTTTATGCGTTCTTGGCACGAATATTTTAGTTATTCACGATAAACAATTGATTATCCTATTAATTAATTAGATTTCTTCAATTATTCATTGCTATTTTTCAATATGAATTTTATATTTTATGAAAAGAGGATTGATATTCGTGTTGTAAAGTTTTGGCAGGAGAAAGTGCGAGAGAGAAATTACCGAATTTATTTCACAGTGTGAATTATCAATTTTGTTTTTGCCATATTTATCTAAATTAATCTGTAGACTATCCTCATTGATTGTATTATATAAAAATGGTTTATAATCCATATTTAAGACACCACAGCTATCTAATATTTGTTTTACATATCGTATCCATGGAATGTCAAATATGTATTGCGTTGAAGTACTGTCGTAAAGTAAAGGCGTGGAGTGGAGGAAAGGTCAATAAGAAGACCATCATGGCATTGTCTTAAAATAAAACTATCAAAAATAGGGCACATCAGAAAAGTGTATTTAAAACCAACATACTTATATATTTATGGCACAGGAGCGCAGTCCTTCGACAAGGAAAAACTTACAGGGTATATTGCTGAGCTTTTAATATAAATACGCATGTATTTTCCCTATATATCATTGTACACCGGATTTCATATGGAGTTTGATATGTCGAAGACTAGGAAACGAGTGGCAGAGATAATTAGATGTAAAGGTTCAGATTAATTGATATGATGTCTAGACCTTTCGTATTTTATGGACATATGCATCCGGTAACTGTTGGGCACATGAAGATTAAAACGGAAAACCGCTTTTACGTGATTAAATGTGTAGTAATGATTATGAGAGTTGGTCCAGATTTAGGCATTTTATTGTTACATTTACATTCCATGGGGGCGATTCAGGCAAATGTTAAAAGGATGATGTAAATAATGTGATCAAGTGAATAATTGTAAGTAAATTTTATGATTACGGGCTTTATGTCTGGACGTTAAAAGGAAAGGAAGGGTATGTGGAATTCTACTGTCCTTCTGTCTGTCTGTCAGTTTGTTCGTCTATCCTTAAATCACATAAATTTTACTCCTTCTAAATTGCTAAATGGGTTTTGATGACAGTTTAAAGTCTGATATGCTCCGAGCTCTAGGTACAACCCTGCTAAACTGCTCGTAGAATTTTACTTAATATCAAAGAAAGGTTAGGGGTCATATGCAGGGCGATTACTATTATCAGATGCCTGTAATGGAATTTATCCCACTTCATCGAGTTGATATGTTAACAGCGATATGGATTTTGATGATTTTTTTTAAACATTGGGATAGGATGTGTACCATTGTTACAGTTTAGGTACTCCATGTCGTGGGCTTCAATTTCAGAATGTAGCTGCATCAACTTACTGTTTGACAGCTATAGTTTGATTAAGTGGTAACCGAGATTGGGGTCACTGATATTCTTTCTTCAGCTTTGCTCACAATTCGCATGGTCTAAACGAGTAAGGTTACTTAAGAACATTATAGATCAGTTACGTTGGTGTATACTAATACCGATTACATGACCAACCGTTCCGACTAAATACTATACTCGGCGTCACATAAATAACATACTGTTAAAATTTGAATAAAAATATTTTCTACGACTTTATTGACACCTACCGTCGTTTAAATTGTCTTAAATGACTTGCTCATTCGTTTAGCCAAACGGCTTCTCCCTAAACATTGAATCGTTAAATTCCGGTCAGATTTTAATTCTCGGTGCCAATATTTACATTGTAAAAAGTTGGCCATGTTTACAGTGATCGGGTTGCTAGGAGATGTTGTTTACGTTTAAATGGTTTCTCCAAAAACCGAAGAACCCAGAATGCATTTCGGCGTTATTTCGGATACCTCGGATTTATTTTACGCGAACAACGTACAATACCGAGAAGTTGACCAAGCAGACGATTCTCACCGGAGTTCGACAGGAACTTACGAACTTCGTTTGTAAACAAATCGTCCCGTAGAAACCAACATGGCGGATATTAGTATGGGATTTTCCCGTAAGGATTTGTTACTCATGATTTAAGCTAATAAGCGACTTGTTTAGGGAGAAGCCGTTTGGCTAAACGAATGAGCAAGTCATTTAAGACAATTTAAACGACGGTAGGTGTCAATAAAGTCGTAGAAAATATTTGTATTCAAATTTTAACAGTATGTTATTTATGTGACGCCGAGTATAGATAAAAATTCTGCACAAAAAGACGTCCAAACTCACGTTTTATTTCATTAACTTCTACTTAAACTACTATTAAACATATTTGTCATTAATTATTACATTACATATTATGTTAATAATAATGGAATAAATTATTTATGCAGGGGGTCAACTTCATAAGTTTTAGAAGGTATTTTCCAGTGATTCAATGACACGATAAATACATATATTACGATTTGATATATGATCAATGAATTTTAATTGGCTTTACTTTTCGTAATGCTTTATACTGATGTTATTGATATTCCAATGGGCAATAATGTGTTCTTCTCTTAGCCTATTTGCTTATTTATTGTTACCAATCTTTTTGACTAAACTCTAAATATCCTCGCCAAACATGATATGTCCCATGAATTTCATAATACTTTAAGATATCTTGATGACATCTTTCCCTTAAATAATCTTAACTTAGAAAACCGTGTTTAAGATATTAAATTATAATAATAATAAAGAGGTTAAACTGGCCAAGTCTAACAAGAACAATACCCAATGCCTTTTGTCGATATAACACTAGAAAATTAAAGATATGATTTTCCTATTGGTGATTTTTCGTTGCTAGATGAGGATATTTCTGAAGTATTTATATTTAACAGCTGGTTCGGTTTGCTTGCATTTGTAATAAAATGTCAGATTTTAATGAACATAAAAGATTACTTACTGATTAAAAGAGTAATTGAATATTCGACTTTCAAATAAATGTCAATTAGTTGGACCTTGTTTTAGCAAATAGAGATGTTCGAGGCCCGTTTATATATGTTTTGGTATTACGATACATAAATTCTGACTTATTTAGCACTTGTCGTGGCTGCTCCAACCCTAATCTGCTGGTATTGTAGAGACCGATTATATATTATGCTGGTAGTTGTTACTGTTTAGAAAGCTTCATTGAGTGGGTATATATTCTGTCTACGTGTTATATGTTGATCAATTGAAGTTTTCCATGGAGGGCATTGAATGTATCGTTGAGTGGTTTTTATTGTGTGTTTGTTTGTTATTCAGTTTATTGATGGCCTTGCATTAATGGGGTTGTTAAGGCCTTATTAAAATAGTCAGTCAGGAGATATTGGTCATTAATGTGTCTTTGTGTTGTTTTATTACTTTTTAGTTTGATTTCGAAGAATTGTCATATTTCTGTTACCATGGATTAATTACTTCTGTTGTCGACCTTGCTTAAACGATGTTTTCAACTGTTGAAGACCTAATGGTGACTTCAGATAGTATTATACTTTTTTATTTAGGTTATACGCTGATATATTCAACATTTCACCACATCCGTTTCTTTTCCATCAATAGGTCCGCCGATATTACATTTGTGAACATTGTTAAATAATGAAAAAGATAGCACTTTTCGTATATCCATTACACCCTTCATTCCGTGTATTATAAAGCTAGGGCATTGTTGCTTCTAGGAGATAATTCGACTGTCTTTGTGGATATAAACCACTACAATACACAAATCTTTCGTAACACTGCGTTTACCAATCATTTGCACGACATGAGGGACGCTGACCATCAGCTGACTATTCCAATATTTGGTTAAATTTCGTTTTCATGAGAACATATATACTAAATACTGTTAGACCCGGTTTGCACTGATATGTGGTATTTGTAACACATGACAGACTGGGGGAGGGGGGTTCTTGACGCCCTTGACTATCATTTGGGGTCTCTCACGGACGGTGTAAAGTATCGAAGCGTTAACATAGTCCTCATGCATAGTCATATCAGTGACTGTGGGTCATGGTGTATTCGGGAAAATTAGTTGTCATGTGACTACGTTCATTCATTAAATTCATTAAATGCATTATCACGTGATGTAATGTCGATCCGTGACCTGATGATCCAATTTGTGATCTGCACGCTATATGTTGTACAGCATACAGCATTTGCTGAATCTTTGACCCAGCAAAATACTTATTGGGGTAAAATCAACACTTATCAGCGCGTGTATTGATTGACTGATTGTTGGGGTTTAACGCCCGAGCAGCAGTATTTCAGCTATATTCAGTCGATGAACATGAAATGGATGATGAAATACAATGAAATCCAAAAAATGCAAAGACTTGTAAAAACATGTGATAGACTTAGTTCCTGGCCCTTGGGATTCGGCACATGAGATATTTTGTTTTGACGGTGGTGGTCGATTTTAAATATAAGCAACAAGTATTTCTCACTCTTCGTTTGTCCATCTAGGATAGAAAAAAACATCTTTGGCTTTATTTTCTTATTTTATCTAAAAGATAATCGGCAGACTTTTTATTTTTTTTTTAATCACAAATACAAACTTTTGTGTAGGGGGTCTGAAGGAGGGTTGGTAGTGGGTTTGAAGGAGGGTCGGTAGGGTTACAGGAAACATTTCTAGGCCTAAATGGATGGTCTATTTATTACTCAGCAGTGCTAAAGGTTGTCTGGCACGATATTTTCTAAATTGGGTGGGGGTATGGAGGGGCGGAATTCCAACCTCTTACATTGTAGGAGTAGTCTATATATATACACATAACATGAGGTTCGCGTTTTGGATTTTCAAAAGCGGTTCTGAAATCGATTTTTTTTTCAAATTGTAAAACATTTTTCAATGGAAAAATGCGCATAAAGCAGTCACGGAGGTAGGTAGACTATTTAAATTGCGTTTCATTAAGAACACAAGTTGAATATGGTCCATATTTCTTCACATTTTGCTGTAGGAAAACTTGGGGTCCAAGGTTAAATAGGACCTCCCTTTTACATATCTTTTAGGAGTTTATGTTCCATACACGTACGCGTGTATCATGTATTGATGTATATGAACTTTTCGACGTTTTGTTTCAAAACACATGGAATTGAGGAATCTGTTAAGTTGGGGTAGTCCAATTAGCTGCCCATTAATGTAACATGAAGTTTCGGGGACTCTACATTACACATATAGGGGTTATGTACACATAAAAGTACAGTGTACATGCAAGTACATTCCCGAGCAGCTCAAACGATTTTTAGTTTTGCTATATATGTATATGTCAGACTGCATGTACTGACAACTCTTAATATGATTTTTAATTTACCCATTTTTTGTTTATGACTTCGTGCCAATAAAGTAAAGTTAGTACAGATAAAAATATAATTTTAGTCACCTTCATACTTAAAAATTGTACATGTAAATATTACTCTTTTTAAGATGTTTACCATAGAAAATCTTTTATAATACTTAAAGTTTACTTACCATTTTTGATTAATTTCCGATTTATAGAAAACCATCACATTAGGACTTTTTCAGGATACATATGTATATAACTATTTGGAAGTTGATAAAATTGTTTGTTATTAGATTTGCTGAAAAAAATGATTTTGAAGTGTTTAGCCATAAAGTCCTTCATATACCGGTATTGTAATTTTGTTTCACAAGAATTTCGAATGTTTTCTGTTTAGTTCATGAGTGTAAGTGGGAAATGTTTCCATTATGCAGTTTTATTTGTTTAACATCACCAGAAGATGGTAAAATTTACATTGAACATTTCGGATAACTGATAGCCTTCTTCAGCATAAAACTTATAAAACTTTGAGCATAAAACTCACAAAGTTCAAGATCAAAACAGATTCAGAAACTGAATCACGTACGCTGTGGGTGATTGTACCTTTATCAAGGGCACACATAAGCAAATGATAAGGAGCCTGAATGTAAATAACACAGGGGGTCTTTTTATCAAAATTAAAAATAAAAATTGACTGGAAAACAATTTAAAAAAGTCAAAATATAGTAGTACAGCGTATTGATGTATAGCATTATTTTTTCTCGTTCATTCCATCTAGAGAAGTTGTTTGTAAGTTCTTCATCCAAAAGCTTTCCCAAGACACTCTTTTACATTTTGACCAGTTTTTATTATGTTCTATGATCGTAACAACAATGTTGTGGAGATCCTCCTGGGTGTGTCCGGCGGATCTAAGATGGCGACGTTGTTGTAAAAATTGTACATGTAAATATTACTCTTTTTAAGATGTTTACCATAGAAAATCTTTTATAATACTTAAAGTTTACTTACCATTTTTGATTAATTTCCGATTTATAGAAAACCATCACATTAGGACTTTATGCACATGTTGTTGTGTGTTAATAGTGTACGACCTGCACAAGTACGATGGGTCCGTCAAGTCTACATTTGTTAAATCAAGTATGTTTATACATGTACAAAAGTAAATAAAGGATTAACTGGCTTTTTAAATCAAAACTTTTTAAATTAAATACAGCTGCAAAACAAGAACTATAATATACAGTTTTTGTCCAATGAAACATTTTTCAGGATACATATGTATATAACTATTTGGAAGTTGATAAAATTGTTTGATATTAGATTTGCTGAAAAAAATGATTTTGAAGTGTTTAGCCATAAAGTCCTTCATATACCGGTATTGTAATTTTGTTTCACAAGAATTTCGAATGTTTTCTGTTTAGTTCATGAGTGTAAGTGGGAAATGTTTCCATTATGCAGTTTTATTTGTTTAACATCACCAGAAGATGGTAAAATTTACATTGAACATTTCGGATAACTGATAGCCTTCTTCAGCATAAAACTTATAAAACTTTGAGCATAAAACTCACAAAGTTCAAGATCAAAACAGATTCAGAAACTGAATCACGTACGCTGTGGGTGACTGTACCTTTATCAAGGGCACACATAAGCAAATGATAAGGAGCCTGAATGTAAATAACAAAGGGGGTCTTTTTATCAAAATTAAAAATAAAAATTGACTGGAAAACAATTTAAAAAAGTCAAAATATAGTAGTACAGCGTATTGATGTATAACATTATTTTTTCTCGTTCATTCCATCTAGAGAAGTTGTTTGTAAGTTCTTCATCCAAAAGCTTTCCCAAGACACTCTTTTACATTTTGACCAGTTTTTATTATGTTCTATGATCGTAACAACAATGTTGTGGAGATCCTCCTGGGTGTGTCCGGCGGATCTAAGATGGCGACGTTGTTTGTTTGTTGAGGTTTAACGTCCGAGCAGCAATATTTCAGCTATATTCAGACGATGAACATGAAGTTGATGATAAAATGAACATGAAATGATAATGAAATGAAAAAGGGGTGGGACACAAGGATAATGAGGTCGATAAATGTTGATTGCCACTGGAAATAGGGAGAGGTGGGTAGGGTCGGGTAATTTAGCCTCCTGTGGCGGAGCCCTACGGTTCCTACTCCGGAAAAATACCACAGTAGGGTTCTTTAACGTGCGAGGAACGTGGCATCTTTCCCAACACGGTGCACCACTATGGTTTGCGGTCAGGTGTTGTGAGTTTTATGCTCATAAAGTTTGATGAGTTTTATGCTCATAAAGTTTTATGAGTTTTATGCTCATAAGGTTTTATGAGTTTTATGCTGAAGAAGGCTCAGTTATCCGAAATATTCAATGTAAATTTTACCATTCTCTGGTGATGTTAAACATATTAAGGCGTCCGTGTCGTCCTCTATATTCACTTGGTTTTCGTGCGATGACTTTATAGTTATTGTTGATCAATTGTTATGAAATTTCGATATGATTTTTCTAACTACTACAGGAATGCTCTTATTTAATTTTGAGTTTATTGCCCTTACCATTTCAAGATACCACAATGTTGGTTTCTGTTCATCTAAAAAAAACTGAGTCAAGAACTTTACCAAGCTAACCTACATAAAGTGAAATGGTCAATCCTTAACATGACATAGCAAGTTCAACACATCCATGCAAGTACACCTTCAAGAAAAAAACCCTGTAATATGTTTATGACTTATCTTATGGTTATAAGCCATTGGGGAATTTGTACCCCATTTATTGATATCAGTAGATATTAAGTAACATGTGCATAATTCAATTACTGATATCAAGAAATGGAGTTTTCTAGACAATGCAAACCAATTCAACATACCGGTGCACCTGGTCCATGCTCCAAATTTTTAGTGGAGTCCGAGTTGCTCATTTACTTCTGTTACTTTGTATGTACTATTTTAGTTACTTTATATTCATTGTTGTGTTTGTCTCCGCACACATTCTTTTGATTTCCTCTAGCATATTGGTTCCTTTTATTACTCTTCCAAGACAAAAAGTTTGCATGTTTAAATTGGCTCTTCGGGCAATACCAGTCCGTACTTGCCCCTTTGGCAATACTAGTCTGTGTCCACACATGTTCAAAAATCAATAAAGATTTCAATTGTTTCTAACGTTAGCAGTAATCCACAAAAGATAGTTCTTAGAGTTAGGTACATACATGATCATGTCGTAGTTTAATAACAATGCTAGATACGAATTTATCACTGATAAGGAACAAATAAAAACCAGACTTTCCCACCTCTTAAATGTCAACCGAGAACGAAATCATTAACATCAACTAATTCTACATTTAATGATATATAATAATTACTTGATGTTGCAGACTAATATACAGGGATAAATGGTCTATGTAATACATTTAAACTGAGTATTCGTTACATTTTCTGTTCGTTTTGTATCTTTTATACAGTTTTATACAACGAATGATAACCAGACTTGTGATACATAGACAATAACAATGCAATTAAACTATGCTACTTCAACAATAAATTAAAATTGAATTCTAAAGTTTAGTCTAACAGAAGTGTGGTAAATTTTACAAAATGACAAATTAAACGTATCAAAGAACACCATTCTCTCATATGGCATTTATCTACCACTGCATTGCATTAAAGCTATCAGCAAAAAGCTCACGGAAGTCTGACGCAACAAATACCAGTCAAGTCAAAACATTATCTGTAAATTTAAAAATTAGGTTACTAATTTCAGGACAATTTCTTATATTGTTTTTAAAAAAGAGACTAATTCATGACAAATTTTGAAAATCGAGAACAAAAGCTACGGTACACATGCGTCGATATAATAAAAATATTAGCCTTTAAATATCATGTTATTCATGTTTCGTCTTTCACATATATATATATATATAGGTTACAGACCACCAATTCAACCAATGAGCATTTGGAACGTACGCAAAAATAGTCCTACGCAGAAATTACCCCTGTTCCTCATAGTGCTGTGAAAAATGTTCTCATCTCATTTAAAAAATTTAAACAGTTTCTGAAAGGAAAAACATTTCTGTACATTTTATAGGTGCATTTTGCATATTGTGATGTGAAGCCCAATCTCCATAATGATTTCTAAATATACCCCTATCTTGTGAAAACACTGGGATTTCCCATGCTATTTATAGACACTTCACCTCCGGTGACCAGTACTGCACTGCAAGTCTGCTAACCCCACATGCCATTCTGAGGATTGTGAGCTGACATATGTAGAATCATGCTGATATATAGTCCTCTGTAGGTTAAAGTTAAGGTAAAGTCCAGAGAAGCCATTGAATATTGTGAAATTAGCATAGAAGCCTATGGGAAGTGGAATTAGTGGTTTTTAGCATATATATATATATATATATATATATATATATATATATATATATATATATATATATATATATATATATATATATATATATATATATATATATATATATATATATATATCAGTATAGAGGTTATAAACGAACCGTCAGGCTCCTACTCAATACTTTTATTTTACTTCGCAATTTAAAAATATATTTTAATTTGAAGATTGATTAATTTGTCGGTAACTTATTATCAGAGTCCAATCTTACAACTTTTCCATCAAATAAAACGGCAAATATATAGTGATATGTGTGTCGTCATAACGGTGTTTCCGATTTTGTCTTGTAATATGATAGCCGACTTCAGTATTACAACTTGTCCTAATTTCAATCGTATGTCTGGTGTTAAAAATCATTACTCATCCAGCTCACTGTTAGGACTAATTTTAAAATTAAAGTTTTTAGAATACAAAAATACCAATCATATAAATATTGCAAACAATCAAAAGAATGCAATCCAAGGACAAAGACCAGACATGGAAAACAGACACACACAACAAGGAACACAAAATAACAAAAATAAAATAAAAAAACAACAAAAGTAAATAAGCAAAATAAGCAATCACTCAAAACCGGGAGCATGGACCAGGTGCACCAGTAGGGTAAATGCCATATGCTTTTCCAGAAACACCGGCCGAATTGTTCATAAGATATTACATCCAGGTTATTAGGTGAAGATTGATTGATTGATTATTGGAGTTCAACGTCCGAGCAGCAATATTTCAGCTATATTCAGGCCATGAACATGAAATGTATGATAAAATGAACATGAAATGATAATGACATGAAAATGGGATGGGAAAGAAACAAGGATAATGGGGTCGACAAATTTTGATAGCCAGTGGAATTTCATGATGATGACCATAAAACTTACAGTGATGACTTTTATCTTGAAGCAACATAACACTGTTTCAGAAGCATAAGTGTAGCACGGTACAAAACATTTTGTGTATTTTCGCAAGTTTAGTATAACGCATGAGTTGTAATATGAAAACCCCATACACAGGCGCCGCTACTAGATGTGATTTCAAAGTTGATGATGCAGATAAAAACAGGAAAATTTCCACTTTTTGTGATTCAATTCTTGTAATTTTGTTTGGAATTACTTGAATCTAAGATTGCTGACCGATCGACCTAAATGACGTCACACTACCAAAGAAAGTTATATAAAATAATTAAATAATCAGAAAGCTTGTTACAAATCAAATTAAATTATAACATATAAGGAACTTTCATATAATACACAGACTGATATCAAGGTGATTCCAATACAATAGTGTTCAAATCGATAATTAGCAAACCTTTTTGGGTCCCTTTTTTATCTAAACCAGGACCCTCCTATTACAGGAATATCACTTATTTTAACTGTCAGTTTAACAAACGAAACTCATTTGCTGTCAACTATTTTTAGAACATTTTAGTCAAGTGCAATCAAAGAAAAGTAATCCAGGGACAAAGAACAGACACAGTAAATGAGACACTAGGACTCCACTAAAAAGTGGGAGCAAGGACCAAGTGCACCGATATGCAAGAGTAATCAAGGGAACCAAGGTTATAACAGTAATCAAAAGAATGTAATCCAGGGACAAAGGCCAGACATGGAAAACAGACATGCACAACAAAGAACATAAAGTAACTAAAATCATACATACAAAGTAACAAAAGCAAATGAGCAACTCGGACTTCATTAAAAACTGGGAGCATGGACCAGGTGCACCGGTAGGGTAAGCGTCCTCTGCTTTTCTAAAAACTCCCGCCGAGTTGCTCATAAAAAGTCAAGTCCAGGGTAGACAAACGAGGATAGGAAAACTATGACCCGTTGAATAAATCAGTTTTCATGGTGCAGATGGATACACAATAACAATCCACGATTTCATGATGACGACCATAAAACTTCTGTAGTGATGACTTCAATCTTGTAGCAACATAACCCTGTTCCAGAAGCCTATTTGTTAGAGTTCTAGCGCGATACAAAAAAAATCTGCGTAGTTTTGGCAAGCTCTGGCATAACGTTTGAGTTGTGATATGAACACTCCATACGCAGGTGCTGAAGGGATTTTTCCACAGATGAAAGGAAAGTTGACAATTCTGAATTAAAAGTCATCACGTTTGTTGTCAAATTTGGTCTATAGTTTTCCTTTACCATCTATTTCCAAGTGTAGGTCAAGATATGAGGCTGACTTCACAGTGTCTGTAGTATCCTTTATCTCGAGTTCTTTTGAGTAGATGCGATGTATCAAATCCCCAAAATTAGGATTGTTTAAAAATAATACGTCATCTATATAGCGGAAACTGAGATTGAAGGATCTAATATCTATAAGCTAATATTTTACCAAGAATATGTTCACAAAGCAAAAAAATGTACATCAAAATTTACATTGAAATCTGCTCTCTGACATGTACACAGAGGTGTAGATTTTTATTTTCATAAAAGAAATAAAATAGCATTATCACATTCTACACTGGGTCACTTTATTCAAAAGTATAATAATACCTGCTGGTTATCACAACCTATATAAAAACTATTTTGACAAGGTTTGCAATAAATATCTACTATAGGCATGCAGAGACTTGACCAGACATTATATGAAATGACACAACAATATTTATATTATTTAGTATGACCCATTTTACTATGAAACTACTTTTCTTCTCTTTTTTACAAGACATGAGCAACTACAACTTATCCAATTATTCAAATCAAACAGCTACATAAATTAAACAGAAGAAAACAAAGTATCGGATTAGCCACATTCCAGTTGGTATAAATTAAAGCTAACGCCACTTTTATTTTTCTTCTCACTTGGTTAAATAACAAAAATGACAAATTACATAAATAATTTATATAACAACGAAAATAAATATCTAAAATAATGTCTAATTCATATCTGCCAACTTCTGAAAATCCCCATGCGAGTTTTAATACGGGACAATGCGTGAACCGACATTTTCCAGACATTTCTTGCATACCGCATGGGTTTCAGTGTAGTAATGCATGAATGAGACAATCACTATAGCATTAAAGGGACTTTTTCAGTTAAACATGTGCATGCCCTATAATAGATTGAAGTTTGTAAGGCCCCCCTTTTTGTGTTGGATTCCTCAAAACCTAATTAAAATTCTTAAGTTTTATCAAATTTAAAAAAAAAATAAATGAGAAAACTTTTATTTACATTGAAAATGATTTCTACTATTTGAAAATACATTGAGTCCATATTCCCTTCTTTCCTTTATGGTCAATTAAAGGGGAGTTAGTCTTCAAGTTTTGAACTTGAAGAATCATAACTCATACGTTATGCCAGAGCTTGCCGAAACTACGCAGATTTTTTTTTGTATCGCACTAGAATTCAAACAAATAGGCTTCTGGAGCAGGGTTATGTTGCTACAAGATTGAAGTCATCACTACAGAAGTTTTAAGTCGTCATCATGAACTCGTGGATCATTAATCACTGAATTGTTCAATGTGTCATAGTTTTCCTTTCGTCTTTTGTCTACCCCAAACTTGACTTAATGAGCAACTCGGTTGGTGTTTCTTGAAAAGCAGAGGACGCTTACACTACCAGTGCACCTGGTCCATGCTCCCAGTTTTTAGTGGAGTCCAAGTTGCTCATTTGCTTTTGCTACTTTGTATGTATAATTTTAGTTACTTCATGTTCTTTGTTGTGTATGTCGATTTTCCATGTTTGGTCTTTGTCCCTGGATAACATTCTTTTGATTACCGCTACAACCTTGGTTCCCTTGATTACTCTTAAAGCATAGGTAGTTTTTATGACCAAAACAAGCCTAACTCGTATGATGTGACAATATGATTCTATGTAAGTTCAAGGGAGTAGTTTGTAAGAAACTTGGACAATCTTATTTTTTCATTAAATGCATACCATGAGATACAATATATGATGAAATGTAATAAATATTCCAAAATCTTCCTTCTGAATTTCCAAAATCATCACTATTTAAAAGGAATAGTATTTCTTTTTAACTGTTGCCAACAAATGTTTTGGGAAAAATACTGCACTGTTGAAATTACAGGAAATGTGAAGACTACATGGGAGGTAACTCACTTTGCATAAACAATGACAGTTTTAAAATTTGTTTACTACAAAATTGAGACCTGTTAAAATGACAGTATTGTCAAATTAATTGTGGAGTAGAAATTAGTCTTTAGAAAATTTCTTGATGTTTGGACGTTCATAAAATAGTTGCACATCCAATCGAGATTCATTTTCTTATTGTCAAACCCTGATTAGCTGATTGCTCCTCGGAAATTATTACCTGTCAAAAAACGTACCCTTACTGTTTAGACAGCAATAAACACCTTTTGTCAGATTTATGACTCTTCTAATTAAAGAAATGAGATTGAAACACAAATTTACGGGTTTGATTTTGGAATTTTTAGGTAATGTTGACAAAATCAGGTTTTAGGTCAAATTGAATGACTTGAAAAATCGTGTTTGTGGAACAATGGTCAAAATCATGAAAACAAGATTAAATCGTGCAAGTTGGCAGGTATGCTAATTTGGCTGAATTTAAACACAAAATTATATAAAATTGCAGATTTATTTTGATTGGAAGTTAAGCACATAATACCTAAACAGTACAATAATCAATATTCCTATAATAATTAAATCAAATCCAATCTGTTTTTTACTTTTTGTTTTGCTTCATAGATCAATAAAAATTCCAATGTAAAACAAGAACAGCAGAATCACTTTTTTTTTAATCTACAACCATTTACATGCATGGTTATAATTACAAAGTAAGTAGTAGTAGCTTTGTTCTGTAGGTATGTGTAAATATTTCAAAAGATTATTGTAATAAAATAATAATAAAAAATTAATGACATCTTCCAAGTCCCACCTTTATGTCCACCTAGGTCCCATGGATGTTTACGATCATAACATTCCTCCATCATACTGATAAAACACTGAGGACTGGCTGAATCCTGGTCATGTGACATCTGATATCAGCTATCATTGGGTTGATTGCTATAACAACATGATAACAATGACATATACTGAGTATATTTAGTACAAAAGTAATGATCTCTCGTCATGACCCTGTTGAAAACACAATGTCATATACCTGCTGATAATTTTCCACAAAGTGGACCTCTAAACCATCAGTGATAAACTCAGGCAGATCTGAATAGTCTTTTCTATTATCTTCTGGTAAAATGATACAGTTTATTCCTGCTCTCTTGGCCTGTAAAATACAAGAACATCTTCTGGTAAAATGACACAGTTTATTCCTGCTCTCTTGGCCTGAACAATACATAAATATGTTGTCAATTTTAAGCAATAAGGATCTCTTTGCCTCAAAAATGCATGTATTAAAAAATGTATGTTAAAAATATTATCAATGGTAGACACATAAGATGTTGATAAAAATTTGAGAAGTCCAGTATTTCCAATGTAAAGCTATATATGTAAGCCTATTCCATATACATGTACATGTACCTCTGAGTTTATTAATTTTTTTGTAAGTTGTATCAGAACATAAACTCAAAATTCATGATAATTTTACAGTGACTTCCCTACAACCATGACACACTTTTGTTATCAATCTGCTGAACCATACAATTGATTGACTTAGATTTTGGGACATTTAAACTGACCAGTTGTTATTGAAGGAGTTTAGGTTACAGAACACCAATTCAACCAATGAGCATTTGGAACGTACGTAAAAATAGTCCTACGCAGAAATTACCCCTGTTCCTCATAATGCTGTGAAAAAAGTTCTCATCTTATTTAAAAACTTTAAACAGTTTCTGAAAGGAAAAACATTTCTGTATATTTCATAGGTGCATTTTGCTTCTTGTGATGTGAAGCCTATCTCCATAATGGTTTCTAAATATACCCCTATCTTGTGAAAACACTGGGATTTCCCATGCTATTTATAGACCCTTCACTTCCAGTGACCAGTACTGCACTGCAAGTCTGCTAACCCCACATGCCATTCTCAGGATTGTAAGCTGGCATATGTAGAATCATGCTGATATATAGTCCTCTGTAGGTTAAAGTTAAGGTAAAGTCCAGAGAAGCCATTGAATATTGTGAAATTAGCATAGAAGCCTATGGGAAATGGAATTAGTGGTTTCTAGCCTGAAGCTGAAGCCATGGCAAAATGAAAGGTTACTTGGAATAGCTTTAAACTACTTGAAGATCTTGTAAACTTTGCCATAAGAGGAATACACTACAAAAGTCCTTCAAAATATGCATTTTTTTAAGTTATAGGTCCAAATTATGGAAAACTGGTCTTTTTGGCTGATTTTTATGTCCTATCTTGTAAAAAGTGTATAAAAAATATCAAATATTAAACTTTGATGGCTATATTTACCTCAATATGGTGGTAATAAGCACTTGAAATCAAGTTTTGTGTAGATTTGAGCAAAAATTTGGTTAGAAATGAGGAAAAACTCACTTTCATTACTGCAGTTAAGGACATATAAGCATTTCCTTATGGCAACATGGAAAATCCATTCTTGAGTACTTTCTTTGCTTTAGGTGCCCTTTACTGGTCATGTTTTAATGTGAAAACACTGTATTTACAAATTTAAAGCCAAGGATATCACCTTTTGTGAAAATTTAAACATTTAGGGTATTTGACATGTGATCAAGAAAAAGGGGAAGGCATGTCAGACATAAATTTTCAAAAATAGACCAATTTTTCAGAAAATGATTACTTTTAAAGGCTATCTCTTTATTAATATTGTTAAAAAAAAATTGATTGATTTTTTTTATTTGAAAAGTCTGAAAAAGTTCTTTGCAAATATTTAATGCATTTAAGTATGGTAGAATATTGTCACTTTTTTGCTTGCACAACTTGGTTACCCTATATTTAAAAATCAAATATTTAAAAAAGTGCTTGTCACATTTCACTGAAACATTGCAAATGCATTCAGTATATGTATAGGGAGATACTTGTAAAGTTATTTATTTTTTCTAAGACAGAAAGTGACTCTTTAGGTTACAGAACACCAATTCAACCAATGAGCATTTGGAACGTACACAAAAATAGTCCTACACAGAAATTACCCCTGTTCCTCATAGTGCTGTGAAAAAAGTTCTCATCTTATTTTAAAAAATTTAAACAGTTTCTGAAAGGAAAAACATGTTTGTATATTTCATAGGTGCATTTTGCTTCTTGTGATGTGAAGCCTAATCCCCATAATGGTTTCTAAATATACCCCTATCTCGTGAAAACACTGGGATTTCCCATGCTATTTATAGACCCTTCACCTCCGGTTACCAGTACTGCATTGCAAGTCTGCTAAACCCACATGCCATTTTGAGGATTGTGAGCTGGCATATGTAGAATCATGCTGATATATAGTCCTCTGTAGGTTAAAGTTAAGGTAAAGTCCAGAGAAGCCATTGAATATTGTGAAATTAGCATAGAAGCCTATGGGAAGTGGAATTAGTGGTTTCTAGCCTTTATGAAAACTTACCTTGAATGTTTTCATAGCCAGCTCCTTGTAATCTGAAGAAGCTACCTATGTTGTTCTATATTTCATTGGCAAGAGTTCTAATTTAATTATTAAAATTTGTTTTGCATTTTGTTGACAAGGTTGGAAAACATGATTTGGAATAGTACAAAATAAAATATTTATTTTTTATCTTAACCACACAGCATAGAAGTCGTAAGTGCAATGACTTTCATTAAAATATAATAGTTTGGGATTTAGTGCATTATTAAAGTATAATGACTTTCATTAACATAATATGTACTTTGGGATGTAGTATAATTTTTAAAAAAAAATTAAAACTTGTATTGTTATTTTCATTGGTATTACAGCAATGATATAACAGGAATTATATAGATCAAATTTGTTAGTTTCATTTTCATTTTTAATTTTTTTCATGATGAAGTGCTAGGATTTACAGCTTTGTTTTGACGGTTTTATTAGAAAGATTTTCATTGGATTAAGTGCATTAACTTTTATCAGAACTATCTATACATGTATATTATTAACACAGCATAATGAAAACATGCAAGAAATTTATAAGAATTCTGTAAGAATTGGAAGTAGTTAAAGTATTCAATGGAGTCAAATTTGAAATGGAACGATTCTACTATAAGAAGTTTATTGTTTTTCATTTGCTATTCACTTAAACACCTGTTGGTTTAAAGCTGAAAAGCTCAAAATTCCCCCAAAACAACTCAGTAATATTCATAAGCAGAAAAATTCCATGTGATGTGAAACATAAGAGAGTTTTGGCTGCTTTACACCAGTCCAGGTAAATTTTCATGGGTGAGTGGCTACCTATTCATCAACTCTTACAATAGCAAATGGTCAGTTTAAACGTCCCAGTAGCTTTGTTCATTCTATTGTAATGTTCAGCAGATTGATAACAGAAGAGTGTCAGTTGTAGGAAAGTCACTGTAATTAAAAAGTTTAGGATTTTTAATGTTTTTCTTGAACCTGAATCCCAGAATTAATCAATACTATAAAGAAACTGGTGTTTGAAAAACACATCAACCAATGTTGCTTATATTCTTTTAAAATAGGAACTGGTTAATATGTGACTTACAGCTATTGTCTTTTCTTTTATCCCACCAACAGGTAAAACTTTGCCAGTTAAAGAGAGTTCACCAGTCATAGCAACATTCTGACGGCATGGTTTCCCTGTTGCTAAGGACAATATTGCTGTTACTATGGTACAACCAGCACTTGGTCCATCTTTAGGTGTAGCCCCCTGAAACAAGTCATATACTAAGGAAATTCCTTAAATGGTGAAAAATATGTAAATACATGTACTTTAACACTATACTTTTACATTCTTGAGGACTAGAATTCTAAACAAAGCCACTTAAAACCCTTTTCACAATGAAATCCGATATTCGCATGGAGGAATATCTCAAGCAAGCCAAAAAAAAAAAAACAACAACAACAACGAAAAAGAATGGTAAGAGTCACTAGAACCTGTCTTACCTCAGGTACATGTAAATGTAGATGTGCTTTTTGTAAGAAGCTATTATCTGTTTCCATGGCAGCCAGAAAAGATTTAGAAAAGGTATATGATAGCTGTATACTCTCTTTCATTACAGTACCAAGGTTACCAGTTGTCTCTAAAGAACCAGGATCTGTTGATGTTGGGTCAAATGCTTTCTTTAATACAGTCTCTATATACAGAGTGGCACCACCTGATAATATAAAGAAAGGTAATCTATTGTGTGGTGAAAAACAACAGTTCTGAATATCTGATTCAGCCTTAAATGACCTGTATCAAACATTATGACAACACACCTTTATCATACCTTACTTGGAAATCCCTATCATTTCTCACAGTTTTTATGACTAAATACTCATCTATTTTAGTATAAGATAAAGTGTCAAATCTGTATCACATGCTGAATGACCTTCCATCAATATTTGCCCTTGGACCAGAGGCCCTCATGCTGGTACAGCAAGTTAAACAGATTTATCTGCCCTTGGACCAGAGGCCCTCATGCTGGTACAAGTTAAACAGATTTATCTGCCCTTGGACCAGAGGCCCTCATGCTGGTACAGCAAGTTATAAGATTTATCTGCCCTTGGACCAGAGGCCCTCATGCTGGTACAACAAGTTATAAGATTTATCTGCCCTTGGACCATAAGCCCTCATGCTGGTGCAACAAGTTAAACAGATTCATCTGCCCTTGGACCAGAGGCGCTCATGCTGGTACAACAAGTTAAACAGATTTTATCATGTATTTTGCTTTATACATCAATATTTGTTCAGTGAACAAGGGGCTTGCAGGTTTTGTTGTGCTAGGTATATTCCCATTTGCTTCAAATCATCTTTAACTTTTTATTCATAAACTGAGGACAGGCAGAAATTATATAGGAACAATACAAACAACTCATGAGGTCACTGCATACCTAACTAGAAACACTTTGGGCAAGCTCACAAATAAAGTACTCCCATCTGATGTAGACATAAGTCCTTCCCTCTGATATAACTTAACAAAGCTGTCTACTAAACATGAAATCACTGTCATGTTAAACTCAAGAAAATGTTTAACTAGAATTGTTAAGGGACAAACATTGGCATGTTAAAGAAAAATCATACCCATTGCAGTCCAAGCCAGTCCTGTGACAACACCAGGAGGTGTTTGGTCATACATCCTTTCCTTAGTAAACAGAGGCTTTCCTACATAATCCATTAAATTATCATTTGACACTTCTATCTTCTCTTTGCTTTCTTTTACCATTTTTAATGCAGCTTTCCTATATATCTATTAACAATATTGTATGATTATAAAGTTAAACAATTAAAAGCAATTTTGTAATTTAAACTTGAAATTAATTATCCTTACCGTAGAGTATAAACACTTCGTAACTTTAGTAATTCAATGTTAGATGTTAATTCTTCTAACCTTAGAATGTAAAAACTTTGTAACTTCAGTAATTCAAGGATAAATGCGAATTCTCCCAACCTTAGAATGTAAAAACTTTGTAACTTAAGTAATTCAAGGAAAGATATTAATTCTCCTAACCTTAGAATGTAAAAACTTTTTGACCATAAAGACATGGTAATACCTATGCAAAATCACTTTAAAATAAAAACAAAAAAACAAACATTTCAACAAAAAATAGTACATGTGTTTATTATGAGTAATACAAAGTTTATTGAACCTTTTCTACTTGTTTTTGTAAGTTACGGACACCACTTTCACGACAGTACTGTTTTATCAATGTATTCATGGCATCATCAGTTATTATAACTCCTTCACTACTGATACCAGTGTGCTCCTGAGCCTGTGGAACTAAATATTTCTGAAAAAGAAAATATCTGATTTGTTAAGATCAACATACGAAAAATGTTCAATTATCAGGAGTCATACAACAATTTGCTAAAATTTAGCTTTTTTTTTTTTTTGTCACGGTTGCAAAAGTTCAATGGTTGAGGGGAATTTTAACTACTTAATTTACAGTTTATTTTATAGAATACTGTGAAACATGTTTATTCCTCATAGAAAGTACGACATGGTTGAAGTGATAATCCTTCAGGGGATAGAAAGAACTACATGGTTGATGTGATAATCCTTCTGGGGATAGAAAGTACTACATGGTTGAAGTGAATCCTTCAGGAGATAAAACAATTCTTTAAGAACTAAAACAAGACTAAAAAAACAAGAGGCTCCCAGGAGCCTGAATCGCTCACCTTGTTGAATTTTGTCTATCAAAGGCAATAAATTAAACAAGAAGTTATCCAACAATTTTGACTAAAGAAGTCTTTGGTATGACTATCACAAGACCTTTTCAACAATTGAAAGTTTCTTTTAATCTATCATAGTTTTCAAGATAATGTCAATTTTTCCCTTTCAAGGGCAATAACTCTTACAAGGAGTCTAAAGAATTTTGTAGTCCTAATAATATAGATCATTTCAGCTACTGAAAGAATTTGGATAAACCTAACGGTTCAGGAGATATATGTGAAAAACTACTGTCTGACCCCTATGTTCTATTTTAGTAACGGCAGCCAAAAATCCCCACAACAGTTCTATGCAGTATACCCCAAGGAACATTCATACCAAGTTTGGTTTCAATTGGTCAAGTAGTGTCAGAGGAGAAGATTTTGGAAAGAAATAACATTAAAAATAGCAAAAATCATTGAAAAAGGGCAATAACTCCAACATGGCTTAATAGATTACAACCAAAATTTAACCACAGATAGATCTCATCATGCTAAACAGTTTTACCTATGTCAGAATTCCCCTAAACCTAATGGTTTAGGAGATATATGTGAAAAACTACCCCTATGTTCTATTTTTAGTAACGGCGGCAATGTCTTTCGACAAATCAAAAATCCCCACATCAGTTCTATGCAGGATACCCCAAGGAACATTCATACCAAGTTTGGTTCTAATTAGTCAAGTAGTTTCAGAGGAGAAGACTTTTGTATAATTGTTAACGACGACGACGGACGATGATGACGACGGACCCCAAGTGATGGCAATAGCTCACATGGCCTTTGGCCAGGTGAGCTAATTATAAATTTAAAGAGAAAAAGCAGACAAAATTTTTTAGAACTAAGTGGAACGAGAAACTAAATTTATCTTCAATTGTCTTGACAGACAGTTAAATATGTAATAACATGCTTTATTTGTTATGTAGCTTTACAATCTATATACATGTTGGTTTACTCAGTAGTGTGGTGATAATATATTGAAAGAGAACTGATAAAAGAATATTCATATGCTACCTGTGCGATGGCTAATTTTTCTTCAGCAACATATCCTGAAACATCAATCATTTCCATTCTATCTTTCAGAGGCTCTGGTATTGTTTCCGTTATATTAGCAGTACAAATAAATAATACCTGAACAAAATATCAAACACTTTATGTCGTAATACCTGAACAAAATATCAAACACTTTATGTCGTAATACCTGAACAAAATATCAAACACTTTATGTCGTCATACCTGAACAAAATATCAAAACACTTCATGTCATAATTTTGTTTTACTTCTTCACATTAATACTCATACTCAATAGTCAATTTCACAAAAAAAATTGTTAATGTAAAATACTGTAAACGTAGAAATTTTTGCACTTATTTTCTTGGTGGATATTTTTGGAAACAGTAAAAATTAATATCCATGGATAAGTTCACTTGACAGAATCAATATGTTTATAGTAAGTCTTAAGTTATGATGTCATTACAGAAAATGATGTGTTGTGACATCATAACTTAGGACCAGTTTTGTCACATTCTGAGACATCAATTTACAGTCAAATGTATTTTATGATTAAAAATATAAAAACTTCAGAGTCTCATAACTCGTGTAAAACTTGTGAAGTTCATTAACACGTACTAAACAAACCAATATTTTTTTTTACTTAGATCTAGACAATTTCAAAGTGTCCACACAGTTGAACGAAACTGACAAACTCATTACTCTGTTATTTTGGGTCACAAATGCGGTCATCGACTTGTTGCTAATTCATTTTTCCACTTGTAGCATTTGACAAATAATTTAAAAATATATAAGTCTGTGTTATCTAATACAGATAACTTACTTTAGAACAATCAATTGGTACATCTAGATAATGATCAAGGAAGTTAGCATTCTGTTCTGGATCTAACAGCTCTAAAAGGGCTGATGCTGGATCTCCTTGGTAACCTTTACCTATCTTATCTACCTGTAATACAACATGACCTATTAACGATAACAGGAAAATTGGTCTTTATTATTCATCCAACTTGTAGATGTGTCTATGTCTGTACATTGTCTTTGCTGTTGAAATAATAAATAAATATCTATAATATATAAACCTTTCAGAAAATGATGACTATATGCACAGCATTGCTCCATCTGATCATGTTTGATACAGGGTAGATAATGTAAGCATCCCATAATACCTCACCACTTTGCATGGCCAGGTATGAAAAATACATTGTGCTATTAATATAGGTAATTGGTTGATACGATGGGGAAAATATATTCCAGAAAGCAGTATTGTAAATTTGAACTAATGTGATTTTTGAAATTTTGTACCAAAATGCAATTATAAGTTATTGCTATGTCTACAA
The DNA here is from genome assembly GCA_037379345.1 of Perna viridis. NCBI lineage: Eukaryota > Metazoa > Mollusca > Bivalvia > Mytilida > Mytilidae > Perna > Perna viridis. The sequence goes on from CM074513.1 coordinate 57,775,238, forward strand.
TTATTCTTGTATTATCCTCAGCCATTCCTGGTAAAAATATTGAAATACAATAATACCTACTGGAATTACAAATATGTCAAAATATTTACAATAATAGACTAAATATGATATAGAATTTCTAACATTATTATCAAGGTAATTTGTCAGTACACACCTCATCTATAAGAACCAGTGGGTTTTCTGTTTTAGTTTTCTTCAAGCATTGAATCATTTTACCAGGCATAGCTCCTACATATGTTCTCCTGAAAATAGTACATAAAAGTGGGTTTATACTGACATTACACCCTAACTTGACTAACACATTACAAAAAATTAAAACCATATCTTAAAAAATAAAATGCTTTTCAGGGTGCAGCTTGATACAACAGCAGAGGTTGAACCCTGAATAGTTGGGACAAGTATGGGCACACCATTCGAACTTGACACAGCTTTGAATTTTGATTAGATTAAATATTTGTTAAAGGATAAAAATTTGACCAGAACCAAGTGGTCACTTTTTGGCCATAATTCCTAAACAAGTTAAAACCTGCAAAATCAATCCTAAACTTCCTGTGGGGATATGGCACCATGTGGTACAATTTCAAAGCGATTCATTCCCTTTCACTCAAGTTACAGTCCAGAAATCATAGAAAAATAATAAGTGTTTCTAGCCCCTTTACAATCCCTAATATTCTGTCTTGGCTCAAGTCTATACCCCCAAAATCAATCCCAGTTTTCCTTTGGTGGTATAGCACCTTATAATACTAATTCAAAGATATTCATTCACTAATAGTGAAGTAATTGTCTGGACATCAGAAAAATGCATCTTTCTGACCCCTTTTTTGGCCCCTAATTTCTGAAAAGTTCAAGTCTTTAACCGCAAAATATATCCAAGTCTGACCATTGTGATATAGAATATTTCTGAACAATATCATAGTCATTCCTATTGTTTTACTGGAGTTTAATAGTTGAATTCTATGAAATGCTTGATTTAGACCCCTTTTGGTCCAAAATTCTAAAACAGGGCTACAAACCCTGTCAGCAAAACCAATCTTCCTTTTGTAGTTAGGAACCTTGTTAACCTTGTTATAAAGATCAACCAACACTTAATTTATTGTGCGAAAACCAAGTGTCTACGAACCACAATGACGACGCTGACAGCACCATACCAATATACAACCCCAATTTGTTTGTGGCCATACAATAAACACTTCAATATAATATATACATATGTCCTTCAATATAATATATACCTATGTCCTTTAATATAATATATACCTACGTCCTTCAATATAATATATACCTATGTCCTTCAATATAATATATACCTATGTCCTTTAATATAATATATACCTATGTCCTTTAATTTCTGCCACATCTGTCATACCTCCAACACTAAATCTGTAATACTGTTAAAAGAAAAAATACAGATTTGATACTTTACATCAGACAAAATTAAATTAGATCACAACCCAAAGGGGTATCAATCTTCAACGGTAGTGCCCATATCTACCCAGATGTTTAATATTTTACCTTAGTGGTGATATCAAGCCAGGCATCACAACGATTTTTTTTAAACATAAAATCAAAAACTTTTATGATATACATGTTCATGTGACATAAAGTAAAATTAAGGTTTTGTTGTTGTCATGTCCCTTTTTTGAAGATAATACAGTAACAAGGTTAAACTTACATATGAAGTACATCAACAACTGTTTCAACATTACATCTTTTTTTCCATTGATTGTTTTAACATGGTTCTATTAGTAAGTCTACTTAACAATGTCATAGTTGTCTCACAAACATTTCCTCTACATCTCCATTTAAAATGTAAACTTACTTCTCTATTCAAGGCTTTCGCTATAGACCTGGCTATACTTGTCTTACCAACACCTGGAGGACCATAAAAACAGAGTATTTTTCCCTGTGTTGATTTTTTAAGTTGACTAACTGCTATAAATTCCTGCAAAAAATATATAAAATTATAGTTTGTTATAGTTTTCAAAAATGTATGTCTCCCCCGTTCCCATGTGCAACGGGTTATTAACTCGCACAAAACCAGTGGATTATAAATTCTACTAAATATGCACAACTACATATATCCTTACTACCTACAAAGTTACATGAAATTTGGTGCAGTAGGAGTTGTGCTTACTAAAGTGTGACAGACAGACAGATGGACAGTACAAAAACTATGTCTTCCCACCAAAGTAGGTCACACATAATTATTTAGGAAATGAATTTTAAAACATGCATTTTAATGACAAAATGAACAAAATATTGCATACTACATTGTGCAAATAATACCCCACTCAACCCCATCTGTCAAATTAAATCATACCATAAAGAGGAAGTAGAGAGGAACCTGAAAAGAGGGAGAAATGGTGCAAGTAATCTTGCAAAAGTATTTTACCCAATACCTAAGAATTCCCTCCACTAACAAATCTATTACTAAAATTTCCATTCTGCATCACTGATATAAAGAGCTTTGTGAAGTGCAGCATTATACAACAGTGGCAAACTGAACTTCACTTTTGGTAGATCAGGACACATATTAATTTTTGACACACTTAAGCATAGGGACATACAGTTCATGATGGACACAATGACTGGTTTTAACAATATTGCACAAAATTTGAAATTCAATTAAAAATGAAAGAAGTTCTACTTTAAGGGTGCTTATCTGACAAATAACTTTGCCTTTGATCATTACAGATATCTGAAACCGGACTGAAAAATGCAGGCAGGAATTTTCATGAATATGACGAATGACAATAATTTAATGTGATTCTAATTAAACCAACCAGAATTCTATTCTTAACATCTTCCATGCCATAATGGTCCTCCTCTAAGACCTCTTTAGCCCTCTCTATCTCAAGGTTTTCTTCACTATATTTACCCCATGGTAAGCTGGTTAACCAATCAAGGTAATTTCTAGTTACACTGAGGAAGTAAACAGATTATGTTTTTCACATTTACCTCATCATTTAAATGGTGCAATACAATGTATTATGATGACCATCTTTAAAGAAAGTTAATTGTTGTGGTTCTTCAAAAGTTGCTTTATCAAATCAGACTTACATTTATCCCTAAAGAAAATAAATGCAAAAATTCTTAACACAACAAATTACCAGAAATGACACTTCAATTTTTTTTTATCTTGCATTCATTATAATGGATCAAATAGAATTTTTACACTTTCTTATCTTAATTATCTTCTTGCAAACTTCCTTATCTTTTTATTTCAGCTAGAATGTTGGTTCCCTTGATTTATTCTTTCTATAAATTTGCATGAAAGTGTACTTACTTAAATTCAGAAGAGTGTTGGTCAAGAAATCCTAGTTTATTGGTTTCTTCATCAATTACTTCTTTAACATGTTTTGGAATTACAAGATCCTGAAAAAAGAGAATAAAGTAAAAAATAAAAAAGACTTAAATATATCTAACACTTCACATGGTGCAGCTTGATACAAATGTAGAGGTTGAATCAAGAACAGTTGATAAACTTAAAAACAACATTCAAGCTTGATACAACTCTTAATATGGATAGTGGTTAAATGATTAATACACTACATAAGTTTCTGATCAGACTAACAGTAGAAAAATATTCAAAATTTGCTATAAGACTTAAGAAATAAGCAATTCATTCTTAGTTTTAGATTCAAGGTATGGAACCTTGTGATACAATTTGATACAGATTCATACACTTTTACTTAAGTTATAAAATTAGGTTTTATAAAATGCTTGTATTTAGTCCCTAATTCCTAAATCGTTGGAGCCATTATCCCTAAAATCATTACCAAACTCACTTTTGTGGTAATAATAAAATATTATGAAGATCCACCATCTATATTTCAGTGAATGTATGAAGACCAAGTGTCTGCACACAATTACAGATAAACCCTGATAGAATATTGAAATTTTAGTCCCACTACATTTATCACTACACAAAGTATTACTAAAATCAAAATCCTTTGGCCCTGCACACGTGTATAAACATCCTACAAAATTTTCGAGCTGCAGCTGAAACGCTATGGAAGAAAATAACCAGATAAACCATGTACGCCTGGATGGACTGACAGATGGAGAGGGGTAAATTTAAGTCATTCCCCTGTTAGTCATTGGGGCATAAAATCTTTTCAATGTAAAGTCAAGTAAACACCAAATCTAATTCTCTATTTTAATACCTGTCTTTTCACCTTTACATATTTACCTTAATTCTATTCTTAAATTTTTCTTCAATGGCATCTTTATCATCTTTTTCAATACCAAGTTCCTTTTTTATAATCTTAAGTTGTTCTCGTAATATATACTCTCTATGTTGTTTCTGTATTTTTTCCTCAACCTAAAATTATACATTTATTTATTGGCGTAAAAAATATATACAAATATTACATATGATAGAAAAAAACATCCTTCTCTGTTATTTTTTCTGTGTAAATAAGTATTCTATAAAGCTATACATGAATATAAGAGGAGTATATATAACTTCATAAATACATGAATATAAAAGGGGTATATATAATTCCTTAACTATTTATTCTTGTTAATTAAATACTATCTAGAAGTTGGTCTTATATTTTAAAAAAATATGAATGTGTACATTAATTACTTTCCTCTTTCGTCTACCCTGTACCTGACTTTTTATGAGCAACTCGGCGGGTGTTCCCAGAGAATAAGAGGAAACTTACCCTACCAGTGCACCTGGTCCATGCTCCCAGTTTTTAGTGTCATTTACTTTCGTTACTTTGTATGTAAGATTTTAGTTAGTTTATGTTCTTTGATGTGTTTGTCTGATTTCCATATTTGGTCAATGTCCCTGGATTACATTCTCTTGATTTCCACTCTAGAATCTTGGTTCCCTTGAATACTCTTATAACAGTAGTATACAAGTTGTTCAATAAGGGTACATCGGAATGAAACAGACATACTAAAATTAAAAGTAAGACTATACTCTTCTGAAGGAAACACAGGTACATATCTAATATGTAAAATTTGTCTTAATATTATTTCTACTACATGTAGTTGAAATTAAGAGGACAACTCAGTTCTAATAAAAAAAATGGTACATTACAGGGGAAATATCTCCTATCCTCCAAGCTAAATGATGAGAATAGCCATTTTGCAGCCAAGGTGTCTGTTTCCATTAATTCTACTAAATCATGTTTTCTTTCCTCATTAAAGTCATCTTGCTCCTATTGTTGTATGAGACTATTCAAAACTACAGACCGCTAAAGATTACAAAAATAATCTTGTTAATAAGATAATGTAGCAAGGCAACAGTAACCAACCTCTTTTTGTAAATCTTTCTGCATCTTACACACATTATATTCCTTCTTCAGTAATTCTAAAGTTGTATATAGTCTTTCAGCAATCTGTAATATATTTATAAAAGTATATGTAGTGATTGGGATTAAAATGTTCAGAATGCACCATCTTTTATGTAATAAGAACCACAATGGGCCATACTTAGCAAAGTCTGTAAAAATTTCCATATTGAATGGGAAACTTTCAGCTGGATTGTAATAAATGGCACATGCCCCCTCCTAACTCCAAATCTGTACATGCACCAATAATGTTTTATGTCAATAATTCTAATATGACGTCCTACAAAGTTCTAATAATGTATTACCCAATATACCTACCTAAGGCCAATTCAGTTATACCTACCCATGGTCAATTCAGTTATTTTTTCATATCAAAGTAGAAATATATCATGCAGGGAATGATGTTGTACACATTTACACATGTAAATCTTGTTATATTTGATTATTTTACACATCTTATTTTTTCTACAAAGACTAAATAAACATGAATAATCAGAAAGGCAAGAATGAAACTATTACCAATATTGTTTTAATCCCTGAAGGATTTGACATGATGATAATGTCTGACAAGATTGAGTTAATTAATTACAGACAATGGGGAACATATTTCAGTATTCCACCACTTGATAAATTATTATTAAAAAACAAAGGACAAGTTCAACTTGCCAATAAAAAATAATTGTTAAGGTAATTTTATGTTTGTGACAAAAAAAGACAATTCTTTCAATCAGTCTGTGTGAAAATCAATAATATAATTCTGTAGACAACTTACATCAATTTCTTCAACTATTTTTTGTTGTTCATAACTTTCTGCTGATGCCAATAACTGTGCAGCTACAAGAAAATGACCATAATGTGATTAATATTGCTGAACATATTAACATTAATCCTTTGGCACTTCCAGCCCAAGAAATCTTGTATTTGATTATTCCCATGGAAATCACAGGTGTCATTATTATCGAGGAAATGTGGTATGATGACAAAAAAAAACCCGCTTTGCAAGTGGGGCCCCATACTGCATCAGAATTAGACCTAGTCACAGTGGGGTAAGTCTAGATGATAGATTTTTACACAGTAATGGTAATTGCACTGCCTGGGGTAACAGCTTGAGATTAGACAGAAGCCAATTAGATTAAACCTAATGTTTCAAGTCCAATTTCGAATTATTTGAGGAAAGGAAAGTTGCTACATTTTGTGGAAACATTTTTTGTCTTCATATTAAAAGGAAAAGATTAATTATATGTACTGAAGTATCAAAAGTGTCTTCAATGAAGTTTTTTAACTTCTATTTCAATGAACATGTACATGTATTAAAATACAATGTATATTCAATGAGAAAAAAAAATTGAAGCCATACATATAAATCAACAATTTATGAGGTCTCAAGACCAGAATTCACATGATCATGAACTGGCTACGAAGCCATAACTGTAGTGTGAGGTGCATGACCAACAATATTTTAGTTTTTTTGTTTCCACATTAGCCAAAATTTGAGGGTTCTTTAAAATGACCTGTTATTACAATGTTGGTACATGTATCAATTTCAACACGAGTCAACAATGATTGTAGTCTTTCTTCAAAGGAAAGTTTCAAAACCATTAGTATTATAAATGAAGTTACATGTAACTAAATACACATTATATATGGCACTAAATCTGGTTCTAAACCAGGAAAAAGGGTGGGACTCACCTTTCCAAAAAGTGTCCCAGGACTCACCATGTAAAAATCCTAATGAGAACCCTGAGAGAGGTATAAAAAAACTGAGCAATGCTCACTCACTTGACACCCTCCTTTTTTTAACATGCACCTTTTGCATCAGATGTACATGTACACTGATTTCGATCAAAACCTAAATTAAGAGAGTTTCATTCAATTCCATACAGCAGCGTAGGAGGAGTAAAAGAACAGATGGGTCCCCATATATATTCACAAATGACAAATCCATGTTATGCTTTGTGAAACTCGCAAATTGATTTGGATCAAAATATAGAAAGGAGTTGCACAATGGGAACATGTAATAAAGATTCTGTAAAAGTTTCATTCAGTGGTGTAAAGGAGGAGTAACAGGGTTCTCTATATCCTCATATTCACACTGTAATGACAATGTCTATGTTTTGCCCTATTCTATCATATCATTCAGTAAGGATAAATCACATAAAAATAAGACAATTCACATAAGGTCTTTCACATCATTCAGTAAGGATAAATCACATGGAAGTAAGACAATTCACACAGGGTCATATCACATCATTCAGTAAGGATAAATCACATAGAACTAAGACAATTCACACAAGGTCCTATCATATCATTCTGTTTTGATAAATCACAAGGTAATATCACATCATTCAGTAAAGATAAATCAAATAGAAATAACATCACAGTATATAAAGGCAACTATTTCACTGTACCAGTGTAAATGTTATTTTGGGGCCAGCGGCAGCCTGCCCTGTGGTTTGAGAGTTTCCTCGTCATTCTTTGAAGACCCATGAGTGGCCATGAGCTTGCATTTTTCATCCTGGTGGGGTTGTTGTCTCTTTTGACATACTCAACATATCCATTCTTGTTATATTGTACCTAGTGTGAGCAAATATAACCTAATGTTGACTATAGAAAATAGTTATTGAGTTTAACTTTGGATTCAGGATAATAAAAAAAATCAGTTATTTGTGTAAATATGCAGTGTTATGGACTATTGGACAATAACAAGACCCATGAGTATTACATTTCTAAAAGTCAATTTTTTTATATTTACCTAAATCACACATAAATATAGGGTTATCTATTACTGTGCCTTTCTGGAGAATCAACATTAACTGTTCTCTACAAAAAAACAGCACACATCATTATGATTATATGGTATTATTTATTCATGTACTAAAAAAAATAAAATATAGAAGAAACAAACTCTTTCTACTCCAGCTACACCTACTCAGCCAAATGTGCCACATATGATAATCATATGGTGCTCGATTCATATGATAGTCATATGAAAATAATATGATATCTAACATATGATAGTCATATGATTATCATACGATTCTCACATGTTAATTTTGGCTAGAAAACATATGACAATCATGTTTGTGAAAACATATGATTATCATATGTAAACCAAATCATATGATTATCATAATTGCTTGATTTATATGATAATCATATGGTGCAAACCACATGATTCTCATGTGTGGCACAATTGCCAGCATACTTTAAACTGTTTGATGTCTCATATTTTATCTACCCTATTTATGAAATCTTGCAGTATTCCAAATGTAAACTTATGTACAACACTGAGGCTTTATTCCTTGCATTGCATGTGGTAGAACCTTTCGGTGATGGATTTGGCTTTTTCTTCCAATATATTTGGTTATGTTTACTTCTTATATACAACTAATTTTCTGATTATGATCTTCCTACGTATTTGATTTTAATGCTGCTGATGAGAGATTACTCCTTGAAACAAGTGTACAGCATATCAAAATTTACAATACATAAAACTGGTATTTTTTTGTATTTTGAACACATTTACTAAACTGAGAATAGTGATATTTCAAATGGAACTGCTTAATATTTAATATTAAACAAAACAATGATAAATAAATCAGGTTCAATAACATTTCATTTATTTACCTGTATAAAGTATTCATAACAACAATTTCTTGTATAGTTTTTACAACTTCTTGCGTTAATGCCTGCAAAATAACAAATCATTTATATGATAGACTCTTATTATACCAAAATGTTTCTTTACATGCCATGGTCAACTTTCTTCCATGCAAATCTATAGATGACCTTTAGAGTGTATATTTAAATCTCTAATAAAGAAAAAGAACATGTTAAGAATTTTAACAGAAAAAGACTATTAACAATTTTTGGTATCTTTGTTATTTGGAGTCGGAAATACTTCATTTAACTTGTTGACATATGTTATCAGTTAAACCGACAAAACAATTTTTTTTTTTAAAACTAAGATATTAATACTGCAAATTACACCTAATTTAAAATGTTTATCTGAATTCACTAGAATCAAATTGTTTTTACTAAATACCAACCTTAATTTTAGTATCATAAGGTCCTTGAAATTCCTTGATATTTTCAGTCTCTACCATTAAAACTCTAGGTTTTTCATTGGACGTTACCACTTTGATTGGTATATCTTCTGTACCAATAGGAGGAGGAGTATGGGGAGCTGGGACCTCAACTAATTCCTCTGACACTTCAATCGGTTGTATTGGTGCTGTTTCATCTTTGGCATTATCATTATTGTCAGTCCCATTATTTCTCCGTCTTTTCCTTCTTTTCTTTTTACTAGCATCATCTTAAAAATGACATTTAATACCTGGATACAGTACAAATTTAAAATAACAAAAAAATTGTATCAATACTCAAATTTGTTTACATGTATAAACAAAAGTTGTAAGCAAGTATAACCAAGAAGAGTTGGAAGATATTACAGTTGCTAAAATTGTTCGGCCTTTCAATACAGATGTACATAAAAATTGTACTGATATCAATGATCTATATTAAACATACCTTGTATATATCATGTACAAAATGTATAGGTATGTTGTTAAGATAGTTGGAAGTCAGAACCAACTGTAAAGGCTAAGTATGATCAGTAGACACAAACTTGCAAAATGTGAACAGTGAAACAGCACATACAGTATATAGTGTGTATTTATTTTGGCAAGGGACAAGGTTTTAATATATGCAGTAAAAAATCCACTTTTTTATGTGTGTATATACATAGTTTAGACCAAGATTTTAACAGGACTAAGTGTCTATAGTCATTAAAGGTACCTGTTTTGGTCACCAGAGGCATTTCTTCACCAGCATCTTCTGGTAAGATATTGTTTATTTTAATTCTAGAATAAAAAAAAACAAATTCTGAACAGAAAATACCTTATATATGTGTATAACAATCACATAAATATAAATACATCAAATCATGATATAGTACATTATCTAATCATATCAACCATAATTTTCGTGGCTAAACTTTCAACAATATGATACTTAGAGGAAATACCTAAATATATCCTGAAAATTAATAAATATGATAGAAAAGTATCAAATCAAACTTGTTAAAACTGGCTGACACATCAGACATTTCAACCAGCAGACTTGATTATTTTTTTTTCTGCTTCATTGAATAAGACCAATAAGATGTCTGGACTTGTGTCAATTTCAAATGTGTGTCACCACATTAATATCTTGAATATTATAACCCTAGACAAGTTAAAACACTACAGAATGTGTGATTTACAAATTACCCAAAGTATAAACTTAAGATGACATATACTGCTGAAAAAGAGGTAGAATAATATAATATTGTCATATTTGTCCAAAACAGAAGACTCACACCATCAATTCATATATAAACACTGTGCAAAAATTGAATAATATTTCAATATTTTAGTTATAGATTAGGCACCTTCCACATCATAATGTAGCAAAAAAAGTAAAAATATGTTGTCAGTCAATTAAGGAACACTATGCCCTTGGGACATTGCCAAAATAAATATGTACCAGACACTTGGACATATCTGTTTTTTTTCCAGAAGCCAGTGCTGTAAAAAAATTAGTAGTCAGAATAATAGACAGACAATATTCAGGAAGTCTGAGATAAAAGTGTCCAAAGCAATCTCTTTCAACATACCTTCTCACCCCTTGTACAACCAGAATCATCTTATCAACAGCATCCTGTATACTGACTATCTGTACAAACATTCCCACATTGTATATCTCATCTAAACTCTCTACAACATCAGATACATTGCTGAAAAAATTGAAACATAACCAACTTAAACTACATTAAGCGTGGTTCATGGCAGAAACTTCTTTCTTCAATGTTTTAGACAAAGGATAAAATTTCATACTGCACAACTATATTATATAACTTGGGTGCAATTTATTACCATATACAATCCTCATTTTCATGCGAAATTCAGTTTTGCTGTAAAGGTGTATATTTTTTACACCAATATATATGTATCTTTGAGGAAAAATCAATGATTACACTTACAGCTGAAATCTCAGTCCTTTCCTTTGCATTTCTCAATGACTAGCCTGAATAAAAGAGGACTGTATAGGATTCAACTAGCCCGAAACAAGAAAAAGTACACATTGTTTCACTAATCCCAATCAATTTTTACTTGCCCTTGGCTTTGGGCAAGTGGCTAAAGGTGAGCACTGAAATCTAACAAGACCTTCTCAGGTAAAGCACTGTTATCATTATGACTCGATGGTCTGTCTGTAATATCATATGATGCCATCTTTATTTACTTTAGAACAGGCAATTTTGGTTCTTGTATTTCATTGTGCATTTAATTGTGATACATGAAGTAAAATATTTGCTAATTTCCAATTGGTGACACATTATTTTGTTGGACTACTTTATAAACCTGAAATACTGTGAGGCAGCTGAAAAGAATACCCTTTACTGTATAGTGTGATGCCCATGTCACTGAACCAGTATAATTGTTTCGGGAAGACTTGAAGGCAGACTACAGGAGTGGGTAATTCAGGGGAGACTTGAAGGCAGACTACAGGTGTGGGTAATTCAGGGAAGACTTTGAAGGCAGACTACTGGTGAGGGTAATTCAGGGAAGACTTTGAAGGCAGACTACAGGTGTGGGTAATTCAGGGGAGACTTGCAGGCAGAATACAGGGTAATTCATTGCTAATGGTTGTTTTTTGTTCAGTCTGGTATAATTTTTGTCTCTTCGACAAATTTTCATTTCCACAGTCTTTTCTACCACAACTTCACAGAATATTGAATATTTTCAACCGTTTCCTTTTTGTTAAAATTATTTTTCTAATTATTTGTTCATCACTTTGTAGACTGCAGGGTCTAATGTCACAGACTGTCCTATTGCCTGGGACAAGTAAAATAACTAAAGTACACTTATACTTGCCCAAAGGACAACCAAATTTCATGCGTCTTTTTCCAAATGCATTAAAGCTTAATGACAACCTAATTTTTAGTTTGCCTGCACTATGCAGTATTCATACATGTAAACTAATCACTAATAGCAAATTAGGATTTTTGTCTTCAAGTAACAGTGAAATAAATATCCCATAAAATATATGGAAAAATCCTGTAACTCTGAAAATGAAAATCAAATTTTCTCCAAAAAAAATAAACCATTAGACTGATATAAGAAGTGAACTGAACACAGGGTTCTCAATATCTTAGTGTGACATGTAAAAAATAATCATGTAAAAATAACTCTGAAACTAAAATTTGATTTTTTTTCCAAAGAGTATACAGACCATTACAACGAATGATCATCTGAAGTTGAAGATGATATTACAAAGGGTTATTTAGTTACATGTACCATGCAACATTTGAAAAAATATTAATTAAAAATATGAAAAAAATTCAACTACTGGAAGAAGAAAATTAGAAATTTCACTAAATCATAAACATACATTTGCACCTTCAAACTGTAATGTAAATCTTGACTCTCCCCATTTTTTTCAAATAAAGTCTCATAACTCCAATACTATACATTAAATATTCTCCAAAAAGTATACAGGTCTTTAGACAGTCATGCATGTAACAAACTATTGTGTTATGTTTGAAGTTTATTGAACAAGGGGGCATCACATTACAATGCAATGTGAAAAAAAATTACAATAACAAGAGGCTCCCAGGAGCCTGAATCACCTTTCAAGTGCGATAAATTAAACAAGAGTTGTCCAACAATTTTGACTCAAGAAAACTTTGACAGGACTTATCATAAGGATCATTTCAGTAAATGAAAGTCTAAATCTATCATAGTTTTCAAGACATTGTCTGAAAACTGTAAAAAAAAAAAAACCTGTCATTTTCCCCTGTCTAGGGCAATAACTCTTATAACAAGGCGTCTGACATATTTTGTGCCTGAAGACTTCTGTAGTCCTAAAAATAAGGATCATTTCAGCTATTGAAAGAATTTGGCTAAATCTAACGGTTTTGGATATACATGCGAAAAACTACTGTCTTACCCCTGTTCTATTTTTAGTAACAGTGGCCATGTTTTTCGATGGATAAAAAAAAACTCATTTCAATTCTATGCAGGATACCCCAAGAAACACTTATATACCAACATAGCTGAACAGATTAAAATGAAAATTTGACCGCAGATAGATCTCATCATGCTGAACACTTTTACTCAGTCAGAATTGGGCCTAACCTAACCGTTTTGGAAATATATGCGAAAAACTTTTGGCTGATCCCTATGTTCTATTTTTAGAAACCGCAGCCATGTTTTTCGACGGATCAAAAATCCCCACATCAGTTCCATGCAGGATACCCCAAGGAACATTCATAACAAGTATAGTTCAAATTGGTCAAGTAGTGTCAGAGGAGAAGATTTTTGAAAGAAATAACATAAACAAGAGACTCCCAGGAGCCTGAATCGCTCACCTGATTGAATTTTGCCTTTCGAGGGCAATAAATTAAACAAGAAGTTGTCCAACAATTTTGACTCAAGAAAACTTTGATAGGACTTATCATTAGGAACATTTCAATTCCATTTTTAGTGTAGGCAGCCATATCTATTCACGGATTAAAATCATAACAGTCGTTGCAAGCACAATACACAAAAGAACTATTATGCTTATCTTCACTGAATGATCTTAAATGGTTTCAAAACAAAAAACTGTTTCAGGGGTCGTAACTCCTACATTAGTCAATGAATGGTTTTGAAAATTTCGGCATAGGTTCTTAGGTTCTTCTCATGACGCTTAACAATTTTACCCATGCCAGAAATTTGGTAAAGGCAACGGTTTTTGAGTTATTTGCAAAAACTGCCATCTGACCCCTATGTTCTATTTTTAGTAATGGTGGCCATGAATCAACGATCCCAACAGTCAATTTGTGTGGGAGACCCTAAGGAACATATATGCTAACTTTCATTGAATTTTGTGCAATGGATTCTGAGAAGAAGATTTTCAAAGCTGCACATGCGAAAATACAAAAAAAACTATTTCAGAGAATAACTCCTACATCAATTGACCAATCGTTTTGAAAATTTTGGCATAGGTCCGTCTCATGATGCTAAACAATATTACCCAGCCAGAAATTTGCTAAAAGCAACATTTTTAAGTTATTTGCAAAAAAACTGCCATCTGACCCCTATGTTCTATTTTTAGTAACGGCGGCAAAGTTTTTTTTATGAATCAACAATCCCAACAGTCATTTTGTGTGGGATATCCTAAGGAACATAATGCCAACATTCATTGAATTCTGTGCAATGGATCTTGAGAAGATTTTCAAAGTTGCACATGCAAAAAATGCAAAAAAAAACTGTTTCAGGGGCCGTAACTCCTACATCAGTTGACCAATCGTTTTGAAAATTTTGGCATAGGTCCATCTCATGATGCTGAACAATTTTACCCTACCAGAAATTTGCTAAAGGCAACGGTTTTTGAGTTATTTGCAAAAAACTGCAATCTGACCCCTATGTTCTATTTTTAGTAACAGCTGCCATGTTTTTTTCATGGCTCAAAAATTCCAACGGTCATTTTGTGCAGAACACCCTAAGGAACAATCATGCCAAGTTTAAAACCTGTCAGTCCAGCAGTTTCAGAAGGAGAAGATTTTTTTAAATTTGTCCACGATGACGTCGACGGCAGACACCAAGTGATGGCATAAGCTCACTTGGCCTTTGGCCAGGTGAGCTAAAAATTGAATTTTCTCCAAATGTAAACAGACTTTAAGACATCATAACAAACAACTGGGAAAAGATTGAAGTTTACTGAACAAGGAGTTCTCTAGCGATTGTGTGAAATGTTATCACGACAGACTGACATACGGTGGACATTACTATGACAACATGACCCTTCTTTGAAAGGCATATAATAAAGGAATTTTCTTAGGAGACTTACCTGTCATTTTTCTTTAAAAATACACCTGCATAAGGCTGCCTTAAACTACATTTTCTCATAAGTAGCCTCATCAACTCTTTATCAGTTACCTGAAAAATATCATTTACTCATGAGTAAATTCATTATTGCATGTAGATGTACATGTAGTTTAAAAACAGCTCAAATACCGAGTTTATTTATTAGAACCTCATGCATCATCATTCAATGTATTTTTAAACATGATTGTGTATTGTTATTGACTGTTTTAACCATTTGATTGATCTTCAATGAGTAAGATGGCCAAAGAAGAAAGTCTTACTGAAAAAAAATTGCCACATGTACATATGGCACATACTAATCAAAGTTCCTATTTAAGTCCTTATTACAAAACTGGAATCTCAAAATACAACTACCTAACTTAACATTAATTCATACTGTAAATGTAGTAAAACAAAAATGCATCACAAGTCTCTAAATAATTTGAAGGGTAAGTGTAAAATCTTCTAGACAATGGAGGATTATAGATAGTATATTGCCATTGTTTACCAGCTTTCAAAACCACCCAGATCCCTACAGATAATTATTTAGAGAACTGTGAAAGTAGGGTCAGGGGAAATTAAGACTTAAGCTAGGTCAGTCACTCACAGTAATAACTTTACGAAATCCTGGAAACACTATGTTCCGATGAATGGCAAGAACAGGCACATTTGGAAAAAAATCTGGAACACCAAGCGGAGCCAGCATTGAATTTGAAGATGCAATTGTTTCTTCAACTGGGACAGTTGCTGTAGCATCTGGGGGTATACCATCCCCAACTTCAGAATCATCACTTCCATTACTACTGCTACTGCAATACCTGACTTGTACAACTGAATTTCTTGAAAGAGCTTGATTACAGCTACCAACAGTCCTCCTAGGTAAATATAAACTTCTTTCATTTACTTGGCGTAAAATGTTGTAAGAACAACTTCTGAAGTTCAAGGAATGAGAATGATGCAATGACTTGTTTTGATCAGTTTTGCCCTTCGTGCACCCTTGATAACCTTCAGAACAAGATGAATGGTAAGCCAAGCATGTTCTATACGTCTTGTGCCCTTGATTTCTATGTGCAAAAAGACAGAGTGGGAATTTAACCTGTTTTGTAACACACGTGCCGAAAAGTCGAACCAAAGTCGCCATGATCAAAATTAAGCTTCCGGTTGGGGCGATTTTAAAACTCAACGGATGACTGGCTGTTTTCCGGTAATTGAACAACTTTGCAATACGTATTAGGGCCATCCTCTTTTTTTCAAATCGTCGACTTTAATCGTGGAATTGTCAACTTTAATCTTGGAATTTCCCACTTTAATCTGTGAATTACCAACTTTGTATTAATCTTGGAATTATAACATGTGACAAATTTCTAAACGAACATACAATAATTGATGGCTGCTAAATTGGCTTCACAAAGAAAACTAGGACCTCTGATCACAGTTGTAATCAAACTATTGTAATATTCCTTGTAGTAGACTATATGCTTTGTTAATTTCAAAGGTGCCTTTGATATTGTTATTCACACTGGAATCAAACTGAAACTACTATAGATATTGGGGTTGGATCTTCATTTTACAACATAATTAAACATGTACGAATTAAGCAAATCGCATGTACATGTATAAGTAAATGAAAACCTCGCCTTTACTGCTTTTCAACACAAATTGGGTTAAGACAAGGAGATAACCTTATGACGAACCTCTTCAAAATCCTTATCAATAATGTGACAAAATATTTTAAAAAAAAACCAAACAAACAAACTCTAAGGATCCAGGAACTAGAAATTCAATATTTAATTAAAATGTTCAAACGTATCATTTCGTGCTGTGACAAAGGTTCTTTATCAAGGCTAGCAGATATGATTTTGATCATATTAAATGGTGTAAAACTAGTGTGTGTTGATACATATAAATTTTTGGGAATACAGCTCTTTTATAATAACACATGATAAATTGTATAAAAAGACACTAAAAGCCTATTTTTAGTTGTCTAAAGATTTATTATCCTTGCGTAGTTTTGGCAAGCTCTGGCATAACGTATGAGTTGTGATATGAACAATACGCAGGAGCCGAAGGGATGTTGCCACAGATGAAAGGAAAGTTGACAATTCTGAATGAAAAGTCATCACGTTTGTCGTAAAGTTTGGTCAATAGTTTTCCTTTACCATCGATTTCTAAGTGTAGATCAAGATATGAGGCTGACTTCACAG
Organism: Perna viridis; assembly: GCA_037379345.1. Lineage (NCBI taxonomy): Eukaryota > Metazoa > Mollusca > Bivalvia > Mytilida > Mytilidae > Perna > Perna viridis. Next base: position 57,792,638 of record CM074513.1, read on the forward strand.
TGTCTGTAGTATCCTTTATTTCAAGTTCTTTTGGGTAGATGCGATGTATCAAAAGCATCTTTTAACATAATGGTGAAATATGGGGTGCCTTTAACCTAATGTCTGCTAAATCTAGAAATGGGATTGTTTCATTTGACCATATTTACTCTAAATTACCTGCTGAAAAACTTCACTTAACTGTATTAACCACATGTACTTGGGGTCGAATTTCATTTTCCTTTTTATCTTTTTTATTTTATTTTATTTTTTTTTGTGTGTTACATGTGTTGCAAATAGTGTACTTATACTATCCATATGAAGTTTTCTGATACATGGGGTCGTCGACTGGTATTATGGGACGTTCTGTGACCTCAAGTCCCCTTATACTGTAATAATATCCTATACTGCTCACATTTTTGTTTATTTCTTTGTGCATTTTTCATTACAGACTTTCATCTTAGTAACAATTATTGTATTATGATGTCTATGTGTCTTTCTTGACAATGACCCATGATTGGTAAAGTAAAATAATGTCTATAATGTCTAATGTTATAAAAATTAAACTCTAGTTCTTTATCCTGTGATGATGGGATCCGTTAGAAAGTCTGTGCATACAACAGTAATCTTAATCCTGATCTAATTAATTATCAGTCACTGACCCATTATTAACCCACTGGGAGCAGCCCGGCAAGGAGAGATAACTCCATTTCATTTAATACGCTATTTTCAGTTAACATTAGCGTTTTTTTCTGGTTTCAAACTTAATTGTTTGATAAGGTTGGTATCCTCATTTGACAAAATCCGGTTTTGTCTAGCTTACGGGGTTTAAAGACTGCAATCTGATTAAAATAGGCGACCAAGTCTTTTATGGAGGGAAGCGTAATCAAAGATTTGATTTTGATTAGATTTAAAGTTTGTAGGATTGGAAGTCACTATAAGTAGTTGATCGTATAGCGCTGCCGTTTTGAATTGACAAATTTTACAGGAGTTATGGAACTTTTGCACTTCAGCTTTTTTGGCGGCCTGGACACATGACTTTGCGTACCAATCTTGTTTTTGTTGTTTTCCGTAGCAAAGGGCATTAGATGAGTGTAATATTTTCTAGCTAGCCCGTGGACTACATAAAACCTGATCCTTTTTTGTGTTATTTTCGAGACCACGTTTATAAACATCCTTGTTATTAAGCTGATTGACAACTGACAATTTCACTTTTTAATTATAAATTTAACCACTGCCGTGACTTTAATTGTAAGACTACAAGAAGTTTGCGGACGTATATTAGTATCATGCTGTTGTTGCCGACCGACGTCTGTAGATAATTTGATTTCCGGACAAGTGTATGGGTCTCAATCAATTGAATCAAACTGTGTCACAAGAAGCAATACCACAAAGGGGAGAGTTATTACTATTAAGGAGGTTGTGACTTAAATTAGAACAAGAGGCTCTCGAATCGTTCACCTGGAAAACCATGCCCTATTAACTAAGTAAGTAAAGACATCATGCTTTATTACCATATGATTGACAAAAATAAATGCTGAAAAAGAGCATAATTATATTAATGAGGGCTGTAAGTTCAACTGAGTACCTAAGGCACTGTAAAATACTGGAAATGCCTTAAAAATGTTATTAGAATCTCTGGGAAAAAATCGGCAGGAGTCCTCTATGCCCAGTTATCTCATTAGCCTGCTGTAATTTGCTGAAAAAAACTTAAAACGATCAAAAGTTAAATCATGGCTACACAACATTTTCATTATCACCATTCAAAATTAGGAGACCATGTTATATACCAAATATCAAGTATAATAATTACCGGCATAATGGATAAAGGATACTACAGACACTGTGAAGTCAGCCTCATATCCTGACATACACTTAGAGATCAATGGTAAAAGAAAGCTTTTGACCAAACTTGACGACAAACGTGATGACTTTTCATTCTGGATTGCCATCTTTCTGTGGCAACATCCCTTCAGCACCTGCATTTTGAGTTTTCATATCGTACGGTATGCCAGAGCTTGCCGTATGGGACAGGGCTGTTGCTACAAGATTGAAGTCATCACTACAGAAGTTTTATGGTCGACCTGATGAACTCGCGGATCGTTACGATGTATCCATCTGCAACATGAAAACGGATTTGTTCATCGTGTCATAGTTTTCCTTTCTTGTTTCGTCTACCCCGGATATGACTTTTCATGAGCAACGCGATGGGTGTTTCTTGAAAAGCAGAGGACACTTACCCTACCGGTGCACCTGGTGCTCCCAGTTTTTAGTGGAGTCCGAGTTACTCATTTACTTTTGTTACTTTGTATGTATTGCTTAAGTTGCTTCATGTTCTTTGTTGTGTATGTCTGTTTTCAATGTCTGGTTCTTGCTCCTGGATTACATTCTTTTGATTTCCGCTAGAATCTTGGTTCCCTTATTACTCTTTGAGATAATATGGTTTAACCCATTCTCTATGAATGGACCCGGTGGCTGTGATTGGTGCCTATAATAATAGTTCATGGGCTTGGAGAGTCTATCATGTAACCCAACCCTCTCCAACTCGTCAACCAAAGAATGATTTTCAACTACCCTTATACCTCCCATTTACGAATCTATTTGTCACCAAAAATAAACTCAAGAGTTAATGTATTTTTTTTTTGTCTACCTTTAATACCTCTATGAGGAAAAAAACATTTTTCACATTTTCTTATTCTTCGAAATTCTTCTTTCTACAAAACGAAGTAAAATGACATATATAGGTAGCCCGATGTCCCAGCTTTACAATGGTATAAGAACATTGCGGTAACACTTGAGGGTTTTGGAGTAAAAAGAAAATTGTACCTCTACCACACCGAAAAATCGCTTAAATTGACATTTTTTTCCATGTCAAAACCCCTAGAGTATTTATGTTTTCCGTTTAATATTATCATAATTGATACTTCTGGGGTTCTTTTGGTTACTTGTGGCGATTTTCATAGTCAGAATTTATCAAAAAATGCAAAAAATTGAATTTTCGATTTTCCCGTATAAAGTCGCATAATTTCAACTCTACATGTTCCTCAACTAAAACGTCTCAAATTTGGTATCATTCGATAGATAATCATATTTTCTACATGGAAAAAACCACGAAAAACTCATTTTCAAGAAAGAATTTTCTATAAAAAATCTAAATATTACCCCTACTCCTAGAAAACTTGTCTTAGTATCAAACAGAATTCTCATTCAAAGCACAGCGACACTGTAAAACTCGTATTTCATATGGGCTCATTTAAAAGCTAAGATACTACATAAATGTACTGTATTGCACAAAAGCTGCATACAGTATGGCATTTTGAATAACATGATTAAATCGGGTGATACAGGAGTTTTTCGTGATGTCATCACTTACCTGTGATTTGGTTTTTGTCGGCAAAAAACCCATTGAGTGGTATAGGGCATCAACTTTAAATCATCATAACTTTTTCGTTTTTTAAGATAATTGTAAAATTCTTTTGGTTCCCTAAATTGCCAATGAAACTCTTTTTTTCCATGGAATTTTGAAATCAGTATTCAGTAATTAGACTATATGAGCATAAAATTTTAATTATAATTTTATATGAAAATAGAGGTTTACATATAAATATCGTTTCAAATTTATTCTTCAAGTAAAACAGTTATAATTTCACAAGTAAAATATAAATTCTTTCATGTAAATGAAACATTTTACAGAACCAAAATTGGATGTAAAAGAACACAGCTATAAAGTTTTGAAAATTGGTATTCTAATCATCAAATTGTTAATTGTTTATTTAGTTGTTTATTTGCAAACCAATTTGACACTTAATGATATGCAAATTAGTGAATATGACATCACTAATGTGTTTGGCGAACTCTCCTATAGAAGAAATTCTGAAGTTAGGAAAATTCCCTTTTTTACGATTTATAGTAATTATAACCCCAAAAAGAAAATCTAAGCGCCTAAATATACCAGATACGTTAGTTTTATCACGGTTATAATTATGAATGCATAAAATATGAGTTTTACAGTGACTGTGTGCTTTGAATGAGAATTCTATTTGATGCTTAGACCAGTTTTCTAGGTGTAGAGGTAATATTTTTAACATTTTTGAAAAATTCTTTCTTGAAAATGAGTTTTTCGGGGTTTATTTATATAGAAAATAAGATTATCTATCGAATGATACCAAATTTTAGACGTTTTAGTTGAGCAATAACTTGTAGATTCTTTTGTGGGTATTATCAAAAGAATAATTTCATCAACCCAAATATTGTTAATCTATTGTTATACTTTTTACAGATATTGATTTAAAGTTAAAAAAAAAAGTCATTTTCTTCCTTTCAAGGACAAAAGTCATCTAAAAGTTTGACCTAAATAACATTTGAAGAACACTTCCAGCTGAAGAAGATTGATAGACATAGTGGCTGTTTTTCAAACAGATCAAAACTTGTGAAGGAAACCCTAAGGAACATTCATGCCAACTTTAATTAAAATCTGTCTGGTAGTTTCAGAGAAGCAGATGTTTGAAGAATTGGAAATAGAAGATGATGGACACCAAGTGATGGCAAAATGCAAATACAGTTGAAAGTGATGACAATAGCTCACCTGTACTAGTGAACTAGAACAAAAATTCATAAAATACAAGAACTAACAGCTTAGCTCTAATATATTAAATTTCATGCAAGGAATCAGACTATGACACAACTACAAGCCTTTAATATATTACAAATAAAGCAGGATTCTTGAAAAAAAAACTGAAATAATTTTGATATTTCAAGTTTTACATTAGGCACATTAAATTTGGCATTTGAAGACACTATTCCTATGCTCTATGAACTAAAACAATTCAGAAGTAAAAATTTATTATAAAGCAATCATATACAAAACATATTTTAAATATTATAGAAAACTTAAGTAAACAAGAAAATACAACTAAGATGGAATTACTTCAACAGATTTTTATCTAGAACATGTATGTGTGATAAAAAGAACTTGATTTTTAAACATTTTAAAATTCCTTATTCAGCATGTTTAATGACAGAAATTTATGCATTTGGCATTTAATATAAACTGCCAGAGTACAAAATTAGAAAGTTTACACATTTTACAGGTATACAGACTTATTGCTGATTCAAAATTTTAGAGAATGTTTTTGAACTTACACAAATACAATTAATAATTTCAAAAGGATTTGCAACAAAATCTTTATACTTTTTATAAAAGTTACCTAGATGTGTTGGGCATTGACCATTTTACTAGCAAAGTTGGGGGCCTGGGTTATTGAAAAAAAAAAGGTTTCAATTTTTTGGGGGAAAAATTGTACTTATCCATTCAAAAAATAAAAATAATGATTTTAGATTTTTCCTATTACTTTAACAAGGCAGATTTTCAATTGAAAATATTGATTTCGGTTGCTGCGGAAATAAAACAAAAATTATGCTTTTCCATAAAAAATCTTATCCAAATCAAATCCAAGGGCCTCCCTCAGGATAAAAATTGTCAGCGCCTCAAGATCTCAAGATTGACTGTTCAAAGGGTAACTAAATTGTTAACAGATGTTGCAATAAGATTTTTATACAGCATATTCTTATTTCTTCACAGGGAGGTCGAAATGAAAAAAAAATAATGAAAAAGTGTATTCATTTGCTCGAGCAAAAAGAGAGCTATAGAGCACATATACAGGGTATTTTGTTATACAGGCAAAACATTGGTGCAATGAATGACCAATAAATAATGGGACAAAAATAACATTCACTTAAATGTACCCACCAAAATGTCATTTACCATGAATAAAAATAAATATATCAAATAGATAATAAAACAGTAATGTCCTAAGTGTTGAACTTCAGAAGACTTCCCAATTCAATTTTTTATTGAAATCAGCAGCAGTTAAAGAAAAACTTTATTCAATTAGATTTATTGCGAGAAGTTTAACAAATGAAAGAACTTATGGTCAGCTTGTTTAACTTGACATAAACAGGTTCTATATTCGGTTAACTTTGGATGGGAGCAAACATGTATTATTCTGAATTCATTTATTTTCTTAACAAACTAACCTTCATTTTTGTAAGACAGCGATGATTTCTATACTAGGGGGGGGGGGGGTGTGATTATTTTGAAAAATTTGAGCAAAATTTAGCCATGTACAGAAGTTAAATTGTGATTCAATATTGATTCATCCCCCCAATTACTTAACAATGTAGATTTTCAAATTTTTTTCTACTCTAGCAGCTGCTGAAAAAAAATATCATTGTGTGAAAAAAATTACAACCATGCCCCTGCCCCCCACCTCGAGAAGAGAATGGTCTGTGTCTTATATTCAGAAGATGATAAAGTTTACATAATCATTTAGTCAGGAAGAAAATTAAATGGTTACAATGTTTCTTATTTTTGCTACTTTGAGTGGAACATGTAACTGAAAATTTTATTATTCTTGTTATTTACCTAAAGAATAAGAATTTTAGTGATGTAGAATGAATAGTACTCTCTGACCATATATAATTCAAATGGCATTAATGAAAGCCAAATTATATCATAACCTGACAAAAGGACGTTAAAATAGTTATAATGATTAAGAACCATCTCGAGATTCTTTCCACTTATGCAAACCAGAATTAAGATATTCCTTATATCAATCAAATGCCATCATAGGTTCTGGTCATATCTGACTTTCCACATTTGATTGTAAAAACCATTCCATCCTATAAAAAAACAAACATATGATAAACTCTGATGTTTATTTGTCATGTAGAAGTTCTTTGTTTATACTTATTATTTTAAAATAAACAATGAGCACAATAACATACACAGGATCCTCCAAACATTGAAGGAGCAGCTATTTTCATAAATTTGTAATGCAAATAAAAAGAGTCGGACAACCTTTGACTGCACGATGGAAGAAGTTTCACTCAAAAGACATTTCTTTACAAACTAAGATGTATGACATTCTGTACCGTAGTCTGAGATGAATTGGGATGATAACATGCTTCAGTTTCAGTACTTCTTAAAACAAACTAATAATTCCAACAGAATTCAAGATATCAAATGTTCACCATATAAACTGTCCTTAGTACATACATGTACAATGAAGCCTTTCCAAGTTGAACTTCTTTCAGTCTTAAATTGGTTCAGTTTAGACAGGTATTCAGGTTAACTATCCATTTGAAATTATTTAAAGGCCATTTTCAAGGGACTTCTTAAAGTGTCTGGTTTAGGCAGCTTTTCATGGAGAGGTTGGGACAGGTTTTCAGGGAGAGGTTTAGGCAGCTTTTCAGGGAAAGGCTGAGGTAGCTTTTCAGGGAGAGGCTGAGACAGCTTTTCAGGGAGAGGTTTAGGCAGCTTTTCAGGGAGAGGTTGAGGCAGCTTTTCAGAGAGACCTTTAGGCAGCTTTTCAGGGAGAGGTTGACAACCTTTCAGGGAGAGAGAGGTTTCATTGTACTTAGTAATTTTATGAAATCCTGTTCAGTAGTTTGCGAAGGCTTGCAATGACAAGATGATCCAGTGATGTAATTTAGTTCAATGGACGTAACTCTAACAAAACATAGTCCCTGGTAATTTAATATGCAGGCAACTGCATATTGCCTCCTTACTATATACATGTGCCAAGTTTGGTGAAATTTTGTTCAGTTGTTGGAGATGAGTTGAGAAAACTAAAATAACAAAAATGACTGACGAATGGACACATAGTTACATGAGGTGTCATAAATGTATAAAACAGAAACATTGAATTAGGAACAGTTACTTATGGGTTTCCAACTGATTTGTATTCTTAGAAGTAAACCAATTTTGTGCCTGTAAAATCTAACTATGGCAAAACTCTGTAACAACCCTAAAAAAGTTAGTTGGGACAAAGGTAAATTCAAAGCATGATTATTTTCCTTTTTTGCTGAAATATTTTTTTATTATTTCATAATATTGTATATGCAACAATATTTTTATTTTATACTTACAACAATCAAGGAAGGAAGATCAACCCAGAAATCTGAGTGTGGAAGGACTTCTCTACCACGGAAACCATAGCAGTACTTAAATGTACAGCCAAACAGGAAGTATGCGGACACCACTGCTACAAATCTGAAATGGTTCATTTGTTATACTAATGTAACAGCTTCATAAGGAACACATTGACATTAGAATCATCAAATCAGATTTCTATCAATACGAATGATAACATCGTTCCAAATTTTCAAAGAGTAATCAAGAGAACCAAGGTAATAGCAGTAATCAAAAGAATGTAATCCAGGGACACAGATCTGACATGGAAAACAAACATACACAACAAAGAACATAAAGTAACTAAAATCATACATACAAAGTAACAAAAGCAAATGAGCAACTTGGACTGCACTAAAAACTGGGAGCATGGACTAGGTGCACCGGTAGGGTAAGCGTCCTCTGCTTTTCTAGCAACACCCGCCGAGTTGCTTATTAAATATTTCTAATTCAAAGGGTGTGGGGCCAAAATGTCAAAAAACTAAAGGGCCCTCCGTAATGTCCCTAGAAACAAAGTGTTTAAATTTAAAAAAAAAGAACGGATAAGTTTTACTCAAGTTATCGCGAATAAAACAGGGTTAAGGAACGCCAATGACATTAACAGCACGGTGATATTAGTCTATACATATTTTGCTGTTCTATAAAACAAAAAAATGAAACAAAAACAGTTTTTCCAAAATATTCTGAAGTAAATAGCCTGATTTAAAATCAAAACATTTGTTGTGTTTTTATCTGATTTCCCCTTTGAATGGTAGACTAACAAGGTAAAAGGTGGACTTGATTTGGTTGCTGATCAGACACTTACATTATTATAAGAGTGGATCCAAAGCTAGGATTGTTGTCAGTAGGTAAAGTCGGTGAAATGGTTTGACATGCTCCATCATATAAAACTGTAATAACTAACTGTAATTAAATGTATCAAATTAGAAAAAAAATCCTGCACACATCACTTAATAAACCCATAAACCCCTGTGAACAAAGTTCTTCAATATTATTTGTATACTCTATGCACATGTCACTATAATGCATAAACTCGTAAGTAAACATGGATAATACATAGTTAAACTAGCAAGTAACTTTTAGTCTGGGAAATATTTGAATAACTTATCCGTAAGGGTTATCTTCATCGTATCATTATTAAATCTGTGAATTGTTTTTTTATTTGTTCTATAGTCCATTTGATTTCCATTGGATTATGATAAAAAATTCTTTAAAAATCAGATTTTTGTCAATATTCAAAAATAATTTGGCTAACAAATTTTCAATATCATACGAACTCATAAAGAATTTACCAAAAACTTTCATGTAGAAATAAACAAGTTTTCCATTACCCTTTATGCTAAAATGTCAATTAAAATGTCCATGTTTTGTAGGAGTGTTTTATTTTATTTCGTCATAGATGACTTAAAAAGTAGTTTATCTAATTAGTCTTCCACAAATTCAGTTGTCATTGGTAACGTGTCTTTAAATATCATGTAGCTCAATGTCTCAGCTTCACAATGATGCCAGGAAAGTTATGGTAACACTTAGGATTTTGGAGTAAAATGAAAAAAACAAGTATTATCTTTAAAAAAAAATAACCGAAGCAGTAAAAGTAATTTTCTACATTTCAATCTAAAATTAACACATGGCACGCAATTTCAATTTTTGATACAGTTTTATTCGAACGCCACTAAGTTATCAGTATTTGGCAAAACAATGTTAAAAATGTTTAAAATATTACCCTTAACCCAAGTAATAGATATTTGAACTACTAAATTAAACAAGATATCTACAAATTGGAAAGAATATAAGTATATTGTGCCATAAATATAAACATTGCATTTATGTTGCAAATTACAATGTAATAAAACTGCATATAAATCTAACATAAGTAGAAAGTTTGAATACGTCACGTCCAAATAGATTGGAGGTAAAATTTTTGTGAGGTGTTAATTATTTTATTTTTAGTATGATAAAGATGAACAAAAGAAGTAAGCCTAGACACTTACACAACTTAGTATCTAAAGTCATGTACCAAACCTAGGTAAGACAGTCCACAGAAGATATTTCAGTACATTATCAACAACTCTCACCTAAGAATTCTAGAATTAAATCATAATGAAGTGTACACATATATATTTTTTTAGAATATAACATTAAACTGTACCCTGCATGTTGTCTGGTTAAACACAACAGTTGGGTTAGCTTTAGATGGTACATCTACTACTGTTTCATTATTTGAGGGAACCCAGTAGACATTATATTGACAATTGAAATGTATCTCTGAAGTAATCATACACTTTGTGCCATCTTTTCTTGTATATTGTGATCCATTGAACTTAGCAATAAAATTCAGATCTGAAAAAAATTCAAAGACATTTTAAAATTACCCAAAAATGTATTCCCCAAATGTGCTTAAATAACACTATAACGATACAGTTGAAAACGATAGCACTTTCCGTATATCCGTTACACCCTTCATTTCGAGCATTATAAAGCTAGGACATTGCTAGAAAGAGTTGATAATTCGACTGTCATTGTGGATATAAACCACTAAAATCCCCAAAACTCTTTCGTAACACAGTTTTAGCCAATCATTTGCACGATATGAGAGATGCTGACCATCAGCTGACTATTTCTATACTTGGTTTAATTTTTGTTTTCGTGCTAACATATATACTCAATACTGTTAGACCCGGTTTGCACTCACATGTGGTATTTGTCATTCATGGCGGACTGAAGGGTTTCTTAACGCCTTTGGCTATCATTTGGGGTCTCGCACGGACGGTGTAAAGCATCGAAGCGTTTACACAGTCCCCGGGCATAGTCATACTCGTGAATGTTGGTCATGGTGTATTCGGGGAAATTATAGTAGTCATGTGACCACGTTCATTCATTCATTCATTAAATGCATAGCCAGGTGATTTATTGTCGATCCGTGACCTAGTGATCCAATTTGTGATCTCTGCGCTTATATTGTTCAGCATACATCATTTGCTGAATCTTTGACCAAGCAAAATACTTTTTGGGATAAATCAACACTTCAAATGCATGCAAGACAGATAGGTAAGTCAACTTATTGGTGCCAGTCAATTGGTGAGAAATCTGCAAGGCCGAAAAAATAATGTTATGTTTCCGATCACCATTCTGAAATTTTGTAGGATCGGTAGGTACGGAATTATTTTTATTTAAAACTTGAAATGAAATAAGTCACTATAGTGACACCAAACTCAGAATTCAATGAAAACCAAACATGCAAAGTCTTAGTCCACGGCCAAAGCTCTTTTGGGATTCGGCACTTGAGATATTTTTTGGTTTGATGGCGGTGATCAAAATAAAAAATATCTCAAATGCCGAATCCCAAAAAGAGATATCCACGATCAAGAGCACACTCACGTCATGTGTGTTTACAATCGAATCAAATACAAACAACCATTATTTCTAACTCTTTGTTTTTCCATCTTGGACAGAAAAAAAGCATCTTCCGCTTTACTTTCTTCTTTTTTTTCTGCAAGACGATCGGCAGACTCTTTAATTATTATTTTTTCAATATCACAAATAAAAACTTTTGGGTAAGGGTTGTGAAGAAGGGCCGGTATCTGACCATCCATTTTTAGGCCTAAACGGATGGTCTATTTATTACTCCAGCAGTGCTAGAGATTGTCTGGCAAGCTATTTTCTGACTTGGGCTGGGGTATGGAGGAACGGAATTCCAACCTCTTACAGTGTAGTAGTAGTCTATTAATATATAGATAATATGAGGTTTGGGTTTTTGTGTTTTCAAAAGCGGTTCTGAAATCAATTTTTTTTTTCAAATTGTTAAATATTTTTCCAATGGAAAAATGCTCATAAAGCAGCCCAGGAGGTAGGTATAGATTCTTCAAATTGCATTTTATTAAGAACACAAGTTGAATATAGTCAAAATTTTTCACATTTTGCTGGAGAAAAAACGTGAGTACCAAGGTTATATGACCTTCCTTTTACATATCTTTTAACAGTTCATGTTCCATACACATACGTGTATATCATGTACATGCAAAACACATGACATTGAGGACTTTGTTAAGTTGGGATATTCCGATTAGCTACCAATTACTGTAACATGAAGTTTTGGGGACTCTACATTATACATATAGATTTTATTTGCATATAAACGTACAGTGTACATGCAAGTACATTCCCGAGGCGCTAGCTCTAACGATGTTTAGTTTGGCTATATATGTATGCGTCAGACAACTCTTATTATGATTTATTATTTAACCATTTTTGTTTTGTTTATGACTTCGTGCAAATAAAGTAAAATTTGTATATGTACATAAAATATAATTTTAATCATCTTCATACTTATACATTGTACATGTAAATATTACTCTTTTTAAAGATGTTTACCACATAAAATCTTTTTTAATACTTAAAGTTTATCATTTTTTGTTAAATTTCAGATTTATAGAAAACCGTCACATTATGATTTTATGTACATGTTATTGTGTAAATAAATTATGAACTGTACATGTACGACGGGTCCATCAAGTCTACATTTGTTAAATCAAGTATATTTTAAACATGTACAACAGTGCATTAAGGGTAACCCGGTTAACTAGCTTTTGAAATCACACTTACATACATGTATGAACACGAACAAAATCTTAACTTGACAAACCTTTGATTATTTTTTCAGCTTTCTGTATATATGTGCATGCATTTGTATTACTCAAGATTCTCCCTCAGCATAATTTCTCCATTGAGAATGGTAAAATTTGATGTGGAGAAATAGTTTAGGAGATTGAAAGGAGGTTGTAATTGTAATCTCCTTTTCTGAGCTCATTTTATTATGATACTGTACACATATGTGCATATAAGTTAAAATACATTGCACATGGAATTTTCTTTCAAAAATGTTTTACAGCCATAGTGATGTCAGATGATGTTTTCCTAAGAATATTCAATACACATTGATTTTAATTTACAGTTAGATTTACTGTATATGATTATAGATGTTGAGTAACAAACCAACAAATGCCGATATTGATATACAACTACATGTATGTTAAAAAAAACCAGCATTTTTGATTATTTTGGTAAAGTATTATAAATAAATGTCAACTCTTTTTCTTATATTTGCAGGTAGACAAATATGAATGAATCGCTTTTCTGTTAAAATGATGAGGGTTTTCTTTAGTATCAAGACATTAATACTACACACGTAAAAGTAACTAAGTTGTGAAGATTTACAGGATTTAATGAAATAGAAATTCTAAAGAAAAGTCAATGATAGTGTTTTGAAATACTGATTGTACATACACCTTACGTTGGATCTGAAACCAAACGATACTGGCAATGCCTCTGGATATATTTTATACAACTGCAAAACATGTGCTATTATACAGTTCTTGTCCAAGGAAACATTTTTCAGGCTACAAATGTATATAACTATTTAGAAGTTGATTAAAATTGTTTGATACAAGATTTAGTTGAAATATTGATTTTGAAGTGTTAACTGTGAGCCAGTATCGATGGATTTAGCCTTAAAGTCCTTTATACTGGTATTGTAATTTTGTTTCATAATAATTTCGAATGATATCTGTTGAGTACAAGACTGTAAGTGGGAATTTTTTTTCCATTATGCAGTTTTATTCTCTTTTCCTAGAGAACTGTTTAACTTGGACTAATGTAAAAACAAAGACCTTATAGATGTGAATTCTTAGCAAATCACACATTACTAAGTTGGTCCTAAGGAAGAGTAATTGACAGGCTTTTTAGGGAATTAAAAATGGAGCATTCACAAACCCCGAATTTGCCTACATTGTATGTATATATATATATATATATATATATATATATATATATATATATATATATATATAATAGTGTCACCGCAAAACATTGTATATTGGTATGGTGATGACAGCGGCGTCACCGTCGTTCATAATTTCATTTTAAAATAAAGATTATCCATGTAACTGACAGATACCACACTGTAGGTTTCTGTTAATCTAAAAAAAACTTTGAGTCCAGAATTTTATCTAGCTAACCTATATAGATAAAGTGAAATGGCCAATCCTTAACATGACATAGCAAATTCAACACATCCATACAAGTACACCTTCAAGGAAGAAGCATTGTAATATGTATATGACTTGTCTAATGTCAATCCATAGTGGAATTTGTTCCCCATTTAGATGTTTAGTAACACATGTTAATGGATATTTACCAACATGAGCATAATTCAATTATTGATATCAATAAATGAAGGAGTTTTCTAGACAATGCAAACACGTTCAAGACAAAACGTATGCATGTTCAAATTTGCTCTTCGGGCAATACCATTCTGCGTCCATACTGGCCCCTCGGGCAATAGCAATCTGTGTCCACACTTGTACTATTTAAAAAAATCAAGAACACGTATTATACATTAACTTGACAGCAAGGCAATGGCATAGTGATAACAATGTATGACCATAAGTGTTATGTGTTTCTATGATAACAAACACCACTTGACCAGAACTTCTTACACCTGTCCACACCAAACCTCCACAACTTCAGCAGTCTGAAAAGAGTTTGGTTTAGACAAATTTTACTGTACAGTATATTTCTAAATCAAGTTATGAACACTTCATTTTTCAATATTGATCTTGTTAATTTTTTTTTCACCAGTATAAGTCTTTAAAAATTTCTCACTTTTGACCAAAATGCATTAGGCACCAATAATTAACTTCGCTCGGCACAATATCTGATTACACTCCTAACCTGAACTCCTGGATCCACCCTGATATAGATATCAAAACTTCTACATTTGTGATCAGAACAGATAAAGTCCGTCGGTCAGAAGATTAATTTCAGGAACGAAAATTTCTGACAAAATAAATTGGAATTCAGACCAATTAAAAGGCTTACAGTAACAGTTTTGTACTAAGTAACTTTCATAGCAAGTCATGACGTCATGAACATGTTGCTGTCATGTGTGTTTGACTTCTCCGAAATGCGGTACAACATACTAGTTTACAATTCGACAAAAATAAATTAAGATTATTTTTGAAAAACCAAACAACTCGAAGTTAGGGTTTACTTTTAGGAAAGCAAAACATTGCACATAAAAACGGCGTAAACATGCAACAATGACGTACCCAGGTATATTCTATTGTCAAACGAAGATACTACATTGTCTACTTCTACTAGCAATAATATGCAGAGAACAGTGAAAACTCTGTCAAAATATAACTTTACGTATATTGTTTATACAATGAAAATACTTACTTGGGCTACTAGGTATTGTATGATAAGGGTTTGTATTTCGTTGAAATTCTCCAGCATTATACATTGTTTCATTTTTCTCTGTCCCAGTAACAGTTTTAACACACAGGCTTGACTGTTGACATCCAGTATTTAACTGTAAAGCACGACAAAATCCCATAGTTATAATACATGTCTGAGTAGTGCTATGACCAACACAGTTCTGATTCGAAGCATTGAATGTCCAGTAGCTGCAAAATAAATAAATTTTGCAAAATACAGTCAAATTCATTGTATCTCAAAATTTAGTGAGACAACAAAGTAGACAACGGTAATAAAGTCTAAATTAGAAAAACTGTTGATCATAACGTTTTATGTTCTAAACTGGGAGTGAAGGGTGATCGATCTGTAAAATGGTTCATAACTTATATTTCTGATATAGTACAGTTTGTTTCATTAGATATGGTTATGCCAAACCCTAGAAAGTCACCTGCATGTCAAGCCATTTCCACATTTATTCCATATTTCAGATACCTCATATGTGTCAGATATCTCATATACTATATAAGGTATTGTATGATATATGAGATATCTTATATAGTATAAAAGATATCTGAAATATTATTTTAGATATACGAGATACCTTATATAGTATAAAAGATATCTGAAATATTATTTTAATTAAGATATTTTATATTAATACAACCTGTAAAAATTCAGTATGACCGATGCATTGTTGCACGAGGTGACTGGAAACATACATCGTACCTCATGATGAATAGAACCAACCAAAGATCGAACTTGTTGCGACGTACATCTTTGGATGATTACATTACATGTATATAGTGAGGTGCGGTGTCAGTTTCCACGCTTGTGCAGCTTACTCCACACAAAAAAGCAAGTCACACTGAATTTTTACTGGGTGTAGTTACTAATATCTAACAAAGGTTCATTAAATGCAAGATTAAGATTTTTATATAAAGAAATACACAATGTTAGGGACAAGCTAGATCAAAGATGACTCTCATATCAGCTCTGATACAGTGCTATTATTATTGTTGTTCTTCATGGTAAAGAAGCGTTGGCAAATGGACGACCGAAAAATTGCACAGTGGTTAGATTTATACTTGATGAGAACTACATGTGACACAAAATACTATGTGTTCAAGCTAGTTAATTAAACAAGATTATACCATGTTTTCAATATATAATCATGAAATATGTTTCTGAAGATTTATATGAATAACTGTAATACTAGCTTCATATAATAATCCTCTTGTTCAAATTATTGATTACTGCTTTAAGAACAGCTTCGTATATTATAAGTTACTAACGTCCATTTCTGTGAATATGAACATAATTATGTAAAAAAAATATCCCTTTACAAGTCCAATAATGTCTATTTTGCACTACGTTCAAGTAACGTTTTTTTTGTAACGAATATGAGAAAAAAATGAATCATTTGTTTTCAAGTGTTGGGATCTATATCAAGTAAATTTGCGTATGACGGGGAGTAATATATTAGATATTCCTTCAGTCCCGATGTCATTTCATAATTTCTCCACTCAAGATAGTTAAACATCAGATTTAAATCCACGAACTTCAAGGAGTTAAATCTAAAATTCAACTGTCGAAATTGGAGAAATCTTGTAATCCCCTACTGCGGCAGTGATAGAGGTTGTCTGGCAAGCTATTTTCTGACTTGGTGCCATCCTAACCTCTAGCATCTGACATGTTGAGAGTCACCAAAAATGTGAATTAGCTAAACATGTGTTTTAAAATATCTTTAGTCTTTTATTTAAACTACTGGAAATCAAGCGATAAAAATCCTTATTTTTTGTTAAATACCCAGAACACATTTGTAATGAAGACAGCTATCAGAGTGACCAGCCATTTTAAATAAGGTCACTAATTTTACGGAATACAATATATTTTTGACAAAACGAACTGCAAGTTGGTAAAGGCAATTTATTGGTTAATTTAATATGTTCGCTTCGCAAATTTTAAAATCCGTAATTTTATCAAACGGAATTACACATTCAAAAAGCCGAATGTGATGTTCATGTAAACTGCTTTTACAAAGGATTTCCAGGATTGCTGTATTTTCTAATCAGATAGGTCGTTTGTTTTTCTTCAGTTTATTCACCTTCGGCCGTGTTGTGGTAAAGAAACTGTATAAAATGTTTTAAATGGTAAATATTTTACAATAATTCTGCCGATTTCGAAGAACGACAGAACAAGCCATATTTAATATGGCGCTCGGAAGTAAGAGGTTGTGGTATGGAGATATGGAATTCAAACCTCTTACGTTGTAGGAGTAATCCCCGATAGCACTTTCAGAAAGACCCATTCTCTTATAGTCAAGTTATTGTCCGGACACCAGGGAAATGCTTCTTTCTGGTCCCTAATTCCTAAACAGTTATACTATAGATTCACAACCAAAAAAAATCAAAGACTGAAGTCTTCAAAGTCGCTAATCGTTAAATATTCACTGTCACTGATTTTGGCTTACTTTCAACATCCGAAATGGTACAAATGCGATAAGCCCTAAAAGCGTGTGACTTCCACTAAAATCTTGATTCCCTTGATATTATTGCGTACTTTTTCGTAATTGTTATGATCCGAATGTTTTCAATCATCCGGAATAAGATTAAACAACTGTCAATGGCTATATATAGATATCGGTGTCCTCATAATATATATGACATTTATATGATCATTTGTCAGGATTATTATGATAAGCAAATACTCAATAACAACTTTATTCTGGTCCACAAGTTTCCATAGCACCATATACGGGAACATATGTAGTCATGTATAACAAGTACATGTAAACAACGCATTTGGATTCTCAGTGTGTTGGGGGACAACTGCCGGGAATTATGACCCATAATTCTTATTATAACTTAAATCATATTATATATATAACTGATATTAACCTTTCAAGGTGCGTTGTTTTGATACATTCAAATTCGAACACTGTCTATATAACTTTCAGAATATTTTGGCAAGTGTATTGGTTTGGCAGCTTCTGAGAAGTACTCTGCGAGTTATCCGCCATTACACTGAGATTCTCTGTATCTATATATTCTGAAATTTCCTGACAGCCAATAGTAAACAAAAGTTGGATCCAAAACTTCCTGATAGCCAATAAAAAATTACAATAAATGACATGAAAATCCTTAAGTCTCAGGAATTCTGACAAAAATCCTGATGTCCCTTATAATATAGTTAGAGACTGACAAGTAAATTTAGTTAAAGTAATGCGTTATAAAAAAACTTATCATTACTTTAATTCTATGAAAAATAGCTTAACAAATTAATAGTTTGACGCTAAGTTGGGACTATAGCGTCAAAATGCAGACGACGCGCGTACTAATTCCAAAAAAATTACTTCCTTTAAGTTTGGTAATAGTTAACTCAAAAATACTTTTATAGTAATTCAAAGCATCACTCATAGTGTAAAAATGAAAAATTCAACAAGTCTTATGGTTTTCTTTTCATAGTGTGGTACGTTCACAATAAGTACAAATGCGAAAAACTATTTATATATTTGATAGAGTAATCAAGGGAACCAAGGTTTTAGGGGTAATCAAAAGAATGTAATCCAGGAATAAAGACCAGACATAGAAAATTGACATAAACAACAAAGAACATAAAGTAACTAAAATCACACAACCAACCCAAGGAGATTTGCACTTATGTTGAATGGTTTCGATAAAACTTGTACACAAGGGAACCGGTTGTATATTGGTGTTTTGTCAGTCTAGTGTCATGGTCTTTTTTCGCTCTCTCAGCGTTCTTCTTCAGATGGTGTCTCGCAATACCATATGCGTTCTTAAAAGATTGACGGAGCTTTTCTGTATTGGCTGTGATTTCTGTAGTTTCATCTTCATCTGTTGATTGAACGGGAAGTGGGAATAATAAATCTGCAGATAAGCTGACCTCTCTGCCAAGCATCATAAAATTTGGCGAGTATCCTGTTGCTGGGTGTGGTGTGCTAAGATAGGCTGATAATAGCAGGTTTACGTATATATCCCAATCGGTAGCATTCTCGTTGATAAAACTTTTTATCATGCCTCCAAGGGTTCTATTGAACCTCTCAATCATACCGTTGGAAGCTGGGTGGTATGGAATTGTTCATGTCTTGGTTATATCTAGTAAATTGCAAACGGATTTAAGTAAATCACTTTCAAAATTGGTTCCTTGAGTCTGTGTGAACCTCCAGTGGAACACCAAATCTTGAAATAAATTCCATCACCCTTTCTGATGAGGTAAGGGGTACGCCTCCATCCACTTTGTGAAGTAGTCTCATATCACTAAAATGAACTACTTGTTCTTTCTTCTGGATTGAAGGATGGGTCCAATCACATCAATGGCAATTCAATCTAAAGGATTTCCAACCCTGTAATCTATCATAGATGTCTGCTTTTCCACCTTTCTCCTTCAGTTTGTTGCAGATAAAGCATTGTTTAATGTGCATTCTCATATCTTCTGTCATCACATATACCATGTGAAGTTGTTCTTTAGTTTCAGTTCTGTCTTTCTCATGCCCATGTGACCAGAACAAGGGCTGTTATGGCAACTGTTCAACAACTCTTTCCTCAATATAGCTGGTACAAGTAGTTGTAAGGTGTTCTTGTTCTTTATCCACTTCTCTCCATCTATGATAGATTATTTCATCTTTTCTGATCAAGTTATCCCAATGCAACCAATATCTTCTGACTGCAGTACTCAAACAAGCACAACTATCTCTGTCCGGTATTTTTCCTTGATCAATCCATTTATGAAGATAGGAAAAATCTGGGTTCTCACGTTGAAAGGGGCTTATCTGCTTGGTTGAATATTTTGATAACCAAGGTGTCGATTTGTTAAGGTTTGTTTCTCTTATGGTAGCAACTTTAAATGGGTTTTTGTTCTCAAGATGTTCTTCATAATCTGACCTGAAGATGATGATATCATCAAGATAGACCACTGGAGGCCTCTGAAAATGAGTTCTCATATAGCCCATATTTCATGATGAATGCCGTTTTCTGTCTGTCTGTCTCATCCATCTCTAGCTGCCAGTAGCCACTTTGACAGTCCAAACAACTGAATAATGATGCTGAAGACAGGCAATCAATGCACATATCTATTCGCAGTGAAGGATATGTATCTTTGGTACAGACATCGTGCAATTTTCTATCGTCGATGCACAATCTTACGGAGTTACCCTTCTTCCGGACTAGAATTACTGGTGATTCCCACGCAGACTTTGATGTTTGTATGACTCCACTGTTGAGTAGGTCTTTCAAGTATTGGAGTTTTTCTTTCTCAAAACCAATGGGGCTTCTCCTTAATGGATGTCTAATGGGAGCAGCTCCGGTAGCATCAATCTTGTGCTTTATAAGAGAAAATGTCCCTAAATCAGCTTTGGAACTGGCAAAAGCTTCACTGTAGTTGGCTAATATCTGCTAGCTTCGTCTAAATGTTGTTGTCCTAAATCTTTTATTACTCTACCATATAGATCTTTGAGATGTTCTGGAAGCTCAGGAATATTGGCCTTATTCCTTTGCCTACCAGGTTTTGGTGTCTCATCTGAAACTACTTTGCATATCTTTATGTTATCAATCGAGTCTTCTTGGATGCTGATTGGTTCAGCTTTTCTTAATCTTGTCCAATCCTGTGTGTTTTACAGGTCGTCTCAGGTCACCATTCTGACTTCTCTGTGCATTCAGTGATGTTTCCGCTATTGGTACATACATTACGACTGGATGAAGATCTCCAAGTACATAGTTCTTCTTTAATTTAATTGGATGCTCTTCCATATTTGCTATCCTAACTAGAATTACTTTCTCAAATTGGTCGATAAAGATATGTGCCATCAGGAGATTTCTTTCATCTTCAACAATGGGTTGCATCATTGAGTATCTGGTTTCTATCCAATCAATGTTAATTTGCTTTTGTTACTTCGTATGTATGATTTAGTTACATTGATGTTATTATCATTCTTTTCTGTGAATCGTGAAGAATCGGAATCCTTCGTATTGATGTTTTGATCATTCTTTTCTGGGAATCTTGAAGAATCGGAATCCCTCGTATTCTCTTCCGTAAACAGAAGACCCAAATTCACCAAAGTACTTTCTATAGTGTCATCAACTTTTACATGAATCTCATCTACAACGAAGGCTGGCACTTGGCCGACAGTTCCAGACTCTTCTAGTTTAAAGATCTGGTCTTAGATTGGTGCTTCTTTTGGTTGGTATTCTCGTACTTTGGAGTGAATCAATCCCGAGTGAAATATCCTTCTTCATTGCAGGTATAATAAAGTCGTTTTCTCTCTTGTTGGGGCTTTTCGTGGTTCCAGGACTTGGCATTTTTCTCGGGATTTGATTATTTTCCTTGCAAATCTGTTTTGATTGACATCTTTCTATCGATCATGGCACCAACAGAGCTTACGATTTCTTTTGCCATGGGTTCCTTTATGTCACATCCAAACTGGTGTAATCTTTCTTCTCTAACAACGCTACGACCAACTTTCCTGCATTCAAAATCTTCATTTTCATACTCAAGCTCAATTGATCTGATGTTGGATCCGGATTTACTTTTAGTTCCGTTTTTTTCGGGTCATATGCCTGGTCACCAAATTAATGGCCTCATCCATTGTTGTTGTTCTCGCTTCGAGGACATCATACATAATACTCTGGTCTGGTAGACCGGATAGCAAGTATTCTATGCTGAGGTTGTTAAATAAGCTTCTTTCCGGTCCTGGGTATGCTTACCTGGCCATGTTTTCAACTCTTCGTGCATAATCATATATGCTCTCCTTATACTGCTTCTTGACTGATTGAAGTTCTTGTCTGTAGGTTTCAGTGTAATAGCCATCACCAAACCGTCTGTTCATTTCTGCATTAAGCACATCAAAAGATGTCCTGGCATCTGAGGCGAACCTTGTTGCAAACTGCAGTGCTTCGTCTTTAAGTACGAACATTATCCCATTCGCCTTCTGTCTAGGGCCCCAATCATTGCGTTCCGCTATGATTTCAAACTGTACCATGAAAGACTTTCAGTCATCTTTTTCGTTATAGTATAGTAGTCTTGACTTGTATGTTTCCTGGCTAGTAGATGACTCTGTCTTAGGTTGTTGGTATAGTATTGGTTTTGGGTACCTGTGTCACTGTAGAATCCCTTATTTCCGCTTGGAGTCTTTGTAGGATATGGTCGTTGATATCGTCTTGTTTTTGGCTGGCTCATGATCCAAATCATGTCTTCTTTCTATATGATTATTTGCTGGATAACTTCTGGACTCTGAAGAATATTGTTTTGTATATCCATTGGTCATACTGTACTCTGTGGATAGCTATTTTCCCGGTAATATGCATAGTTACTTCCCTGGAAACCTTCTAATACTGACGCATACTGTCTTGGATAACCTCATGTCAACTGTGGATAGCCATTATCCGGATAATGTCCAGTAACTGTCATATTTCTATTATCTTGTTGATATCTTCTCTCTGGTGGATGTACATAATCCATATTACATCTAAGATTTGATGGGTCTTCATGAATCTGAGTTGGTCG
This sequence comes from Perna viridis, assembly GCA_037379345.1. Classification (NCBI taxonomy): domain Eukaryota; kingdom Metazoa; phylum Mollusca; class Bivalvia; order Mytilida; family Mytilidae; genus Perna; species Perna viridis. The sequence continues at coordinate 57,815,358 of CM074513.1, forward strand.
ATAGCTGTTAATTTTATATTGCATGCCTTCTCTGGGATTGTTAATATCCTGGTAATGATACATTTCTACTGGATACCTATCCTGATGCTGCCTCGGTTCTATAGGATTGCTTTTGTATTCGTAATGTTGTTTATTGTTTAGATAGTTTTTATCCCGGTGTTGGCTGGATAATGAATGACCTGGCTGGTTCAAACCTTGCTGTGGTGAGCTAATCTGGGATCCTTGACTGTTTTTATTTCTACTTATGCTCTCAGAAGCATGTCTCTGTTTTTCTGTCTTAAGTTCTTGTATCCTTGCTTTCAGTTTAGCTATCTCATCACTTTCCTGGTTTGAATTTCAAATATATTTTTTGTGCAAATCCTTTTTTTAAATATGTAGCGTAATGTTTAATTTGTAATAAATTAAATTGTTTCCGCTGCCACCAATCTGTTGTAAGTTTGGTTGTAAACTCTTTGACAAAATCTTCAAAAGTCACCAAAACAGATAGATTCAATAAAATGTGAATAAAGTCATAAAAAGCTTTAATTGTCAGCTTCAAATATTATGAGAATTAATGAACAATGTAGTTTTAACAATTAAATATGATTAAATGTATGAATTTGGACAGTGCAGTGGTAAATACATGATGTGAAAATAAATATCGACTGCCGGTTTGAGATCCAGGATTCTAATTAGTACATTTACGGAAATACAGAGTTTTCGTTCTGCGAGTTGCATAGTTCCATTTCCGGTAAAATAAACAATTAAAAGCACTGAGGTCAAGAGAAATTCCTACGCAAAACAAGGAACGCTCATGAAACGTCATGGAACACGGACAAGTTCACGGAATAAAATATTGCGGGAAATATCAAAATGGCAAATGAACGAAGTAATAATCGTTGAAAATAGCACACATTAAAAAAGCTTTCGATTATTAAATCCCATATCAGGTTTTGTAGTATTAAAGTTGATTCATTTAAAACATGCGTGAACGTTTAAGACAGAAAAAAATCGGTTGCAGAGTTTACACGAACCTGGTGTGCTGTTCGGGGAGTCGGTAAGGAGTTAGTCACAAAGTAATAGTTTTTTTTAAGGAAATGGTGTTTCTTCGCTAGTTTCCAAAACGGAACAACTTCTATCTGATTTAATAGTTGAGTTCAATATCTGAAAGTCGTTGTCTGAGTTGGTACGTCTTTTCCATTCATTTTCTTGATAACTGTTAATTGAATTATTAATGATGGATTTTCATTCACGTTTCGATGGGAAAAGACCGGTCAGTAAGAATTCTTTGAGATATCCATGAAGTTCATATGTTAATAATATTTAAAAAATGTCAGGGATGAAACCAAGGTTGCTACGTTTTGTATCGATGAAAAATGAGAAAAGACGAATAAAACTCTTTGAAGGTGACTGTCACTTAGAGAAATCAGTTTCTGTAAGAAGAGGAGTTTCTTTTTCTCAATAGCGACAGTAATAGGATGTAGTCCCAATATTGCTTGACACATATCTGATCTGGTTCTGATCTTTAAATCGAGTATTTGTTTCGCTATAAAATGTTAGAATCGATTTAATACATCAACGTCAAGATTTTAAATAAGGCCAAGCCTCAAACACCCGTACCGGACAGATGGCAGCACTACAGAATTATTGCTTTATGAGAACACATGGGTTTAGGGATTTGCAGTTAAGTTTATTTATAGCAAAGAAGGAACTGCGTCCTTTTCGACAGGCGTTTGATGTACGGTCCAATGATCTAAATAAAGAATTCATAAGATTACCGAGATGAGTATATTCATCCTGTGTTGGGATGAAGGCACCATTAATAGTCCAGGGATAAATTGGTTTTCGACAGAGCGCTTCCAGTAAATTGTACAATAGTCGACTTCTGTGCGTTGAACCGCATTTACACGCATATCTTGTGCACACGTTACGCACGTCCTGTAGCCCGAATGGCAATAAACTAATGCTGGAAACATCGTCTGCTAAAGCAGGGAAACAACATGATAAATACCAGCAGCATTATTGTTGAACAATTGTACATCAGACAACATTACATTGACAAATACTAAATAAAGTAAATCCGACAGAATACCCCTTTTTTACCTCTTGAGACACGGGGAAAAACGCCAAGTAGACTGGTTAGCAATTACAGCACTAAAAGTTTCATAATGCTTATCATTAATAATACACCAAATTTTATCTCGAATACGTAACTTAAAAAGTTTGTACATAAGCCCTATTTGCCACACAGAATCAAAAGCTTGTTTGTTATCAACATACACTTTACTTGACATTTCAATATTGTGGTAAATTGAACGAGGCTGTTGAGCACCAAATGTGTTGTTGATATCCTTGCCTGCTGAGGATTTATTCATTTATCGTCCAAAATGAAGGACGTGATACAGGTTTTCAGTATGTATTAAAATAATTTCCATACCACAGAGAGTAAACTGACAAGTCTGTAACTCTCTAGAGTAGTCTTACTTTTCGCACCACCTTTGTAAATTGGAACTATCAATCCCAGTTTCCAGCATGTTGGTATGTCACCAATGTGCACAATGCGGTTAAAGAAATTGCATATTACCCTGACGATTTCCTTCCCGCAAATTTAAGATGCTCATTCTGTATTCGATCGTGATCGGAAGCTTTCCTAAGTTTCAGTTTACTGATAGCATCAAAAGTTTCATCCTCAGTTATTACACCACCCGGTAAATTTTCGCCTTCCCTACAACATGTTTGTAAAATGTCTGATTATGTAGATTCAGTATCATGTTTTACATTTGAGTCAATTGAATCATCATCACATTCTTTATATACATCTTCATAATATGCTGCAAAAGCGTTCGTGATAGTTTCTGGTGTATTGCACATATTGTCATTATAAATGATTTCGGGGTATACTTCAGATTGTTTCTTCGAAAATCTTTCACATCCTTCGTCCAATTCGGTTTAGTGCGAGGATTGACACCACTCTTTGAAACAGCGCGGTTCGAAGCATTATGTGAAATGCACACAAATGAATCATACGCAGTCTATTTCTGATATCAATAAATGATTTAATAACAAGTTAATAAATATTTATTAACGTGTTGATAAATCATGTAATTTATTGATATCAATAACTGATTATTAACATGTAAAATATTTATTAATGTGTTGATAAATCATTTATTGATATCAATATTTATTTATTAACGTGTAAATAAATATCTTATATTTATTGATATCAATAATTGATTATTAACATGTTGTTAAATATTTATTAATGTGTTGATATATCATATATTGATATCAATATTTATTTATTAACATGTGAATAAATATCTTATATTTATTGATATCAATTAGTAATCCTTCATGTGAATAATTCATTTATTGATATAAATAAATATGTAATAAATCCACAATGGCTTGCCATATTTACCATCAAATTAAAAAAAATATGGCATTTCTGCAAATTTTTGTGGTGGTATAAAAATATAAATCAAATACATCAGCTTTTAAAACTGCAGTTACAGCTTAGAGTAGCAGCTAGTATTATCCTGGAAATTTTTGTGGTTTTTTTTCCAAATAAAACATGTAACCTCAAATATGTACTGAATGACAAGTATTTACTACAATTTTATGTAATTTCCATTCGAGGGGCCAAATTGGGCTCTAGAATAAAGAGCTTCAATTAGCACAGCATGATATGACGGCAGTGGTCATACCCTGAACAGTTGGGGAAAGTGTGGACTCAATATTAGTTTTTGACAAATTTAAGCACAGTGACTTAATTATGAACACTATTTCATTTGATATGAATATCATGTTAATATATGCAACAGTTTTAACGCTCAATCACAAATCAACTTTTATGAACGTTTAAAAAATTATTTTTTTTAAACAGTAAAATCAGACATGTAATTTGTCTGGTAAAATTTTAACATTCCTCTAATTTCCAATATATAAAAAATATATGTTGCCATTCTCCAATCTTTTATCTTTAATGTACACCAATTTTGAGAAAATTAGCTTATAAACAGCAGCCAAACAGCAAGAGCAGTGTTCTATAAAGATTATTACAAGTGACTTCTCCCTCTAATATACACTTCCTGCATCCATGAAATTATGAATTATACAAAAATAAAAATACTTTATTCACATATCAGTGGTCCAGTGGGGGCATTGTAAAGAATGAACATGAAAATGCAAATGTAAAATGGTAACAATAAGAAAAAAGAGTTAATGATTGAAAGAAAACTGACTATTAAAACATATATAGGTGGAAGAGTGAATTTTATAAAGAAAATACAGATCATTTTATTTTCAGAATTTCCATGATTTAAGATGAGATTTATTAATAAAATATTATTTGAAAATCATAATTTGACTTGATCTTTTTAATTATTGAACAATCAGAACTCATTCAGAAATAAAATCAGTGAATTACCTTGTGTTTATATTTTTATATTTAAATTAAGTATATGACCTAAGTTCAGGAATATGACCCTGGATTGTTACCTTATTTGGAATTTCAGTAGTATTGACTATTTGGATTATTGGATATTTAATTGGTAGAAAGTCACATGCACTTTTGGAGGGAAATCCTTTTGTTCTTGTTGTCACTCTCTATACATTTAAAATCTAAGATGGCAGACATTTTTGTAACTCAGTAAAAATTATTGGAATATCTTGGAATATTAATCTTGATGGAAGTCTGATTGTCTACTTTATGCCTATGTCACCATTATTAACTCCTTCTACTTTAAAAGGTATTTATTGGTAATAATCTTGCTAATTGTCCCAAAAATAATATTTTGAGTGATTTGAGCTGAATGAATGGATGACTAACTTATAAACTTATAAAAATATAAAATAGTATAAGAATAAAGTTAAATAAAATGATAAATGAGATAATATAAATCAGTAATAAATATAAAGTCTAAATGATCAAAATATTATTATTTTGATAAAACAAAAATTTTAGAAAATTGATTTAGTAAATGTTTTATTTGTGTTATGCATTACATGTAATTGCACAATAGTTATTATTGTAATTTTGTATTCAGATGTAACCATGACACTGCTGATGTTATTGCACAGAGTATTGTAATGAGTTGATATACTGGGAAACTGACCTTTGCACCTAAGTGTGAGGTAAGGAAGTGTTACATTTTTATGAAATTTGCTTAACTAATATTATTTGCTTCCTTGGTAATATTTGGCTTTCAGTCAGTCACTAGTAAGCTTATTTTTAACTGATTTTTGTTGCTTATTTAGATATTTCATGCTAATTAATTTTTGCATGTCACTGTGTTTAAAACATATATAGATGTGGAATATTGTACATGAGATTCATGCACAACAGACAAATACGTTTTTCTAAGAAAATGCATTATATGAGAACTATCATATTGCCTATAGAAGGTGTAATGTTATTATATTATAACTATTTTATTTTAATTAATTGACTGATAGAATTTATCTATGCTATCAGGGTTATCTTTCTTTACCCAAGTCTTATGAATTTATGTATTGTTATTGCAGGGTCTTCTTGCTTATCCATATAACTGCAATAAATACTGGAACCTAACGATTTGATGTGGTTTATTTCTCCCTGGAGAACTGACCGGACAACATATACAGAACATGTTGTATCAATATAATTAAAATTAGACCTATCAATTGTTCCATTCAGTCACTGCAGTGGAACAATTGATAGGTCAAATTTTACTTAGATTGATTATGATATTGTGTATACAATTAACTTATTTGTTATTTGTATAACAGTAATTTACAATGGTTTGGCAGACACAGCCTCAGATTCAAAGTCCTTTGTTCTTTTTCTTGTTGACAATTCATATTAGTATTAATATATATGAATGAATGATATTGTGTACACAATTAACTTATTTGTTATTTGTATAACAGTAATTTACAATAGTTTGGCAGACACAGCCTCAGATTCAAAGTCCTTTGTTCTTTTTCTTGTTGACAATTCATATTAGTATTAATATATATGAATGAGTGAGTTTTTAAAATTAAAAACAGATAAATATATGTAACTCTTTTTTTCCCTCATTGTTTAAGTGACATCATTGTTTGTTTCATAACCATGTCAATGTGTTATAACAAATAAATGCTATCAATTTTTAGTTTTAACTTCTTTTTCATTTTTTTTTGGGGGGGGGAGGGGAGATAAGTCATTTTGTACGGAATTGGAATGATCATGTGACTAAAGTTGGTGAGGTCACAATGCAATGGTGGATCAGATGAAACGGATTTGGTTCATAAGGGTGAGCTGCAAATCACTGTGACAATGTCTTAATCAGTTATATTCACTCTAAGGGTACTATTACGGATAATTCATGTTTGATTTGTCTCGTCATAATAAATCGAGCGTAGACTAGAAGTCGAATCTTTCAGCTTTTTACGTCAGTGCTGAAACAAAAATACCATTTGACGACTTACCATTGTGACAGATTAGCAACTTTAAATGACTCGAATGTTAGATTCGGACATGTGTCCGCTATTACGCAACATAATGGCACCATCAAAATGATCAATATAGATTTCACCCAGAGGAGCTGAAAGGAACTTTTGAGGCCAGTCAAACGCTTTGCGATAATCTCCATTTTCTGTCATGTGATTTCTCGTGATCTTGTATAATATGGCGGGAAAATACAAAAACAAATTGTTGAAGTCTACTGTAAAAGTCATTAAACATAGCAGAGATCTATAATTAAAGAGATAGGATACTTGTTAATTAGCCAATTTATCTTCAATCTTATGAAATATGTTGTAATGTATGCCTGACTCACCATTTCTCATCAATGTTGCCATTTCTTCAATACATTGGTTTTTTTTATAGCTGCTCTTTTAATATCCTATGCCTATGGCAAGCCAAAGTGGACAAAAATGAGCATTTTCTAATATTAAAATGTTTTTTTCTTAATATTACAAATTCAGTTTCTAATATTATAAATTAGACTTATGGCAAGCTAAAGTGGACAAAAATCAATATTTTGTAATATTAGAAAATCAGTCACATTTTTTAATATTACAAAATGATTTTCTAATATTAAAAAAATTGTCATTGAATACGACAAATCCACTTTCTAATATTAGAAAATCAATTTCTAATATTCAAAATAGTTTTTTAATATTAGAAATTCAATTGAATTTTTAATATCAAAAATGATTTTTTAATATTAAAAAAGTGTTTTGTGATGAAATCTAATCTGTAATATTAGAAGATGAATTTGTAATATTAAAAAATCATTTTTTAATATTATAAAATTATTACAAAATGTGTGATATTGTTCTGAAATTGCATGCGTAATGTTTGCTTATCAAATCAAGCAATTTTACCTGCCTAAAAGTGCCACTTTCTGATATTAAATTGTATGTTGATTCTAAAGCTAGCAGGTTCTTTCAAAGTCAGGTTTCTCATATAGTCATCCTCCATAATCACCTCCATTGATCTTAGTTCATTATATCTCACAGCAGAGTTGTTGTAAAATCGGTACAACAATTTAAGGGTATGTTGATATTCATTAAAAAATACAATATAGGACTAACGGTACTATCACAGATAATTTATGTTTGATTAGTCTCATCATAATTACTCAAGCATAGCCTAGAAGTCATATTGTTCAGCTTTATTTGTCATTGCAGAAACTTGAAAAAATACCATTTGACGACTTACCATTGTGACAGGTTAAAAACTTTAAATGACTGGAATGTTCAATTTAGACCTGTGTCCACTTTTACAGAACATAATTGCACTATCAAAATGATCAATACAGATTTCACCAAGAGAAGCTGAAAGGAAGTTTTGAAGCCTGCCAAACGCTTTGCAATAATCTCCATTTTCTGTCATGTGATTTCCTGTGATCATGTCTAAGAGCTCTCTATAATATGGCGGGAAAATACACAAATTATTGAATCAACTATAAAAGTCCTTGGTTAGACAGAGCTAGCTATCTTCAGTAACGGTGGCCATGTTTGTTGACAAACAAAAAAATCCCCCTACCTGTTCTATGCAGGATACCCCAAGAAACATTCATACAGAATTTGGTTCCTTATCCTACATGTACATAGAACTGATGTGGGGATTTTGATGGCTGCTGTTACTCAAAATTGAACATAGGGGTCAGACAATAGTTTTTTCCATATACCGGTATCTCCAATGGCAATACCATTAGGTTTAGCCAAATTCTGACATGGTTAAAAGTTTTCACCATGATGAGATCTATCTGTGGTTAAATTTTCATTTAAATCTGTTAAGTTATGTTGGAGTTTTTGCCCTTTTTCAACATTTTTTTCTTTCAAAAATCTTCTCCTCTGACACTACTTGACCAATTGGAACCAAACTTGGTATGAATGTTCCTTGGGATATCCTGCATGGAACTATTATGGGAATTTTTGATCCGTTGAAAAGTATGGCTGCCATTACTAAAAATAGAGCATAGGGTCAGACAGTAGTTTTTGTACATATCTCCAAAACTGTTAGGTTTAGACCAACTTTTTCAATTGACAATTGATTATTATAATCATTGAGAAACAATCAACAAATTAACTCTTTTGTTGTACTAAAAACACAAATTTTGAGAAGAAACCCTCACTAAAGTAACAAGATTATCATAGATTTAAACCATTTTGTATCTTTGTCTTATCTTTGTGCTAAAATTTCTAGCAAAAATTATCCTTGTTAGTTTAAACATATTTTATTGTCATAAACAATGATGGATGATGTATAAGTTTCACAACTTAGATACGCCTTCTCCATAATACTATCCTTGTTATCGACAAAAAAGGTTGTCATGCTAAATCTCCCTCTTAAAAAAGCTGAAAAGAGGGAGATCTCCCCCTTTGAGCATTCAAAAGATTAACAGGCTTGACAATCTATGTGGTGATTTCTTATTAGTTGGTTCAGCTAACTAGATCTGGCAGGAAGTAAAATTGCTCAGTATGATGAGATGGACCTTTGCTAATATTTCAGAAAGATCCCTTGACAGATGTTAGAGTTGTGAAAGAGTAATCAAGGGAACCAAGGTTATAGCAGTAATCAAAAAAATTTAATCCAGGGACAAAGACCAGACATGGAAAACAGACATACACAACAAAGAACATAAAGTAACTAAAATCATACATACAAAGTAACAAAAGTAAATGAGCAACTCGGACTCCACTAAAAACTGGGAGCATGGACCAGGTGCACAGGTAGGGTAAGCATCCTCTGCTTTTCTAGAAACACCCGGGGAGTTGCTAATAAAAAGTCAAGTCCGGGGTAGACAAACAAGGAAAGGAAAACTATGACCCGTTGAATAAATCAGTTTTCATAGTGCTGATGGATACACCATCACGATCCACGAGTTCATGATGATGACCATAAAACTTCTGTAGTGATGACTTCAATCTTGTATCAACATAACCCTGTTCCAGAAGCCTATTTGTTAGAGTTCTAGCATGATACAAAAAGTCTGCGTAGTTTCGGCAAGCTCTGGCATAACGTATGAGTTGTGATATGAACACTCCATATGCAGGAGCCGAAAGGGATGTTGCCACAGATGAAAGGAAAGTTGACAATTCTGAATGAAAAGTCATCACGTTTGTCGTAAAGTTTGGTCAATAGTTTTCCCTTACCATCGATTTCTAAGTGTAGGTCAAGATATGAGGCTGACTTCACAGTGTCTGTAGTATCCTTTATCTCAAGTTCTTTTGGGTAGATGCGATGTAAATTAAATGTGAGTCATGAAATGAATTTTCCCCTGAATTTCAAACTTTGAAAGTCGTCTCCTCTGAAACTACTGGATGAATTGTAACCAAACTTAGCTTGAATGTTCCTGAGGATATCTGAAATGATCTCTGTGGGGTTTTTGTTGTCTGGGGAAAAACATGGCCAGTACATGTAGTACTAAAAATAGACCATAAGGGTCAAATTGAAAATTTGTGGAAATAACTCAAAAACTAATGGGTTTAGTTAAATTCTGATGCAGGTCAAATTGATCAGCATGGTGAGACAAACCTGTGCCCAAAGTTTTTGCCCTTAGAGAGCCAAAAATGACTATAAGAGATTAATTTTATAAATTGAAAACCTGGTCGAAAACTGAGATGCTCTCTATGGATTAAATGATTGGCTTCTTATGACAGTAGAATATTAGTAAGGGTCCAGTTTTGAGTTACAGCTTTAGAAGGCTGAACAGGCGATTTATGCTCTCTAAAGCCTCTAGTTCTTTTTTGGTTAGATTTCGAAAACTTTAATTGAATGTCTATTTTTGTGCTATATGGTGTCCAAACTAATGGTTTATCTGTAATGAACTATAAGTCCCAATGCTTAAGCAAAGTACATTGATGTCAAAAACTAATAGTAAGTCCCCACTTGATATGCATGAGGTCCTATCATGCTACTAAGCTCTTTATTCTTTAAATTTTGCTTGTTTTTGCAGTGATCCCAATTGTGCCTCATCATGTTTTGATGCATGTGTGACCCATTTTTAAAAATGTACCTTACATGCCAACTCTTAGATATTTTAGATACCCTCTGGCTCTTAGTTCAGTCAAAATAAACTTAAACCTTTAACTATAAACTGTAACAGAGAACATTTTATCTTAATTGTCTCCACAAACTTAATTTTAAAAGACTTTTTTTCTCTTTTTTTAGGGCATAATGCTATAGAAATACAAATCATTTATTTTTTTAACACGTTTACAATAAATGGCTATGGCACAAATAATAAAAAACAAATAATAAAAAAATAAAGTAAAACAACAAAAATTAAATTTAACACATAAATCAAGATTAATATAGCTATATACATGTATATCACCAAAAACAACTGGGCTCAGTTTGGGTTTCATTGAAATTTGTAACAAGATCATTAATATACCAGTTGAATAAAATGACAACCCATAAGACCCCAGTTTGACTCCATATCTTGAGACAAAATTTGTACTGAAGCCTTGTTGGACATAAATCTGCACAAGGGTTTTATTAAGCATGATACTAATTGGGTTTTTGATACTTCAGAATCAAAATACCTTATGTCACCGATCTATCACGAGAACTTACCTACTATTACTGAACACTACACAAAAATAGAGTCCAAATGTTATTCCTTTTACATATATGTCATTCAATACCTCTTTTATAACCAGTAAATATGTTTCTTGCAATTTATCTGCTCAATAATATTCTATTATTTATGCAAATAAAATTAAGATCTAGTCTTCATATTCATATCAACTCAAGATTTGAGGGACTCCTTTTTGGCCTTGAAAGATATTTAGTAATAAGTGTACATTTAGGGAATTTATTTCTTGCAGTGAAGTGTCTGGAAGGGTAAAATGTATTAAATACTTTCACTATAACACACTTATAAGTCAAATTATCCACCCTGTCATTAATATTTTACCATTTATAAACAGGGGGTGAAGAGCAGTGATTTGAAAAAATTGGCGGGAAAATTCAAATGATAAAAAATATCAAGTTTTTGAAAATTTTGTGTTAAGGAAATTATTTTCTTAAGCTCATATTGGATTTATTTAAGTATAATTGTTAAGTATGATAAATACTGTATTAATATAGCTTTTGAACATAAATATGATTTGAAAGTACATATTCTCAGCTTTATTTTGACTACTTTTAATCATAATACAAACAAATAATGCACTTACAATGCATATGTCTAGGTTCAGTGTGTTTTTTTGGTACTACATAGGGGGGTGGCTATTTGACCCGGAAGTGGTTAGTGAGACCAAATGCTGCAAGTAGTTTTATCTCCCTTTTCATGTATTAAAGAAATATAGCTTTCATTCCATAGTTTTGAAAAAATGGCCTTCTTCTAATGTTAAATTGAATAGTTTTAACACAGTTGTTTGCTGTTAGTTTCTCATTTTAAGGGTTTTAACTTTGTAGAGATAATCATAATCCTTACTGAAAGGTTCACCATACACTGAAACAGACTTTTTAATTTGTTTTCTTGGTTTTTAAAGTCATTTATAAGTTTGTTCAATAGATCACTTATGAAGTTGTGGGATTAGTTATTTAGAATATGGTCAGAATGTTTATTTAATTTTTTACAAAAAACTGAACAAATTTTTCTTGTTCAAAGTATTTTCTTCATTACTCATTGAAGAGTATTAAATCTTAAACATCTTCTATTACAATTAGTTTGAGGGTCAAAATTTTGCTAGAATAATTGGACATTCTGTTATTTAAATCCTGTATTGATCTCTGACCAATAAAGAATAAAGCTGTAAAGGCAAAACATTGGATTTTTTACAATCACGAAAACTATATATGGTTTTAAAAAATCTGTGAACTTTGATGTCTGGGACTAGATAATTTATTAAATGATAGACTTTTTGTTTTTCGTTAGAAAGCCTGAATTTGAAAAATGTTTCAAGTACTTCTCTATCTAAGAATCAGGCAAAATGTGTATGAGGTGTGGCACTAGAAGAAAAAAAATTGTATTTTATATTGCATTATCCAAGTATTTATGAAGTTTGCCCTTATAAGATATAGATAAGTAAAATTTAGTTGAAATGTACTATGTACATGGAAAAGTGATGTTAACATTAACCCAACTTTTTCCCTGTATAAGCACTCAAAAATACATATTTGTATCTACACCACAAATGCTTCAGGATTAATAACTTTTCAGTTGTTTTCTAGATGTATTTGATATATTTGAGGCAAAAATGACCAAGTTGAGAAAAAATAATGTGCTACCCATTGTCTGATTTGTACACAGATTGATACTTATTATCTTCCCTTACTATCATATTTCCCATTAGCTATTAAGGTCTAATCACTTAGAAAAGTTATTTTAAGGACTTTGACAGAACTGGTACATGCCTATTATCATTTCTGAGTTAGCTGTTTGCTTGAGTGATTACTAATGTTATATGAAGAGTGTGACAGTAACATTGATTAATCCTGACATTGTCATCACAGTAACAGAGCATACCCCATATCTTACAAAATTTTCATATAAATGCTACATTTATCTGCTTAGGAGTACATGGGAATCACCCTACCTGTCTGTCTGCCCATGTGTCCCTACTTATGTTGACATGCCTTGTAGATGTAAGTCCTTCTGGTTCTATACAAGGAAGTTGGTAATAAAATGTCATATACAGTGGATCAAACTGAAGTACAGCAGAAATCTCTTGAAATTGTCATGGGTTTTCTGTGAAACTAATGTCCTTACAAGTAGAACTAACTATTTGTTCATAAATACCCTCAAACTGCAGGTAATCAGAAACATATAACTACAGAATCAAAGCAATGACAAAGCCTTCATCTTTGTTTAACTTGATCCTAAAAACAATACAACTTGGCAAATCACTGGGTCTGAAGAGGAAAACTCTTACTGGGGCTGTCGAACATTGTAAGATACACTATGAATTATAATATAATTATGCTTATTCATTAGAAAAAAAGTTGTTGAAGCTGCCAGAAAGGTTATAGAATATATAGTATGAATTTCAATTAGCAGTTATTTTGGAATGTATGAGTGATTTTAAAAAAATTATGGGAAGTGAGATGTATATTGAACTGGTTCATACATGTTTATGAAGTTTTGGTTGCTTTATTAGAATTGGTTCAATATTAAATAAATTTGTAGGGGCATAAGGCCATGATTATGGCCCAAAAATATCAACTCAGTCATAATTACATAAAAAATGTTCAAAACATATAAAAGTCCAATACATGTATATATGAATATCAGGGAAATTAATCCCTTTTGGCTTTAGGTCATTGTAAAGGTGTCACAATGGTACCTCAATTATATTTCATTTAACTAAACTTATGTGAATAGTAATTTTTGTTGTTTTTTCAGACACTTTAAATCTAACTATTTCTCACTACAGTCTACATACATGTATATTCCTATTTAAGTCATGTGAGATATCCTTATCTCACTAAACATGCAACATTTGTAACGTCACAATATGACATTTTATGATGTCCTGTAAATACAAAGGAATTTCTGCAAGCAGAGTAGTTCAAATTGGGGTATTTAATAACAAAATTAATAATATAAACTGATAAAAAGAAACAAACACCAAAATGCAGAACTAGAAAATTTAAGATGATGACACCCCCTTCGGTAAGATTTCAATGTTCTCGAACAAGGCTTTCTCTTGAAATCTAACCATTGGGTGTCTTAGATTTCTCAAACTTGCGTTCTTAGCAGTGTTAGATTTTTTATGTCCCCACCTAAAAACAAATTTATATTATTATGCATTAATGAATTATTCTCTAAATAAACTGTTCTTATTGAGTGTGGACACTATTTCTTTGCCAGAAATATGACCAAAAAATGACCAAGAAGTACAAAAAAGAGTTTTTGAATTTTCTGAAACTGCAAACAGTTCATTTGCCTTTTAATGCAATGATTTTCAGAAATCAATGTCTTTTCTCAGTTGTTATGCATTTTCAAGCTTTTACAAATCTGATTGGGATTCACTGATAATAAATACAATAACCCTTTAATATTTTGGTGTTTAGATTATGTATTACTTCTCTGTATTGTTCTTTGTTGTACTTAGTGGCATCAAGTTTAATATCATAAATTTGTTTGTTTGTTTGTTTGTTGGGGTTTAAAGTCCGAGCAGCAATATTTCAGCTATATTCAGACAATGAACATGAAATGGATGATAAAATGAACATGAAATGAAAAAAAGAAAGGATGGGTCACAAGGATAATAGGGTCGACAAATTTTGATTGCCACTGGAAAAAGGGGGGATGGGTAAGGTCGGGCAATTTAGCCTCCTGTGGCGGAGCGCAAAGGTTCCTACTCCTATCGAATACCACAGCACGTTTCTTTAACGTGCGAGGAATGTGGCATCTTTCCCAACACGGTGCACCACTATGGTTTGCGGTCAGGTTTTCCGTATTATAGCCTGACAACCCCAGCATGTAACACGCCAGGGGTACCCCATTCCACCACCTGGGGCACACATCCCAGTTGCTCTGTGGGCAGAGCGCCTAGCCCCCGGCTAGGTTTCTGAGCACTATTTAGTCGCCTTATACGACAAGCTTAGCGCTGCTGCAGGCTTATTCTTTTACCACCCGGACCTGCACGGGGCATCATAAATTGGGAGACTTACAGGGATGTACATGTATGTTGTCTGTGACATACTAACAGGTAAACTAATATTGTATGTCAACCCAAGTAATTTAAATATTTAAGCTTATTTACCTGCTTTGTGATATTAGGCTCATTTTACTATAATCTTTTTTTAATGTTAAGTTTGTAGGTCACTTTTATTTTGATAGTTGAAGATTACTGTTTTAAATGTTATGAATCAACAATGTACATTTAATTGTACAGTAATTTCTTCATTAAAGAAGCACTATGTAGGGAGAGACTCCAGAGAACATGTACACCTTCCTGACATAATACACAGGAAACTTATTAATTTCCTACAACAAAACTTGTTTTACAGCAGGTAGGCTTCTGTCACATAAATTTTAGACTGAACTTTTTATGGAGATTAATCTTGTGAAGTGATTTGTTTTAAGGACACTGACACCCTTATTCAAGGGTGATTTAAGGTTCATTAGGTCATGATTACACATCATTTGTAGCTGCTAGCTATAGTCTATGATTTCTTTTTTTAGGGTTTTCCTTGTTTGACACGCTTCTCATATTTGATACACTTATATTTAGAATTAACTTTATGTTTTATGTTGTTTTTTGTTGTAACAGTATTTCCATTTAATTGCAGACACACTAGGAAATATTAACAAATGTTCAAGATAACAGCAAAGCTAATTCAAGCCACTCATGGGGGTGTGCGAACATTACAGCAAGGTTTAAAAACTTACACACGCTATGCATACTATTCCTTGAGTGACAGAAAGGGGAGACAGGATGTTTCACAGAAGCCATATGAACCAAGATACAGCTTAGAATATGATAAAGCAGAAGATTTTGTCAAACCTCAGGTATGATTTTCTCTTGTATTAATCAAATGCTGTCATCAACTGATACTTACATTGGTCCCAGATATTTTAATACAACCTCAAATTTTGGTCATTATAATGGTATGTTGCTGTCATAGTCACTGTCCATAGACACTTTGTTTTCATGCATTAATATGAATATATGTTTTATAAAATTTTATAATGAGGTACCAAACCACAAAAGGAAGAGTAATCAAGGGAACCAAGGTTATAGCGGTAATCAAAAGAATGTCATCCAGGGACAAAGACCAGACATGGAAAACAGACATACACAACAAAGAACATAAAGTAACTAAAATCATACATACAAAGTAACAAAAGTAAATGAGCAACTCGGACTCCACTAATAACCGGGGGCATGGACCAGGTGCACCGGTAGGGTAAGCATCCTCTGCTTTTCTAGAAACACCCGCCAAGGATTGGTTTTGGTTTTGGAGGTTATGGTCCCAACTGTTTTAGAATTAAGGGCCCCAAAAAAAATATTTCATAGAATTTTACTATATAGCTCCAGTATAATTATACAATGCCTATGCTGTTGTTCCACAATTTTTTATACCTCCATTGCCGGGCTGGCATTGATTTTGAGAGTTCAAACTTTAACACTGTAGAAATTAGGAGCCAAAAGGGGGCCAGAAACATGCATTGTCATGATGTTAAGACAATTACTTGACTATTAGTGAATCTATTCGAAATTGTGTAACAAGATGCCATATCACTAAAGAAGGCTGGGACAAATTTTGGGTGCCAAGAAGGGGCAGGAAACAAGCATATATATTCGCACAATAACCTGAGTAAAAATGAATGGATCTCACATGAATTTTATTACAAGCTGCCATACCACCAAAGGAGGACTGGAATTGATTTTCGGAGTAGTGACTTGAGCCAAGTAGGAATAAGGGGCCAGAAACGAGTATTTTGTTTTGTTGATTAAATCAGTGCCTTTAGCCACTAGCCCAAAGCCTGGGGCTAGTCAAATGATGTGTACATTTTTTTTTGTTTCGGGCTTGTTGAATCCCATACAGTCCATGCATAAAGGGTGGGGGGAGGCAAAAAAGTAACAGCTTCAATTCTGGTAAAATTCTTATCCTGCGTCAAATATCTAATCACAATCAAAATTCAAAGCTGTATCAAGTTTGAATGGCATGTCCATACTTGGCCCAACTGTTCAGGGTTTGACCTCTGATGTCATACAAAGCTGCACTCTAAGAAGCATCATATAAGTATTTAGTTAGGCAAGTATTCTTTTTTTCAACTACCTTATTAATTTGATATTTGTGTTTTGTGCTGATAATTTTGTATGTAGGCTGTTCAAACTACAGTACCTGAACTGATCTGTTGAACTAAATTGATCAGTTTCCAATCAGTCATTGATATGTCAAACCAAATCCATGTGATCAATGATCACTTCCATCTACTGATTGGTTCATATATTTTCCTGAATAGTTTCATTTTTCGCTTTTACACAAATTTACAAAGTGAGATTATTTTGACATTATTTCAATTACTTTTCTATTATATGTGCTTTTTTAAAATAAAATAACAAAAATATTAGATTACCTTATGGAGATTTACACATTATACATATTGGGCAAATATTTTAATAAATGATGACTGTTGGACTTAAGCAATTTCAGAAAAATGTGGTCTCATGGTTTGTCCACAACAACTCCTCAGTGACTCGCACGATTGTTATAAAACTTAATGGGGAGATATGGCTGTAAATTGTGTGTCTAAAGTGATTAGTCTGCTATAAAAATTGTGTCCAATTTAAATCATATGTGCAGATTGATCCCCAAATTAATAGGGTTTAGCAAGCTGCTGCCAAGCTATTAGTCCCATTGGCCAATTGCCTTTTCTGTCTGGGAATGGCCCTTTCATCTTAAAGAAAAAATTATATGGTTTCTTAACACATGGTCCTTCAGATTGTCAATATCTTTGAAAAATCCTGAAAATGGCCCCTTATCAATATTTCCTTCCCAACCACTGCTTGAAACCACAATCAGATCGGTCACTGGTCATTGGTTATTGATCTGTCAGTGATCAGTCAGCAGTCTTTCTAATTATTTGAAATATTGCACAGATCAGTTCAGGGATTGTACATGATAAAGATTGTAATAAGCATTGGTGTGGTACCACAACTTATAAACTTCAGGAAAAAAGAATTTTAAATTAAATCTCTATTATTGAACTTGCTTGCCAGTTATTTGTTCAATGACTTTCTTATAACTTTCAGTGGTGTAAGCACCAGAGTGATTCTGTCAACTATGCAATATATAGAACTATAGTTGCTATATATTTCCTGTTTGTGGTGATGTATGCCTCAATAGTTGGAACCCTAAAGATCAAGATGTTTATAATGTTGACTTACTGGTCATTGTTCACATTAACAGCATGTTTAGTTCTTAGAGCAGTTAATGTGTGGTACTATATATCTCTAAGGAAACAAAAGAAAGGTAATACAAACAAGTATATATTTTATAAGAATGCTTGAGATTTGGAGTAAAATAGGATAAATTAATGTGAAAAAATAAGTATTAATGTTATAAACCATGTATAAACCATTTGATCAAATAGTGTAATATTCTATAGTTATAGTCTTTAACATTTCAACTACAGAATGTTGAATTAAAGTTGGTGGGAGCAGGGGAAATAATAAAAACAATAGTTTCTTGTTGAGAAATATTCAAACTGCAATTTTGATATGACTGCAAAAATGTCATGCTTATAAGGATAAGGTGCTGTCATCTGTAAAACCTACTTGATTTTCATGTAATAACTGATCACATTTAATTGGAAGGTTGTTACTATAACAGGAAGTTAGTGATTGATTTTGGGGAATATATTCATAAAGTCAAAAAATGAGTATTTTATATGTGTAATGTGTATACTAGTAACAAGCTTATTTCAGGGATTGACTTTGACCCTCAATCTAACTCTGTTTTTAATTTTTTTCCTAATTTGGGGCAGAAATTAAACTTTATTTAATTTTGATAAAAACTGAATCCTTTGGATTTTTTTGATTTGATGAATCTAATTAGATCAAGTGATATATTTTGAGACTTGATTTTGAATTGGTCCACAGTTAGGTTCAAAGTTTTCAACATATCAAGCTGTTCACTATAGAGCACTTTATTTAGAAAGCAACTAATCATAATGAGCTTTCTTCATTGTTATAAAAAAAACAAATTCATTGCAACTCATTGTTTGTTGTTTTTTTTTTATCTTAAAGAGATTAAGATGACCAAACGATTAAAGATACAGTGGGTGCTATATAATATATCATGTGATACAGGTCCTATAGTAGCTGCTTTATACTGGAGTATAGCATATGATGGTTAGTAGACAAATTGTAGGCCATATCCATATTCTCTGCAGTAGTTCTTTTTTGTTTTTTTTTTATTTTTTTAATTGCTTTTCATATCTCCTTACATTAATTATTATAAGAGTAAAGGCAACAGTTGAAGCCCTTGAATAATGGTTGTTGTTTTATACATTTCTACAGAATCTTGTTACTGTTTCATGTTCAATGCCATTTTTGGACAATATTTGGGTATATATATTGTATCTTTATATTTTCAGGTTCAGGATACAATTTCATCAATGTTAATACCCATGGGATAAATGCCTTATTTATTTTACTGGATACATTTTTCACTAGGATGCCTGTGCGATTACTCCATGTCTATCAGAGTTCATTGTTTGGATTTACATACATATTTTTCACTATATTTTACTGGTATTTTGGTGGAACAAACCAGTTTGGACAACCATTTATCTATTCAGTATTAAATTATGGTGAATCTCCTAAGAAAGCATTAATTTACATTCTGTGTATTGGCTTCATTGTGTGTCCATTAGTCCATAGTTGTATTTTTTTTATGTATAGATTTAGGGTATTCATACATCGATACTTGACAACTATGGATAAAAGGGAGGCTATAGCACACAATAGGGAGTAAGATCATTCTTATATTGAAATTAAAGAAATGTTTGACTTTGTCTCTACTAGTAACTTTTTAAAAAAAAATTAGATCATTTGAATTTTAAAGTAACCATGAGTAGTTTAAAACAATCAATATTTTTTTTCAAAACAAAAGTTTTACACCTTTGGATGTTTTTCCAATTAAAAATATACATTAAAATTATGCACAACTATAATTTATGATTTTTTCATTTATATTATTAATGTTAGCATGTTTATCATACATCAATGCTTTTATGTCATGTCTAAGCTAGTAAGGTGTTTATTACATCTTTCTTGATAGTCTATGTAATGCTCACATTGTAGCGACATTTTTGCTCCTACTTGGAGCATATTTATGTTTTTTTTTTACAACATACCAAGTATATTATTTTCAATGCAGTAGTATATTTTATGTACATGATGTCCAATCATTTGATATTGTATTTAAGTACTATGTACAAATATGCATAATTGTATCTTTATGTGAAATGCTTCCTTTTTGTAATATTTATGCATTCCTTTGTTGATTTGCAATTTTGCAGCTCATCAAACAAACATTTTTAATTTGTATGATTGGTGTTAAAATTTTTCTGTTAGGCTGTATAGTACTTTTTCATGAAATGTCATTATCACACAGATAAAAAGCTATTGAAGTTAAATGGATAATATATCTAGTAAAGGAAATCAGTTGTTAATACATTTTTGTGGTTTTAAACAGAATTGTAAGCATTTTTTCATCTACATGTGAGATGAACAAACCATTCTGTGTAAGAATCAACCAAGAATACTCATCTGTTTTTTGTTGGTGTTTTTTATGGTAATATTTTGTAGACTTGCATTTGAACTCATTTATATATGCCAGTGTATTTTACCTGGTATAAATATGATCTGTAAGCATTATTTTATCTAGTCATTAGTTTAAACTCATTAAAATCGTTCAAACAAAGTTTCCGGGGTATATAAGTTTGTCTCAAGAAGTGTCATGCTGTGTTAGATAATTGTGGACTGATCCAACCCCCTTTTCATGCTCTAAAAGTTAAGTTGAGAATATAGCAAATAGCAGGATCAAGAATTAGGGGCCACAAAGCGGCCCAAAACAAGCATTTTTCTGATTTCTGGGTGATAATTTGAGTAAAAAGGAATGGATTTCTTTGAAATTGTAAAACAAAGTTTCATACCCAAAAAGGAAGGAAGGTTTGGATTAATTTTGGAGGTTGGGACTGGAAACATTGGAATTATCAGCCAAAAAGGGACCTACTGGATTCTGGTCATTTTCTTATCCTGAGTCAAATGTCTTATCCCAATCAAATTTTAAACCTGTATTAAGTTTGAATGTTATGTCCATACTTGCCCCAACTGTTCAGGGTTCAACTTATGTGGTCATATCAAGCTGCACCCTGCAAAGCATTTTCTTAGAATCTCTTTGATTTTATCCAAAGTTGATAGTTCACTTCATCATAGTATGCCGTTTCCATTGTTATGTAAAGATGTATTTTTTTGTGTATTATTGTAAGAAAATCTACTCATTTGAAAATGCTAATATACATTTGTATGTCTTCCATAGTAATGAAATGTTTTAAGTAACTGCTCATACTCGTTTTATATGTGCCTTGCTTGAGTTTCATATTAAACTGAATGGTTATTAGGAAAACATATTGACACTTACTCTAATCAGGATTTTTTTGTTTCAAAAGCACTTACTCATCAAGCATTATATTTATTTATTTATTTATTTAGAAAGGTCTGAAAAATTCCCAATGATGTTAGAACTGTCAAATTTGCCATGACTCGAACTCGTACCGCTGTGACATCTATGGCAACACCGCCTGCACAAAGTCCAGCGCCCTAGACCACTCGGCCAGCTAGGCTATATATTTATAAATTTGACAGGTCTAACATCGTTGGGAATTTTTCAGACCTTTCTTTACGTTTACGTATCTTCCCTGTATCAATTTGATCCGATGGAGCAGTGTAGGGAATAGAGTCGTCACATTCTGAGACATTTGTATATGTGTGTGTGTGTGTGTTTTGTTTGTACTTCAGGAGCTGCACCAGGGAATAGAAGGTTTATCTTGTAATCTAGGTTTTGAGATCTAAATTTAATTAAATTCTAATTTATCACTTCACAATTTACGACTTAATTGTTGGTATTTAAGGTTTCATTGCTGTTTTTTACTGTCTTCGTTTCTCACATTTAACTATTTTAGTCTGAATTATTCAGCTATTTCATTCAAAATAATGTATTTCTAATGAGAACAGTTACTTATTGACTTCTCTTTGCTTTTTTTGAAGATTTCTGAAATCTGCAAATATGGTACTTTGGTTCTTATGAGCAAAAATCAAATAAAAAATAGTGCTTCTGATGTAATTGTTTATTTAATCATCCACAAGAGTAGTGTTATGTTTAAATCTGACCACCAAAACAGGCTGTTGTTGTCATTGTCTGTATAAACAGAATTTTTCGTGCAATAACTTGAATATTAGTTAATTGTACTTTATAGAATATATGTATTACCAACTAGGTTCCAAACCTTGAAGGATTGGTATCAAATTTTTGGTTTATGTCTTCAGTATTCCACTGAATTTAAGATAAGTTAAGTGTGATCATAAGGATCTCTTTGATGTTTTAACAGTATGTTGTAGAGATCTGTATGGGATTAGTTTTGAATTGTGACCTTCACTATTTAGGAATAAGGGGCTTAAAGGAAAAAAAACACAAGATATTTTGTTGTTTTACAGTAATAGCATACATGTACATGTAAGTAAAAGTATGAATTTTAATGGTTACATGGATTTAATTTAAAATTTTGGTACCCAACAGCTTTTAATTTTGGTGGCCAATATGTATAGCTCTATAAAATCTCAGAAATTTTAGGAGCCATCTGTGAGTGGGTCATACTCAACATATTTTTAAAGTTCATTTTATTGTATTTTCACACCACTGTTCTAGGGTAGAGGAGGGTCGAGCACTCACAAACCCTGCTACATACTTTATGTGCCTGTCCCAAGCCAGGAACATGTATATATATATAGTCCAGTAGTTGTTTTTTTCTGTCGTGGCCATTCGACTGGACCAGGTTGAATGGCCTGTGAGGTACACCTAGATATAATTATATAGTTCTTGGTAGAGATTCCTCATACTTGGTAAAAAAATAATTCCAAATCATTTGTCCAGTTTGGTGTACGTATTTTTCAACAAACGGTCGGTATTCCAATGGGAACAAATTGTGCTATTCTACTTGCTGACATTCCTGCACATTTATGAGGCTAACTGTATAGCTGATCTGATCCGAAAGAAAACATCGTTTAGCTAGATCCTTTAATCTTAGTTTCCATTATATAGATGACGTACTATCGATAAACAACTCTAGTTTCAGGGACTTGATACATCGCATATACCCCAAAGAACTTAAGATAAATTATACTACAGACACTATGAGGTCAACCTCATATCTTCACCTACACTTAGAGATCGATGGTAAAGGAAAGCTATTGACCAAACTTTACGGCAAATGTGATGATTTTTCATTCAGAATTGTCAACTTGCCTTTCGTCTGTGGCAACATCCCTTCAGCTCCTGCGTATGGAGTGTTCATATCACAACTCATACGTTATGCCAGAGCTTGCCGTAACTTCGCAGACATTTTGTATCGCGCTAGGACTCTTCCGCTTCTGGAACAGAGTTGTATTGCTACAAGATTGAAGTCATCACTACAGAAGTTTTATGGTCACCATCATGAACTCGTGGATCGTGATGGTGTATCCATTTGCACCATGAAAACTGATTTGTTCATCCTGTCATAGTTTTCCTTTCCTCTTTCCTCTACCCTGGACTTGACTTTTCATGAACCACTCGGCGGGTGTTTCTAGAAAAGCAGAGGATGCATACCCTACCGGTGCACCTGGTCTATGCTCCCAGTTTTTAGTGGAGTCCGAGCTGCTTATTTGCTTTTGTTACTTTGTATTTATTATTTTAGTTACTAAATGGTCTTTGTTGTGCATGTCTGTTTTCCATGTTTGGTCTTTGTCCCTGGATTACTTTCTTTTGATTTCCGCTAGAACGTTGGATCCCTTGATTACTCTTCGACCGGATTTTGATGGACTTCATATAAAAATCGAGAGCTCATACTTGTATACAGTATAATCCAATCTTTATGAATCTTATTTTTAATTTTGTCAAAAAAAAAGAACTCAACATGCAATTAAGTTACAAGCGTTTTCTTTCTCATACATTGCATATTACTCTCTAAAATGTTTCCATGTATACCTCTTGGGTCAATCGATTTTACTCTCCGAGAAGATTTATTTCAAGCATGAAAATGTCAACAATGGAGAATTCTGACATTAAATAAATAGAAATGAATGCAAAATTCAATTCCTATGGTGAGATCCACAAAATTCAACAATTGTAACAATAAAAAAAAATTCCAAATATCGCATCCATAATGTCAGTGGCCAGTACTGCAACTTCACTCGGAATCGGATAACTTTTTTGAAGAATCATACAAATTATTGAGTGTGGGTAAAATGGAGTTCCAATAGGAGTTGGTGTAACTAAGATTCCTTCAAGTCCGCATCAGCGTCAGATGCTGAAAATGAAAAAAAACTGTCGAAATTTAGGAAGTGCAGTCTGAAAATTTTAGCTGGTATCTTCCGCTTTTGGCGAGAGTCTCCCGACTTTTAATGGAAAAATCAACAATCTCCCGCTTACGCGCCAGTGTCAAAGCGGACGATTTAGACGCATTCGCGGGAGTTATGTTAAGCATTGAAGTAATTAGATTCTAATTACGATTTTAAGCTAAAATTTAAAGAATACGGGAGAAACTCCCGCGAATGCGTCTAAATCTTCCACTTTGTTGTCCTGTTTTCTTGACTTTACATATTTGCATACATATTTACATATTTTTATACGACCGCAAAAAAATTTTTGGCCTGCTTTCGGAACAACATTAAAATTTGTTTAGAGTTTCGAGTGTATTAGCTCTTTGTCAATTTGTACATCATATTTGTTTGTGCATCTTTCCTCTTGTCTCATAAAGGTCTCTCACTATTTCTGTAGCCCGACACTAACGCTTGATCTGTTGGGATAATTATGTATCTAGCTGAACTCCTTTGGACTGACTGCACTTTGTTAGTGTCACATCTGGTGTAGGAATCATATACACTGCACTGTTGTGTTCATCTAACGGTATAAAAGAGTGAAAAAGGGTTTTTCCTATTATCTTGATGGATGGTATTTTGATATTTCTATCTTAAAAGAGTTAGGTCCAGTTTATCTTGTTGATTTAAGTTACTTTTGAAATGGCCCCATAGGTGTTTGTTTATAAATCATGTGTATTTTCTTTGTCTTGTAAATAATACGAAAATTATTCCTTTTGTTTGCTCCGAATTTTATTTTCCTACAGAATTACCCACTGCTCTGCAATAATTTTCTGCATATCCTTGAGGTACATGACACGTATAGAGCGAAAATAATTTCAAGCCTTGTTGGACAAATATTGAGAAATCATATAATAAAACACAACACTGAAATATATGACATAGAGATGCAAAATTTATTCTAAACGAAATATAGGAATAATCAACACCGAGGGACTGTAGAGATCTATGAATAATACTGTCTTTAATAAACTGGTGGGTAGGCACCTGTAAAAAATTAAAACACACAAACATTAAGTACACAGAAGTATTGTTACTTATATATCATTATACTAATTATCATTTTTCCGACGCAGTCGGTATAATTTTGCTTTCTACCCTTTGACCTTAAAGACGCTCTTCCATGAAAATGCAAGTCACCTAATCAAAATTCTGTTTCCAGATTGGCCAAACACTGATAACTTAGTGGGGTTCAAAAAGGAAATTGAAATTGCGTGCCATCCGTTATTTCCTGATGAAAATTATAAGTAAAAGGAACAAATTTTACTGCGTCGGCTATCTTTTTTTTTAAATAGTACTTGTTTATTGATAAACTTGCATGTTTTAAGTAATATCTAATTACATATTGTACGATTATACCCCATTTGAAATTCTGGTACTTATTTCCATAATGTTTTCAATAATTTCAAAATCGCATACAGGATGGCATCATATTATATTAGTTAATAATGAATTATGTAGTATTTATATCTTACCTTTTCCACTGGCTGCTGCTCCACCTGAAAATATGTTTATCATTTGTAATAATAGTATACTGTCTTAACCAATAAAAAATATTAGTTTTCTACTTTTATCTATTTAAGACACGGGTATAGATCTCGTTTTATACAATATAATCGTTCAAGTTATCTTAAGTCTCATTTGATATATAAAAAAAAACTTCAATTGTTTATAAACCCACCTCCTACACTACCAGAAAGTTGTCCGCTGAGACTTCCTTGTAAACCAGCACTTCCAAGTCCGCTTGCAAGCCCACTGCTTACACCACTAAGTCCACTACCACTGCCAACTTGTCCAGAGAATCCACCATCAAATCGTCCACCGAAACCAGATGCACCTGCAGCTCCGCTCAATCCAGATCCACTTACGGAGCCTGAAATACCACCAGCGATTTGTCCTGCTAATTGTGATGCTGCACCGACACCACTTCCAATACCTGCACCAATGTTTCCGCCGATACCAGCTCCAATGTTTCCTGCTACGCCTCCTCCAATATTTCCTGATACACCTCCTCCAATACCTCCTCCAATACCACCACCAATGCTACCACCAATGTTTCCTCCGATATTTGCAGCGACGTTTGTGGCAGCAACAGCTTGTTGAAGAGCAGAGACGTATGAAATCAATCTGAGGTAGGCACTGATACTGAGGGTAATGGTTTGTCCTGCTCCGCCGGTTTGTCCGCCAGTCAAACCACCACTAAGTGATTCTCTCAAAGATCCAGTCAATCTACTGCCTAAACCACCACCCAAAGAACCAACAAGTGATCCACCAAGAGGACCTCCAAGTGATCCACCACTGACAATGCCTTGTGATCCACTGAACCCACCTCCAAGGGAACCTCTAAGAGAGCCACCGAGAGACCCGGTGAGTGATCCACCGTTGACACTGCCTTGTGATCCACCGAATCCACTACCAATTGACCCACCAAGGGTACCACCAAGGGATCCGGTGAGTGAACCTCCGCTTACACCACCTTGAGATCCACCAAGTCCACTGCCCAAAGATCCAGCGAGAGATCCAGTAAGTGATCCACCGCTGACACCGCCTTGTGATCCACCGAATCCACTACCAATTGATCCACCAAGGGAACCACCAAGGGATCCGGTGAGTGAACCTCCGCTTACACCACCTTGAGATCCACCAAATCCACTTCCCAAAGATCCACTGAGAGAACCACCAAGAGATCCAGAAAGAGCGCTACCTCCACCAAGAGCACCACTGAGGGATCCGTCAAGGGATCCTGAGAGGGAACCTCCTCCGAGACCAGCTATCAAAATCAGACAAAAAACAAAGTTTTTCTATTTAATACAGTTCATTGTAGGTCTACTAGTATACGTTTAATTTGACACCTGCTTGTTTAATCGTGTCCCATGTATTTTTTTTCAAAAACATGTACTGATATAAAATGGTTAGAATTGCCAAAAGAAAAAGAAGAAAAAAACAAGAAATGGATTGAAGTTTCTTCACATTTAACATTATCAAAATTTCAAAATTATGAATTGCAACCGTGGTTTTGTAAAATTGAGATCGTACCTGTTATACCACTTCCAGTGACGAGTCTACTACCAGCTCCATATTTAGGAACT
Source organism: Perna viridis (assembly GCA_037379345.1). Classification (NCBI taxonomy): domain Eukaryota; kingdom Metazoa; phylum Mollusca; class Bivalvia; order Mytilida; family Mytilidae; genus Perna; species Perna viridis. The sequence goes on from CM074513.1 coordinate 57,843,014, forward strand.
GCTTGACTGAGAGAGCATGAAATCAATAAAATACAGCTGAGTAAAACCTTCATTTTGCCTGAAATATGTATCATTATTATTATTAAGATACATAAATGGTCAAGCTCTACTTTCTATATGAACAAAAACAGCAACTCTGAAGATGCATTTAAAAAAATAGTTCTGAATGTTTTTTCTATGTTATTGTTTCAAAGTATATTGAATAGATTTAAAATTATTTTTCGAGTTTTTAACTTTTTTTGCTCCTGAACTTCTTGACACGATATTATAGATTTTCTGAATTAGAAATTTTAATACCTGAGATGTTGTTGTCCCTTGACTGTGACAGTGGAATGTGAAAAAAACCTTGGTCGGTCGGTTTATTTATACACGACAATGTACGTGCTTTCCGTTTATTGGATTTAACCCCTTGTATAACTTCAATGTACATGTTGTTGTTTTATTGTGAAAATGACTATAATAGCGTTTATTAATTGTCTAAAAATGCTTATACAATGAAATGAATAATGTATGTTCAAAATATGCGCCTATATATAATATTCTTTACTTGGAATATACTTCTTCTGGTTTGGGTGAGAATTCTTTTGATTTGTTTCATTATCAACTTTAATTGCTCCACTTTATTTGTCATACGAACTCATTGGTACATATCATTCAGTTGTTTTCTTGTTTTATGGAAATTCTAGAGGTATTAAACGTATGACTTATTAACTGGTGTGGGTTTAAAATACACCTAAAATCAATTTGAAACTTCCTGATGGAATATTCTCTTTTTGATAAACGATTATCTTTTAAAATTCCTTAATGTATCCAAAAAAATCTGTATTACTGTAACTTGTCGGGTGCAAATACTTCAATACAGTATACAGGTTTAGTGATGATCCCAACTAAAAATATTTTTAATGAAATTCAAGTACTACATATTTAAATCATGGTCATGTAAAATTTCTTTTATCTTTAAACTTATATAAGTTTAAGCAATATAAATTACGAATTACCCCAGTGGCACTTTGCTTTCTTTTTGTGCGCGTTAGTTTGGCGTTTTTATAAATTTCCATTTATCATTAAAATTGACACACATCTAGTTTTTACAGTATGTTTATTTTCTTTACCATTATTTGTCTCGAGAGCCTCTTGTATAATTCGTGCTGATGTGGAAATATTGAAAATACAACAGAATTTTGTTTTTACAATGTAGATAGATATCATGTTTATAAGTTCATTTTCGGCTGATGTTTGATATCTAATATGATGTAGTTTAAACTTCATTGTCACATAGGTATATTTGTAATTGTTTTACTGAATCTTTTTTCTCTCTATATTGGAATCATTTATGTTGAATTATTTTGTTTTCAATTGTTGCTTTCACTTCCATTTAAATACATTGAAAATACTTTATTTTCTTACATATACTAGTTAGAATTGTTGTTTGAAAACATACCGGTATTTAGCTTACCATTAATCTTTCGTAAACAATAGGACGAGCAGATTGGTTTTTCCTTTCATTTTGTGTATTTTGTTTTCTTATTTGGTCTTTTTTGTTTTGTTACGTTGTTGATTGTTTTTGCCAGAATACCAATTATGATGTATGTGATAAGGTTTACTTTTTTGTAAATGTTTTATTCAATTTACTCCAAGTTTCTCCTATGAGTAAGAATGTGTGCTTATTTCGGGACATGTTTATCAACGTTGGGTTAAAGTTTCTTTCTACCACGTCAATAACTTTGATTCTTTCATAATAAATTATCCATTTTTTTTTATAAATTTGGGGTTTTTTTTTACCGTTAATCACATAAACACTAAATCTTAAAAAGATGTTGACATTATATGACGGAAATTGTTATATCCGGGTTAGATACAGAGCCTTACCTTTTACCCAATATGTTATCGCATACTTATATATGAAAAATACATTAATCGGACATATTGAGAATCAATGCTTTTAATGCTTTATATTCGCTTTGGTAATGCTTTTACAGACAGTTCGTTAATATATCATTGGGCACCAATCGTGTTTCTCTCATATCCGATTTGATTCTCTACTGTTATGATTTTACTGAAAAGCTTTTACATCATTGAGATCATATCACAAACTTTAGAAAGCTTTTTCGCCGATATGAAATTTTGACGCACAATATAATTGCATTTGTATGTTCTTAACTGAAAATGGTATTGTTTACACTGTGATTTACAGCTACAGTCTATAACAGTCTATAAAGCACATTCTTTCAAAAATAAATCGCATGAATTTATCAACTTCCCAAAATAGTTTCATTCGTAAAGAATACGATTTTCAAATCATTGTCTGTTCTTTGAACCTTGTTCTCGCGTAAAGATATATTTGACCTCAGATTTCATTCCTACGCAAAAACTAAGTCATTTGTTTTATTCCACAACGCCAATTCTTGCCTACTATCATTTAGCGCTTAATGTTGCTATTTCAAACATAGCCTGTTGGAATTGTGGTTATAAATCATTTCAAATGCTAATATTTATTTATGGTTTCGTCATTATATTATATGTTCTGGGCAAGCTTTCAGTAACTGCGAGCATTCTTAAAGTGGATGTCTCTTTTTGTCTATATATTGTTTGTTGAGGTATTCCATGTAAGCAGTTGAATGTATTATTAAGCAAATTTTAAGCAAGTTTGTTGTTTTAGTTTATTTTCATTTTACATTAAAGGTAGATGGTAAAGGCTATAAAAAACTGGTTTGATCCAACTGTAGGTTTCATGTGCCTGTACAGTCAGAAGATGTTGGAAATTAATGTGTCTTGTTGTCGTTATATTACCTTTAGTTTGATCATGAATAATTGTCGTCGTTCCGTTGACTTGGATGTATTACCCTTGATGTACTTCGGGCCTTGCTTGAAGGTTTGTTTTCACTTGTTAAAACCTTACGGTTGTTTCATATCTTGACCAGCACTTATAGATCATGGAATTTTGAAACTATACAACAAACGTAATGACTTCTCGTTCCGTATTGTCGAAATCCCTACTGCACCTGCGTATAGAGTTTTCACATCACAACTCATACGTTATGTCAGGACTTGTCGAAACTACGCGGACTTCTTGTACCGTGCCAGTCTTCTTACAATTATGCTTCAGGAACAGGGTTATGTTGCTACAAGATTAGAGATATCACTACAGAAGTTGTATGGACTTAATCGTGAACTCGTGGGTCATTATGGTGTTTTTATCTGTACAATGATAACCGATTTGCTCACTGTGTCATATGTTTTCTTTTCTCTTTCGTCTATGGCGAATGGGAAATTTTATGAGCAACTCGACGGTTGTTGCTAGAAAAGTAGAGGACTGTTACACTACCGATGCACCTGGTCCATGCTCCCAGTTTTTAGTGGAGGTACGCATTTACTTTTATTTCTTCGTACGTGTAATTTTGGTTATTCCATGACCTTTGTTATGTGCGTTCATTTCCCCTCTAGGTCTTTATCCTTGGAAAATATATTCTTTGTATTCCGACTCAAATCTTGGTTACCTTGATTATTCTTGGATTTACATTATACGTTTTTTGTTTGATCTGTGCACTCCGATGTTTAAGTCAATATATTGTTTTGTCTAACCACTAACTACACTCACTGCAGTGTTTTCATCTAATTATGAGTAAGTAACGCTGAAACACAAGTGTTGATCGGACCATAACTTTACGAATACATTTTTATGTCACCGACCACGTAGTGTCGGAGACTTATTTGTTTTACTCCTTTTTAAATCATTAAATGGCTGCACAATAAGGAAAAGGGTCAATATATAGGACATTGCAATATTTCAGAAACCTAGATGCCGTGGATCTGGAAATTTGGTACAGTAGTACAGTTTGATAAGCCAAACAAGATTATGCAAAAAAAAGACGGACACGATATTATTTCCATTGCCATGGCAACAAATTTTCCCGTCAAAATTTTAAAATGCTTAGATTTAGATGAAATTTGGTATTTATGGTAAAAATGACATAAATTTTAACATTTCGAGAAGATTCGACTGTTGCGGTTACCATGGCCACGAATTTTCCCGCCAAAATTTAAAAATGCTTCGATTTGGAAGAAACTTGATTTCTTTAATAAATATGACATGCTGAATCTACGTTTTGGGATTTCAAGACCACGTGATAGTCGCTGTTGCCATAGTGACTGATTTTTCCGCTAAAACTTCAAAATGCTCCGATTTAGGTATAATTTAGATTTTAGTGTGAAAATAATTGATTTATCTAATTTTTTTAGGTTTCAAGGCAATAATGTGTACGGGAAGTGAGTTGCCCCACGTTTCGCGAAACGTTAATTTTAATTGTTATTTATGTTCTATATATCTTAAGTACACGTATTCATCTAATACACATAGGCAAATATTGTTCACATAAATTCATGTGAGCTGAGCTTCACGTGAAATTCACATGAGCTTCTCTTGAAAATAACGTGGTTTTTCAAAGCGAAATAAACTTTACATTAACTTTGTTTGTAGATTCCCGTGAAGACTCGATTCAAACTTGCTCAGTTTGCGTGAGAATCACGTGACTTCATGTGAAATAAGTTTGCCGGTGTAGATTTATACAAGCTACAAGATACAGCTTCTATTAAAGAGTGAAGCTTCAGTATGTTTTCAATATTGTCAATGACTGTGTTATATAATGTGATAAAATTCTTTTTTAACGTATCCATTCGAATAGTATTCTTACAGCGGCATCATTAAACAACGGTACAAGTTTAAAAAATCTTTATCTTTTTATTTCATTATTATTATTATTATTATTATTATTATTATCATTATCATTATTATTATTATTATTATTATTATTGCACTCATTTTTGGATGGACTAATTTCTAGTATTCGGTGAATTTATTGTCTCTGAAAGATTTCTTTATTATTCTGGTATTTAAATTGTAAGTGCTTAAATTCAACCGGCCTTCAAATAAGGGAAACCATTTTTTTATATTCATAGCACGAATTTGAGAAACACGTCATGTTGTTTGATATGATTAGATAGTACATGCATATTAAATCATTCTTTTAATTGATTTTATTTTTATTTTGATATTTTATACTTACATTTTCTTTGATGTGCTGTTGATAATGTGTCTGCATTGCTGTTTTAACATTGTCTGCACATCTAAGAACATGTTTTATTGCATTTAATTCACAATACTTTGATATATACGTGAGGAAAACGACTAACTAGTTGTAGTTATCAAATATAAATTCATTTTTGGAAACGGGTTTTACTCATCTTTGGGCATGTCCACGTAAAACACACTGTTTAGATATTTGATACCACTTTCTATCGTAAGATAGATTCCCTGTCTTTACCGGCAACTTCTATTGCTTTTCCATTTTTTTACTGCTTTGTATTTTCTGTCTCAGGCAACTGTCGTGACGCTAAAAAAAGAGATCGGCAATATCCAATCACAATTTTACGCTACATCAAATCGACTGTACAACGCCACCTAAAACTCATGTTTTTTTCTTTTGTTTTTACGTACCTGAGAAAAATTGTCGTTGGATATTGCCGATCTTTTCTTATGGTCACTATAGTTGCCTATCGGGCTCATCGTGACATTTTCCGTTTCGACTTGTTATTTTTGTCTGGTATACACTTATACAAGTATTTACGTGGGGTTTCTCAGATTCTTTCTGTACATTGTATCTGGAAAGATTAATATTTGATCTCTGCCTCACTGAATTTGCTCATAATTTTTTCAATAGAATGAAATGTTCATTTTCAGTGTATTTTAATGAAATTGTAATTCAATTTACCAAAAAGATATGGAAAAATTTGTCTTTTTCCCTGATTCTGATAATGCAAATAGTCAAATTAAACTTTCAAAATGGTGGGTTTTTTTCATATCACGATTCACCCGCTGCCTTACTGAAACTGAGACTTTTTTAAAGCACTTCTCCTTCTAAGAATCGTGCAAAATGTGTTTAAGTTTTGGCATATTAAGGGAAAAAATGCAGTGTTATTATTGCATTAACCAAGTATTGATACCTGATAACTTCAGAGTGTGTGTAAAATTTGCCTTTTTTAAGATATTGATAGGTCAAACTTAGTCTAATTTAGCTAAAATGCACTATGGAAAAATGACGGAAAATGTTCCTGCACTGTTGTCTTATATATTAAGCAGTCAAACATATCTACGTCCCAGATTTAATAGGGAGTTCAAGCAAAAATGAGGCAGTGGGGGCACATGACAAATTTTCATATCGCAAATGCATCCTTTCTCATAAATTACATAATAATTGAAATTCATTGAAGGAAGGGATATCAATCTTTAATTTGAGCAAAATTGGGTTGTTTTGTAAGAGGACTTTTAAATCATTTTCTGAGCCATCCATTGTCATTTAAAACAATTACATATGATAAAAAACTTGTGTACAATAATGTTTTGGGGCCAGGTGCAGCCTGCCCTGTGGCAGGAATAGTTCTCGTTCATTGAAGATCAACGGTTGGCCTTGGGCTGACATTTTGATCCCGTTTGGGGTTGTTGTATCTTTGACATATACACCAAACCTATTCTCATGTTATTACATTGGAACAAAAAAATCAGAGGGATGAAATTTGCCACTCATACTATAGGATCTGCCCGACTTTTACATGGACAGTCTATTAAAAAGCTTTCCAGTTGTTTTCTAGATGTATTGAATATATCTGAGGAAAAATGACCAGATTGAGAATTATGATGTACCACCCTTTGAATGCCTGATTCTTACACAGAATAGTGCTTAAACAGGGACTTGACTGCATGAGTTTGATTCATTAAATTGGAAAAAACTGTACTAAAATGCTATTTTTTTACGGTTTCCATGGCCATACACTAAAAAACCACCGCTATGAGGAGACCCGAGGTAGTCATTGTGAACAAGTGAGAGGTCATTCATGTGCAATTTACGATAAAAAAAAATAAGGATTGTAGCGAGAGATCAGTAATTTTTTTTTCTTTTTTTCTTTTTTTTTTTCCAGAGACAAAGACCAGACATGGAAAACCGATATACACAACAATGAACATAAAGTAACTAAAATCATACACACAAAGTAACAAAAGCAAACGGACTCCACTAAAAATGGGAGCATGGACCAGGTCCACCGGTAGGGTAAGCGTCCTCTGCTTTTCCAGAAACACCTGCCGAGTTGCTCATAAAAAGTCAAGTCCGGTGTAGACAAACGAGGAAAGGAAAACTATGACCCGTTAAATAAATCAGTTTTCATGGTGCTGATGGATTCACCATAACGATCCACGAGTTCATGATGACGACCATGAAACTTCTGTAGTGATGACTTCAATCTTGTAGCAACATAACCCTGTTCCAGAAGCCTATTAGTTCTAATTTTGAATGAATAGTCATCACGTTTGTCGTAAAGGTTTCCCTTACCATCGATTTCTAAGTGTAGGTCAAGATATGAGGCTGACTTCACATTGTCTGTAGTATCATTTATCTCAAGTTCTTTGGGGTAGATGCGATGTATCAAATCCCCGAAATTAGGATTGTTTAAAGATAATACGTCATCTATATCGCGGAAACTGGGATTAAAGGATCTAGCTACGGTAGTACAATACAGTTAGGTCATTTCTGAAAATTTTGTCTCATTTTGTTGAAATAAAGCTGTTTTGAGGCAGTCCACACTGAAATTGCTAGTGGTTTGTAATAAAAAAAAGTGCATATTTTTTAAATCCTTAGTGTGTGGAGGTTCAAGTCATTTATAATTAATTTAGTGATTATTCTTATAAAATCCAGTAGACATGGTAACATACTGAAAAAAATATTACTGAGTTTTAGTACAAATCAGGGGTGCCTTTCCAAAACTAATAGCCAAATACTATGTTTTACAAAATATCAGGCACTTAAACACTACCACAGGATGAAAGCATGCATGGAGTAGGTGGAAAAAAGGTAAAAATAATAAGACCCTTTTCGATTCATTCTCACAATTTTAGTCCCAAAAGTTCGTGCGAAATAAGTTATTTTGAAAATCAGCCATCTGATACTGAGGGGACTGAAACGTCTTGGATACCATTTTTCATTTAAATTACACCTGTTTACCATACCATATATTACATCTGTCTATGTATAAATGCTTACCTACATTTAAACAATGTATCCACCAAATGTCAACTTTAAATTTTAAGTTTTACCAAATTTGACCGGGGTAACTTGATGTGCGAAACAGTGCGCCTTAATGTAACTGTATAGTACACCCTAACGATATTCTTTCTTTCGGATCAGATCAGCTATAGAGTCATAAGAGTGAAGGAAAAGGTCAGCAAGTAAAGGAGCACAATTTGTTCCCATTGGAATGCCGACCGTTTGTTGAAAACCACGTCCACCACACTGTACAAATATGTTGTGGATTAAAAATTCCAGTAAGTAGTGAAATCCAAGACGGTGTTCTGTTGTACTTGTATTTTTTTAGTGTATGGCCATGGATTGTAAAATGTAAAAAAAACGTTAAAACAGCATTTTAGTATAATATTTGCCCATTTCATCGATCTAACTCGTGAGCTCAAGTCCCTGTTTTAATTTAATGCACTATGTTTTCTCGTTTCGTGAACGAACAACTGGTGCATCGGTGCTTCTGAGCTTTAAGAATGTTATGGCCTTAACAAACATTCATTATGCTTACATTTAGTGAACACTTTTTAATCACAAATTACATTGGTCAGTGAAATGGAGTGCAACAGAGTCGACTTCATTACTTACTATAGAGTGATCTAGATCTATCATCTTGTCGGGTGTTGGTCACAACTTTTATGCATTTTAAGATACATTCTTAATTTTCATATATTGTGAAATATTTGATGTCACTACCTCTAAAGATATTTCACATGTAGACTTGCGCAGTTGGTAGTCTTTTATTTTTTGATGCAATTCAACTACAGCCGGACGAAAAATAATTGTAGCGCAATTTAACCACATTATTATTTTTTATCCAATAGGCGAAAAAGGACCATGCCCATAGGTAGATACCATACAAATGCCGAATTGCTATTATCACAGTTTATTTCCTCCGGTACTTATCTTATTTTCCTGGTACATACCGAGGGAATATAATATTTGTCAATTATGCAATAAACTGGCTCTATATATAAAATTCGTCTAGTGTAGAAATTAAGAATTCTAGAAAATAGTTGTTCGAGTTTAATTTCACAGTTCCGAGACGAGTGTTTTCATCCTGCAAAATAACTAAAGAAATATAGTCTAATGTGATTAAATAGTATGAATTTTAGTAACAGTGTATTATTAGCACATAATTACTGATACAGTGTATTTCAGTTATATGTATGTTCCAGACCATATACGTATTTGGACCGTATGGATATTTTTCTAGAAATGCCTAAACGGTCGTACCGTACGCGCACGGTCCGGCATTTTTAAAACAATATACTCTTAAACGTGCCTCCATATCAAAGAATGTCTAAACTTCGTGAATATTGTTCATCTCCAATCAAATACAAAAATGTACATGTAATTGTATTCGATGTATAAAATGTTGGAAGAGTCATTTCAGACATATTTAAAAACTTCAGATCAACTGTGTAGTGAAAGAATTGACAGGATAAATGATGTGTTGCTAAATGGGAAAAGTTGATTCCGCTAGAGTTCGATGATATGTGAAGATTATTACGGACAGACCTCGACACTCAAGAACATAGGACTTAAGTTGAGCAAGTTCACGATACTCTTCATGAACTATTGGCCGCGAAAAGATAAGAAAGTCAGAATCTGGAATTAATCTGGAAAGCCATGAAAGCGCTAGTGATGTGAATACATAAATATATCGTGCGTGAAAATCTGATCGTGTTGGATTTTTATTGACAGATATAAACCTCTGTATACAAATTATCATTATATATATATATATACCCTCTAAAGGGGGAGGGTGTGTGATATTATGCTGACTCATACACTTTTGGCTAATCAATCAAATCTGGAATTAAGTAACGTGGTAAAGGCGCAGATTAAGGTCATCGTTTTGACAGACATCCTTGATTGTTTTAAAAGTTGCAGATTTGCTGATCATCCATTTACGATCGTGCTGCATTACTTGACATCAGTTACTGATCTATTCACGATCATTCTCTAACTTGACAGTCTGGTGGTATGTTTAAATTGAATTATTAGAGTATATCCCGATCCCAAATGATTCTGTTCTGTTGTAGGAGGTGAAACCTGTAAGAGGACGAAGTGAAATATAATGATATTTATTTTTTAATAATTTCACAGGTTTTTTTTTCAAGTAGGACTTATTTTTCTTCATAATTTAACAAAACTTTAAAAGTTGTGAACTAAACAAGTAAACACTTCCTTTTGGTTAAAGATACGATACAAGTAATGGTCCTTACTCGATATTGTAGGTTAACTTCCTGCAGGTATCAGTCTTGCATTAACTTCTACAGTGATATTTTCAAAATTAATATATGTAAATTGATTGAATAAAACATTCACTTATATAGCATTTCTAATAACATGTGGAAAATTAATTTTCCGCACAAAAAGTAGGGTGAGTCCACGAAGATCGGAAAAATGTAGCCTTGAACTGTAAATATTAGCCATTTTCTCTTCTTTCACTTTCGTTTTGAACTCATCAAACCTACCTTTTCAGAGGAACAGTTTTATGTTATAATATTAATTTTCTCTTCATCTTATAGTGTCACGTGTGCTCAATTTTATAGGTCATTAGTTTGTAAACTTAAAGGGATAAACAGAAAACGAACTATTTTATTCCCTCCATGTTTCTACACCCGCTCAGGGACTGGTACCATGACTGAAAATGGGTTGTCATTGCTTCTATGGTCAAAAGTTATTAGGACTTCGTCCGCTATTATTTTGTTGTAACTGTGGTTTTGTCTTGATTTGTATACATTGTATTGGTATAAACAGTACAAATAGAATTTAATTATTTTTATTCCAGTATTTGACGTGAAAAGAAAATATTTTCATTGTATTGTTGGTCTTATTTAATTGCTGTTTACGACAGCTAGTTTTTATTTATTTTATTTTTAGAAAGCTGGCCACTTTCTAAAACGTATTATTTGAAGTCATACTTATGATTTATAATAATAAAAACAAGTCTATAAGATGCAAAATTTATTCTAATATGTACAGGATAAAACCACACCATGGAGAGAATGGGGCTGGATGTTTGTTCATCACAATGGGCGTCCAATACTTTACATTTTTAATAGGTTGGGTATGCACCTCCTGCAAAGAAAAACATATATAGGTCAATACTAATGAAACTTTTACTCTTACATTTTGTGCTAAATAAGTTCTTGTTCTGATATTTTACATCAAATCGACACATTTAGTTTTTTTTTATTTGGTTTTATTTTGTTTTTGCATTAATGTAAAAAAAAATGTCTTTAACAGTATTTGTTTTACCGTAACTATGATAATTTCTAAAAGTTCGAATTAATTGTTTTAGGACTGCATACTTAATTTGGTGATAAAAATGTAAATACATGCACGACTGTGCTGATTTTAAAATTTTAATGTCAATCATAACTATTTTAAACTATACCTTTGCCTCCAGCTCCGGCTCCGGCACCTCCTGGAATGACCAGAATGACATAAGATGAATTTGTTAGAAATGGTCGTTACTACACAAAAGTTTAATTTTAATTGAGTTTATTTGTTGAAGAACGTGATGGTATTTTACATAATAGTTAATTTCATTTTATTTGAATTTTTGAAACATTTTTTTGGAACATCAAACCAAAGAACATTATGTAGAATAACTTACCTGCACCACCACCTACACTTCCGGAAAGTTGTCCACTCAAACTTCCTTGAAGTCCACTTCCAATTCCTGCACCACCACCGAATCCACTTCCATCTCCAACTTGTCCAGAGAATCCACCACCAAAACGTCCGGCGAATCCAGAACCGCTACCAAATCCAACTCCAGCACCACCAGCACTAAAACCAGCGCCACCAACACCAAATCCTGAACCTCCGCCAAATCCAGATCCTCCAACTTGTCCAGCGAATGCACCACCGAAACGTCCTGCGAATTGTCCTCCTCCGAGTCCAGAACCAATTCCTCCAATACCGCTTCCAACTCCTCCACCGATTCCAGCTCCAATACCTCCTCCAATTCCTCCTCCGATACCTCCTCCGATTCCTCCTCCGATGCTTCCTCCAATGCTGGAAGCAGCAACAGCTTGTTGGAGTGCTTGAACATAGTACATCAATCTGAGGTAGGCGCTAATGCTGAGGGTGATGGTTTGTTGGAATCCACCTCCAATGCCAGCTCCGCCGGTCACTCCACCTCCCAAACCGCCAGTCAAAGATCCACTAACTCCACCGCCTATTGATCCACCTAATCCACCACCGAGTGATCCACCAAGAGAACCTCCAAGAGATCCACCTAGGGAACCTCCTCCAAGTGAACCGCCGAGGGAACCTCCAAGTGATCCACCGAGGGAACCCCCAAGTGACCCGCCAAGGGAACCACCGCTAACTGATCCGCCGAGGGAACCACCCAGAGATCCTGAGAGTGAGCCGCCGCCTCCGAGAGATCCACCAAGAGAGCCTCCAAGGGATCCTGAGATTGAACCACCTTCATTGGCAGAGAAAATGTTTTAAACAATCGTTATTTCATTTTTTACTTGCTATTAAGCAAAATACATTGTACATCACTAATTATGCTAGAAAAGTCATTTACTTGAATACATTGAGTTTGACGTAATTTTGTATATTGTAAACATTTAATTTCAAATAATTAAGATTATATTAGTATTAAACAACAAAGATTTCATACCTCCTAGGCCACTGCTACCAATGCCGCCAGCACCTCCTGCGCCACCATATTTAGGGACTGCTTGACAAGATACCAAAAGGGCAAGGCAGCATAATAAGACCTTCATTTTGCCTAAAAAAACAAATGAACCATTACTACTTTATAATCTAATATTGTATAACCACAAAATAAATGGTATCATCTTCCAGAAATACATGATAGATTTGTAACATCAAAATTTGAATGCATTTTTAATAACTTTTTCGAAACATTTTTGGTCAGATTGCGGTTAGTCCGAAACAAATGCCAGTAGTTGTTTCAATAACTGTTTTTTTTTCTTAACTTTTGTTCAAAATTGAAATAATGATAACTATAAGTTCTTATAAGATAGCTTATGCTAAAAGTTTTTAAAAATCTACACGTACCAAGTTCAGCCTTGTACAATCCTTTATATTTTTATTTTAGTTTTATAGCTTGACTTTGCATTTGAATAACATTTTAATAGAATAGCGGGTTGATAAATGTTTCATAAAATAAGCATTTATTGTGAAATGCTTATGGATGTTTGCTGGTCTATTTAAGAATAGAAAGGGTTTCAAAGCGTTGTGAAATCTTTTAAGACCTTTCGTGCTAGAAAATATAAGAAGAAAAAATATATGGGTCAGTGAGAGCGTTTTTGAGATATTAGCATTGCAATTTTTTGCGGGAACAGGATTTCTCTAGATTTTCCATAGGTTTTTTCTTAGTAGATTTTATCTATCAACACCGAAGAAATAACGAGGATTTCATAAAAACTTCCCAAACAACATTTCAATGTGTGTTTAATGAAATTATGATAAAAGAAAATTGAGGGTCATTGGCAAAAAATATTGATTCTATGAAATGGATAAAACCAGAGGAGTCTGAAAATCTGTCAAAAAATGGTTGAACGTGACTAGCACACATCCTTAAGTATAGTGATGAATTTTTTGCTGCTTATCAAAAATAGAAATCTTTACCTGAGATTTTTGATGTTGTTCCTCTGGGACTGTGACGGTAGAGTGTGCTGGGTTCTTTGAGAATATAGCCATTTATAAGTAGATGGTACGTGCTTTCCGTTTCTTGGTTTGATCTCTGGGTTTCACCTTAAGTATAACATAAGATGTCGGTTTTGTTGTTTTATTGCTATTGCCTAACGTGAACAAACGAATTAATGTTGAATATTTACTACTGCTTACCTTGTAATTTTATTAACTAAATATCAATAGAAAAAAATGCCTTTGATTTTAACAAATTTTCTTGTGAAATTTAACATGGGGTCGTATAAAGCATTACATAATGTGGTCAATATAATTAAAGACAATTTTAATGTTTCTATAAATCATGGTTTTGCAACATACATTTTTATGTTTTATCAATAACAAGCAATCTTCTTTTCATTGGTCTATGAATCATCCTTAATCAAGGAAACGTCCGATGAAATTAAATTTAGACTTGTGACTTATAACATTTCGGTAGTGTAGATGGTGTTAGACAGGTTTTCTTTTCAGAAATTATTCGGCCCTTTTTGTAATTGGATTCATGTGATAATTTAGGGAAAAGATTGCTTCAAAAGGTATGCTGCCGTTACCGAATTAAAATAATAGTTAAAATGGTTATTAGAACTTGAGTCGTCCACTCTATTGTCAAATTGATTAAATTCGATCAGACAGCTTACAAAGGGAATGTATCATAAACAATCTGGTATATATGTAGTAAAAGGTAAAACATTGTTTGACATGTGAAGGTAGAAAGGGTCAGTATCGTTCATCTTGTTTCACCTTCTTATGTATAACTTGTTCACAGATAAATGAATGTTTTTTTTTAAATATTTTTTATCATTACTTTTTGCATTAAAGTTAACATATGATAAAACTCAATCTTTAACATACCTTTGTTGTGCTTTAACGATATTTTTCATAAATTAAGTGCTATTTTTTGTATTAACGTTATATGTTAGGTACATATAATGTTAATTACGCCTATCCTTCTGGTGCACCTGGTCCATCCTCCCAATTTTTAGTAGAGCTGTAGTTGCTCATTTACTTTGTTTCCATGTTTGTTTTATTTTTATCTTATTACATATTCTGTGCTTGTGTATGTATTTTTTTCGTGTACAGTCTTTATCCTTGGATTATGTTGTCTTTTGTTACCGTAACCGTTCCCTTTATTTCCTTTCCTTTGAAGAGTATCATGCGAATGTTGGTGGGATTTCAAGGTGTGTTGGTTGGTTTCGTTTAGTTTTCTTTGGGAGAATGTTTTGTTTTCTTTTTGTGTGAGTTTTGGTGTCGATTTTGATCAAGATTTTTTCTGCTACATTGTTTTATTTAAATTATCGATTATCAAATATGGTAAGAACTTGCGAGTAATCAATATGGATAGCAAGATCATTTTTTCTCAAAATTGAACGAATACTTCTCGTGTATCCTTTAAATACATACATGATCTTGTTGATATTTACTTTCATTAACTGGATATTTGACACTAGCACTTAAATTATCAAAATAAGCTCTTCACTATCAAACTATTGTTACAGAGAGATATTCACTTAACTCTCACACATTTTGTCTTTGACGTTCGTAAGAACAGATGTGAATTTTACACAAGTATAATGACCAATGTGAGTTCATTCTGTCCATTTATCAATCTTTCATTAAGCATAAAATTATAAGTTGAAAGATTAAAATACGTGCAATTATTCATGTTAAACACTATATTTTGGTTCAGAATATATCATAATGAGTTTTTAGGCTTGTGTTGGCATCATTGTACTTTTATAAACAGCATTTTTTTTTAAATTATCATCATTTATGACATTTTGATTTTGTGAAATTGTATGCATAAAAACTCTACAGCTCAAACGAATGAACAGTTTATAATTCTAATAAAAAGTTAAAGAAATATTTCTTTCGTTTTACTTCTAATTTACAGAAATAGTTCTCGGATTTGATATCGTTACCTCACACTCTGCCGCGGATCGAAGTCTAGCAGATAGGACAATTAATACGACTTCAAAGCGAAATGCAAAATTTCACAGGGTTTGATATCGTGAAAATCTACAGTTAATTCTTTTTATATAAATTTCAAGGTTCTCCACTACTACATTTTATTAGGAATAAACGTCTAACATGAAAATTTGTTTTGTCACGAGAGCCATGTGTAGTACGAAAACGGATCTACATCCACTTTTGTTGTTATTGTTTTTGTTTTGTTCTATGACCGTAAAGTTATATAGCATTTTCTTTAATTTGACATTAAGATAGGCCCTTGTTTCTTTTTTCTTTTCCTAGCATATATCTAATGTAACAATATATCTTTTTTTCATTGTTTTGTACCCTTTTGTTTTATTCTATTAATACAAACTATGAACGATTTAAAAAAAAAAAACGCAAATTTAAAGGACCGATGACGAAACTATTCAAAACACTTAAAACATGAACATCAACATTTAATAAAACGTGAAACCAATATAACAAATCAGAAACATTAAAGTGAAACTATGAACCAGAAACACTCAAGTGAAACCATAATAACGAACCAGAAACACTAAAGTGAGACCATGAACCAGAAATACTCAAGTAAAACAAACGAACCAGAAACGCTAAAGTGAATAAGCAATCTGGCTTCTCTAGAAATAGCATTTGAATTGCATTGAGTTTTATGCTAAATGCAGATGATAGAAATATGACAGCAATACTATATTAAATTCCAAGAATTTCCCAAAGAAAGATATCGAGAAACATAAATCACTGATACTAATCGACTTAGTAAATCAATTTAGAATAAATAAGTAAACATAGTTTGTAAAGCAGGGCGATGGGTTACTGTAGTTGTAATTAGTGTTAAATCTTACAAACATCTTTTGTCTGTGTATCACTTTTTATCATTGTAATGAACATGTACGTTGCAACTTTAATGACAAGTAAAAAGTGCAGCTGAAAACGTTTATCCATCGGTGCATGTGGTCTATACACTAAGATTGGGTAATTCTTTTTTTTTCATTTATTGAATTAATATTTTTTGTTTTATCTGTCAGTTGTCTTTGTTGTTTTCTCTTTTTTCGAGTCGTTGTTTACCTTGATTTTACACATTTCTCATGTCTAAGCATGTAGTTTTATACTGTCACGACCTTTACAGGCGAGTTATGTTCTTGAATAAAACAATAATATCTTGTTCTATACAAAAATCTTTATTCGCTGTATCTGTAAACGCTGGAGATCAGGCAAGGATAGCGTAGTTAAGCTTACTGTGTAGGAACCTAGAGGACCTCTTGTTTTTACCTTTAATAGGCACCACCTAAAATACAAACAAATCATTCGTTTCATGCATTTCTTGAGAAAATACAAACAGCGGTAAATATGAATGATGCTAACATGTATAAAAAATCCACCCAATCTCACAGTTACGAAATGTTAGATTTTTGCATGTTAAATATTATTACAATTAATGTCTAACTTATACGCAGCATTTGATCTTTTCATAAAACAACAATATATGTAAAACAAAAGATGTTAATATGTGACTATCAAAATATTAAAACCATTTAAAACACGACAATCTTAACAGTGTTATAAAACATACATACCATTTCTACGTTGTCCATTAGATTTGCCACCAAATCTACCAGAACCACCAAAACCACTGCCGAAAATTCCATTAGGATCATTGCTTGGTCCACTAATCAAACTACTTGTTTGGAATGCACTGTCCACGGTAGACCTTAATCCGTTGATTCCTATACCTTGCTGGGCCCCGAAAGGAGATATCACACCATTAAGACTCGAGGGTGTTTGTGTGAAACTGCTTGCTAATGATCCCATTCCAGAGACTTGTGACCCAATTGGAGCTCCAAACTGACTTGCACCAGAGGAAGCAGGTCCAGAAAAGGGAATGTTGCTACCTCCAAAACTAGATAGAAATCTTGTGTCTGCAGGAGATCCAACTGACTGAGGATTAGATCCTGCAGGTAAACTGACACCACTCATTCTTGAGGTAGGCTGAAAGAGAGATCCGAAGGTACTTACTCCAGGACCCGATAAGGATGGTCCTTGGACAGAAACACTACATGATCCTCTAGGTTGACAAAATGCGAAAGCTTGACCAACAAAACCACCTGGACCGGAAAAAGTACGACTTGTTTGGATAGTATCAGTTGATCCTGGTTGTGCAAGAGTATTGGCCAACCCAACAGGCTGGAAAGCTGAGGCGCTCAGTGGAGAAGGTTGTTGAATGGAACTAGTTGTAGATATTGGTCCCATTCCGCTAGAAACTCCTGAAGGTCCACTAACTTGCCCTGAAATGCCAAGAAGACCTTCAAAATATCTAACTGTGCTGATAATTCTTAAGTAGGATTCATAACTAATGGTGATGAAATTACCACTGGCATCGACAGAAATTGAACCTCGTGTACCAACAGAGCCAGGTGCCCCGCCACTTTGACTAGGAGCACTGTCTGCACCAGAAATTGTACCAGGAACACTGCCGATACCAGAAACTGAACTTGGTACACCATCAATTGTAGGGATAAGACTAGGAACGCCACCAATACCAAAGACTGAACCTAGGGTACCGCCAGTAGTAGGACCTGTACTTGAAGCAGCGCCAGCGCCGGGTGCACCACTAATTCCACTAGGTAGACTAGAAAATCTGCTGACAAAACTAACGGGACTTAATGAACTTTCAACAGAACCAAGGCTTGATGCTAAGCCACCAACAGTTGATGCCAATCCTGCTGCAGTACCGGCTAAGGTTGTACCTAGAAGTCCAGCCAATCTGTTTCCAACCAAACGATCTCGCAAAGATGTGTCCCGAAATCCATCTCCATTGGTACCAGATAATACAGTTGTCCCTGAGTTGAATGCTACACCTGAAATGTAAAGGCATGGTTAGTTGCTACACAGATGTTAGATGACTTCTAAACTAACTAAATTGCAAAAACAAAAAGTTAACAAAATGTCGCTTTTCTTTTTAAAATAAAAAAGTGAGAAGTGTCCTTGAGACAACCTTCCACGCAGTCACAAATATGAGTTAACCGTCTAAACTTGTATCATGAAGTTTGACTTATAATAAACAATAAGCTCTTTTCTGCCCTTATAAAAGTAAACAAAATAACAACAATGGGTAAAAAATATGTTTAACATATATTTAAAAATATGTTTATCTTCAACAAGCATTAGGTTGATTTCTCACTTTAACGCTTGTATTTGTTTTCTTGCACATAGGAAGGATTTGTTAGTGGTATTCAAGTTTTAATGGAAAAGTATAGCACAAGAGAATGCTACGAATAGACAGAATACTACGTCTCGTGTTAACTGGTATTGTAACACATAACTATACTGTAAAAATATTATCAACTTCTTAATTTTGATATTACTAGAGACTAGTATTCCCGTGCCTACCAATAAGAAATGATACACCAATATACAAATATATCAACAAATATTCTAATTACTGCTAACAAGTCTATTTCATGGAACCATGAAAGAATTCACAATTTTATGGATCAAGGAGCAGATCCAGAGTTTTTGAAAAGGAGGTTCCAGGCTTTATTTGCTTATCTTAGCCCAGATTCTGCACAAAATTATCAAAATTTCCAACAAAGAGGTATTCCGACCCCGGGACCACCTTGATCTGCTAGTTAGGATAAAAAATTCAGACTAGTACGATATTATTTTTAAGATTGTAACAGTCGCAATGGTACCAGAGATGTTAAAATAAACTTTGTCTTATGACTTTGGTATAAAGAATAAAGCGATTTTGGGTTTAGCCTGTGTATGACGACTGAATGACGGTGAATATGAATTAATTTTTTTTCTGAATTATTAATTCATTGATATGTACACAATCCACAGAACAATTATATAAAGATCATGTGTACTTTTACAGTACCGCTGCTAAGATTTGTTGTTGTTGTAATCTTACCACTTTTTCTTATCGCTAGGACATCAGCCATGCACAGAAGTGCTAAGAAGGATACTGCAAGTTTCATTGTGTCAACTGTAAAGCAATAAAGTAAAAACCGATGACGTTTGAACCATTTTCAACAAAACATCAAAACGAAGCTTATATATACCATTGTCTACAAAACATCCAAACGAAGCTTATATATACCATTGTCTACAAAACATCAAAACGAAGCTTATCGAAAAAATTATCTAGCAATAAGGTGTGCTCGAATTGCATAAATGTAATTAAAAAGGAACTATGCCATTATGATTTGAAATTACAGAGGCGGATCCTGAGGGGCGGAGGGGACGCCCCCTCTAAAATTGGGAATTGATTTTTTCAGCATGAAATTTTTATTAATTTTTTTTCACAAATTCTACCCTCCTAAATTTTTGTAAGTATTTACACCCCTTATCTGAATTCCTGGATCCGCTCCTGCAAATTTATATGCATTTCTTTTTTATCAAGATGAATAGAGTCGCTTGTATTCTCCATTAGAAATAGCAAAGAATATTGTTATGAACAAAAGTAAAAAAATCTCAATGAAACGCTTGATCTTTTTTGTACGTAACTCTAATAAATCTTACCTTATCCTTCACAGCTTGATCCCCTGGAATTCGGATGTATCATTGCGGGGAGTCTTTCTGGTTATATAACGATCTAGTACGTGCAGTATAAACACAGAATTGACCCCTTCAGTTATATGACAATTTTATGTGGAGGAAGATGGAAAAATTGCACAAACAACGACACAAAAATGTCATGTCTTAAGAGAAAATTTACGATGAATTTTCTCTGGACATAACTAGAAATTCTTTACAAACAGGTTCACCTGCAAATAGTCCAAGTTATGGTGTATATTATGTTAAGTAAAGTGTCAATCGTTTCCTGTCAATTTTGTTTTTGTTTAATATGTTATTTCCTCCATTACCTGCCTCGTGTTGCAATAAAAACAATCTACAGGAATTACAAGCTATTTCGTATTATTTCTAGAGCATAATTCTTTAGTAGTTTAAAAGTACATATCATAAAAAATGTCAGAAATATCTACAGGTGGATTTTTATCGTGTAAAACGCAAACGATACAAAAGTTGATTCCTTCTTCGAAGGCAATTTGGAGGGTTTCTCGCATGAATTTGCTAGCTTTGTCATCATTGTTTTTATTTGAACCCCTTTTTCTATTGTATGAGTTTTGACTTTTCATACAAAGTTATTACCCTCGAATAGAATGTGGGTTCTATTTTGAAAAAAAAATATATTAAAGACATTTGGCATTTATTAATATGTTTATCTAGATTGTTGGAAATATCATCTCTTCAACGTGTCTAGCTGCAATGTCTCCATATTTATAGTTTGTTTCACGAACTATTAGCAGAAAGACTTATTTACTTCAATCATGAAATAAGATTTTCTGATGCAGGTGACCGTTTCAAGTGATCTTTTTTCGATTCTATAATTATCCGGTTTTATTATTAGCTCACCTAGTCAAGGGCCTTCCCTCGTCGTCTGTCGTCGTTAACTTTTCTTAAAAAATCTCTGGAACCTCTAAGTGGATTATTGGTCACCAGCATCATTTTTAGACAACATGGATCAAGTCAACATATTTTACATATATTTCAAAAACTATAAGAGATACTGGAAAATGAATGTGACCAACATAGCTCTATACAAAAGTTGCCACTGGATAAAAATGGTAAAATTACTTCTTGTTAGAGTTATTGCCCTTGACAGGCAAATTTCTCGGAAACCTTAATAGATAGAAAAAAAACTCTTTTTGGTGAAATGATCTTCAAAACTACAGGGGCAATAAATTTAACAAGGAGTCATCCTACAAGAAACACAATTTCCAATCAAGGGCCCTCAAGGGGCATCGACAAGACAAACATTTATGCTTAAAGTTATTAAAAATAGACTAAAATAAATATGAAGTAGATATGATTTTCTATACTCTTGTTCATTATAACATTTGTATATATATACTCAAGGGGCATCGACAAGACAAACAGTAAAAATAAACTTTAAAATAAATATGGAAGTAAATGTGATTTTCTATACTCTTGTTCAGCGCTCTAGGCCACTCGGCCAGTTAGGCTATATTTAAAATATAGCTTTCACTGTCCAGGCCAAGTCATTTCTCCTCGTAGGATTAATCTAGGGCTGTAACTTAGTACATGATGTATTTTAGTACAGGACAGTTCATCTAGATGATTTTCTATACTCTTGTTCAGCGCTCTAGACCACTCGGCCAGTTAGGCTATATATAAAATATAGCTTTCACTGTCCAGGCCAAGTCATTTCTCCTCGTAGGATTAATCTAGGGCTGTAACTTAGTACACGATGTATTTTAGTACAGGACAGTTCATCTAGATGTTATTATGTAGGATAGAGGATAAAATTAATGATGTCTGTCACAACAAATCAATGTTATACAACGTTTCAGAATTCTACGAGGAGGAATGACTCGGCCAGCGAAAGCTATATTTTATATAGCCTAGTTGGCCGAGTGGTCTTGGGCGCTGGACTTTGTTCAGGCGGTGTTGCCATAGATGCACTTGTGCATAGATGTCACAGCGAGTCCTGCGGAAAGAACGATAAAAAATTGTGCAAGTTTGACAGTTCTAACATCGTTGGGAATTTTTCAGACCTTCCTATAAGTTTGCATTATCTTCCCTGTACCAATTTGATCCGATGGAGTAGTGTAGCGTATAGATTCGTCATATTCTGAGACGTTGTATATATATTAAAAAAATAATTGGATTGAGTGAATAACCAAAATATTATCACGAGCGCCGCAGAACGCCTAGATTTAACGATCGAGTGTGCGGAATTCGTTCCGTGCACTAGTTAAATCACCAAGCGTTCTTGGAACGAGTGATAATACTTTGGTTATTCACGATAATCAATTGATTGTCCTATTTATTATATAGATTTTCTTCATAATTTGTCGATATTGTCAATATGAATTTTAAATTCTATGATTGGCGGTTTGATATCAAAGTTTTGACGTTTTGGCGGGAGAAAACGCGAGAGTGAAAATACCGAGTTTATTTCACAGTGTGAGTTATCGAAATTAATTACACTGGGAACTTTCGATTGAGTATATTGAAGGAGGAAAGCTTAAGAAAATTCTTGTTAGTTTTAATGATAAATTTGAAAAAAAATCTACTCTTTTATTTTCGTATTAGGGACAAGAGTCAAAGACCTCTTGTTAGAGTTTTGCCCTTGAAAGGCGAAAAATGACGTTTTTTTTGCAGTTTTAGCCAATATTTCGAAAACTATAACTGAAAATAAGACATATGATCCTTATGATTAAGCCTACAAAAGTGTTGTACTAGGATCTTTTTTGCCCTTGAAAGGAGAAAAAAAGAACCCGGTAAGCAATTCAGGCTCCTTAGAGCCTCTAGTTTCAAGGTTGTCTTTTTCGGAATTCAGTAAATATATAAGGGGATACTTCATTTCTTTCGGTTGTAAATTGATTTGGTGATACAACTTTTTTTTTTATCTTATAGCACCTTAGAAGTCCAACGGAATTGTATTTTTGCTGTTTGGCGTAAATTGGATGTTTTTCTCAAATTTCTCTGTTGAAAGCTAGTTGGGTTACTTTACTAAGACAGCACAAGACAAGTGTTATCACGACTTAGGCGCTGTATGTGTTTTATCTAATATATAAAATTATTATATACAAACAAGGCAACAAACAAACGCAATATTTTTCATATGTGAAAGAGTAATCAAGGGAACCAAGGTTATAGCGGTAATCAAAAGGATGTAATCCAGGGACAAAGACCAAACATGGAAAACAGACATACACAACAAAGAACATAAAGTAACTAAAATCATACATACGAAGTAACAAAAGTAAATGAGCAACTCGGACTCCATTAAAAACTGGGAGCATGGACCAGGTGCACCGGTAAAGTCAACTCCAGGGTAGACAAACGAGGAAAGGTAAACTATGACCCGTTGAATAAATCAGTTTTCATGGTGCTGATGGATACATCATAACGATCCACGAGTTCATGATGACGACCATAAAACTTCTGTAGTGATGACTTCAATCTTGTAGCAATATAACCCTGTTTCAGAAGCCTATTTATTAGACTGGTAGACTTCTAGCGCGATACAAAAAGTCTGCGTAGTTTCGGCAAGCTCTGGCATAACGTATGAGTTGTGATATGAACACTCTATACGCAGGAGCCGAAGGGATGTTGCCACAGATGAAAGGAAAGTTGACAATTCTGAATGAAAAGTCATCACGTTTGTCGTTAAGTTTGGTCAATAGTTTTCCTTTACCATCGATTTCTAAGTGTATGTCAAGATATGAGGCTGACTTCACAGTGTCTGTAGTATCCTTTATCTCAAGTTCTTTTGGGTAGATGCGATGTATCAAATCCCCGAAATTAGGATTGTTTAAAGATAATACGTCATCTATATAGCAGAAACTGAGATCGAAGGATCTAGCCAAACGATATTCTTTCTTTCTGATCAAATCAGCTATAAAGTCAGCCTCATAAGAGTGAAGAAATAGGTCAGCAAAGTAAAGGAGCACAATTTGTTCCCATTGGAATGCCGACCGTTTGTTGAAAAACACGTTCACCACACTGGACAAATATGTTGTCGATTAAAAATTCCAGCATTTGGTAAACATCTTCCTCTGTATATTTGGAAGATGATTTGGAATTATTTCTTGAGGAATCTCTACCAAGAACTATATATTTGTATCTAGGTGTACCATCTTTTTTTGGATGTATAATGTTTTTAAGTCCGGATTTTAACTGAGTATGGGGAATAGAAGTATACAGTGTTGAAAAATCGTAGGTTTTAATGCTATTATATTCAGATAATAGCCTTGAACTGATTGTCTCCAAAAGATCTTTCGAATTTTTCAGGATCCACATTGAATTAATAACAACAGTATAGAAGTTAAAAGTTTTGAAAGAGGTTTGGTGGTACATTTTGCAGATCCAGCTATGAAACGTTGTTTGTATGGATTCTTGTGAAGTTTAGGAATCCAGTACATAGACGGTAAATCACAATCATCGTCCTTGGTAGAGACCAAAAGAGGATAGCACAGATTTATGGTTTTCCACAATCTCTTCTTTGGAGAGAGTGGTAGCAGTATAGGTCTTATCACTGCTATTATTTTCTACGTCTACCTCTGATAATAAACATTGGATATAAAACGTTTTGCAGACAAAAACAATGTTGTTTTGCGCTTTGTCTGCTGGTATGACAACATATTTGTCATGTATAGTAGACAATGTTTTTGCTACATCGGGGTCTTTGAAAACTGATGTAGCATTGGCACTCATTGACCTACTTAAAACTTTCATTTGTTTCAAAATTAAAGACCTCACGGCCTTTAACCACTCTGACAGAGAATGAATGTGTTCTTGTTCTCGTTTTATCCATTTTCTTGCATAGTCCTCGACGGCATCCATAAGAACTTTAAAGTTATAATTCCAATTTATGGAGCGTGGTTCACGGTACTTGGGACTTTAGAAAGGATATTACGTAGAGATTCGTTTTCGATAATGGTTAAATCTCCCGTAACGACGTGACAATACATTCATACACTAATTATACTAGCATTTTTTCTATTTGTTTATTTTGTTAATACTGGTATATAACACAAATATAATAACTCCTTCATTTATCAATTAAGAGTGTTGGTTAAAACCACTATACATGGATTTAAGGAATGATCAACCAAGTTAGCATATATTGCAACCCCACTGCAAGTGGGATGGTATGCAACGAAAGGGGTTCCCATTCTTACATTCTCATTTCCTTTCGTTACAGGCAAAGAGTATCCATGTCTTATCCGTTACTCCTCCTACACCACTGAATGGAATTTAATCAAAGTTTCACAGATTCATTATTACATACTCCCATTGTGTACATTCTATTTCAGATTGTAACCCAAACCATTTTGGAGATTCCACAAAACGTAATTTAAAAATATGGGGACACGGGGGTACTCATTCTTATGGTATTCCTAAATGAAATAATGGCTGTTATATAACATAATAAAAAAGTTATATTTGGGATGTGGCTTGCATTGGTTTATATGACAAGTAGAGGACGAAAAGCGATCCCACCTGCTCATTGGATAAACATCATCTGTTTATACTTATCTCCTGTCATATCTGACAGTACATGTATAGACAACGAAGGTTTATTTTCCAATTAAAGGGTTCATGCATGAAGTATAGATCTGTGAAAAAAAATCAAACTATCCGTATGGTCTGTTCATATAAAAGTTTATAGTACCCGCGTACCTCAGGAGATCACAACAGAAGCACAGGGATTGTTTAGGTAAATAAAACACAACGATTGTTAAATATATCTAACACAAATACATTTTATAAAATTTTCTGTTACCATGTTTTATTCATGAACTACGTATATTTAATGAGAAGAAACTTTCAATTTGAAAAGTGATAATTTCTGAACGATATTTGAAAAAGAATCACCTGTTTCTTTACTTTTCGTAAAAAAAAATCTGGGTACTTGGTTTTGTTACATGCATGTAGGTTGTTTCAAAGTCTTAATTCCGAATTCCATCTGACCATAGTTCTGACCTTGCGGCTCTAGATCTCTTCTTTATTTGCATCATTATATTTTGGTTGTGTTTGCTTGTCTTTTTGTTTGCTTTTTGGTCGCAGAAAAGTAGAGTTTGCATTTTACGATATTTCGGTTGAAATCATGCACGCAAGACCCGGTGACGTCTAATTTGATTCAGGCCGGTTTCTTTTTTAATTCTGTGTTTATTGCGAAGTAATTTTATTCTAGTGACGCTTTTGTTCGTGGTTTGCCATTGTAACCGCTGTTTGTTGACATATACTGTTCTACATTCCACCCAAGATTCCCAGGTTATCATTTCTTTAACGGCAGGGGGACTCCTCATCTTTGACCAATGAAAACAGAAAAAATATGTTCTCCCGGTGCTGTTTGAGAAAAAAAATGAACCCCCCTCCACCCCTCCTAAAAATAATGACACCCCCAATTTTATCATTCTTTACACGAAATATACTCTTCTGGGTTAAATATTATTTATTCATAGGAACATTTTTTTAAAATAAAGCCGTTTCCAGGTCTCTGCTTCCCGAAAGAGTTGCGACACAAGTTTATTCATCAGCATAATCATAGTTGAAGAATATGGACCATTCCCACTCATTTAGTAACTTGAAAATATCCATATATAGTAGTCAATCTCAATGTCATAAGCGCTTGAACAAATAGAGATCTTACACACGATACAGACTGAGATTTTATTCTTAGGCAACAACTTTCTCCCCCTTTTTTTGCTTACAACACATATATTTGAGAATGGAGGGAACGAAGGGTTTTTTGTAATTTCCATCATGAAATAATGTTACCCTGCTTTCGTTTTCTACATTAACAAGGATCCTCCCCGCCCCCTTAATGGCTATGTGAAAAAAGTGAGTTGTCCCCTGTTCATGCTGGTTAAAGTAAGTTACTATCGGAACACCTCATTTTAATAGTGTCGGGTAAATGTCCGAGTAGTTCCGATTTTTGGAATTGTTTACTTCCGCTTCCACGTCATTTATGTTTTGTAACTAGTAGCCTTTTCTCTTTTGCATAAAATTGTATTTGATATTTAATTATCTGATGAAAATAATCAGAAAATTATATTTATCTATGGTAATAATTTCTTACTACAACACATATCCAGTTTAAACTGTGCAAAGCTTTCGGAAGTGAAACGTAATTTCTATTTTGGGAAACCCCTAACAACACACAAGCTTGTGACGATACAGTTTACACGTCATTTTCAATATTTTGGAAGTTTCCATTTATAGATGTGATTAAAGCATTCAGTCCAATGGCAGTGGACACCAGCCTACAGGTATTGGACCTGTTATTTGATGATCAGGAGGGTGTCCTGACGAAAGAGGGCGTTGACAATCCTGTCCCTCCACTGGACTTCGTAAGTACACTCCTGCATCTGCAACAACTTATCACCTCGACATCATGATGTAACATTTTGATGACACATAGTTGTGTGTCTAAATTTAGTCTCTAGTTCCACATAAACAAATCCACTCTGGCCATTCATGATATATACATGTAGATAGGGAGGTCGGTAGTGCGTTCATCGATATTCTTGCGAGAGCAAAATTCTCAATTTTGAGTCAACTTTAACACGTTAGAAAATGGTTAAAAATCCATTGCATGACAATAAAAAATATATGTAATTGAAGATGAGACATTTCTCTATCTAAATATACAACTTTCATTGTTATTGGAGTTGATGGTCATTTGGTACAAACGTTTGAAATGACGATACTTTGAGAAAAATGGCCGCCGGAAAAACTATGTGTCAAAGATCATACCTATTTCAAAATTCATTCCGCAAGCTATTACTGGACCGATTTTCTTCATTTATGGCTTAAATTTTTGGAAATATCTTCAATTTTGATAATCCGGTTGTCAGGCTAATTTTTTGGTTACAAAACATACTTTTTACACAATTTTAAGGAAAAACATGTTGAAAAAAAAAAAGTTTTTGCGTACCCGGAATGCACTGACAGTCGGATTCCGAAAATTTAATCCTTTCTGCGTCCATCCGTAACCCTGGTTTCAGAAGAAAAACAATAATAGCTTGCGGAATCGATTGGATATTAGGGTGGTCAGGGCGTGGTTTTCACAAAAATTAAAGCGGGACCGGTTATCGTTCTTGCTAACCGGATGTTACTGATCCGCCATAGCTTCTGTTAAGATTTTCGAACACTCGTGGATAAATGCCTTTTACCGACTGTTTTCTGGACGGATTTTTGACTGGTGGTGCAGACAACGATGGACCTAGGCCATGGAGGCCAATCACTTACGGTAAGTACCTAAATTATGTCTAATATAAGCCTAATCGCCCTGTTTCCGTAAGGTCAAATTCTAGAATGACCTTTTATCATCTGCAAGCTTAAAAACTATATTCACCTTCTTGGAAGGTCTGATTTTCGTTTGATTCTGCATGAGCTGATTTAAAAAAGATTACTCTCATTTAGCATTAGTTGGAATATGTTTCCATAACATTTTTATTAAACGATGAATATGTAATGAGGTAAATTCTCCCAACGTTTGATTGCAATCCATTCAAAATCTTTCGGACTTTATCGACTTTCCTATATTATCGGAAGTCTCTGTATTTTACCTTGCTTTTTTTCTATTGGTTGGGAGAATTTGCACATATTGCATTTAATTTCCTTGATAATTCAATTTTAATTTATATGTAGTGCCCAATTTATATGAAACTCACATGTTTAAGCATAAACCTTCTTTATATTTATTTTAACTGTTTTATTTATTCAAAATTATCATATGTAGAAAAAAAATTCAACCTTAAATTGCTTCTTCAAATGATACACAACTTTTTTTTCTGGTTTTCATTTTATCAGTTAATATATATTAATTATGACTTTTATTAGAACAATTATCATGTAGCCCTGCTTGTACTTTACTTGATAAATAGAACTTATTTGATGAGATTTATATATGTGGCAATTGCATATTTTACATATGACCTGCATCTTCTTAAGTTTACTTTATATATTCATATTGTACAATTTTTAACAGCTATCTTACATATTCATTTTTTAGAGGATTGTAGATGCTCTACTTATTTATTATTCATATACATGTACAATTGCTTGCAAAAGGTTTAAAATCCTAGTAATATACATTATTTATCATTAAATTTTAATTAATTATGGTTTAATATTTTTTTTGCCTTTTTAGGATCACATTGATTGACTCATAATACCAATCTTTTGTTGTATGTATATGAAACATACTTGTATTGTGTTTTTTCTTCTAATTATTGATTTATTTCAGAAGAAAGTATTAGTAAACAGGCTGCCTAAATATTTATTTTATTTTGTCATATAAAAAGTAAATACTGATGTAAATTTTATTATGATTTAGTTTTATTTTCTGTTTGTTTTTCATCATTTTAGTTTCATTTTGTTGAGTTCTGGAGATGTTTCGAATTCATGGTAAGTTAGTTTTTATACTTTGATTTAGTTTAGTAGCTTTATTTATTTTAATAGTAAAACTTTTGAGTCTTTTAATTATGGTAACAAATAAACATTTACATTTGAATCATATATTACTTACAAGAACTGTCGATTAGTTTTGTGTTTAGACTCTGCTTTAAAACTGCTTCACAGTACATATTCATTGAATTCCACTACTTGTTTATTTCAGATGGCCTGAGCAGCATAGTGGGCTATGCTATGAGACGAATATGGGCTGAGTCTGAGGTAGGACCATGTGGGGTACAGTAAGTAGGGTAGTTCCAGACACACCTGAACCCGATAACCTGATTGGTAAGAGAGTTCAACACTTGATAGAAGAACCAGAAGGATCACGCAGCGAAATTATTCATATTAAGTTATTTAACATAACATTAATATAACCTTATAAAACAATCTTCTTGTTTTGAAATGAAGATAATTATTCTGGAAAAGGAAGTTCGGTGTTTTTAACTCCTCGCCACATCTTTTGTCAACCGCTTTGTGAGCAACCAACATCAAATAAAGTTTTACATTTTTTCAGATTGTTAGCAAACCAGATTATGATTTAATAGAAAGTAAACTAACTGTAAGTAAATTGATAAGGTAAATGATGTTAATAGGTGTAATGTCCTTATGTACATAATTTCTTTTGTAGATTTGGCAGACATAGTAGATCCTGGTGAAGAAACCCTTCTGGCCTGAAATGGAAACTTCGAAAAGTTCATTAAACTTAATCAAATGATGATATTTTGTTTATTATCATTGAATGTACATAATAGTACACATGAGGAAACAGCTAGGGCTTCAAAGTTCCATAGTGAAAGGATGCGCATTGGTTCAAGTCAATGTATTCATAAAAATTTTCTCAATTTCTTGGGAAAACAGCATTTGTTTTTGAAATTTTATTCAATTTTAACATAATAATGAGATTATTATGTTAAAAGACCCTATTTAAACAAGAAAACATTACAAACTACATTAGGAATCTTAGAATTGACCAGACCTTGATATAATATTATTTTGCCACTTTTTGCGGCAAAAATGTATGTTTATTTTGATTATCGTCTGGCTTCATTTAAGGTATAGGCCTAACAAATTTTCAGCCACATTAAACATTTTATAGCAAAATAAGATGAAAGTATCTTGATGTGATAGCTTAGATTCTAAGCTTTAAAATGGTATCACATAAGTATATGGTAGGTTGATATTTTGATCAATATAAGCATAAATATGCGGTTTTTTTTGTAAATCTGAAATTTTCAAAAATGTTCGATTTACCCCCATTTTTCAACATTTGCTTGTTGGTTTTTAAATATAATTCAATTATTTCTTGATAAAAATGTGTTTTTACATATTCAATCACAATAACAATAACTGTCATGTGCTAAAAACTGCTTTTAAATTCAAAATGTCTTTTTTTGTCTGACCTTTCGCCATTTTTCCACTGAAAATAGCTCTAAAATTTACCCTAAAATGTAAATTTTCGACCTCAAAAAATTTTTTTGAGCTGAAAAACATGATTTTTCAAGTCAAGCAACTTTATTGCCACACAAAACAAATGACAGAAAAAATTAAATATTTTTTTTGAATTCTTAGTAAGCAAAAATGTATTTTTTTGTTGAAAAAACGCATTTAAAAAAAGGGGGTCTGCCACAGTGTTTCTGATTCCAATGAAAAACAAATCAGAGGTTTTGACATAATATTTGTTTATTTATTTCTGTTTAATGGATTACTCTTGAAAGAACAGCAAAGTATCA
This sequence comes from Perna viridis, assembly GCA_037379345.1. Classification (NCBI taxonomy): domain Eukaryota; kingdom Metazoa; phylum Mollusca; class Bivalvia; order Mytilida; family Mytilidae; genus Perna; species Perna viridis. The sequence continues at coordinate 57,874,521 of CM074513.1, forward strand.
GATTTCTACTACCTTCCAATTTCCAAATATGAATATCCAAAAATGGCACTTTAATTCACGATGCTGTTGACACATAGCAAAAAAAAACTAAGTCCAAAGTGTTTTTTTGCCAATTTTAAAAAAGTGTAATTTTCTTTGTATCTAAGATACAAGTTTCCTGAATGGCTTAAATCAAAGTATGAAATGGCTTTATTTAAATGATTAAGACACAATGTATGAATTTATTTACCTGTTTGACTTATGTGGGCCACAGAAGTGCCCAAAATGTGACATTTTTGCCTTCGCAAGAAAAATGACCAAAATTTTGAACTTTAAATTGTAATAACTTTTGAACCCCTTGACCGATTTTAAAAATTTTTGCACCAGTAAGTTACATTTCTTGGGCTCTTTCAAACTAATTTAAACTTGTACATTTTCTATATACTTCATATTTTGACTGACCTCCCTAATGTAGATGAGGCTTGAAAAACATGGAGGTTTTAGAGGGTTCTGATGTGGATTTATTTGATGCTGTGCCATTTCCATTCTTGGATGATGATTTGTCTTTCAAGTATTCTGATAGCCCAATTTCAGATGTTGATGAAAACAATGTTTCCAAGTCTAGCAGCTTTGAGAATTTATTTTCTGAGGTATACTCTGTTAAGTTTCTATTGTGAGACAGGCACTACTTGAAATGATCCAGATTGAGGATATTTTGGGAATTCAATGATGACAAAAACTATTTTGTCAGTATACATATTCAACTTCTGCTGTGCCTTCTCATTATCAAAGTTTTGTATAGAAATTAATGTGACAGAAACCTTTTTGCCATCTTGCAGAATTTTATGAGGACCCAAATTAGCCAAATTTAATTTACATGTATATTGAATGCTAAACTTTCATTTTACCATTTTTGGACTGGTGTGCAATTTAGTAGATGAGAAAAAGTCTTCGGTATTTGTACTGCTTTCATCATGTTACTTGAAAGTTCTGTTTTATATGTAAATGTAATGCATGTGTACAATGTACTTTTATTCTTTACTTTGCAGGCTGACTTGGACTTATTTTCAGGAGATTTATTGGAATGTGCCTTAAATGAAGCAAATATAAATAGTATTGATTTTCTTGACAATCCACAATTGGAGCTTACGACAAAAGAAATATATTCAGATCATGATTATTATGCTCAAAAGTCTCCTACTAACAGTGATAGTGGTGTATCTATGAGCTCGAGCGGAAATGCTTACTCGCCACAAAGTGTTACAATGGATCAACAATACAGTCCTCAGTCCTCAGACCAACAGATCAGTCCCAGGTCTGGAGACTTGTCAGGATCCCCACGTAGTGAGTCTAATATAGATGTGAACTTAGGTGAACAAAACAATATGTTGTCATTGGATGATTTGGACATGAAAGACATAAATATGGAAGGGATAGACACAGAAGCTTTGATCTCTGCAACTGATGAGGATTTTCTGAAGGAACTGTGTAGTTCTGCAAACATAAATCCAGTTCAACAAACTTCTATTTCATTTGGTAAAGAATCATTTCTATCTGTATATATGGAAATTAAACTTACTGAGGGAATAATATTTTTTGGGAGACAATTTCATTTATCTGACACCTTGACAAATTGATTTTTCTATGACATATAAAAACAATGTACTATCGATGATACTATTTTGCTCAGAGGATTTTCTACTTTTGTTTCCACTTTACATTGCTGTTAGATCTAATAAGATAAAAAAAAACTTTGATTATAGTATGCCTGTCATTCAATTTATCTTATTGATTTGTAGATACACCATTAAATGAAGTTACTAGTACAACAGCAACAACAGATTCAGTCATCCGTGTTATCAAAGTATCATCCACTGATTCACTCCCATTTACCATGAAAGATATATCTACATCATCTAAGGTGAGAAATCACGAACATATACATGTAGTCACCATTTGATAAATGTTCTTTTTACTGCAGCTGTTCTATTGTAACTGTTAATCAATGAAAAAAATACAGTAAACTAGGTGTTCTTATCAGTTGCTTTTGGATTTTGAACTAGCTTACAGACACAGTGAGTACTCATTGAAGGTAGGTACAGTTTGTTGTCTTTTGTCTGATTTACAAATGTATTAAGATGTTTGTATTCTGTAACAATCTCAAGAGTTAAATCCAAATTCAACAGATTTTTATAGTTTGTTTTATTGCTGTATTTTCACATCTCTGTCCCAGGTTAGGGGTAGGGTTGAGTGCTCACAAACATTTTTAACCCCGCCACATAATGTGCCTGTCCCAAGCCAAGAACCTGTAGTCCACTGGTTGTCGTTTTTTGTTTTATGGTTTTTTTTCTGTATAGATTGATTTTCTTCTATTATGAATAGTTTCACATCATTTACAGCTTGCTTTATGGTATGGATTTTGTTCACCTTGAAGACTATGTTGTGGCCTGTAGAACTTTAATTGTGTGTTGTTTGGCATTTGGTGGATGACTATCTCAAAAGCAGTAGTACCACATCTCCTGTGAGCTATTGCTTTCACTATGTGTACATAGTCATTGTCGTTAACTTTTTCAATCATCTTCTTTGAAACTACTGGACAGATTGTAATCAAACTTTACATGATTGTTCCTCATGTTACATGTATGTTTACATGTTAACAGTCGTAGTGTGGGGATTTTTGATCTGGCCAAAATCATGGCCACCTTTATTAAAAATAGACCATAGGGGTCAAATTGCCGAATTTTGCAAATAACTCAAAAACAGTTCAGTTTAGCTGAAATCTGACAAGGGTAAAATTGTTCAGTAAATGGGATGGGCCAATGCCAAAATTTTTAGAAAGATATTAAGGATGAATGAGCTTTTGGTCCTGAAATGAATTTTTTTTCCCTAATTTTTGTTTCCAAATTTGAAAATCTTCTCTGAAACTACTTGATGGATGAAACAAAATTTAGAATGTTGCTCAGAACATCTTCAACATTCTGTGCTTGGAGATTTTGATCTTGTGAACGGCCAAAGTTATAGCCATCTTTACTAAAAAATAGACCATAGGGGTGAAATTGCAGAATTTTTAAATAACTGAAAAATAGTTGGCTTTGGATAAAATCTGGTGGAAAATAAAATTGTTCAGCATGATGGGATGGACTTATGTGAAAATTTTTAGAAATGACCATTGACAAATAATTAGTTATGGGTCCTGAAATGATTTTTTCCTGAATTTTACATTTCCAACTGAAAATCTCTCTGAAACTACTGGATGAATTGTAACCAAACTTAACATGAATGTTTTGATCCTTAATCTGTATGTGTAGATTTTTGCCTATCAATAATATAGATGTTTGTTATTAACAGAGACCTCTTAAAGCATGGACATTATGAGGACAAAGATACATGTATGTAGAAATCACTGATTAGAACACTTATTACAAAAATCTTAAACTTTATACAGATTCCAAAATTAGAACTCACAGATGAGGAGAAAGACTTGTTAGCCAAAGAAGGTGTTGTCCTTCCTACAGACATGCCACTGACTAAAGAAGAAGAGAGAGTTCTGAAGTCAGTCAGGAGAAAGATAAGGAACAAAGTATGATACTGAGTAATGTCAGTCTAAGCTAATATGAAAAAATGATAAGATGTTTGTGTAAAATGTAAAATCTTTGGATACATGTTTTTATACATGTATGTACTAACATTCTTGGTTCTGGAAGGTACAAATGTAGTTGTACATTTGATTGATTTAAAATTAAATTTAATAATATTCATGCAGTATTAGGTCTTTCCATTTATTTGGATTTTTCTTTTTAAGATTTCAGCCAAAGAAAGTAGAAAGAGGAAAATGACTTACGTTGAAGGACTGGAGAAAAGAGTGAAAATGTGTACAACTGAAAATGCTCAACTTCAGAAGAAAGTAGGCCAGTTAGAATCACAGAATCTGTAAGTAAAAATAAAATTTTTGATGTCAGAAATTTGTTTTTGGACCATATAGGTGGATTTAAATACACACAGTGAATGTTTTGGTCATATATAAATCAGTAATATTCTACTGCTGGAACTGACTCTCAGAAAAATTAAACCAATTAAGGTATGTTTTTGTCTAATGAATACTACCTTATTGATTATAACAGATGAGACTAATTGCAGTTTCCTTGAAATGTTCAAGTACATGTAGTATTATTCACACTTTTATAGGACACTAATGCAGCAGTTAAAGAAATTACAGACCTTTATTGTTTCCAAGACGTCCAAACCTCAGACATCAACTTGTGTCATGGTATGTTTTACTTTTTATAACAAATTAGTATTGAAAGAATTCAATGTGTTCTCTGTAATGAAGTGTTAAAATGTACTATGTTTAAGATTTGTTTGGAATGATAGAACAACTTAAATACTTAATATTTTTATGATATTATATGTAAACTTGTCATAAATGTTAAATCCAAGCATTCTGTAAGACCTTCAATGTTATAACTTGAACAATCTACTTGTACCAACTTTTCCATTAAAGGCAATATAGATACAGATTCTCCTTCAGTCTCGAGGGGATTACAGGATTTCTCTACTTGAGATAGTTAAATTTTATATTTTAACCCACTTGCTAAAGCTCATTGGTTAAAATCTAAAATTTAACTATCAAGAGTGGAAAAATCCTTTAATCCCTGAGAGAAATTAGGGAGAATCTGTTTCTCCCATGAATAAAACCATAAAAAAATAAATTAAACCACACCCTAAATTCTCCCAACATCAACTACGTCATCAAGGACCTCCCCTCCAGTCATCAAGTCATTGTATCATCGATATCACTACCATTATGATTAGTTGATACGCTAACAACGAATCTTTTAAAACATTAATAACATTCATGAATCAACAAGTATTTAATCCATCAACAAAAAACAACTGTAAACATGGTAAGCGTGGCAGGAAATTACAAATTTTTAATCACTCCCTCATTTGGTGTGAATGAAGGCTATGAATGGGAGAAAGGTATGACCTTAATTACATGTACCACATGTATGTTTTATTTTTTAGGTGTTGCTGTTATCATTTGCTTTCTTAATTGTACCAAACTTTAATCCCTTCAAGAGCTTTGACTCTATCTCTGAAGTTCGCAATATACCAATTCCAGGTAAGTTAAAGAAATAGTTACTAACTAATACTGAATATATATGAAATGTAAAAAACATATACAAATATTAGCTGGCAAAAAAATCATTGAAAATGTTCTTAGAATAGAAAGAAGGACTACATTTGATATTCCACTAAAAATCAAAATTTCCTAAAGTCCTGACAATATCTATATTATAGACGTATTGATCTCAATTATGAAATTGTACAACAAAAGACCTGGATTAATCGTGACCCATTTTGGAATAAGATGCCAAAAAAAAGATGACATAAACATTTAACAAATATTTTCCTGTTTTCTTGGATCTCAAATGAATTGTTCTACAAGGTTTAATATCACAAATAGGAGGATTAATGGATTTGAAAGAGTTAGACCCTTAACCTTCCATGAATTAAGGACACAATAGATGTCCAAAATAAATGTTTTTCAACTATCAGTACATTATAAAGTAGTTTTAATCCCCCCTTCTTTCGATTCAAAGTTTGGGGGTATATATGTTTCACCCTGTCTGTCCACAACTATTTTCTAAGAAGCTTGCAGCATTGTTATGAAACCACATACCGATAATATAATATAACCACATATTAGGATGTGCATACTCTCAGGAACTTGTGTTTAGACAAAATTTGTAGAAATGATGGCTCATGGACTTAGGCTTTTTTCAGTAAAACTAAGTCTCATTGTGTTGTCCACAATTCCTACTCAACAACTTGAAGGATTGTTATGAGACTTGATGGAGTGTTAATTTACCATATCAGGATGTGTATATGTTGGGGCAAAAATTATAGAAATGACAGCTGTTAGACTTTGGTGATTTTCAGCAAAATTTGGTCTGATGCAATTGTCCATAACTCCTCAACGACTTGCAGGATTGTTATGAAACTTGATGGAGTGTTAAATTACCACATTAGGATGTGCATATTGTCAGGAATTTATGTTTGGGCATAAATTGTAGAAGTTAGGCTGTTGGACATAGGTGTTTTTCAGGAAATTTTGGTCTGATGCATTGTCCGCAATTCCCCAATGAATTGCAAGAAATTCCCCAATGAATTGCAAGATTGTAATGAAACTGAACAGTTTGTTAGATTATCATAATGCTGTGTGCATTTTGTCAGGAATTCATGTTTACAGTAAATTTGCAGTCATATTCTGTTATTGCGTTGTCAACAAAAGAAAATACCACTGATTTCTGTTTGGTTTTGGTGTTTTAGAATGGCAGCTAAATTGTGTGTCAAAAGTGTTTAGTCTATCCCCCATAAAAATCAAAGTCAATACAAATCATCTGTCCACATTGGTCCCCAAATGTACAGGGTTCAACAAGTGGGGGACATTAGTCCCCTTAGGGGCAACGTCTAGTTTCTTTTGTCTTAATGCAATTTTTTTTTCACAATTTTCATTCTTATTCTGTGTCGGGCACTTTATTACTATCAAATTCAGAGCTGTATTAATGTGTCTTTATCCAAAACAAATGTTCGGGGTTGGACCTTTGTGGTCGAATTAGCATTTAATTGGTCTATGCTGGCTTCACTGTCAGATGCACGAAATCAGTAACCTTGAATAATTTTATTTGCTAGAAAACTTGCGTAAGTTGAAACTAGTCTGAATGTATTTTCTTTGTGTACAGGTAAATCGAGAAGTCTACTACACAATGGTGAGAACTATGTTGACACAGACAGTGATGACAATCCATATGGTTTAACAGTGAAACCAGGACCTCCATTTGAAGTCCCACCAAAAACACCAGCCGTCCATGTACCCCCTAATATACAGATTGACACAGTTGTTGATGACAAACTAATATATCATTCTAAGTCAGAGGACAATAGTACGGACACTGAGACAAATAGAGGAAAACAAAAACAGATAAATATCAATGTGAAAACAGAGAAGTATGAGGAAAATATGGCAGCCAATTCAGATAAGAGACGCACAAAAACTCAGGATTTATGACAGGTTAATCTTCAGGGACTTTTATTCAGTGTTGTACATGCAGTGGATTTTAAATGACAAGTCATTACTAAGCCTAAATTCATGGCTATATAAGTATTACTGAAGGTTTAGTTCAACGAGTGTAGCCAAATAATTAAACATTGCTTATAGTTTTTGTTGTATTTTCATAACAATAGTATAATACTTAAGTGAATTTTAGAGACAGGAAATATTATCATTACCAAGATTTTAGAAATATGCATTACATTTTGCATAGTACTCTGTGCTATCCTTTCCTTATCCTGTTTAATTAAGGTACTTATGTGGTAAAATTGAAATGTGAAATTATTTAGCAAAAAATGTATGTTTTAACATTGATTTCATTGTTGTACATGTATTAATGAAATAGTGATTTTTGTGTTGCTGATTAATATCACATTAATAGATCTGCACTAAAGTGTATAGTGTATTTAGTATGGACAAGTCTTTAATACCCAGTAACCTGATCAAGAACCTTGTGTGATACCATCAATGTTTTTAATGAAGATGTCAGTCTAAAATCTGCCCCGTCTCATGTTTTTAACTTTTACCCCCATATCATGAACTGGGGCTGTATAAAAATCACTTTTATCCTCCTCCTTATGTCTTAATATGTTCTATTTTAAATGTTATTGGGAATTCTGCTAGTATGTGGAGACTGATTTAAGCTGGAGATGATGACAGTGATGATACTAGTACACTCCTACTAGTAAATGACTTAATGTCATACATGTATCTCAAGAATAAAAAATGAAAATGAGTAGATGATCAAGATTTAATTACATACTAGTCACTGTAAGACATTAACTTTTGTAGGTGATCATCTTAGTTCTCTGTTTATACTAGTAACCATATTAAATCACACAAGTGCAATCAATATTTTCAGGCCATTTATATAGGAAGGTAAAATTTGAAGTAGAGGCTCTCATTCATACTAAACTTAGTTATAACCGCTTTATTCCACATAACACTATTTTGATATTTGTATGTGGAAACTTTTGGTCTTCATTCATTAATTTAATTTTTATACTTCATTCAATAAGTTCAAAAGCTTCATGATGTAGGACATGGTGGAGCAGCTGAGTTTTCATGTCACTAATATCTGTAGCATTTTGTAAATAAGAACACTCATGAACCTGCTGCCATTAAATACCAAATATGATTTGTTTTGATGTGTTATTGTTTCTTGATAAATCTGTATATCATGATTTTCATTTTGTAAATGAAATGTTTTGCTACTTGTTTTAGCCCATTCTGTGGGCATTGTTTTTTATTGTTTGTTTTATATAATGTTGTAAATAAAACGTGAAACTAATTTTGTGTTTTTCTTTTATAGCTGTGGAATATAGCTCGTTTTGTAACATAACAAACCAGTAATACTGAGCAAGCCCACACATAGGATAGACACCACTTAGTCCATGAACCTTTATAAATACATTCCTCTGTGCAAAGCTACATCTACTGACCACTTTAAAAAAGTTTTGTTCTGGTCAGGTGAAATTTCTTCAGAATGTTTTTTTTTCAAATGGTTGTTAGCCGAAAAATTAAACTCACACATGCAAATTATACTGCATAATTGATCTCCAAAAGTTTCAATAAGAAAGCAAATTGTCATTGGGAAAGAATTTTTTTTTAAATTATGTATGTAAAATTCTTACCAAAATCATCTGTAAGCATGTGCTTACAGTACTTTTTATGTAGCTATACCACTGACACTTAGTTACCATGTAAATACCTTTCTAAGATAGGGGTGTGAATTATTTAATCCCATTAAATGATTTCTTATTAACAACAGACAGTGATACTCAATTCACAGTAGGACATGACCAAAATGGTAAGAAACCTCAAGAACTATTAAAAATTCAAATTTTTATGATTTTTGCTGGAATTACATTATCCTCATTCCCTGATGTTCCGAGACTTGAAGGAGTGTCACTTTTATTTTCTGTAAGATTAATTCCCAGGTTTTCTAGGTCATTGTCAGCATCAATGCCTGAAGTAGCCAATATTTCACAACTATGTTTTTCAGTACAAGTCTTATCTTCAAGTGAGTTTATTCCAGTACTTGCATTGTCAGGTATACATTTTGTTTGATCTTGAATTAAATCACAATCATTACACTGTTCAAAACCCACTAAAGACTTGGATGGTTCAGAATCTTCATGTCCAGGTTCAATCTTAATTGAAGTTTTATCTTGTTCTAATTTACAATTTGTTATTACATTTTCTGATTGAAAAGAACATTTAGTAACAGCTTTACTATCACATTCTTTCTTTAATGCACTAATACACATATCAGACTTCTGGCCAGTTTCTGTTTTAATTCCCATTTTGTTTTCACAAGCCATCAATTCATCAAGTTTTACATGATCGAAGCCTTCTCGCACCACAACACTTAGCTTGGGCTCAGATTTTTCTGTATGTATTGACTCAAGACAAATAGTAGGTCTTTGAAAGTCTGGTATATCAACATCTAGCAGCCTACATACTTCTTTCATAACACTATCTACCCGCTCATGGATTTTTAAATTTGCCTTTTTCTCATGTTTGGTTGCCTGTAAGTTGACAGTAACAAAATGTCCCCCTTTTTTCTTTGCATGTAATGGAAGATTGCCACAGGGTAAAATCTGTAGTGAAGTGCCAAGACATAGAACTAAGTCGGCCTTTCTGAAATAAAATATTTCAACATTTATTAAAAGTGATATTTTTTTAATTCATCTTTATGTATTGGTATCATTATCTGACACTGTAACTTTCAAGACCATACTAAGACATCAAAATTGAAAAATGTCATAAAATTAATGAAATAATTATATCCTTTATCACAGTACATGTAATTCCATAAACAGTTGCAATGAATCAACATCAGATGAGAGCCTTCAATATTCACTATAGATAGAATTACATTAGTAATACTAAATAGAAATTTGATTGCTCATGTTAAGCAATCAAGGGAAAGCATATGCTTTTGACCTATTACTCAGAATAAACTGACATAACAGCTAACCTATTAACTGTACTGACTGTATAGAAAAAAGCTTTCTATAGAGTGCAGCTTGATATAACTGCAGAGATTGAAACCAGAACAACTGGGACAAGTATGGACTCAACATTGGAGCTTGATACAGCTCTATATCTGGATGGTGATCTCAAATATTTGGCATAGCACAAGATTTTGACTGGAAATAGAGTGACCAAAGAACATGAAACAAACATACAATGTGTATATAGGAATCACATTTACAATTTGTTCCTCCATGATTTTGTAAGCACTTTTTGATTAGTTTGTCTTTTTTTTCAAAATCGATCTTAATCCAGTCCAAAACTGTCCAAATAATATTTTTTTAAATGAATATCTTTTGTGATGTAGAACTTGGTAATAAATACAATTTCACAGAGATCATTACAGTTTAGTAAAGTTATTGAACATATAATTGAAACCAATAAGTTTTGGCCTTTTTATTGCCACTATTTTCAAAATTTAAAAGGTCATATCCCTAATAATCATTCCCAACCTTATTTTTACATGCTGTCTTTCTAGATGTCACATGTTATGGTGTATTGGTGTCTGTCTGGATAATGTTCACACTTCATTCAGTAACTCAAAAATGCTGCCACAATTTTTTGTGAAACTTTGATGGATTGTTTCTTTCTATTGATGTGAGTTCCTTTTTGATTTAAAAAACAAAATCTGATTTTCCATTTTTAGAGTTATGGGACTTATTTGTTAAAAAATGGGGTGATTTTCTGTTTTTGTACTATACAATTGAATAACATAACAATATGAATTTTTTCCTTTGATCAAGGCTTTCTGTTTATCATACCCTCTAGAAACATGTTTTTTTTTCTCTATAGAAATCTCATTGTCAATAGAGATCCATACACTTTTACTAAAGTTATTATACAGAAACCAGAAATACTAATATCTTAAGCCTTTACTTGACCCTTTATTCCCCAATGGTTTAAGTCATAGCCCTAAGTTATGGGTTATGAAACTTTGTGATATGTTATACAGGTATATTTCCCTTTACTCAATAATTATGCAGAAATCAAATGTCTATGGGTGAAAAAAAAAACCTTGTATGACTGCAAATTCTATACAAATGACAAATCATACAAATAAATCATGAAGCAGACAAGTGTTTAGACATTAATTTAATGATCAGTCAGCCATTAGCATTCTTTTTTTATTACAATCACTAAAGGGGAAAACATGTAGCCAAAAAATTACCTAGCATGGATATCAGCTCTATCTAAATCTTCATATGGCAAGGCATCTTCCCAATCCAAAATTGTGTCTCTCAACTTCCCTCTAGCAAATATAATATGTAGATATATACATGCACATGAATTTTTCAATTATCAGTACATTTAATAAGATTCTAGATATAACATTATACAAACATATATAGCTTTGGTATTCTGTCTACACATTGAAAGATAACTGGTATTTTAATATTTTTGAAAAATGTTAGTAATAAGGCTCAATTAAATTAAACCTATGTTTCCTGTTACCTGACCAACTCATGCCTTCACTCAAAACTGATTTATTTTCAAGTGAACAAACAACAAAAATTACCATGAAACAATTCAACATTTTAAAGATGGTAGTCAATTTTCATTTTCCACAAAGTCTGGGTGGTAAATAAGATGCTTTTGAAGTTGTTATCTATGAAATTTGGGAAAAAAAGTTTAAGTAAATAAAATAGACCAAAATCTTGAGTTAAATAAGATGACAAAGATGGACACCAAGTGATGACAAAAGCTTACATGGCCTTTTAGGCCAGATGAACTAAAAAGTCAACTTTTTGGGTGTGGGTCCACTTTGGCCCCTAATGACTTGAATGCCAAAAGAGATATCTGAAATCTGATTGAAAATGCAGACAGAGATTTTCATGAGGATTCTTATAATTTTTTTTTTCAAATGACACCAAAAGTCAAAAAAGATTATTTTTTAGGCCCCTTATAACTCAAAAAGTGTAAAATATATCTGAAATCTGATTGAAAAACACAGGGAAGAATTTTCATGGGGAAAAAAAGTTTAAAATCAGACCAGAAATAAACAAGCTACCAGTATTGTCATGAAATCTGAAAAAAATACTTGTTTCTGGTTCTTCTGTGGTACTTTTCTTACTATGCTTAAGTTACTACCCCAAAAATCAATCAAAGTCTTCCTTTTAGAATATGACACCTTCTTATACAATTTCAAGAAGATTCATTCACTTATAGTCAAATTATTGTGTAGATATCAAGAAAATGTGTATTTCAGGGCCCCATTTTTGGCCCCTGATTTCTGAAAAGTTCAAGTCTTTACTCCCAAAATCAAACAAAGTCTGACAATTATGCTATAGAATAATGTGGAACAATACCATAGACATTCCTATGCTTTTATTGGAGTTAATTAGTTAAATTCCATGCAATGCTTGTTTTAGGCCCCTTCTTGGCCATTAGTTATAAAACCATTGGAGCCATGACCCCAAAAATTAATTTTAAGTTTCGTTTTGTAGTTTGAAACCTTGCTATAAAATTTTAAAAGATCAACCAACTTATACATGTACTAAAATTATCACACGAAAATCATGTGTCTATGGACGATGACAACAATGACGACAGCGCCATACCAAAATACGACAGTAAATTTTTTAGGGTGGTATAATGGGAGGCTCTAAGGAGCCTGAATCTCTCACCTGGTTGAGTTTTGCTTTCAAAGGCAATAAATTGAACAAGAAGATGTCTAACAATTTTGACTCAAGAAGACTTTGGTAGGACTTATCATATATCATAAGGATCCTTTCAGCAATTGAAAGTTTCTTTCTGTCTGTCATAGTTTTCAAGATATTGGCTGAAAGCTGTAAAAAAAAAAAACAAAAACAAAAAACAGTCATTTTTCCCCTTTCAAGGGCAGTCACTCTTACAAGGAGTCATCTGACAACTTTTATCCCTGAGGACTTTTGTGTTCCAAATAATAAGGATCATTTCAGCTATTGACAGAATTTGGCTAAACCTAATGGTTTTGGAGATATATGTAAAAAAAAAATAGTGCCTGACCACTATGTTCTATTTTTAGTAACAGTGGCCATGTTTTTCAATGGATCAAAAATCCCCACATCAGTTCTATGCAGGATACCCCAAGGAACAATCATACCAAGTTTGGTTCCAATTGGTCAAATAGTGTCAGAGAAGATTTAAAGAAATAACATTAAAACAGCAAAAAAATGTCAAAAAGGGGAATAACTCCACCATGGATTTACAGATTAAAACGAATATTTAACCACTGGTAGATCTCACCATGCAAAACAGTTTGACCCTTGTCAGAATTTGGCTAACCTAATGGTTTTGGAGATATATAAGAAAAACTACTGTCTGACCCCTGTTCTATTTTAGTAACAGCAGCCATATTTTTTGACAGAGCAAAAATCCCCACTACAGTTCTATGCAGGATACCCCCAAAAACATTCTTACCAAGTTTGGTTCCAATTGGTCAAGAAGCATCAGAGAAGAGTTTTGAAAATTTGTTAACCACAACGTATGACGATGACGACGGACGACAAGTGATGGCAACAGCTCACATGGCCTTCTGCCAGGTGAGCTAAAAATTAAAATAATGAAACACAACTCAATTAAAATGATTTCCGTTTGGAGTCACCAAAAGCACTCTGATTTAAAATTATTTAATTATAAATGATAATGTACATGATCAAAACACTCTTCAGAATAAATTCATATAGAAAGTAATATTAGAAGCTGACAACTTCTAATTTAAAAAATTAGTTTTTACTTCAGGAAGTATACAACAGATCACTCTAAATATTCACCCATGCAATTTTCACAGATTCATAAAACAAAATATTCTCATTGGTTCAAAGAAAATTATACTAATTACCAGTATGTTTTAAATCATTGAATACATAGGTGCCATCCAACCTCTTGTATAATAAACAACTGGGCCATAAGCCAATGACACGCCCGTCATAATAAATGTTTTGGGGATAACACAGGGTTGTACAAGATGTCATGCTAAGTTTAACCTGACTTATTCTTTATTCTCGCTCAATATAGAGTTTATATAAGAGACTAAAAATTGCTAAACACCACGTTTCATATGATACCAAACTGAAGTAATAATTCTGATTAAGAGAGCAAAGACTTTTGAAACAAAAATCTTGCATGTCAATACATAAATTGAAATTTTCAAAGTTTCCATAAAACAGAAAGTTGATAAAAGAGAGAAACAAAAATTGTTATAACATGTTTCAGTGTTTATGATATAATGTTTCTCTCAAATAAATTCCCCACATTGGTCCTTCCATCAATAAATGTATGGGAGGGTATTTGTGATTCAACAACCTATACATATTTTTTAAAGATTAATGCACCTCCTAAATTCCCCTCATATGGTGTGAAATGTGATTTCAGTTCACTGCAAATTTTATGTGTCCGTCCATAGTCATGATATGTTGGTTATTAATGTGACTTTGTGTTGTTATTTAATTTAGTTGTTTTATTGCTGTGTACTTTAGTTTGATTTTGAAGAACTGTCATTGTTATGTTACCATTGATTTTACTTATGTTGTCCAGGCCTCACAAAGCATATTTCAAAATGTGTTCACACATGTTGAAGAACTTTTTGTGATCTCTGAAAGTAGACTTACAGCAGATTTCACACTTTATATAACTGACACCATAAAGTTTTGCTACATATTTTTTATTCATGAACAAAATGTTTCGTGGGCAAGCATGTTACTACCCTACATATGGAACCCTGTACAGTTGGGACATATATGGAAACTATCTTTAATTTTATTTGTGATGTTTTTGCACAGATTACTGACACAGATTTACCTTTTATGATCTATTCAAGAAAACTTAATGCAGTTAGATCCATCAAAGAACCCAAATAACAATTTTTTGTTGAAAACATGTAAGTTAATATTTTTTATCCCTTTGACCTCAACAAGGACCAACTTGTATCCAAAACTAACTAGAAATACTGTGAGCAAGCTCATCAAAAGAATACAGCCCGCTTCAAATAAAGTTAAATATACGACCTGTAAGTTTAATTATCTACCTTTGGAGTCCTCCGACAGTAACTATATTCCTTCATGCATATCTATATTTGATGCCCCACCTTCCTATAAAGTTTCATCAAAATCCCATCAGCAGTTTAGAAGGAATTATGCTGACAAGGTTTTAACATGTAAAACCCTCAAGTTGGATTATCTCACTTTAGGGTCCTTTTACAGTAAATATATTTCATGCACATTTACATATGATGCCCAACTTTCCTTTAAAATTTATCAAAATCCCCAGAGTGGTTTAGGAGGAGTTTTATTGATGAGAAATGTGGACAAACAGATGGACAGAGGGGTGATTCCTACATACCTCCACCCAAACGTCATTCGCTGGGGGTATAACAATCAAGGTATACTGGAAGATTCATAATATTGCAGGATTCAAAGAATTCAATTTTTTTTTAAAATCAAATAAAGTTTAGTTTCAGTAATCAAATTAGTCTGGCCTGAAAACAGGGCCCAATTTTTTTTTTTCTATATGGTTAAGTCCATAACCCCCGAAATTTTGTGGTATTGAAGCTTTTGGCAAAATTTTATAAAGATCCATCAATTTACACTGAAGTTATTGCATTTTATGACTGCAAATTTTGTTTTGTTGTTGTAATAAAAGTGTACATTACCTATTTTTTACATCTTGATACATTCACGGTGAAAAAGAACTTTTAAGATTATAAAGTATGTGTAGTTATTACTAAAATGTTACCTGCAAAAGCCTCTAGACTTCAACTGTGTACAAGGATTTCCTGTGTACCTTAAAGCCATGGTTGGGACAACTTTAGCATTAACATACTGTAATATATATGAGTCAACTTATCAATTAAAAATGCATATGTTCAACAATAGCTTTACCCAAGGTCTATATACTTATTTTACAAAGGGCTTTTCTATAATAATCATAAGTATTGCAGTTTTAGATCCATTTTAGCACATTTTGACATCAAAGCAAAAAAAATTACAGATAACACTATCACCCAACTTATTTACATGAGTAACTAATTTTACTAACAAGAAAAAGACTCAAAAAATAAATCGATGCAAATAGTAACCCCATGAAAATAAGTATCCATGACAAATTAGTTGGTTTACAGAAATTTTGTAATAGTAAATCTACCTGTGTGTTACATTTATCACATTCCTCTACAAACATATCACCATGGAGTTCTGACAACCTGTTTCTAGGGAAACCGGATCTAAGATGCATCCCATCAACATTTTGGGATATTACATACTTCAAAATTCCTACAATTAGGAAAAAAAATAATTCAAATTTTCACTTCCTTGACTTTTCTTATAGCCAGTCACAGACACAGACACATATTAAGTTTGATTTAACTAGAGGCTCTAGAGAGCCTGAATTGTACACCAGGTCAAAAATATATGGTAGTTGTTTTAAGCTTTCTTAAGCAGGACTCTTGACACTACTGTACTATTGTGAATGTCACAAGAATCATTTAATCAATAGAGAGCATCTTAATTATCCACCAGGTTTTCATATTATAAAATGAATCTCTCATAATCATTTTTATACTTTAAAGGGTAATAACTCCTACATTGAACAAAAGATCTTCATGAAAATTTTGGCAAAGGTCTGTCTCACCATGCTGATCAATTTAACCTTGTAAATATTTTGCTAAACCCATTGGTTTTTAAGTTATTTCCACAATTCCTCAATTTTTATACTCATGTTGGTAATGTGAATTTTAGGAAAAATTCCATTTCAGGACCCATAACTTATTCATCTGTCAAGGGGTCTTTCTGAAAATTTCGGCATAGGTCCAACTAATCATGCTGAACAATTTTACTCCATGCCAGATTTTAGCTAAACCCAACTGTTTTTCAGTCATTTGCAAACTTCTGCAATTTGACCACTAATGCACTATGATATATTTTTTGCGAGATTAAAAAACCCACACACAGATTGTTATAATTGATCTACAGGACATTCAAGCTAAGTTTTGTTTCAATCCATCCAGTAGTAAAGGAGATTTTCAATTGTTGGAAATATAAAATTGGGGAATAAATGCATTTCAGGACCCACAACTCAGAGAATAAGATATTTGAAAAAGTATACAGACGACAATGGACAACAGATGCTAAGTGTCATCACTTCAGGCCAGGTGAGCTAAAAATATAATCTATACTGATTACCAAGGGTCCAGAAATTTTGACAGCCCATGCCAAACATTTTATCAAACTTTAACAGAAATTTGTGTCAGTCTTTGACATGCTCAGACCGAAAATAAACTTTTTTATGTAGTTATTGTAAGATAAAATTGGAAATTGTGTTATTTCATCACAAAATATTAGAGCGAGTGGACGAGTTCGGTTTCAACCACACATTCAGTGATTACACAGTATATAGAAATAAATTAAATCTTATGTAACCATCCCTTTACTTTTGTATTTAGTAAACAGAAGTTTTTGTTCGAACAAAAAGGAAATTACACACAAAGGTTGAAACTTCATACTTACATAAATCATTCAAATAAATTGTTCCAATGTTTTATCTGATGAAAAATTACACAACATCAGTACTTAATACATGTAATTATTATGAACACCCAGAAGGCACAGCATGGATGTATGACCAAGAATCAGGTCACATTCGTGATACAATCATCAATCGCGCACTATCACTAAATTCAATTCATTCCCATGAGTTGTTTTAAAATTTAGGTTTTTTTTTTTTAGCAGATGTATACATGTATACAAACAACAGTAAAACTTTAAGTGTAAGTTAGTGATTTAAAAAAAAAGAGATTCATAAAGCTTACTTTAGTTATCAAGGAAAACTAATTCATTCCTCCTGAAAATGGCAATTTTGACAAAAAATTCATTTTTCAAACTTGAATAGTCACATGACCTTTATGGTAAAAGGCGATATTTCTGATTACCGCACTACAAATATTGCAGTAACCTACCTACCTACCTACCATGCCTTTAATAGTGATCATCATTTTTTTAGGTCTTCTTATACTTTTTGCACTGACAAAAGGGAATGATTTTGACTCCGTTTTCGAGTATTTGATGTAAATGGTACATGAGGACCCATTCTCATGAAATCACAGAGTCATGTGACAAGACTTACATACTCTATAGTAATAAAATATATAAATTTTTTCCAAAGTTTCTTGAAAATGGGTTCAACCACTGCTGATGTGAAATTCCCCCTATTTATGAACAAATTCCCATAACTCAAAAACATGAAATTGAAAATTTATAAAAAAAAAATGACAGGGAGCTAACATCAATATAAATAAACAATCCACTAAAATTGCATTTACATTGCTACGAGGGTTTTTAAAGAAATTAAGTTCCATAACTCGATAAAATGCTTCATGGAACACAGCTAAATATGTCTGCAGAAGTCAAACCCTGAACAGATGGGACTTATATGAACAAAAAATTCAAGCTTGATACTGCTCTGAATTTGATTGTGTTTAAATATTTGACAAAAAGAAAATTACATTAATAAATAAAACCAAAACAATTCAACAAAGCTTCATGAAAACTGCTTGAAGCATTTTGAAGTTATTGTGAAATTATGGGACATCCCCCCTTTGTACATGTATGAATAAAGTTCAAATGTGATCAACTGTTATCCAGTGAGTGATAAGGTATGTTTAGATCTAGTATCTTAAGTATGTGATAAGGCACACTTAGATTTAGTATCCAAGATGTGATAATGTAAGCTCAAACTGGGTATCTGTTTTGTGATAAGGAAACTAAAATTGTGTATTAAGTATGTTATTATGTGTACTCAGATTGAGTATCAAGTATGTGAAAAGGTGTACTCATACTAAGTACCTAATAATAAGGAGCACCTAGATTGAACATTCAGTATGTAAAAAGGTTTACAAGTAAGTAGTGCACCGATCATTGGTAACATTGAGTTACATGTTGTTTGGGAAGCTTCTATTTGATGATCGATTTCAAGATACCAGTATTAAGATTGAATCGTTACCGTCTTAAAAATATGAAGATTTTGTCTTCATCCTTCTTTTCACAGTCATCTGTTCTCTTATGTGATAGGACTATTTATCTTTCTGTTGACAGACAGTACTATATTTAACCATAACATTAGATGATTCTATTTATTGTCTGTCAGCCGGGCTTCAAGTCAACACATGGTTTTATTGCTGATGATTGCACACATTTACATAAGATATAATAATATCCAAACTAAATAATGGAGGCATTCTGGCAAAACAGCATTGAAGGGTCATCCTTATCAAACTCCCAAACATCGATCATTGATCTGGAAACTTTGAATGATTCCTTACATTTATACGTTATCAAATTGAGTATCCAAAATGTGATAAAATGGTTAGTGAGTGTTAAGGTATGAACAGATTTAGTATCCAGTTTGTGATGTTATTTCAGACTGAGTATCTATTTTGTGGTAAGATGTACTCAGATTGAGTATCTAAAATGAGATCAAGTTTACTCATATGTGCTAAGAGTATTTAGAAAGAGTACTTGTTTGTGATCATTATTGTTTCCTAAACCAAACACGATTATACATGATAAAATGGCTATTCAAACCAATCAACCCACAACATATAAAAAACTTGTCTTCTTTCCTATAAAACAATATCATATGTCCTTTAAGAAATTTAATAGAAAGTACATGTAGTTTATACACACCAGCTCTTTCTAGTGCAACCAAAGCCATATGTGTTGGTGTAGCCTTAGCTCCTTCAAATGTAACCTCAAATTCAGGCTTAATACCCTTCTTTTCTAAAGTCCAAACACCTGTAAAAAGGAATACCATAATATAAAATGATCTTTAAACACATACAACTGATTTGTTATACTTGAAAAGTGACCTACACCTAAAAATTAAAAACACACTTTTAATGACCAAGTGATTATTTGGTATAATTAATTAGTAAGATACAGGGTTTGCATTAAAAGTGGACTATACTCTTACTTCCCAAGACAATTACAGGCAATTTGTAATCCCTTTTGGGATTCTGCACTGGAGATACTTTTTTTGTTTTGACCACCTGCAATATTCAGACAATACTGGCGTATACAAAATATGCCAAAAAAATTAAGCCTAAACCTGCTTTTCTTTCTTAAATCTTTTTTTTTTTTCGTGTTATACGACATCATGCATTAGAATCAATGAAAGTTTCAAAAAGTAAAACTTTACTTTAGAAACTTTTATAGTGGACAAGCACAGAAAACAGTTCCCAGTATGAAGGAAAATGCTCATTTATAACAACACTGTAAATCTCGCATTTTTGGCATTTAAAATAAAATAAATAATTTAACTAACAATCTGCTCAATTCAGGCACATAGTTTTTTGTTTTTGGGTTATAAATTATTATCTAATTCTAATACAAAACTTCACACAGCACAGCATGATATGACAGCAGCATGTTGAACTCTGTTCACTTTGGGCAAGTGTGGACACAATATTAGTTCTTGAGTTAGAGTTATATGGCCACAACAACTAGTTTGGACACAAAATTTTAAATTCAATTTAAGGTGAAAAAAGTTCTGCTTTATGGGTGCTTATCAAAGACCTTTGCCTACAATTACTGTAAAAGCATACAGATTGCTAACCTTGGAAGGGAGTTTCATAAGGATTCCAATGAAAAAAAATCCAAAATGAGACGAAAATCAAAAAGGTGCATTTTTTTTTCAGGAGTGGTCCCTTTTGCCACTTATAATTCAAAAACTGTAAGAGATTTCTGAAATCTGATTGAAAAATACAGGCAGGCACATTTATCAGGAATCCAATAAAAAAAATTGAGATTGGACCATGAAATAAAAAGTCAATTTTTGTGGTGTGGCCCTTTTGCTTCCATCTATCTAGAAAACCATAATAGATATCTGAAAACTGAATGAATAATGCAGGTAAAAATTTGAATTAGGAACCCAATAAAATAAAATGCTTTTCGTAATAAAAAAAAATATATATTACAGACAATACTTTTCGGGTGTGACCCCCTTGGCCACTTATAAGTAAAAAACTGCAAGAATATAATATCTGAAATCTGATTGAAATTTTCAAGCAGGGGTTTTCATAAGAATACAAAAAAAAATTGCAATCAGAACAAGAATAAAAAAGTCAATTTCTTCAGGTGTGGCCCAAATGGTTCCTTTAACTAGAAAATCATAAGAGACACCTGAAATCTGATTGAATAATACAGGTAGGTATTTTTATAATGAATCTAATAAAAACAAATTTGAAATTGGACCAAAAATAAAAAAGTTGATTTTAGGGTGTGGCCCCTTTTGACCCCTTAAAACTCCAAAGCCATAAAAAGATATCTGAAATCTGAAAAATACAGGCATGAATTTGCAAAAGGAAACCAATGTCAATGAAACAAAAACTTGAGAAATCGGACAACAAATAAAAAAGTTTTTTTTTGATATGGCTTCCCTGTAAAAAGCTTAAAAACAGAACTTCAAAAGGATTGATTAATTGATTGTTGGGGTTTAACGCCCGAGCAGCAATATTTCAGCTATATTCAGGCAATAAACATGAAATGGATTATAAAATGAACATGAAATGATGACGAAACAAGAAATGGGATGGGACACAAGGAAAATGGGGTTGACAAATTTTGATTGCCACTGGAAAAAGGGAGAGATGGGTAGGGTCAGGCAATTTAGCCTCCTGCGGCGGAGCCCTATGGTTCCTACTTCAGGAGAATACCACAGAAGGGTTTCTTTCACATGCGAGGAACGTGGCATCTTTCCCAACATGGTGCACCACTATGGTTTGTGGTAAGGTTATCCGTATTATGGCCTGACGACCCCAGCATGTAACATGGCAGGGTTACCCAATCCCACAACCTGGGGCATACAACCCAGTTGCTCTGTGGGCAGAGCACCCTAGCCCCCTGGCTAGAGTCCTGAGCACTATTTAGTTGCCTTTTACGACAAGCTTAGCGCTGCTGCAGGCCAATTCTTTTGACACCCAGACCTGCACAGGGCGAACTTCAAAAGGAAAACATTGACATCTTAATTATAAAAAATCAGATCAAAATAAACTTTTCCTATCAATTCTAATGAGAACACCCATTTTCCCCCTTTCAGTCCTTATTTTCAAAAGGGGTGGGGCAAAAACCTCCAAAAGCCCTGTGCTATTTCCTTAGAATCAATTTGTTAATTTTTCAAAAAGATCAGATAAATTACTCGTTATTGTCTATAACAAAGTTGATGGGTGCCATCAACGACAAAAAATTAAGAAAACGACGAAGAGGATGACGAAGACAGGTTGATGCCATTATGACTGAAAAAAAAATGTTGTGGTATAACAATAGGGCATTAATGAAACATTATGTGATATCCCACCACGAAATAGTAAAAAGGGGAAGAAGGGTAATGGCAAAATTTTCAAAAAGGCTTCTGTAAAATTTTGCTAAAAATTGAACTTAACCTGAATTTTACGGTACTAAGCAATTGTACAAAGTTTCAAAAAAATTCATTAATATGTTCATTAGTTATTATCTGGAAACCGTATGGGAACTGACATACAGAAACACAAATTTTTCGGAGGGTATCCCATACTGGTAATACCTTGCCACTTCATGAGGCAGAATATTAAAAGTGGAATTTTCAGAATTCCAAATTTTCATCTATTTCCCCTTATATGGTTATTTGGTTAAAATGTGGAAGTTTAAACAAGTTTTGATATGATACCCAAGTTATAAATAATTGATATAACTATTTAGGTGAAAAATTGCCACCCCTAACCCAGAAAATATCACATCAACATGAACCGAAATGCTTATTTTTAGCATACCAACACTAAAAAAAGACATTCTGGGCACTAGTTTTAGACATCAATGTATCCAACTTATCTTTTCATTCCAGGCACTTCATTCACAGTTTTAAGATGACACTGATGACCTTATCCTAAAAAGGGTAACTTTTGAAATTTCTGATTATCTTCCATTTCACCTGTAATCAGCATTTTGTTCTCAAAATACTGTCCTTCATACAAGCTTTTACACATTATAATTTTTTATAGCATCTTAGCTTTCTTATGAGCCAAAGTGATGAATAATTGAACATATTCATGACCATTTGGGAGAAAAAATGGCACCCCTACCTTGCAAAAACTTGCCTACCACTGGAGAGCTGAGACATTGGGATGATACCTATATATATTTAGTTTATTCCTATTTGATGTCTCAAGATGACGTAGAAGCTGGAACAATGGAGTCAGAAACAGAAAAAAATTCTGACTCCATTGTTCCAGCTTCTACTAAGATATGCTTATTCCAAAAAAGAATCCGAGAATTTTTAGATTCGTACTACATGTATCGAAATCCAATTAAGTTTGCAGTTTTAAATAAAATGTAAACACAAGATATAGCTCTGTTATTCTATATCATTCTATTATTCACTAAATCTAAGTATAAATGTGGCTACATAGTATACGGTATTCAATTAACATATAGCATCAGTTCTGATATTATAAAAATTCACTACTCAATATAACTTGTGAAATCCTTAAAATTATATCTAAAAACCCTACCCAAAAATTAATATCAATCCTCTTTTATATCCCCTAGACTGCATGTGCTTTCTACAATTCAAAATAATGAATATGCATGAGCAGTTGGGGTGTGGCACAACTACCATGCTTATCATGAAATGATAAGCCAATCTGAATTGATTTGATTTCACTAACCAGTATCAATTACACAAATATAACAGAATCTTCTTTTGCAAAAAATTTATTTGAAAATGGGAGGTATAAAGGTACCTGAAAATCGAATTTGATGAGTGGGGGTGCATAAAGGACCCTCCCATCCCACGGACTATATGTAACTCATGGTACAAGCCACCTTTCGGTCCTCTGAAGTCAGGAATTCCAGCTGATGTACTGATGCCTGCACCAGTGATGACTACCATGTGTTTACTGTTTTTAATTAGTTCAACCAACTCATGTACTCTTCCTCTTGTTTCCTCAGCTTTATCTACGAGTTCTGGCTGACCACAGGGTCCCTTATGTTCATATGGAGACAGTCCATCAGCATAATTTACAGACATTTTTGTATTGAAACTAAAATGAAATGTAGTAGAAAAATGTAATAAAATATGATAATTTTATTGTTGTAATATCTGTGGGTATCAATTTTGTAAGTTCTAGCATCACTGACTTCAATGAAAGTTTGTTCCTGTAAGTACATTCCATAAAATATAGAATGTTTATACATATGTGTACAATTATATTGTAAAAAAAAACACTGAAAGATTACACTGCATTTATGTAGTGAATGTAATACAATATGTTTATTATTTTAGTAAATATTATATGTAGCATCTCAAATGCTTCACCAATTAAATTGATTGCTAGATATTTTTTATCAACATCATTTAAAATGAAACAATTTAAAATTCCCAGTATCTACTTCATTTACATTTCTATGGTTCACAAGTTTTTTGCAGATGGATGTGTCCATATACAAAAAGAAAGATTCTCTCAAAGTGGCATGTTTTTTTCCGAATAAAAGTAAAGTACTTTTCATCTTCGACCTTATTTCATTCAGTGTATAATCTTGGATTCCAATAACAATGTCAATGATGTAAACAGTCATCAAAAATAGCTCATGGCATGGTAGATAATTGCTTAAACGGTCAGAACCTTTGCATTAATTCAATGTTTGTATAATATTTTTGTCTCATTAGTTGATTGTTATATTAAATACAAAACATGTTATATATATATGTAACCCTGTCTTTTAAATCAAACCAGGCAGTCCGGAATTTATTCTGCTATTACTTTTTGTAATTCTTGCAAACTAAAAAAGAAATTCATTACATAAAAACGGAACGAACTTTAACCATAACTTTTTTTAAAATGCAATGTCCCTTGTCATGAGCATAATTATATGGTACCGATTAAAAGTGGGATAAATATAGACAGTAATGATCTTTTGTAGAAATATAACACATGTAAAATTTGGATTTTTGTATGATAATTCTATTATCATATTTTTTTTCATTTTTTTATCATCTGACGACACTTTGCTTTAGTTCTTACTAACTCTTTCGAAACCTTAAAAAGGTGTTATGAAAATTTAAAAACGAACAAAATAGTTTGGTTTTTATTTCTTTACTATTTTAAATTACTATTACAGTGTTATATATAACTATTCAATAAGGGTAATAACAAAATTACCGAAAACTGTAATCACGTCAAGTCCAAAATAAATATGACAAAATAGATGATCACCGGAGTAACTGGAACCTCAATGGTCTGACTTGGACAGGCATTTTAAACAAAATGGTGGGTTAAATCTAGGTTTTACAGAGCACCAAATCTACCTCTTCCATTGTGGCGTGAATGCACCGGTGGTGCTTAAATAGCATTTACATGCTATATTTTTGGAAAACCATCAAGCCATATTTCTCCAAAAAATCAAAAGGTACACAAAACAAAATTACATTACAAGAAGAAAATGAGATTATCACAAAAAATGAAGAAGTCTCAGAGGTATTCAATTACTTTTTTGTAAATGTTGCCAAAGAAATAGGTAAAGATTATAAATTTGATAAGAACAATCATCCAAGCCTTCAGCCGGAAGATTGAAGAAAAGGGCTTTAAACAGAAAAACTTTGAATTTGTTCCAACAAATGAATCTTTTATATCAAAGGTCACTGACAAATTTAATGTGAAGAAAGCAAAAGGAGTGATAAAATATCAGTGAAATATGGCAAACCATCCTCAGTGCCAACAATAACTATGCTAGAAACTTCAATATTTCCAAGCAGACTAAAAGAGGCACAAGTCACTCCATTATTTAAAAAGAATAACCCTTTTACAAAGAGCAACTACAGACCAGTCAGTTTACTACCTATTCCATCAAAAATATTCGAAAAAGTTTTAGCTGAACAGTTGTCTACTTTCTTTGACACTATTTTTGATAAATTTTTATGTACATTTCGAAGAGGCCACGGTTGTTAAACAACATTACTAAAGTTATTAGAAGACTGAAACAGGCGTTATGAATATGTGGCAGCCATTCTTATGAACCTGTCAAAGGCGTTTGTCTGTCTGCCACATGATATTTTAATTTGTAAGTTACCAGCATATGGTCTCAACAAAAAGTCTACTGACATGTTAAAATAATGTTTGTCAGGGCGTAAGCAACAAATAAAGATTGGCCCTTATGTCAGTAACTGGGCAGAAATTCAACAGGGAGTTCCGCAAGGATCAATTTTGGGTCCTTTGCTGTTCAACGTGTTTATAAATGTTATTTTCTATTTTATTCAAAAAGGAGATTTATACAACTATACTGATGACAACACATTATCTTTTCATTCGCCAAATTTTAATGAAGTAATAGATGTACTACAATCAGAAAGTACTATTTTGATAAACTGGTTTCACTTTAATTGTATGCAGGCATATCCTGACAAGTTTCAGGCCATAGCTGTTGGCAAAAAGACCTTTGATAAAACACTAACTTTTGATATTGGATCTGCAAAAATAAGCTGTGATGAAACGGTAAAATTACTAGGAGTAGATATAGACTTTAAACTAAATTTTAATTTCCATATACAGAATTTGTGTAAAAAGGCAGTGCAACAGTTAAATATTTTAAAAAGAATAGGAAAAAACTTGAGCAAATGATATCGACTAACGATATTTCACACATTTATACAGTCAAATTTTAACTTTTGCCCACTATCATAGCATTTTTGTTCAGAAGGTGATACTGAAAAAAATGAAAAAGCACAGGAAAGGGCTCTAAGATTTGTTTATGACGACTATATCTCAGCATATGAAGATCTTTTAATCGAGGCAAAAATGCCAACAATGTATATAAAAAGAACAAGAACAATGGCAATAGAAATATTTAAAATACTTAATAATTTAGGACCTCCTGTCTTATAAACTCTTATTGAAAAGAAAGACCACAAGTATAATTTTACATACACAAATTTATTGCAGATTCCAAGTGAAAACTACTTTTATGGTAAGAAATCTTTCAGGTATGCTGCACCTGCTCTTTGGAATTCACTCCAGAATCATCAGGCAAATTTCAAGTTTTAATCAGTTCAAAGGTCAATTATCTTTCTGGAATGGTAATAATGTACTGGTCTTGTTTGCAAAAATTCAGACTAAAATAAATTTTCTTACTGATGCAGCATACCAACCACACATACTAGACTTATGTTTTATTTTGGTTCAGTTTTATTATTATTTGGTTTTTTTTGCTTTAGTTGCACGATAGTTTTATTCCTTATTATTTTATTCTTTAGCTAGTAGTAGTAGTATTTTTTAGTGTTTGTATGCTTCAACCGCATGTATTCTCGTATCATACTACTGACTGATATAATAATGTGTTTTTTTATGTTTGTCTAAATGTCTTCTGTGTGTATATGCATGTCTTGTTTTACTTACCAGCAAGATTATGTATGACTGTAAATATTATGTTTGTCGGTTCAAAAGCTCATAAGAGCTTATGTTTATTGCTTTATGTCTTGCCGACTTTAAATAAAGCTTGTCTGTCTGTCTGATAGTGTCAAACTGATAAATCAGTGGTCATATCAGTACAAAGAATAACTTACAAAAAGCAATCATTACTCTTTGTTTCAAAAAACTTAAAAACATTATACATCGTTGTTTTTCCAGAAAAGATGGTACACCTAGATACAAATATAGAGTTTATGGTAGAGATTCCTCATACTTTGTAAGAAATAATTCCAAATCATCTTCCAAATATACAGAGGAAGATGATTACAAAATGCTGGAATTTTTAATCGACTACATATTTGTCCAGTATGGTGGACGTGTTTTTTCAACAAACGGTCGGCATTCCAATGAGAACAAATTATGCTTTACTTGCTGACCTTTTCCTTCACTCTTATGAGGCTGACTTTATAGCTGATCTGATCCAAAAGAAAGAATATCGTTTAGCTAGATCCTTTAATCTCAGTTTCCGCTATATAGATGACGTATTATCTTTAAAAAATCCTAATTTCGGGGATTTGATACATCGCATCTACCCCAAAGAACTTGAGATAAAGGATACTACAGACACTGTGAAGTCAGCCTCATATCTTGACCTACACTTAGAAATCGATGTTAAAGGAAAACTATTGACCAAACTTTACGACAAACGTGATGACTTTTCATTCATAATTTTCAACTTTCCTTTCAGCTGTGGCAACATCCCTTCAGCACCTGCGTATGGAGTGTTCATATCACAAATCATACGTTATGCCAAAGATTGCCGAAACTACGCAGACTTTTTTTTTCTCGCTAGAACTCTAACAAATAGGCTTCTGGAACAGGGTTATGTTGCTACAAGATTGAAGTCATCACTACAGAAGTTTTATGGTCGTCATCATGAACTCGTGGATCGTTATGGTGTATCCATCTGCACCATGAAAACTGATTTGTTCAAAGGGTCATAGTTTTCCTTTCCTCGTTTGTCTACCCTGGATTTGACTTTTTATGGGCAATTCGGCGGGTGTTTCTAGAAAAAACAGAGGACGCTTACCCTACCGGTGCACCTGATCCATGCTCCCAGTTTTTAGTGGAGTCCGAGTTGCTCATTTACTTTTGTTACTTTGTATGTATGATTTTAGTTACTTTATGTTCTTTGTTGTGTATGTCTGTTTTCCATGTCTGGTCTTTGTCCCTGGATTACATTCTTGTGATTACCGCTATAACCTTGGTTCTCTTGATTACTCTTTCAGAACAACTGAGTATTCTTTTTAATCAGGAACTCATATCTTCGATTCAAGATCAGTTACGCAGATATTTATGGCGTTAAAGGAAATCAGAGTAGTAATTAGTATTTGTTCAAGCCTAGCGAATCTACTGAATACGAGAGTGTGATATATCGTGACATCGAGGGGGATATATCCTAGAGGAGGGTGATGTATCGTCAGGTCGAGGGTGATATATCGTGACGTCGAGGGTGATATATCCTGTGATATATCGCTGCCGTCAGGGTGATTTATCGATCCACCAATCACTGTTCAGTGGGGGTGGGGCAAGTAAGGATGTGCAGGGAATAGACTAAAATAACTCATCACATAATTACCCAATCAGAATTCAAGATTTTTGTATGAAGTATAATATAAACATATATGCAGGGGTGAAGATATATTGCTGAACAGGTAGGAAAATTTATAATTTTAAAATGAAAGTCGCCTCTTTTATCATAAATCTTAGGACTGAGATGACCACTATTGTCGAAATCGAGATGGAGGTAACAAAAAAAAAAAAGAGGCTGATCGAACAACCTGTTTCTGTAATCTCAAGCTCTGGTGGATATATTGAAGGTAACCATTTATCAAAAGAATGGTCATTAATGGACAATACATCATCAATATATCTGTATGCAAAATTAAAGGATTTCGCATTTAATATATTTTTAATTCTTTACGAGATTCTGAAGAAACTCAGTCTAGTATGAATATAAAAACAAATCAGCTATGAGAGGAGCAAAATTAGTGTCCGTTGGAATGCCAACTTGTTGCTGAAAAATAGTACAATTAAATGAGAAATGAAGTATTAATATTTGCCGTTTTAGAAAATCCATGAGTAACAAAAAAAATAGGATAAATACGTTAACTCTTTACAGTCACATTTAATAAAAAGTTAAGACATATGTGGATCTAATTATTCTCCACCTACACAATGTATTTAATATTATCAAACATGTAAATTTATAAAACTTCTTCATAGAAATTTATGACATATGCAACAAATGCATTAGTCCTTACGATGTCATGGAAAATATGACATCCAAAACATAAATATTTCAAAAAGAAAACACATAACACGAAGCTTACCCTATATGTGGTACAAGGGTACTGGTTGTGGTTAATGTAAACTTTCACATGGACAAACAAATCAGTAAAACAAAATATCTACTTATAACATATGATCGGCAGTTCACAATTACCGATAATTGACATTTAAATGAACAAATCGATATTCATGGCATTGACTAAACTAGCGTAACTTGTAAATATAAACAATGAATGCTTGCTTAATATTTGTACGAAAATGATGAGTGAAATAATCAAATAGAACCCTAATAGCATTTAATCTCATTCATACTTTCTCATACAAAAAAAATACTCATATACGCACACTTTCATAAATCAATAAAATTTTCTCGTGCGAATTTCTAAAATATTTTGTGATTGTCTAGTATAATGTCCATGCAAGGAATCAACCGAGTTTGGAATTAACGATTGTGCTACTCTGGAGTTTCCTTGTTGATAATCTTATATAATAATATGAGTCTATGTTTTTCCTTCTGTCCGAAAGTTTTTCCCGTCCCGTTTCCTCATAAAGTTCATTGATAGATGTTAATTTGGTCTCTTCCGTAACAATTCGCATAGCTTCTATCTGAACATTTTCTAGCTTTTTAACTAAGGACATTGCCGAATTGTCCCATATAACATCACCATATTCTAAAATTGGCCGAATAAGAGAAAAATACATTTTCTGTAAGGTGATTCTATCAAGAATGAAACACATCTTTCGTAAAATATTAATCCTACTATAAGCCTTTTCTACTATGTAATCAATGTGGTCATGCCAAGAACCATTATTTGAAAAAAATGATAACAAGATATTTATGGGATTCAACTTCCTGAATGTCCTGGCCATTCATCGTCAAAGGTGGGTGTAAAGGCTTTACTGACATACGTGAGACAATCATTGATTCAGTTTTTTTGTGGATAAATTTTACTAGCCACTGACAAGACTAACGATGTATCTTTTCTAGATCATAGTTCAAAATCCCCGCAGCATTTTCAGAAGTATCTACAATAACGTATATACTAGTGTCATCTGCGAAAAGCTTGATCGACGCACGAATATCAGATTTTATATCGTTGATAAATAGCATGAACAATAAAGGTCCTAGAATGGAGCCTTGAGGAACATCCCTTTAATTGTTAACTAATCTGAGTTACTTCCATACAAGACAACCCTTTTAACCCTCTACGACAAATAATTTTTAAACCAATGTAGCAGCGTTCCGTAATTCCGTATTTTTCCAGTTTAAATAAGAGTCCAGCATGCCAAACACGGTCGAATGCTTTACTTATATCACAAAATACGACTCTTATTTCTTTACCACTATCAAGAGCTCGACCAATATCATTCGAAAAACTAAGTAATTGATTTACAGCTAAATCACCCTTTGTAAATCAGACTGACTTGGAGTGATTATAGAAATTCGCACGAGAACTAACTTCTACTCTGAATACTTTCTGCCAGCAACAAACTTCCCCAGAATATCAGGAGTTCTAGCTCCACTAACATTTTTAGAAATAAGATTCAGGAACATTTAATAAAATGCCCGAATCTTTCCTTTATTGGTACACGACTAGGGCAAATATTACATGCCAGAGTGCGAATGAACAGTGCTTCACTCCACGAACATCTGTTCAGTCGCAACCTTGCTAATTCCCCTAATTACACCCGTGGTCATGTCGAATCAACTTCCCAATTTTTTGCTCTTTTGTCCCAAATATACTTTATTACGAAATGAAATCATATTTTCTATGGCACGTGATGTACCTATTACTATAAGTGTGTTGTTGTATGGCTCAAATATTCTAAATGCTGAACAAAATGTAGACGTTTTTCTTAAAGTTCAGAAGTTTATTATCAAAAATAAAAGGTTTATAAATGCTTGACTTCCATGTACTGCATCTCTTCACTAATTTTGTAATTCCATTTTTGTTTTTCTATTCGTTTGTCTTATTTACTAGTCAGTTAAGAAAATTATTCCACATGCATCTTATTTATAAGAATATTCTTGCAAGTTTACTTTTAAGGACATGGAACTTTGTATAAGCTATCTAGCTTCTTTCCGAATCCTACCATAAGTTTGTATGTAAATATGTATACTGTATTTGCTTGTGCATATAAACTTGAATAAATCTGTTTAAAATAATCAATAAAATGTGAAATAAATTATTAAACAGAAATACATAAATGTATTAGTAACTCACATCAGTAAGTATGAACATGCATTCCAAATGAATGAAAATGAAATATAACAAAACGTGTATTTTTTTTTCAAATAACTGAGATAACAAAAGAGCAGCTTACATACACATCAACTAATAATTCAATACCCGGGAAAATTTAGAATAGAAAATCAAAAACCAATAAAAAAAAAACAGACAATGTGACAGAGAAAGCCAATCAATGAGAACTGAGCTGGATAAATGATATATTACTCAAATACTCAGAAAAGAAAGAGTCGGAAAAGAAAAGGATTGTGACCTCAACATAATTAATTTTCTCAGAAATAAATATAATAAATTGACCCTATCACACACACACAAATACAAGAGTCACTGATATTATATGAAGGGTAATAACAAAACTACTGACCAGTTCTAGGCAGTTGTCAAAGGAATGTCCGTTTAACAAATGACAATATCACGGGGTAAACCGGAAAGTTGTAAATCACCGCAATGGTCCTGACTTGGTACAGGCATTTTAAAATGATTCCATTACGGTTCGTTATTTAACACAAATGGGTAGCTTAAAATTGCCACCAGCAAAAATCGGTAAAATCAGTGAGTCAAAACAGTACAGAAGATATGAACAATAAATAAGTAAAAATATAAAAAGAACTACATGTATTAAATAAATAAAATGCAATAAAAAAATACATAAATCCAAGACAAGAGCTCCAAAATAAGTCTTCAACTTTGTGGGGAAGGTGCGTCTAGTTCAAGATGAAATATACATGAAACGTACAAGTAAAACTACAAAAAAAATACTTTGTAGACATGATGAAAATCCATCATCTATAACCTGTTTGTCAAAAACAGGATATTTTTCAATAAGATATGGATATCGGAAATAAACTTTTTGGGACAACGTATGAGACGAATTTTTCAAAACCTTGGTCCAAAAACTTAAGTTAACGATGGTGTCATAATAAGTCAGAATAATCACTACTAGCTGTGACTTACCTAGCAACTGAGAAATAGCATATGCAGGAGAAGCTGGTATATTACTGCACAAGAATGGGACATTTATATGTTTGTACTTATAAGACTCTATGTGAAGGTCTAAAAATAACGCAGGGGAAGCAGCATTACTGATGACAAGATCCTTAAAAAAACTTGGCAAAATGATAAATGGCACGAAGTCGGGGCGGATCCAGGATTTGGGTTTGGGGGGGGGGGTTAATTGTATTAAATGCCGTGAAAAGCAAGGCAAAAAATATTATGGGATGAAACTTGTGGTGATTTTTTTTTTCTTACCGATTTAGTGGGGGCGTACGCCCGGCACGCCAGTCCTTAGATCTGCGCCTGGAAGTCTAATTTGTTGAAAAGAGAACCTGATACTTTTGCTTCGGGCTTCTCGCTCGCACATATGATATGGCCACTGCCGTCCTCATATTAATCAATCATTGGTATTCATTGTTTAAAAGAAATGAATAACTAAGAATGAACATTGTTGGTTCGTTCCAGTTAATTTAATAAAATTTAAGTTTTACTCTTAAAACTACTACTGGGTACTATTACTAACTATTTTTAGTAACAACTATTACTACTCACTCCAATCGGAACTCTTCTTCAGACTTTCTAGTTTTAGTGAAGGGGATATGCCCGAGTGGTTTCGATTGCTGCTATCTCTCCTTTGGTGTTGGGGAAATGCCACGAGTAGTTTTGAACGAAATACCTCAAGTCACGTGATCTTAAGAAAATATCAAAATGGCGTTGCAGAATCGTCGAGGTGGAGGATTTAGTCCTAATTCAGGGCACCATCGTGACCATGGGGGCATGCACTCGCACCAACAGTGATTATCATTAAGATTTTTTGTGTATAGAAGAATGAAGACCTCTTTTTTGGCGCATTATTTAACCATTAAACAGAAATGCAGCAATGGCCCCTGAGACTGAACTTCCCAGTTTCACTAAAATTAAGTCATTCATATATTCACTTGGTTGTATCTCATTAAGTGTCAAATTGGTCGGCAAATAAACAGCTGTCAACATCTTGATAATAATTATCCTAATTAAAGCACAGCTCTTCTAAGAAAAGAAAGGCGTAAATTATCTTCTTGAAATTAAAGTATAGTCTAGTCTCTAGATTAGAATTTAGATGGTCAGTTGCATCTAAAAAGTAAAATTGTTTATGTGCATTTGTTTATGACATATGTATACATACTTATAGGTTTTACATAAAATATTTCCATCTTCCATGGATGCATGTATTTCATGATTTTGACCTTTTGTCCTAACACAAATTTTAAGGTAAAATTCGACACAAATCCAGATTTTGTAAAGATGATCTAGATAACCCTGCATTCAAACCTAAGAAATCATGTTTCTTTGATTAGTAGAGCCATAAATTTGACAAAAGGTGTAAATCGCTGCCTAAAGTAAATAGGTTAGGGAAAGTTTTATGTTGGATAAATAATCATCATCAGCTGATCTGGGCTATTCGGTGTAGAAAATGGATCCCAATTGGATCTATCACCAACTTATGGACAGCTATTTGTTACTGGCTACTATTACTAACTATTTTTAGTAACAACTATTACTACTCACTCCAATCGGAACTCTTCTTCAGACTTTCTAGTTTTATTGTAGGGGATATAGCCGAGTAGTTTCGATTGCTGCTATCTCTCCTTTGGTGTTGTCAAAGCACAGCTCTTCTAAGAAAAGAAAGGCATAAATTATCTTCTTGAAATTGAAGTATAGATTAGATGGTCAGTTGCATCTAAAAAGTAAATTGTTTATGTGCATTTTTTATGACATATGTATACATACTTATAGGTTTTACATAGAATATTTCCACCTTCATTATGGAACGCTTAAACTGTCTGATGAGATACACATTTGTTTACGTGTTGTCAATTTTATATTACTTGCTTTGGTTTTATAATTACATGTGGTCATTTTGTATTTACGTTATGTAAGAACATCTTTACATTATGTCGTTTTGTCTTTACGTTCTGCCATTTCGTCTTTACGTTCTGTCATTTCGTCTTTACGTTTTGTACTTTCGTCTTTATGTTCTGTCGTTTTATGATTACGTCATGTCAACATATATTTACGTTATGTGGATTTATCTTTATGTGCAATGGTTTTCTTATAACGTGAGGTCGTTTCACCTTTACGTTATGTCGATCTCTAAATACTTAATGTGCATTTTCTTTTCTTTACGTGCAGCAATTTCTTCTTTACGTGATGTGGTTTCTTCTTTACATGATGTGGACAAAAATTTCATGATGACGTGTGACCCGGAACTTTTTGATCCAGTGTAACTTCAAATCAGTCCATAAAAGGCAAAATAGACGTCACAACGCCAATTAAAAAAATGCTGAACGAAATATACTTGGGTAGTCTATCCAGTCACCCTAGAGTGTTTATTCTATAGTAAAAATAGCTTATTTGTTAATTACATTCAATATTATCACAATTGATACACCTGGGACTCTGTTGATGATTTGTGGCGATTTTCTTAGTCAGAATATATTTCTTAGACACTATTCAAATCTACTGTATCACACAAAAGCTTATTTAAACTACGGTATTCCGAAAAAGGATAATAACGGGTGATATAGAAGAAATTCTGAAATTCTGTAAATTCTACTTTGTACGATTTTATAGTAATTGTAACCCTATAAAAAAATGACATGCCTGAATTGTTCAGATATTTTAGGCAAATACTTATCTTTTAAATTATGAATGCCTAAAATATGAGTTTCACAGTGTCAGTATGCTGTAAATGATAATTATGCTTGATACTGAGACCAGTTTTTTCGGGGAAGGGGTTAAATTTTAAAATATTTAAAAAAATCTTTTTTGAAAATCAGTTAATGGTGGTTTATTAATTCAGGAAATTTAATTTCTATCGAATTCTTCAAAATTTGAGACTTTTTAATCGAGTAATATCTTGTAGAGTCAAAGTTATGCGACTTTTTACGGGAATATTGAAATCCCCATTTTTGCATTTTTTATTTTTATTATTATTTTTTTTGTTTTGGTTTTATTAATTCTGACTACGAAAATTGCCACAAGTCACCAACAGAATCCAAGAAGTATCAGTTGTGAATATCCAAAACATAAATAACAAATACTAGTAAGCCATTTTTTACTGAAGAATAAATACTCTAGGGGTTTTGACAATGAAAACTAAGTCAATTTTAGAGATTTCTATGAGACAGAGTTCCATTGTATTCATTTTGATACAAAACCCAAATGTTACCGCAACTTTCTTGGTATCATTGTAAAGCTGAGACATTTGGCAGCTTATTGATACATACATATGTGAATTTACTTTGTTTTGCAGAAAAAAAGAAGTTAGAAGTATAAAAAACGTAAACAAGATGCTTCAAGGACCCTAAATAGCTCACCGAGTTTTTTTTTTATTTTCAAGGACAACAACTAACTTTAAGGAGCTGTCCAACAATTTTGACTCAATGAACACTTTGAATCCTTTTATCAATTGAAAGTTTCATTCTATCTATTATAGTTTTCAAAATATTGGCTGAAAACTGCTAAAAACATATTTTTTGTCTTTCAAGGGCAAAAAATTTAACAAGAAGTCATCCAACAAGTTTGATCCCCATAAACATTTGTAGGTCGTGTCATAAGGATCATTTCAACAATTTAAAGTTTTATTCTATCTTTCATAGTTCTCAAGATATTGGCTAATCATTTTTCACCTTTCAAGTGCAATAACTCTAACAAGGAAACGTCTGACAACTTTTTCTCCCTGGAGACTTTAGTAAGCCTTATAATAAGGATCATTTAAGCAATAAAAAGAATTTGGCAAAACCTAATGGTTTTGGAGATATATGTAAAAAACTATTGTCTGACCTCTATGTACTATTATTAGTAACGGCGGCCATGTTTTTCGACGGAACAAAAATCCCCATTTCAGTTCTATGGAGGATACCACAAGAAACATTCATATCAAGTTTGGTTCTAATTGGGTAATTAGTTTCAGAGGAAAAGAGTTTTGTATAATTGTTAACGACGACGGACGCCAAGTGATGGCAATAGTTCACATGGTCTTGGGACAGGTGAGCTAAAAAATGATTTTTGTCTCTACGAGGTATAAAAAATAATCAAAAATACAAAAAAAAGGTATTGTTTTGAATTGATCAGATATGTTGAGTAAATCATTATCTTAATTGTGAATGCCTAAAATATGAGTTTCACAGTGTCGGTATGCTGTGAATGAAAATTATGTTTGATACTGGGACCAGTTTTCTAGGGGTAGGGGTAATATTTCTAACATTTTTTGAAAATTCTTTCTTGAAAATTAGTTTTGATTGTTTATTAATGTAGAAAATTAAATTTGGTCACACAATAACTTGTGAGAGTCGAATTTATGCAAATTTTCGCAGGAGTCGAAATTCCCATGTTTTTTGAATTAGAAAAATATATTCTGACTACGAAAATCGCCACAAATCATCAACAGAGTACCAGGTGTATCAGTTGTGATGATATTGAAAGTAAATAACAAATAAGCTATTTTTACTATAGAATAAACACTCTAGGGTGACTGGATAGACTACCCAAGTATATTTCGTTCAGCATTTTTCTAATTGGCGTTGTGACGTCTATTTTGCCTTTTACGGACTGATTTGAAGTTTACACTGGATCGAAAAGTTCCTTGGTCACACGTCATCATGAAATTTTTGTCCACATCACGTAAAGAAGAAACCACATCACGTAAAGAAGAAATCACTGCACGTAAAGAAAAGAAAATGCACATAAAGTATTTAGAGATCGACATAATGCAAAGATGAAACAACCTCATGGTATAAGAAAACCACTGCACGTAAAGATAAATCCTCATAACGTAAATATATGTTGACCTAACGTAATCATAAAACGACAGAACATAAAGACAAAATTACAGAATGTAAAGACAAAATGGCAGAACGTAACAACAAAACGACATAATGTAAAGATGTTCCTACATAACGTAAATACAAAATGACCACATGTAATTATAAAACCAAAGCAAGTAATATAAAATTGACAACACGTAAACAAATGTGTATCTCATCAGACAGTTTAGGCGTTCCATATTCATGGATGCATGTTTTTTCATGATTTTGACTTTTTGTCCTGCTAACACAAGTTAGATTCGACACAAATCCAGATTTTGTAAGATGATCTAGAAAACCCTGCATTCAAACCTAAGAAATCATGTTTCTTTGATTAGTAGAGCCATAAATTTGACAAAAGGTGTAAATTGCTGTCTAAAGTAAATAGGTTAGGGAAAGTTTTATGTTGGATAAATAATCATCATCAGCTGATCTGGGCTATTTGGTATAGAGAATGGATCCCGATTGGATCTATCACCAACTTATGGACAGCTTATCATTTGCAAATGGTCAATTTCTACTGCACAATTAATTTGACAAACTGTCAATTTAACAGGTCCAGATTGTGTGTAAACAATTGTAAAATTACACAGGTTTGGTTATTCAGAAATTTGATTATGTTTGGAGGCACCCACCTCATAAAAGGACTTGCTCAGTGGTTGGATGGAAATTTTGAGAAGGGGCCTTTTTGGAGGTTTTTCAAAGAAATTTATAATTTGAAGGGGCGATTTGTTAAGAAATCATAGTTTTCTTTAAGATGAAAGGGCCATTTCCAGTCAGAAAGGGCAAATGACCCATGGCCCCTTGCCTTCCCAACCCCTGGTAACTTACTAAATTCTATGTATTATATTACATGCACATGTATTGCCATAAAACACTTGGTCAGCTGAAAAAAAAAGGCCCTTAAATGCAGTAAAATCCATAATTTTTTCAAATATGTTGCAAAATTGCCTGTTCTTAAGTTGTCCTGCCTAAAAAACCCATTGGGATTTTCAAAAGTTAGCAGGTATGAGAACTGTTATTAATTCAGGATATTTACACTTAAAAAAAGAATATTGTGTATTGCTGGAGCTGCTAGTGAGGGTAAAAATGAAATTTCAAGTGATATACATCGTATATTTTACCTGAATTTATCCTGTCAACCTCATGGTCAAATAAGATACACATTTGGGCAAAATACCACCAGTTTTGCCTGTGCCATAACTTTTTTGCCTTTTTACTAAGATATCTGACATTTGGTATGTGTGTATTTCATGCCAAGGTTGAGTGTCATGTACCAATTGAGGTGTGACTTTTGAACATGACCTTTGACCTTATGGTCAAATGACATACACAATTTTGGCTTAAGTTCATGACTGATTTCATGCAATATTTCACCTCACAGTATGTTGTAATTGTAAAGAATCACTTGCCCTTTATCACCTGATTGTGCGTAACTCCAGTAGCAGTACTTATCTTTTACATCTGTAATAGAATATGGGTTCTCTTAATTTCAGAGGAGAAGAACTCTGAGCTTAAATAATTATGCCCCACGCAATGCAGTTGCACAGGGTAAAATGTGTTTGACCCATCCGTCTGACTGTCAGTCCAACTTAAGGT
The DNA here is from genome assembly GCA_037379345.1 of Perna viridis. Lineage (NCBI taxonomy): Eukaryota > Metazoa > Mollusca > Bivalvia > Mytilida > Mytilidae > Perna > Perna viridis. Next base: position 57,914,097 of record CM074513.1, read on the forward strand.
TTCTGGACTTTTTTTTAAACACTTGCAGATATTGAAATATTTTTTTGGTTAATAAGTTCACCATGATAAGTTAAAGGACAAGTATACTTTTCGATAATTTTTACCGAAGTTACGGGCTCTGTAATCATCAAATTCACAGAAATAACCGTTTCCCTTTTTTTTTTGAACATTTGCAGATATTGACATGATTTTTATTATAAATTTACCGTGATAAGTTACAATACAAGTTTGTGTTTGGTTTCACATCGATGATTTTACTGAAATTACGGGCCTTGAACTTAGCGAAATTTACAGAAATAATCGTTCTAAGGACTTTTTTCCTAAACGCTTGCAGATAATGACATGATAAGTTCACAATAATAAGTTACAGGTCAAGTTTACATCTGTTCCAATAGATAATATTTAATTCAGATTAATTATAACTTAAATTAATCAAAGTCTGGCATTTTAAACTAACATTCTGAGTAATATTTAACCCAGACAAAAGCATGTTTCTTGGGTAGTCCTACTAATGATGTTTTGGAGGATTTTGAAAAGATAGGGAGCAGCATTTCTTTAGTTTTTCTGTAAAGCTCATTCTTTGTGTTGCATATAATAGTAAGGAAAGACCCATGGGTGGGAGGAGTTGGCACCCCCCCCCTCTTTTTAGCTCACCTGGCTGATTATGGCCATATGAGCTATTTTCATCTCTTGGAGTCTGTCGTAGTCATCTTAACAATTTTTCAAAACTCACTCCTCTGACACTTCTCGACCAATTGGAACCAAACTTGGTATGAATGTTCCTAGGGGTATCCTGCGTAGAACTGGCACAGGGATTTTTGATTCGTCAAAAAACATGGCCACTGTTACTAAAAATAGAACATATGATCAGACAGTAGTTTTTCATATACATGTCCTAAACTGTTAGGTTTAGCCAAATTCTGACTGAGGGTAAAAGTGTTTTTAGCTGTGGTAAAATTTTTGTTTCAATCTGTTAAGGTTTCACTAACCACTTCCGGGTCATATGGCCACCCATATATGTAATTTACCACAAAAGTGTATGAATATTGTTGACATGTGTGAGTAATTTGCCTCCATACTATCAGTTAGCAGAAATGTTAAAAATGTGGATTTTCAGTATTATTTATTCAAGTAAATTTTTTGAAGAATTTCTACAATCATCGTACCATTAGCATAATGACTTTGAAAGCCTTATTTTCCAAGTTTCGCAATGGTATGCAAATTTAAGATGTTATAAAATTCACAGTAAAACTTTGAAAATTTCTTTTTTAACATGTAAATTAATGGAAACGTTAGAAGTGGTTAGTGAGACCTAAGCCATGTTGGAGTTATTGCCGTTTTTTTACCTTTTTTTTTATCCTGCATAGAACTGATTAGGAGATTTTTGATCTGTCAAAAAAACGTGGCCACCATTACTAAAAATAGAACAAAGGGGTCAGACAATAGTTTTTTGCGTATTACATCTCCAAAACCGTTAGGTTCAGCCAGATTCTTTCAATTGCTGCAATGATCCTAATTATAAGGCCTACAAAAGTCTTGAAGGGATCAAAGTTGTCAGACGGCTCTTTGTAAGAGTTATTGCCCTTGAAAGGTGAGAAAGGACATTTTTTTGTTATTTTTGGTTTTTGTTACAGTTTTCAGCCAATATCTTGAAAACAGTGATAGATAGAAAGAAACCTTCATTTGCTGAAATGATCCTTATGATAAGTCCTACCAAAGTCTTCTTGAGTCAAAATAGTTTGACAACTCCTTGTTAAATTGATTGCCGTTTAAAGGCAAAAAATTAACCAGGTGAGCAATTCAGGCTCCTGGGAGCCTCTTGGTCTAAGAACCCTAGGGTGGCACCCCTCCTTTTCAAAGTATGTGGATCCGGCCCTGCAATATCACCACCATACCATGACAAAGAAAAGTGTTATAATGTATGAAATACATGTATTCATCAGTAAACAGGGATACACTTATATGTAAGTATCTACTAATTAAAAACTAATTTCTCCTTGTAGATCTGGTAGAGTGACTAGGTGGAGTGATAAGGATGATAAAAGTAGTCTTGAAGCTGCTGCAGAAGCAGCTGCTAAAGTTAATGCCATGTTGATTGCAAAGGGAGCATTAAAACCATCACAATTATCTCAACAACAGGCCACAAGTAAACAAAAGGTAACCAGATCCCTTACAAGGTTATATATAAATCTTGCTTGTTGCCCTGTGGTCATTATCATGTACAGTTATAATAGGATTGAACAACTATTTTTGGTCGTTCATGCATGTATGAACGGATCTTGGAGCTCCCAAACTCAATGAACGGCCAAAGGCTGTTCATGTAACGTTTGGGAGTGGAGAGATCCATTCATACATGCATGAACGTCCAAAAATAGCTGTTCAATCCTTATAATTCTATCCGACAGTCAAAGTTACCCTCTGAGAGCCTCAGTCGGTTATATTGATACACTGTGTTTATGTTTACGCTTCAATACACACACATTCCCTTGCACACGTATTACACATAATCGTCTGCACAACATTGAAGGCAGCATGGACAAAGTGATAGTAAAAAAATATGAGATGTAAACAATTCAACAGGAATATAATTATTAAGGAAATATAACAAGAAAGAACAACAAGGGTTTTTCAAGGATTCAGTCAGACTCAGTTACAAGTTTCTTTCCCCTAGATGAAAATTACTCTCTGTAAGCAAACTTGACTGGTAAAATCAGTGTGCATGGAATAAACTATTCTTAAGGCTATATTACGCCGTTCTGTTTGTTGCGACCCTCTTTTGAACTACAGGACCGCCATATTGGTTTCAAGTTGACTGGCGTTCAAGCATGTATGCACGATCTGGCGAAGTTCATGCATGTATGAACTTTCTGGCAACGGCGTTCTTGACCAATCACAAATGGCTATAAGCATGAAGAATCTCATGATTAGAATTATATGGTATTAATTCTTCTTTTCTTCATTATAATTTTAATAAGACTTCACTTACTGTACCAGTTTTTGGTTTTTAGTCAACTTGAAACATTCTGAACAGATTGTATACTCATATGAAAACAAATCCATTTTATCAGAAGCATTGTTCGCATCACAGCACATTGACTCTAAATTTCTTGAGTCATGGATATGTTGTATTAGAGAACTGTTCAAATTTTATTTACATATGGGATACTTTTATAATAATTTTCAAACATTTAAAAAGAAGTATAATTAAAATAAGTAAAAATAGATTACAAACATAGAAAATTCAAAAAATATTTCTAAATATTTTAGAATTTGAGTGAAATGGGAGTTGAAAACATTTTTAACAAGATGACCACTTTTAAATATTTGTAAATCTCCTTATTTTAATTTATTTTAAAAATAATTGTAAAATATTTTCACTTGTAAGATGTCCATGGATGACCCAGGCAGTAGTGGCTCATACAAACAGTTTTTTTTCCAAAATTTTTTTTTTGGATATTAGGTCACAAATATGTTTTCTTAAAAATTATTGTTTGTAATTTAGTGGAATGATAAGAGTGATATAAATTACATAGAAAGCACTAGGAAATTTAGAATAAAGGGAAAGAACTCTTTGATCTGTTCATAATTTAGTTGATTTGATAGAGAGTCTTGTACATATATTACCAGTCATCCACTTTTGAAACAGAAAAAAATCTATTCTCTCTGATACCATAGTGACAAAAAATTGGTTGGATAAAATTGACTTTTGCCACCCATTTCATATGGTTTCTACATAGACAGCTTCTTAAATAAAGAAAAGAAATTATAGTGGTTAATGACATCAGAAGAAAATCTATCATTACAATTGTTACAAAACTAACTAAATCTTTATTTGAAGAAAGAAATACATTTTTAGAGCTGATCACGGTTTCCCCTCTTTGCACCTTATTTGTCGACCACAAAAATAGTTATTAATGATACATACAAAGATGTTATTAGCATGTGCATGAAATGACACTCAGAGACTAATGATTTGGTTGAAGTAAAGGTGAACCTGTGCTGAAATAAAATTAAAATGCCAACTACCTACCTAATTTTTGTTAAAGAATGTAACCCATAACATAATTATTTCTTTGCCTGATGTTGCCCACTTTGGGTTATATTGCTGTTGTTGTGTTTTAAGGTTTTGTAAATTTTCCTCATAAAACTTGGCAGCCCTTCATGGAAAGATTTAAAAATTACTAAGCTTTATGGGTTATAGTATGTGAAAACTTTCAGCACATCAGCTTCCTGTCTGCTGCTGCATTTTTGCTTAAACACTCCCCGAGCCTTCATGACATGAGTTGAAGTTTAAATTAAAAATTTGTGTGAAAGCTTTTAAATTGTTCTGAAACTAACATATGTATAATATATTATATTGGGAATAATCTCAGGTCCACATCATCTTTAATGTTCATTCATATTTTATGTCTTCTATATTAGTTTTCATGGAAGGGTCTTTACTGCCATGTCTTCCAGAGTAGTTTTCATGTAACGGTCGTTACTGCTTTGTCTTGTAGGTTAGTTTTCATGTAAGATTCTTTAATGCTTTGTCTTCTAGATTAGTTTTCAGGTAAGGTTCTTTACTGCCATGTCTTCTAAATTAGTTTTCATGTAAGGTTCTTTACTGCTTTGATACTTATTTTTAGACTACATCAGTTCCTGGTAATATGGCATTTGCAGAAGTAGAAATCAATGACGTACCTATAGGGTGTAGAAACATGCTAACTAGAGGATCTACACAGGAAGAGGTAAGCAGCCAAAACACTAAAAAATGTTGATTATCTTCCTGCGTTGGAAATAGAGCTTTTTTCATTGTGTCAAACTGATTATTAGACGTCTGAAGTCGAGATGGTTTAATTTCTGAAAATAACTAAGTATAGTGTCAACAATCTAGGTAAAAATTCTCCAAACTTATGTGTGTAACTTCAAAAACCACTTGTTTTGATGTCATTACAATGGAATTCTAACCAATCATCTGCTGAGATTGAATAATTCACATGTTAGGTTACATACTATGTATCAACAGTTATTAAATAAGCTGCAAGTTAGAGTAACATTCAAGTTAAAGGTATATTGTTGTTTTAAATGGTATTAACATTGATAAACACCAGTTCAACTGATGAAGTGGCCAAAAGAGAGATTACTAATGTGAGAATATATACCTGTATATGACTGCTACACATTTGATGGAATTTAGGAGATTCTAATATTGAGCATTTTCCAGATATCGAAGGCAAGCGGTGCTGGTGTATCTACTAGAGGCAGATACCTGACTCCACAAGAAAGGAATCAGGGTGGAAGGTATGTTGTGTAGTATTGTTGTAGAGGTATTTACTTTTAATAGACATATTGTAACTGTTAATTTTATGTGATGTATTGCAATTTTTAGAGAATGAACCAAATAAAGCTTCAAGGGTTATGGAATATAAGGTTAATAAAGTTAGATCTAATGTATTATATTCAAAATTACATATTGTTAAAGATTATATAAATCAGTGTGTGCTTTGCTCTAAAATTTAATAAAATTTGAAAATACTCTTCTTTCCCAATTCTTATTAAGTATAAGAGAAGGTTTGGAGTTAGCTCCAGAAAAAAAAACAGTTCAATTCTGATTCATGAGAATTGATAAATTTAAAAATCATTGTTAACCTGTGCTAATAGTTATTATTTTTTTTATTTCAGTGATCGTCCACTTTATCTGTGCATACAAAGTCCTTCAAAAGAATCTGTTGATAGTAAGTTCATGTTTGGAAGAATGAAAAGAAATCAAGCATGTCATATCTGATGATCAGTAGGTTGTACACAAAAGCTAAACTGCTATTCAGAGTTGAACAAGCTGCACTAAATATAATTGTATTAGAAACTACTGCATGTTTGATTAAAACTGACCATTGTACATTAAACAAGTAGGGCATATAGAAGATAGTTGGATATCATCATTTTTTATCCTTCATAAACTACTGATAAAGTTATGGCTTTGATTAAATGTTTGTTGTAAATTTTCCAATGATATTTTTTCAGTTGCAGTGAACAGAATAAATGAAATAATCAACAATTATAAAAACAAAGGATCAAGATTTTCACCTGCCAACCCTCCCTTACAGACTAGACCTCAGTTGATAGCAGATCCAGGACCAAGGGCAGCACCACCCCCAGGATTTATTACACAGCCCCCTACATTACCACCACCACAAACGGTAAACAGAGAACCTAATACTTTTTTTTTCTTAGTTTCTTCTGTGTTTATTCAAGAAAACTGCTAATGGGTACAGTGACCCCCTTGACAGTAAAATAGGGTGTCACTTTCATTTTACTCAATTTTCTAGATTCGCCAGCCATAGTCTGCTTGTCTGTGATTTGGTGTGTGTCATCCGCAAGGTCAGGGAAAAAGACCATGTCTCATGCGTCGCTGCCTGCAGTATTCTTTAGCAGAGGTGTTTACATTGATGATTTCGCCATAATTTCTACGAAAATTGGCTGAAAAATACGATTTATACTGTTGAAACTATGGTTCCCTGATGTTAAAAAGATAAATTTGTTTCTTCATTAAATCTTAGATTTAAACAAGTTCTATAGAGTGCTTGAATGAAATAGTTCATTGTTATAGTGTCAAGCACTTAGAAGACTTGGTCAGAAAAGGAAGCATGGCTTCTAAGCAAAAGGGGGATTTCATCTTAGAAGATAATTACAGCAGGGATGCCTGAACAAAATTATTTTTTAAACATAAAAGGCCAGTATTAAATCAAGTGAAGAAATCAAGTGCGTTATATACATAAAGGTGCCATTTTTGTTGGAATATATGAAAATTTCAAAAACTACTGAGAACCTGGCAAAACTACTGACTAATTGATATGGAAACATCTGAGGTTACTGATATGGGGCAAACAGGTCTGCCTTAATCGTTTCAACTCAAAAAGTTCAGACAAGGACTGCTGATTCTGTCTTTTTTTTTTTACATAATTACTGATGGTAACTATGAAATGGTCATTGGCCCTTTAAATAACGAAACACGTCTGAACAGGAAACCAAAACATCTTGAAATTCAGAGATCTACCTTTGAAAAACTGTGCCATAAGTAAAAAGCCTGTGCCACAGTTTCTTTAATAATTTTAATTTTTAGATTTGAATAAACAGTTATTAAAGAGTTCATAATGTAGTCATTTCTTGTACATGTACATCCGATATTTAGTCCACATCAATACTATACAAAAGAAACCAATTGTATACTGATTTACCATTCATGAGTTAAGGGCAAGGGTCCGGAAATGGTAAAAAATGCCGGCCATTGACCGACAAATTTTGCAAATGACCGACCATTTTCCAGCATCGGACATAAAAACCCTTATAAATTTCAGTCTGCATGGTTTTATTAGTGTATAAACATCCTGTTTATTAATTGGATATTAATTGATGGATGTGTGTTAATATTAGATGATATGCAGCCACCTCTGACTGTGAATTACCGGTAACTGATTAGTTGATTGAATAATTAACAGTACATGTGCAGCCCCATTGTGTATACAAATTAATTGAAGGGACTCCAAGAACGTTCATACATTTTTTACTTGATTTAATGAAGAAAAAGATTGACAAATCCATCATTTTCCCGCCGACCATTCAGTGGCAACAAAAGTACATGGTACTGACAGTATGAATCGGTCGTAGTTTGTAAATATTAATTTATCGATTAAATCTTTTTAACACAGAAGTCAACTACCCATTTAAATCATAATACAAAATGATGATGATGATTGGGGGTTTTTACGGTCTTGACTATCCTTACGGATCTTGCATGACTGTCTCTTACAGGGATTCTGTGAATGTCAGTTAGTAGTTGGAGGTAGCGAAGTCCAGCCTTTGGGATACCCGACCGAAGAACTCAGTCAGAGTATGTCCTACTAGTGGCTGGGCTGCTTGTTGGCACGCTGGCCTACTTTCAGACCCCACATGGGTCTGAGAGTGTTACCCCACTCTAACTGTTTTGGAGTACGTCAACATGTAGAGTGGATACAAAATGTTTTAGCGTTTTCTTTTATAAGTAATTAACATTTTTTTTCCTCACTCAGAAGTTTTCGGCTGTCTGCCGTAGTGAAGAAAAAGTCTTGAGAGATACAATGTGTTGTTTACATGTTAGAACATACATTTGTGGTCAAAAATGACTCGTTCATTTGTTCAGATATTTTGTAAATATAGAGTATGTGATGAAATAACACAAATTCCAATATTTATCTTTAAATAACTACAAAAAAGTGTTTTTAAAGTTAATTATCGATCTGAGCATGGAAAAGACTGACACCAACGTCTGCTGAAGTTTGATAAAATGATCGACGTGTGCTGAAAGAAATTTCCGGACCCTTGTGTAAGGGCCACTTTTTTAACTTCATTTTGTGTCAGTGATCACTTGATCAAATTTCTTTACACCAGAAAATAGAATAATAGTGTTTTTGAACAATTTTGTTTGTTGCAGGTTGTTTTACAAGAAAAATTATATATTGGGTTGGAACATGCACCTCCAAATTTTGGAGTGAAAGATAAAATTCTGGGTCCAGAGGTGAGGAAATTTTGTGTTTTACTTGCAAAGGATTTAGAAATTTTAATGGTGGATTATTACTTTCAATAAACAATACGCCTCAGATTATCACTAGTAGCTAGATGGAGTAGGTACTTTTGTTTAAATAAGAGCCAAACATACAATTAACAACATTTTTTAGTGATTTGTTTAAATGTATATTACTATGTATTTTCCCCAGAAATAAGTAAAGTTATCCTTACAATCTATTGTCACTGTGAAACAGAAAATTATTTCAAAAGACCATGATTTAAGTTATTCTTGATTTTTAGAATGATTTGTGTTATTTTTGCAGGGTACTTACCTACATCATATAGAAGTAGAGACAGCAGCTAAAGTAACATTACGGGGGAAGGGTTCAGCATTTCTAGATATTACTGGTAGAGACTCAATAGAGCCTATGCATGTGTTTTTAGAGTAAGTAGCTGGATATTTCTGTCCACTGTTGCAACTTCAAATCTTCATGAAGTACTGTCATGTAATAGTCAGAGGAAAACTATTATTTAAGGTAGATCATAGCTATTTCACGATACATTCTTTATTATTGTCTTATAAAATTATTTTAGAAGAATTTATTACTATAATTTTGTATGGTAATATTACTAATATAAAAAAACTGTAAAAAGCATCTTCCAAGGGGAGATAAATTGGCAGAAAATGTAATGGGAGATTTTCAAATATTAAGAGTTTGGTGACCCTCAATTTTCTTTTTGAAATAAGAAAGAATGTCACTTAATTGTTCTTTTTATAAATGAATAAAAAAATCTATATACAAGTTTTTTTAATGGTTTGTGAAATAGTGAAAAATTCCCTATAGAATCAATATTAATTGCCTTATTAAGGCGCAGTTATCTCGAAAATCAAGTTCAGTGACTTTTGTTTTTATATTTAATTCTGAAGTATGTTCATTCAATGTCATCTTTGAGAAAAACTAGGAAAATATATATAATAGAAATATTAGGTATGATCTTTCTTAAGTTAATTTTATTTTATTATTTTTTTTTATTTTCATTTTGTTGCTGTTGAAGAAAATCTAAACTGGAGTTCTGTTTTGTATCTTAAACAAATGTTGGTATTTTATGACAGGCAGATTATGGGAACATCTATTTATTTTATTTCAGACATACCAACCCAATTGGTCTTGGTCAAGCCAAACAATTAGCTGAGAATCTGATCCAAACAGTAAGTACTGACACTCGGTTTCTAAAATGGACTAACGTATCATTTATATTTCAGTATATTTCCATTAGGATGCAGAACAAGTCTATAAGAAAAAAATAACCAACAAAGAATTATCAACAAAATTTACTGTAGGAGAACTGCTTCATTAGTCATGTTAGTGACTATACACTGCATTAGAAATTGATTTTCAGATTACAGTTAGAAAAACACCATGCATTAATTATGATATTTTTTTATCTGGATTAATGAAGACAATTTTAGCTGAATGGGACAGATTGGATTCCTAGTTTGTATATCTGGTTCTTTAATAGTTTCCCATTAAAGTTCTGTTCACTACTACTTATATCTATTTCAAAATAACTCTTCTGGCCATTTTCAGATGAACTGGTGATAAATTGTCTTAGGTCATCATTCATGCCTGAACCAGACAGGTTAGGCAGGGATAAATTGTCCCAGCTCATCATGGCTGAAAGCCATGTGAGCTATTGACATCACTTGGCATCTGTTGTGCATTGTTGCTAACAATTTTTCAAAACTTTTCTCCTCTGACACCACTGGAACCAAACTTGGTATGAATGTTCCTTAGGGTATCCTGCATAAAACTGATGTGGGAATTTTTGATCCATCAAAAAACATGGCAGCTGTTACTAAAAATAGAACATAGGGGTCAGACAGTAGTTTTTCACATATATCTCCAAAACTGTTAGGTTAAGCCAATTTCTGACGGATTAAAAGAGTTCAGCATGATGAGATCTATCTGTGGTCCAATTTTCATGTTAATCTGATAAGCCATGTTGGAGTTATTGTCCTTTTTTATGTTTTTGGCTATTTTTAATATTATTTCTTTGAAAGTCTTCTCCTCTGACACCACTTGACCAGCTGGAACCAAACTTGGTATGAATTTTCCTTAGGGTATTCTGCATAGAACTAACGTGGGAATTTTGGATTCATCAAAAAACATGGGTTCCATGACTAAAAATAGAACATAGGGGTCAGACAGTAGTTTTTCTTATTTATATCTCCAAAACTTAGGTTTAGGCAGATTCTTTCAATTGTTGAAATGATCCTCATTAAAATGCCTACAATACTCCTTGAAAGAGTTATTGCCCTTGAAAGGTGAAAAAAAGATGTTTTTTTTTATTTTTAGTTATCAGCCAATATTTTAATAAACTGTGATAGATAGAAAGAAACTATCAGTTGCTGAAATGATCCTTATGATAAGTACTACCAAAATCTTCTCGACTCAAAGTTTGTTAAATTTATTGCCCTTGAAAGGCAAAATTTAACTAGATGAGCAATTCAGGCTCCTGGGAGCCTCTTGTTACAATATTCTATGTAAACCAGAGTAATTTATCCCACTAACTATATTTACAAATGTGTTATATTCAATGACTAGTAGTTTTCTAATAAATACTTGAAAAAGAAAGTTTTTTATGTTTATTTATGATATTACATAAATAGATTTTTTAACAGAAAAAAAAAGTTTGTTTGGTAAGGAATTAAACAACTCCTCTACTACAAACATTGTCAAGCTTATGTGTGGAATGATTCCAAATCTCATAAGTTAAGGTTAACTTAACTATTATTTTGTTATTTTTTGTTTGTTTATTGAAACACAGCGAATTTCAATGCACAAACTATCTGTTTGCACAGACTTATGCACTAAAAGTATAACTATTTCAATTTTAGAAATTAATGTTACACCCTCACGGGTGTCTAGGTATATTTCAAGCGCAAGTGTATAGGAAAGTGGTATTTCACTGGTAGCGTGGCCTTTGAAGGTATTTCCATATACTTGTTCTTAATACACAACTCAGCAGAATTTCAACTTATAAATAACATTTACTAACCTCTCAGGAGTCAATAATTTAATACATACAATATATAATGTTAAAACCCTACCACTGAACACTAAAGTATAAACGGAGGTCCCCCCCCAAAATATGACATGGGCTGCTAGGTTCTTTATGTTATGTCAAGGTCAGGTCATAGTAAAAATATTTACTACTAAAAATACAGGGATATACCACGGATGTTGTTCTCCTGGCAAGCTGGCAGCACTCAGTGGTCAAAATCGAGATGAATAGTCCTAACTGCTCTTAGAATAATTCTACCAGGATTGATTTTAGGACGCCGGCCCACAGTTTATATATAACTGCCCCACTTGTTGGCATTTTAGGCCCACTTTCAGGAATGTGGGGATTCGGCTAATATCATTGGTTTATCCTTGTGGGCCTCCAAACGATATGATTGGTTAAGAAATCTTTGCATTCCCACAGAAGTCTATATTCTCCTAAATAATTACTTCCGGTCTGCCAAATACAAACATGGTTAACATCGAGGGGGAAAATATAATAACGGAATGGAAAAGAAGGAAGACGGGACCTACTATAGCTTATAATTCGGGGAAATAAGTCCGTAACAGTCATATCCCTTAGCAGAATATATGAATATTAATGACAGGTGAGAAATATGAATAAATAGACAAAATAAAGCTGGGGACTGGTTGACAGCCTGCGACTGACTGGACACAAGGGATGCAACAGTGAGAACGAACTCTGTCTTGACTCTTAGATTTTGTAACATTAATAACTGGTAATTTTTAAAATTTTGTTTTGAGTCCAGTTTTAATGTATATAATTCTTGATAAATGAGAATGAAAGGAATTTATTGTGTTAACTCCTAATATTGTTCAGTTTTAGGATACAGTATATATTTAATTTGATTTGTCTTTAATTGTCAGAGAACCAGATCGTCTATTTAAATACTATACAAAATTAATTCAAAATCAAAAATCAATTATTATCAAAGTGCATGACCATCTTTAATATGGTATATAGAATGTATATATTTTTTTGGAATGTCATTTTCTAGATGGTTGCCAGACAAATCCAGAAGAAGTTTTGACTAAGTCTCATTTTTAATTAATTATTTTAGGGATGAAATAGAGTCCTGTCTTTTAGTTGATAAACTAATCAATTATTTCCTCTATCCAATTTATTGTCTTTCTAAGACAAGTTTTGACTCACCAAGCATGATATGGACTAATTTTAAAATCACTTTGTAGATATGTGTTTTACAACACTTGTGTGATAAAAGGGAAAAATACCAGAAAGCATTTATGCACGATATACTTTTTCTCATTGTACATTCCACAATAAGCTTGGAGTAGGAAATCTGATGTACCTCTACTTGTTTGTACCCTTTTCTTTTGTGTATTCCATACATCTGTGTAAACTGGGCAACCCATTCTTGGCAAGGGAGATAGGAGAACAAAATTTAGTTAATGTGAAAACCACACATTGGGGCGCAAGGTAATATCACCAGAAGTCCACTTGGAAATAAGTAAGTGCCAGTAAATTTTCTGGAATGTGTAGCCTATTATAAAAAAAATCTTTGGAATAAAGTATATTTTGCAGTGTCCTTGAGTTTGTTGGCAATTTACTGATTAAAAACTACATAATTTTTTGATCCATTCTACAAATGATCTGATATATACATTTCCTGTTAATATATATATATCAGGGGTTTCACTAAAACTATAGTGTAAACAGTTTATGAAAAAAGATATTTAAATATGCCAAGCTGATTTATTAATACATGAGAACCAGTTCAACAAGTTGATGAAATGATAAGTGACAATTGACCAGTATGATTGATCTTTTGGTGTCTATGAGAAATGGTGGGGTGTTGTGTATAAGATGCTCTAACACATCTGTGAAATGAATAACCATGGAATTTTTTCATAAAAAATTTAGTAAGCTTATCATGGCTTTCATACAAACTATGAAATACAAGATAAACAGCATTCATTGATAAAAACAACAACTATTAAATAGAAGTAAAACAATTTCATATAAAAACTGTTTTCATAATTACAAAATGACATTAAAGTATTGGTGATGACTTCCTTTTATGTCACAGGTCTAGAAACTCATTATACCCCACACTACCTCCTGAACTGAGAAAAAGTTAAAATGTGTAAAATACACTGAAGAATAAGGAATTAGTAAAGCCTGTAGTCAGTGAAAGTGTTACCAACATTTCTTATCAGGAAGGGGGATAATCTAGTAGTCTGTTTATTCATTCATTGCTTCTAAAAAAAACTTAAAAAAACTTTTCAATTTCCCAATGGTATGTAGTTTCAACAGGATATGCTATATGTTTTTATCAGATTTTTTTTTTATCTTAACGAGTGGGTGGTATACTGGAATCACGTTATCTGATCATCATTCCATAAGTACGATTTTTGTTGCAATTATATTGGTTCCCAATGGATGGGTTGACTTACAATTTGGCGTGTTGTGTCATATAGATGGAGCATATGCTGTAAGGGATTTGGGATGCTGTTTGATATCTACTTCCTGTTTCATGGGACTGGACCATTTTTCACTAGATAATTTTCGTCACAAAAACCTTGGCTCTCAATGAATGGATTTATTTCATATTTGGTGTGTATAGATGGATCTTATGTTGAGATTTTTGTTGCTGCCTGATATCAACTTTCTGTACAATAGGGGGGTTTGCTAGCACAACACATGCAAATTCATTTTGGATGTGTTGTACCTAATATTTCAGCTTATGCTTGATTGGAGTTTTACTGTTGAAAAAAATTCAAGGTTAAAGATTTTGGACACATTTTTGCTAGCTTTAACAGGACAGAATTGGTTTCATACCTGGTTTGACAGACAGCTTCAACCTCCCTCAGTTAAATACTTAGAGTCCTTTTTTATCAGATGATAAATTCGTTGATATGATGGTAATATGAATGAACTTTGCTCTGATTGTAGGTTCAGCAGGATTATGCCCAATTTCAGCAAGCATTGGCAGCATTACCCGCTGGACATGCCACCATTATAGCAGGTCTGTCACAGCAGAGTAAGTCCTAATGTATAACAGAGGAGTTCCAAATGGGTACAATATTTTCTTTGCAATATTGTTTTAGGAGACCATTGGATACAGTGAAATTTTACATATAATATTTATATATTTATATTCCATTAAAGTGACTGACTGAAGAGATTATGATACCTGACCATGATCTTTTATTTCTTGATTTTAACTATTGTTTAATTAGACAGGAATGCAGGTATGGAATAGGAACAAAAGTTTATTTTTACCGATATTTATCGATTTATGATAAATAATGTAGTGATCAATTCATTACTGCTACATGATATTATATGACAGCTGATGATGTGGGTAATTAATATCAATGATCGTGATAGTTCATTACTGCTACATGGTATCATATGACAGCCCGTGATGTGGGTAATTGATATCAATCTGTTTGTTTATCTCTTTGTGTTCTAAGTTTACAGATGTTGAAATAATATGATAACTCTATTTATTATAGTTGTAATTGATAGTTTACTTTCAGTTCTATTTAAAGATGGTGGAATTGTACAAAGTTATGATTAACAATTTGGTTTTTTGTTTGTCTGTTTTGTGTTTTTTTTTTGTTCTATTTGAATCTTTAATTGCTGTTTTACACAACTCTTGAAATTTCAGCCACTTAACTTTCAAAGAATTAATGGTGAATTGTCTGTGTTTCTCAGGAATGTAAGGGATTGTGTCTGTCAGAGATTTCCAATGTCAAATTTATTGTTGTTATGCCTTAATGTCAGTTTTTGTCAGAATATTACAGTTCACACTTTTGAGCCTGCTATGATACTTTCTGGATTCAAAAACTATTTTTATTCTATATCACTCTTTTGTGTGGCATTTTTTTGTGGCCACTTTTCTTTACAATTTACAGAAACAAATGTGTCAAATATTATCCAATTATGAAGATTCACAACGATTGGCTTTTATAGGATTTTTGAATTGTCTCAAAACTATTGAACAAATGTTTGTTTACAGTATTTCATGGAGAGAAAGAAAGAAGTATTACTACAGTTTATAATACAGCTGATACTACTCTCCTATATAAACTAGTGGTTAGAACAGTTTCTGTGTGATTAACACTGAAGCTACTTAATTACTGACACACTGTGTTACAGACCAATTTTTGTTTTGATCTTGAACAAATTTATAAGATGTCATTAAGTGTTGAAGGTTGTGATTTGTGATACCAATGATTTGCTATTACAGAAAGGCACTACATTAAAGGAAAGGAAACTATTTTCTAGTTCTTGAGTTGAAATTAAATGGTTTTATCCTTGTGCTATCATTTTTCTTTTTGGTTATTGATTATACTAAGGTTAAGTAGAATTTTTGTCAGTAGGGCAAGGTATATCAGAGTTGACATTTTTACCTTCATTAAACAATACTGTAAATGTTAAAACATTACTATGTGCATTAGTTATTGCATATTTTCCATTTGTTGACAAAAATGTTTTTTTTTATTGTAATATTGGATAAAATTCTACTTCAATATGATTGTTACAGGAACTGCAAGTTTTACTTTATTAGATTTACAACTCAGTTGCAATGATGATATTAATTATAATTCCAGAATTATCTTTTTGATAAATAAAATGCAGTTCTGTTTATATAGAAGTAATTTTGTTTTGCAGTTTCTAGAAATTTGTTATAAAACAATAAAATCAAAGTTTATTTTTTAAGGTCCAATGAACATGTTCCACTCGTAGTATTTTTGAAGGTCCTATTTGTATGGCATAACAAAAAAAAAAGACCTCTCATTTTTAGAATTATTTTATCTTCAGTTTCAGATATAGATCACAATTTGTGCATTTGTTCTACCACACAGGTTTATTCATCCAGTTAATAATTACCAAAACATTCATACTTCAGTGTTAAGTTCAAGATTAGCAGTGAATGTTTTTGTAGATAGTAATTTTTGTACAGTGTAAAGGTCAAAGATGACAGTGAATGTTTTTTTTTTTTTGTAGATATTACTGCTGTGTAAATGTCAAGGATGCCTGCAAATATTTTGTGTAGATATTTCTAGTGTAAAAGTCAAGGTTGACTTAATATTTTTTGTAGATATGACTACAATGTAAAGGTCAAGGTTGATTGTGAATGAGCTTTTTTGTAGATATTACTACAGTGTAAATTCAAGGTTGACAGTGATTTTTTTTTGTAGATATTACTACAGTGTAAAGGTCAAGTTATACTGATTGTGTTATGTAGATATTTTAACACTGCAAATGGCAAGGTTAACTTTGAATATTTATTGTAGCTATACCTTAGAAAGAAACTATGACATTTTCCTTCATATATTATTAGTCCAGTTTTCTGATGTTAAATGCTTGGTAACTTCCTGTTGTGTTATTTGTTCCTCACCGTTTTTGTTAGCTCACGTTAGGAGGGGTTTGGTTCACCCTACCCGTTAGAAATGTCATGGTAGAGATGTTCTTACTTCACGTTAGGAGGGGTTTGGTTCACCCTACCGGTTAGAAATGTAATGGTAGAGATGTTCTTCCTTCATGTTAGGAGGGGTTTGGTTCACCTACCTGTTGGAATTGTAATGGTAGAGATGTTCTTTCTTCACGTTAGGAGGGGTTTGGTTCACCCTACTCGATAGAAATGTCATGGTAGAGATGTTCTTACTTCACGTTAGGAGGGGTTTGGTTCACCCTACCCATTAGAAATGAAATGGTAGAGATGTCCTTACTTCACATTAGGAAGGATTTGTTCACCCTACCTGTTAGAAATGTAATGATAGAAATGTTCTTACTTAACATTAAGTGTATAAAAGTTCTAGACCTTTATTACTTACTAAGGATAGAGTATGACTGAATAATCAACAGGTGTTACTTTTCATCAACTTTTATGATACTCTGACCAATACTTCAATGTTACAGCAAGCATGCCTGGTACCTTAATCAATCCTGGCCTGACTACTGTACCTACCATGGCTCCTCCACCTACAGTTCAACAGTTGCCCAGTCCAGGTTAGTTTCCACTAAATGGTATATTCTTAAGGAAGATGGAGTCAATTATGTTTTTTCAGTCCTTACTGCAGTCCGTCTGAATTATGCCACAAGTATCTTGGCTTCCAATGGATGGATTGATTGGTGTATGCCTATGGTTGCTGTCCAATATCAACTTCATGTACAAGCAGGGGTATACCTAGTATGACAACTGTGCATATTTAGGTCTTGATACATGAAATTTATTTGCTTTGTTGGGTTTCATTACAAACCATCAGATGTATTGCATGGAAATAAAAATGTACCCACTGTATAAAAAATCCAGTCAGCCCTGTTAGAAAAAAATACACAGCAACTTTTAATTATATGTATATGAATTAATTTACTGTGCTTGTTATATATGTTGTTCTGTTTATCTTCATTTTGATGGTGGAAATAATTTTTTCATTTTTTCATTCATACATCATTGATTTGGATTATTAGCTACCTGTTAAAATTATGCTTTTTTTTTTCAACCCAGTTGCTTCTCCAATGCACGCCAAATGCTGTTTTCTATAAATGGATATTATTGAGAAATATTGTATTTTCTACTGTAATAATTGTAGGAGGTACTACAAGGATAATGGTGCCATCATCTCTTGCTCCGGTACAAGCATTACCACCAGGGCCTATTGCTTCATCTCTTGGTATATCTGCACCTTCAGGTCAGTAAGCACCATTTTATAAATCAGAGAATTGAATTTCATATTTATCGTATTGTTATTGGTCATTCCTAATGTATTTTTGTTATACACTCTATCGTAGAAAATTTTGACCTGCCCCACCAAAAGTGGGTCTAGTAGCTGCTGATAATACATGATTTGTAACTAACGCTGTAAATTGCTGAGTTGGAGATATTCATGTGCTGACAACTATGATGACAGTGATGCACATATAGACATCTTATTGGGGTGGTTTTGTATGGCACACTTGCTTAGTAGGTGGCTCAAAGTTGCCATAGATCATGTTTAGCCATATAGCAGAGGCTTGCAACTTTGCAGGAATAATGTAATTAAGTGTCTCTATAAATAATTTACATTTTGTTCTGTTTGGTCATACAATATAGCCAGTAGATATATATTTTTTCCAGGTGTTAGTTCAAGCTCTTTAAAGTATCTAGTTTTGAAAAAAAAGTTGTGATGCCTAATTATCTTGTATATTTTAGTTTTGACAGCCCAACCTCCACCTATATTTGTACAGACACAAGCTGGTCCTCCTCCACAGCTTTTAGGTCATCCACAGATACCAGCTGATCAACTTGTTACTTCCATGCCACCAGAGGTACCAGTAGTTAGTCAGGCAACAATTATACCATCACCATGGGGACCCCCTCATAGCAGTATACCAACACAGGTAAATATTCAGAAAAGTTAGAAGTGCTAATTCATGCACTGTTATTTATAACCCATGCAATGAAGTTGCGAAGGGTATAATGTTTTTGACTCGTCCGTCAGTCCATCATCAGTTTTCAGGACTTTTTTTCTAAACGCTTGCAGGTATTGACATGGTTTTTGGAATATAAATTCACCTTGATAAGTTACAGGAAGAGTTTAACAACTTTTTCCGCTCTGATGATTTTTACCGAAATTACGGGCCTTGAACTTAGCAAAATTCACAAAAATAACAGTTTTCAAGACTTTTTTTCTAAACACTTGCAGATATTGACATTACTTTTGGTGTACAAATTTACCATCATAAGTTACAGGTCAAGGTTGAAGTTGGTTCCGCTCTGATGATTTTTACCAAAATTACGGGCCTTGAACTTAGCTAAATTCACAGAAATAACAGTTTTCCGGACTTTTTGTTTTCTTAAGGCTTGCAGATTATAACATGGTTTTTGGTATGTAAGTTCACCATGATAAGTTACAGGTCAAGTGTATGTTTTGTTCTGCTACGATATTTACTTTGGATTAACTAAAACTCAAAGAAATCACAGTCAGGAGTTTGAAACTGCCATTCTGAATAACAGAATTTAGTTAGAAGATAAAAGTCTAAAGGCTGAAGAAACACCCTTATTCCTTTTTTTATTGGAGTCCTTCTACATGTATTTCTCTTACAGACAAATTTACTTGAGTATCCAACATGGGGATGCGTAGGGCATATGAGCGTGCTCACTAAGGTTCTTTATTGTTCTTAAAATGTAAAACTTGAAATGAGTATGAATCACTTGAAATGTGAGCCTTTAATATAGAAATTCAATGAAGTTCGAAGGTATATTCTGTTCTACTTACAATGTACCTCTGTTTCATTGAAGACTTATTTAAAGTTTAATTCACAAGAATGTATCAGTTTTTTAACCATAAACTTATTGGAGTCTTACATTTTCTTTCTGTAGATAATAAGCAGAAACAGTCCTCCTGCAGCTTCAGCACCTTCCCTTCTTTCCTCAACACCTCATGTCACTACATCCTACTCATATGCCCCAAGAGAAGAACCTAGGAGGAGGTTTACAGAAGAGAAGGTAGAGGACAAAGTTCCTGAAAATCTTCTAGGATATGAGGTTAGGACGTGACGTGTGTCTATTGTATATTTTATCTGACCATTATCTTTTAAAAATATATAAACATAAAATAAAGGATCTAGTAATGTGTTTAATTCTAGTACAAATTAAGGACAAACTTGTGTCATTATACATTTTTCCTTTGTTTTCATACAGATTGTTGTCCAACTTAAAACTAAATAACTTTTAAACTATATTTTTACTCTGACATCAGAGGGTCATGCTTTGACAATTCTTTAGTGATTAGGACCAAAATGTCATGAATTCAGGATTATATTATAAAGTGTTACAAAAGAGGAAGAAATGCTATGTTAAGTTATATCGAATATCAGTTTTTTTTCTCACATGTGTCCAATTTTGGCTATGTTCACAGTAACATAATACATGTAGCACTTAAATTAGACACAGTGAAAGTTTTTCTTAAAAATTTGATTAGATATCAGTTTTTCAAATGGAAGAATTGCCAGTATTTTAAAATCCATCAGCTTTGGTGCTGATCATCAAAAGTGATGGAAAGAAAGCATGTGGCATCAGGCATATCAATTCATAAAGGACTTTACATGTAATTAAACATCTTTGCCGCCCAGAATAACATCTAGAATTTGGCATATTTATGATGTAGTGTTTGAGTGCAGGTGGTGTTGCCATAGATGTCAGAGAAGAGAAACGGTTCGAATCCTGCTGAGGGAGCAACCAAATTTGCATCGCTAATTTGCAACCTCACATGGATTCTAGAGTTGGGATGTAGTTTAGACTTTTATATATATAGATATAGATATATATTTTTGCATGTTGTTATTCCTTGTTTCAAAAGATCATGTTACCAATTAATTTGAATGACCATTTGAGTGCTCCAAAAACACCATTTATTTTACAAATGCTATGGTTCATTGAATGTCATTGTGAAGTTACTCTCTACTTCTGATAATCTTGAATTAAAGTAAGGATGTTTATGTATACTAGGTAATTTTTGCATCTGCTTTGTTAAAACACAAAATTTAAACACAGCAAAAATTTAATTTTTATTTTCTTCTCAAACTGCATAAAAGGCATGCACAATAATATCGTAATATAAGGCATTTCTTAAACATGTAACAAAGCACTTCTTAACTTTTTTCCAGCATGGTCCTCCTCATTTGGCAAACTTGGTGGTGCAAGGAACCCCACAGCAGAGCCCACATGAGCCAATTGTGTCAACACACCCACCATATCAACCACAGGTTTCTGAGATGTATAGTGTGGCTACTACAGTCCAACCAATACAATCTAGTGCTTCCCCACAAGCTGAAGACAGGTAAATATCTACTTGTGATGCCTTCAAAGTCTGTAACTGCTCTAAAGTTGTTGCTGAGTCCCTGTTGGAAAACAAAATTTGGTTGTACTCTTCAAGATCCCTATTTATAAGGTCGTCTGTCTGAATGGGACATGTTATCAACTGGTATCTATCCCTCTGTCTGTTCACCATTCACACTTCCCACATTTTCAAAAGTGCTGCCACTCATTTTTAGCTCAAAGGCCAGGTGAGTTATTGTCATCACTTGGCGTCCATCGTCTTCCATCATTGTTAACAATTTTTCAAACCCTTCTCCTCTGACACTACTTGACCAATTGGAACCAAACTTGGTATGAGTGTTCCTTGGGGTATCCTGCATAGAACTGATGTGGGAATTTTTGAAATGTTGAAAAACATGGTCATTGTTACTAAAAATAGAACATAGGGTCAGGCAGTAGTTTTTTTGTATGCATCTCCAACACCATTAGGTTTAGCCAAACCCTTTCAATTGCTGAAAGGATCCTGATTATAAGGCTTTCAAAAGTCTTCAGGGATCAAAGTTGTCAGGTGACTCCTTGTAAGAGTTACTGTCCTTGAAGTATGAAAATGGCATTTTTTTTCAGTTTCAGCCAATATTTTATTCCCCTTGAAAGACAAACTTTAACCAGGTGAGCGATTCAGGCTCCTGGGAGCCTCATGTTACAGTTTTCAGCCAATATCTTGAAAACTATGATAGATAGGAAATTTCATTTGCTGAAATGATTCTTATGATAAGTCCTACCAAATTTTTCTTGAGTTAAAATTGTTGGACAACTTCTTGTTAAATTTATTGCCTTTGAAAGGCAAGCAGCTGGGAGGCCAGTGACACAGGAGAGTTCTTTCTAAAGTCCAAAGTAATGTGATTTCAAGTCCTAAATCAATGTCATTTTTAACGTTTCAACGGAACGTTTAAAAACCGTAATTTCACTCACTCATCGTGTTTCAAAAAATAATCAATGGTATCTGTAGCTTCCTGAATAATTCATTTTTTCACTTACTCTTTAAACCTTATGAACGAAAACTTTTTTCTTACATTATTTTGAAGAAATCAAGCATCATGTGGAGAGTTAGGATGTGTTAATCGTCGATTAAATCATGAAACTTGTCGTTCACAAATCAAGTGATGAGCATTTATGTGTTTAAGGGGATGAGAAATTCATATAAAACATTAAATATCCACATAAGAAGAGATCTATGGGATGCAATTGTGCTGGGCTTTCCTTACCTACCTTCACGTCTGTGACTTGTCCATAGACGTCATAACTTAGATACATTCAGAACGTTTTGGACTTATCAAATGAAAAAATAGTTAATTTTTTAAAGTGTTTCTAAAAATAGGAAAGCTATTTTTGGATTCCTCATTTGATTGTTTGAGAAATTAATGTTTTTTTGTAATTATCAAGTTCGAAATAGACTATTTATTAATGAATGGAGAGTAGGGAATTTTCAACAACAAAATAGAATGTTAAAGAGTTGTAGGTCTAGAAAATGTTTTCGTAATCTGTACCTTTCCAAGTAGAAAAATTAATTAATTAACAACAGAAGAAATACAATATATTTTTGAGCAGAGGAATGAAACTGGTTGATATTTGTGTGTGTATGTGTGTTTGAAAATCATTCTTGTGCCTCTGCCTGCTTTGCTATTTTTATTTATTATTTTGAATTAATCCAGGGGCTAGTTTGTATACATAAGTGCACTCCCTAATTTATTTTACATTTGCTTAAAAAAAAACTTGCTTGTGTTTTGTATGGCGTTAGTTCAATTTACATGGCCGGTGGACTCAAACTTTTAAAAAATCACAACACCTTGTGCAGAGGTTTCAATCCAGAATTTCAGGTTAGCAAGGGGAATTGAACTTAATCCCCAGAATAGTGAGGGAAGAAATTTTTTGCGGTAGAATTTGTGAAAAAACAATATTACATGCAATAAAAACAAAAAAAAACCCTGTCCCCCAATTTATTATTTTTAGAGTGGAGCATGCCTTTCCTTGGTTCCCCCAGACCTATACATGTATATTCTAACACACAATGAACCTTTATTATTAACTTTTAATGACTTCATCATGCATGGCCATTATCTGTACTTCAGTACAAGTTTATTTAGCTCTGAAAGCCTGTGTGACAAGTAATTAAGTCTGTGAATCCGACAAAATTTCTAAGTTTTGTCAATGGGAGATTTGGTATGTGTAGTATATATGAAACAAATTAAAAGAATGCATAATAATTAACTTTATAAACGAAATAAAACTAAATCAGTATCTCCTCTGCCTCATCATCAGCCGGTAATGGCGTTGTGGACTAGGGTAAAAATGAATGTCTTATTTTATTATATGGGGATCGAGTGATGGCTTTTTTTAGGTATCATTCGATAGGGAAATGTTCAAAGATTACATCATTGGTCAATTCATTCACAAATAAACAATGGGATGTGATTGTTTCCGTTATTAATAGGCCCTGGGAATCTCACCATATTTTGTACCGAAAGTGAAAGCAAACTCTCTGGATTCAACATAAGTATTTTATGAACAACCAAAAACTTATAGTTCAAATTTTGTTTTCTATGAAAAAATCATTTTACTTTCAGTTTTTCTTTATATTCACGTATCAACTAAATTTATTCAAATTAACACAATTTTTTCGAAGTACCCGATGTAAATATTCATATGTAATGCATTATCACACCCTCTGGTGGTATTTTCATAGTCTCTCCTTGGAAGAAAAATCTTTAGAGTAACGGGTGGAGGTACATAATTGGTCACTTTTGTGATGTTAAATGGTTGCATAGATATTGTGCATTGTCAAGTTAAAGAGAATGGTGTCCATGTGCAACAGGTGAGACATCTGTGATTATAGTTTATCTGTTTTAGGACTTAAGCATATGAAACATTGGTAAATTAGCCTTCAATTAAATTGTGGATCAAATTTAGAGTTATGGAATTTTATTCCTAAACAAGTTGGGATTTTGCTGTTTTGGGGTTTTTGAATCTTAATTAAAAAATAATTCGTGGAGGGGGTAGATTTGTACTCATTTTAACATGGGTTGGGTATTTATATTCTCATTTAACACCTTGCCGTCGCTCGGTGTTAAATAATCGAATATAAATGTTGTACCCATGTTAAAATCAGTACAAATCTACCCCTGAAAGGATTTATTTCTTTTCTAATATGACAAATACGGTAATTTTTGTGACAAAAATTTCCCTAGGTATAACCAAAATAAAGGCTGTTCTGTTTAACCTCCCCCATATGGAAGTAGGATTAAATTTATATATATATACATTTGTAGGTGTTAAATGTGTGTATTTATATAATTCATTTCAATTAGATTACCACTCAGCCGTTAAATCATCACGTAAACGTTTTTAAGTGAGTGTTTTGTCTCGAAGCAACATCAAAAGAAAACTACAGTGTGGGATAAATACTCAGTTAAAATAGCTTTTGAATGAAAATACAAATTAACTTTTGGACAGGTTTATAAATATGGGAAAATGGTGAAATGGAACAAATTTTGTAAATGTGTGTGAAGTTCGATACTGTTTATATTGATTACAGTTTATACTTCAGAAATAAGTAGTACACATTGGCATTCATTTTCTACATATTAGGAAAAAACAGTTCTAAATATTAGAAACACAACTGTATTATTACAGCTTTATTTTACATAATGTAATCTTTGAAAGTTTGATCCATCAAAAACATGGCCCCTGTTACTAAAAATAGAACATATGGGTCAGTCAGCAGTTTTTTTGCAAATATCTCCCAAACATAAGGTTAGACCAAATTTTGACAGTGTAAAAATGTTCAGCATGATGAGATCTATATGTGGTTAAGTTTTGGTGAAAATCTGTGGACTCATGTTGAAGTTATTGCCCTTTTGGGATGTTTTTTGCTGTTTTTTTATGTTATTACTTTCAAAAATCTTCTCCTCAGAAACTACTTTAGAGAATTCAATGAAAATTGGTTTGATTGTTTTTTAAGGGTATCCTGCACGAAATGACTGTTTGGGTTTTTTGATCCATTGAAAAAGATGGCCATCATTACTAAAAATAGATCATGTGGGTCAGTCAGCAGCTTTTCACATATATCTCCAAACAGTAAGATTAAACTGAGTTCTGTTCTGGTTAAGAGTGTTCAACATGATGAGATCTTTTTGTGGTCAAATTTTGGTGAAAATCTGTGAACCCATGTTACTACCCTTTTTGGATGGTTTTTTGCTGCTTTTTAGCTCACCAGACCAAAGGCCATGTGAGCTATTGCCATCACTTGGTGTCCGTTGTTGTTTGTCATCGTCATTGTTAACAATTTTTTTAAAATCTTCTCCTCTGACACAGCCTGACCAGTTGGAACCAGACATGGTATGAATGTTCCTTAGGGTATCCTGCATAGCTCTAATGTGGGGATTCTTGATCTGTTGAAAAACATGGCTGCCATTACTAAAAATAGAACATAGAGGTCAGACAGTAGTTTTTCACATATATCTCCAAAATTGTTAGGTTTAGCCAAATTCTGACAGGGGTAAAAGTGTTCAGCATGATGAGATCTATCTGTGGTCAAATTTTCATATTGATCCATTAAGCCATGTTGGAGTTATTGCCCTTTTATGACATTTTTTGCTATTTTTTATGTTATTTCTTTCAAAAATCTTCTGCTCTGACACTACTTGACCAGTTGGAACCAAACCTGGTATGAATGTTCCTAGGGGTATCCTGCGTAGAACTGGTGTGGGGATTTTCTATCCATCGAAAAACATGGTTGCCATTACTAAAAATAGAACATAGGGGTCAGACAGTAGTTTTTCTCATATATCTCAAAAACCGTTAGGTTTAGACAAATTCTAACATAGGGTATAAGTGTTCAGCATGATGAGATCTATCTGTGGTCAAATTTTCATTTTAATCTGTTAAAGCTGCATTAGCTGTCATTTTCATAAATTTTTTTTCAGTTGAAATACACCTTAGCTTGAATTATTTCTACTAAAATGTACTTTTCCTGTAGAAATTTATTTGATATCCACAAAGAAAATGTATTTAATACATGAAATAGGTGTCTATATATTTATTGTCTTGCCAGACAAAAAATTGACCTAGATAAACTTGTATGCATGTGACTTCTGGTGACCTTAATCTGTGCATGTGCTGTAAGGGTCGCTTCTTAAATAACAAATCTGATAGCAAGCGAAAGTGGTCATTCAACAGCTAGGAAGACCTGTGGACTCAAGCCATAAAAGAAAAAGTTCAAATAAAACACAAGGATCTTTCAAAATTTACGTATTGTGATACAGTGTTGCTCAAATATGGTCATTATTTTGTTTGAAAACTAATCAAGAAGTAGGTGAAATGAAATGAAAACAAGACACATGCTTACCTGTGTATCTGTTATTGTTATTTTTTTAGCTCACCTGGCAGGTGGCCAAGTGAGCTTATGCCATTACTTGGCGTCTATTGTCGTCGTCGTGGACAAATTTTAAAAAATCTTCTCCTCTGAAACTACTGGACTGACAGGTCTTTAACTTGGCATGATTGT
This sequence comes from Perna viridis, assembly GCA_037379345.1. Lineage (NCBI taxonomy): Eukaryota > Metazoa > Mollusca > Bivalvia > Mytilida > Mytilidae > Perna > Perna viridis. The sequence goes on from CM074513.1 coordinate 57,941,042, forward strand.
TCCTTAGGGTGTTCTGCACAAAATGACCTTTGGGATTTATGATCCATGAAAAAACATGGCCACTGATAATAAAAATAGAACATAGGGGTCAGATTGCAGTTTTTTGCAAATAACTCGAAAACCGTTGCCTTCAGCAAATTTCTGGTTGGGGTAATATTGTTCAGCATCATGAGATGGACCTATGCCAAAATTTTCAAAACAATTGGTCAACTGATGTAGGAGTTACGGCCCCTGAAACAGTGTTTTTTTTGTATTTTTGCATGTGCAACTTAGAAAATCTTCTCAAAATCCATTGCACAGAATTCAATGAAAGTTGACATATATATGTTCCTTAGGGTATCCCACACAAATTGACAGATGGGATTGTTGATTCATGAAAAAACATGGCCACCATTACTAAAAATAGAACTTAGGGGTCAGATGGCAGTTTTTGGAAATAACTCAAAAACCGTTGCCTTTAGCAAAATTCTGGCATGGGTAAAATTGTTCAGCATCATGAGAAGGACCCATGCCGAAATTTTCAAAACCATTCATTGACTACTGTAGGAGTTACGACCCCTGAAACAGTTTTCTTGTTGTTTTTTTTTTTTTTTTCACTTGTACAACTTTGAAAATCTTCTCTAAAACCATTGAAGATCATTGAATGAAAATAAGCATAATAGTTCTTTAGTGTATTGTGCTCAAAATGACTGTTGTGATTTTTAATCTGTGAATAGATATGGCTGCCTATATTAAAAATGGAACTTAGGGGTCATAAGACAGGTTTTTGAAAAAAATTCAAAAATTGTTGCCTTTAGCAAAATTCTGGTTCAGGTCATGAAAATGCTATGAAAAGCATTTCCTGCATTTGACAATTTAGTTGATTTTAACTTAGCCTGTCTCATTCCTCAGGTTTTTCAAATAAGCAAATGGTTAACCAGGTGGGCGATTCAGGCTCTCTTGAGCCTCTAGTTACCAAGGTTAAAGTGTTTTTAACCCAGGTGAATGTCCTGTAGGCAATCTTCGGAAATAATGGTGAAAATTAATTAGATCAGAGCTAGCGATCTTCTCTGATTAAAAAAAATGTTGTTTTTACAATATTCTGTAGGAATGATCAACACTTACTGCTTCAATTGCATTACTACAAACTTCTTTGAATCAGCAAAATTCAATAGAATCAAAACTAAACAAATTTGGCAGCTAATGCAACTTTAAGCCGTGTTGGAGTTATTGTCCTTTTTCTACATTTTTTTTTTTTGGCTATTTTTATTGTTATTTCTTTCAAGATCTATCTGTTTTTTGCATATATCTCCAAAATGGTCAGTTCTTTTAATTGCTGAAATGATACTTATAATAAGGCCAACAGAACTCTTCAGAGCTAAAAGTTGTCAGATGACTCCTTGTAAGAATTATTGCCCTTGAAAGGGGAAAAATGACTTTTGTCACAGTTTTCAGCCAATGTCTTGAAAACAATGGTAGATAGAAGGAAACTTTCAATTTGTGAAATGATCCTTATGATAAGTCCTACCAAAGTCTTCTTGAGTCAAAATTGTTGGACAACTTCTAGTTTAAAAATTTAGTGCCCTTGAAAGGCAAAACTCAACCAGGTGAGTAATTCAGGCTGCTGGGAGCCTCTTGTTTATATTCTTAAATTGTATATTTACAGAAATTTCTCCCCTGTACAAGGTGTTGTTTATGGAGATGATAAACAGTTGATGCCCCCGCCTCCAATACCAGGTAAGTTCATAATTTTATGTTTATTTTATGGTGAACTCAACTTTTTGGAGTATACATTTTTTTATGGTTGTGTCATATCTGTAAAATTTTACAATTTCAATAAGTTTGTGAGCACAGTATATTTCCAAGCAGAGATTGGGATTTGTAATTGTAATTATTAATCATGTGTAATTGATAACATTTTTCCAATAACAGTTGTAATCATTAATCATCCCAGAATCTAATCAATTTCTTTTCAAAATACCCTGTAATTATCATTACTTTTTTTATTACATCCTGATTAGAATAGAATTAAATCTAAAATAGTGTCGTTGAAAAATGTATGAAGAATGACAAAAGATTATTTATCAGCTATTTTAAAGAAAGTTTAAAATGAAGAGAATTAATATTTTGATGATTCACAAACCTCCAAATACGTATTACGAGGTTGGATGTTGCAAATGAAGAATCTCAAAGTAAGAATTGATGTATTTCAAAGCTGCAAAAACAGATTTTCAATATAAAAAATGGAAAGTTACACACTTATAAGTTAAAAATTGATAATTTACAAATTAAGAAGTTAGGAATTAAGAAATCTGACCCTGTTGGTATTTCATAGAAATCTGTTCCTTTAATGACTTTTTACATCCCCTGTTTTGACAATGTATTGATTATGTTACAATAGAGTTTTAAACATTTATCTACTGTAAACAAAAATTATCTTTGGAGTGGGGAACACTTTGTCTCATTCCTATCAGGTGTGAGAAGATGTTGGAGATAGAAAAATTAATCAGAATAGGCTTATAAATTAATTAGATTTTTTAATAATTTTTATAGGTCTTTTGGCAGAAAAAAAATTCTACAAATTATATTATTATAAATTTGCTTTGTTACTTCCTTGAATTGAATATTTTATTTTGAAAAGTGATACAAATATATCCTTTTGGTTGTCACAATGAATGTATTATGTTTAAGCTTCCTTGAAGAGACCATCAATGGACAGGCTAGACGCTGGTGCCAGGAAGAAGGAAAGATTGTCTCCAACTGGTACACACAATATTATTTTAATTTCCTTTTAGCCCCATGCGTGTCTGGCTGTCAAAAGAATAGGCTGCTGCAGCGCTAAGCTTGTCATAAAGGGCGACTAAATAGTGCCCAGAACCAACTGGGTTGTATGCCCCAGGTGGTGGAATGGGGTACCCTGGCATGCTACATACTGTGGTCATCAGGCCATAATACAAAAGTACCTGACCGCAAACTACAGTGGTGCACTATGTTGCGAAAGATACCACTTTCATTGCACATTTAAGAACCCTGCTGTGGTATTCTATGGGAGTAGGAAGTTTGCAATCCAACACAGGAGGCTAAATTGCCCGATCCTTCCTACCTCTCAATATTTCCAGTGGCAATTAAAACCCATTGACCCTATTGTCCTTGTGTCCAATCCCATTTTTAGCTCACCTTGCCAAAGGCCATGTGAGCTATTGCCATCACTTTCTGTCTGTCGTCATTGTCGTCTGTCGTCGTTGTCGTTAACAGTTATACAAAACTCTTCTCCTCTGACACTACTTGACCAATTGAAACCAAACTTGGTATGAATGTTCCTTGGGGTATCCTGCATAGAACTGTGGTGGGGATTTTTGATCTCTCGAAAAACATGGCCGCTGTTACTAAAAATGGAATATAGGGGTCAAACAGTAGTTTTTTTGCATTTATTTCCAAAACTGTTAGGTTAGGCTAAATTCTGACATGGTTGAAATGTTCAACATGATGAGATCTATCTCTGGTCAAATTTTGGCTTTAATCCGTTAATCCATGTTGGATTTATTGCCCTTTATCAACGATTTTTGTTATTTTTAATGTTTTTTCTTTCAAAATCTTCTACTCTGACATTATTGGATCAATTGGAACCAAACTTGGTCTGAATGTTCCTTGGTGTATCCTGCATAGAACTGGTATGGGGATATTTGATTAGTCAAAAAACATGGCTGCTGTTACTTAAAATAGAACATAGGGAACAGAAAGTAGTATTTTGCATATATATCATCAAAACTGTTTGGTTAAGCTAAATTCTTTCAATAGCTGAAATGATCCTTGTTATTAGGACTACAATAGTCTTCAGGGATAAAAGTTGTCAGATGACTCCTTGTAAGAGTTATTGCCCTTGAAAGATAAAAAATGACTTTTTCTTTTTTGACAGTTTTCAGTCAATATCTTGAAAACTATGATAGATTAAAGGTAACTTTCATTTGTTGAAATGATCCTTATGTTAAGTCCTACCAAAGACTTCTTGAGTCATAATTGTTGGACAACTTCTTGTTCAATTTATTGCCTTTGAAAGGCAAAATTCAACCAGGTGAGCAATTCAGGCTCCTGGGAGCCTCTTGTTCATTTCATCATCATTTTATATCCATATTATTATCTATTTCATGTTCATCGCCTGGATATAGCTGAAATATTGCTGCTCAAGCATTAAACCCCAAAAATCAATCATTAATTTCCTAGTAATTAATATTATTGGAATTATTGTAATTTGAAATTTAAATGCCTAGTGAGGAAGGACATTTAATTCATTTTAGATAAATACAGGTTAGACATATTGTTTACATAGGAAATGATAATTTTAACCTCAGTTGTTCTGCCTTTGTTATTTATGTCTTAGCCTTTGGCATTTACTATGTACATATTAATTTGTAGAACGTATTGATTTATATTTTAAGAGACTTTAATTCATTGTAGACTATAGAGAAGAAGAAGATAAATCCAGGGGTAAATACCAATATAACCATATATCTAATGCTCCTCAACTGTATACACAGGCAGAGGCTGATAACTTCCAGGATCAAAGACCACCAGCTGACAATGAACCTCCTCCTGGCTACCAGTTTCAGCCCCCTCAGTCAATCACAGAACAGTATCAATATCAGCCAGGACAACAGCCAGGAACACATTTATTACCCCCTCCTCCTGCACCTTTATCTGTTATGTCAACTCATCATATACAACAACCTATGTATTCCATCTCTCCATCACAGAGTCCACCAAACATTTACACACAACAACAAGAGGTACTAACATCTACAGGACATCCCTATCCTACACATACCATAACACTATCTGGACCTCCACAAGCACCAGAGCAAATTCTTGCTCCTCCTCCTGAGGCAAGACCTGAAGATATTCAGCCCCCACTGGAACAGTTACAACAGCCACCACCAAGCTATGCTACCATGCCTCCACCACCTATTTCTAGTAGTCAGTACCTAACATCTCCACAAACAATGCCACTGATGGCTCCCCCTGCTCAGCCTCCTGCATTGTCTGTACAGCCCCCTAATTATCCACCTCCTGGGATGCCATATTATATCACAAGCCAGTAGGTTTTATGTGTTCTGATGTTAACTGTCTCTTTATTTTTACTAAGAACAAAAACCATGGAAAAGCAGTATTTATTGCTTATTTAAAAGCTTAGAGAAGTGGATTCAGTTTGCAGCACTAGTGTTTTGATATGATTTTGACATAGTGTGTGTGTGTGTTTGTGTGTGTGTGTGTGTGTGTGTGTGTGTGATATTGAAATTTAAGTACCATATATACTGTTAGTTTGTGAAAGGTTGGCTATTGAATTCTTGAAGTGTTAATCAAGAGATGTATCACACATGTAAGTTGTGGATTTTGTTTGAAAGGGACAGTATAATAATACACAGTGTTATATGAATGTAGAGGAGTTACCTGATCAAATGTTTGTCAAATGATATGTGTGGCTTTATTTGTTGCTTTGCTTGTTAATGAATGATGGTCTCATGCAAGGAATTAAAAAATCAACAAAATAAAACAAGAATTGAAGTTTAATGGAAAATTATTTTTTCATGCCCTTTATAGCTCACCTTGCCAAAGGCCATGTGAGCTATTGCCATCACCTGGTGTCCGTCATCCGTTGTAGTCGTTTTTTCAATTTTTCAAAACTCTTCTCCTCTGACACTTCTTGACCAATTGGAACCAAACTTGGTATGAATGTTCCTTTGGGTATCTGGCATAGAAACTTTTTGGGGATTTTTTATCTGTCGAAAAACATGGCTGCCATTACTAAAAATAGAACATAGGGGTCTGACAGTAGTTTTTCCGCGTATATCTCTGTAACTGTTAGGTTAAGCTAAATTCTGACATGGGTTAAAGTGTTCAGCATGATGAGATCTATCTGGTCAAATTTTCATTTTTATCTGTTAAGTCATGTTGGAGTTATTGCCCTTTTTCAACATTTTTTGCTATTTTTAATGTTATTTCTTTCAAAAATGTTCTACTCTGACACTACTTTACCAATTGGACCAAACTTGGTATGAATGTTCCTTGGGGTATCCTGCATAGATCTGATGTGGAAATTTTTGATCCACTGTTACTAAGAGTAATCAAGGGAACCAAGGTTATGGCGGTAATCAAAAGAATGTAATCCAGGGACAAAGACCAGACATGGAAAACCGACATACACAAAAAAGAACATAGAGTAACTAAAATCATACATACAAAGTAACAAAAGCAAATGAGCAACTCGCACTCCACTAAAAACTGGGAGCATGGACCAGGTGCACCGGTAGGGTAAGCATCCTCTGCTTTTCTAGAAACACTCGCCGAGTTGCGCATAAAAAGTCAAGTCCGGAGTAGACGAAAGAGGAAAAGAAAACTATGACACATTGAACAAAGCAGTTTTCGTGGCATAGATGGATACACCGTAACGATCCACGAGTCTACGATGATGGCCATAAAACTTGTGTAGTAATATGGATTCTTGTGGGGTTTAGGAATCCAGTACATAGACGGTAAATCACAGTCATCATCCTTGGTAGAGAGACCAAAGAGGATAGCACAGATTTATGGTTTTCCACAATTTTTTTCTTTGGAGAGTGTGGTAGCAGTATAGGTCTTATCACTGCCTGCTATTATTTTCTAGGTGTACCTCTGATAATAAACATTGGATGTAAAACGTTTTACAGACAAAAACAATGTTGTTTTGGGCTTTGTCTGCTGGTACGACAACATATTTGTCATGTATTTTAGACAGTTTTTGCTACATCAGGGTCTTTGAAAAGTGATGTAGCATTGGCACTCATTGACCTACTAAAACTTTCATTCGTTTCAAAATTAAAGACCTCACGGCCTTTAACCACTCTGACAGAGAATCAATGCGCGGTTCACGGTACTTGGGACCTTTAGAAAGGATATAACGCAGAGATTCGTTTTCGATGATGGACAAATCTCCCGTAACGACGTGACCGGAAGGACCATATTTAAATGGAGAATTGTTCCAAGAACAGTCAGGTTGTTTAGCCTTGAAGTCCGCTATCTCGAGGTTCTGCAATAGCCTTTTATAATTGAAAATTTTGGATGTAATGGGTGAAGTATAGGAATATGTTTTGTTTTTAGGGATTTGTTTTTGAAATATGGGGGAATTTTGTTGGTTACGTTTTTGTGATGGAGTATGTTAGCCAAATTAATTGCATCTATACCTTTTTTGATAAACGGTAGTGGAAGAAATGATCGTTTTTCTTCATCTTGACTTTTCACACAAACTGGTTTAAAGAGTCTGTGGAAACCAATATCTAAAATGATGGCAACAAGTTTGTATAATAATGAGGTATGGTCAGAAACAGGAGTGTCAAGACTTGTTTTGTAAAGGGAGTGTAGTAGAGTGAGAGGTATAGAAAATAGTTTGGTTCTAATGTGATGAAGTCCAAGAGGTGTTTGTATGAAAGGAAGGAGACCATCTATTGAGACATCATGTAACTTGGGTAACGTATAGTGGCGATGGCCATAACTCCTTTCCCGTCTTTGAGTTATGTCAAATAAATTAATCACATTTATGCTATTGTTATATTGGCTTGAAAGGTTTCCTATACATATGATTTTGTCATTGCATCCATGGGGTATTGCAGTACCTAGTCTGCGTAGCCAGTACTCTTCTCTTTCCCTTCGATAGCTTTTACCTAGAACAGGACTGTTCGTAGGATGGTAATTTTTTTTCTAAAATACGAACTTTCATAGGATTGAATGATCTTGTTGATTAAAATGTTGATAAACTGCCGGGAATTTGGTGATATTTATTCCCGAACGATGACCGCACATTCTTTTGTTTAATCGTTCTTGCGTTTCACCGATATATATTAGACCGCATAAGTTGCATTCTAATCCATATATTAAGTTTGTTGATTTGCAACTTAAGTCATCGTGACTTCTTGTATGGAAGGTTTTGTTTGTAAGGGAACTAGAGAAGTAAAAGTCGGTTTAAAGAATGTTGCACGTTTTGCAATTTGTGGTAGAGTCTGGTACGGATGAATAATGCCAATACAAGTAAACTGACTGTAACGTTTATTACAAGAGTAAAAGCGAGGATCACAGAATATACAACATGTTCCGAATATATACTATTCACTTATATAAGACATATCCTTAATTGTTCCATACCCCCAAGCATATATAATTCAATTTATAATTAACATGAACAAAACTAATTCTTAAAGTCACCAACACATTCCTCCCTTTCTCAAATAGTTTACTAACATATGCGAAATTAGACACCACAATGAATCAACAACAAAAAAAAAACACAAACATATTTATTATGTACATGCTGTATTGTCCCGATAAGGTAATGTCTGGAATAGCGATTCCAGAAACTGATAATCAAGGCGCCAGCTTTGGCAAAACGGCTCTTCTGTAAACGAATCAGAATTACTGCCAGAAATGTTTACATGGCTGGTTCATTTTCAGGTTCTCTAAAGTAAAGTGCCATCTGCATAAAAGAGATGCGAACCCAATGTTATAACAACAGATAACTTCTAAAACTTTGGCTAACTGCCAACGAGTTCAACAACTGACTTCGATCTGAACCACCATTTTCCAGTTAAGTTTAAAAGAACCATAACTAAGATTTCAAAATGAATAAAAAATAAAACAATGAAAATGAATGATATGACTACAATGAAAACTTTTGTGAACATCTGAATTGTTCACAGACCAACAAATACAAACTTGAACCGTGTACAATGAAATTGACAACAGAAGTACAAGATCAACATGACAATGAATTAAACGCACTGCAAAGCAATCTTTTGCAAGACATCTAAAGTCAATTTCAATGTCTCATTCCCTTTTGAGGATTTATGATGACGACGTTTCTTACGTGATGGAAGTATATGTTTTGGAGTAACAGCATCCACTGACATCTCTTCTCCACTGCTTGAAGGCCTGGTTGATCCCGTTGAACCGACCTTCGACGAAACGGATTCTGAAATGTACTTATCAGAGTGTGATGAAGAAAAAGGAGAAGAATATTCACCAGATGAAGTTGTAGTACTTACTTCCGTATCGGTATCTATATCAGTCTCAGAAGGAGATTTCTGCTTAATTTTGATACCTTTTACGAATGGAGTTGAAAAACGCTTAGCTAATGGGGTGTCATCTTCAGACGACGAAGTGGATTCCTCTTTAACAACCCGTTTGTGCCTCTTTGGTTTAATTAATTGAGCCAAGGGAATATTATCATCTGACGTAATCGCGTCGTTATTTGGTAGATCTGAACTTCCTGAGTCTGACTCACCTTGACTATCCATTTCTGACGTCTCTGGAGGTACTACATACCTAGCTTTACGTAATTTTCTTCCTGTGACTTTTGGTATTTCCCATTCCAACGGTGCTAATCTTAAATGTTCAGCATGAGCTTTAGTAGTACTGTTATCTAACTGATTCTTAATAATAAAAGTAAAAGGACCTCTCTTTTCAATAATCCGAAAATACGGCCGCCAATTGCCTTGTAACTTAGTTGTTTTGCGATGATTTTTGTAATACACGGGATCGCCAATTTGAAATGCCACGACCTTAGCCCCTTTGTCGGCATTTTCCGCCTGTTTCCTTTTAGATTTTTTCATGATCTTGTAAGTTTCCAGAAAAGTACGATGTTGATTTTGGAGGATAATTTTATGAAACTCTTCACCCTCATATTTTCGACGAGGTTTTAACAAATTATCTAATTGAAGAACACAATCCCTATTAAATAAAGCAAAAAATGGAGATTGTCTAAAAGACTCATTGACATTGAAACGAATGGCTGCCAAAGCATGGTTTAAATGTAAATCCCAAGAGTGCACATCGTCTGCAATTAATTTAGATAAGATATCATGTAATGTTCTATGAAAACGCTCTATTTTGGCATTACTTTGAGGATGGTAAAAACTGGTTTTAACATGTTCTATTCGCATTTCCTTAAGAGTCTCTTTCATCATACTATTACAATTTTCAAGACCATTGTCAGTTGTTATTTGCAAAGGACAACCATACCTGTTGATAATATGCTCAACCAACAGCTCAATGACATTGTCAGCATTCTTAGACTTTACTGCAAAGGCTTCAGGATAACCACTGTATAAATCAATAAAACCAATGACGTACCTGTTTCCGGTAAGAGTAGTCGGATAAGGTCCACTGAGGTCTAGGCCAATACAAGCAAATGGATAAGGTGGTATGCCAGTCTGCTGTACTGGTGGTTTGATTTTCTTCAAATTTCTAGTCTGACATGATACACAAGTAGAAATATAATTAAACAAATGTTTGTACATATTAGGCCAATAATATTTACTTTTCAGTGCATCAAACATTCTGTCCGAACCTGGATGACCCATGTTATCGTGAAACGCCTTGAAAACAATTTCATGCATGTGTGAAGGAACGTACAAGCGCATTGTCGGGGCTGTGTCATTATTTGACAAAAAAATATAAACGACCATCTTCAGCTACAATAAACTTATTTTGAACGCTATTCTTTGCTTTGCCAGTTAACAGATCGTCTCTCAATTTAACAATGGTCTGATCTTTCGCTTGCTCAGCTTTCAAATCTATTGTATCCAACTCGTCAGAACGATTATTATCAAGACTAAAATCTAGATTTTGCATATCACATGTGGCAAACTGTTTTGGCTCAAAATGATTAGAATTCAAAGTATTGACTTGAAAAGCATTATCACTTATATCGAGTTCCTGATAATTCCCATTACTATCAACAGCAGCGCTGTCTGCGGGCAACCGTGAAAGAAAATCCGCCACGAAATTGTTTTTGCCTGCCATATACAATGTATTCAATTGTACAATTGTAACTAGAAATAAAAGTAGCCCAGAGCTGAATGCGCTTGTTTTGAATGGGTGAGTCAAAAATATAACGCAACGGTTGATGGTCTGTTCGAATAACAATTCTTGCCCCATGCAAATAATGATCCAATTTTTGTAAAGCATAAAATATACTGAAACTTTCTTTTTCAATGGTACTGTATCTAACCTGGGATTCATTTAATTTGTGTGATAAAAAATATATGGGTTTCTCAAGCATTTGTCCATTTGGCATCTCGACTAACTGAGATAAAACTGCCCCTACACAATATTTGCTTGCGTCAGTTGTGAGTATAAAATCTTTTGACAAATCTGGGTGATTTAACAATGGAACTGCGCAAATCAAAAGCTTTTTGTTGTTCTTCAGACCATACAAACTTTACATTTTTCTTGGTTAGTTCAACAAGAGGAATAGCAAGTTCAGAAAAACCACTGATAAACCGCCTATACCAATTGAAAAGTCCGAGAGCAGCTCGAACCTCTTTTACCGTTTTTGGAGGTGGAAATTCTCTAATTGCCTTTACTTTCTGTAAATCTGGTTTAATACCGTTCTCTGTAATGACAAATCCTAAATAATTAGTTTCTTTTTGCAAAAATGAACACTTCTTTAATTTCAACCTAATATTGTGTTCTCGCAATCGATCAAAAATCATTTGTAAATGACGCATGTGTTCTTCAGCCGACCTAGAAAATACTAGAATATCATCAAGATAAGCAATCGCAAACTTTTGACAACCCTTTAACACAATAGACATTAACTGCTGAAAAACAGAAGGAGCATTACAAAGTCCAAACGGCATGACGTTAAAAGAAAATACACCCTGCGGGCATGTGAAGGATGCTTTCTGCTTAGCCTCTTCATCTAATTCAACTGCCCAATACGCAGATCTGGCGTCAAGAGAAGACATATACACTGCATTTCCTAACAGCGAGAGAATATCGTCTATCAAAGGCAACGGCCAACTCTTAGTCTTTGTAATTTTGTTCAATTTCCGAAAATCACAACAAATTCTCAAAGTCCCATCTTTTTTCTTTACAACTACTAAAGGAAAAGCCCATGGTGAATCAGATTCTTTGATTACATTTGCGTCAAGCATTTTATCAATACACTCATCTACTTCATGACGATAATGCAATGGCACCCTGTACGGACGGAGCCGAATTGGTGGGTGATCCCCAGTATCAATGGACATTTTCAAAGTCTTAGTCCTACCTAAATCCCTATCAGTTTGTGCGAACACATCCTCATTAGCTATAATCAACTCATTAATTTGATCCCTAAATTCATCTGGTACCTGGACATGATTTTCTAATTCAGATTTGCTAACCGCATTGATTTCAATATTTATATCCGGCTCGCCCCGTGATACAAAATTCGACATGTCCGTTTCCGATATAGTTTCATCGGAAATTGGATGAGCGTAACCCAAAAAACACCCACGCCTAAGATGTACCGTTTGATTTGTATTGTTCGCAATCATGAGTGGAAAACGTCTACTTTGACGCATTTGAACTAAACTATTCCCTAACATAATACCCGGATGAGAAGCAAGAAACCCTGCATCTGCAGCTTCTATTTGAATAAACTGACATTTTTTAAAACTCGGGTTATGCTTTAATCTAGCTTGACAGACATAAACTCGTTGAGGTTTTAAAACTGTGCTAGCCGACAATCGTACCATGGAAGCTATACGCGTGTCGTTCTCTAAAGGTACATATGACCTATTAATTTTCAAAGAATGCAAATCATAATATAACCTCACCCCATATTTTGAAAGCCAATCCCTGCCTAAAATAATATTCCTATTTACGTTTTTAACCACATAAAATTGATGTGTCAAAATTTCCTTGCCAATTTTAAACTGAAGTTCACAAACTCCTTGAACATGTAATGCAGACCCGTCAACCCCTTGAACATGCACCCTAACAAATTTCAAATGTGGTTTATTTCTCAAAGAATTAAAAATTCTATTATTCAAAATACTAATTTGTGCCCCAGTGTCGATAAGAGCGGAGATAACGATTTTGAATTCGAATTAAACAGGAACTTGGTGTACCCGCTAAATTAATTTTAAAATTTTGACCCTTCAATTTTTTAAATTTCTTGACACGTATTTTCTTCCCCTTATCGCTTCCGGAATAAAGAGAAGGTTTTAGTTTAGTTCTATGAGGTGGTGGAAGTGGACAATTGGTTGAAATATGACCAGGTTTCTGACATCGATAACATTTTAACAAAGTCCGATTTTGGAATCTTTGAGCAGAGCCCTGTGGATTATATAAAGGAACACGTGGACCATTTCTGAATCTGTGGTCTGAAAAATTTGGATTATGTAAAGGTACATGTGCTGCCTGTGAATACCCCTGTTGTTTATAACCATTTCTGAAATTATGAGGTTGCCCTAAAGGTAAGTGAGAGGAAGATCTACAAAATTCCACATTATGTCCAAACTTATTACACTTATTACACCTTTGAAAGCTATCAACCTCCATGGGTTCGTGTGAGGATTCTTCATGATCAACATTGTGATCATAGGGACGCCTATACTGCCTATCAAAGCGTTGCCTAGCATTAGGGTCACGTGACTGAGACCAGTGATGAACTCTATCTGTTCTTAATGAAAATCGTTCATGAGCATCAATTCCCCCCGGCAGATCACCATATGCTTCCTCAGCCAGATTTAATAACCTTTCAGAAAACAATTGAACATTTTCATCATGTTTTTGCCTAATTCTTCTTAGCATGGTTCCCGCGAAATGAGCATCAGAAACAGTACCAAAACGAGCATTCAATTCTTTCTTTAACCCGTCCCAAGTTTCTTCTGGAAAATTCGTAAGCCTACGTTGAATTGTGTCACTTACATAACCCTTCGAAGTCAAGAAAGCTAATTGTTTAATTTCAATAGCAGGTATCTTACTGATAAAAGCATGTTTTTCTAGAGCCTTAACCCAACCTTTAAAATCTTTTGAATCCCCATAAAAAGGTTTAATACGGTTAAGAACTGTTTGTACATTAACTGAATTCGACAAGCTAGCTAATTGTGCAGTCAAACCATCAAATGGATTTTGGTCAGTCATTTTAACAGAAAACAAAATCTAACATAACATTAAAGCGACTTACTTTCAGGAACGAACTGTCACGGCACCAAAAATATGTGGTAGAGTCTGGTACGGATGAATAATGCCAATACAAGTAAACTGACTGTAACGTTTATTACAAGAGTAAAAGCGAGGATCACAGAATATACAACATGTTCCGAATATATACTATTCACTTATATAAGACATATCCTTAATTGTTCCATACCCCCAAGCATATATAATTCAATTTATAATTAACATGAACAATACTAATTCTTAAAGTCACCAACACATCCCTCCCTTTCTCAAAATAACAATTTAATCATTAATGTTAATGTCTCAATACTGTTCTATCACAAATTTTTAATACCACATTTTGATATAGTACAATGTGGTTCGTCATCATTGTATTCAAATATATCATTTAAAGTGATCGAACATGGTTTGATTATTTTGAAATAGAATTTTTTTACTGGAAAAGACGGTCTACAGACTGAACGTGTGATACTCATTAACTTTGAATTATTTCTACTAAATTGTACTTTTCCTGTATAATTACATTTGATGTCTATATATCTATTATCTTGCAAGACAAAAAATCGACCTAGATAAACTCGTATGCATGTTACTTCTGGTGACCTTAATCTGCGCATGTGCTGTAAGGGTCGCTTCTTAAATAAATCTGATTCACAGACCGTTTTTTTTTAATTTAAAAAATATTAAATAATTTTGTTTCCATATTTGAGTTATTATGTGTGTTCTCTGACATGTCCGCTTACTATTTAATGGTGTTTATACTATGCCCAGTTTTCATCCATATACTTCTCTAACATGAAAACTGGGCATAGTATAAACAGTATTAAATACCAAGCGGACATGTCAGAGAACACATATAATAACTCAAATCTGGAAACAAAATGATTTAATGATATTTTTAAACCAAAAAAAAAAAATCGTGGTCCCAAGGGCCCGTGATAAAATAATAAAAGAAATGTTGAAAAGTAAACAGGAAAAACCCCGCCCCCCTTGCGCGCACTCCTGTCTGTTCATATGCAATGATGTCCTGGTGAAATCGGGATCAGCGTGTCTGCAACTAAGTATTTTGAAATGTGTAGACACGCGCTTGCACATTCGGTAGTGAAATATTGTAAAATCAACGTACTTCATGATCGTCTTAATTACCTCTTGACAATTATTTTAGCTATAAGATATAATAAGCTGTGCAAATATTGCAAAAATACTTTTTGATTTTTTTTTTTCAAATCGGGCCAAAATAAAAAAAAATGATTTATTCTGGTGTGGCCTTTTTGACCCCTTATAACTCGAAAACCGCAAGAGATATCCGAAATCTGAATGAAAAATACAGACAGGATTATTAACGAGGAATTCAATGAAGAATCCAATGAAATAAAAAAAAAATCGGAAGAAAGTTATGAAAATGTTTTTAGGCGTTGCCCAACTTTGACCCCCTATAACTTGAAAACGGACCAAAACACATAAAATCTGCTGTAAATTTGTTTATCCGAATTAAATAAAGAACACATTAAAAATTGAATAATTATAATCGAGAAAAAAAAACAATCTACATAGGTTTTAATAAAACACGTATTTTTACCCTTTTTAGCCCCTTTTTCTAAAGCGGCAGGGGCAATTAAGCCCAAATTAATTAGGAGTCATTTTAGTTGTTGGTAAAATCATATCAACATTTCAGAACAATTCGTCAACCACAATTAAAGTTATCGCACGGAATTGTCCCCAGACCACGACGACTGCCCCATAACATTATACGACCGTAAGTTTTTTTCGTCGTATAATTAAAACGGGAGATTTCGCTCTCAATTTTTTTTTTCAAAGAGGGAGCTTTGCCAAGGATTTGTTTACTTGAAATGTTTAGCAATGTTTTATATTTAGTAACAGACCTTAGAATTCCGAAACGAGTACATGTATTCGGAAATATCAACATACATCTACATTAGAGATATAAAACCAAATAGGAAAAAAATCACTTTATACGCTTCCACAATTTGATTTCCGGGCGGGGGGGGTGTTAGGTGTTACTTTTTTGCTTGTAGGTTTGTTGGCTTTCTGTCTTAGTTCGGATCACGAAATTTGTTTTCATAATTCCTAACATTTTTCTCGTAGGATAAAATTTCCTTTCAATCATTTTTAAATGGTTGATGCCAAACTATTTACCATATCAGGATGTAATCTGATCATTTAAATTGACCAAAAACGTACGAAAAATTAATATCGAATCGGATAATTAAAATAATAAAACATGTCGTGTGTGTTATTTTATGTAAAAAAATTAAATAAGTACACTTTTACATGTAACAATCATAAAAGATGTACGTCGCAATACTAAAAAGACGTCGAAATTTTGCCGATTTCTACGTTACCAAATATGACACCAACACCATACGCTACGTCTTAACAAAGGCAGCTTATGCGGCTTTAAGCCATGTTGGAGTTCTCTGACACTACTTGACCAATTGGAACCAAACTTGGTATGAATGGTTCTTGGGGTATTCTGCATAATATTTTTGTGTGGATTTTTTACCCGTCGAAAAACATGACCGCCGTTACTAAAAATAGAACAAAGGTGTCAGTAGTTTTTCACATATATCTCCAAAACCGTTAGGTTTAGCAAGGGATCAAAGTTGTCAGGCGACTCCTTGTAAGAGTTATTGCCATTGACAGATGAAAAATGACTTTTTTCGGTTTTTTAATACAGTTTTCAGCCAATATCTAGGAAACTATAATAGATAGAAACTTTCAATTGCTGAATTGATCCTTATGATAGTCCCACCTAAGTCTTCTTGGGTCAAAATTGTTGAACAACTCCTTGTTAAATTTATTGCATTTGAAAGACGAACTTTAACAAGGTGAGCGATTCTGGCTTCTGGGAGCCTCTTGTTTTATCTTATAATACAGCAGTGACCGTGATTAGGGTATAATTCAAATGAATAAATTGTCCTCCGCATTTTGTATTTTGTATTGATTTTAAATGACAATCCCTTCAGCACCTTCGTACGGAGTTTTTATATCACAATTCATAAGATATGCCCGAGCTTGGTGTAACTCGGCAGACATTTTTGTATCGCGCTAGACTTCTTGTACATTAAGGCTTCTAGAACAGAGTTATGTTGCTATAAGACTGAAGTAGTTTTATGGTCGTCATCGTGAACTCGTGGATCCTTACGGTGTATCTATCAGCTCCATAAGAATCGATTTATTCAGCGTGTCATATCGTTTTATGAGCAACTCTACGGGTGTTTCTAGAAAAACAGAGGACGTTTACCCTTACGGTCCACCTGGCCCATGCTCCCAGTTTTTAGTGGAGTTGCTCATTTACTCTTGTTGCTTTGTATGCGTTATTTTTGTTATTTTATGTTTTGTTGTGTGTTATTCTCCATGTTTGGTCATTGTCCATGGATTACATTCTTTTTATTTCCGCTAGAATGTTGGTTTCTTTTATTACTCTTTGTTCCTAACAGTGGTCTGGGAAATAATTGTATTTCGACTCGGTTTCCATAATGTACCTGATTTTTTAGGGTTTTTTTTTTTTTTTTTTTTTAAACCTATTTATGCTACATATTCCTTCAAATATTTTGGAAAGAGTCTGATACACTTTAAATCAAAAATAGATATTAAGTTTTGAAGTAATCCGCGATAGTACACCTGAGTCTATATATGTTCTTTCTATGAGGTTTGATTTATTGCGTATACATCGTATGCCATTTTTTTGTCAGACAAACTTAATCCGTCTTGAACTTTGACAAATCTAAATCATTTAAAAGTCGTCTTTATATTACCTCCATGAAAATGGGATCCATACACAGTTTCTTATAAGAATCCGTGTCTTTACTCAATGAGGACAAAGTAAATCAAGAAACAACATAAAAACCTCGCCAGTTATAAATTACCACATCATCTTCTTTTCTCCCCTATCTTCTTTATTTTATTTTATTTTTTTTTAATTTTATTTATTTATTTTTTTGTAAAACGATGTAGAGAAGCTCAGGCTTTCGAGCTTCCGCACAGTTACGCGCCTGCAAATTATGCACGAAGTTTGCATTCTGTTTTCTTCAATTTTTCCGTTAGGGGACTTAGTATTGTAGTAGGATTGGGGGACTAGGCCAAACAAAAATCGACTGCTCACTACATGTATAACTACATTTATTGGTTCGAGCACTTTCCTTCGATTTCGGACATACAGGAAAGAAAAACACCCTGTAATATAATAATGACAATAAGCTACATATATGGGAAGTGTACACTATAATAAATAATAACACATAAAAGTACTCACACCTTAAAGCGCATAGCAGAGTTCGCTTCGAACAACCGGGCACTGCATTTAAAAAGAAATTAGCTATTTGCGTCTTGTAAGTAGTGCATGTATCTACATTGCAAAATGAATATAGTACGTTTTGCCAAATTTACACTGATTCTCAAAAATACAGATAAACTACTAAATCAATTATGCACTGCTCCAGAATTCATATTATACGAATTGCTTATATAACTACGCAGTTCAAAATATAAAACCTTGTAAGTTTGTACAAACGCTTTTTGTACGTCTGGAATAAGCAGGTATCAAACAGTCATACCTAAAGTACAACATACGAATCATAAATACCTTTATCAGAAATAGTGCTGCGGTAAAACAACGCATCATATTTATAAATGAATACAGTTTAGATATTTAGCACTTTACCAATGAAAAATATACATTCGCATACCAAAAATACCACCATACCACAGTATTGTCATGCAATACTCTCAGAATGCCTGTTTTAACAGGACAAGTGTTGTACAGTGGAAAAACGGACTTACATTTTATTGATTCGATCACAGGTTTTTGTCCTTGATTAGCTTTGATAGGCAATTTAAAAAGTACTTGGTACCAGTATCGTATTGCATATCCCTGAGCGGGTGTACGTCAAAACATGGATGCCATAAAAATATAGTGCATTTTCTTTTTGCCTCTCTACAAACTAATGTTTTGTCAAAAGACATGAACAATGACTTAAAAAATAGAGCAAACATCACACTGTAAGATGAAGAACTTTTTTAAAAGAAAATCTAACATAATATCATAAAAATGTTCCACTGAAAAGGTTGGTTTGGTGAGTGCAAAACGAAAGTGAAAGTAGGGAAAATGGCTATTTATAGTTCAAGACTACTTTTCTGTCCAATCTTCGTGGACTCACCCTATTTTCTTTGCTGGAAATTATTTTTTCACATGTCCTTAGAAATGCTACATAAGTGAAAGTTTAATTGAATCAATTTACATATTTTTTAAAAAATCCTAAAAATATGCACTTCACTATAGAAGTCTATGGGAAAATTAATACGATACTGAGACCTAGTAATTAGTAGATTGAAAAGCTACTCCTGAATCCAATGTATATGACCGCAAAATAATGACCCTGTCGTTGTGTTATCATCGGTGTTAAGTCATTAGTTTAATTAAAGTCGATACATAGAAAACACAAACATACTCACTGTTGAACTTTTAAAATCGAGTATAGATATTAACATAAATAACAATACAGACATACAATGACATAAGTACATTATTATACATTTATGAGAACATATTCAAAGTTTCAAAACTATTACACCTGAAGTAATGATATAAAAAATATCGATTATTTGTACGGCTACATTTGTTGCCATTTAATGTATTTAAATAACACTATAACAATAAAGTTGAAAATGATAGCACTTTACGTATATCCGTTACATCCTTTATTTCGTGTATTATAATGCTAGAACATCGTTGCTTCTAGGAGATAATTCGACTGTCTTTCTGGATATAAACTACTAAAATCCCCAAAAAATCTTTGGTAACACAGAGTTAGCCAATCATTTGCACGATATTAGTGACGCTGACAATCAGCTGACTGTTCCTATACTTGGTTTAATTTTCGTTTTTGTGCTAACATACTCAATACTGTTGGACCCGGTTTGCACTCGTATATGTAATACATTACGGACTGAGGTTTTTCTTAACGTCCTTGGCTATCGTTTGGGGTCTCTCACGGACGGTGTAAAGCATAATAGTACGTGGGCTGAGATAACCCCCGTGCACCCCCACTCATTAACCAAAATATGGTTTTCAGGTACTCTTATACCTCCCATTTCAGAATATTTTTGTCGCCAAAAAATTCACTGAAGCATTTTTGTATTTTTCGGCTACTTTTTATACCTCGTTAAGGCAAAAATCAATTTTTTGAGTATTTTGAGTCTATGAACTTCTTCTTTCTTCAAAACGAAGTAAACTTGTATATGTATGTATCATCATGTAGCCCAATGTTTCAGCTTTACAGTGGTACCAATACTGTTGCAGTAACACTTAGGATTTTGGGGTAAAATGTACCCCTACTCCGCCGAAAAATTGCTTAAATTGACTTATTTTTCAATGTCAAAACCCCTAGAGTATTTATACGTCAGTAAAAAAACGGTTTATATGGTTCATTAGAAAGCTAAGACACTCTATAATTGTGTTTGAATATACAAAAGCTTGTTTGAAGTACGGTATTTGAAAAAAAAAATATTGGTGAAATTGAAGAAATTTTAAATTCCGAAAATTCCCCTTTTTATGAAAAACTCATTATTATCACATTGAAACAGAAAAATGGCGCCTGAAATGAGAAGATATGTTAGATACATCTGTAATTTAAACAATAGAATCCAACATGTCTACTGTACACCCTTTATTTGCTAAAAATGAATATTTATATTCATGTTGAGACATTTTTTTTAATGGGTTGGGGTTGCATTTTCCCACCTAACATGACATGAAAAATGAAAAAAAATATTAATTGCTTAAACTCATTTTGAAGCTTAGACATGATTTTAATGTGCTGTATCACATAAAAGCTTGTTTAAACTACGGAATTCTGAAGAAAAAAAGACAATAACGGGTGATATAGAAGAAAATTCTGAAATTTCCCATTTTTCCGATTTTACAGTAATTGTCACCCTATAAATGGAAAAACTATGCGCCTGAATTGAGAAGATATATTTTATACATCTTTATCTTATTAATGAATGCTTAAAATATGAGTTCTACACTCTTGGTATGATGTGAATGAGAATTCTGTTTGATACTGTGACCAGTTTTTTAGGGGTAGGGGTAATATTTTTACCATTTTCTGAAAAATCTTTCCTGAAAATAAGGTTTTTTTTGGTGGTTTATTTATGTAAAAAATAAAATTATCTATCGAATGATACCAACTTTTGGATGTTTCAGTGGAGCAATAACTTGTAGAGTCGAATTTATCTGACGTTTACGGAAAATTCGAAAATTCCATTTTTTTTTGCATTTTTGGATAAATTCTGACTACGAAAATCGGCAAAATTCATCAAAAGAACCCCGGAATTATAAATTGTGATAATACTAAACAGAAAATACCAAATATGCCAATTTAAGCGATTTTTCGGCGGTGTAGGGGTACATTATTTTCATTTTACCCCTAAACTCTAAGTGTCACTGCAATTGTTGTGGTATCATTAGAAAGCTGAGACATTTGGCTACATGATAATACCTGAATATGTTTAGTTTGTTTACACATGCTATCCCAGGAAGACTTAGACAGTCAAACAACTGAGTCACAAAAATCTTGGCTTTTTGACCCTATGGGGTACAAATATAGGCTTAAACTGAAAAAGAATCCGAGAGTATTCTTTGGCGACAAATTGATTCGGCAATGGGAGGTATAAAGATATCCAAAAATCACCATGAAGTTGATGAATTGGGGTGCACGGTGGACCCTCCCAGCCCATGGACTATAAGCGTTTACACAGTCCCCGGGCATAGTCAAAGCCGCGAATGTCGGTCATTGTGTATTCGGGGAAATTAGTTGTCATGGGACCACTTTCATTCATTAAATTCATTAAAATTAATGCATTATCACGTGATTTAATTTCGATCGGTGATCTAGTGATTCAGTTTGTAATATGCACGCTATATACAGCGTTGTATAGCCTACCGAAGCATTTGCTAATCTTTGATCCAGCAAAATACCTTTTTTGGATAAAATCAACACTTTTCATTGCATGGAAAACAGATATTGGTGCATGATTAGGCTGTAGACTAAGTTTATTACATAACATAACATTATTTTTTTCGGCCTTTGAAATTTCTCATCAAAGGCTGTGGACTAAGTCTATTACATGTTTAGTCTTTGCAGATTTGGTTTTCATTGTATCGTTATTACTTATTTCATTAAAAAAAAATATCAAATGAAAAATCCCTACCAACCGACCTTGCAAAATTTTAGAATAGTGCTCGGAAACAACATTATTTTATCGGCCTTGGACATTTCTCATTGATATTTTTGAAACATAGAGACAGTGGGTAGCAAAATCTAAACACAAGCAAAACAAAACAAAATATGTACACTACGTGTAAATTATCTTATATACTTTTTCTTTAACCTGGTGACAATTGAATTGATGAAAGGGGATAATAATAATAGTAATAATATTAATAATATTAACATTGATAATAATAATACGCTCCCGAAGGAAGCGTAAATGGCTGTATTATCAACTGGGACATGTATACATATGGGCAGAAAAAGGCATCAATATCCGGTTTGTGCATGTAAATTCAGGAACTTAAAAACAGTACAATGGCAGCTTCATTTTCGTACACTTCGAAAAATGTGAGTGAGAACAGAACCAGTCTCTGGCAGCGTTTTTGGTTAAGTTCAAAACATATCATTTTTTTTCCCAAGATATGGATTGTCAAAACAGTCAACAGAAGGCGCTCCAATGTTTACGAAAATATCATTACCCATAATTCCGTACGATTGTCAACACGACCCAAAGACATTTCGGACCACGACAATCGAACCAATAACCCTGACTTGCCCAATAACGTATATATGTTATGGTTGTATTATCAACTTTCTTCTGTATACTTATGGCAAGAAAAAACATCAATATCCGTTTTGTACCTGCATTTTAAGTAGCTAAAAAAACGGCAGCTTCATTTGCGTATACTTGTATGTGTGCGATTGAGAACCAAACCAGGCTCGGAAAATATTTGCTAGTTTCGATAACTAAATACAAATCGATTCATAGCTTTTCCAAGATAGCGTTGGCCTTATAGTCAGCAGTATGGCGCCCGGATATTTACAAACATAACGTAATCAATATTACCCATAATTTTCAGTTCTTAAAAATTGCGAAACGAAAATGAACCAAAACGAAACGAAAATAATCGATATAAGAAAGAATTGAAACGAATTAATTAAATAAAATGAATTAATTCGTTATAAAAACATAATTTTACTGTACAAAATGAAACAGATTGAAGCGAAACTAAATGCAATAAAAGAAATCTTTTAAGAGGTTTCGCAAATTTAAGAACCATAATGTTAACCAGTGCCGGACGATTCGATCAAAAGACATTTCGGACCATGACAACCAATTATTCCTTATGAATACCAGACAATTCGGCCAATAGACATATCAGACAATGACAATTAGCGTAATTGGACAAATATATGTCATTACAAAATTTACCATACTTGAAGGTTAATATGGTGTAGGCATTGCCTAAATATGCGAGCACCGTGAGCATTACCATACAGGAAGGTTATAAGTATAGTATATCAAATCAGAGCTTGGGGAATGAAGCAAGCAATCTTAATCAACATTTGTTTCTACATCACTTGACTGATAACCAAAACTGTCCATATTGTAGGGATCACATTGAAGATAATCATCATTTCTTGTTATCTTGCAATTATTATGCTCACCACAGGAGGTCACTGCAGTCTGTCTGCTTAGACCTTAACATTATATTGCTGACAGACATGTAATTTTTCATAAAATATTGATTTTATAAAAAAAAAAAACAATAATAATTTATTGATCTAATCATCAGCATTTATGATTATAGATGATATATTTATCGTGTACTTTAATTATTGCTGGCTAGATATTAAAAAGCATTTCAAATCAATTCCATCTTCCTTAATGAAGGGATCGGTGCATGATGTTTAGTAAACATGAAGTATGCAGAAAATACCTCTTTTGTGTGTGTGTGTGTGTGTGTGTGTGTGTGTGTGTGTGTGTGTGTGTGTGTGTGTGTGTGTGTGTGTGTGTGTGTGTGTGTGTTGTCAAATTATGTGAATATCTTCTATCTGCATTTTGTTCATGTTGCCTTGTATCAGAGGCGGATCCAGGATTTTATATTCGGGGGGAGGGGGGCACCGTAAAATTTTTTTGAGATTAAATTTTGAAATATTCTTCTACAGTGGGTGAAATGTGGATATCTTTTGTGGTAAAATTAGGGATAAATTAAAGCTTCAACCTAAAAGCGCCAAAATCTATCCCTGACAACCCATGTTTTGCAAATTTTAAGGGGGCGCACGCCCGCCACGCCTCCGCCTGAATCCGCCCATGTGTATGGAGAGGATATATATAGGCCTTGCCTGCTATTCAATCCTATTCAATTCATTTATTGAATAAAATATGTTTAAATTATCAAATCAGAGCTGACAAAAATTATCAAAGTTGTTTTTTTATTAATGTTTCTTCGGGAGCGTTAAAAGGTTTCACCTTCATCATATTAATAATAATAATAATTGATAGCTGAATTATGATTTTATTTCATTATGTGGATCGGATTAATAATTGTTTTCCAAATTTATTTTTCAATTTCTTCGCTATTATCTAGTATAGCATGACGTATGATATTGTGACATTGAAGTGCTCTAGTTTTTTAATCTCAAATAACAGGCGCGTAGCTGCCGTTTGGCAAAAAAAGCTTATGCCTGCACTTAATTTTGCCAATTTTTTTTTTTTTTTTTTTTTTTAGATAAAATACATCCTGGAGAGGCATAAATGATGCTCTAAAACGTTATCTCCGTGGAGCTTCAGGGGGCGAAGCCCCCTAGACCTCCTTACCTGCCGTAATTTTGCCTACACTTCAATTTGGCCTCAGGTACGCGCCTGAATAAGACATACAACGATGGTTTGTTTTACTAATCATATTAGATGTCTTTGTTGCCGAAAATAGATTTATCGCAGAAAGTTTACTCGACATGTACATGTATTTCTCCCAGTTCTATCACAGGGTCTGGTGAGTATTTTAGTAACATATATGCCCGCTAGGCAATGGGAACCTCGGAAAAAACCTAAAGGTGATTTACAAGTCGCCTACCGCCTTTTTTCAAACTGAGTTTTTTCTCGCCAGAAATCGCTGTTTGACTAATTTCTGGTCGCAAAAATCGAGTTGATATATTCTATTTATGTAATAAACCAACCCTACACTCTAAACTTCTCTTTAAACATCGATTAACCCAGTTTTTCCACCAGATTCCAGACGACGGACGACTATTATGACCGGAAGTGAAAGTATTGGCGCTCTGCAGTAAATACTTCCCTTCGTGTGTTTTCGGGAGTTTTCATTAAGATATCGATAAATTCCAACGTGCACCTTAAAAAAGTACGGGAAATGAACGAAGAACAGACCCAAGCCTTAATCTTGGCAGGAAAAGGCCACAACTTGTTTCTGACCGGCGCAGCCGGGACTGGAAAGACTTATACACTTAGGTTTTTCCGAGGTTCCCATTGCCTAGCGGGCATATATTTTACTAAAAATTCTCACCAAGCCCC
Source organism: Perna viridis (assembly GCA_037379345.1). Lineage (NCBI taxonomy): Eukaryota > Metazoa > Mollusca > Bivalvia > Mytilida > Mytilidae > Perna > Perna viridis. The sequence goes on from CM074513.1 coordinate 57,966,608, forward strand.
TGTGGTTCTATACAAACAATTTGTTTCAGGTAATGGTATTGTAGCTGTCACGTGTATCAGTCAATACAGTACTGTAGAATACCTGGCTAGCTAAATATAGACTGACAACGGTTAATTCACCTGTCTATTGGACAGCTAGTAGAGCGGACCTTAAATTTACATATATTTATAAACAGATACACGTCCCGTCGATGGTAAACAAACAGAAATAATCTAATCCATAGACATTAAAAATAAGAAATATTATAAGCATAAATTACAATTGACAACACAAGAAAAAATAAGACTTTGAGATTTGAGCATTTTTGTAGTTAGACACGAAGTCTAAATAATAAGTTTATGTATCTGATTGTTGTTCTTTAAGCTTTTTTTCCATCTGTGAAATATCATCATGGGTATTGATGATCTTTTTTGATTCATCATCAGCAGTTTTGACGAAAAAATCCGACCGTCTGCCGTCCAGTAAGCACTGATCAGTTTCTTTGACTTTAAATCAGCCAGTCTTTGTGCTAATTCATTTCTAAATTGAGTAAGATTTTCAGTGATGAAAGTGCCATTGGTGTCACCCTTCAGAGCTTTTTTGTTTGTATACACTAAATTTCTGGTTCTATACGATATAAACCTCACTATTATTTGTGATTTACCATTGCATGCTTTTCCGATCACATGGGAACGACTAATATCATTTACTGTAATATCAATGTTCAATTTGTTTTTACATATATCTATAACAAGTTGGTCAGTGTTTACTGGATGTTGAATTTCACCATGATGGTTGACAGGGACAGGTACATTATGAAACCTGAGGCTTGTTCGGCGTGAATATTGCAGCTGTATTTCAAGGACAGCTACTCTTTGGTACAGAAAGTCAATATCATTGGCATGTTCTTTGCCAGACTGAGACTTATCAGATGATGCTTATTCAAGCTTGCTGATTTTAATAGCCTGTATACATAGTTTTTGTTTTTGTTCATCTATAATTTTTTGTTGATCGTTGATTTTGTCATGCAATTATTTTGTTTGGTCCTGAACACAGTTGTCTACCTCAGATTTAATATCTTCAGAGAGGATTTCACTTATTTTTTCGGCAAGTACAGGAATTATTGCATTTAATACGTCAGTACTAGTTAAAGCTTCAACAACTTTTCAGTCATACTTTTTCTGGAAGCTGGTGTTTTTTGGGGTTTGTAAGTTCTTTAATGGCGGTACTGATCTCACTCATATCACCTGTCGAGTTTCGTCTACGAGTTAGCCTACTCTTGTTGCACGGTGGCCGGCAGATTATCGGGACTATCAGGACATGAACGTTTATTATTAGTAGTAGAAGTGGAGGTGGTTGTAGATGAATTGGACTGGGTGAGGGATGGACCAGGGTCATCACTTTGGCTATAGTTATTGTCCATGGCGGCGTCCATATTGTTATCACCCATTGTTTATATTTGTGAAACTTTCGGTCAATATAGTGATACAGTCAAACCTCGGTAGCTCGAACTCCAAGGGACCATTGAAATGTGTTCGAGTTATCGGGAGTTCGAGAAATTGAAGTTCGTATATTTCCGGATTTTTTCGGTCCCGGTCCGAGTGCGACTTAATCGTTAGAAATTGCCTACTTCCTACGAAGTTGTGTTAGTTCGTGGATCTTTTTCGTTTGCTTTTAGAAGATTATGTTAATTTGTGAACATTAAAAATGTTGTGTTCGCTTTTAAAAACGTTCAGAGTTCGAGTTCCTTGGTCAATAATTTGTTTTCATCCGATTTTCTTGCGTGCTTTTATCATACCGACTTCGGAATATTCTCGAACTTCAATCGGTGTTATGTTAAAGATCAAAACTACCTAATTAGTGATGACTTCAATTTTACCTGTAATTAACTAAAATGACACTGATTAATGGTAGGGTTTCAGTTTTTCACACCTTTTATTACCCAAGCTGACAAAACTGTTGACGAGTTGGAGTTAGTGAGGGTTATTCTCCAAGATTTATTACCGAACGGACCGACTAGTCAGTTCGAGTGTTCGAGAAATCCAAGGTTCTTTATATTGATTATATAGGAGAAAATTTTGGTACTTTGAATTGCGTTCGAGGAATCCCGGGTGTTCGAGCCATCCGAGTTCGAGCGAGTGAAGTTCGACTGTATAAGATTTAAATGCATCTAAAAAAGTGTGTGATTTTGGTTACTTTATGTTCTTTGTTGTGTGTGTCTGTTTTCCATGTCTGGTCTCTGTCCCTGGATTGCATTCTTTTGATTACCGCTAAAACCCTGGTTCCCTTGATTACTCTTTCATGTTCATTTTATCACCCATTTCGTGTTCATCGCCTGTATATAAGTGAAATGTTGCTGCTCGGGCTTAAACACCAACAATCAATCATTGACTTGTTTGGGGCTATATTGCAATCACCTTGCCCATCCGTCAGTCCGTCTGTCCGTCTGTTACACTTATTGTAACAGATTTCTCAGCGTTTATTGGAGGGAATGCATAGATATTTGGTATATTGCTTTTGCATGATAACTTGTACAGTGTCTTACCCCTTTTCAGGTTCCTCGCTCATCCTGTTTACTGACTGACTTTGTACGAGGGAATACTTAGATATTTGGTATATTGCCTTTGCAAGATGACTAGTACCATGTCTCCTCTTTTAAGGGTCCTCGCTCATCTACGTCCAGTTGACCGATTGTGTCAATGTATCCCTTTTCAAAAATTTAGTGGGGATATTCTTTGCATGACATAGCGTGCAACCTCGTGTTTAATTTTTATCTATTGAAATCGAGTCAAATTAAGGAAATATTTAAGTGGAAATTTTAAGTTTTTTAACAGTTTCATTCTACATTAGAATCTTGTTTTGTGTCAAACATTTAATCACAATCCAAATTCTGAACTGTATTAGGCTTGAATGTTGTGTCCATATTTGCGCCAACTATTCACGGTTGACCACTGCGGTCGTATCAAGCTGCGCCATGTCAAGCATTTTATTCAATGACATTACTTGTTTCTCTGTTTCGATTTGTTGTCTAAAAGCTGCCATTTATTGGATAATGTAACCATTGAAATATATCCGTTATAATGCGACTTAAATTACATTTTACCCGGGTGGCACGTTACGTATATAGTAATTTATTATAATAGACATGTTGATACAATGCCAGAATATTACAATAGTCGATTGGTAGGTATATATATAGTAACGTCTGTATCGTGAAAGAACAAAAAATTTAAATGTATATCTTATCGAGAGGCCAAAAGTTTGTGGTTAAATTATGGTTTGAGCTGTTGCGACCCGACGTGTATATGTAATGTATTGCTCTCCTATTATCTTAACAATGTGATAGTACAAGACTAAGACAAGTTCCATGCTCCCCATGTTTTCCATGTCTGAAGATTGTAATCTCTTGTATCCATCTGCACCATGAAAACTGCTTTATTCAAAGGGTCATAGTTTTCCTTTCCTCGTTTGTCTACCCCGGACTTGATTTTTATGAGCAACTCGGCGGGTGTTTCTAGAAAAGCAGAGGACGTTTACCCTACCGGTGCACCTGGTCCATGCTTCCAGTTTTTAGTGGAGTCCGAGTTGCTCATTTACTTTGGTTACTTTGTATGTATGATTTTAGTTACTTTATGTTCTTTGTTGTGTATGTCTGTTTTCCATGTCTCTTTCCCGATTTACTTATATGAAGGTACTAGTAGGGTCCATGTGCTCGACTTACTCATTTGATAGTACAAAACTAAGACACGTAGGTTCATTGGTCCCGACTTACTCGTGTGATAGAACCAAGTTTAGACAAGTGGGTTTCATGCTCCCGATTTACTCATGTGATGGTACCTGATTTATTTGAATGGGTTCCATGCTCCCGCCCTACTTGTGTGATGGTATTATATTTAGACAAGTGGGTTCCATGTGCCCGACTTATCCATGTGGTGGTACCAGATTTAGGCAAATGGGTTCCATGTGCCCGACTTATCCATGTGTTTTTTTATCTGTTTAAAAGCATGGCCGTCTTTACTAAAAATAGAACATAGGGGTCAAACAGCAGTTTTTTGCATATACATTGTATCTCCAAAATCGTCAAGTTTCACTAAATTCTTACATGGGGTAAAAGTATTCAGCATGATGAGATCTATCTGTGATGATTTTAGGACCTTTTTTGCTGTTTTTTTTTTAAATACTTTAAAAAATCTTGTCCTCAGAATCTACTGTACACAAATTAATATTACTGCTTTTTTATGGTATCCTGCACAAAATGATTGTTCTGACGAACTAAAAATGGTCAGCATGGTGAGATCTACCTGTGTACCAATTTCCATAAAGAAAATGTGTACCGATATTGGACTTATTGCCCATTTTCCACGTTTTTAAAATATTTTTAATGCGTTCATTTCAAAAAAGAATTCTTCTCTAAACTACAAACCAAGCAAATTGTCTGGAAGTTGGTATGATTGTTCCTTAGAGTTTCCTGTATAAAATCACCGTTTGTATTTTATCTGTGAATAAGCATGGCCGCCGTTACTAAAAATAGACCATAGGATCATATTGCAGAATTTTGCAAATAACTAAAATAAAGCAAGAGTAAAATTGTTCAACATGATTAGATGGATTTATGCCAAAATGTTCATATATATTAAATATACACAAGTTTTTTTAGTTTTAACTGTTTCTTCTAATTCATTATTTTAATGAATTTAACAACATTGCAATTTGTTATGAATTGCCTATCTATGTATTTTTTCCGATCGTCATTCAATAAAGTGCATTCCATAATATAATGGTATTCATTCCCAATAGTTGTGTTACACAAAGGACATGGTCTTTGATCTCTCTGAATATTTATCCATCTTCCAGTCTCTACTGGCAGCTTGTGGTTTATTGTCCTAAATATTGCTAATGTTACTATGTCTTTATCACTAAGTATTTCCAAATAATTTTCAAATTCCAAAGATTCTTTGTATATTCAGTAGTTTATGGATTTAGGTGAAGTTTGTATATTTCCAAACCAGAATTGTCTAAACTGATCTTCTAGTCTTTAATTATTTTCTGTAAGTTCGATGTTGTATTCTGACAAGTCCAGAGATAAGAATAACCGCAAGTATCAAGTATATTTTTAATTTTGTCGAGCCATTTTGATCGGAATGTTGTTTCTTGACTTAGAATGTACATGTAACGGAAAATAGCAGCACTCAGTTTCGTATCTTTGCCTAATAAGATTTTGGACCAAAATGACACCATCCTGGACTTAATATAGATTTCAATGGGAAATTGTCCTAGTTCTCCATAGACCATACCACTTGGGGTTGACGGTTTTAAGCGCATGACAAGTTATTAAAATTTAATCGTACTCTTTCCAAAAGTTCAATGTCTTCAAATTCCCAAATCTCGCATCCGTAGGTCAAAATTGGTGTCACTATTTTATCGAATAATTCTCTTGGCATTTTATTGATAAATTATGTTTTCTTGCTTTTCTGAGAACATCATACATGGCGTTTGTCGCTTTTTGTTCTAGTTTCATTTTGCACTTTTTAAAAATCCCTGTCCTTGAAAATATAATACCAAGATAGTTAAAGTCATCCACTATTTTAATTCGGTTATTTTTGTAGAGGAATATTGGGTAGTTTGTCATCCTTCATTTTCTGAATATAACTATTTTTGTTTTGTCTAAGTTCACTTTCATTTTCCATGTGTCACGGTACCTTTCAAATTTATTAAGAGCGTCTTGAAGATCCTCGGCTGACTCTGCCATTATAAGAGTGTCGTCTGCATATAAAATCACAAACAGCTTTAAGAATATTTCTAATTTCTCTTCAATATTTTCACTTAAGGTTTTTACTCCTATTATATTTTCTGTTGTCAAGCATTCTTCTAAATCATTTAGGTATAACGAAAATAAACTAGAGGCTCAAGAGAGCCTGAATCGCTCACCTGGTTAACCATTTGCTTATTTGAAAAACTTGAGGAAGACATGCTAGGTTAAAATCAACTAAATTGTCAAATGCAGGAAATGCTTTTCATAGCATTTTCATGACCTGAACCAGAATTTTGCTTAAGGCAACAATTTTTGATTTTTTTTTCAAAAAACTGTCTTGTGACTCCTAAGTTCCATTTTTAGTATAGGCAGCCAGATCTATTCACGGATTAAAAAACACAACAGTCATTTTGAGCACAATACAATAAAGAACTATTATGCTTATTTTCATTCATTGATCTTAAATGGTTTTAGAGAAGAAGATTTTCAAAGTTGTACATGTGAAAACAACAACAACAACAACAACAAAAATCTGTTTCAGGGGCCGTAACTCCTACATCAGTTGACCAATCGTTTTGAAAATTTTGGCATAGGTCCGTCTCATGATGCTGAACAATATTACCCTGCCAGACATTGGCTAAAGGCAATGGTTTTTGAGTTATTTGCAAAAACTGCCATCTGACCCCTTTGTTCTATTTTTAGTAAAAGCAGCCATGTTTTTTTTTCATGGATCAAAAATCCCCTAAAACCTGTCAGTCCAGTAGTTTCAGAGGAGAAGATTTTTAAAAATTTGTCGACGACGACGACGGACGCCAAGTGATGGCATAAGCTCACTTGGCCATTGGACAGGTGAGCTAAAAAGGTGATAGGTTTTCTCCCTGTCTCACTCCAACTTTGCATGGGAATGGTTCGGAAGTATGACCACCATAATTAAGGCAAGATTTTATGTTCTGGTACATACTAAATATAATATTATACATTTTTCCATTTATATTATTAATTAGCATTTTATACCATAAGGCGTTGCGATTAACAGTTTCAAACGCCTTTTCAAAATCCACAAATGCGCAATAGAGTTTCTTCTTACTATAATGTAAAATTTCAATAATTGATCGTAATACGAAAATACCGTCCATAGTTGAAGAGTTTTCTCTGAATCCATTTTGGTTTTCATTTAACAGAGAAACGTTGTCAGAATATCTTTGAAGGCGACTATTTAGCACTGACGTAAATACTTTTCCAAAACAGCTCAAGATAGTTATCGGACTAATTCTTTGGGTTATTCCCCTTTATTTTTTGTAAAAAGGTTTCATGGTTCCTTGGGCCCATTGTACTGGTTCCGGAATCAAAGATCAAATTAAACAGCTTAATGTAGATGTCAATAAGAAGTGCGGATGATTTTAAATATTCGTTCCGCATTTGATCTTCAGAACATGCTTTGTTGTTTTTAAGATTTGTAAGAACTTTTAGTATCTCTTCTCTTGTGATTGGACTGTTCAGCTCATCATTTATAATTTCGTTTGCGTCTTGCATTTCTGTCTCGCCATCGTTTTCTGAATCATTACTACTATTTAAGTTCTTAAAGAAGATAACTAGCTTTTCAAATTCAATATTTTGTTGACAGATTTGTTTGTTTCCTTTCAATATTCTCCAGAATTATTTTACATTTGATTGTTTGAGGTTATCTATCTTTTTCCTTAAAGTAGCTCTGCAAGTTTTCTTTGCTTTATCAATTGTCTTTTTGTACTGTTCATAAAGATCTATTGACCGATGTCGAAGTATTTGCCCTTGAAGAGCTAAAAAGTGACTGTGAGAGATTGATTTTATACTTTGAAAATCAACTGGCTCCGAACATGCTCTCTATTGATTAAATGAGGACTATAACAAAACCACAGTACGATACATAGTCCAAAAGACTGTTTTTGACTAGGTGAGCGATTCAGAATCTCTCCAGCCTTTAGTTAGTAATGGCGACCATGTTTTTCGGATCAAATATCCCACATCAGTTCTTTGCAAAATTCCATAAGGAACATTCATACCAAGTTTGGTTCTAATTGGTCTAGTAGAGTCATAGGAGATTTTTAAAGTAATAACATTAAAAATAGCGGAAAAAACGTCGTAAAATAGGTAATAACTCCAACGTTGATGAACAAAATTACATTAAATTTCACAACAGATAAATCCCATCACGCTGAACACTTTTACCCTGTCAGAATTTTGCTTTACCCTAACGGTTTATAAGATATATATATATGCGAAAGACTTCTGTCTGACCCCTATATTTTATTTTTAGTAATGACGGCCATGTTTTTGGACGGATTTTCCCCACACCTTTTCTATGCAAAATACCCTAAGGGACATTTCTACCAAGTTTAGTTCTGATTGGTGAAGTAATGTCAGGAAAAGAGTTTTGAAATATTATTATTAACAATGACGACGGACGCCAAGTGATGGCAATAGTTCATGTGACCCTGTATGGGCCAGGTAAGCTAAAAAGTATTTGTTTTTGAAATCCTTAAAATTTTGAGAATCATGAATGTATAACTGCATTGTTTACAATTGGTATGAAAAACTTCTACTGAATATTACAGATAAAGATTAACAAGCATATAATACCCTTTTACTCCAGCAAGCTATTTTTTGACTTGGTGCCATCCTAACCTCTAGCATCTGACATGTTGAAAGCCACCGCAAATGTTAATTAGGTATATATGTGTTTTAAAATACTTTATGTCTTTTATTTACATATAAGAAATTTAACCTACCAGAAATCGAACGATAAAAATCATAAATATTTGTTAAATACCTAGAAAATATTTGTAATGAAGACAGTTGTCAAAAAAAAAATGACCAGCAATTTTGAATTAGGTCACTAATTTTACGGAATACAATATATTTTTGACAAAACGACCTTAAAGTTGGTAATGGCATCTCGTTTGTTAAGTTGATATGTTCGTTTCGCAAATTTTAAAATCCGTAATTTTATCAACTGGAGTTACACACTCAAAAAGCTAATAACCATATATGAAGTTCATTTTAACTGCTTTTACAAAGGATTTCCAGGATTGCGGATTTTCTCATCAGGTAGGTCATTGTTTTTCTTTAGTCACCTTATCCCATGTCATGATAAAGAAACTATAAAACATTTTAAATGGAAAATAGCTTCCTATAATTCTGCCGATTTCAAGGAACGGCGGAACGAGCGTTATGCAATATGGCGCTCGGAAGTAAGAGGTTGGGGTATGGAGGAACGGAATTCCAACCTCTTACGTTGTTGGAGTATGGAGGAACGGAATTACAACCTCTTACGTTGTAGGAGTAAATAACTTTTATGCTATAATATAAAACTAAAAGAAACTCGTGTACTTGTATTATAGTATGTACAAATTATTGCGTAAAAATGGTTTGAAATTATGCATAATTTGAAAATTACAAAAAATATATGTCATTCTATTTAAGGCAAAATTTAAATATTTTATAGGTTCTTTTGCATTTTGATAACCGAGAAAACGGGTCTAATCTTAAAAACTACGTTCAACATTTCCAAATTAGAATTGTCACAGATTTCTGGCTAAAAAACGTCGTGCTCCTGTCTCATTTCTTGAATTCAAAATAAATCAATTTCCAGAAAGTAGTTTGCGAATTGTTGTACGGAACTTTGCCGAGATGTTTTGTTTCAACACACACACACACACACACACACACACACACACACACATATATATAGAATGGTCTGAAAAATTCCCAACGATGTTAGAACAGTCAAATTTGCGATGCAAATTAATGATGCATGTCACAACAAATCAATATTATACAAACTCGAACTCGTACCGCTGTGACATCTATGGCAACACCGCCTGCACAAAGTCCAGCGCCCTAGACCACTCGGCCATATGAAATATGGCTTTCGCTGGCCGGGTCATTCCTCCTCGTAGGATTAATCTAGGGCTGTAACTTAGTACACGATGTGTTGTAGTACGGGACAGTTCATCTAGGTGTTATTATGCAGGATAGAGGAGGATCAGATTAATGATGCATGTCACAACAAATCAATATTATACGTCTCAGAATGTGACGACTCTATGCATCATTAATTTGATCCTCTATCCTACATAATAACACCTAGATGAACTGTCCCGTACTACCATACATCGTGTACTAAGTTACAGCCCTAGATTAATCCTACGAGGAGGAATCACCCGGCCAGCGAAAGCTATATCTTCGTATAGCCTAGCTGGCCGAATGGTCTAGGGCGCTGGACTTAATGCAGGCGGTGTTGCCATAGATGTCAAAGCGGTACGAGATCGAATCCCGCGGAGGGAACGACAAAAATTTACGTCGCAAATTTGACAGTTCTAACATCGTTGGGAATTTTTCAGACCCTTCTATAAGTTTATGTTATCTTCCCTGTACCAATTTGATCCGATTCTAAAGGAATCTGCCAACCAGCAAACTTAATGGGTATCGGATCGTCCAGTCATGACGATGCAGCACAAACAAAAATAATTATATAAGTCTAAAAGGATTGTACAACGATACCGATAAAGATGTTAACACACTATAATAAAGAAACGTCTAGGTCAACTGAAGAACAATTTAAGAAGAAGTGGATATAGATACAAGACCATCAAAGAAGGGTTCCAAAAAATTCACAATATTCCAAGAAGTAGTCTGCTACAATACAAGGCAAAGAAAAAATGTAAAAGAACCCCTTGTGTTCTAACATACCACCCCTGCCTTAAAAACAGCCACAACACCATTCGTGAGCACTGGGCCTCTGTCGAGAGAAACTCAACATTATCCAAAGTCTTTCCCGAACCACCTATGATTGCTTTCAGACAGCCAGACAGTTTGCGTAGTCTACTTGTGAGGGCTGAAATATCTAAGCCTCCAGGCGAGAGTCGCTCCTGTGGTGACAAAAGGTGTAAATGTTGCAACCACTTACAAATGCACCACTCGTCATCATTCACCAGCAAAGTCACGGGGAAACGCTACAAAATATTTTGCAACGTGCACTGCAAGAGTGCTAATGTAATATATTTGCTCCACTGTCCCATTTGTGGCCTTCAATATGTTGGTGAATCTAAACAGCCTTTTCACAAGCGCTTGAACGGACACAGGAGCGACCTAACAAAAAAGCCTTTACTCCCAGTGAGTCAACACTTTAGATTACCTAACCACTGCCTCGATGATTTCAACAAAATGAAAATCTTCATCGTGGAGCAAAACACGATCTGGAGCGATCTACAGAGAGTGAAGCGGGAGGGATTTTGGATAAAAGAACTCCGTGTTTTACACCCACACGGAATTAACAAAAAAACATTAAGTTCTTCCTATTTTGTATAGTTTCTTATAACAGTATTTGTAAATATTTTTTATTTTTATAGTTCAGTATTCAAGATCAACACACAACGTGTGTCTATAGAACAATGTTCAAGATCTTTGTTACTGTCGGTAAAAAAAAAAAAATATACGTCACAGGTATTCACCTGATTAGGTAGTGAGTTGTGTTCACAGACCATTTACTTTCATACACACTCAGTTTATTTAAGGCACTGAAGAAGGCCATTTGTTGTCTGAAAATTTTGCCCATTATATACTTTATTATAGTGTGTTAACATCTTTATCGGTATCGTTGTACAATCCTTTTGACTTTTATATATATGCATGAGTTTTATGCTGAGGAAGGATATCTGTTATCCGAAATATTCAATTTAAATTTTACCATCTTCTGGTGATGTTAAACATATTTAGACGTTTATTTTATTATTTTATTTATTGTTATGTTTCGCATCGTTTTTAACGATCCATCACCCCGTAAGAGTGATTGTTGACTATTATTTAGACGATTATATATATATATATATATATACACGCGTATTCGTATATATTTGTCTAAAAGACGCAACGTGTGTTTGCAATTACAGGGGAAAACTAACCAAGGAAAAAATTAGTCATTCGAAAATTTATTACTGACAGACAGTGTGATATTTATATTCAAGTCTCATCTTATTATCTTTATATATATTTTTTACTTCTAAAACAAACAATAAAGGCCATTACACTTGACATACTCTATAACCTAACTCTATGCAGTTAAATATACCGTTCATGGCATTTTCTGGCAGTATAAAACACATTCCAATATTGCCACAGTACAGATTTACACTATTAATGCCCTTTAAACAATAGATTGTGTGTAAAATTTAAGTTTTAAATTATTGGTCAAAATATTAAAAATCATCTTAAATGTTAATAATTCCAATATAAACATTCATAATCTTTTGATGTATTGACTATTCGACCTTATAAGTATTATTTCTATTATATTGCTAATTTATTTATATCTGTAAATATATAGGAATACTTAAAAGCTAATACTAAATGCCCCCCCCCCCTCACTCCCCAGGTGGGATCGCAGAGAATCTTGAAACATTTCGTAAAAATCAACTTTGAAAACTTGTTCACTTGCCATAATTAAATAATTCAGCACAGTACTAATTAAATTCCAGGTTCCAGATTGACTTTTATAATGGAAACAACCGAACGACAAAGTAATCATATCAAATATGTACATTTACGTGTCCATGCTGTAACTAAAGTGATCATCTGATATGCTCCATCTGTCGACAGTTAAACGTGCATCATATATAACATATGATTGTTAAATAAACAGAGAAAAAAAACAAAATATGACATAGAGAAATGACACCCTAACTTACAATATACAAAACGATACATTTCAATTGGACGTACATAGAAGTCAATTTCTATTAAAATTAAAAAAAAATAAATTAAAATTCTGAATGACAAAGTTTTTTTACGACCAACTGACTTATGGTTATATATGGGTAAGTTTATAACATCGACTTACGGTTATATATAGGTAAGTTCATAACAGGTATTACTTTGGTTGAGACCATGTTTCAGTAACAAACTCAACCGTAACAGCACATGTTCCCTGATGATTGCATCATGACTACATCATACAACAAACAAAACATACAATATGTAAATATAAATGCCCTTGAGATTTTCATTAAAAATATATAATATTACAATATGCACATCTGCCTGTAAGGGACAGGTTGTAGTCTGGTACGAAGAACCTATGGAAAGGATTACAAAAAAGGAAGTCATGTAATGCCAACATTCTTGCTAATTATTTTTTTTCTTACGTTTTTAACCACCACTCTTACTATCTATATAATTGTCTGTAAACAGACTATCCTTCACCCTATTCATACGCGTTCTTCGCCAAGGCTGTTAGTATCCATAGTATAACATGATTCTCTGCTTTCATTAATACTCTCTCTAGATGGCAAAAATTCCCTGTTAATATCTATCATTTGATCACTAATAGTCTTGGATAATTCTTCACTTGTATCAGGTGGTACGAATGAGAAATATGTCTCTATCATATCATTCATTCCTTTGTTAATATCATTTGACAGTTGAAAACTACATGAATCTACTAATGGTAAAGATTCTTCTTCGTTCGAACTTTTATTTCTGCTGCCATGCGTTGGAGATATATCTGGATATGTTGGGTTTCTCTCATTGTTTGTTAGTGAACCAGGAATACTGACTAAAGATGAACACGGACGTTCATTGGTAAGCGTTTGGGTTGTCTCTAAAGGCACTGCGGGTGTTTGATATGTACTATCTACAAAATATTTTACTGTCATAAATCTGAAAATTGTACAATTATTTTTTGTTAAATTTCCATTGGTGAATTGTGTTTTCTATTGTAAAAAGAAAACGTTACTGGTTTAAAATGTATTGTATATGGGCCACATTGATAATTTGTATGTATAAAAATCAAAACACTTCAGTTACTATACTAAAGAGACCGAATTTATACATCCACTTGGATGGTTACCTTTACACAAACTGTGCTGTCTTCTGAAGACAATAAATGCACATATTGAAGCAGAGATTATTCCAGCACCAACAAACAGCCATGCTATCAAATCGGATTTCTTCACTGGTTTATTGGCACCTGGTGCATTCATGGTTAAGTTGTATGGCAGTACGTCGATGATACCTGTTAAATCGATGACAACCACCATAGAAAACGTGTTTCTCTAAACATGAAAACAATGCCTTTATAAATTGTTACAAATGTAAATCATACAAACTTTTGGCCTCACATTGAACTTATAAGGACTCGGTGTATATAAATATACATTTGATTAAACATATAAAGTAGAAGTAATCTTCAATCCACAGAAAAAAAATATAACAACACTGTCAAGGGCACAATTAAATAAAACCTATTTCTTCACACCAACGAACAAAAGCCTAAAACTACTACAAGTGACCGTATCGTATATATTTTTTTTTATGAATGAATGTCAAGCAAATACTACAATTCAAGATACAGAAAGCTAATTAATACAGGTTTAAATGAACTCGACCTATTGCACATTTAGTGATCGCTGCAACTTTATACAGGTTTACATTAGCTTGACCTATTGTACATTTAGTGATCGTTACAACTTTATACAGGTTTGCCTAACCACGGCCTATTGCACATTTAGTGATCGTTGCCACTTTATACAGGTTTACATTACCTCGACCCATTGCACATTTAGTGGTTGCTGTTCGACAATGATTACATAATCTGTTGCCAGTATAGCACAAACATTTGGACGGAATGTAGTGATAAATATCGATGGGCGTTACCTGGAAGGAACACAATAAATCATTATAATACCAGTACTGGACACATACTGTCAAGAGGATATTACTGCATGTTATTGCCCGGGCATTACCTCCCTGTATTTTTTTTTTGTCGTTCCCTCCGCTGGCTGGGTCATTTCTCCTCGCAGGATTAATCTAGGGCTGTAACTTAGTACATGTTGTATGGTAGTACGGGACAGTTCATTTAGATGTTATTATGTAGGATAGAGGATCAAATTAATGATGCGTGTCATAACAAATCAATATTAAACAAACTCGAACTCGTACCGCTGTGACATCTATGGCAACACCGCCTGCACAAAGTCCAGCGCCCTAGACCTACAGTGGCCGTGTGGTCTAGGGCGCTGGACTTTGTGCAGGCGGTATTGCCTAGACCTAGAGTGGCCGTGTGGTCTAGGGCGCTGGACTTTGTGCAGGCGGTGTTGCCATAGATGTCACAGCGGTACGAGTTCGAGTTTGTATAATATTGATTTGTTGTGACATGCATCATTAATTTGCATCGCAAATTTGACAGTTCTAATATCGTTGGGAATATTTGGGAATAAATATATTAAAACAACAGGAAAAAGCTACTCTAATATGAAAAATATATTAATGTAAGGAGAATGGATAAGGTGAATATGTCAAAAAGACAACAACCCAAAAGGGATGAAAAATGTCAGCTCAAGGCCACGCACGGGTCTTCAATGAATGGCCTATATATATGTAAGACGCGGAAGTGCGATGGAACGCCGAAGTGCGATGTTCGTGCGATGGTCAACACTGAAGTACGTTGGTTGTTTAACGCAAATGCGCGGAAATGCGTTGGTACCCAATTCAACGTCACCAAGCGTAAGCATAAGCGTGTACAATGTTACAGAGAAAACTACCAAAACTGAAAGGAAATTAAGTCATAAAGTAGCTTGTATATTGTTGCCTGTATAAAACATACGTAGCATGCATCATTACAAATTTTGAGTGTTAACAGTACATGTATTTAATGCAGTATCAAACTTTAAGAGATACATTACGATACTCGAGGTAATTAGAGAACATAAACTGTAGCTACAGGTAACAAAAGCTAGCGGATACCGAAAGTCGTATTGCATAATTAATAAGTTTTACCGGAACCACTTTGTTATAGTTGAATTAAAAATCTGAAAAAAATGTTGCTTTTTTTATAAATTTGATATCATGGATTTTTACCTTTTGAAAAAATAAAACATGCTGTCACAACGAATCATGGAGCGTATTCTATAGTTGAAAGGCGAAATAGAAACTGCAATATACGAGTTCAATTTCCGGTGGACCAGATTGGCACGTTTCTCTTCATATTAAGTACAGTCCCTTAATCCATCAAATCTAGACCTCTGTAGCATCAATCATTCTTTGATAACCTTAGCAACGGTGTATAGGATGACACATACGCAGAGAAAAAAGCGCCGTCTTATACTACATTACATTTATATTTGCAAATTCAATAGGTACTATCGATCAGATGTGTTTTATGCAGTACATGTAGTTTATACGCTAATATATGAGTCTTAGAGTTGTTCACAAACGTTCTAGAGCTTAGCTTGTCAAAAAATATGTTCATATTAAAGAGTACTCGTCCTTCTAAAAGAGACAGCCAGTTTTTTGGGTTTTTTTAAAATTTCCACTGGGTGTAAGAAAAAAATGAATTAAAATTATTATTTTTTTTTTTATAATTTCTTCAATAGTTGGAAGTATGAACGAATTGAATGCAAAGTTTTCTTTTCTGATTGCCTGTTTACTAATATCATATCTGTCAAATTTTAAGATAATCGTATGTTTACGGTTACAACGGAAAAAAATCTACATGAAAGTCAAAACATTTCAGCGTCAGGCACAAAAAAACACTGCACCTTCTCGTAGTGGCCAACGCATTTACGCGTTGCTATTGGCAGTCAACAATCGTGTCTAACCATCGCAGTTCAGCGTGATCATAAACGCACTTCGGCGTACTACCATCGCACTTCCGCGCTACCATCGTACCTCCGCGTCCCATCGCGGTTCCGAGTCTTACATATATAAGCAACCATTGTATAATTAACGGTTGCTTGTGGACTGTATATTTACATTTAATGGCTGCTACATCACTATGATCTTTATTTTGGTTCTGTCAGGTATACTGTCGACTTCCGACTAGAATGGCCTTGCTGATCGCCATTCAATATGACTTCAGTGGAGAGACTAATATACCTGTCGGGAACTTTTGTAGAAACTCTGCATTCGTTAGTTCTTAAATTTTGAGGTTTGAAGTAAAAATACTGGTCATCTTGTAGATTTTATGACGACATCGTTCTAAGTTGACATGAAATAATCTCTTGAAACTATAAGAGGATTATTTAAAGTCCCGGTTGAATTACAGCGGCATTTGTAATCGCCTTTTAAATTTTGCTATCAACACATCCTTTGATGTAATTAAGAGAACAGAATCGTTTAAATGTTGTATTATTTGTCATGTTGGTCATAGAACTTGTCCCTTTGTTAAATATAGACTTACCCAAACTTCCGCAAAGTCTAGATTTTGTTGAAGGCTGTATGACTAATAAAACAAAAAAGTAGTATTTGGTTAAAAAGTCTGGAGACACTTGTAAAATACAGGATCACGGCTAAAATTATAAATTAACTGATACTTTAATTCTGAAACTGAGTAAAAGACTATCAAAGAGTAATCAAGGGAACCAAGGTAATAGCGGTAATCAAAAGAATGTAATCCAGGGACAAAGACCAGACATGGAAAACCGACATACACAACAAAGAACATAAAGTAACTAAAATCATACATACAAAGTAACAAAAGTAAATGAGCAACTCGGACTCCACTAAAAACTGGAAGCATGGACCAGGTGCACCGGTAGGGTAAACGTCCTCTGTTTTTCTAGAAACACCCGCCAAGTTACTCATAAAAAGTCAAGTCCGGATTAGACAAACGAGGAAAGGAAAACTATGACCCGTTGAATAAATCAGTTTTCATGGAGCAGATGGATACACCATAACGATCTACGAGTTCATGATGACGACCATAAAACTTCTGTAGTGATGACTTCTATCTTGTAGCAACATAACCCTGTTCCAGAAGCCTATTTGTATGAGTTCTAGCGCGATAAAAAAGTCTGCGTAGATTCGGCAATCTCTGGCATAACGTATGAGTTGTGATATGAACATTCCATACGCAGGTGCTGAAGGGATGTTGCCACAGATGAAAGGAAAGTTGACAATTTTGAATGAAAAGGCATCACGTTTGTCGTAAAGTTTGGTCAATAGTTTTCCTTTACCATCGATTTTTACGTGTAGGTCAAGATATGAGGCTGACTTCACCGTGTCTGTGTATCCTTTACCTCAAGTTCTTTGGGGAAGATGTCATGTATCAAATCCCCGAAATTAGGATTGTTTAAAGATAATACGTCATCTATATACCGGAAACTGAGATTAAAGGATCTAGCTAAACGATATTCTTTCTTTCGGATCAGATCAGCCATAAAGTCAGCCTCGTAAGAGTAAAGGAAAAGGTCAGCAAGTAAAGGAGCACAATTTGTTCTCATTGGAATGCCGACCGTTTGTTGAAAAAAACGTCCACCACACTGGCAAAATATGTTGTCGATTAAAAATTCTAGCATTTTGTAAACATCTTCCTCTGTATATTTGGAAGATGATTTGGAATTATTTCTTACAAAGTAAGAGGAATCTCTACCAAGAACTATATATTTGTATCTAGGTGTACCATCTTTTTTGGAAAAACAACGATGTATAATGTTTTTAAGTCGGAATTTTAACTGAGTATGGGGAATAGTAGTATACAGTGTTGAAAAATCATAGGTTTTAATGCTATTATATTCAGATAATAGTCTTGAACTGATTTTCTCCAAAAGATCTTTCGAATTTTTCAGGATCCACATTGAATTAATACCACTACGGGAGTAACAAGTATTGTGGTAGGACTGTAGACCCTTTTTGACAGTTGTGAGTATAGAAGTTGAAAGTTTTGAAAGAGATTTGGTGGTACATTTTGCAGATCCAGCTATGAAACCTTGTTTGTATGGAATCTTGTGAAGTTTAGGAATCCAGTACATAGACGGTATTTCACAATCATCGTCATTGGTAGAGAGACCAAATGAGGATAGCACAGATTTGTGTTTTTTTCCCACAATCTCTTCTTTGTTGGAGAGTGTGGTAGCAGTATAGGTCTTATCACTGCTATTATTTTCTACGTCTACCTCTGATAATAAACATTGGATGTAAAACGTTTTGCAGACAAAACAATGTTGTTTTGGGCTTTGTCTGCTGGTACGACAACATATTTGTCATGTATAGTAGACAATGCTTTTGCTACATCGGGGTCTTTGAAAACCGATATAGCCTTGGCACTCATTGACCTACTTGAAACTTTCATTCGTTTCAAAATTAAATCCCTCACGGCCTTTAACCACTCTGACAGAGAATCAATGCCTTTTTGTTCTCGTTTTATCCATTTTCTTGCATAGTCCTCAACGGCATCCATAAGAACTTTAAAGTTATAATTCCAATTTATGGAGCACGGTTCACGGTACTTGGGACCGTTAGAAAGGATATTACGTAGAGATTCGTTTTCGATGATGGTTAAATCTCCCGTAATGACGTGACCAGAAGGACCATATTTGAATGGAGAGTTTTTGGAAGAACAGTCAGGTGGTTTAGCCTTGAAGTCCTCAATCTCGAAGTTCTGCAATAGACTTTTATAATTGAAAATTTTGAATGCAATGGTAGTAGAGTACAGGAATATGAAATAATTAGTATGGATTTGTCTTTGAAATATGGAGGAAATATGTTGGTAACGTTTTTGTGATGGAGGATGTTAGTCAAATTAATTGCATCTATACCTTTGTTGACAAACAGTAGTGGAAGAAATGATCGTTTTTCTTCACCTTGACTTTTCACACAAACTGGTTTAAAGAGTCTGTGGAAACCAATATCCAAAATGATGGCAACAAGTCTGTATAATGATGAGGTGGGGTCAGAAACAGGAGTGTCAAGACTTTCGTTGTAAAGGGAGTGTAGTAAAGTGAGAGGTATAGAATAAAGTTTGGTTCTAATGTGATGAAGTCCAAGAGGTTTTTGTATGAAAGGAAGGAGACCATCTATTGAGACATGATAGGTGACGTATAGTGGCGATGGCCATGACTGCTTTCCCGTCTTGGATTTTTGTCAAATAAATTCATCACATTTATGCTATTGTTATATTGGCTTGAAAGGTTTCCTATACTTTTGATGTTGTCATTGCATTGGTAAGGTATTGCAGTTCCTAGTCTGCGTATCCAGTATTCCTCTCTTTCCCTACGATAGCTTTTACTTAGAACGGGACTGTTCGTAGGATGGTAATTTTTTTTCTAAAATACGAACTTTCATAGAGAGGATTGAATGATCTTGTTGATTAAAGTGTTGATAAACTGTCGGGAATTTGGAGGTGTTAATTCCCGAACGATGACCGCACATTCTTTTGTTTAATCGTTCTTGCGTTTCTCCGACATATACTAAACCACATAAGTTGCATTCTAATCCATATATTAAGTTCGATGATTTGCAACGTAAGTCATCGTGACTTCTTGTATGGAAGGTTTTGTTTGTAAGGGAACTGGAGAAGAAAGAGTCGGTTCTAAGAATGTTTCATGTTTTGCAATTTTTAATACCACATTTTGATATGGTACAATGTGGTTCGTCATCGTTGTAGTCAAATATATCATTTAAAGTGATGGAACATGGTTTGATAATTTTGAAATAGTCAGAGTTTTTGTACTGGAATAGATGGTCTGAACGTGTGATTGGGTACTTTAATTGGTCGGGGCACTTTCCATACATAAGCAAAATCAAACTAATTGATACACATTATTGTACACAGTGTTCAACCGTATCTAAACAACATCAAAGTATTATTATTTTGAATCATTTCAGGATTATTTCCCAAAGCACTTGTTAATAGTGAGCAAAATACCATAAATAAATTCTTTGGTTCAAACGGCAGTTTTCATTTTTGACTCGGACTATAACGTCTCATAATTTTGGCAAATTAAATAAGTTTGCTTGGACGTGTTAAAGAATTAGTGTTAAACGTGAGGAACACGAATCCATGTATAAATAATATAACTCACCAAAAATATATAGCCATTTATAAACAAGCTCGGTTCGTCATGAAAAATATCATAATTGGACGCATTTACGGTAATCAATCCAACATCTTGCAACAAACCATCAAAAATATTGACTTCAAATAAAGTTAAGCCGAAGTTTTCCGGTGGAATCTCTATGTAAATATCCATTAATTGTGTTTTTCCATTGTAAATACATTCTATAGACTGATCCCAATTTGAGGGATATTCAGGATATTCCCCTGAAAGACAAAAAGAGCATAAACGTGTAAAAAAGATTCAATTGAAATATTTTACTAATCGTGGTTTTCTTTTACTATTTCATGTATGTCAGTAAAATATTCATGAAATCATTGTCGTCAAAGAATAATCAAGGGATCTAAGATACGAATGAAAATCAAAAGATTGAATTCCAAGGATAAAATATAGAAAGGGGAAACAGACAAACATAACAATGAAGAAAAAATAACCAAAAGCACGTATAAAGAAACAAAAGTAAATGAGCAATTCGGACTCTACTAAAAACTTGGAGGATGGACTAGGTGCACCGATAGGACAAACGTCCTCTGCTTTTCTAGAAACACCCGCCGGATAGCGCATAAAATGTCACGCCCGGGCTAGACGAAAGAAGAAAGGAAAACTGTGCACCGTGAATGAATTGGTTCTTATGATGTAGATGGACACATCATAACGATTCATGAGGTTATATTGACAATTTCATTTTTTTTTACTGTCGTCGACAACTTCTATTGTACTCGACAAAAATTAAGGACTATGACTATAAAATCCATAATTCGCTCTCTATGAGCAGTAGTGTTGCTAAAGTCATTTATGAATCTTCTTCTTAATCAGAAAAAAGTAACCAGTAAATAACTTATACTGTTGACAAAATTGTACAAAACAGAACTATAACAACTTTATTATTTACGACATCTCAGAAAAGATTCCTTTCAGTCAAAAAACCACGATTTTTACGATATAACACTTTGGTGAAGGTGAATATTATACAACAGAAATCATTTCACTTATTGGCGCCAAAATGAGCTGAGCCTGTACAATTTAAAATAGTATTACTGTACTTTTATTGACCCAACATATTAGCATGTGCTCTGTATTATACCGAATGTAACTCATCCGGCGTCCTAAAAACAGAGGACGCTAACCGTACTGGTGCACCAAGTTTTTTGTTGTTTTTTTTTTTCGGTGTATGGTGGGAACCCGGATTGCTCATTTTCTTTTAGTTTTTTTGCGTCTCTTGCTATATTGTTTGTTGATTCTGTCCAACTCTTTCTTTGCTTCTTTTCTTTGATTCTGCATAATATTTGGGTTTCCATTAAGCAGTGGTACCTTCGTTTCCACTTTACAGTACAGCAGTCTTGCAACCAAATGGTTGCTATCCGACTAAATCTTTATTCTATCAAGAGCCCTACAAATTGTTCGAAAGACATTCCAAATATATAAATCCGTATGCGTTTTATTAAGGAATCATAGTTTAGAAACGTAACTTTTCCTATACGATCTTCAATGGATAGTCGAATAATAAAATTGATTACAGTCTGTAAGTGTTTATCCTACGAGAATGATAAAACCTTAATGATGCCATTTACTGACATTCATGTAGCTAATATATTTAGTTTAAACACATTTTATTTATCAATATCAAATATATGTACAAAATAGATCAATCAAAGTTTGACAAACAGGATTCGGAAACAAGCAATAAGCTTTTATTAATCTGTCTCCTTGTCAATACTGACAATTTATAGATTTAAACATACAACAAGTATGCTTAGGAAATAAGAAACATCATGTACATGTACTACCATATAATGCAATATAGATATTGATAATGAAGAGCAATTAAATAAAAAAAAATTATATATGTAGTCATGCTGAGAAGAATGAAAGGAGTTTTGAAATGCAGTTCAACAGAAGCGTTTGCTCTGAACAATGTATTTTTGAACATGTTTAAATACATAAATATTTTCATCAAATGTTAGAATATCTGACCCATACAATAACACGTTTATATCGATAGGATAATGAAGTGTATTTTAAATTGAAGTACGAAGCTGGTCATACTTATGACACTGAAAAAAGAAAATGATAGGTTGATTCGACATGACCACATGAACAGTTTGGAGAGTCTACAAGATTTCGCATGAACAGATGCTCGTTAAGGGAGCTGCTGTTCATGCGAAGCCTTGTATGTAGAATCTGTCCTTGCCTTGTCCTGTATAATAATATTTTGAACATGTATTTTTATGTGTCCCTAGTTTTCTCTTATACATGCTTAATGAACCAGATATTCGTGTTTCCAATGGCAAACTATTCCACAAACGGATAGTAGAGGGCAGAAAGTATTCAGAGTACAAGTTTGTGCGTGTATGAAACTTAACAAAGTTATAAACTTGACGAGTGAAGTGACCGTGTCGATCACCAACTGAACTAGGAACAATGTCACATAAATAACATGGGGATTCCTTGTTTATAATCTTATATAACAAAATAAGTCTATGTTTGTCCCTCCTGGACGAAAGTGTCTCCCAACCCGTATCTTGATAAAGTTTTTCTAAAGACGTTAATTTTGTACCTCCCGTGATGATGCGCATAGCTTCTAACTGAACACTCTCTAGCTTTTTAAGTAGATATTGAGTGTGGTTTTGCCGAATGACGTCAACAAATTCAAGGATAGGTCTGATATACGAAAAGTACATTTTCTCAAAGACATACCTGTCAAGGTATAGCAGCTTTTTGTTCAGAAATGAGTATGCCACGATGTGCACCAAAATTCATATTACTGCGAGCATATATAACAAACGGATACCTGCTTCCTAGTGTAATAATTTCCATTTATACTCCTGAAGCTCGAATATGAGCCAAAGCTTATTCATTTCACAAACTTAAATATTAGTTATTCAAAAGAACTACAGTTACTTCTTGAAGAAAAAAAAACCCGAAGTTTCACTAATTTAATAAACTAGTTAGGGATTACTTGGAAATACAAAGTTAATTAGCGCCCGTGCATCTGAGCCCGAAGTTCATGACTCTATGATACTCGAGAAAAATTGAAATATATAGACGTAGCGTACGGTGTCGGTGTCATTTTTGGTAAGGGAGTACAATACAATTAGGTCATTTCTGAAAATTTGGTCTCATTTTGTTGAAATAAAGCTGTTTTGAGGCAGTCCACACAGAAATTTCTAGTGTTTTGTCACAAAAAAGTGCATATTTTCTAAATCCTTGGTGTGTGGAGGTTCAAGTCATTTATAAGTAATTTAGTGATTATTCTCATAAAATCCAGTAGCCATGGTAACATACTGAAAAAAATATTACTGAGTTTTAGTACAAATCAGGGGTGCCTTTCCAAAACTAACAGCCAAATATTATGTTTTATAAAATATCAGGCACTTAGACACTACCACAGGATGAAAGCATGCATGGAGTAGGTGGAAAAAAGGTAAAAATAATAAGACCCTTTTCGATTCATTCTCTCACAATTTTAGTCCCAAAAGTTCGTGCAAAATAAGGTGTAACAGTTTTGAAAATCAGACATCTGTGCTGAGGAGAGAACCTAATACGGCAGGGGACTGAAACATTCCGGATACCATTTTTCTTTTAAATTACACCTGTTTACCATAACATATATTACATCTGTCTAAATGCTGATCTACATTTAATCAATATATCCACCAAATTTCAACTTTTAATTTAAAGTTTTACAAAATTTGACCAGGGTAACTTGGTGTGCGAAACAGTGCGCCTTAATGTAACTGTATAGTGCACCCTAACGTCCAAATCGGCAAAAATTGACGTCCTTTTTGTATTGCGACGTACATCGTTCTATAATTGTTACATGTAAAAAGAAGTGTGCTTAATTAATGTTTTACATGAAATAACACACACGACATGTTTTAATATGATGAAGGTGAAACCTTTTAACGCTCCCGAAGAAACATTAATTAAAAACAACTTTGATAATTTTTGTCAGCTATGATTTAATATTTTATATTTATAACATTCAAGTATGGCAATTTTTGTAATGATATATATTTGTCCTAAAGCATTATACTGATTGTCATAGTCTGATATGTCTATTGGGCGAACTGTCCGGCATTCATAAGGAATTATTGGTTGTCATGGTCCGAAATGTCTTTGGATCGAATTGTCCGGCACTGGTTACATGTAACATAGTGGTTCCTATACTTTGCGAAACGTCTTAAAAGATTTATTTTGTTGCATTTAGTTTCGCTTCATTCTGATACATTTTGTATAGTTTAATTTTGTATTAATAACGATTAGATTCATTTTATCGAATTGATTCGTTTCGATTCTTTCTTTCATCATTTTCGTTTCGTTTTGTTTCGTTTTCGTTTCGCAATTTTCATGACCCGAGAATTATGGGTAATATCGATTACGTAATGTTCGTAACATCTGGGCGCCATACTGCAGACTATAAGGCCAACCCTATCTTGGAAAAGACATGATTTGTTTTGTATTTAATTATCGAAACTAGCAAATATTTTCCGAGACTGGTTTGACTGAAATCGCACATATACGCAAATGAAGCTGCCATTATGCTGTTTTTCAGCTCCTGAAAATGAAGGTACAAACCGGATATTGATGCTTTTTCTTTAAGTATACTTAAGAACCAAGTTGATTACACAACCATAAACCCTTCGGGAGCGTATTATTTAATTATTCGATTCGATATTAATTTTTCGCACGTTTTGGTCAATTGAAATGATCAGATTACATCCTGATATGGTAAATAGTTTGGCATCAACCATTTAAAAATGATTTGAAGGAAATTTTATCCTATGAGAATAATGTTAGGAATTATGAAAATAAATTTCGTGATGCAAACAAAAGTAACACCCCCTCACTGAAACAGAAAGCCAACAAACCTACAAGCAAAAAAGTCAGTAGCACCCCCCCCCCACCCCCCGGGAATCATATTGTGAAAGCGTGTAATGTGAATCTTTCCTATTTGATTTTATATCTGTAATGTAGATGCATATGTTAATATTTCCGAATACATGTACTCGCTTCGAAATGTTATAAGGTCTGTTGCTAAACATAAAACATTGCTAAACATTTCGTGAAAACAAAACCTTGGCAAATCTCCCTCTTCGAGAAAATTTGAGAGCGAAATATCCCGTTTTTATTATACAACGAAAAAAACTTGCGGTCGTATAATGTTATATATACGGCGCAGTCGTCGTCGTCGTCGTCCGGGAACACTTCGTTTCCGTGCGATAACTATAGTTGTGGTTGATAAATTGTTCTGAAATGTTGATATGATTTTACCAACAACTAAGAAGACTTCTATTTAATTTGGACTTTGTTGCCCCTGACGCTTAAGGGAAAGGGACCAAAAAAGTGTAAAAATACGTATTTTATTAAAACCCATGTAGATTGTTTTTTTTTCTATCTTTAATATTTTATTTTTAATGTGTTCTTTATTTAATTCGGCTAAAAAATGTACAGCAGATTTTGTGTGTTTTGGACCGTTTTCAAGTTATAGGGGGTCAAAGTTGGGCAACCCCTAAAAACATTTTCATAACTTTTTTTTGTCCGATTTCGAAATTATTTATTTTATTGGATTTCTCATTAACAATCCTGCCTGCATTTTTCAATTAGAATTCGGATATCTCTGACGGTTTTCGAGTTATAAGGGGTCAAAAAGGCCACACCAGAATAAATCATTTTTCTGTTTTGTTTTCGGTCCGATTTGAAAAAAAATCAAAAAAAAAATTTTTGCAATATTTGTACAGTTTATTATATCTTATAGCTAAAATAATTGTCAAGAGGTAATTAGACGATCATGAAATACGTTGATTTTACAATATTTCACCAGCGAATGTGCAAGCGCGTGTCTACACATTTCAAAATACTTTGATGCAGGCACGCTGATCCCGATTTCACCAGGACATCACTGCATATGAAGAGACATGAGTGCGCGCAAGGGGAAGTGGCTTTCTTTTTCCTGTTTTCTTTTCAACATTTCTTTCATTATTTTATTATATTCGCTAAAATCTTTTTTTTTATTCGTTACGTCCACAGTCGTAATAATTCAATTCAGTATCGTAACTTTTCAATACTTTTTATTGTTTTTTAAAATTGACGTTAAAAGAGTTTTTACGTCGCAAAGCAGAACGCTACTTTGGAAACGTCAAAAATGCGCTTTGTAACATTTTTGTTAGACACGGTTTTATATATATATATATAATTGAATTGAATTAAATGCCGTACAAAGCAAGGCAAAAAATATTATGGGGTGAAACTTGTGGTGAAATTGTTTTTTCTTACCGAATTAGGTGGGGGCGTACGCCTGGTACGCCAGTCCTTGGGTCCGCGCCTGGCAAGAAAGTAGCCAATCTAATAAGATTTGTGACATAATTGAAATACGGACAAAAAGGCTTTTAACAAAAAGACTGATTGAACATTTTATATACGATTTCATTGGGGTTATGTAATAATTTGTCAATATAGTTAATAAAAGTCCAGATTAAAAAAAAAGCTGTTCGCATAACTTTAAAAAAAGTCTAACATTTTGTCTTCAAATCGGTTTCTTTCCATTTTTACAATGTCCACATCAAAAGGGAGATATTTGTGATATTGTAATACGCTTTGATCTTACCAGTACGTCATGAAAAATATGATATCGTCTGCAGCACAAACTGCTCTTTCCAAAAAAAAAGACGTCAAGAAACAACTTAGATATATTGGTGAAATGGAAAGCCAGCATTTCTTAATGTTACCCGTTCACATATGAAAATGGACGTTCTTGTGATCGAATAATGCTTTCCCTCCGCAATTAAGAATCTTTCAAAGATTCATGATCGTAATCCTAAAACAACAACCATTTTCGAACATTTTAAGATCTATATTGCCTTTGATTACTCCACATTCTAATAGCAATATTTCGGTTTCCGTAACCAGCCCCGGTTCAATCGAATGTAACACCAACAACGTACGCAACGTCATAGCAAATTCTAATAAAAAAATACGACTTTCACTTAGATTGATGTTAACGGATAGCTCGTTTTAGCTAATTTATTCAGATAAAAAAGACAAAAAAGGAGGTTAATAAATTACATCAAAAATATAGCAACCTTTCATTGTTTAGAAAAAAAAGCTGACGAAGCAACATTGACAGGACTGTTTTAAATGGTAGATATTTTTAATGGGAACAAAATCCTGTGAACGCGTCGTGCCATACATATGGTGTCCGTGATCTACAGTTACTGCTTACTGTAATTATCATTATTATTATCAAAGGCAAGATAAAGTTGACGTACCTCCATAATTATTGGTGTCTATTTCTGTCTTCAGTGTTCTATACTGTAGTAAAGGGTTAAATCGGGGCAGACTATGTAATGTAAATGTGTAGCTTGATTTAGGCAGGACGTTGTTTACAATGAAGTAAAATGTTTCCTGTGACAAAAAAGGGAACAGTTACGAAATGTTACAATGCCAATCGAAAAAAAACATTCAGGATATTAATATAAACTCGCACATACTGAAAACTAGGTGTACGTATCTTATATGCATCGGAAAAATATTCTTCTGTTTATCAAAAATGGCACAATGATATAAGATCGGTCTTCGTGTCGGAGAAACGGCGACAAGACGTTCAATCACGGCGACTACATTTTTTCTCAGTCAAAGCACCAAACTGGCTACAGTAAGTTAAATATCTACTATAGATATGTATTACTTACATAAGCGTTATTAAAAGCTAATGATTTGTTCTGTAGCTGCAAGATAAAACAACGACCACTGCCAAAATCAATCCCATCTTTTCCCTCCATAACTAACTGGAAACCTTGAACCACCGGTGGATTCTCTTTGAAATACAAGAAGGAGTTATTTACATTTCTTTGTATTTCCATGTTTTTAAACTGAGATTTCCTTTCTCATCAATGCATAGGTGTATTTTTTTCAAAAACTATTGTCACACAAATTTCTATTATTCTTCACTTAATATGAATAAAAATACATATCTTGCGTAGCTATAAATCAAAATATCTACATTTTTGTATACGGTATCAAAACAAGAATTCAAGTGTACCTAATATTCATGGCAGAACAAAACTTGTATATGTTTTCTTTTGTTACTAAACCTATAAGATTAGTCACTTATGTATATAGACCTTACTTCGCATAAACTGTTGCCATATCAGTAAAATGCCAACAGTTCCGTTCTTGGAGATAACCTTGGACTTAAAGTTCAAAGGAATATCGGGTATATCTTCAACATCTCCAAATAGCATCGGAAATTCTCTGGTCATGAACCAGGGCTCACAATCTACAACAATCACTGATAATTTACATACATGTATCAAGTGGCGGGTTCCAGACTGGTAGCTAGCTATTTTTATTTTGTATCTTAATATAGTTTCAAATTAAGAGTTCACAATAATAACTTGGCGTGCCACCTCACTCTCAGCAATGAAATCATACAAATGTTAAAAAAATGATTTCAAGTGTATTAATACTCTAAGCACCCTTTAACCAGTAATTCTTAAAAAAACAGTTAAAGGTAGGAAAAGTACTCTATACATTTGAATATATACAATCAACACATAAGATAGTAATTTTATAGTTCAAACTCCCAAAAATAAAAGGCGAAAAGGTGTAAAGATCAAAACGTCCATGAATATACATTTAACTTGGTTAAAAGGCGTTTAGATTATAAACACACTTGATTACTTTAAATCGATTCATTATTTGTATGCTTTCCTTACGTGATATTCTGATTTCTAAGAGTTAAATGTCACGTGAACACGCCCGCCCACAAACAACTATATCTTACTACTGATCTACGAACAACACGCAAAAGTGTCTAGTTTCACACATTACAAGATCTTAGCACTATCTTTTCTTCTTACGAATAGACCCTTTCATGCTAACTGTGGGATAGCC
Source organism: Perna viridis (assembly GCA_037379345.1). Lineage (NCBI taxonomy): Eukaryota > Metazoa > Mollusca > Bivalvia > Mytilida > Mytilidae > Perna > Perna viridis. Next base: position 57,996,102 of record CM074513.1, read on the forward strand.
TATATACAAATATTCGAATACGGAATTCTGCCCAAATAACAGACACAATAAGCTATCGTGATAACATAAATATCAGATACACAAGACATGCATATAATAGAAACCGCACACACAATAAGACACGTAACAACATACAACACACATGCGTACATGATGGTCAATAAGACACGTAACAACATACAACACACGTACGTACATAATGGTCAATAAGACACCTAACACCATACAACACACATACGTACATAATGGTCAATAAGACACGTAACAACATACAACACACGTACGTACATAATGGTCAATAAGACACGTAACAACATACAACACACGTACGTACATAATGGTCAATATAACACGGAACAACATACAACACACGTACGTACATAATGGTCAATATAACACGTAACAACATACAAAACACGTACGTACATAATGGTCAATAAGACACGTAACAACATACAACACATGTACGTACATAATGGTCAATAAGACACGTAACAACATACAATACACGTACGTACATAATGGTCAATATAACACCGAACAACATACAACACACGTACGTACATAGTGGTCAATAAGACAAGTAACAACATACAACACACGTAGTACATAATGGTCAATAAGACACGTAACAACATACAACACACGTACGTACATAATGGTCAATATAACACGGAACAACATACAACACACGTACGTACATAGTGGTCAATAAGACACGTAACAACATACAACACACGTACGTACATAATGGTCAATAAGACACGTAACAACATACAATACACGTACGTACATAATGGTCAATAAGACACCTAACACCATACAATACACGTACGTACATAATGGTCAATAAGACACGTAACAACATACAATACACGTACGTACATAATGGTCAATAAGACACGTAACAACATACACGTATTGTTATATTACTTTTTTTAGTTAGATTTTGAAGAATTGTTACGTTGGATTGTATTGCTTTCTTTTCGGGGCCTTCCAGAGCTTACTTAAAGGTGAGTTTACACTTTTTGAAGACTTTTTTTGGTGAACGCTTGTGCATTTGTTGCGTTTTACCATATCCGACCTTTTCCTAATTTACGAGACAGGATTGGCGATAAAGATCAGACGGCACTTTACACAACATATCTATATCATGCACACACATAATTAAGACAAAAGCATAATAAAACTGAGAGTAAAATATTAAAATTCATATGCCAATTTAGCACTAATGCGCAGCAAAAAAAAAAAGATATGGCGACAAGAGCTGTTTGCATGCAGGACATCGACATTCTGAGCCCTACCTAGCTTCACATGTTAGCACATTGAAAAGTTGTAGTACGATGACAGTATTTGTGATTTGTATGATTAATACTAGGATACAAATTCAAATACATGGAAAATTACTCACCAGGTATATAAGTATACAGGGAACAAGACACCTGAGTCTGAAAAGAAAAAGAAAAGTTATCGTTGCCGCTGGTTGTAACCTTTTATTCAGCTTGTTTGTTTGTTTGTTTGTTTGTTTGCTTGTTTGTTGGGGTTTAAAGCCCGAGCAGAAATATTTCAGCTATATTCAGGCGATATTCAGCTTGTCAATCATTTTTCTTAGATCCGTTTTTCTTTTTAAAAATAGAAAGGAAAAATTCTTGTATCTTCTTAAACTACTTCGGATGAAGGATATTTTTTGATGCTTGAAATGTATAGCCCTTACAATGTGAATAATGCATTATGTCCAATGTAAACCAACAAGACATGTTGTAATTAAATTGCATAATAATATAAATCTATGTCTACCGATTGGTTGGTTGTATTGTCTGTACCCAGGGGACATCGATGGATAGTGCTGATATGTACGATAGTACATGAAACACCTTTGTTTATATTACATGAGAATACACATGTAGTTGAACAGATCGAAAACTATTGCTTGACTATCGAAGTACAAGCTCATAAAATTACTGTTTTTAAATTTGAAAAGGCTTAATAATTACAATATTTTGCAATAAATTCTCCCAATATTTTTAGTATTCCTGCATTTTCACATGACATCAGCCAAACACATTTATGTTCAATATATTGATTAGCAAAGCTTGAGCATTGATCTATTATGATATTTAATACATTTTCGCTCCTCATTTTGCTTAGAACACGTAAAAATATAAAGCGAATTTCATCTTCAATGTAATCCGAACCGCACTTGGTATAAAGTCTGAGGTGTAGAGGAATACCCTGGTATCTGCCTCTTTCTATTTCAAGATGGTGAGATTTGCTGATACTTCTCCTGAACTCAAAATCACTGATGACGTTAAGATACTTTTTATACCCAAGATTAGACTTCCCTGTCCATCTTGTCTCACTGAAATAAATCAGACAGTGACGTCCCTGTCTATCTTGTCTAGCTGGACTATAAGCAGACAGTGATTTCCCTTGCCCTCCAGTCGGACAAGACTATAAGCAGACAGTGACTTCACTGTCCCACTTATCTAGCTGGACTATAAGTACACAGTGACTTCCCTCTGCATCTTGTCTGACTGGACTATAAGCAGTGATTGACTTCCATGTTTTTCTTGTCTGACTGGACTATAAGCACACAGTGACTTCCCTCTGCATCTTGTCTGACTGGACTATAAGCAGTGATTGACTTCCATGTTTTTCTTGTCTGACTGGACTATAAGCACACAGTGACTTCCCTCTGCATCTTGTCTGACTGGACCATAAGCAGAGATTGACTTCCATGTCTTTCTTGTCTGACTGGACTATATGCAGACGGTGACTTCCCTTAACATCATGCCTGACTGGACTATAAGCAGACAGTGACTTCCCTTTACATCATGCCTGACTGGACTGTTAGCAGACAGTGCCTATCTTTTACATCATGCTTGGCTGGACAATAAACAGACAGTGGCCTCCCTCTCACTCTGTTCTGGCTGGACTATAAACACACAGTTACTTCCCTCTTCATCTTGTCTGACTGGACTATATACAGACATTGACTTCCCTCTACATCTTGTCTGACTGTACTATATACAGACGTTGACTTCCCTCTTCATCTTGTCTGACTGGACTATATGCAGACGTTGACTTCCCTCTACATCATGTCTGACAAAGATATATGCCTGACCGTACTATATGCAGATTGCACAGACATTTGATTTCCTCTACATCTTGTCTGACTGGACTATAAGCAGATAGTGACTTCCCTCTCATTCTTGTCTGACTACTATAAACAGACAGTGACTTCCCACTCATTTTTGTCATACTGGACTACAAGCAGACAATGACTGTGTAACTGGAATATAATTAGACAATGACTTCTCTCTGCATCTTGTCTGACTGGACTATAAACAAACAGTGACTTCCCACTCTTTCATGTCTGACTGGACTATAAGCAGACGGTGACTGTGTAACTGGAATATAAGCAGACAGTGATTTCTCTCTACATCTTGTCTTACAGGACTTCAAGCAGACAGTGACTTCCTTCTCCATTTCGTCTGACTGGTCTATAAGCAGACAGTGACTTGACTTGACTTTAAGCACACATTGACTTTCCTGTCCATCTTCAATCCTTGTTTGAATAAAGCATATGGTTAAATAAATTATCTATACATATGCATAATACGAATAATACCTATGCATAAATAATGTTGCTTATGTAAAATTCAATTTAAGCATAAATGCATAAATCGAATTAAGCATAAGCATTTTATTTTTTATGGTAATACCGCGCCATACACAGCTATATATATTCTACAAATTTTATTTGTGTATGAAAGACTAAGATTGTAAGACAGTTCTCTTAATACTATACATAAAAACTCCAAATAATAAGATAATTGTTGGTTTCTTGAACAAGAAATTATATGTAAGCTAGACACATTTGTATTGGGGTTTCTATTAGAATCCAAATATGTAACATATCACCAAAACAAAAACAATCGTCTGATTCAGACACTTCAAATATTAGAGGTATATGGCATTAGTGGGATAGATGCCTGTTTCTATGAACACAGGACGAACAAATCTTCTCCACATATTTACTACGTATCACACAGCTAACATGTTGGCTCTTCTATACAGTGAATAAATTCACAAAGTATGAACGATCCGCGAAGCTATTAACGACGCATTTGCATAAAGAGACGGGGAGTAGCATAAGAACAAAAGTTTTGAAATAGTAAATTACCCTCTATACAAAGGACTATGGTCTTGGCTAGCGTACTTCGTTTTGGAATGCCATTTTATGACCTAGTTTCACCCGATTTCCAATAGAAAATAAATAAATTAAAAGAAAACCGTTAAATCAATTTCATAAGTGGTTGTTGTTAATTTCTATACCTTTCGCAAACAAACACAAAGAACTCAATGACAGTCAAAGATTTATTATTTTTAAATAACATACCAGAATAAATAATTGTAGTACTGGAGTCGATAAGTATTGAAAGCAATAAAAAAATACTATTTGCAACTATTTACAAAGAAAGATCCAAAGAATACATAAAGGAGAGAGCTAACTGGCTAGGGGTTTCAAACTTTTCCTTAAAGCTGCATTAGCTGCCAAATTTTGTCAGTTATGATTCTACTGAATTATGCTGATTCAATGAAATAAGTTAGTAGTGATGCAATTGAAGCAATAAATGTCATCTACATTTCATTTCATCTACTTCTCGATTAGTTTTCAAATAAATAATGACCATATTTGAGCCCCATTATGTCACATTAGGTAAATTTCAAAAGGATCCTTGCGTTATATTCGAACTTTTTTCTTTTACTGCTTGAGTCCGTCGGTCTTCCTTACCGTTGAATAACCACTTTCGTGCGACAATCTGATTTGTTACTAACGAGGCGACCCTTACAGCACATCCCCCGTGCAGGTCCGGGTGTAACAAGAATAGGCCTGCAGCAGCGCTAAGCTTGTCGTAAAAGGCGACTAAATAGTGCTCAGAACCCTAGCCGGGGGCTAGGGCGCTCTGCCCACAGTACCCCTGGCGTGTTACATGCTGGGGTTGTCAGGCTATAATACGGAAAACCTGACCGCAAACCATAGTGGTGCATCGTGTTGGGAAAGATGCCACGTTCCTCGCACGTTAAAGAACCCTACTGTGGTATTCTCCCGGAGTAGGAACCATAGGGCTCCGCCACAGGAGGCTAAATTGCCCGATCCTACCCACCTCTCCCTATTTCCAGTGGCAATCAAAATTTGTCGACCCCATTGTCCTTGTGTCCCATCCCTTTTTCATTTCATCATCATTTCATGTTCATTTTATCATCAATTTCATGTTCATCGTCTGAATGTAGCTAAAATATTGCTGCTCGGACGTTAAACCCCAACAAACAAACAAACTTACAGCACATGCGCGGATTAAGGTCACAAGAAGTCACATGCATACGGATTTATCTAGGTCGATTTTTTGTCTTGCAAGACAATAAATATATAGACACCTATTTCATGTATTTAATGCATCTTATATGTGGATATCAAATAAAGTTATACAGGAAAAGTACAATTTAGTAGAAATAATTCCAAGTTCAGGTATATTTCAACAGAAACAAAAAATTACGAAAATGACAGCTAATGCAGCTATAAGAAATGTAAAGAATATGTATCATATTCACTTGTGTTTATAATGAAGTGCTAATTAATGAATTTGCCTGATTTTTAAAAATCTATGTCTTGCTTTCTGAGTATTTTTCAATGTTTTCACAAAAAAAACATATCATTAAAAAGAATTTTTGAACTTCATAAGTGGGGGCGGGCCACAACCCCCCCCCCTCAATTTGCCAATGCATTTTGGCAAATAACAAAATCTGCACTATTTTGCTTTAATTAGTACCATACTAAATAACTCAATTGGCTCTCTGTTTAATACAAGATGTGTCATTCTGTTTCGCATTAAAACAATCATGTCTATTTTTATTGAAAAATTATTTTAAATTTTAAAATATTTTAATTTGCAGGTAGAAATGACAAACCGATCGTAGCAGAAAATACTTTAACGATAAATACGGATAGTCCTAGGACTGTATAATATTCCGGGTTACTTCACAGGATTAACGCCATTGTCAATGTTGTCGTACAATAATTAACTGCTCAACCGTTGAGTTCATTTAAAAACACAGATGAGATATGTGACACAATTTAAAGTGTGGTCCAGTTTAAATTTTCCTCTGTAATGTTTGTATTTTACACTTTACTTTGAAATTATACAATGTAAACAACAGAATCTAATGCTTGTGTACAAATGCTTCTTGAAAATACATACAAGGATGTACAAATCTGATCAGTAAAAACAGACAGAACGTGTTAATTGTTTTTTTTGTTTGTTGTTGTTGTTGTGCATCAAATACAAGAAAGATTACATATAAAGAGAAATGAACGAGCAGGTTGCTTGGGTGAGTTTGACCTCCGTGTGAACCTTGTTAACTACTCACCTTTGTTGTACATGTTACCATCGAATATCTCTCTCCTTCTAGACTTGACAAAAAAAATATTCCAAGAAAGAATCGGTTTAGGCACATATTTCATCTTGTCGGTACGAGTTTATGCTCTTCGTGAAATACTCGTTAGATAAAAGTAACCATGATATTGATTTCTCTTGTTATTCATATTTTGTCGACCGCTGATAACATTTACTTGAGCTAACGGAAGAAATATGACAACATTTATAGATAATAGTGGATTTTAAAATTGTCTGGGTCATTAATGAGGTTATCGTGTTTAAAGGGGTTGTACTTGAATAGTATTTTAAGATATTACTATTAGCAGTCCTATATTGTTTTTCCCATAGGCTAACATCCAATGAAATAGACAAGGTGTTTCAATCTGACTTTTGATCATTTTCAATTAAGGAAATGTCAGAAATCAGCAGAGGCGTATTTAAGAAGAAAAGGCACGAACTTTGGCACCATACAATAGGTTGAACTAAAAATAGACTTTTTTTTCTATTATTACGAGTATTGTTTTTTTTATTACATTGTAAATATGTATTCGTGTTTAAAAAAATGATATTTTGAGTAAACTATCATTTATTACAGTTAAATTATAGTGTTAGGTGTTTAAGTTTGTAATATTAACTTTACAGCATGGCAGTGATATTTACCCCTTTAGTGACTGCTGTCGGGGAGCTGCATTATCATTGCTAGGTACTACCAGATTATACTCACTTGCAATTGAGGGTTGCTGCTGGAGCAGGACATTCTTACCCTTCTGGAGCACCTGATATCAATCCCGTTTTTTTTCATTTTTTTAGTTCATATTGTTGGTGCTTTATTTTTTTGTGTGTGACGTATTGTTTTCTTATCTTCAGTTTTTACGTGTCCTCTATTTTATTCGGTTCGCAACATTTTGTATGAAGTTTGTCTTCGTTTCTTGTGTTCATGTTCAGTCCATGTTTTTGAATTTTGACGTATATGTATTTGAACTATCTCACTACTGACGTTTCGATATTCTTTGCCCGATATTTACATTATAAGCTCTAAAACTTTCATAGACATTTTTTTTCTCCATTACAATCAACTTTCATGAAATCTTCCACCTGACTCTTTGGGATGTCTCAGATGTTAAGGTGTACAGCAACCATCAAATGATACTTGAATTAATTAATATATTAAAGAAAAAGAATACCGAAAAATGTGTTTGTGAAAAGACAGCCGACCCAAGAATATAAAAAAGACGGCCGAACCTGGAACATAGAAAAAACAGTCGAAGCGGGAAAATAAAAATAGAGCTGTACCGAGAACATAAAAGACAGCCGACACGGGAACATGAAATACAAAGTTTCACTGTGAATTCCCAGGACACCTTAAAGTTGCATACCATTGTGAAGCTTGGAAAATAAAATCATAAATACTATACGATGATCTTACTGGTTTTAAAAAAAAATTGAATAAATGATTTTTTAGTTTTTTTCTGCTGTCAGCATACAGGCAAATTACTCACACATGTAAAAATTTTCATGTACTTTTGTAGAAAATTACACATATCATTTTATAGTACACATTCACAGCTCTGTTTTGACTAACATACACACAGATCATGCACTTTCAATGTATGTTCAGTTTGTTTTTGGAAATACATAGAAGGGTAATCATTTGACCCGAGAGAGGTAATGAAAATAAAAAAAACTGATAAATTGGAACTAGGATATGTAGATCGTAGCTTGCGTTCAATTCCATTTTTATTTGGTGGTCGCATACGGGGTAGGGGTAAAAAAGACAAATTCAAAATGACGGAACGGTAATATGTTACAACGGAGGATAACTTCACAAATCATCTTAACCCTTAAAGCCCTCAAATATGTGCAAAATATGGTAACTCAGCAGTTCAGAAGAAATATTTGCCCTATTACATCGAATTTTTAAATTAGACAGGCTTATTATAGACTTACGCTGAATGTATGCCATTACGGTCGTTTCTAAAGGCACATTCGGTGTATGCCGTTCACGTGGTCGGGGTGTACACCTTTCGAGAGAGAAACGATTGGACGTGACGTGACGTTATTAGGAAGTGAAGTCAGCAGTTAGGATGTGATAAAAGGGTATGTAAGGGGACGACTACTTAGATTCTTGTGGGGTGGGTGGCAGATTTTGAAAGTAGATCATCTGTCTCTATTCATTAATTTCGGGGATTTGATACATCACATCTACCCCAAAGAACTTGAGATAAAGGATACTACAGACACTGTAAAGTCAGCCTCATATCTTGATCTACACTTATAAATCGATGGTAAAGAAAAACTATTGACCTAACTTTACGACAAACGTGATGATTTTTCATTCAGAATTGTCAACTTTCCTTTCATCTGTGGCAACATCCCTTCAGCACCCGTAATGGAGTGTTCATATCACAACTCATACGTTATGCCAGAGCTTGCCGAAACTACGCAGACTTTTGAGCTTATGGTTTGGGGTACTATTACTTACTTCGGACGAGGACTGCTTGCATTCGTTGACGGAAATATGAATTCGGAGAGATATATCAAGACTTTAGATGACTTTTTATGGCCTGTTATCATTAAACACTTTCCGAATAATGACTTTCAGTTTATGGATGATAACTGTCCCGTGCACAGGTCCCGAGAAACCGAAGCTTGGAAGCAGCGAAATGGAATTCAACAGTTTTTCTGGCCACCACAGAGCCCGGACTTAAATCCGATTGAGAATGTTTGGCTGGTCTTGAAAAATCACATAAAAAGAAACATTTTTCACATTAAAGACACGGAGGACCTAAAACGCGAACTTCGGAAGGCCTGGAATAAGATCAGTGTAACATACCTGCAGAGCCTATACGGAACATTGCCGAAACGTTGCCGACAAGTGTTAATGTCTAAAGGATTTATTACAAAATATTGAAGTTTTATGTCATAAATAAAGGTATGATTTTTAATTTTTATTGTGACGTTTGTTGTTTACAATAACGCCATCTTGAAAAAAAGTTGACAAACTTTTGGCACCTGAGTGTAGGTATTCTGTGCCGAACCCGAAACTGTTTTACCGATAAAATTACAAATATCTGGAATATCTTTTCCAGGTATAACTATAACCTTGGTTCCCTTGATTACTCTTCCATCCGTAAATACAAAAAGAGAAACGTACTAAAAGCTTGGCTCACATTTAAGGCACGATATTGAAGATTATATTCACGAACATTTCTTAAAGACATCTAAGAAATTATCCTTAACATAAAAAGATATTTCATCTCGGGGAACTGCGCTCGGGTTCGGACTTATAATACTTAAAATGTCAAATTCCTTTGAAAACTGGTTTCCGAGCGTCCTATCTCTTGAAACAGGCTTGCTTTGATGGACCGAGGACCAGATTTTCAAGCGGGGTATCCAAATTGACAAAAAATACAAAAATCAAAATGAGTATTTATGAAGACAAACCTGATGGAAAACACATGGAAGTTCTAAAATATGCTCTATCAGTTGCAGTCAAGAAGATCGGGATTGGTTCTGATTCTATGTACGTTTTGCATAACATTTTTACACTACACTCTACATCATCACCATGTCACTACCTCTACAACGTGAGAGGTTGGAATTCCGTTCCTCCATACCCCAATCTCTTACTACTGAGCGCCATATTGCATAACGCTCGTTTCGACTTTCATTGAAATCGGCAGAATTATAGTAAACTATTTACCATTTAAAACGTTTTATACAGTATCTTAATGACCATAACACGTGAGATGGTGACTAAACCGAAGAAAAACAAATGACCTACCTGATGAGTAAATCCAGCAATCCTGGAAATCCTTTGTAAAAGCAGTTAAAATGAACTTCATATTTGGTTTTTAGCATTTTGAGTGTAATTCCGGTTGATAAAATTATGGATTTTTAAATTTGCGAAACAAACATATCAAATTAACCAATGAATTGCCTTTACCAACTTCAAGTTTGTTTTGTCAAAAATATATTGTATTCCCTAAAATTACTGACCTTATTCAAAATAGCAGGTTATTTTGACATCTGTCTTCATTACAAATGTTTTCTAGGTATTTAACAAATATTTCGGATTTTTATCGCTCGATTTCGGGTAGGTTAAACTTCTTTTGTGTAAATAAAAGACTTAAAATATTTCAAAATACATATATAGCTAATTCACATTTGCGGTGGCTTTCAACATGTCGGATGCTAGAGGTTAGGATGGCACCAAGTCAGAAAATGGCTTGCCAGACAACCTCTAGCATTGCTGGAGCACACTCTACATATGATCATAGGTGCTTGGTGAAATGTATTTTAGTAACATATATGCTTGCTTGGCAATGGGAACCTCGGGAATTTTCCCGAACTTTTTAAAAACACATCATATTTAATTCTTTTCAAAGTAAGAAAAACAAAAAAGACTCGAAAACTATCGGAAAAGATGAATTAATTTTTACTGAAACATAATCTTAACTTATATATTTTTGTTTGTTTAATTAAAGAAAGCAAAGAATTTTCTCTGTAAGGACAGTCACTTTTTGTTACTTCCAGGACATCAGGGGTCGAACTGGGCTTCACCAATATCGCAATTTGTGATTTTTTATTTTATCTGGTGACAAAAATACCCAGTAGGCGTTTTTGTTGGCGCCTAGGTTTTGTATATTAAAACTGACAGTAAGTTTATCAGCAAAGGATATTCTCTCTAATTAAACAATTGTGTTGACACCTGGTCAGAGTTAATTGACCATGACCAATTTACGACCGAAGGCAATTAAAGGTAATTAGACCAAGTGACAATATCCTCACGGGAGGTGTCAATCAAATATAAATATATTATTGAGCCAATCAAAACTCTTATCATATGGTCAAAGGTAAACACAATTAAGGCCATGTGGCTATATACAAGCTTCACAGCCCTGTTTGACCATGTAATACTTTCAGAGACAGACTTACCTAATAACAAAATAAATTCAATCCAATTAACAATGATTATCCCATCAGGAAGTGTCTAAACACTTCGAAATGAAAGAATTGATGACATTTGTTTACACTTTTGCCATGTGACTTTTTTGGTGGGAAAAATGGTCAACAAATAGAATGGGGATTTCCAAAATCTAATTAAGGAAATGCTATTCAGATATCAAGATAATTAAACAGGGACACAATTAAATGGTCCATGGTACAAAATGTAGTTTGCTAGAAATTTTATCACTTGAAAAAAGAATCAGTTTGTTAAAAATAAAAAAAAAAAATCAAATTATATTGTAAGATAAATTAAATCATAAAGGACAATAGTGAACATGTTTTAAAATCAGGGACTATATGAGAATAGTAATATATTATAAAGTCCTTTATAGAAGTAAAATACCTGTTTCTGGAGTAGTACTTTATTATTTTATGCATAAGAAAGTGAGACTAGAGCTAAAAACCTGCTTTATATATGCATTGAGTGAATCTTGGGTACATGTACATGTATGTCATGAATGGAGAGGTTATTTTGTTGAATTGACAAAGATAATTCATCACTAGACTTAATACTGTCATATTTAAAAAAAAAAAAAAAAAAAAGTAATTTGGCACCCTTTGGCTCTAATTTCTGAAAATTGGCAACAAAAAATGGCAGCTGGCAATTTTTCTGGAAACATAATTTTGGAAGCCAGAGCAGCCCCTGGGACATGACTTTTATTTCATTAGTATGATGGGGAACCCTGAAGGAAATCAAGATAGTACATGTAATAAATGTAGAGCTCACAGCACTTCACAGTGCTTGCTATTATTGTGGAATAATTGGCCACATTTTGACAATGAACACTTCATTCCAGAAGATGAAACTGATGGAAGACCAGATATTCCAGGATTAACATGAAAATAGAATATTGCTTATGTATGTGCACAAACATTCTGACTTGTGGAATTGCACATGCATGATTTTTATTATGCAAAAAAAGTACTGCAGTATCAGTATCATTATTTTTTTTGCAATGCAGGTACCTTTGGTTTTGTAGGAGATACTTTTCATCATTTTGTTTAATAAAAATGTATGAAATTTTTAAATTCAGGAGGTTCCTTTCAGTAGTTTAGAAGGGTAAAAGTACATGTACCCGGTACCACCTCTTAATGAAAGGCCTGAGTATGTGAATGGGCATACTGACAGAGATGCAATTATAATCAATGTTTATTCTATTTTTCTAACATCCAGGCACTCTAAGGTATAGAAGTTGTAGTGAGGTGATGCTTGATACATGTATGTGCCTTTGTTTAACATACTTGGAACCTCAAATGCTACTGGTATTTGAAATCTACTGCAGATAACTTCTCTATTTACATAAAAAATCTTCTTTTAAAAGATCTTTTGAACAGATGATCCTTGCCTTTAAATATTATTTTGAATATTTGAAAATATGTAAGATTAATAAATAAGGCTTTTTCCATATAATACATTTGAAAATGGACTTGGTATGTTTATTTTGTTCCAAATGGCTTTCTGTCAGTTTAAATTCATGAAATTAACCAATCAAATTAAAGTGTGATGTCATACCAAAATTGAGAATTCTTCTTACACTTTACGTAAATTGGTCAATGGATATAGTTTGTAAACCAGAAGCCATTCAGAAATGATCATTCATTGGGCTTGCCTATGAAGGACACAGAGCTACATGTAGATTGTAATTGTACTAAAATAACATTTGAATTTGCTGATAATTCACAGCAATATGTATGTTGTTATATTGGTGATGTCTGGACCAATAGGAATGTGCAAGACTTCCTACAGCACATAATGTCAAGGGTTTCATTAACGTTTCAGGCAGGAGGTTCTTAACAGAAAGTAGGAGGTACCAAATATATTCGGCGAGGGGTCTCAGGGTAGCTCGAGGCCCCCAGGGGGTCCAGGGCAATGCCCTGACAGGGGGGCCATGGGGGAGTCTCCTGGAAGCTCCTGGATTTTAGCTTTTTTGTAACTTAAATTTTTACTTGAAAATACGGGATTAAGTCTGCAATATTTGCTTCAGTTTTGTATAAAATATATGAATTTGAAATCAAGATATATGATAAATCATAACTGATTTAGTCTCAAAACCCTAAAATCCAGAAGCTCCCCATGATTCTCACCAGATCCATTTCTAAACTAATGCTGATAAACTTTGTTGACTGTTTAATACTATGCCATTTTATATGAAATTTTGATAAATGTCATATTTTATTCTTATGCTTTTATTTACTTGTTACAAAATTTGAACACGAACACATGCAAATAAAGGAATAGGAACAAAACTAAACATTTATTAAACGAAATTCCATAACATGATTGTGGTACCTAGCGCTGATTTTTTTTCACAATGCAATGTATTTTCTATTATTATTTATAGGAGAGTTGGCCAATCTCATTAGTGAAGACATATTCACTAATTTGCATATCATTAAGTATCAAATTGGTTGGCAAATAAACAATTAGCAATTTCATGATTAGAATCCCAATTTTCAAAACTTTATAGCTTTGTTATTTTATATCAAATTTTGGTTCTGTAAAATGTTTCATTTAGATAAAAGAATTCATATTTTGTATGTGAATTTATAAATCTTTGACTTGAAGAATAAATTTGAAATGGTATTTAAATGTAAACCTCTGTTCTCATTTTTTTTAAAATTTTATGCTCATATAGTCTAATAATTGAATATTTCTTCAAAATTCCATGGTTAAAAAGAGTTTTATTGGCAGTGTAGGGAACCAAAAGAATTTTTCAATTACTTTAAATAACGAAAAAGATATGATGATTTAAAGTTGATGCCCCATGCCACTCAATGGATTTCTTGCCTACCAAAACCAAATCACAGGTAAGTGATGACATCACAAGGAACTGTCCTATAGTAGTGTTGCATCTGGGGTCCAATTTAAAAAAAAAAAATTCTTGGGAGCAAAGACCGGACGTGTTCTTTTCAAACTTGGGGTTGCGAGAATATTTTTATCAAAACTCCTCCTCCCCCGCCAAATTGAATGGTCGTCCCATAAATCATATTCTGTAAAAGTTTGTTTCATGTTTTGACTTATTGTCAACACTAAAAACTTCTCAATACTCGTTTGCACAAGTCACAACAAATATCAGGAAGAAGGATGGGTATAGGGCAATTCCAAAAACAAACAGCATGCTTGGCACGTTTTCATAGAATCTTCACCTTTGTTTAGCTTTTTGTTCAGCACAAAATAATCGGTAATTGCTTTGCCTTTTTGTTTAGATATCGTTATGTCCGTTACCACACGTTTTCGTTAATGGACACTGTTTAAATCGTCGTATGTTAATTTACAGAGATCGCAATTTCAAGACTACACACAGAACGATCTTGGATATCTAAATACTAGAATTTTCCTTATGATTTTATTTTGGCTTTTATTTTGTTTTGCTGGTACCAAACGATACTGTAGCCGGGTAAATGTTGCGGATACATGCTCTTAAAAAAGGCACTGTGATGTACCCCTCCTGAAACATATAACATTCCCAATCCCATGCAAACAAGGCACACAAAAGAGGACACGATTTCCAAGAACTAGACACACGATACATGAAGTACACGATTCACGAATGCCACACAGAACACATTGCACAAAGCTTGGTACATGAATTATCGTGTCGGCAGGAAGTATTCATCCCAGTTGTTGGTATATTTCGGAATCTAACTTGCGTAATGAAACTAATAATAGATTATGGTATGTAGTGTACTTCTGATGGTTGTATTTTAATGATTGCTAACATCTTACATATAGTTGTACATTAATTCTGCTTTGATATATACAATGTCAATATACATGTATATTTGATATAACATCATGTTCATTTTCATTATACATCATATGTTGTGCAAACATTTTCATTGTCCTGGGAATATGAAAATGTTGAAATTTCATAAAATTGAAGTAATATTCCCAAATATTTAGTTAATAAAGTTTTTTACCATACCATGTGAAAAAAAGAATTTGGATCATTGTGAACATATTTTCCTTGTTCCTGGAGAATTAAAATATCAAAATTTCATAAAGTATTGATAGAAATACGTCAATTTTGAGGTAATTATGTTATTTTAAATAATGTGGTTCCATATTATTTGTCTTAAACAGAAAATATTGTATTGTTGATATGAAAAATGTCCATTTTTTGTTATACATGGTACATTGCAAAAAAATTTTCATTGGTCTGGGAGTATAAAAATATTGAAATTTCACAAAATTTGGGTTATTTATCTCAATTTAAATAATAGAATATTTTTAGCTTGAGGGAGACCATCTAATTGTTATGAATATGAAAAAAAAGGTATTTCTTATAAGGGAAAAGTCAACATTTGTTGTATATGGATTATTGGGAAAATACTTCATTGTGAAATAATTTAGCTATTTAAACTAATGCAATACCATTTAATTTTTCTAAAGAAGAAAATATTGGATTGTTGATTGAAAAATGTCCATTTTTATTATACATGGTACATTGTGAAAATATTGAAATTTCATAATATTGGGGTAATATATACTTAATTTTTATTCTCAAAAGACAAACAAACAGCTATAGTTCTGAAAACTTAAGAACTTAAGACTATTCCGGAAGGCCCTTCAAATTTTGCAGTATTTCATTATATGTACAAATAATGTTCAAATGTCAAAACCAATTGATTCCTGACAAAATATTGTCCTTTCAAGGTAAAAGGAATATTGATTTTGGCATAGAAAATGAAATTACAACAGTATTACATAAAATTGATCTACCATGGGAGCTGTTTTTATCATCCAATCAGAATACAGAACTAAGAACGTTGCACGATACATGAGAAACGAAGCACAAAGTGCACACACGTACATGATCCCAAATAAGCTTCACAAGAAGCATGCAATACATGCACACGTAGCATGCTAAAATGAGAATGTGAAACATTTCAGGAGGTGTATGTTCAGATCACTTCCTTATGGCATACATCATTTAAGAAAAAAACATCATCTTCAACAGAATGATTTTGAGCCATTAATATTTATTTTTTTTCATGATTAATTGGAGTTATCTTTTTTTGGATGAAAACATGTGGAAGTTAGTTCTTTTGAGACTATGGAGTGTGGATAAACATTTGAAATTAGTTGATCTGTGGTTCCTATGTGATGATTTATAATTAAGCATGTGTTCATGGATATTAAATACAACACAATATGGTGGGGTATCATTTAATGTCCCATTAGATGACATTTATGCCCCTTCATTATCTGAATCACTGCAAACTTAATAAATAGCAATTTTTTATTATGACCTCAAAGTCTGGATACTTTATTTAACATTTGAGTCTTTGTTTCTATGCTAATGAACTTTTGAAAGTCTAAAAAAAAAGTTACTCTAGTGTATATGACTGTGACAATGTCACATAAATGTATATATTTATATATACAAAATAAATGAAATCAGATTGATTGATATAAATAATGGAACTGAGGTATAGTTTGATGGCATTTGTGAAATGTTGATACTGTGATTTCATTTGAAACTAAAATTATTCATATTTTCACATGCACAAACAATTTTTTCTGTTCTTACATGTTTTTGTGCTATACAGGTATGACAGATTTAAGTATCATTTCCATTCCATATATAAAAAGAACCCAGATGATTTTAGGAGTATGTATTTAGAACTTGCCTGTCAAGTGGAGTCTAATTTTAATGTAAGTATGATTTACCAAGTTCTAGAGATTTAAATGAAAACAAAAAAGATACAATATCAATTTAGCTATTTCTTTTGAAGTATGTCCATTTTGACAGATGTATTTTTTTTTTTTACATCAGTGTAACAGTCTGTTTGTCTGTCTCTTCATTCATCTTTCCACTCATTGTACAAATATTAAAGTCAGGTTTTAGGAATTATAATAAGGTGTTGGAAGTACTTGGAACATGGTTGGTATGGGGTACCTTTTGGTTTTTCATTGTTTTCCTATTTTTTTTTCTGATCGGAGAGCTTGAACACTGAAACAGTTGGGGCAAGGCTTTACAACAGCTGTTTATTAATGCTTAAGAAAACAAAATACTATTATTTTCTACCTGTATTGTATGAAAGCCTACCTCATAACAGGATTTAGATTTACTACATGTATACATTATTGGTGAAAGTTTTCTGTTTCTGTTACATATTTATTTCATAGTATAAAGTTGTGACTTAAAGAAATATCTATTTACATGTACATGTTGTTAAAGAAATTTACAAATTGTATTTTTCAATTAAACAGAACTTTAAAACTTGTAGTCACTTTTTCTTTGCCAAGCACTCGGTAATTAGGGAAAAGTGTGACAATCATTTGATTGGAGTCAGAATAATGTGTTTGAATGGTGTGGCATGTCTATCTACCTTGGAACTGTTACTTCTGTCAGCTAGCACAATAACGACCTGAATCAGCATGTCAGACTAGTATGTAGCAGGGTCTGTTTGATTGGTCATGTCAGACTGGTACAAAGCAGGGTCTGTTTGATTGGTAAAGTGATATTGTCCTGAAATACATTAAGTATCTGCCAGAGAATGATAAACCATTGTCAATCAATCAATCAATCAGAACTTTCGATTTTTGTTTTAGGCAGAAGTCAAACAGATTTTTGATGATGAGAACATTCCTACTTTAATGAATGAGCTTGATAAACTGATAGAGAAGTGTGCTACAGATATAGGAATACAGGCATGGTAACTATTGTTAACTGTATTGCCATGGGGGAAACAACCAAAATTAGTACTTGTAGTAGTATTCACAAAAAATGCATTATGAAATTGTGTTCATGAGCACTTCGAAGATACAGGAATTGTATTTGATGACAAGTCTTGCATACTTGTAATTATACTTGCAACATCAGTTTTCTCTTTCAAATAGTGAATCATTAATGTAAGCAAAGCAAGAAGAAGTTGCATGCTATAAAATGTACATGGTGCTGTGAATATACCCACTCAAATATTTCTGTCAATTTTTTTGCATTTAAAGAACTACATGTAAACCATTTATTATATTGCACAAAATACAGATAGAAGAGAAGGTGAAGAACACAGTACACATCATTGTTCAAAGGCAATGTACAAATATATCTATTTGAGAAATCTGTTACATACAAGTGATGAACTGACTAATAGATGGACAAAATGATTACAATATAGGATATAACTAAAACCATGTGCTTTTGAAGTAATTTCATCTTGGGTGTTAATTATTAATCTTTACTGTATTCTGACAGTAAATATATGATCAGGGGCTCTTTTCCTATTTTTGGATTCTGACATTACTATTACGCAACTGCAAAAATTTGTGGGCATGTAATATATGGTGCAGTCGTTGTCATCGTTGTCTGGGGACACTTCGTATCCAGGGAAAAATAGGTGTTTTATAAAAACCCATGTAGAAAGTTTTTTTTTTTTCTATTTCAATTATTCTTTTTTAATTGTGTTTTTTATTTAATTCAGGTAAACAAGTGAATGAGCAGATTTAATGTCTTTTAGACCTTTTTCAAGTTATAGGTGGTCAAAGTTGGGCAACGCCCAAAAAATTCAACTTTTTAGCTCACCTGCCACAGGCCAAGTGAGCTTATGCCATCACTTGGTGTCTGTTGTTGTCATTGTTGTGGACAAATTTTTAAAAATCTTCTCCTCTGAAACTACTGGACTGACAGGTTTTTAACTTGGCATGATTGTTTCTTAGGGTGTTCTCCACAAAATGACTGTTGGGATTTTTTATCCATGAAAAAACATGGATGGCCACTGTTACTAAAAATAGAACATAGGGGTCAGATTGCAGTTTTTTGCAAATAACTCAAAAACCCTTGCCTTTAGCAAATTTCTGGCATGGCTAAAATTGTTCAGCATCATGAAATGGACCTATGCCACAATTTTCAAAACAATTGGTCAACTGATGTAGGAGTTACAGCCCCTGAAACAGTTTTTTATGCATTTTTTGCATGTGCAACTTTGAAAATCTTTTTCTCAAAATCCATCACACAGAATTCAATGAAAGTTGGGATATATATTCCTTAGGATATCCCGCACAAATTGACCGCACAAATTGACCGTTGGGATTGTTGATTCATGAAAAAACATGGACACCATTATTAAAAATAGAACATAGGGGTCAGATGGCAGTTTTTTGCAAATAACTCAAAAACCGTTGCCTTTACCAAATTTATGGCAAAATTTTCAAAACCATTCATTGACGTAATGTAGGAGTTACGACCCCTGAAACAGTTTTTTTGGTTTTTTTTTTTCACATGTACAACTTTGAAAATCTTCTCTAAAACCATTGAAGATCATTAAATGATAATAAGTATAATAGTTCTTTAGTGTATTGTGCTCAAAATGACTGTTGTGATTTTTAATCCGTGAATAGATATGGCTGCCTATACTAAAAATGGAATTTAGGGGTCATAAGACAGGTTTTTGAAAAAAATTCAAAAATTTTTGCCTTTAGCAAAATTCTGGTTCAGGTCATGAAAATGCTATGAAAAGCATTTCCTGTATTTGACAGTTTAGTTGATTTTAACTTAGCCTGCCTCATTCCTCAGGTTTTTCAAATAAGCAAATGGTTAATCAGGTGAGTGATTCCGGCTCTTTTGAGCCTCTAGTTTATTTTTGGTCCGATTTCCAAAACTCTTTTTTCATTGGATTCCTCTGCCTGAATTTTTCAAGTTAGTTTTCAGATATCTCTTACAGTTTTCTAGTTATAAGTGGTCAAAGGGGCCACACCTGAAAAAAATAGAATTTTTCATTTTTGGCCGATTTTACATTTTAATTTAAAAATTTGTGCAATAAAGTGTCCAAAACCATTTGATGCGTCCATGATAAATTGTAAGGTCTTATGCGTAAGTGTGTTAAAAACTAATATTTTGCCCTAACTGTATTATTTCACAGATCTACACTTTACGATGCAAGAAGTTTGCATTGCTAAGTAAAAGCAGCAAGTCGCTAGTATTTATTCCTGATCTAGCTATAGTTGACCAATACTGTTCTTTGCACTAATGAGGATTGTGCCAAACTTTAATTGTAAATAAATCCTTTTAATAACTAATTGTACCCCACCACCTTTGTTTGGGGGTATACAAATGTATAGGAATCACCCTATCTGTTGGTCTGTCCACATTCAAAAATCTTCTCTGACTCTAATAGACCAATTAGAACCAAACTTGACATGAATATTTCTTAATGTATTCTGCATAGAACTGATATGGGTCTGGCAGACGTTTTTCACATGTGCTGGATATCCCAAAAACTGTTAGGTTTAGCCATATTCTGACATAGGGTAAAAATTTTCAGCATGGTGAGATCTTTGTGTAGTTTTATTTTTATGTGAAGCTGTGAAGCCATGTTGGAGTTATTACCCTTTTACAATGTTTTTGCTATTTTTAATGTTGTTACTTTCAGAAATCTTCTTCTCTGACACTACTTGACCAATTAAAACCAAACATGGTATGAATGTTCCTTAGGGTATTTCGCATAGAACTGATGTAGGGATTAATGGTCCATCAAAAAACATGACTGCTGTTACTAAAAATAAGACATATGGGTCAGACAGAAGTTTTCTCAAAAACTGTTAACTTAAGTCATATTCTGGCGTGCGGTAAAAGTGTTCAGCATGATAAGATCTTGGTGTGGTTTAATTTTTGTGTGATGCAGTGAAACCATGTAGAAGTTATTTTTTTGCTGTTTTTCATGTTATTACTTTTATAAAAATTTTCTCCAGAAATTACTGTACAGAATTCAATGATAGTTGATATGATTGTCCCTTAGGACATTAGAAATTTTTAACCAAGAAAAAAACATGGCAGCTTTTACAAGAAAAGGAATTTGCTTATGAAGCCAGGTGAGCGATTCAGGCTCTTTAGTGCCTCTAGTTTGTTTTACTCATCCTTTTTTTCACAGGAGACCTTCTGGGGATGCTTCAAAAGACAGTGTAGCTCACATTGTGCCAATCAAACTTCGACATAAACAGAGGTTGGAGAAATTAGTTACTGAACTTGAATCAATGAACAAGATTTATCAAGATGCTTACAGGAAAAAACAGAGAAAATTAATAAAAACAAAGCAAAATGTAGACAAAATGTGTGATAAATGGACTGAAGTAAGTGTGCTTGTAGTGACCTTTCTATTAACAAGATCTACATAGTTCCTTTTCATATCCAAGGTGAATATGGGTATCATGGAGAAATAATCAGTTATCATCTTTAGAGATTGTAAGATTTATCTGTGCATTACAGTCTCAGTCTGGAATACATAGCCTGATAGAAAGATTTGTTGAAAGGGAATAAGTGTGATTTTCCACTAATAGGCCTTACAGACACAAATTAAAATTGTATATTAACCATGTAAAATTATTCTGTAAAATTGTGGATCCTGCCTAATTTTCATATGCATTAGCTACTTTTGCCTGTTTGTCGAGTAACTTCTACATGTTTAAAGATGAGCAAAATTATGTGTGCTTAAAAGTTGAATTAGAAGAAACTTGTTTCCATTGACTTAAGCTTTTTGGAGCTAAAGTTTTTTTATATTTAAACTTGTTCCAATACTGTTCTGGGGTTTTACCCCCACTGAACAGATAAGTGGTATATTGGAATCCGCTTGTCTGTCCATCCAAATTTTTGTCACAATAATCTCAGCTCCCACTGGGTGAATTGATTTCAAATTAGTTACATGGTTTCATATAGATTGGCAAACTCAAAGTTAAAAGCCATTTTTAGTTACTACAGAATATCAACTTCCTGTTAGTTGGGACTTTCTTATTTTTCACTTTATTGAATATAGATAAAATTCTTGGTTTCTACTGAAAGAGTTGATTTCAAATTTTGCATATGGCTTTTGTATAGATGTGGCAAACATTATACATGTACAATGAAAGTGATTTTGGGAATTTACATGTTCCTAGCACAACCATGTGTGCAACCTTATGTTCACCACAAAAATAAAATAAAATAGAAAGTAACTTCCCTTTTCATGGTTACAGTTTTAAAAAAAGTCTACAATATTTGCAGTCAGCATTAAATAGATTGATTGTATACTTACAACTTGTAGTAAGAATGCATTAAAATTGGCATCAATGTATGCTACATTGAACTATTTTTTGCTCATATTAATCAACTATGATAGTTCATGGGCTATAAACACACTATATGGTGTTGGGAGCAGGGGTATCCTTTATTGGGCTTTGTTCACAGATTTTCTAGTTTTAGTTACATTTGGTATCTTTAAATGATCTAATTTGTAAAGTTAAGACAAAATTTTCAAATATATACAAATTTCAAATCTCAGAAAATACTTTTACCACACAACTTCAGCTGACTGCTTTACATCGTTGGTCTTTAGAAGGAATATGTTATAACAATATTTTGGTATCCAATGTAATGAAAATACATGTATCCTATTTTTAATGACACTGACCAACTGAAAGTTTACCACCTGCCAAAACTTCAGTTGTCAAGTTTAAGAGTTAACCTTTTTTTATGCTAAAAATATCTAAGGACTATAATGCAAATGTCTATTCTTGTTTTATCAAAGACTTTCTTCAACTCTTATTATTTATCTTTCTTTCATATTTGTCACTTTCTAATCAAATGTAAAATACTTAGCTGATGTTTAAATATAAAACATGTGCTCATTTCTGATTTCATGGTCACTTTTATCTCATGAGACTGTTTTATATTTTTCAGGCTATCTCAGAAATAAACAATTCCGACATGAAGACTATTGATGGATATTTAGAGAATCATCTTTTAGACATATGACTAATATGACAGACAAAGGGGAAAAGTCTAAGTGGTATGGGATGTAAAATTCCACCATTTTTCTACTTGCGACTGCTTCAGTTGAAATTAGGTGTAAGCAACACAACTGAACATTTTCTTTTTAAAGCAGTGTATTATGTATTAATAATTGATTTATTGGTGTTTTTTGTTCCATGACCTCAGTGCCGTCTTCATTCGATTTACTTTTGCTTGTGGTTTAGTGGGAGGTAGGAATGATGTAAGTCACACGATTTACTTTTTGTACCCCTGGATCAAATGATAAGATCACATGAGTTCAATTCATGCTTTTTAGAGCCTCGTTTTACTTATAAAAAGACAATTTTTTACATCCCGCCACACAAAGTGTTGAGGTATTGGTCTCACTAACCACTTCCGGGTCAAATGGCCACCCCCCCTATGCAGTACCAAAAACACACTGAACCTAGACATATGCATTGTAAGTGCATTATATGTGTGTATTATGATTAAAAGTAGTCAAAATGAAGCTGAGAATGTGTACTTTAAAATCATATATGTAATTGACTACAAAAGTGTATGAATATTGTTTACATGTGTGAGTAATTTGCCTCCATGCTGTCAGTTAGCAGAACAGGTAAAAATGTGGATTTTCAGTATTATTTATTCAAGTAAATTTTGTGAAGAATTTCTACTATCATTGTACCATTAGCATAATGATTTTGGAAGCCTTATTTTCCAAGCTTCGCAACCGTATGCAACTTTAAGATGTCATTTGTCCTGGGAATTCACAGTGAGACTTTAAAAATTAATTTTTTAACAGGTAAAGTAATGGAAACCTTTGAAGTGGTTAGTGAGACCATTATGTGATACCCTTTGAGACCCTCTGTCCGTCCATCTGTCCCCTGATGGTGAGATATCATGTGATACCCTTTGAGACCCTATGTCCATCTGTCCCCCGTTGGTTTCTAGATAGTATCTCAAGAAGATATTGAAGGATCTTTTTCTTTTTTAAAAATGATACTTTGTATAGTTATTGATTACCAAAAAAAAAAAAAACAGATAAAGTTTCAGTATATTTGGATTATTTACACAAAAGTTATGGCCATTTTAAGTTGTTTTTACCACCAAAAATTGTTTGCAAGGTGGTGGGGTATCATTTAATGTGCCATTAGATGCCTTATTTTTTGTACATGTACTTACAATATATTTGTTGAGAGAAAGTGGAATTAGTGTGACAGGGTTCCTAAAAGGGTGTGATGTAGTGCTAGTGATAAATGTTTTTAATGTGATATAGTAGTAAGACATTGTATTTTGCATCTACTTATGGTTTTAAATACCATGACAGATGTCTGAGATGTCAAATAGAACACAAATACAAGTGTCATTTGTATAATTTATTATATCTATTAGAATGCCGAGTTACTGAAATGTTTTCAGATATTGCATGGATTCAACAATAATATATTAAAACCATCCATGCATGCATTTGTCTTTAATTTATCCATACTAGACTGTGTCCTTTAACATTAACTGTGGTCTAATACAAATAAATCATACAAGTGACTAAGAGCTATGGAAGTTCAATAAAAATACATGTGAAAATCACAAACTATTATGATCTTTCTTTGTATAATCTTGTAAAACTTTCCCTGTAACTTCCTCTATCTGGAAAAGACCCAAGCATTATCTAATTACTATATTGGTTGGCATTTTTTTTCGTTGAGAAATATAGTTGACTTAAATGGATGATCATTTTCTTAATTAGTTTGATGATTTTGTATGTTATACTCACTCAAATAAAATTTGTCGAAATTGACACAAGGATTACATTTTTATACTATAATTCTGTAAAGGCTAGAATAACATTTGAAAAAAATGTGTATCAGTATGTTATCATTAAAGGTGCCTGGTTGAATGCACCACTCAAGATACCCTCCTATATGTAAAAATTGTACAGAAGAAAAAACTCTTTAGCATATTGAAGTAGACATAATTATCAAATAATGATTACAGTGTACTAGTATTTTATGTTTAACCTACCACTTGATCCATGGTTTCAACAATTTGTGAAGTTTAGTAGAGAATTAACTTTTCATGAGTATCCTACTTTTCTTTTTTTACCTATTACCTGCATCACCAAAGTGACATCTGGTATATTAGCCACTCGACTCCGTCGGTCCGTCCGTCCGTCACGTTTACTTTGAGTAATTATTAAACCAATATCATTCAAACTTTGCATATAGTTTCATACATACTGAAGATGTGCCTCGTTTAGCGGATCGTTTAACTTACAAACCCTAGATTTTACTGTCGTCAAACACATGCGTGTGATGAGCAGGTTCCTTGCCAACAGAATAAACACAACAATAATTATGTTGAAATTGGAGTTACAGAAAATTCTAAAAGAACAAGAAGTCGAAAATTGACGAGTAGGTCCCAAAGGAAGGGAGATAGGTAATCGTTTAGCATGTTTACATGAGAGCGTACATTTTAAATGATCGTCAATCTTTATGAAAACACACGATAACTGAAATAACTAAAACAACACATACAAAGAAACAAAAGCAAAATGAAAACCCACTCCACCAAAAACTGCGATCATGGACCCGATGCATCGCTAGGGTAAACACCCGCTCTATCTGCGAACATGTTGCAAATATGTCGCTCGTTTGTTTATTTTTATAAGCACTAGCGAATAAATGTACACCCGTTCGAATCACAAAATATAACCAAAAACAAAAAAAACGGTAGTAGCTACACCCGCTCATTAAATGTCCGGGGTAGACAGTCTCTAATATAGTGAATTATCTTGAAACCAGAGAATATTGTTGATAACGATTGATAAAGTTGCATCACGATTTCACAATTAACAGGGAAAAAAATGGACGAACCTTCTGGGCCAATGTCCAAGAAATTACGGTTTTCACAGACAAAAATTATGGGAAACCGATGACAAATTGGAATAGTAAAATTGATCGTTATGTCAAGATTAAGCTACGGTTCCCTACGGTGTCGTGACGTAAGTCAAATGTCAAAGTCGAAATTTCGGATGAACTAAAATTTTCGTGTTATCAAAAGATGAAATAATGACTTAACTAAAGTCGAAATTTAAACTTAAAAATATTTGTATGACTATAATACGCTTCCATAAAACTGACCCATAAATGCAATTTTGCTGCGGCCATTGTGTTGGACTGTCTCTGTTCCACCGTATAATCATTCAATATTGACCGAGCGTTTCTAGCATTGACTTGCGTAAAGTCTGAAGGTTCTTTTTGTGTGGTCAGTTTTCCGCATAACTTTTTACAGTGCCACTGGATCATTTCGAAATCCTAAAATAGCATAAACAGAACAATGATTTCTACGGATGACATTTAATGCACTACGTTTTGGTATGTAGATAATTTTTTTTTATTTCGTTATAGCTTATTACAAATGTAGGTTTTTAGCCTGATATTGCCATTTGTATCACTGTTTGACTGTTGTCTAGTGTTGATCAGCTCGGTAATTAACCTTTATTATGTAGCTTACTTAGTGTACTCATGCCATAATTATAAAGTGTTAGTTATGATTATAACTTTGACATCAAACTTATTACAATTAAGTTATTTTAATGTAATTGCCCTGGAATAAAGCCTGAAATTTCAACAGAAAAGCCGTGGAAAACTAAAAAATCGAACACGGCAATCAGCTGTAGCTGAAATTCCTGCGTTATTTTTTTGTCATTATTTTTAAAATATTTTCTTTCTCTGCATTTTGAAGAATGATATTTAGATGACCAAAAAATTTCTTTGATGCAACAGTATGTATAATGTTTCTCGTGATCCTGATCAAATTACAGTTTTATTTGTATTAAGATTTTATTGACAAACATTTCCCAAATCACCGTGTTTTGAATACAGTATATGATTGTGAAAACAAAATAATAGAAATTAGTGTAAATGCATTTTGCTTTATATTACATCAAGTATTTTTCTTGATTTAAAGAATTTTTAAAATCATAAAGCATTCTACTTAAATTTGTTATTGATTGTTGATACTGATATTTAGATTTTTGTTCAATGGAGAGACTCGGAACATAACCAAAACTCTGTTTTTACATAATATATTCTAACAATGTGGTTTTCATAAAATTACTAGCATTTTTTCAAGTTATCCCCCATTCAAAACATGATCCTAGAGGAAATTTAAAAGTCATCTTTTGAAGTCTTCCACCATTCTATTTTTGTGGATATTTAGGATTTATTCAAGCAATCAACATTCAAAATAACTCTGGTTGCAAATAGTTTCAAGAGGTTAGGGTCAGTTTTTACTTGATAAGGTTAGGGCCATTTTTTACTTGATTTACTAAATTATTTGTTTACTATAGTGTTTCTTTAAAACGAACCGGATGATTATAACAGTAATAAAATTATCTGTCTAGTTTCGTCTAGCAATGACATGCTTAGTATATTGGTTTTTACTTCGCGAAAACAATACCTCATCTTCATCGATAGGTTGTCCAAAAAGGGTCAATAAGGCAACAAGGACATTTTTGACAATATCACTAGGTATTGTCCTGTGTCGCAGCTCCAGTTCAGCATCAAGGAATCTAGGAAGCTCCTGTGTAAACCCTCTTAATGAGCTTAGATCATCTGCTTGTCTATCCAGTATTTGTATGTCTCGTTGAAAGATGTTGGCAAATCTTGATTTCTGTATCTGTTTAATTGTAAACTCAGTATTGCTTAAATTTCTCCTGATTCTTGCTTCATGGATTGCTTCAAATGTACCAAATATGTAAGATTTAGCTTTTTGATTCGATGGTTACAATAACATAACACTGACTGTGTAATTATGCGCATTGATTTTCTTGTAATATAAATCTAGCAAAATCTTAAATTAATCCCAATGTTTGTTCCTTTAAGACAAATCGAAACATTTCGAAGCCAGCAACTTTTAATTGCTTATGATACTTCCTTTATTACTTTTCAGGAATTAAAAAAAATCAGAAGAGAGACAGGGACTAGTTCAGAAATTTTTTTTTAAAAAGAGCTGAAAACCTTACCTGGAAACCGAATTTCCTTTCGTCGTGAATAATGAAAGTTTATTTTCTGAAGTTTACTTAAATCTGATGAAATATTGTTTTCTTTCAACCCCCTTTTGGTCCTTAATTCAGAAGCAGTTGAGGTAATAGCCCCTCAAATCAATACCAACCTTCCTTTTGTGGTCCTTGCTGTAAAAATTTATAAACATAAACCCTCCAATATCCAAGTGATTGCACAAAACCCCAATTATCTACGGACAACAACGATACAAACTATGGTGACAGCACCATACTGCTATATGACCGCAAAAAAGTTATACATGTCCTTACAGTTGGCTGCGGCAGGATATCGCAACATTTTTTTTTCGAATTTGTCAAGTAGTTTTGGAGGGGATTTTCAAAAACTGTTGACGACTTTGCTTGGTGTATTAATGGCTCACCATTTGGGTTCAATGAGCAAATGTCTTTAATGGTGACTTAAAACTATGTACCTTTTCTTAGAGAAAGGACCTCGATTTTTTGTCTAGCATATTCTAGATCGCCATCGTCTGAGGGGATATGGTTGTTTTCACATTGAATGATACATTTATTAATCTCCTCGATATCTTCACCATCGATAGCCTTCAATAAATGCCGCCGTGCAAATCTTTTACTACCATTCTGTAATAAAAGCAAAATTATCGGAGCATGCATCAGAATTCAAGTACATGGCCAAAAAGTGAAACAGCAAACAGTAAAATCTAGAATGTTTTTGTTTTAGATGGAAACCTTCGGAACCAGGATTCGAACGGCAATTAAAAGGATTTACTCCATTAATAACGACTTGACAGGTAAAATGAACACACACAATTAAGAACATGAAATAACAAAGATAATATACAGAGAAACAGAAATAAATGAGCAACCCGAACTTAACGTAAACCTTGGACATGGACTAGGTACACCGGTTGGGTAAGCGGTTTCTGCTTTTCTAGCAACACCAAGAAGATGACGAATAAGGAAAGAAAAATTATGACCCGGTTAACAAGTCGTTTGGATACAACATAACGATCATAGTGTTCATGATGACAACCATCAAACTTTTATAGCCTGCAATAAATGCCGCGTGTAATTTTTAGTTACTATTCTGTATTCAAAATCTGGTGAAATGTCGATTAAAAATTATCGAAGTATAAAAATTTAAGGAAAATTTAAGGACAATTCACAGACATACAAATCTAAGTACAGGAGCAAAAAATGAAACAGGAAACAGAAAAATGTAGAAACTACGACATACATCAATATTTTTGCATGCAGTGTTAACTCATTCGCACGCCTAACTTATCTATTACAAAGCTAGTAAGATTATCTGAATAGGTAATGTTTTTATGGTCAAAGCAATAGAAAGTTACAGAGTAGTTTACACTGTCGTTTGCCAATCTTATATCTCTCAAAATGATATCAGGCATACGTTTTAACTAGCCTCTGAATAGGTATTTTTAGGCTCAAAACAATAGAAAGTTACTGAGTAGTTTACACAGTTGTCTGTCTATCTTAACCCCACTCTCAAAATGACATCAAGCATACGAATTAACTAGCCTCTTAACACATGTACAAGTTGCTTTTTTTTACCTCATAAGAAGACTGTTTATCTGTGGTGAGACAGTAATTGCAAACTACAGACATTTCCGACTCCGAAATCTCGCTTTTCTCTTTAGATCGATGAGCTGTGTAAATTCTCAGGTAACAGTTGTCTTTTTGTTGATCGGGAGATGTTGTTATCATAAGTTCTTTAGCTGATGTTTGCATATTGTTTTCTTTTCCACTTGATTCTATGGTACAAGAGACAGTCTTGTTAAGTTCTTCCTGAAGATCTTCGTCTTCGATTGACGAATTTGTAACTAGTTCAGTTTTTACAACTAGGGTCTTCCCTACTTCACTGTCAACGAAAAATCGCAAACATGTGCTTTTGTTTTTATCCACTTGGATGATTCCATTGCGATGAGAAGGCAGGAGCAAACCTGCTTTCTCTGATTTTGGTCCTGGCCCCAAACCAAGTCTACCAGGATCAAAGGGCAGAGGTTCACAGTTCCTGATTGGCTCATCACATAACAACTTAAACTCTCCTATTCTTGCCAAACTTTTTCCGAATATACCAGCAAAAAACACAATTTTGTAAACTCCTGTTATTGGAAACTGAACAAAGCAGTTCCATTCTGGTGTATTTCTTACAAGACTGACTAATTTAGGGATATTTTCTGGATTCAGCAGTTCTGATGAAGACGCATTTTCATCTTCTTTGAACAGAAGTTCATACCAAACATCAATTTGGTTACCGGTTTTTATTGGTGCCTTGAATGATATTCTTGTTTTACCATTTTGTGAATAAAGGAAACATTTGTCTTTTGATATCATTTGCATTCCGAATCCCCAAAATGGAGGAAGTAAATACGCCTGTTCTAGGAACTTTCGCCTTGTGATTGGTCTTTTTACAAGCTGCCATTTCTGATCATCTGGATGACAAGCATAGAGGAATTCCTCTGGGTTCGGTAAGATGTAGTATTCATCAAAAGAATTCTTTATTACCCCAGCCGCTTCAGTTTGACGTTGAACTATAGTTTTTCCACCCTCTTCTAATTTTATCCAACCACCCGAAACCTTGCCGAATACAGACTGGCATGCCCAAAATGGATGGACAATATGCCAATTTTCGTTAAGATATACGGCGTTCCACATTGAGTAATTAAGTTTATCCATATCACCAGGTTGATAATTCCCAGCCTTACAGATACCACGAATCTGTGCACAGGGAATATTCGACTTTCTACAACAAATAATCACATAATAAAATCAATTTGTTCACTAAAGCACCTGGGCGCATTTTTTCGCTAAAGATACTAACGCATTAAACAAAGTTAAGCGTAAATAAACTAATCATATTGTGGACACTTATAAGATTTCGAAAATAAATGTGTGTCTTCCCTGCCTTAATTCGTAATGATTACAATGTTGTCAAGAACTAAACGTTTTGGTTTAGCAAAGCATCAAAATTCTAAAATACTGAATCGAATACAAGTCAGAAATGGTGCTGCCCAAAATATTATGTTTACAAGGTCATTTATCTAGAATTGAACCTAAGTTGATACTCTGTAAAACTGTGCAAACGATTTATTAAATTAGTGATTTTGCATAATTAGGACGGAAAATTGTTATGCACGCCTTCATACCGTAATTCATATTTGTACATACTATCAGACTGTACAGAAAATTGTAGTTATTGCGATTTAGCACTCATAAAATCTGATTCTAGAAATCTGTTCTTACAAAAATTTTCAACCAATTTTGAAAATTACATTTGCACATCTGTAAATGGCAATTCATACTTGGACTCATTCAGTTCAGCTCTAAATGTGGTTTTGGAGATAATTGGTGACGAACTGACGAAGTAACAATTACACCTTGCACTATCTGTAGCATTACCGGTGCCGAATCCTGATAAAAATCTTTTTTTTTCATTACTGTGCACGTGGTGTGTAGAATGTACCTTTCTAGAGTTAAGTTAAATTCCTCTTAACCTAATTATATATAGACAAGGCAGTGCACAGTAGTTAGTATCGCTAATTAAAACTTCAGCATTAAATTACAAAACTAATAATTCTTTCATTGACCCGTTAACTAAGATAACATGATTTACAACCTGCATAGGACAGTAAAGAATGTAGAAAATGTGGTCTTTTTCTGTGACAGCATCACTAGATATTCAGCAGGAGTAGCTGTATCTGCGGGGGGTCTATTCCCATCAGTGGGTGGGGTGGTCTGATTACTCAGCCACGCCAAGATACCTCTGACCATTAAGGCTTCCCTCTCCGGGTGATTTATAAGTGGCTTCTCAAGGTATGCCACTAATTCTTCAAAGCTCGAGGCTGCATCTTGTGGTGCCTAGAAATATTATTTACAGTTTAATTTGCTATTCTGACAATTACAGTGTCTTAGTCAAATATTGGATAAGTGAATTATTCTTTTCGAAAATTTCAGACTATGAAACTGTATCATAACCAAATCACCACTAAACTATATTCGTAAACAAAGAAACAAATGTCTCGTGTTATTACGTGTTGAATAAATGCAAAATACTCATATTCAACACGAGAATTATGATGACAGATCTAGTGAAAATATCTTTAAAACATATTAAATTTGACACGCAGTAGTGAGTTTTCTCTTTGTCGCGGCCGTCCTTTAATTTCAAGGCTACAGCATGACAGTCAAAACTTTTAAGTCATATCTAAATACCATTGATTATAGTGAGCGGAGTATATAATTAGCCATCGTTTTAGTTTTGCTTAAATGATAAAGAGATTTGATGCAGGTTATATATTTTGTTACCTGTCGACCACATTCATTTGTTGTTATTTATTTTGCTTGCATATTTCTATATATATATTATGTTTACATTTACATAGGTACAGTATAGAAAATACGTAAGTAAATAATAACTAACATAAGATATAAATTATAAAAGAAATGTGCATGTGAAAGGACAGTTATTAGACTTCTTAATTAAATTATCATATACTTTGAGAAAGGGAGGAATATTTTGTGACCATAAAACTGATTTTATGAACTATTAATAACATGTGTAAGAGGTAAAAACATCTGGAAAGGGAAACACAAATACATTTCTATACAAATAGGTACCAATACACAATAAAATGTGAATAAGGAAAACAGATAATAAATTATAACAATATACTCTTACATAATCAAAAATCAGTCACAAAATGTCCTTAAATAAAGATAATAATTATTGCATATGCATTTCTCTAGATAATTGTCATTCTTATATCTCACCATATAGGTTGATTGTGTGTTTTTTTCGTATTCATTCAAGAATTTATCATAGTTTTAGTAATTACTTCGTTTTACTGCTTAACCAAACTGATACATGTATATTACTTCATAGAACAATTTTAAATTCCCTTTAGAAGTCCATTCTAAAAAGGGAATATCCAAACTTAGAAAATAAGACTCGGACAGTCCAAGTTAAAAAATATTCCCGATAGTATAAGATGAAGCGCAAAAATAAATGTTCTAACGTGAGCTCCGTAGATAAAGTCTGTTTTTAAACGTATTTAGAATTATAAAAGAGCGCATATGGTCAAAAGCATCAAATGCACTGAACCAAATACAAAATAGTATATACTTTCAGAGATCACCAAAACTTCTTCGTTAAAGTGTTTTTGAACTAAATACAGATTCTAAATTAAATACATTTGCAGCATGAGCATCAAGTTCCTTCTGTGATAACAACTGATTGCCATTTTCATCAGCACTAGACTTTTGAAACCTTTGTAGACTAATTTTCAATCGTTTATAAGCATCTTCACTCGACGTTGGTTCTGCATACCCTGGCTCAACCGGGTCCAAGTTTATCTGAAATACATTTGAATTGATTAATATAAAGAGAATGGATATGGAATATGTCAAAAAGACAACCCCACCGGGATGAAGAATGTCAGCTCAAGGCCACCCATGGATCTTTAATGAACGACGTGGAAACTCTCACACCACTCCATGGGCAGGCTGCAACTGGCCCCAAAACATTATACACATTTACAAAACATTTTTTGATAATTGGAAAAAAATGTTTTTATCAATTGCGTAACTTCGAAAAATAGTTAAAATCAATACCTCAAAGAAACTGATGACATGAACAAAGTGCATTCAAAACATTTATTCATTTCAGATATGCACCTTGAAACGTCAGAATCGCACTGAAATTTAAGTATGTTTTGGTAGGGAGAGGTTAGATACAGGAAGAATCGTAAAAGTTACATAACGAAATAAGTTGTTAGTGCTTGTAAGTATTATAGATGGTTTTAGAATGCTAATATTCTCCCAGAAAATGCACTAGAAGTCATTTTTATACGCCTGCAATTTTTCTCGGTCGTATAATGGGATCACCCTGTCGCCGTCGTCGTGGGCGTCCGTTAACTTAGTTTATTTACGATACGAGTAAATTTTGAATCTTTAAG
Source organism: Perna viridis (assembly GCA_037379345.1). Lineage (NCBI taxonomy): Eukaryota > Metazoa > Mollusca > Bivalvia > Mytilida > Mytilidae > Perna > Perna viridis. The sequence continues at coordinate 58,030,297 of CM074513.1, forward strand.
ACTGTTTCTAGGACATGGCCGAGAACCCTGTAGTTTTGGAGTTTTTTTTTGTCCCCCCCCTTTCGGAAGTAAATGGTAAAGCGAGTGCTATCATTAGAATATATATAAAGGAAAAGCTTATTGTTGATCCGATTTTTGTGATTCAGATGTCAATTTGTGCCTTTTGAAATTCTGTTTTGCTATGAATTGTTCTGAAAGAGTACGCAATAATATCAAGGGAAACAAGATTTTAGGGGAAGTCACCCGATTTTAGAGCATTAGAACTTCAAATGACAAGACGGCGAAAAGCACCTGTTTAAAGAAATACCATTTTTGGTTTAAGTTTTTAAAAATCAAATGGTAGAAGAATATGTACCTCATCAGAGTCAGTTTCAAATTCATACAGAAAATCACTTCCGTTTTCGTCTTGTTCTTGCACTTTTTGGTCAGTTGTAGGTTTTTTGTCGGGTTGATCGGGTTGTGTGCTACTACCACAGGCTCCCATATTATAAAGTTTTACGTCACATTCCAGGTTTCACTGTAAAAAATAATAAGTCTATTGTAAGTATTCACAATTGAAACCTGTTATCAATGAAAGGTTTTGTATTAAATTCAACCTGTTACCGGCAACAGTTTGGCCTAAACTCAAGTACTCAGACACGTTTAGCGTTTTTGTGTTACAGATTACCTTGTCAAAAAGTCCTGAGAAGTTTTTCTTGTATCCAAAACATTAAGTACATAACATGTTTATCATAAAAAATCTGTGATTCTTTGCGATTTAAATGATAGATATTTTGAAAAAAAATGCATGAACCTCTCTATATCTACCTTTTTTGTGTAAAATTTGATTTTATTCCATCATTTTTTTTCCCCCGAGAAGATAAGTTTGGATAGAAAAATAAAATAGCGTTCAATCTAGGTGGTCGTCTAAGAAATAACTCATCATGTTCTTAAGGAAAATTAAAAGGATTCTATTTTTAAGTATCTCTCTTTTTATTTTTAATCTTTGTAGTAGATCAGTAACGTGTTAGCCTAAAATATCAATTCTTGTCATTACCGTGGCGAGATTTAAACAGAAAACATTTGTTCAAATTTACATATATATAAGACCTGCGAGATCAATACGTCAAAATCACTCAAATAACTAATTCGCCTGTTTTTTTCACACCTTTTTTTCCCGTTTAAGTTATTGCAATACGGTTTCTTTCAAATTTTAAATTCAGTAAAAACCGAAAATTATTTTGCGCGCCAATTTTATCGTCTCTGATAACAATATGACAATACACGTCTATTTTACCAAGAACGTTGACAGCATTTCGATTATTACATTCTTTTCAGATCATTAGTGAGTTATTCAGAAAGATTCTTTCAATTAAAAAGAAGTCTATTTCACATGACGTAAGAATCAATCGGTTCAATTGATAACCAAAAAGAAGTATATTTATACAGCTTGTAGAGCTTGAATCGCTTGACTTGTTTATATTTGAGTAGGGTATATATAATCAATGAGAAAACATTGAAAGAGGTTTTTTTTCGATTAATTTAAAGAGCAGAATAGAACAGAGAAACTGATAAAGCCAAACATTAAAGCAGTGATAAATTTGTCATCATGTTATAACTTTATTCTCTCAAAACCCCTTCCAGAAATAAGCCAAGATATGCAGAAAATACATTTTAAAGAACCATGACAGTTTATTTCTTCACAGGTTGCCCAATTTTGCTGGAATGAAGGCTACATAACGATCTAGTTGGATAACCTCATTATGCACACACAATTTATCTATACTATGGGTCTCACTTGAAATTTAATATTTGCGTAGGTTCGCCAAAAATAAACCATAAAAAATGGTAAATTTAATGAAATGCCATACAATACAATTAAGTGTTGTTAAGAAATCAGGTCTGTTTTTTTTTTTAAATTCAACAACTTGTTAATAAATAAATCGAGCATTTAAAAATTCAGTTTTGTGTGGAAATTTGCGCTATCAGTTTGAATGGGAATCAATTTGCGCTGCTCGGGGCGAAGAAATACTGCTAAGATTTAATTAAAAGTATATGAAATAGCTAATTCGTTACCCCGATTTTAACATATTCATCCATAATACATACTCCACAGTAATTCATAACTAAAGCAAGTGTGTATAGAGGATATTTATAGAACAAATATACATAGGTCGATAATATAGAACCAAGAAAACATAGGTCGATACAAGGGCCGTAACTTCTGTAAAAAACGTTCAACCATAACCAAAGTCGAACTTCATCTGTAACTTCTCATATTAATTTAGTAAGACTACATACAAAAGATAAAATCAACTGATAAAAGCGTTACAAAAAAGTATGGAAAACTTTAAATTCACTGAAATTTCCTAAGACCAACGGTCGTGACTTCTGTAAAAATCATTCAACCATAACCAAAGTCGAACTTAATCTGCAACTTCTCATAGCAAGACTACATGCAAAATATCACATCAATTGGTAAAAACATTACAAAAAAGTGCAGAAAACTGTAAATTCTGAGCAGTTGAGACAAGTACGGACATGACACAAACTTGATACAATTGAAATGTAAATTTTATTTCTATTTCGACCAGAATTGAAATGGTAAAAGTAATGTAAAATTCGCAAGTGGCAATACTTGTATACTGACCCTCAATGTCCTTAATTCTTATAAGATAAATAATATATTCCTTTAAATTTATGAAACACATTCCTTTTACTACTATGAAACATAGTAATAATTTTTAACTGAGACATTTACTCGTTTATTCAAATTTACAGTCCCAGGAACCAGGAAAATGTAATTCATGATTATAGACATCACTCCCCGCCCGAATGAATCCAAGCCAGACATTGGTGATATGAAACCTTGAGATACGATTCTACACAGATCTGAACATGCATGTATATGCTTAACTTAAGTTCTAAATTTATTTTTTGACGCTTGATACTTTTTCAAAAAAAAACATTTCACATGGATCTAATACATGTATACACTTTAGTTCATGCCATAGTTTAGAAACCTGAATAAAATACGTTTTGACCGGTTTCAGTCTCTAATTCCCAAACGATTCAGGTCAATATCCAAAAACCAACCCCGTCTGACCTTTGTAGTACAGTATATTGTGATACAAAAATCATGAAGATCAATTTGCAACAAAAAAAATACCGTCGTATAAAAAAAAACACTCCGCAGAGATTATTTATGGCTTTAACTTGTAAAATATAAAATTTAAGCATGTAAGTATATTCAACCTTAAATATTGTACATGGATGATATTTTACTAACGGTTCAGATGAATTACGCAAGTCATTTCTATCATAAGCAGAGTTGGTCGTTTTATAAATTAAAAAAAGAAAAAAAGTACTTACATTTTTATAAATTTCATGAACTTCCTCTTTTTTCCAAAACGCCCAAGTAATATTACTGATATTGATCATACAACCAAAAAATGTCAACTTTTCTGTTTGATTAGATATTTTAAATCAGTTTTACCTGAGTGGAAAGAGGCAGTTTCAAAACTGTCAAAAGCACTTGTTATCGTCGAATAAACTTCGACATTTAAACTGTTTTATGACAACGGCTATACATCACATACAATATGCAGGTATTTAAAAACAGTAAAAGCGAAGGAGTTGTTCGATACAGTTATCATAATAGTGTACACTGTCCCTGAATTTTATTATCATTTAAACCTGATTTTCTTTGTATAGATTGGAGTAAGCTAATTAAGGCAGCCTATAGCGTTCCAATTCAAATAAGTTTTATCAAATTTTATTAAGTCGGTAGTGAAATTTAAACTTCAATAAGGTCCTGTTTCCATTTGCGGAGTTACTTACATGTAATAAGTCATTTTAATACACCAGTGATTCAATATTGTAGATAAAAAAAAAACTGATTAACTTCCTCATCAAAATGTCTTGCCTCTATAATCAGATGTTATTTATTTTCAGTTTCACATGTTCAGGCATATACATACGTGTAATTTGTTTCATGGTGTATTTCAGAAAGTCATACAAGGATAACAAAGAATACTCTATATTATATAAAAAACAACAGATATATTTAAAAAATCAGGTATTGTAACATGTAATAAGAAATACATAAAATAAATACACCAGGGACTACATAATACAAAATCCCTGAATACTTCACAAACAGGAAGAGAATCGCAAACTATTCATGAAACAACTAAACAAAGAAAGCATGATGATGAAAAAAAATGGACGATTCTCTCCTATCTACTGAGATTATATGAAAGAAGGGTACATTTGACATGCAACAACTTTCTATAAGAGACCAAAATCACTGAAAAAAAATTGCAGAACAGGCCAACCCCCCCCCCCCAAAGTACCCTTTATATATTCAGTTCTGGAAACAATAACTTCGTACAAAACAAAAGGCTTCCAGGGGCCTGAATAGCTCACCTGGATAAATTGTTGCCTTTTAAGGGCAATAACTCTAACAAGGAGTTGTCAGACAATTTTGACTCCATTTGATTCATTTGACACATTTGTAAGCCTTATAATAAGGATCATTTCAGCAATTGAAAGCTGTTGGCATAACCAAACAGATTTGGAGATGCATGCAAAAATCTGCTGTCTGACCCCATTGTTCTATTTTTAGAAACGACAGCCATGTTTTTTCAGCGATCAAAAAAGAGTCATTTCGTTAAGGATACCCTATAAAATAAAAAAAAATGTCATCTTTCATTTAATTATGTAGAGCAGTTTCTGAGAAGATTTTTTTAAGTACTAACATCATAAACAGAAAAAAAAACGCCCACAAGGGCAATAACTCCAACATGGTCAACAAATTTTCACCAAAATTTGACCACAGATAGATCTCTTCATGCTGAATAATTTAACCTAGTCAAACTTTGGTTAAACCTAACCGTTTTGGAGATATATGCAAAAATCTGCTGCCTCACCCCAATGTTCAATTTTTAGCAACAGCGGCCATGCTTTATAACAGATCAAAAATCCAAACGGTCATTTTGTTAAGGATGCCCTTTAAAACAAAAATGCCAACTTTCATTGAATTCTGTAGAGCAGCTTCTGAGGAAAAGATTTTTTATAGTAATAATATTATAAACAGAAAAAAAACGTCCAAAAAGGGCAATAACTCCAACATGGGGCAACATATTTTCACCAAAATTTGACCACAGATAGATCTCATCATGCTGCACACTTCTACCCCCATGTCAGAATTTGGCTAAATCTAACGGTTTAGGAGATATATGCGAAAAACTACGGTCTGACCGCTATGTTCTATTTTTAATAACGGCGGCTATGTTTTTCGACGGATCAAAAATCCCCACTTCAGTTCTATGCACAATACCCCAAGGAACATTCAAAGTATGTTTGCTTCCAATTGGTCAAGTGGTGTCAGAAGAGAAGAGTTTTGAAAGAAAGAACATTAAAAATAGCAAAAAACGTTGAAAAAGGGCAATAACTCCAACATGGCTTAAAAGATTAAAATGAAAATTTGACCACAGATAGATCTCATCATGCTGAACATTTTTACCCCGTCAGAATTTGGTTAAACCTAACGGTTTAGGAGATATATGTGAAAAACTACTGTCTGACCCCTACGTTCTATTTTTAGTAACGGCGGTCATGTTTTTCGACGGATCAAAAATCCCCAGAATAGTTCTATGCAGGATACCCCAAGGAACATTCATAATAAGTTTGGTTCAAATTGGTCAAGTAGTTTCAGAGGAGAAGAGTTTTGAAAAATTGTTAACGACGACGGACGACGCCTTTGCCAGGTGAGCTAAAAGGGGGAAAAAACTTGAATGTATAGAGTAAATTAATCATGATAGAACTAGCTGGACCAGTACTGTATGATTCACATTAGATATGTTTTGAGGATGTTCCCTGCTAATGTTCAGCCATTTTTTGACAGATTTTCGGATTCCTCTAGTTTTCTTTCCATTTCATGGCATTCATAAGTTTTGCCCAGTGAATCCACTTATCTTTTCATAATTTCATTAAATCATCTTAAAATGTTATAAGTTTTATTGAAATGCTTGTTCAAGGTTTGTAATAGATAAAACCTATGGAAAATCATGTGAAACTCTTGTCCTGCCAAAATTTCAAATGCTTATATCTCAAAAACAAAAACACAGACACAACAATTTGTTCTACTAATATTGTCTTGGCATATTACAAGATTTCACAATACTATGAAATCCTTGTTATTTTTAAATAGAACAGCGAACATTCTTAACTGAATACTTGCTTGAGCACTTCTCTTGGCTGATAGACCTTAAAGCATATTTTGAAAAGGTATGAACGACATTTTAAGACAGACCAACGAAATACAAAAGTCATGTTAACAGGGCCCATGGACTTTCGTGACAATATCAGAGATCCATTCACAGTTATTTTCTCATGACATCACAGCAATTTTATTGTTTAAGAACAATGCATACCGTATCTAGAGGCATGAACCTCATTACTTACTGGACTAGAAGTACATATACTTTGCTGACAGAGACTGAACAATTTTATGTCCCTTTTTGTGTCGAACTAATTTTATTTCATTTCATATGTTAAAAAATAAAATTTAGTATAGTAAACTAACTATCCAATCAGTTTAGTTAACTCATTTGAGTAAATAAAAATTAGACACAAAAGTGAGGCATAAAGTACCAAGGAAAATAGGTTCAAAAAGATTGTTATACTTCATACTTAACATTAACAAAATTTGAGCAATTGAAACTAATCTAAAGAAAAACTGTTGTAAATAATACTAGGTCAACAAATATAAGCATAAAATTTCTATACAAATAACATCAAAATCCAAATGTCAATAAACCACACACAAGACAAAAGTACAACAACAATTTCAGGAATAACTTAACTATGAGGACTTTTAAACCACAGACTCTAAAGAGTCTGAATCACTCACTTAGACATAAATTAGAATTCAAATGGCCTAATTATTTAGTCAAGCAGGAAGAAAGGTATTAAATTGTTTTATACAAAATGGCCTATAGTAACACCACTGATGGCTTTATAAGGTCTTGTTGAAGGATCATTTTATCAATGAAAGTTCTAATGCTATCAATCATGATTTTCAAGTTATCAGATAAACACTGCAAAAAACAAAACTTTTTTGCCTTTAAATTTAGGACTTTTACCAATTGGAGACTTTTGTTCACCAAGTTGAAGAGAGAAGGTCTGAAAATATCATAGTTACTGAGATATATGTCATATGGTCAGAGGTCATAAAACACAATATTTGGTGTTAGGATGATTGTGGCAAAGTATCATCAAAATCTTATCGGTAAAGAATTATCTAGAAATGTTAAAGTATATAACATAGTGATGGAGTAAGCTTACATGGACATTTGGTACAGTTGAGCTAAAATATTTATAATGTCATGGACGTCACAAGATCTAAAGAAATCACTAATAGTTACTGTATATATATTGAGTCTCTTCAATATGGGAACATGTGCTTAGCATTATCCATTTTTATGTACATACATATCTTGAAGTCATTTATTTCTGCCAGATTGCCATTTCATTTAAATGTCTCAGTATGATTATATCAATGTGGTTTTTTTTCTCTAAAAGTTTGTTCTTAAGGTTTAAAAAACATTAACCAGGCACTTTATATTTGGTTTCTATCACAGTATTTGATCTCTGATGGGAAGATTAGTGCTCCTGTATTATGTCATGGTCCAAGTTGTAGGATCCACCCTACAGAATTCCCCGGTATCCAAATTCTTAGCCATTAGTTGATCAGGGTGATGATTTGGTAATATGTGTTGAACATAAAGCCTTGGTATACAACAATCCTGTCAAAAAAAGAGATAAGTAAAATGTTCTGTAGAGCACAGCTTAATATAACCACAGAAGTCAAACACTTAACAGTTTGGGCAAGTATGCTACATGATTCAAGCTGCATGTCTCTACTAATGTTGCACAGCAGACTTTTTACATAGCCTGGTTTTCTGGCATAGAACTAATGCAGTCACAGAGCTTAAAAATTGTACATTTATCTATTTTGGTCCAAAATAAAACACGGTTAGAGTGGTCATGTCATTAGAAATAGTAGCCTGCCTACCAGCCCTGTGACTGGCTATCTTTTGACAGGACTGATTAATTTCAGCAAAACATTTTATAGCCACATATCCAATATTTTGAAAAATTGTATTCAGGACTGACTAGAATTTGAGTGAGTTTCCTCCCCTGGATACTGATGTCACTGAATTGTCTTTCTGTTTTGATGCTTTGCTGACATACAAATTTGAATCTGAAGACAGATTTTGCATATCAAAGAACAAAAAAATAAATTTTAAAATAGGTTTCCATTTAAGGTAGATCATACCTAATATTTCTAGTAAATAAATGTTCCTAATTTTTCTGGAAGATGATATCAAATGAAACTTCTTTAGAAAATTAATGTCATTGAACTTGATTTTGAGATAATTGAGCATTAATAATAGCAATCTTTATATGAATTTCATGGTTTCGCTAACTTTAAAAAAAAAAAAAAAAACTGGTACAGAATTTCTTTTGAACTTACATTTTTTGGACACTTAACTGACAATCTTTTGTACATCAAAATGAAAATTGGCTGTCACTGAACTTTTTTTGGGAATATTGAAAAAAAAACTTAAATTCCAATAACATTTCTACAGAGCATTTTCTTTGGCCAATTATCTCTCCTTAAAAGAGGCTTTATACAATTAATGTTTGTAATTTTACCATATGTCTTTTTTTTTATAAAAATTCTTTTAAAATAATTTAAACACACTGTTTTTACATCATTTTAGATATTATTAGATTACTGAAAATATATATGGCTGCATGATTTTGTAAGATAACAGAAAAGAATGTGCAGTGTAATAGGTATGATCTACCTTAAAATAGGATAGTGAATTCTATCATGAAAAGACTTCACTGTTACTCAGAACGTCACCTAAAAAAAATATCAAAAAATAAAAATGGATAGGAAAGACTACCATTACTTTTTTTTTTTGTAATTTAATTGTTGAGCAGAATTATTAATACTGAAAGCATTGGGTAGTTATTCATTCATAGTCAATTTAAAACACTGGACAAGGTATAACACATATGTAGAGCTGAAGATATAAAGTGCTACATAATGAAATCAACTCTATTGAACATTTCTATATTGTATGTTATAAGATAATAAACACCTTCCATATTATAGAATGGCATCAGATATGATATCCCTCAAGCACCGTCCTATAGTATTTATATTTTACTACTGGTCCATTTCGCTTTAATTGTAATAAAGAGTCAGATTCTAATGAACACAACAGATTCCTCACAGAAAAGCTCTTTCACCAGGGGTATCGATATCACAAACCTCTTAAAACATTTACCAGGTTTTTTCACTGCTAAAATAAAATTTATAAAAAATTTTAAAAGCACTTGAATATTCTTTACTAAAAATGGTACATATTGCTCACCCAGTGTTTTTTTTTACAGAAATATAGTGTATAAAGCACATTCTTTCAAATTAGGTTGTTTGGGCAAATAGAGATATTCTGGCCCTCACTGCATCCCTATTTACACACTACCAGTATGTCACTACATCATATCTTGCCTATTTAGTATGTGACGTTACTACTCCAAATGCATCGTACTGACCAATTATTATTTCTAATACTGGCAGTTTTGATCGTATTGTCATTATTTAATATGTTCTGTGCTAGTTTTCAGTAACATCAAGGGTTCTATGAGTGGATATCTGTTTTTGTCTATATGGTGTATGTTGAGGTATTCCATGGAGAGAATTGTATTACTGAGTGAATTTTATGATTGTTTGTTTGTTGTTTCAGTTCTTTTGACCTTACATTATAGGGGGATAGTTAAGGCATTATTAAACTGTATCGTTATTTTGTTTAAAATCCCTTTGATCTTGCTATACGATAGTCGAGTGAGAATGAAAATTATCTCTAGTTTCTATGTCCCCGCGTGACATACAAGCAACAGCGCAGGAATGTTTGACGACCTAAATAACCGTTTCTTTGTTTACTGTGTATGAAATAATGGCTAATATGGACAGGTGCATAAAATCTGTGGTGGGATTTAACTTATTAGATTATTAAATATTTTTTCAGCTAGTGGGAGTTTCTCATGCTCATCTCCTCTCGTGGCACAGCCGCTCGACAAGATCAGCATGAGAAACTCCAACAGCTGAAAAAATATTTAATTATCTAATAAGTCAAATCCACCAGATTTTATGCACCTGTCAGGAGATGTTGGTCACTAATGTGTCTTTGTGTTGTTATATATTGTTTTTTAATTTAATTTTGAAGGATTACATCTTTCTGTTACCATGGATTTTTACTACTTTTGTTGTCAGGGCCTTTCAGAGCTTACTTAAAGGTGTCTTTACACCTGTTGAAGATCTTTTGGTGATCTCTGAAATGTATTTACTTTTTGGATTTAGGTTGTACGCTGGTGCATTTGTTGCCTTTCATCATATCCATATAGACTCCTACACACTGGCAGCAAAGGCAAAGTGTAGAAAGCTTTCTATAATATATTGTTGTCAAGTATGCTACATGTCAAAACAACCTTTGCAAAGAATTTAAAAACCAATTTAAACAAAAATGATTCTTGAAAGAAGATAACAGTCCCAGATATTAACTTACAGTTAGATATGAAACTGTTGTTACAGAAATTCTAGAGCATCCATTCAAATAGATCTCTTCTAACAATGGGCAATGGTTTGCTATAAAAAATATACTTTTGTCTGTAAGGTTCAAAATTCCAGACAGAACAATAAATCTAAGGTCACAATGGCGTGCTAGTTCACATACTCCTTCATCAGTTACCTGAAGAAAAAAAAACAATCAGGTGATGAGATTAGAATATACATCTACGAGAATATAATGATTTTACATTTAAAATCACGTTGTGTACTTGAAGAATGTAATCATCATCTTTACAGCATCACTATGGCTTGAACTATCAAAAGTAGCAACAAAACTAGAGACTGTAAAGAGCCTGAATCGCTCACCTGGAGAACCTGAAATCACATAGTCATATCATTTGATCATTCCAACAATAAAAATTTAGAGAGTTCCCTGTAACATCATTCCTGCCATCAATTGAACCACCTGAGCCAGGTTAAGATAGAGATACAGGCCAAAATGTGTTTCCTCATAGGGTTTCAATGGTAACCTTAGAGTGGCTGGCCACTTGCTGAGCCACACAAGTGGAATGTTTGTTGAGGGCAACGAAATCATTAAACCTATCAAGTTTCAAAACATTGGTACCTGTGGTTGCAGGGGAGTTGATCTCTGAAAATTGGCCATTCAGAAGCTTTGACGGTCTCTGGAGGCCATCTGGTTTGATCATATGGAAACAAAGTTGATCTTTTTGGTTTAAGTTGGTCAAGGAGTTTACATGTATTTGAGCAAAACGCAAAACTTTACATATGATGGATGCAAAGTGATGGCATAAGCTCATTGGAACCTTTGGTCCAGGTGAGCTCATAAAAAACAACAGACGACTACATAACAATCAAATACAAAGAGATATCATTCAATATTGTTCTAAATATTGATTTTTTATGTTTGATACATGTCGAACAAATAAGTTATATTCTACAAAAACCATTTTGAATAAATGTCTTGGTTAACATTCTTTCTTAAATTTTGAAAATCTTTACACCCCAGTTTGTTTTACTTTAAAAAATAATGACTGCCTGTATTTTTTTAAGTGTGAACTTTGCATTACTGGATTTTACCGAATTTTTTAAATCTTGCATACCTAGAAACATTCTTTACAATCGTATTCATTTATTTCAGCTGGTTTCAATTTTATAGAAAACTTGCACACCATTCTTGACAAGGAACAGTGTTTGACCATTATTATGAATTTGTCGGATGTAAAGTTTGATAGAAAGCAAAAACAAGACTGTTTGTAAACTTGATGGAAGAATCAATTCAAGTTATGAAAATTGATCCTTGAATGTGTTAAAACAGGGACATATAAGTTCGTATTATACCTCCCTGGTAAAAATATTTAAAAAAATAGATTCAAAGTGAAGTAATTCACAAAAATGTGAATCATTTCATAAAATCTTAACTTTGTATTAAAAATGGAAGGGGGACAAAATATTTCAGCATTTTCCTTCTGAGACTAAGTACATTATCTGGGAACAACCCTTCATTCTAATTCCTTCTGAGACTAAGTACCTTACCTGGGAACAACCCTTCATTCCAATTCATTCTGAGACTAAGTACCTTACCTGGGAACAACCCTTCATTCCAATTCCTTCAGAGACTAAGTACCTTACCTGGGAACAACCCTTCATTCCAATTCCTTCAGAGACTAAGTACCTTACCTGGGAACAACCCTTCATTCCAATTCCTTCAGAGACTAAGTACCTTACCTGGGAACAACCCTTCATTCCAATTCCTTCAGAGACTAAGTACCTTACCTGGGAACAACCCTTCATTCTAATTCCTTCAGAGACTAAGTATCTTACCTGGGAACAACCCTTCATTCCAATTCATTCTGAGACTAAGTACCTTACCTGGGAACAACCCTTCATTCCAATTCGTTTGAGATGTTTACAGTTATTTGACAAAGTATGTAAGAGATCATCTGTGACAAACTTCTGACCAGCAAGATCTAATTTTTCTAAGTTAATACAATGTTCAGCAACAGTCTGTAATACATCTTCACTCAACTGAAAAAATACATTATTTCACTTTTTGATAAAATCATCACAGATAGGTATTTTAAATGTTGACCCTCCAGACAAAATATATATACAAACATATTAGGTATATAATATGCTGGTACATATAACTTTATTTTTTATATATGTTTATAGTTTTCATTAAAACATTCCTTTTATACTTGCTGTTGTTTTATTACAAACTATAGAGAAAAATTTGTGAACCCTTACAATCCTATCGTTCTTACTTGACAATAAAATTTTATTTAGCCTATTTGTATAAGAATTATATATAAACAAAAAAATGCTTCACAGGGCACAGCTTCGCACGACCACAGATGTTAAAACCTGAAAAACTGGTACAAATATAAATACAATATTCAAATTTTAAACTTAATTTATAATGTAATGATTGAGAAGGATTCTGACCAGGACAAGAAATGATGTAACCATCAGACCTTAATGGTTAAGATATTAAAATGCTATTTTGAATCATAAAATAAAATATTTTTCTGTGTTAATGTTCAACATGGAATTTTTTTCATTTTTTTCCCAACATTTAGAGCTTCTGAAGACAATGAGATAAAATTACATTTGAAACCCCACTCATATAAATATTCGAAGTGTTTTAACCAAATTTTAAAATTAAACAAAAGTGTTAATAAAAAGATCTAACTATGATTGTTTATCTCGTGACAAATACACTAGTAGTAATAGGAAGGTGTGAATAACCAAAATACCATCACATGTGCTAAAGAATGCCTAGATTTAACAAGTGTGCAGAACTTGTCCCAGGCAAGAGTTAAATATTACTGTTCTTGGCATGAGTGATCATATTTTGGTTATTCACAATAACCAATTATTTATCCTATTTATTATATAGATTTCCTCCATTATTCGTTGCTATTTTCAACATAAGTTTCAAATTTTGTGAATGGTGGATTGATATCAAAGTTGTGATGTTTTGGCGGGCGAAAGTCCGAGATTGAATATCAAATTTATTTCACAGTGTGAATTATCGAAATTGATTACACTGGGAACATTCAATAAAACATTGCTATCTATATAATAAATAGTGGTAAATACCTGTGGTTATTTTCATGGAAATTTAATGTTCGCCATATTCACGGTCAAAATTGAAATGCAAAAATAAAATAACACCAAATATTTTGTATTTTATAGCACAGTTTTATTTTGAATAAACAAATAAAATTTTAATGCTATTAAATAGTTGTTTTGTCAATCAATGCCATTTTCTTGCATTTCATAGTTTGAAAAAAAAAAAAAAATATGATAAACTTTTTATTTTTCTCTCAAACCACGCCATCGCAATTACTGTCATCTTTGTGCTATGTAGTGTCAAATAAACAACCAAAGTGCTAACCTGTCCCCAGGCCCATTGCCATTTTATTATCAAATAACAAAAGATCAATTACAAAGGTGAAAACAATTGTCAACTAATCCTCTAATCTTAGTCTTCTCTTGTCTTGTCTTGCCATAACAAATTGCTCTCAGATCTCAAAAATCAATACAAAAGCTTGGCAAATTTAAACATCTTTTTTATAAACTGTTGGAGTTGACACCATTGTTTTAGTGAAATCTCGGTTTGTATATGAACAGGAAATGTAAACATTTAAGCTGACTCACTGAATCATGGACATAAAAAACAAATGGATCCATTACATCGCAGTATTTTAATCAATAAATGGCTTTCAAACACAAAACAAAAAGGTGTGCATGGAATACACATGAAAATACTGTATTCATTGAACTGTTTGTCTGCTGCAAAAAATTAGATTACACTAAAGAAAACCTCACCTAGTTTTTAAAGAAAAATGCAAAATTTTCCACACAGGAAAAAAACCACTTATACAGTAATCACACCAAATCTTATTGCTGAACTCCATAAGGTATTAAAGTTATAGATTGGGCATATCTAAAATAGTTTCCAGCCTTCGTTAGGTGGTATGGCACCTTGTGGTATAATTTCATTGAGATCAATTTACTAATAAGGTATGCAAGTCACGTCACATGACTCTGTGGTTTCATGAGTATGGGTCCTTGTCTACCATTCAAATGCATGGAGATTTGTCATTAACATAGTGTAGAATTCAATACTGAATACAAAACGTCTTTTCGTGTAAAAATACTGATAAAAAATGATAAACATCTATTTCTACAACATAAAAATGTTAGGAAAAACATACAACAGAAAATTTTGCACTGTAATGCAGCATCTTGAATCCCCAAAATAAATAATAGTATGCAGATTAGTACTTGGATTTCAATACGTTCAACTACGGAAATTCCGGAAAGGAAAATGAAACTAGAATGAGACTTACAAACCCTATAGTCAAAATATTGTCTGGATATCAGGAAAATATTTCTGCAATCCTTTTTGGTTCCTCATTCATAAACAATTCAAATCTTAACCCCATTAAATCAATGCCATAAATATCATGTGTTTTCATTGGAGTTATATAGATAAATTAAATAAAAAAACACCTTTTGTATCGCTACTTCCAAAATTAATGCCAATCTTCCTTTTGTGGTTTGGAATCTTGTTATAAAATTGTATAAAGATGATCAACTAGTACATTAGTATATTGCATGAAAACCAGATGTCTATGGACAATGACAGGGCCATACCATTATATGACCACAAAACCAGGTATCTAAGGACCACAACAGGGCCATACCATTATATAACCACGAAGCAAGAACAGGATGGGCACGGGCTGGGCGAGGCTGTGCTGCAGTCTTCCGGACCGTTAGCTTCGTCTGGCAACTACAAAACCAGGTGTCTATGGACAATGACAGGAACATACCATTATATGACCACAAATGTTTTGGTCATTTAAAGATAATTTTCAGATGTTGGTTAGATTGTTGGATATAAAGTGGTTTATGTTGCAGTGTTTTTAGATCATGTAAAACTAGAATAAGAGATGCATCCACATTCCACACAGAAACAACCATTCAACTTTTCACTGAGCTGATAAGTAGATCTTTTTACTTAAGTCTCCATAAACATATACATGTGCACAAAGCAGAATACATACAGATGAACAAATTTTAAACAGTCTTACAAAATAGGATTGGTTTCACCATGCTTATATGGATCAAGGAAAATTCTAATGTATCTTGCAAGTTGCTGCAAGTTTCTTCAAACAAAAAAATTAAATGGAGCTTACCACTATAGATATAAACACTTTCCCATACTTTCATTTCAATAGGTAAGTACAAAAGTTTTTGAGTTGTAGCAAAAATGGAAAAAAAATTTCCTTTTTATGAATAAATTTCCGTAATTAAGAAACAAAAAATTTGAATTTTTCAATAAAATTAAAGATAGATTTCCACTGTGGATATATAAATTTTCCCAAAACTTTGTTTTAATAGGTGCAAGTATTTTTGAATGCAAAAACTTCTGGGACAGGCTGTAGAGGGTATAACAAGATGCCCCAAACTTTAAGTTGCTGCATTCCTGGGGCATAAAAACACTGCAATAATTAAAAAATTGAGAGAAAATCATAGTACAAACCTTTTTAGTACTTATCAGTAATTTCTTGACTAAGACAGCTGTATCTGGATTGTGTAATAATGGTATGAGAGTTTGTAAGGTTAAAGATCTACACATACTAAAGTCCATATCCTCTAAACATCGACAGTATTTAACTATAGACTTAATTCCTTCATCTGTCAAGGAACTGTTAACTGTCCCACTTAAATCTAAACTTAGTAGGTTCTTTCCAATATGCTGCAAAATCTACAAAGAACATACATAATTAGCAAATAATTCATTTCATACAATAGAAATTATGAAGATATATCATATGTAAGATGTAAATTCTTTCAAATTAAAAAAAAGTATAAAGAAATAAGTGAAACTATTTATTTTTCATCTTAGGCACCTTTATTTTTTTTTATCAAATCTGTGCATACAGCAATACTAATACTTAACTTTGCTAAGGCCAGTGTTTCTACAGGTTTTTTTTACCCAGGATTGACAGTTTTTTCCATGGAAAAGTACCTTCAGCTCATTGCAGTTAAAATATAATTTCGATAAATAACGTTGCATAACATTTTAAGACCATTTGCATAAAGCATAATCAAGATCAGGATTTACCTGATGGGTATAATTTTTTAAGGAAAAAATCAGCTAATGGCACAAGGGAGGTAATTCATTGTTTTTAAAACTTCAGGTATTTTGACTTGCAAGGATTTTTCCTCAATTTTATTTATTTTTTGTGTACCTAACCCTGACCTTTTCCCAAACTGGGAAAACCTGAAAAAAGAATTCAGCATTATTCTTGGATGCACAGCAACCCTGAAAGACAAAACCATCTGTCCCATTTTAAATTTTATAAATTCTTGTGCATATAAAAGAAACCATCATTTAATAAACTGTAGAAAGATAAAAATTACAATGTATATTAAAAGAATAGAAATACTCTAAGCAATCTCACGATAAGAACACACCCTCTTTTCAAATGGAGTTCAATGTTAATCTAATATCCATAAGTTCAATTATCTCCCCTCTGGGCCTTCTCATTGTTAATACATTGTATATACCTTCATGCACATCTAAATATGATGCCCAACCTTCCTATAAAATTTCATCAAAATCCCTTGAACAGTTTAGGAGGAGTTGTGTAGGTTTAAACATGAAATACTTTTAAGTTGGAGTATCTGCCTTTTGAGTCCTTATACCTTGCACATCTACTTATGATGCCTAACCTTCCTATAATAAAGATCCCAAGATCAGTTTAGGAGGACAGAGACACGATGATTCCTATGCACCCCAAAACTTTCTTTGTGGGGTGTATATAAAAAAAAAACATGATGTAAAATTAAATGCTGTTCTTCTTACTTGCTCAAGTGTTTTATCATTTAATGCTGTCACACCACTTAATCTTATATGTCTCAAACACTTTAGTCTCTGTATTGATTCTACTAATAGTGTCTCTTCATCAAGCAATACACCACATAAAGAAAGACTTGTCAGAGACATGGGTAATGTCCAGAAATATTCATGATGTGGATGCTTCCTCAAGCCATTACAGTAGGAAAGATCTAAGTTCTGTAAATTTTGACAATTTTGTGAAAGCTGAAATACATAAAAAAATAAAGTAAGTCATAAAACTTCCCAATGATGTGAATCTCTAATGCTATAATATACAATATTTCAACTAAAACATGTACAAACTTCCCTTGAGAGATTGGATCAGTCAAGAGATGGTTTATAAAATAATGCCTTTAACATATCATTCAAATCAATTAACTCGTGTACATTATTTTTTTTTCCAAAAGTTTACCAGTATTGCCATTTATGAATTGCTGAATACATTTTCTACAAACCTCGAACAATGCAGTCCCATCAATGTTTGAACATCCATGCAGGTCAATTCTGTAAAATAATGATTGGGGTCATTGTAAAAACAACAAAAATAAGACGTTATATTGACTAAAGTTTGATTATTAGCCTAAATATGATCAAAACTGCCAATACAATACAAAATACGAAAGTGCCCCAATACAGGATTTAGACATCCAATTCAGTTTTTACCCATCCAATACATCATATTGGCCTACTAGTTAGTCAATAAAAGTATAATTGTGTAAGGTTTTCCATATTGGCAGAGTAATTGGTTCTTGGCTAGCCATATTGTACTTTGGCTACACCTCAATCCAATATGGCTAGTCTTGGACCACACACTTAGCCAATATGGAAAACCTTACACAATAATACTATATATCAAACTTAACACTTAACATCTATTATCAAAATAGAATGTACCATACAAACCTATATGTGACAAAATGAAAGTTACCTTACAATAAGATTATCTTATAATCTTGAAACTGTTTAAATAATCCCAAAAAGTGAGAGAGCATATTTTCAATGTGTTTAAAAATGAGATATGCCATGTTAAAAATGTCTGAGTTTAGGTTACATAAACAAACTACCCAAAAGTGAAATTGACAGCCAGGAGGACAAATCATACACTTTCTCAAGTCTTTTGGCAGGTTAACCTTATACAGTTGCTAATTAAAACATAAATGTATCCATTGCTTGATATAACCACAGATATTGAACCCTGAACAGTTTGGCCAAGAATGGATTTCATATTCAAGCTTGATAAACCTCTAAATTTGCATTGTTATTAAATATTTGACACAGGTTCTGACCAGAATAAAAGTGGCCTTAAAACTTTAAAATTTGCAATTAGACATTTACCTAACTAAGACCCAAATATTCAAATTTAAAATATATGGAGTATTAATGAGTAACCTTGTCAATTCCTTGATCCATATACTTAGTAAGCACTAAATGATTTATCAGTCTTTACTTTTTAATTAGTCTAAGTCATTAGTCTTTATTTTTTAAATTGGTCTAAGTCCAGTTCAAAATGGTCAAATTCTAACTTGCTATCATACACTAAAATTCTTTAATAAAAATACCTTGATAACTATTAAAGTATTATAATATTGACAAACCTTCTCAAATTGGGACAGTGTTTAGCTATTGTCTTTAAACTGTCGTTTGTCATCACATGAGGATTTCCATTTAGTTCTTCCTTGAATGAAAGAAAAATTGTATTACAATATGAGAGCAATTAAAGTCTAACTATAACTGAACTGTTCTAACAATGGAAGATTTCATGAAACTGGAATGTTTTGAATTAAAAAGTTATAAATGGCTGGTTTCATCTACTTCTTGTGCAATAATGTAATTGTGATATCAAATATGGGCACAAATACAGGAAAAGTGTGATATGGAAAAAAATCACAATTGTAAGAAAAATACAATGTACAAATGAATAGGGGGTGTACAGTAAAAATGTACAAATGAATTGGGGGGTGGGGGGGGGGGGGCAGTAATTGATTTATAGTTCTAAAACTGAGACATCCCTGTTCTTATGAACAAAGTCCCGTAACTCCTAATTGTAGAACTGGAAATTACAAAGTCACATTTATATATTTTTGTACAAAAAAGATCCATCATTCAATTTTTTTAAAAATTAGAAATTCATAAAAATTAAAGGGAAGTTCATATCAACAAAAATGAACAGTTTGTCAAAGTTTTCCAAAAACTGGTGGTAAAATATTCTATTTATCGCATGTATGAACTAAAGACAGACAGACATACCAAGTATTCCATAATACATCCTGTCTAGAAAGTTGGGCATATAAAAATAGGTTTGCCTCAATTACAAAGAAGCACACTGCACATTATTTTGAAAGATAAATTTTTATCTGTTATAACCAAAAAACTCTGAATTGATCTACTATTGCCCACCAGACCCAGAACCAATGAACATTGAATTGATCTTCTATTGCCCACCAGACCCTGAATCAATAAACATTGGATTGGTCTACTATTGCTGTAGGATCAACAAGACATTGCCCCTAAGAGGACTAATACCCCATGGAGCCTAATGAACCCTGTACATTTGGGAACCAATGAGGACAAACAATTCATACTGGACTTATCTTTATAGGGGATAGACTTCGCAATTTTGACACACTATTTTGCTGCCATTTCTAAAACAACCAACTCCAAACAGAACTGGTACTACTTCTTTTTTTTTTGTTGACAACACAATGACAGAATATGACTGCAAATTTACAGTGAAAAAAAAAATTCATGACAATATCCACACTGCAATATGGTAATTTAACACTCCATTGTGTTTCATTTCAAACCTGCAATTTGTTGAGTTGCAGACAATGCATCAGACCAAGATTTGCTGAAAAAAGCTTAGGTCCAACACTGTCATTCTACAATTTTTGCCCAAATATAAATTCTTGTCAATATGCAAGTCCATCCAAATGTGGTAATTTAATACTGCAAAAAGTTTCATAACAATCCTGCAAGTCATTGAAGACAAGTTGCAGACAACGCATCAAAGTTTTGCTGAAAAACTAGTAAGTCCATTAGCTCTCATTTCTATAATTTTGCCCAAACTTAAATTCCTGACAGTATGCCCATCTCCATATGGTTATACTTGTATACTTGTATAACATCCCACAAAGTTTCATAACATTGCTACAAGCTGCTTAGAAAATGGTTGCGGATAGCCAGATGGGGTGAAACCTATAAACCCCCAAACTTTGTTTATGGGGGTATAATAAACATTTAATTGACCTTCTTCTGCCCACCAGACCCAGACCAATAATCATTGAACTTATCCAATATTGCCTACCAGACTATGACCAAGGCCTTGTGCTATTACTGTGAATACTCTGTCTAATAACTGGTGACAGTCATCTATGTTCAAATGTTTTATGTTTGGATTATTGCTGACTAATAACTGTATACCTGTAATAATAAATATCAATACTACATCAGTGACTTTTGGACAGTGATTTAAGGACATGTAGTCTCTTGGTAACTAGGATACTTTTCATGAAAATAAATTGGGGGATATGTACAAGTATTTCTTTTTAATGTTTCATTGCCCCCAAAAAGTTATATCACGATGCCTTTTACCTTGTCCAATGGCAGACAAAAAAATATAGGGGATAATTTTTGTTTTTATTTTATTCAATTCAAATTACTGGAAAATAAATATGCAAATCTAAAGAGATTTGTAAATCAGTACTGAGGTATATAATAACAAATTCTTATTGTTTCCCCCCAAAAAACATTAAAATGAACTAGAAAATATTAAATAATTGATTACATAAAATGAAGAACACATACACACAGGCACTCATTGAATACCTTTTATCAGTACTCAGAGAAGATTCAAGACAATTTGTTACTTATAAATACTGACAGCCAAATGTGAAATTTCAAGGAGGAAAGTTGCTTAAATATAAAAGTTTCTTTTGACATGCACAGTATTCTTAATTTTAATTACAAAAATGCATTTGACTTTTATTCCCCTTATTCCGGATATCATTATGTACTTTCTCCATAATTGACTACATGTAATAAATACCTGTTATTAACAGCAAGAATCGAGCAGAATTGTTATTACATGTACTTTTCAAATCAGAGGATTTTATGTAAAATGTGAGTTTATGAAGTAACCTTGTACAGAAAGATTGAGACATCCTTTCAGATCAACGGTCTCTAACTTAATGGATCTAACACTGGAGAGGCAATCAGATGTTATGGTAGACAATCTTCTTAACTGTAAATATGTCAATTGTGACTGGCCATCCAATAACTTCTTTAAGCCCTTGTCTGAAATATCAAGAAATTATTATATAAAGAGAACATTTTTACATGAAACAAAACAAAAACTACTTCCAATATGAACATATGTACAATAGATGTACAACAAATCAAAGAGCAGACAAAAAGAGTCCTCTAAATTATTGGTCACTGATTTCAGAGTGATCTTATCCAGCTGTCTATGCCTGTTTGCTCACAGTATTTTCTTTTATCATATAGTAATAAATGATTGTTAATTTCAGTGGAAAAGTCCAAGAAAATGACTTTGCAATAAATCTGTATCTGCATGGAAGCTCAATATATATAATCATTTTCTGAAAAGAACCAAAGCAGTTTGAAGTTAACTGTGTTGTATTGTTAACACAAAGTGGAGACATGCAGATGTATAGTTAATGTAAGAGTTAATACTTAATCTAACTGATGTTTTCCTAATTTATGAATGCTGATATTATTTTTTTTTCTATTTAATGTCTGTAGATGTTCTTCCTTGGTTACGTATACATGTTGATGTTTTTTTTTTCTAATTAATGTATGTAGATATTCTTCCTAGGTTATGTATACATGTTGATGTTAATTTTTTTCCTAATTAATGTAAGTTCATCCTAGGTTATGTATACATGTTGATGTTTTTTTACAAATAGATGTCTTCCTAGGTAAGGCCAATTAAAATTAATTAGTAGATTTACATCTCTTCCCGCTCGTAAAAATATAGCAAGAATTTCAAAATCAGGATTTTTTTCCATGTCAGTTTTTAGTATTGAGGTACTAAAACACACAAATCTTTCATTTCTTGGTGACCAAAATTATGTTTCTTCTCTGAAACTGATGTGGCTATGAATTTAGAACATATCTGTACTTATAATAGCTAAAATTAAGCTAGCAAATATCAAGTAAGGAATAAAAAATAAAATCCTCCCACTCATCCCATATTGTGAACTATCATTTAAGTTTACTTATTGTACGTATTCCTACCTGTAACTGATGGACATTGTATGTATTCCTACCTGTAACTGATGGACATTATTTGTGTGCCTACCTGTAACTGATGGACATTGTATGTATTCCTACCTGTAACTGATGGACATTTGTTAATGACAACTGAGTCCAGCATACACTTTTGATTGGCTATGGCAACTAAAACATCATCTGTCACCTGGTCACATTTATGAAATGTTATGTGTCTAATAGATGAACAAACAAGCTGCTTTTTCACACAAGGGATATAGTCTGGACATAATAGATCATGGTCAGCTATTCTTTCTAGTAACAATTCTTTGTGTACTGTTGGAAGTTGATCACTTATATTTGGAATATGGTTGAGATTGCACTGAATGAAATTCAGACATATATCATGTAGCTGTTTCACCATGCTTTCTTTATTATTGTATTATTAGCTGTAAAAAAATAATATAACAACTTAGACCAGTAGTTTTACTTTTATCATCTCCCTTGAAAAAGTCCAGTTGCTTGTAAAACTCACAATTTCAACAAGCTTTTTGGTAACAGTTTTATTTCAAATACATTGTATATATTTTGTACATACACATATACATGTATAAGAAAACTAATGTTTAATTCAAAGTTTAGCTGCATGAATAACTTTGGAAGGGGTAGCTTGATATGATTGCAAATATTATCTGTACACTGCTAAGTCCAGGCAAGTATAGACAAAGCATTCAAGCCTGATACAGCTCAGAACCTGTGATACAACATACGTCAAAATCTTACTAGAATAAAACAAAATTTCTTGAAAGAAAAAAAAATACTGGGTTTTATTTGAATTATTTTGGATTTAAGAAAAAAAGTAAAACAATTATTTATGAAACACGTACTTAAGGGGGTTAGCCATGCCATCATGACTAAGGAGGGATTAGTAAGTTTCCATGCCTTTTGTTATCCAACTAACCATACTCCTTAGCCATGCCAGCATGACTAACCCCCTTAGTAAGAATTAGTTTTACTAATTATATTTTTGGTCATTTTCTAAATTCCAAAATAATTTTCAATTCAAATAATACCGTATTAAAGCTTAAATCAAAGGCATTCAGCAATTCAAAATGTCATGGCATTGGGTAAAATAGTAATAAAATGGGATATTGCCCAGTTTTGTATGAAATACGTCCTGTAATTCAACAACAGGCTCCCAGAAGCCTGAATCGTTCACCTTGTTAAAGTTTGCCTTTCAAGGGCATTAAATTTAACAAGGGGTTGTCCAACAATTTTGACTTACGACTTAAGACTTTGGTAGGACTATCATAAGTATCATTTCAGTGATTGAAAGTTTCTTTCTATCTTTTATAGTTTTCAAGATATTGGCTGAAAACTGTAAAAAAAAAACCATCATTTCTCCTCTTTGAAGGGCAATAACTCTTAAGAGGAGTCACCTAACAACTTTGATCTCTGAAGACTTTTCAAAGACTTATAATAAGAGTCATTTCAGCTAAAGAAATAATTTTGCTAACCTAACGGTTTTTGGAGATATACATGTATATGAAAAACTACTGCCTGACCCCTTTGTTCAATTTTTAGTAACGGTGGCCATTTTGTTTTTTGATGGATCAAAAATCCCAACATCAGATATATGCAAGATACATCTAGGAACATTCATACCAAGTTTGGTTCAAACTGGTCAAGTAGTGACAGAGGAGAAGATTTTTGAAAGAGATAACAATAAAAACAATATAAAAACATTGAAAAAGGGCAATTTGGCTTAGGTCTCACTAACCACTTCTAACATTTCCATTACTTTACATGTTAAATAAGTAATTTTCAATGCTTCTCTGTGAATTCCCAGAACAAATGACACATTAAAGTTGCATACCATTGCAAAGCTTAGAAAATAAGGCTTTCAAAATCATTATTCTAATGGTACGATGACCATAGAAATTCTTCACAAAATTCACTTCAATAAAAAATACTAAAAATCAACATTTTTTTCCTTTTCTGCTAACTGACAGCATGGAGGCAAATTACTCACACATGTAAACAATATTCATACACTTTTGTAATAAATTACAAATATAAGTTTAAAGTACACATTCTCAGCTTTATTTTGACTTCTTTTGATCAGAATACACACAAATAATGCACTTACATGTACAATGTATATTTATAGGTTCAGTGTGTTTTTGGTACTACATAGGGGGGTGGCCATTTGACCCGGAAGTGGTTAGTGAGACCTTAAAAACATTTTATGAGTTTTCATGTTTTTCTTTTTTTACATTTTATAAAAGCTTGTGGTATTGTGAGTCTAACAAGACTAAAACTATCAAAATCAGACATGGGACTACGTAGAAATGGTCATTTTTATATCATGCCCCTCAGCGGTATTTTCCCTTAATTACTAAAAAAATGACTATTTTAACTAACTTGTCACACCAAATTGATATCTATGATAATTCAAGATGTTGTAATAGTAAATATAATTTATCATTATGAAAAAGTACAGATTTTAACAATTAATGTCATGCCTATTTCATCACTGTGTGATTATTAGTCTGTGCTGTATGACCATTTGGGTACTTTGAATATCACAAGCAGTGACGTTAGGTATTTCAGGGATGACATAAAGTTATGAGTCAGTTTTACTAATAAATATCTTGTTGCTATGTTGATTTTAACAATATCTTGCACAATGCACCTTTTAAACTATAGCCAGATTACAAATATCACTATACTGATATTATGTGAAAATGGAAATAATGACCAGGAAAGGCAATTTTCATCAAATTATGCACTTCTCTGAAATATGCCATAATTTAGCTTATGGTCTCACTAACCACTTCTAACATTTCCATTACTTTACATGTTAAATAAGTAATTTTCAATGTTTCTCTGTGAATTCCCAGAACAAATGACACATTAAAGTTGCATACCATTGCAAAGCTTAGAAAATAAGGCTTTCAAAATCATTATTCTAATGGTACGATGACCATAGAAATTCTTCACACAATTCACTTCAATAAAAAATACTAAAAATCAACATTTTTTTCCTTTTCTGCTAACTGACAGCATGGAGGCAAATTACTCACACATGTAAACAATATTCATACACTTTTGTAGTAAATTACAAATATGATTTTAAAGTACACATTCTCAGCTTTATTTTGACTACTTTTGATCAGAATACACACAAATAATGCACTTACATGTACAATGCATAATTCCAGGTTCAGTGTGTTTTTCTTACTACATAGAAGGGTGGCCCCATTTGACCTGGAAGTGGTTAGTGAGACCTACACAGATTAAAATGAAAATTTGACCACAGATAGATCTCATCATGCTGAACACTTTTATCCCATGTCAGAATTTGGCTAAACCTAATGGTTTTGGAGATATATGCGAAAAACTACTG
The DNA here is from genome assembly GCA_037379345.1 of Perna viridis. Classification (NCBI taxonomy): domain Eukaryota; kingdom Metazoa; phylum Mollusca; class Bivalvia; order Mytilida; family Mytilidae; genus Perna; species Perna viridis. The sequence continues at coordinate 58,056,502 of CM074513.1, forward strand.
TCTGACCCCTAAGTTCTATTTTTAGTAACAGCGGCCATGTTTTTCAACAGATCAAAAATCCCAACAGCAGTTCTATGCACAACGCCCTAAAAAACATTCATACTAAGTTTAGTTCCAATTGGTCAAGTAATGTCAGAGGAGAAGATTTTTCAAAGAAATATCATTCAAAATAGCAAAAAAAAAAAAAACATTGAAAAAGGGCAATAACTCCAACATAGCTTAAGAGATTAACATGAAAATTTGATCACTGATAGATCTAATCATGCTGAACACTTTAACCCCGTCAGAATTTGCCTAGACTTAACGGTTTTGGTGATATATGTGAAAAACTACTGTCTAACCCCTATGTTCTATTTTTAGTAACAGCAGCCATGTTTTTCAACGGATCATAAATCCCAACAACCAGTTCTATGCACAACGCCGCAAGGAACATTCATACTACGTTTGGTTCCAATTGGTAAAGAAGTGTCAGAGGAGAAGAGTTTTGAAAAATTGTTAATGATGACGGCCGACGACGACGGCCACTAAGTGATGGCAATAGCTCACATGGCCTTTGGCCGGGTGAGCTAAAATTGTATGATTACAAATACATGTATATAAAAATCCAATGGGATCTTACATTTATAGAAATAAATAACGCAAAAATATTTCATGGAAATGATTTGAAATCATGCAATTTATACTTGAAAACAAAAAACTATTGAAAAAGGATTTTACATCCATAGAAATAAAATATTCTCGAAAAGAAAATGGCTTTTACAACAGTTTTAACTTTAAGTAGTTATATCAACACACCCCCCTTTATTATGAATAAAGTCCAATAAATCTTAATTGTAAAAATGGAAATTTACAAAATTAAAAGGGATTATACATCAATATGAAGTAACAATTTGCCTAAGTTTCTTTTGCAAAGTGTTCTTGAGGTATAACATATTACCATATAAGGACAAAGCACTCCCTGTTTAACCCTTCAGCTTGGATTACAGTCACCAGAGTGAGGTAAAATATACCTCATGCTGTAAACTGAAACATGATTATCAATGGTGCTCGATTCATATGATAAACATATGATGTGAATTACAAGGTATATGATTCTCATGTGTGGCACATTTGCTTGTATAGATCATTTTGGAACATACAAGATTCCCCTGAATACGTTACTTGTAGTTATATTTAAGTAGAAGTATTTGTAAGAATCATGTGACATGTATGTTTATGTTTACAATAACATGTTAAACAAAATGTCAAAAATAAAAATATGTAGGCTTTCCAACCATAAATCACATTTTGCATGATTCTTAGAATTAAATTTACTATCTAACCAGTCGCAGTTCTCCTGCTACTAGTGCTAGTCCAGATAATCCTGACGTTCGCTTAGCCTTATTATGGGTAACACGAATCACCGGAATGCCCCGTAATCACCGAAATGCCCCTACAAATCACCGGAATGCCCATTGAAATCACCGAAATGCCCCTTCAAATGACTTTACATGATGAATTTCATAAAGATTAATGCTTAAAATTTTCATAAATGCATAATTCCTACCATAATTAAATATTTTAAAGTGTTGTTTCTCGAAGCGTCAATTAGTTCAAAGAGCGATAACTCGCATTGGAGATAAAGACTATGTTGCGCAATCTCTAGTAATTACCAGTAATCAGGTGGAAACTCAATATGATTTATACTTCATAGACTTTAATTGATAACCAAATGCTGAAATTAGTTCATAATATTTTTTTATTGGTACATAGTCAATAATATGTCAGCAAAGCAGATAGCAAATTCTTACAAAACACAGAATATATGAAGCTACTATTAAAAAAATGTAAGGATTAACACATCATAAAAATATAAATGATAATAAGCATGTAAAATCATTCAGCAACTATTTAAGAAGCGTCTCAGGCATATGACATATAGCTACTATTTTAAATCACATAACATGATTAAAATTCATCTGATTGATAATAAAGACGATAATATAATATATAATATAATACAAACAAACAAAAAGAAAAAACAATCACGATGACAAGATGTGTGGCAGAAAAAAACCTATTCCCAATAAACTGAAAAAAATAATTTAGATGTCCATGCGAAGAGGTTTAATAGTAACAGTGGAGTCCTACCCATTTCTGGGCATCTCAACAACAAGATACGGCGTACGCACTGTTAATATCAAACAGCTGAACATTCACTTAGCTGAACATTTACTTTGTTTTCGTTTTTTTGAATGTCTTTGTCCTCTCGTTAATTTTTCGTTTGTGCTGACCAATCTTTTTGCCTAGTGACCTGGGCTGAACTACAGTCATTTTACCGTCCGTAGAAGTAACAGTCATTTTGTCTTTGGGAATAAATTGTCTTAAACGCTTGTAGTGTCTGTCACGCTCCTCTGTCGTTTTTGATACCCAAACAGTCCTTGTCACCCCAAAGTGTTCGTAGGTCTTTGCAAGCCTAAACTGTCCTGTGCCAACGATTGCCTTCCTAATGTCTTTAAATTGGGCCTCTATGAGAGTTGTCAGGATGTTGACAAGGTCTAAGAGGGGTTTCGATTTCCAATTTATAGCTTGCTTTAAGATGTGATTGAGAGATTCTGAATTATTGTTAGTCCATGCGTTTTCTACTAACCCGGTACATAATGGTTTGTTGACTTTTTCTTTCAAATTTGATTTCAATTTGTTTTGAAAGTACCTGTGAAATTTGCCTGACAACTCTCTAGAAGCAGATACTATCGTCAGCATTAATTAGTCCGTCATTTCCAAAAATCATGTCTAAGATCCTTTGCCTATCGGCCTTGTCAACGCAGTCATCAATCAGCTTCTGCTTTGTATTTTGATATAGATGACGTTTGCAGAGCAGATGTGTAGATTCGGGAAATGCTGTGATAACTGCGTTCACAAGGGCTTGTTCTTCGTCTGACCCATAAGAATGGAAAAAGAAAAATTGAAATCATTTCTAAAAGGAAGGCCTGGTACAATCCATTATACTTATTCTAAGTTCAACATATGAATATTAAATATTTAAAAAGTAAAGAACGTTTTCAGGTTTCTATTTCCATTATAATGTCAGGAAATGTAGAATTGCTAAATTGTAACATTAATTAAATACCAATGTATATACATGTTATGCCATTGTGTATACATGATTATATTAACCGTATGGCTCAATTATATGAATTATATGATTATATAATTAGCTTGTATAATTATGTAAATGACCCTTGAACGGCGAGCGGTAGAACTTATGATCGGCAAGATTAAAAAAAGGGCAATTTTTCAATTGTCCTTTTTTACAAAAAATAAATAAATTATTATTTGTTATACAATTGATTTGCAAATAATTTATTAAACAGATAAAAACTTGCATCGTTTTCTGTATGTAATCGGTTATTATGCAGAGTACATTCATGTTTCAATAAGCGAGAGTTATCTTTCTTTGATGCTAATATTTATTTCTTTCAATAAAAAATCTTCGTGTAAAAATATCAAAATTTTATTATGTAGATATACCTCATAACATCTCATAGAATCAATATTTATAAAATTTTAATAGTTTTACAACAAAATAAGGGGCATTTCGGTGGCATTCCGGTGATTTGTAGGGGCATTTCGGTGATTACGGGGCATTCCGGTGATTCGTAGTACCGCCTTATTATAATGCCCTTGCCGGCCTTGGGCACATGTATGCAAAGGTTTGATGAATTAATTAATTTTGGTCTCGAATTATCTAAACTTACCATGTTTCTATCAGAGCTACAGTTATAAAAATAATTCTCAAATTGTTTGGTGAGTTATTTATACAGAAACGTAAGAGCTATTTTTGGGGAAACGATTAGTATCTGAACCTTCCTCGTTTGGTTTAGGGGAACAAAATATATTTTTTGCCAGGAAACCAGTTCATAAAGGCAGAGCTTATGTGTAGCGGAATGCAAACTCCGGAGTATTGGTCTCTTCGTCAGGTGTCGTAAATCTGCAGGAGGATATTTCTGTCGCTCAACGGTAACCAAAGGTCCCCGCATAATCGTGACCTCTTTTCATTCGCCAAATATAGTTCCGTGCAAATGAGAATGAAAGTAGGGAAAAAGATAAACATAACAGTGTAGGTACGAGGACACAATTAATTTCGTAGTACATTTCAACAGACCCATCTTGACATATAAAAAAATTTCACCGCCTCAAACTCAATAAAACTTCACGAATATAGAAACGTGTATGAAAGCAGATTTCTATAAGAGTGCCAGAAAAATTCACCATCATTTTTTATTTTTAGAAACTTTGCTCCGGAGACCCCGTAAACATGAAAAGTGACCACTGCCAAATGTCCTAAATTTTGACCTTCTTTCATAGGACCAAATCACAACTAACTTCTACATAAAATTACAGAATAACAAAAAATCCCTTGTAAATTTGATCCTTGCCCTACATTTCTGCAGTAAATACTAAGCAATAAAGTTTATGGCAGCAAAGAAAAAAATCAGGAAGAAACACACTAAAAAAAGGAACTATAAGGGAATTAATTGTGATCTCGTACCTGTATACATTATACAATACTAAAAATAACAACAAAATATGCAGATTGTAAAAAAAACAAAACAATATAGTTTTTGCAGACAAACAGAAGCTGTGCTTGTAGCTCAACGTTAAATATATTACTGAATGATCATGATATTTGTTGGCTGATTTCGGAAGATTAGCCTTTAGTTAAGTTAAGGAACATACATATATAGATATAGCATTGTGTGACCATTGGTCCCCTATAGGAACATACGTATATAGATATAACATTGTGTGACCATTGGTCCCCTATAGGAACATACATATATAGATATGACATTGTGTGACCATTGGTCATCTATAGGAACATACATATAGATACCTCTCTAAACTATCTAGATACTTCGCACTACTATCTAGATATTTTTAACTAGTATCTAGCAGCTTTTTTCAAGTATCTAGATACACAAAAAAATCTCACGAATATCTTGATACTTCAAAAAGCATCTAGATGCTTCTCACAAATATCTAGATACTTATCAAAAGTATCTGGATACTTCGCAAAAACATCTAAATGCTTCTCACACTATATAGATACTTTCCTCATCTATCTAGATGCTTATAACAAATTATATATTTAGATACTTTTTACTGATATGTATATACTTTGCAAAAGCATCTAGATGCTTCTCAGAAGTATCTACAAATGTAGATACTTTGCAAAACATCTAGATGCTCCTCACAAGTATCTACAAATGTAGATACTTTGCAAAAGCAGCTAGATGCTTCCAAAAGTATCTAGATACTTCACAAAAGAATCTAGATGCTTCTCACAACTATTAGATACCCCGCAAAAGCATTTAGATGCATCTAACAACTATCTAGATACTTCTCAACGGCATTTAGATGCTTCTGGAAAGTATTTAAATACTTCGCAAAAGAATGTAGATGCTTCTTACAACTATCTAGATGCTTGTCGAAAGTATCTAGATACTTCTCACATGTATCTAGATACTTCTCACAAGTATTTAAATACTTCTAACAAGTATTTAAATACTTCTCACAAGTATTTAGATACTTCGCAAAAACATCTAGATACTTATAAAAAATATCTAAGTAGTTGCAAAAGCATCTAAATGCTTGTCAAAACTATGAAGATATTTATCAAATATACATCGATGATATTATTTGGTTGTATCGTAATCATGTGAAGTAAATGTTTCAATATAATTGTGAGGATCATCATTATATGTGTGAAAAATATTTAGATAGTTGTGAGAAGCATTTACATGTTTTTGAGAAGAATCTGGATACTTCACAATAGCATTTAGATGCTTCTCACAACTGTCTACATACTTATAAAAAGTATCTAGATACTCCTCACATGTATCTAGATACCTTGCAAAATCATCTAAATGTTTCTCACAACTACCTTATTAGATTATTTAATATTTTTCGACGAGCATGAGAAACTGCCGCGAGGTGAAAAAAATATTTAATAATCTGTTTATCGCTGTTTCGCTGAATTGTAAGGTATAAGTTTTCTTTTATTTTCAGTTTTCTTCACCTAAATATGTAAGTTTTATAAGCGGTGCAAAATTTTCTTTTCGGGACTATTTTTCCGCGACGTGCTACGTACGTGACGTCACGTATGTTGTGCAGCGTTGATACACATTCTTTGAAAAAAAAATCGGTTAACTATAACGGTCGCGTTTATAAAAAAATTGTGGAATAATTTTGGGATTTATTCATTCTAATTGGGTAAGTTACTGTATTTAATCACTTTCTATTGTAGACTAGAAAATATTGCCACAGATTAGCCATTATTTCATACGCAGTAAACAAACTGACAGTTGTTTGAGTCGTCAAATATTCCTACGCTGTTGCTTGTATGTCACGCGAGGACATAGAAACTAGCGTTAATTTTCATTCTCACTCGACTGGCGTGAGATTGAAAATTATCGTATAACAAGCTCAAAGGGATTTTAAACAAAATAGCAATAAAATTTGGTAACGCTTTAACTATCCCCCTATAATGTAAGGTCAAAAGAACTGAAACAACAAACAAACACGAAATATTTCTCAAATAAATATATAGCTAATCCTCACAATTATATTGGTAAATGTACATGTACTTCACATGAATACGATACAACTAAATTGTATCAGCGATGTATTTTTGTTGCTGTATATATATATCTTAATTATACTACTTGTTTGTTTTTTCAGTCCCTGGTTGAATGTCCATAAACGACAGGCTATTCAACCGGTTCCGGTCAAATAGCCACTGCTTAACATTTTTACATTTACGCGAAAAAAATCTTATCCGACATCAAGTCCTAACCCAACTTCCCAACCCCAGGATAAAAAAATGGTCGGTGCCTAAGAAGTCCGCCATTTTCAATATGCGTAAAATATTATAGTGTCCGACTTAGCCCCCAAATTACAGGTTTGCTACCGTATTTTGTTGGCCTCAGCGTACATGTAGCTCTCTAAAATCATTGTTTTACCACGATTCCACTACGATATTCTACAGATAATGACGGTCTTGGAGACAGTTGTAAATTCGGGGGTTGGTGTTACTAGGTTGCTATTTTGCATCATTCGCTGAGTCACTCGTATGTCAAGTCCGTTTAAATGATCCAAAGTGGAAAACTATGGTACAGGAAACAAATAAGTCTGTCCTCATAGCAGATATGATAACGCTATATGATCCTACATTTATCAGTAAGTTCGTGATGGCGATCATGGCATGTTAGATTAACGACATCATAGCCAAGTTACATCAGCTTATTTTTCAGAAGCGTCCAGATGCTTGTGCGAAGTATATAGCATCTAGATGCACGGAAGAAGTACCTAGATAGTTGTGAGAAATATCTAGATAGTTGTGGTGAGCATCTAGATGCTTGTGAGAAGTATCTAGATAGTTTCGAGAAGTATCTAGATGCTTGTGAGATGTATTTTCCGAACGACCAAATATGTCACGAACTGATGGAAAACAAATAGTGCGTGAGCTGAGATAAGCCCCGTGCACCCCCACTCATCAACCAAAATATGATTTTCAGGTACCCTTATACATCCCATTAACGAATCTTTTTGTCGCCAGAAAATAAACTGGAGCATTTTTGTATTTTTTGGATACTTTTTATACCTCGTTGCGGCAAAAATCTATTTTTAAGTTTTTTTTTTATTCTACGAACTTCATTTTTCTACAGAACGTAGTAAACTGACACATGTATATATCATCATGTAGCCCAATGTCTCAGCTTTACAATAGTACCAAGAAAGTTGCGATAATACTTAGTGTTTTGCGGTAAAATGAGAAAAAAATTACCCCTACCCCGCCGAAAAATATCTGTCAAAACCCCTAGACTATTAATGCTTCAGTACAAAATGACTTATTTGGTATTTTCTATTTAGTATTATCACAATTTATACTTCTGGGATTCTTTTGATGAATTTTGGCGATTTTCGTAGTCAGAATTTATCCAAAAAATGCGAAAACTGGGATTTTCGATTTTTCTGTCAAAAGTCACATAAATTCGACTCTACAAGTTATTACTCAACTAAAACGTCTCAAATTTGGCATCATTCGGTACATAAATGAACCACGAAAAACTAACTTTCATGAAAGGATTTTCAAAAAAATGTTAAAAATATCACCCCTACCCCTAGAAAACTGGTCTCAGTATAAAACATAATTCTCATTCAAGGCATACCGACACTGAAAAACTCATATTTTAGATATTCATAATTAAGATAATGTTGTTCCCAATATATCTGATCAATTCAGGCGCTTAGATTTTCTTTTTGAGGTAATATCTACTATAAAATCGTAAAAAGGGAATTTTCAGAATTTAAGAATTTCTTCTATATCACCCCTTATTTCCCTTTTCTTCCGAATATCGTAGTTCGATCAAGCCTTTGTATGATACAGTTCATTAAAATAATGTCTTAGCTTCAATACGAGCTCAAGTTATAAATATTTGAACTTTTCTAAGTCAAGTTAGGTGAAAAATTGCCACCCCTATCCATGAATAAAAATGCCTCAACATGATTCCAAATGTTAATAATTAATATATAAACGGTGTACAATTTTTGGTACTATTGTTTTAATTATCGATGTAATCAACATATATTCTCATTTAAGGGGCGTATTTTTCAGTTTCAATGTGACAGTAATGAGTTTTTCATCAAAAAGGGAATTTTAAGAATTTCATATTTCCTTCTATTTCATCTATAATTAGCTTTTTTTTTTTCAAATACCGTATTTCAAATAAGCTTTTGTATATTTAAGTACAATTATATATTGTCTTGGCTTTGTAATGAACCCAAGTAATAAATGTGTGAAGTTTTCCAAGTCCAAGTAGGTGTACAATTGCCACCAACCCATCAAAAGTGAACCAAAATGTTAATTTTTAGCACATTATCGATGTAAAAAAGACATGTTGGGTACTATTGTTTTAATTATCGATGTATTTAACATATCATTTCATTTTAGGCGAGTTATTTTCAGTTTCAAGCTGACAATAATGAGTTTTTCATAAAATTGGGAATTTTCGGATTTTAATATTTTCTTCCATTTCGCCTTGAATGGGCAATGTTTTTCAAGTATCCTACTTCAGATAATCCTTTGTATATTCATATACATTTAAGTAGCATCTTACCTTTCTAATGATCCAAGGCAATGCACAATTAAACGTATTCCAGGCCATTTGGGCGAAGAATGGTACCCTTACCCACTAAAATCTGCCCAGATGTGAAAGAAAATCATCGTTTATAGCATACATGAACTGTACGCAATGTCTGTCTGGCATTTATTATGGAGGTCTTCTTGTATCAATCACATTGTCAAGCAAAATTATGCTTTTATTGTCCCGAAGACAACAAAATATTACAAAAAGGGAAATTTAAGAATTACCAGATTATCACGCAATTTAGCACGTAAATTGTAGAATTTTTGTTTAAAATATCACAGTTTTTACATGATTTGATTTTGCTTGCTATCATTATTTTCATACATATACGGTTTCAAAGAAGCAACTACGATGAATGATTAGCATACATGTATCCAACACCATTTAAAAATGCAAATCTACCACATACGAATTCTGAGTTTTTCAAAACAATTTAGTGGGTATGGGGTACCATTCTTTCGCCTTTATGGCTTGGAATACATAAAGTATGCGATGCCTTGGCTCATTAGATAATTTAGATGCTACATAGATGTGTTTGTATATGCAAAAGTTTGTTTGAAGTAGGGTACTTGCGAAAAAAATGCCAATTACCGTTGAAATGGAAGAAAATATGAAAATCCCCAAATTCCCTTTTTTTAAAAAAACTCATTATTTTCATATTGAAACTGAAAAATACGCGCCTGAAATGAGCAGGTGTGTTGAATACATTGATAATTAAAATACTAGAACACAACATGTCTATTGTACTCCGTTTATATGCCTAAAATTAACATTTTAGTTCATGTTGAGGCATTTTATCATCGGTAGGGGTGGCAGTTTTCCATCTATTTGGACTTGGAAAAGTTCAAATATTTATTATTTTGGCTCGTAAGAAAGCTAAGACACTATATAATTGTATTTGAATATACAAAAGCTTGTTTGAAGTACGGTATTTGAAAGAAATTGTCAATTATAGGTGAAATTGAATATAATATGAAATTCTAAAAATTCCCCTTCTATGAAGGACTCATTATATGTCAGATTAAAACTGAAAAATACGCCCCTGAAATGAGAGAATATGTTGAATACATCAATGATTAAAACAATAGTACCAAACATGTCTATTGTACACCGTTTATATGCCAAAATTTAACATTTTAGTTCATGTCGAGGCATTTTTTATCATGGGTAGAGGATGGCAATTTTCCACCTAACTTGACTTAGAAAAGTTCAAATATTTATTACTTGAGTTCATTTTGAAGCTAAGACATTATATTAATGAAACGGATCACACAAAAGCTTGTTTAAACAACGGTATTCTGAAAAAGACAATATATCGGGTGATATAGAAGAAAATTCTTAAATTCTGAAAATTCCCATTTTTCCGATCTTATAGTAATGTCACCCCGAAAGGAAAATCTAAGCTCTTGAATTAATCAGATATGTTAGGTACATCATTATCTTAATTATGAATGACTAAAATATTAGTTCCACAATGTCAGTATGATGTGAATGAGATTTTTGTTTGATACTGAGACCAGTTTTCTAAGGATAGGGGTGATATTTTTAACGTTTTTTGAAAATCCTTTCATGAAAATTAGTTTTTTGTGGTTTATTGATGTAGAAAATTAAATTACCTATCGAATGATACCAAATTTGAGACGTTTTAGTTGAGCAATAACTTGTAGAGTCGAATTTATGCGACTTTTGACCGAAAAAATGAAAATCGCCAAAATTCATCAAAAGAACCCCAGTAGTATAAATTGTGATAAAACTAAACAGAAAATACCTGAAGCATTAATACTCTAGAGGTTTTGACATTGAAAAATATGTCAATTTGAGTGATTTTTCGGCGGGGTAGGGGTACATTTTTTTCATTTTACCGCAAAACCCTAAGTGTTATCGCAACTTTCTTGGTACATTTGTAAAGCTGAGACATTGGGCTATTTTATGATACCTTTATTTGTTTAGTTTAATCACACATGCTCTCCCAAGAAAACCAAGACTCTCAAACAATTGAGTCACAAAAATCTTGGCTTTTTGACACAGAGGGGTACAAATATGGGCTTATACTGAAAAAGAATCTGAGAATATTCTTTGGCGACAAATTGAGTCGGTAATGGGAGGTATAAAGGTACCTAAAAATCACCATGAAGTTGATGAGTGGGAGGGGGTGCACGGTGGACCCTCCAGCCCATGGACTAAAATAGCCGAAAGGACCTCACCTAACCTGATGTCAATAAAACTATAATGCCTTTTGCACAGGACTTCAGGACGCTCCTTTTTTCGACCAGATTTTTCTAATGTTCAGGTCAGAACATTTGACATTGTCATGTCCGAGCTAATTGGATCCCTTCCTGCTTATCAGACAAGTGTTAATCACAGATTCAGGGACTTATTACAAATTACAAATTCTGTATTGACACAAACTCGTAATGCACTACATGGTTACGGTCCAATGACAATCATGATAATACAAACATATTTGTATAACATTTACTGTACACTCCCTGACTGATTACACTAAGTACTTACACCGGATTTTAATTGCTTTTATTGGAAAATATGACATCTTAAATATATACTACATTCATATCCATTTTATCAAAACCTATAAATAAATAGGTGTTTTTGTTTTTCGCTGGATTATCTCTTACCCGATATATCCGTATTTTCCGTTTAGTATTATCGTACCGGGCTGTAACAGTTATCTTCAGAGGATGTTTCATTACTTGTTATTTTCACCAAATGGGACTGAATTTCTCTGGGGTCGAGATATTGTTATTTTTTAGATAAATCACAGCAGAGACTATATTACTAGTATAAAGTCCTGATTACAAGAAGATCTTTTTAATGAGTGCCAATGCTACATTAGTTTTCAAAGACCCCGATGTAGCAAAAAACATTGTCTACTATACATAACAAATATGTTGTACCAGCAGGCAAAGCCCAAAACAACATTGTTTTTGTCTGTAAAACGTTTTACATCCACTGTTTATTATCAGAGGTACACGTAGAAAATAACAGCAGTGATAAGTATACTGCTACCACACTCTCCAAAGAAGATTGTTGAAAACCATAAATCTGTGCTATCCTCGTTTGGTCTCTCTACCAAGGACGATGATTTATCGTCTATGTACTGGATTCCTTAACTCTTCAAGAAGCCATACAAAAATGGATCCTGAAAAAATTCGAAAGATCTTTTGGAGACAATCAGTTCAAGACTATTATCAGAATATAATAGCATTAAAACAATTATTCAACACTGTATACTTTTATTGCCCATGCTCAGTTAAAATCCCGACTCAAGAAAAAATTATACATCGTTGTTTTTTCCAAAAAAGATGGTACATCTAGAAATAGATATATAGTTCTTGGCAGAGATTCCTCATATTTTGTGAAAAATAATTCCAAATCATCTTCCAAATATACAGAAGATGTTTACAAAATGCTGGAATTTTTAATCTACAACATATTAGTCCAGTGTGGTGGACACGGTTTTCAACAAACGGTCGGCATTCCAATGGGAACAAATTATGCACATCTACTTGCTGACCTATTTCTTCACTCTTATGAGGCTGACTTTATAGCTGATCTGATCCGAAAGAAAGAGTATCGTTTAGCTAGATCCTTTAATGTCAGTCAATCAAAATATCTCTTCAATTCAAACTGGCAATTTGAAATATCGTATAAACAATAACTGTAACTTTTCTAGATTTCGAAATATCCATTCCTCTGTGACATTTGCGAAATTCTGGTCTGAAGCAAATTTTACAGCGAAATTCGCACATTGTATTTTATTACGAAATTAATATGTGACATTCATGAACTTTCAGAGAAATATAGCCCCGTTTGTGGTCGAATATACAGAGATTTGTTTTTACATGTTTCCTGCAGTTGTCCATGCACAAACGTTTTGCGTGATATCTGGTCAGACATTGTGAACTTTCCTCTGACACTTTACCAAGAACTCGCGTGCATACCACCAGAAAACTAGGTGTGCATTAGATACCAACAGGTGAACCGGAATGACAAAAGAAGGAAGCTCGGCTTGTAGTGATGAGATTAGTTACAGTAATCCTTATACATCTAAAGGTAATGTAAAGCGGCGACAGCGAATCATGGCCACAAGTTTTCAAACAGCTTTGGTGAAAATCCTCAATTTGAATATGTTTAATTTCCACAAAAAAATCCCAACAATCTGAACCATGCACCATTCATCATAACACATTAACACTGTTCTTAAACTCAACTGGTTAGACTTGACAGTTGCTCTTGTTTTTGCTGCATAACTTCTGAATACCGAATGCTAAGAGAACTTTTAGAACCATAACTTTGCATATATTGCTAAATATAATACAAATTAAATCGTTTATTTCTCACACTATTTCGTAAGGAAAATATTTGGCATATGTTCTTTTCAGTTTGATATTAATTGTACGTTTACGTTATATGTTGCCCCGTGCAGGTCCGGGTGTTAAAAGAATAGGCCTGCAGCAGCGCTAAGCTTGTAAAAGGCGACTAAGTAGTGCTCAGAACCCAAGCCGGGGACTAGGGCGCTCTGCCTACAGAACAACTGGGATGTGTGCCCCAGGTGGTGGAATGGGGTACCCCTGGCGTGTTACATGCTGGGGTTGTCAGGCTATAATACGGAAAACCTGACCGCAAACCATAGTGGTGCACCGTGTTAGGAAAGATGCCACGTTCCTCGCACGTTAAAGAACCCTACTGTGGTAATCTCTCGGAGTAGGAACCATAGGGCTCCGCCACAGGAGGCTAAATTGCCGACCCTACCCACCTCTCCCCATTTCCAGTGGCAATCAAAATTTGTCGACCCCATTGTCCTTGTGTCCCATCCCTTTTTCATTTCATCATCATTTCATGTTCATTTTATCCTCAATTTCATGTTCATCGTCTGAATATAGCTGAAATATTGCTGCTCGGACGTTAAACCCTAACAAACAAAAAACAAACAAACGTTGAATTGGTTATTTCTCTTTGTAGGTCTTTCGTTGCTATAAAAGTAGTTAGTGAAATCTACTACCTTGAGAGGACATCCTCAAGATATCAAAGGGTCACATATTTTGGATTAACATATATATTTTCCCTGGCCGACCTGCGCAGTATTTAAAAAAAATCTAAAATTTTTGAAAATGATTGTGCTTGAAAAATCACGTAACATTTTTTTTGAAAATATCCGTAGATTAAGTTGGTCGGTTAGTAGCTTAACTTATAAATACTCCTTTTTTTGTGAAGACAACACTAAAGGAAGTGTATTATCAGAATGCTTTATGCTTAGCAGTTTTTATATTGTACGGTATGATTCGTCATCATTGAAGTTGAATTTATCATTCGAAATGATAGAATATGGTTTGATTTGTTTAAGAATGTCCGAATTTTTAAACTGGAACAGGTAGTCAGCAACATGAACATGAGATTGGTTATACTTGTTTGTATTGTCAGGGCACTGTTCATACCTGGGACATTGCAGTCTTACAAAAATATAAAAAAAAAAACATTTGCCCACGGATATAAACATGTGTGAAGGTCGGCCAAGCCAGGAATTTTCTTCCCAGTTGGAGCTGTTCACAGTACAGTCAATGTATATCATAAAGTAATGATTTCTCGGTACTGTCACAATCTTGTAGATAGTCATTTAGGTTTCTTTATTTTCTTATCCTCTCGATTTTGCCTTTCAGTTCGGTAATTTTATTATAATTCTTTATTTGAAATACAGCAATATTGTTTTAATTTGTTTCTAATTATCTTTGAATAGATTAAATCAAAAGAATTACATTTTGAACAAGGAAAAGCAATGTGAAGAGATTCTTCTGTGACATAAACGACTTTGAAAGGATACTATAAAGGGAACAAGGAAACCTCTTATATACAAAATAGTTTTTAATCAGTGCCTTCTAAGAACATTGGAATCATACATTAATAGTAATGGCATTGTTATAAGCTTATTATCCATATTTACAAATAAATAATTAAATAAAAATAAATGAAACAAAGCAAACACAAAATGGTAATACTTTCCTTAAGAAGACGTCTTTACAATGCCGAAAGTTAGCATCAATAAATAGTTTACATAAATAACAAGTTAAAGGCACACCGCTAAGAGATAATTTGTAACCAGACAATACTGTATAATGCTGAACTCTCCCTAGTACACTAGGGATACATTTGATTGAGTTTGGAAATCAGTCTGATTGTTTCAACACCCTAACAAATGACAATTGATGCTCTTTTATTTCAAACCGAATAGTATGACCAAATAACATAAACCCTTCATAAAGCTAATCTATAAATGCTAAATTGGTGGTAGCTGTATATGACTCCGCGATTTAATTTTCTCTGGCTTTGTAACATGTAACGTCTGCAACCATTGTTCACATTTAAGCTGTGTATCGTCTGAATGCCCATGAATTTGTTTATGCTTGTTTAATTTAGTTTCCAACTTTTTATCGGGATGAGCAATTACCATCTGTGACAAATCAGAAGTAATGTCATGTTGACGTATGTTCTCTTCCGTAAGATGAATAGAACTTGGTCGACTACCATTATGACTTTCAGTGTCTATAGAAGACCCCCTGCTAATAGATGAGCGCTGTAAGTAGCCCCTGCGTAGTAATCTAGGTGTTGATGTTGGAGATTGGTTAGCACCAGTAGATTGAGATTCCTTGAGTGATAACAAACTCCGTCTACTTTTTGGAGATGACGGAGGGGTAGGTGTGTCTGAACCAAGTTGTCCATTTTGTGAAAAGAATTTTGTTTCCCCCAAAGGTGAAAATGGTGACGACTGTTTACGCAACTGAGAACAGCTATCATCTGTAGTCTGTTCAAAACTCTGGGTTTGTTGAGTTTCTATGTCATCAAGCAATTGAGGACACGATCTGTATCGGGATAATGAAACGTTTGAACCACGTCTCCTTCCATCATGAATTAAATCATCTTCGTCCTCAGAATTTTCCACAGTTAATAATTGGTTCCTATTATCACTGATTACGTTCATTGTAAAACTAACACTCAAATTGAACCAATTGTAACTACTTGAAGTGGTTTCTAATTCCCTTGTATTCCCTCAACACTATTGCTGACATTTCCATCAAATAGGAGTTATATTCGGATTTACTGTAATCTATAGACTCATCGACTACAAAGAGAGGAATAAAAGATAAGAGAAATGCAAGATTAAATTTTCGGAGTCAGTGCAAGTGATATACATGTACTGCAAACCCAAACCCCTATGTGATATAACATGCGTCAAACGCATGCCTTTCCAACGATTAGTGGACAGTTAGTTTATGACAGTCATTCAAACTCTGGAGAGGAATCGATAAACCTGTGACATACAATTTGAATTTATATAGGTTTACCTTCCCCTGTTATCCTTTATTCATAGAATACGTTCAGACAAAACTATTATTTCCTTTTCAGTAAAAGAGAATAAATTCATTACATGGCATAGACTTTAGGATGAAGCAGAAATGCCGAAGAGAAAGTAAACTGAAGAGGAAATAAACTCTTTGCCAGACTCCGTTTGAATATAACGAAAATAGATATAATGAATATGTCAAAGAGACAACAACCCCACTGGCAGTGGGATATAAATGTCAGCTCAAAGCTACCCAGGGATCTTTAATGAACAACGAGGAACACCAAAGGGAAGGCTGTAGCGGACTCCAACATTATATACATGTACAGCGAAAAGTTTGCCCTGTAGATTCCAGCATCATAAAAGAAATCTGAAAGTGAAAACGTAATAAGACTTACAGAGAAATTTCTGACTTGGGACAGGCGCAAAAAATGCGGCGGGTTTAAAGTACTTTGGCGTGAACATAACCTCCCCCTTTTACATCTGGCCATAGGAAAAAAATGACACAATTTAATACATCTAAAAATTAGTTAAAAAAGGTCTGGGTTCTTTGTTAAAACAGAAATAAAGGAACTGATTATTAGTTACACAAAATGTACAAACAAAGGACTACTAGCAGAAAACTGTCATACCAGCTCCCGACCAGTTTAAACCTACAAACAGTTATGTCACCATCGTATGCTATATCAATCCCATTTTTTCCCACGCGGGTTCGCGAACTACGGTACATCGTAATGCATACAATAAGGACACAGCCCATTTCATGTCAAATAATGCTTTTAAATAAAATGTGTTAGTTTCTGTGTAAAGACACTACTATGCCCCTTACGAATAAGTCTATACAAGGGTTTAGTCAACTTAAAGGGTGAGTATCGAGGGACTAATATATTGCAAGTAAGCTTGCCCTCTAATTGTTTATTTCAATTTCTGCCCCATTGGTCCTGTTTATCTATGGTCACTTTAATCCAATTTATTCATACATTGTTATTAGTAAATCTTACAGGCCTGTTTTAATTTGGAAAAATCAAGCCTCTTTTACTGATTCATTAGTGTACCGAAGTTTGCAATATTTATATGATTTGTATTTTTGAATTTGGAAACTACTGCGACGATGACACTGCTGGTGGCTCACAGATGCCCTAAGGTATTCATTAACCCAGTAGTCAGACTTTTCTTACCACGAACTATATACTAGTATAATATATATTATTTATCGGAGTTTACCCCTAAAACACCGAATCTTTATTCTTTGTAATTAACGTGGGACTCAACAATGTTGCTCATTTGACAAGTTCTTTTTTTTTTGAAATTATCGATGCAGAATTTGGCCTCCTATTTGGATTATTTTTGTTTTGAGTACTTTTTCTACTTTCTTATTTTGAACTCCTAAGTTATGGTTCTATTGTTGCTGGTTACTCCTTGAAACACGTGTTATTTATGATTGGTATTTATAAATATTCAAATATAAAGTATTTAATCAATTAATATCTCAAGATTTTAGGTGAAATCAAAAGAATGCAATACAGGGAGAAAAAAGACCATACATGGAAATGGACATCTATAACAAAGAACATAAAATAACCAAAACAATACACACAAAGTAACAAAAGTAAATGGGCAATTCGGACTTATTTCTGTAATGATGACTTCAATCTTGTAACATCACTTTGTTCCAGAAGCCTAATTGTAAAAAGTCTAACAAGCTCTGACATAACGTATGAGTTGTGATTTGAAAAATTCACACGCAGGTGATGAAGGGATGTTGCTACAGATGAAAGGAAAGCTGACAATACGGAATGAAAAGTCATCGCGTTTGTCAAATAGTTTGTTCAATAGTTTTCCTTTACCATCGATCTCTAAGTGTAGGTCAAGATAAGAGACTTACTTCAGAGTGTCTGTAGTATCCTTTATCTCAAGTTCTTATGGGTAGATGCGATGCATCAAATCCCCGAAAATAGGATTGTTAACGATGATACGCCATCAATATAGCGAAAACTGAGATTAAAGGATGTAGCTATACGATGTTCCTTCTTGTGGATCAGATCAGCTATTCAGTCAGCATCATAAGCGTGCAGGAACAGTTAAGCAATTAGAGGAGCACAATTTGTTCCCATTGGAATGCCGACCGTTTGTTGAAAAATGCGTCCCCCACACTGTACAAAGGTTTTGTGGATAAAAAATTCGAGCATTTTGAAAGAGTAATCAAGGGAACCAAGGTTATAGCGGTAATCAAAAGAATGTAATCCATGGACAAAGACCAGACATGGAAAACATTTTCCTCGGTGTATTTGGAAGATAAAGAAAAGGGATACAGCAAACTCAACGTGGCAAGTCTGATATGTACAGTTTCCTGACAAGTACGCAATATTGCGTATTTAGTTTACCAGTAATTTGCATGATTGTTAACTAGTAAATCGCAAGATTAAAAAATTGTTGTCAGCTTATATAGTGTGCACTTGTCTTCGAGGAGACCATCTTATTTCTTCCTTTGTTCGTCTTAATTTTTAGAATGTATACATTATATTTTGGTAGAAACAACATATGTATGTGTGACACATATTTGTACGTTGATCTTTGTGTGTCATATAATTATATTTGTATCACCATCATCGACCATTGTATTGTGGAGAAATGATCTTACTTGTTGCCTATCCCTTCATTTATAAACGTTTAAAATAGGTTCAAGCTATTAAATAATAAAAAAAAAACCTACCTCTTAAAATGATGAACAGTATTTCAAAATGACTACTAAGAGTTCACGACATCTGAATGTATTTCTCAGTCACCAACCTTCTACAAGAGTACCATGCAGTGATCAATTATTCTAATGTAAATGTATTGACATCGTCAGTTTTTATGGTAATCTGATATTACAATGACGATGATTATGTTATTGAATATTAATATAATGAGGGAAGTAAATAATGCAAATCTTGTTACTTTGATCAAATGTGTAAATATATATACTCTACGTCAAACAAACATATAATTCACAGCATACGTTATGGACAATAATGACAATGCCATCATATTTTGAACTTTGCTGGCATAAGCAATTGAAGATGTGGATTCAACATACGTAAACGAATAATCAAGGGAACCAAGGTTCTAGTGGTAATCAAAAGAATGTAATCCAGGAACAAAGACCAGATATGGAAAACAGACATACACATCAAAGAACATGAAGTACCGAAAATAATACATATATTTCTAAGTTAGAAATTTAGGCCTTGCAAAATGATTCCTAGTTTGTGTTACTGCACTTCAAAAACATGTTTTTTTTAAGAACAATTACATGTACAACTTAGAACTAATATTGGATTGCAATGCGTCATTGATCATTGATGGATATTTGAGTCCAAACTGCTATAATTATGATGTGCACATATCCTTGGCATGACTTACTGTACATAAGCCTTCATGACAAAACAAGAAAACATTAACCGAACTAAAACTATTTTCTTTTCAAAGAATTACCTGAAATATTTAGTTTAGAGTTATGTAATATACTTAATCGTTGAAAGGAGCATAAAACATGCCTGCGGCTTTATTAATAAAACAAATGATTGAGCCAAAAATACAATAAAGCATCACTCTTTCCTAGAAGTGTAGTAGTGCCACATTCTCATTGAGTGCAGAAAAACGATAATTTATTGTTCGCAAATGAAGAATCTGTTTCTCTAGCTAATACACCACGACTTATTTATTGCGGGGTATATATATTTGTATATTTTGGTAATACAAACAAGCTTGTGTAATAATTAAACAATACTGAGGACAAACTTCTCCAGTATTTAAACAATAACCGTTAATTTAGGATACATAACTATATTACACATGCTTTTTTAATTTAACAATGGATTTTTAAGGTCAGGTGTGATTTCACGCGTTTACATTAATTGTATTTCTGAACAAATGAAACATGTTCCGTGGATGTCTTGACCGCGACATTTTCTGTTATGATACTTCAATTTTGCAATATCTCCTTACCTTGTATTGTAGACATTTTCATAAGGACCAACACCCACTAAATAAATAATTTCAGCCGTACTGTATATCGAAGGCCACAAAGTCTGGTGTTTTATATAGTGCCAGTTGACTCTATATCGAAGGCCATGAAGTTTTGTGTTTTATTGTGCCAGAAGCAACAAATGCACCATTGTTTTAACCTTTATAAAATAGTAAATACGTACAGAGATCATCAACAGATCTTCAATTAGTGTATACACACTTTCAAGTAATCTCTGAAAGACCCCACCAACAAAAATAATATAATCGTCGTTCTGTTATCGGGGATTTTATTACTTTTGTTGTCGGGCCTTCGTTTTTGTAGTGTCAATCATACTCCATTCCAAAAGCCATGGCATTTTGTGTTTCATTGTACCAGTCGCTTCATTAAAATAATATACTACATGATCATGTAAGTGATGAAATTTTGTGTTTTACCGTGCTAGTTGCTTCATTGAAATAATATACTGCATATCATGTAAGTGCTATTGAAAAACAACTGAAAATGGAAGTTGTAGAATGACTCCATTTTACAGCATCATTCTCTGGCAGGTCTTAATATCGTTATTGTATCGGTATATATAACGAAGCTTTAAATAAAAAAAAGACATAACTTCGATAAAAGCACTGTCAACTACAGAACATTTCTTTTTATTCAAGTATCGGATAGCATCAATGTGTTTCATTAATGGCCAAGTGGTAAATTGGAAGGATTTAAATGGATATTGATATCAAATGATCATCTGTCTATTCGTATGTAGAATGGCTAATCAAGGGAACCAAAATTCTAGCGGAAATCAAAAGAATGTTATCCAGGGACAAAGACCAGTGATTTAAAACATACACATTCTATTGTCCATTAGAAACATTACAACTATTCCTGTTGATATAATTTCTTTTCCAAAATTGCTACCATTACCCATATCGTGCAGATAGGGCTTAGTAATTTTTATTTAAAAAAATACTAACACAAAACAAAAATCTAGAATTGAAAAGTTCATAATGTACAGTACAAGGAATGCAGTCTAGGTGTCTTTTTAAGTTATACTCCTGATGTTTTGTCAATATTTCAAAGTTCTATTATCGTCATCTGACCTGATTAACCGATATAGAGTGTTCGTTTCCTCCATCTGCGGTACCAGTCTACCTCTTTCACCAAACTTAAAATTAGAAGAGTAGCAAGACATATCTCTTACAAGACGTCTGCTCACGATTCCAAGTGTACCATGGGCTTGTCATTTTAGAACTTCTGTGTGTACTTTTTCAGTTGTTTTGTGTACGATTTGTACTTTCTAGCTTTTATTTTGGAGTACCATTATTACAGCAAAAACTGAAATTGAACATTATAATGTAAATCTTATTATTGTGTGTTAGAACATCTTCGAATGTTTAGAAAATGATTTGGAATCGTTTTAACAGAGTATGTAGAACCTCTGCCAAGTACTACGTATTTGTATCTAGGTGTTCAATCTTTCTTAGAGTAACAACAATGTATAATGCTTTTGAGTCGGATTTTCACAAAGCACGTGGATTAATTGTATCAAAAAATGAAAAAAAATCATAGGTCTTGATGTATTATATTCCGATAATAATATAGCATTGAGAATTTCCAGAATTGTCTTTTTCTTTTCAGGATCCACATTTAATTGATGCCACTACGAGAGTAACACGTGCCGTGGTAAGACTGGTGACCCTCTTTGATAGCTGTAAGAATGGAAGCTAATAGTTTCGAAAGAGGTTTGGTGGTACATTTTGAAGATCTAGTTTTGAAGCATTGTTTGTATGGATTCTTGGAAAGTTTTTTTAATTTCACAAACTGCACAACATTCCACGCGTTTAACTTTACCGATATAATGTCCTTCACTGTATGGTAACCTGTAGAAGTTTAATTGTTCCTTGCTTGGGTTTTGGTAGATGACTGGCAATCGTACCACATCTCATGTCTTTATTGTTAATTTTTTTTTAAAGTGGTAAAGTTTTTATTTTTGTAGGTCAGACGATTAATTTAGATTGACAGGCTCCCACAATATTGCACATTTCAACGAGATTTTTTCTTCGATGTTGCATAAAACAGGCAATAATTAATTCTGTTTGTACTTGTATAAATGAAATTGGCAATATTTGATGTGCACTTCAAGGGAATTCAAAACCTTAAAGAATCAAGCTGACTCATAATTCTGATAAAATAAACTGAAGTAATATTGTACAGCAGACAAAACAATTTCAGCTGCCAATTTCCCATCGTCAGTAAATCATAGTTTAATTGAATAACGGCATAATCATCAGGTTTATATTCTACCAAGGAAATTCGCAAGAGATTTCCAGAAATTATTCACCAAAAACGCAAAAAGCAACATTCTATGTGTTTTTATTATGTTTCTTTTAGATTTTGTAACTTTCTTCCAATCAAATATTTTAATTTTAATTATTATTGAGCTATTCTAAATGTCGATGACCTATAGTTTTGTAGTTAAACAGCTATTTCCCAGAAATGACACAGTTTGTTTTTTTTTACTAAAAGTACTTTGAACTTTGAAATTGACTTCAAATCTTCATGTGTATAACATAAAGTTAACAATATTTTCGTCGTTTTAAGATTTAAAATATAAAATATTTTATATAAGCTAGACCATTAAAACAAAGCAAAAAAAAAAAAAAAAAAAAAAAACACCAACCATGTAATACCAATTTTACTATATTATTATTCATCAGAAGTACAGCACTTTGCGTAAAAGACTGGTCGCACACGATAGTCAAATATGACCAAAACAAAAAGAAAAAAATATGATAAAGGCGAGCATACTAATTTGAAAGGCTTAAATCTGTATTTATTCTAAGCTAATTTGCATGTAAAAATAATTGTTGTAGAAGGATAGTAGCTTATTGTTCAAAATGCATTCTATTTAACTTTGAATCTATTTTGTTGAGATAAAACGTGACAAAATAACAAGAGGCTCCCAGGAGTCTGAATCGCTCACCTGGTTGACTTTTGCCTTTCCTAGAAACACCCGCCGAGTTGTTCACAAAAAGTCATGTCCGGGGTAAACGAAAGAGGAAAGGAAAACTATGACAAATTGAACAAATCAGTTTTCTGTTTTTTTTTCATAGTATCATAGTTTTCAAGATATTTCAATGTATGTAAAAAAAAACCCGTCATTTTTGCCCTTTCCAGGGTAATAACTCTTACAAAGAGTCGTCTTACAACTTTTATCCATGAAGACTTTTATATTTCTAATAATAAGGATCATTTCAGCTACTGAAAGAATTTGGCTAAACCTAATGGTTTTGGAGACATGTGTGAAAAACAATTGACTGACCCCCTATATTCATTTTTAGTAATAATGGCGATGTTTTTCGACGGATCAAAAATCCTCACATGAGTTCTATGCAAAATATCCCAAGAAATATTCATACTAAGTTTGGTTCCAATTGGTCAAGTAGTGTTAGAGGAGAAGACTTTTGTAAAATTGTTAACGACGACGACGACGACGACGACGGACACCAAATGATGGCAATAGCTCACATGGCCTTCGGCCAGGTGAGCTAATAATATGGATGGAGCATCTGCGAGGACAAATATATGTAGATGTCCTGAAATATGAATCGCTTAAAACAAGTTCTATCGGAAGTGACGTATTTCGGAAATGACGTATGCAGGTAGGAAGTTACTGTTTGAATTTTTATCGCGGACGGTAACTGTTCTTACAGAAAGTTTCGCATATTTCCATTGGCCGAGACATCAGTGACATAGTGGCATATTATCAATAAAATACACATAGCAATGAAGAATCCGCATAATAATGAGACGAAATGATGTCATGTTTTCATTACACTGTCTCAAGAAAATTCAAAGGAAGACGAATTGCATGGTAAAAGATGGAAACATTTAATCAGCAAACATTCCCATTTTATAACTTACATTATTATATACGAAGAAAATTATTTCATGTCTTCGCCAACATTATTTTAATATCAATTTCAGCAATATATATTTTTATTTCCCCAGGGATAAAACATGTAGTATTCACAGATTAATTTGAAAAAAAGAAATGTATAATTAATGGCATCTAAACGCAAACGTTTCTTCCTAGCATATTTCTATTTGTGTGTGGATTTGAATAGATCTTCAATGATTCAAGCTCCATACAGTGGCAGACAATCGATTCCTCTCAGTAACCACTGCCGACAGATTGCTTTAAAGTTGGACAATTATGAGTAATAAAAACGAACTTCGTTTGCGTCGCCTAAAATCATTATCCTTTTTGAAACATTGCAAAATTATTGCTGTTTGGAAAGGACTGTCTGCAGTGTCAAGGTTTAAAGTCAGACCTCAATCTGACTTAAACCTGGCGTATAACATGTACATCAACTACACTTACACTATCCAGCACTTTATCCAGTTTTATTTTGTCATAGTACTGCCACTCTCTGCTCTGTGTTTTAGACTGACATTCTTTTTGGAAATACCCGTTTTTCTGTACATGGATGATCTTAACTGCAAACGACATCTTTCTAAATACCTTGGCAAAACTACAGACGAAGAAACCATTTTTGGCAAGGGACATTCATCGATTCAATTTATGAACCTATTTGTTTTAATAATCGTGAAATTGCTGACAATCGATAAATGATATGTATTTTTTCTGTTTTTATTTTTGAAACACAAATTTGCTACTTCCAATTCCTTGTGTGCTAATCTTTTAAGAAGCTTTTAAAAATAATTTTGAAAATTTTTAATTAATGCTTGCCAACTTTGCTTCATTATATTCATATGAATAGGAATTCAGTAATAAACTTGTTTCGAAAAAATGATGTTTTCTTCTGACTCCCAATAGTCCACACAGAAAATCTAATTTGTCAAATTAAACTATCAATTAAAGTTATTGAATGATAAGCGTATATCATGATATTGCCTAAAGTTAGACTACTAATAATCCTATCATAGTATAATACAGAATGTTATTCACTTTACCACTTAAAATTTTGACATTGTTCCTCAGATTAGTCTAGACTTTTAATTTATTATAGGTATGTGCTTAGACATTCTTATCAATCTGAATTTCGAAAACTTAGCCACGGTCCGACTAATTACTACAGGATTTGTACTAGAGCCATCGTGAACTAGTTGATATCAAAAGAATGTCTGCATGTTCTAGATAAAATCCATTTTCTTTCAATACTTCACTTTGTCTTCAAACATGGAAAGTGACCCAAGTATCTAAATAGCAGTGAAATCTATATTACTCCGATGTTTTAGAAATTTGAATATGTCAGAAGTTCGATATCGCCTTATACTTTACCCCTTGTACCGTTTTTTTTATGTTTTGGACGTTGGTATCTGAATATTGTTCGGACATTGATTCTGGTTAATTTACGTACAGCATCAATATTCATAGATTTCATGTTTTATATTTGATAGACGTGGTGAGCAAAATATCAAAGATAATGGACTATACTTCTTTAATCCAAACATTGATAGTAGTAAATATCCTCTGTATCAAATGTCTACAAAATAAAACTGTTTCACAAATTGCATTTATAATACAAATTTGTCCATTAAAAGAACCCTGACAATCTTCACTTGTAAAGGGTGATTTATAATCCATTTCATGATTAGACAAAAACATCATAATTAGTGTGATTGTATGATCAATAAAAAGCTATTTATAAATAAAAATGTCCGGCTTCATGTTGTATTTTACTCATATTGGCCTAATAACGGAAGATAAAGCGCCCTATCGATATAAATAACCTTATATGGTTTTACAACATTATATAATCAATACACATTTGCTTCATGTTTATTCAAATAATCGCCTTATATGTTTTATACCTGCAAAGGGAACAGGACATTTTGTCAATAAAATAGTTGTCAAAGCTTTTTTAAAAATTAAATTGACTAGCCAATTTTTCATAAATTTCATTTCTAAGAGTAGTTTCTGATTTCGTTTTCAATATATTTAGTAAGTAGTAGCTTTCGCGACATATTTTTTTAAATTGTTGAAATTTCTGCCACAGGTCGAGATCTCGAGATCACTAGAATTCTGAGGTACTTCATTTTGTCACGCATCTTAGACCAAATAAAGAACAAAACACGTCAAATGATCAATCGCTTCAATTATTTTGACAGTATTCTATCAATTCCATGGCCACATAAGAAAAAAAAAGGAAATTTGATCTCACTATTAGGATTTTACTTTCAATGCAAATTGGAAATTGTCTCAATTGGAAATATAATTTCAAATATATAATGGATGCTGTCGAAGATTTAGCCAGATCATGGATACAGAAAAGCACCAAGAAACACAAATCGAGCCCTTGTCAGATTGGATACGTATCATCCGATCATTGGGACGGAATCGTATTGACAATCACCAAGAAATGTGTCAGTAAACGACCCAAGTCCGTATTCAAAGTTCATTAGGCACTTCGGTAACATTGTATTCGCTTGCAAAGCCCATTACCTCAACTGCATTATCAAGGAAATGGGCTTTGATAGTAACAACTCAGGTGATGCTACATACGAACGTAATACTTTTGACAAAGTTGAAATCCTAAACAACCATAAGTCCTTTATGTCTTCTCTTAACATCGAAACAGAATGTGAGAACTTGCCTTATTTGCATTAGATTCCCAAACTTCATAAGAACCAATACAAAGAAAAACATATATCCGGATCTTCATCTTGCTCAACGAAAGAGATGTCAATTCACCATACAAATATTTTGTTGTCCGCAGTGAAAGATGGACAGCAATCTAGTTGCAAAACCACCTACTCTCGTAATCATATGTGGATACATAAAAAATTCTGAAAGATTTACTTCAACACCTAAAATCCCGCAGTTTTTCGTTTCATTAAATAAGTTCTCTTCAAACTTTTGACTTCTCAATAGTGTCACATGATAAAATAATTTTTATTTTAAAAAAGCACTTTTTAATTTTTTTTGCTGATTTCAGAAATTGTGTTGTTCTAGGTTACAAATCTACATATTTTATTAACATCCCGGAAACGTTAAGTGTGCTACACAGAAAAGCAGGCTTGATTTCGTCATTGATATCATATTTGTCTTATTTAGAGGAGCTATTTTTAGCAACAAGGTTGTATTCCCATGGGCACTTATTGTACTTCTCTCCTAGCCGACTTATTTTTGTATTCAAACGAGACTGAATTTCTTCAGAATCTCGTGAAGAATAAAAATATAAATAAAAATATAAAGATGCTAAATCCATAAATTTCACGTACAGACATATTGATGATGTATTAGCTATAAAAAAAAACCTTCTTTTGTTAAATGATTACCCTCAATATATCCACCAAATCTCGAGATAAAGGAGACTACAGAAACAGCATGTTCAGCTTTTTTTTTTTTTATCTACATCTCGAATTCGACAACAGTGATCATCTCAGTACTAGAATATATGATAAAAGAGACGATTTTAGTTTTCAAATTATATTTTTATTCTTACCTGTGCAGCAATATACATTCATCACCTCCATATGGTGTTTATATTTCACAATGGATTCGCTACACTATATCAAGTACTTTTTTTTCTTGAACGCCCTACATATCTGCGTAATATACTCCTGGATCAGGGGTATGAGGACATGCATTTCAAAAGAAAGGTCTCTTACCAATTTTTTCAGATATCAGTCCTTGGTTGAAAAATACTCAGTGTAAAGATTGCTATTTGTATATTATTCTTTGTACCAATATGACCTCTGCTTTACCGATTATGACACTATAACATGCAAATATTATTTAATCACCATCACTGTACTCACACCGCAATAGAAAAGGGAGGTTTGGCGCGCTGTAAAACCTAGGTTTAACCCACCTTTTCATTTGAAATGGCTGTACAAAGTCAGAACCATTGCTGAACCAGCTACTCCGATGATGATATATATTTTGTCAGATTTATTTTGGACTTGACTTGATTATGGCAGGAGCAGATCAAGAAACTTTAAAAGAAGGAGTGCTAGCCAGGGTTCCTCAGAAAAAAGGGGTGTTAGGACATTATTTGCTATTTTTTAGTCAATTTTACACTCTAACATGACAAGTGTCCAATAAAAAGGGTGGGATGCCAACCTCCTGCATCTCTCTGTAATCGTCACTAGGAATATCGGATTAGTGTTCGCTAATTTTGTTGTCACCCATCTTCAAGCAATTACTTAATAAAGCATTTTCTACGGAGACGTACGCTTACTTCCATGACTTGTTAACTTAATAATGTACTGACAGTCAAACAGTTCATGGAAATACTACTTTATGCAATACTTATAGTATTCTATATAAATAAAGACAATAATTAAAGTTGTCAGGCGGAGATATTAATTGAAAACGTACCTAAAATAGTATATCAAAACACGTACAAAACATGCAACGATGACGTATTGAGGTATCTCATTGACTTCATTGGTAGGTCATTTCGGGTCATCCACTTTACATGTGCAGCTATGCAATGTTCGCATATAGTAGAACTCCCGACCTGTGTAAAAGATGTTTATAAACTGATGGACATTCTACATTCCCATATCTTTCTAATCCTACATTGTTCTAGCAGAAGTCTTTCACACGTTAGTACATGTGATAATCTTCTCAGCTTGTGAATGTCGTCAAATTAAATAAACACATGCTTTACACAACAACATACGAAGTCTTCACATACCCTTTTTAAAGAAAATAAATTTAAAAAAAAACAATGCTTTATGTTGCTTATAATCCATTCGATTTCTATAGTTAAATGATAAGCAATTCTTTAGATATGAGATTTTAGTCAAAAGGTTTTTGAAGGAAAATTATTTAAGAAATTGTCAATATCATACGCAATCATGAAACATTTAACCGAAAATTCATCTAGGAATAAAAAGTTTTCCATTTTTTCAATAAATATGTCCACGTCTTTTGTAGGAGTGACCAAGTAATTTTAATACAAATAAAAACAAACTCCATGTGCTTTTGATATATTTTATAAAATGATGACATGTGATGACCTAATGCCACACATTAAATTGAACAAATGTCAAGTTCTACAAAAGAGAAAAAAATATGAATTCTTTTTATGTGTGTTTTTACTTGGACTTTTCTTTTACCTGAAATAGCGGTGTAAAACTTTACATTAGGTGTAATGGAAAACTTTTTTTACACGATGACGTTTTTGGTAAATGGTTTCTTGGTTTGTTAAACATTAGAAATGCGTTAAACAAAAATTAAATAAACTATGATCAAGTTTTATTTTTTATAAAAAAAAAAAGAGGTAATCGAAGTTATATATTAATTGATGTTATAACAAGTGAGTGTAATAAGGTTATTATAAAACAAAATTCTACGGCAGCCCCATCCCTTTGTCGATCAATATAGTGTGTCTATTTGGCAAGCCGTTTTTACATTTATTCGACAGTTAAGCTATCTCATATGATATATCAGATCAGATATCTTGTATAGGATTTAAGATATCTAATATAACATGACATATCTTTTTTTAAAAGTGTATTCAAGATATCTTATATCTAATTGAAATATTTTATACATTACTTAATCTTATACCGGTATATTAAGATATCTGATATATTGTATGAGATATATGAATTTTGAAATAAATAAAACGGCTTGTGATATATCTATCCAATCAAGGGGACACAATAATATTTTCTCGTCAAAATTTGCTTTGATTTGTATACTTCAACTACTGGAACTGACAAAAGTATCGTCATTAACAAAAGTTTCATTGGGGGGGTAAATGTAAGTTCTTTTCAAACATGCACATTAAATAGTTAACAACATAATTTTTTAAGTAGTTTTGTATACCAATTGGTTATCATTATTCATCGATCGTTCCATTCGATATGAAAATTCATACATATAATATCCTCATTTCGTAATAGACGATTCGGCCGTATTCAGATATCATAACTTTTGTGCTTATAAACTACACCTTCTCCATATGAATAGCCTAAATAATCAATAAATGTTCTTTATCTGATTGAGATTATAGAAGTATACATGAAATTTGTTTACTTACGATTACATAAGGCTTTATATCAACTTTGTATAAGACTCAGAGTACAACTAAATAAGATCATTAGGTAAAACCAAATGTTTTCTGTTTTCAATAGCTGCATACACACTGACTGCTCTGTAAAACTTAAGAATGTGTGATTTTTTATAATTACTCGGAAAAACATGTTTGGTAAAGTATTTTGAATAAAGGGAATAATCAACTATCAACTCATTCAATATAGAAGAAAGCATTACATTCCTTTTTTTCGAACAGACTTAACCTAATCTTTTTCTTATTATTATTCTACATTTCTATGAATCCCCTCACATCCCTCCAAAATATTTTTGACTCAATTATTTTAAGATAGTACACCTTTTAAGTGACACGATTTTTATAAGAAAATTATGTAACACAAGTATTTTTGTTGACTTTAACCCAGTCAACAATGCAATATTAAGTGATTACGTCTAGGTTTAATATTGATCCATTTAGGCCGATATGAAACCAACCCAAACTTCTATTATGTAATCCTTTCATATAAAAAGAGGGAAAAACAACCATACAGAAAATACCAACACATCAAAATAAAATGAATCTGTATCGAATTATAAGTTACAAATATAAGTATAAAGGAACATATAAATGCAAGAGTAATCAGGGGAACCAAGGTTATAGCTGTAATCAAAAGAATATAATCCAGGGACAAAGACCAGACATGGAAAACTGACATACACAACAAAGAACATAGAGTAACTAAAATCATACATACAAAGTAACAAAAGCAAATAAGCAACTCGGTCTCCACTAAAAACTGGGAGCATGGACCAGGTGCAACGGTAGGGTAAGCGTCCTCTGTTTTTCTAGAAACATCCGCCGAGTTGCTCGTAAAAAGTTAAGTTCGGGGTAGGCAAACGAGGAAAGAAAAACTATGACCCGTTGAATAAATCAGTTTTCATGGTGCAGATGGATACACCATAACGATCTCACGAATTCATGATGACGACCATAAAACTTCTGTAGTAATGACTTCAATCTGGTAGCAACACAACCCTGTTCCAGAAGCCTATTTGTTATATTTTCGGCAAGCTCTGGCATAACGTATGAGTTGTGATATGAACACTCGATACGCAGGTGCTGAAGGGGTGTTGCCATATATGAAAGGAAAGCTGACAATTTTGAATGAAAAGTCATCACGTTTTTCGTAAAGTCAATAGTTTTCCTATTTCACAGTGTCTGTAGTATCCTTTATCTCAAGTTCTTTTGGGTAGATGCGATGTATCAAATCCCCGAAATTAGGATTGTTTAAAGATAATACGTCATCTATATAGACCTTGCAAAGTAGGAACACATATTTAGGACTTTTATAAATTTTTAGAATAACACCAGTTATAAAGTATGCCAGAAAACACTACATGCTTTCCAGTATATGATTAGAAAATGAAATATATGAGCGAGACAGGTGAGGAGACATTCTTGATTTTCCTTTTTGACATAAACACAGTTAGATAAAACAATTGGTGCTCCTCACTCGTTTAGTTTTATCGCTGTAGAGATGATCATATTCTTTTAATGATTCATATAAGACAGAATTTGTATTTTTTTCCTCTCAAACATAAGGAAGTATAAATTCATGACTTACCTACGTGCATTTCATCGTCGTAACTATGTAACAATAAAACTGCCAATAGAAATGAATGGACAAGTTGAAGATATCCTTAATATTTCCCAATTGATAACACAGAACACAAAAGCTGTATATATATATTTCACTTGATCAATAAATGCTGGCTTTAATAGATGCACGAATAGTAGTAACAGTATTGTGTTTTAGATGTAAAGACTTGTTAAGTTGGTATACAACACATAAAATTGTCCTTACATGGTTGATTAGAAGGGCTTGGTATAATCAATAGATATTTGTCATGAATTTACATATGTAAAGGATATTCTTCTGATACAACAGACGGTTGTAATTTTCATGTTGAGGAGAAAATTGATATTGTTTTATCTTAGATGAAGGTAAATGTACACAACAGGAAGTTATAGCGTTTATAAGAGATAAGAATTTAGGGATGATTCAAAATCAAACATTTGTGTTAATCAAATTATTCAAACATATTAATTTACAAATTGAAATTTGAAAAACAAAACAACATTTTCAATTCACTGTGGCATGGTTTAACTATTTTTGTTAATTTTCATTTGTCTTTGGTAAAATTCTGTCAGTCCTTATGCATGGAATTATTATATCACAGCTCCAATATATCGAAGCTTCACGGATTTGTGTACTGTACAACATTTCTTACGAATAAACTGATAAACTTAAGTTATGTTGTCATCATTTAAAAAGTTTTGCGATCTACAACAATAAAACGTTTATCGGTATCTTGTGGTCTTATCCTCCTCCTGAGAACTGATTTTTCTTCTTGGAATTATAACTTTAAAGTTCTTATGGATGCCGTCGAGGATTATGCAAGAAAATGGATAAAACGAGAACAAGAAGACATTCATACTCTGTCAGAGTGGTTAAAGGCCGTGAGGTCTTTAATTTTGAAACGAATGAAAGTTTTAAGTATGTCAAGGAGTGCCAAGTCTACACCAGTTTTCAAAGACCCCGATGTAGCAAAAACATTTTCTACTATACATGACAAACATGTTGTCGTACCAGCAGACAAAGCCCAAAACAACATTGTTTTGTCTGCAAAACGTTTTATATCCAATGTTTATTATCAGAGATAGACGTAGAAAGTAATAGCAGTGATAAGGTCTACACTGCTACCACTCTCTCCAAAGAAGAGATTGTGGAAAATCATAAATCTATGATATCCTCTGTTGGTCTCTCTACCAAGGACGATGATTGTGATTTACCGTCTATGTACTGGATTCCTAAACTTCACAAGAATCCATACAAACAACGTTTCATAGCTGGATCTGCAAAATGTACCACCAAACCTCTTTCAAAACTTTTAACTTCTATACTCACAACTGTCAGAGAGGGTCTACAGTCCTACCACAACATTTGTTACTACCGTAGTGGTATTAATTCAATGTGGATCCTGAAAAATTCGAAAGATCTTTTGGAGACAATCAGTTCAAGACACTTGTTTCAACACTGTATACTTCTATTTCCCATACTCAGTTAAAATCCCGACTTAAAAACATTATACATCGTTGTTTTTCCAAAAAAGATGGTACACCTAGATACAAATATATAGTTCTTGGCAGAGATTCCTCATACTTTGTAAGAAATAATTCCAAATCATCTTGCAAATATACAGAGGAAGATGTTTACAAAATGCTGGAATTTTTAATTGACAACATATTAGTCCAGTGTGGTGGACGTGTTTTTCAACAAACAGTCGGCATTCCAATGGGAACAAATTGTGCTCCTTTACTTGCTGACCTATTCCTTCACTCTTATGAGGCTGACTTCATAGCTGATCTGATCAGAAAGAAAGAATATCGTTTGGCTAGATCCTTCAATCTCAGTTTCCGCTATATAGATGACGTATTATCTTCGGGGATTTGATACATCGCATCTACCCAAAAGAACTTGAGATAGAAGATACTACAGACACGGTGAAGTTAGCCTCATATCTTGACCTACACTTAGAAATCGATGGTAAAGGAAAACTATTGACCAAACTTTACGACAAACGTGATGACTTTTCATTCAGAATTGTCAACTTTCCTTTCATCTGTGGCAACATCCCTTCGGCTCCTGCGTATGGAGTGTTAATATCACAACTCATACGTTATGCCAGAGCTTGCCGAAACTACGCAGACTTTTTGTATCGCGCTAGAACTCTAACAAATAGGCTTCTGGAACAGGGTTATGTTGCTACAAGATTGAAGTCATCACTACAGAAGTTTTATGGTCGTTATCATGAACTCGTGGATCGTTATGGTGTATCCATCAGCACCTTGAAAACTGATTTATTCAACGGGTCATAGTTTTCCCTTCCTCGTTTGTCTACCCCGGACTTGACTTTTTATGAGCAACTCGGCGGGTGTTTCTAGAAAAGCAGAGGACGCTTACCCTACCGGTGCACCTGGTCCATGCTCCCAGTTTTTAGTGGAGTCCGAGTTGCTCATTTACTTTTGTTACTTTGTATGTATGATTTTAGTTACTTTATGTTCTTTGTTGTGTATGTCTGGTCTTTGTTCCTGGATTACATTCTGTTGATTACCGCTATAACCTTGGTTCCCTTGATTACTCTTCTGTTATTTAAACCCGAATTCATCATATGAGCAACTACATAGGTTGATGTTTCAAAGGCAAAGAACGCTAACACAACAGGCGCACCGAGTCCATACACCCAGTTTAAGTGGAGACTTTGTTGCTCATTGATTCTTTTAGTCTTTGTGTTTTCTCTGTGTTCTTTATCTAGTCCTAATAGTTATTCCATTCGTCGTTCTAATTGAAAACAACGTCCAGATAAAAACAATAATCATAATTATTCCTTTTCTCGTTTATATTTAATACATCTTGTGCTGAAGGATGTTACCAGAAACAGATTGAAACTATCAGGAATTAAGTATTTTTTAATTAATATATAACCTATATTTCGACGCTTGACAAAAAGAGAGAATTTTTCAGATTTATCAAACGCAAAAATTTACAAAGCAGCAGATATTTGCTTTTTACAATGTGATTCAATTGAAACGTAACATAAACAAAAGTATCTTTTTCGATCTTATTCATCATAGTTTTCTTTTCCGAAAATGAGCATTTTTTAATGCAAGTTGTATTTTCTGAAAAGGGAAGATATTTGCTCTTCATTTGCACCTTAGTTAAGCCCTTTATTTTTATTTATTTTTTTTTAATTTATTTTTGTTGTAAATACATTCTCAAAAAAAAAATACTTAAATACAATTTAAAAAATTCGCTATTGTCGGTGTAATTAATCTGCACTGCTTGTGTCTTATCGCTTGTCTCTATTTTTTTAGACAAATAAAACCAAAACGAAAAATGGAGGTTATCTTTGGCTTGCAAATCTCCTAGAAAACAAAAGTGTACAAAGAGATGAAAAACATTTAATTATTATAGATGACATTAAAGCAACAAAGGAAAAATCTAAATATATCAATAACACCATTGAAAAGTGGACAGATGCATTCGTCATTTATTTGAGTATTTAGCTCTCAGCTCACCCTACTAAATGTCAGGAGCTGTTAAATTGTCTGAGCACGGTACGACTAGAAGGCAACACGCATTAGCGTTGGAAAGTATATGCTGAACAGTTTTGACTCAAAGTTGCAGCAGACCCCAACAAATCTTGGGACTCTGTTGATCAGGAATTATGGTTCATGCGTATGGTTAATGACAATGGTCCTTTTCATAACAAAATCAAATGCAAGATTACAAAGCACTTCCTAAAGGCAAATCAGACCAAACTTTACTGGAAGATTACAAACTAATTTGTAAGATATATAGTACCTAGGAGATTCCCCAATCAAAATTGAACTGCTTGTCCATTATTAGAAATTATCTCCACCTAAAAAGGTCGCAACAGAATTAATACAGGGTTTTTCATTTGGATTCCGTCTGAACTACACTTCTCCAAGGCGACATAGAGATTGTCCGAATCTGATATATGTTATTCAATATAAAAAGGAGCTAAAAGAAAAAGTTCAAAGGAAATAAACTTGGGAAAAATAGCAGGTCCTTTCGACACGATGTCAATGAGTAATTTGCAGATATCCATTGTCGGTATTGTACCCAAGTCGGACGGGGTATCTGGGCGTTTAATAACTGATCTCTCGTACCCAGAATCGCAAGGACTCAATTACTTTATTGACGAAATATTTCGCACGGTACAATACGCGTCGTTTGACAAAGTTATTGAAATGATAGGGTCCCTAGGGCGACATGCAGAACTGGCCGTTGTCGATATGAAAAACGCAATTCATCTTCTTATGGTCTATCCAGGAGATTTTGACCTTCTCGGATTTTAAATTAATGAAAAAAATATATTTATTGACAAATGCTTATAAATGGGTGTGCTGTGTTCTGCAATTATTTTGATAAATTTGCCACTTTTTACATTGGCTTGTAAAGAAAAAGAAAAAAAGTCCGGTTTAATTACTCTGGACCATTATAAAGATGATTTTATATTTGTCGGAGAAGCACACTCAAACAGGTGCAGGGCACTTCGTTTAATCATTTTTTCTGAATAAGTAAAGAAGTTAAAGCTGACATGGAAGTTTGGTTAAAATTTTTGCACTCTTACAACGGCAAAACATATTTTCCAGAGGCGGAATGGTTGAACAACGATGTTCTCAATTTATTTTCTGATAGCAGCGGATCAGTTGGGTACGAGGCTTACTTGTCAGGAGAATGGACGTACATTTCATGGCCTCAATCTTACAGATATTTTGAAGGATGTAACATTGCTTGAATTTGGGGTATTCCATTGCAGAACAAAAAGAACAATTTTTTTAAAGATAATATGGCGCTTGTCGGCATCTTAAATTCACAAACATAGACGTAAAACCGGGTAATAGCTTTGATGAGATCTTTTGTACTTTGTATTTTAAAAAAAAACAGCATTTTATTTCGAGCGGAGCATATAAAAAGAAAACTTAATTCAATAAGTGACCCTCGACAGGAATTGGACAGGTACAAAAGATGAGCACCGAATGCAAAACACCAGAGGAAATCCCGGATGATTTTCGCGAATTGATTTGACGCTTGAAGCTAACCGACGTATGCAAGTTACACGCTTAAATCATATGAGACAGGCCTATCTTCGTTCTACCAATTTCGAACCCTTCACGAAATAAGCATATCCTGGCCACCGCCCCTTGGCGCCGTTGTTCAGTACTTGCGTACCTGTCATTGAAAGGCCTGTTGGCCAACACGGCTATATCATATTTTCTTGCTATTGGTTACAAATGTAAAATTTTAGGTTACTCGGATGTTAATAAGAAATTTATTGTACAAAAATTGCTAGAGAAAGTAGTCAAGGGAACCAAGATTTAAGCGAAATACATGAGAATGTTATCTAGGGACAAAGACCAGACATGGAAAACAAACATACAAAAGAAAAAACATAAAAAAAACAAATAATACATACAAAGTAACCAAAGTAAATGAGCAACTCGAACTCTACTAACAACTGGGAGCATGGATCAGGGTAAGCGTCCTCTGCTTTTCTATAAACACCCACCGAGCTGCTCATTAAAAATCGACCTACAGGCAAGAATGTATGAAAAAACACAGAAGATCGGCCAGCATGGACCCCACTAAAGCAGAAGGGCAAAGTGGAAGGGGAACAATTCCTGCTTCTAATTCCCAGGCTACTAGGCATACTGCTCGTTTAAGGTCCGATGACAGAGGAAGTTAATTTTTCATATTTGAAGCAGACATGCAATATCCTCATGACCTGGAAACTGGAGTGACGACCTGTATACACTAACAGTATATCCTTGTCCAAATAACATTTGCATTAATCGTTGTGACTTATTTAAATCGGAGTCATTGTCATATTATTTTAAATAAGTATAAGTTTAGAGACGTTAACTCCCTCTGCTACAGGTCACGATTAGAAACTGTCTATAGCGTGGCTGTTATACCTTTATTTTCAAGGTCTTCTTTGTAGATGGGATAAAGACTGTTATCAAAACAAGGAATTGTTAATAATATATCATCCTCTTTATAACGGAGGCTGAAATTGATTGATTTCGCCAACTTGCAGTAAGTTTTTGATGAAGTCTATCTTGTATGCAATAATAGTAATAAATCACACATTAATAAACATGATATATATTGAAAACAAATGATACAAGTAGGATATAAAATTGGAAGGAGTGAATAAACAAAATGTGTCACGAATACCGAAGAACACCTAGAATAAACGGCTGTGCGGAACTTGTTCCGCGCACGAGTTAAATTGTGCTGCGTTCTTGGCACGAGTGATCATATTTTGTTTATTTACGATTACCAATTGATTATCCAATTTATTATATAGAATTCCTGCATTATTTGTTGCTCTTATATCAACATGAATTTCTAAATTTATGAACGGCGGATTGATTTTCGTGTTCTAATGTTTTGGCGGGAGAAAGTCCCAGGGTGAAATTACGGACTTTATTTAACAGTGTGGAATATATATATATATATTTTTTTTTTTACACTGGAAAATTCTGTAAATCACTGCTATCTATATAATAAGTTGTTTTACCATTTATGAAAAGATTGGATATACTACAGACCATTACTTACAGTCATACTACAGTAGACCATTACTTACAGTCATACTACAGAACAATACTTACAGTCATACTACAGAACGATACTTACAGTTGTACAGTCGGAAATGAATAACATCTGTTTCTTTACTTGAATGCACTAAAGATAAATTCCTTACAGACTCCTGTTCCAGATGAATCAAACTGCTTAATTGGAATGGTCGTTGTTGAATCAATATAATACTGAAGGCTTTGCTAACTATTGTATTTTAGACATCATGCTTTGTTAAGTTGACATGAAACACACAATTGATATAAAATGCTCCTTAAATGGTTGTTTAGAGCGACTTTCCATAATCAATAAATACGTTCTTGCAGTATTCATATATCTGTTAAGTAGATGACGTAATAATTACTGAACATTTAAGATTCGTATATGTTTCGACCTCATTCGAAATGGCTTGAGATAAAAGACATAAATGCTTTGCTTCGTATATTAAACTATACGTTTATAACGTTAAAAAAGGAAAGAACTGACGACTTGATTATATAAAATTCCATCATAGTTATTCACTTGCAATACGTAAAACCAACATTTACTTAAAAGCTTTTGATTCATGCCTTATTCTATCATTTATACATTTTTATGATCTCGGTAACATTTTTATAAAAGATTGTGTTGGTGTTTTTTAACATGACACTTTTTACCTATTTTGCATAGGAAGGTAAACTCATATCTTGTTTTAGTTGCAGAGGACCGGCGGAACACATTAATTCAGTAAACTCATTGGAATCTGCTTCCTTATTTTTATATATAATTTGTTACTTTCTGTGTCCTGTAATGGCAATGTTCAATATTTTTTTGTTAAAATTCTGTCTATTCTACTTTTTGTAAATGTTGTAAAAAAAAGTTTACTGTGAAACCATGATTTTTACTTTTCCCATATACATATCATAAGTACACAAAAGGCTTTTATGACTTGTTCATGAAATCAAGATATTTTTATAGGATATTTAAATTGCTATTATATAGGTATCTTCTTAAATAGCTTTAGATATATGTATAGAAGCTAGGCGGGAGAAACACTCGTGTTTATAAAGATAGAGGATAAGTCTACAGGATATTTAAGAATACGAACCAATAATTACAGATGTGTTTGTTTTACTACATCGGTCGTAGTGACTTCTGTTGTACCTATTTTGACTCATGTGTAAATATCACAAACTTACACCGTTTCATCCTTAGTTTTGTCAGTTCATGTACTATTTTAGACCGTCCTGAATTTTTTATAAAGATCTTCTGGGAACTTTCAACGCTTAGTTCTTATCGTAATCTAATGAAATCAAGACCTCAGATTTTACAGTTCTTTATACTACTTTTCTCCATGCTTAATTGAAATCTCGACTTAAAGGCATCGTTATTACTCTAAGAGTAATCAAGGGAACCAGGGTTATAGCGGTAATCAAAAGAATATAATCCAGGGACAAAGACCAGACATGGAAAACTGACATACACAACAAAGAACATACAGTAACTAAAATCATACATACAAAGTAACAAAAGCAAATGAGCAACTCGGACTCCATTAAAAATTAGGAGCATGGACCAGATGTACCGGTAGGGTAAGCGTCCTCTGCTTTTCTAGAAACATCCAACGAGTTGCTCATGAAAAGTCAAGTCCGGGGTAGGCGAAAGAGGAAAGAAAAACTATGACACGTTGAACAAATCTGTTTTCATGGCGCAGGTGGATACACCGTAACTATCCATGAGTTAATGATGACGGCCATAAAACTTTTGTAGTGATGACTTCAATCTAGTAGCAACATAACCCTACTCCAGAGGCCTGTTTGTAAGAATTCTAGCGTAACGAATCAATTGTAAAATATAAACACCATATGCAGGAGATGAAGGTATATTCCATCACACATTAGGAAAATTTATAATTTTAAAACTAAAGTCGTCTTTTATCATATACCTTAGTACTGAGAAGACCACTGTAGTTGATTTCGAGATGTAGATCCAAAAAGATGCTGAATATGCTGTTTCTGTAGTTTCTTATATCTTGAGCTCTGTTTGATATATTGAAGGTTACTTTTTACCAAAAGTAGGGTTGTTAATGGACAGTATATCATCAACATATCTGTATATGAAATTAAAGGATTAAGCATCTTTTATATGTTTATTCTTTACGAAATTCTGAAGATATTCAGTCTCGTATCAATACAAAAATAAGTCGGGTAGGCAAGGAGCACAATTAATGTCCATTGGCATACCAACGTGTTGTCAAATGAGACATATATGTTATCAATAAGGAAATCGGGCATGCTACAAACCTGCTTTTCTGTGTAGCATACTTAACCCTCCTCAGATGTTTTAGAAAAATATGTGGATTTGTAACCTAGAACAACAGAATTTCTCGAATCAGCATATGTTTACAAATTAGTCCTTGTAAAAGAAATTTCAATTAATCATGTCACAACGTAGTGTAAAGTGTAACTTTTCAAGTAAATCTTTACACAATTTAAG
Organism: Perna viridis; assembly: GCA_037379345.1. Taxonomy (NCBI): domain Eukaryota; kingdom Metazoa; phylum Mollusca; class Bivalvia; order Mytilida; family Mytilidae; genus Perna; species Perna viridis. The sequence goes on from CM074513.1 coordinate 58,097,777, forward strand.
TATCCACATATGATTTATGCCACTTCGAGAGTGGGTGGTATTGCAACTAGCTTACTTTCTATCTTCCACTGCGGACAACCGATGAAGTTGTCAGAATACAGTTTGACCAAGCTTCTCAAACTATTTCAATAATCTAATAGGCGGTCACTTTTAAAATCAAATTATATTTCATGTTTCTTTTTCGTTGTTACACATTCTATTTGGGTGGGGTTTTTTGTATACTTTAAATTGTCTGTTAGCTTTGTATTCCAATTATGCAGTTGCATTGTATGTCATTTTATTTATGGAGTTCTCCGACAGCACATGGTTCAAAGCAACGTGATATAAGTTTACTAACGCCAAATGATATTTATGAAATATATTACTGATAGAGGCAATCAACGCCAACAGCATTGCATTGTTTCCCACTTCATGGAAAAATCTTGCCAAAAGAACTTCAGATAATGCAATATACTGTATACCGTTTCTCCTTGGTTTTATTCTACTTCCTTATCACTTTAAAACAGATTCATATTTGCACTGCCGTTTTAAATAAAAAGCTTCAGAATATGACCCCTTAATATCTATTTTAACGAAATACATCTCGGTTAAAAGTTGTTTTAGGCATAGTGGACATTTTAATTGCTACATAACATTAACGATTTGATCTTGACTTCAGATTAAATAAAAGTTTGAAAGAAATAGTCAATATTATACTGTGATTAAAGTTTTAGGGTAATGGGTGCATAAGATTTTCCGCTTTGTTTGTCAATGGTTGTGATAATATTATTTGTGATGATGGTCCTAATAGCTTTGTTTTGTGGAGACCAGACAGTAATGTAGATCTTAAAATGAAAGTAAGATATATTTAAGCAAGAAAACAATACAATAAGCCGAGTATTTACGCATATATTTCACCAACTAACCATATCATTATTTTCAATGTTTTGATTAGAAGAAGTAAAATGAAAAAGAAGAGTTCCGTTATCTAAGTCGTTCAGTTTGTATGCCTTTATGTAATTTATATTTTTATAATGTCAGATTTGGTTTTTAAATTGTATACTAATAATGAACCTTAATGGAAGCGGGATATTTAACGCGCAACAAAAACCTGGTTTTACTCACCTTTCATTTTTAAATGCTTGTACCTATAGTCTGGACAATTGTGGTGGTTTCCAACTTTCTGGTTTTTACCGTGATAATGTCATAACCCTAAACCTGTATGTGTTCCTTTTTCCATTGTTATGCGGTCTTTCTTTCCTTTCGACACAGCCTAGATTTTATCAGTTCGGTAATTTTGATATTACCCTTCATCTCAGGAGTTGTATCATTTGTCTTCGTTCACTTGTGCGTTTTTTAAAGATATGTATCCTATCCTATTGATGTATTCATTGTCTTTAAAAAAAATAGCATGTATCTCATTGATACTGTAATGTTATGTCTTTCTGAAGTTGCTTATATGTTTGTGTATTGCAGACTTGATTTCTTTTCTAGAAATTCTAAGCAAGAAGATATATGTATAGAAAGGAAAAAACTACAAAATAGTAAAACATGCATATTGAAAATGCACGCACCATCAAATGCTGTCCAGTTTTCTTCACCAAAATATAGACTAAGATTTGAAAAGTAAAATGTGCCTAATGATCTGTAATATAATATCGTTCGCATTGTAACAGATTTTGTCGAAATTGTAGTTTGTTCAGTTTTGGCTGAAGATGGGATTTAATTTTATCATAGGGATCATTTGAAGATTATTTTAGTTCAGAAAGGGAAAAACTACAATATATATGCACATCGACGTGTGAATATTCCTTTGCATTCACCGCAAATCGCAAATTGTCCTTTGTCAATGTTTAGTAAGGCCAACAACCTCACCTGTAAAAAGGTAAATATTTTGAAAATTAACAAAGCTTTCAGATAACGGGCTGCCAGACAGTAGTTAGATGAGGGAACCTTTCCTGGGAAATCTTAAACAGAAACCAAACTTGCGTTGATCCAAAAAGAACATCAAAAGTGTAACTTCGAATATTAGGACCGATTTTAGAGAAATTAAAATCCAAGTACATGGCTAAAAAAATACACAATGAAGCTAAAAATATAAAATACAATAACACATAAAAAATAAAGCAGTTGCAATATATATGAAATAACGCAAAAAACCGAGAGATCAGGTACTCCGGAAGGGTAGACGCGTCTTTTTCAGTCAGCGTCACTCGTCACATTGTAAGTCAGTAAACTCCAGTAAGTGTCAAGTTCAATGGGGTGTCAATCCGGTAGGAGATGAAAGCTAACTGGAGATGTCTTGTTTCATTCGTGATATAGACAGTTTATATCGATCAATCATATTGTAAATTGTGATGACGACCGTACAAATTATGTAGTTATGTAATCGACAACGGCTGAACATACTTCTGATTTAGAAACCGACATTATATATGACAGTATCCTCGCCTACAAAGAAAGTCCGTGTACAGACCACAGGCACAGCAGTAATAAGTGTCGTTTAGGGAAGTGTATCAGTTGTCTTTTTTATCTTAAGTTCATTTATATAGATCAAATAAAAGTTATCCTGAAATTAGGATTATTCAGAGACAAAGCATTACCTGTTGTAGATGGATATAAGAGTAACTGCGATAAAGCCAACTCTACGAGATGTGGATTCTAAATAATTCAAAGACCCACAAGAGTGGTTTTTTTTTCATAAGCCTTTCCTTTTGTAACAGAAAACAAGCTTGATTTTTTCTACCTTGTACACCCTACTGCCACCTGACAACCTTAAGAAAGTTCTACGTGATCTAATACACCAATGTTTTTTTATACAAAGTATGAATTAGAAGACATTCTTATCTAGTGTTAGGTAGAGAAATACTTATATCATGAAAAACCACAGTAATCCTAGCAAAAAGTACACTGAGACGGAGATTGGTCGACAGCATTTTTTACGACTCCGGAATGCCTATGGGAACGAGTTGTGTGCCACTCTTGGTCGACCTATTCCTACACTCGCATAAAGCCAGATTTTTACGACGTCTCCTACAGAAAAAAGAAAAGCGGTTAGTCCAGTCCTCCAATTTCAGTTTCCGTTTTATAGATGATATATTGTCTCGATTAATCCAGGTTTCAACGATTACTTACATTTGATTTACCCAAATTAACTTGAAATTAGAGAGACAACTGATACACCTTCTTCTGCCTCCTATATAGGCCTTAACTTGTTCATAGATAATACAGGACGTTTGAAATCGAAACTGTATGACAAACGTGATGATTTTGACCGCCCAACTGTAATATGAGTCTTTCTTAGTTACAATATACCAACATCCCCAATCTATGTGGTATACATTTCACAGTTGATCCGTAACTGTCGCGCCTGTGATCTGTACACGGACTTTCTCTGTAGTGCACAGATATTGTCAAATAAAATAATTAAGCAAAGGGACGTTCATCCTTTGTTAATATATTTGTGGTCGTCATCACAATTGATAGAACGATAAGAAGTTGTTTTCAAATGATTAGACAAGATATATTCAATTAGATCCCATGTCTTCCAGGACTGCCTATCTACTGAACTTGATACTTACTAGCTGCAGTGGTGTAGCTCCTTTGACATAAGCAAGTCAAAAGAACTAGGTCAAATGATTCACTGCGGGCTTTTTCAACTGTAGTTACATGTAGTAATCACACTACCATGATGTGATGACGTTGAAATTACACAAAAATACATTTCATTTCCTTTGAAATCTTTTTATTGCCATGTTTTTTTTCAAGTTCCAGCGTTTTTACATATATAGTTGATATTGTCCCTTACTTCATGGTGATTTCTTCTTATGTTAATTGAATTTGTCTATTTTAGATAATTTTCCACTATTTCCGTATTATTTACATCATTTACATATATATGGTATCTTGTTGAATTGAATGATACCGCCCAAATGTGAATTGTTTTTGATGGAACCTCTTTATAAGTCAAATTGAAGAAATGAGTTACTGTTTTTATGTGGTAGCCCATTTAAAAACATTGCTTTCTTTAAATAAAAAACACCAAGAGTGGTGCACAGCATAAAAGTTGTTTCACATAGTATCCCAAGGGTCTGCTGGAATACTTGTCTCCAGTTATATTCGGATAGAACACTTCATCAAAATATTACTTTATTTGCTTTATGGTTAACTTAACCCATTGCCTTTACCTAGTGTCAGTCGTTATAACCAAAACCCATAAAAAAATTAATTAAAAACATAGAGAGCAGACTAACAAAGAAATATTGGCTAAAGTATACATGTACTTTTAATTTGAAAGTCTAATTAAACAATCATAAAGCAAGGTTCCAAACTAGAGTAAAATCCGTTTTGAGTCATCAGTGTGAGCGTTGGAGAGAGAAGAAGTCTGACATGAGGGCACTGCCCAGTTTCCATCATGTGTGATCTCCAAACATATAAAATCGGATGACGAAATCAACCTTTTCAGCAATTATAAACTAGAAAGATGTCTTCGATGGCCGTGGTATGACTTCAAGATATTAGGATCTCACACAACTAAAACAGACCTTCGACGAACACCTCTGAGAAAGAAACCTAGAGGAAGACCGAAAATTACCTTGCGCAGAATAGTTACCACGGATGAACAATACTGGTCTTTATTTTTTTTAAATTATTTTTTCCATAAATGCCCACATTTGACCTCAAATGTTTAAAAGAAATCAAAATTTTCAGAACTAGAATTACACCATGGACATGTAAGAGACCAAGCTATGAAATATGCCATCTAATCATCAACTCTATATTTTTTTCTATTTTGCATAGACGAACTTGAAAATTGTTTGTAGAAAATGACCACCACCTAACATAGCACTATGTAAGTGACTGTTATGTATTGGACGTTTTCACCAAAGATTGCGGTCAATTCAGCCACTAAAACAACTATAGCAAGTGTCTAATAGGATTTGTAGAGATCAACAAATATTATAATGTTTTATTTTTGATACTCTTTTGACAGTTGTTACACTCATTTGTCCCATATAAGGGGACAAGTAATAAGGAACGGGGCAATCTCGACTCATAACACCTATTGTATGTTTGTGTGTAGGATAAACAAGGAAGCCGCTTTGGGAAGCAAGGGAAGTAATCGTTTTAATCACTGACAAAAAACACAAGACCGTTATGTAGTGGACAAATTTCTAAGGACAACTACAATTCGTAGATGTTTCTCCAAATTTGAGGACCATCAAGATTTATTGTGAATATATTTCCTGTAATTTAGTTATATTGTATACTTCTTGGATTTAAGCGGGAGTAAACTATACAAATTATGCATTATATTTTGGCATATTTATGTTTTTGGGCAAGTAAAAACACACAATTTCCGACATTGAACATTATTTTTGTAATGAAAACTGATATGAAAAAAAAATCTCCCAACTTTAAACTCATAAGTGTTCCATATGTTACTATCGCTCATTGGCGATGATTCATGCATTGAGACCTAGAGACTAAATGACATTTTTATAATTGTAACGTGGGCACCTGACTAAAGATTTATTAACGCCATCAACTTTCCGACAATGTCTGTCTTTATGATAAAATATAATGTTCAGATGCGGCTGAATCTCGGAGGAGGAATGCAGTAATAGCCAAATAAAAAACACTTGGCTGCACAATTGCTGTATCGCCTTATATTATACACTTCTAATCTAATAAAAGCTAAGCTTTGTGAGTGATAATTAATGAGTAGATACCAAAATATGAGACAATATCAGATTCGATAAGCTCAGTATTCATTGCACATTTATTGATGTTTGTTGGGGTTTAGTAATTGTTCTGGTAACCGTTTAAATCTCTATTGACTATCACATTGAATAACATTCCGTATGCATACCTGGCATTAAACATACACCAGGGAGCTTTTAACTAATCTTGTTGATACATCGTTTTTATCAGAAGGAACGAATATGTATTCATATCACTTACCACATACTCCCCCATCCAGCTGTGAAAAGACGTCCTGTCATTGCTGATCGTGTGTGTGATGATGTTTAAAATATATTCAGTATAGCCTTATCAGCTTCTTTTTGTAAATTGTCGAAAAGTTGTGTTCCTGCAAGAAAAGTAATACACTGGACTTTCTGGAACCACTCACTAAGACGGGTTGATGCAGACGCTAAATTGAAGAGGTTGTAACTACCAGGTCGCATCCACGAAGGTTGTTTTCTTTCCCCTATAGATGGTCTCGGTATTTCCGGTGACGACGTGGTTGATGATTCTACAAGGCTGTCCCCTTGCTGTTCATGATCTTATATCTCCACCAGATACATCTGTCGAAGCGCTTCTGTCAACTCCGCTCTGGAGTCGTCAGAAAGGGTATCCCCGTCAGATTTAAGTTCATCATACATGTATTCCTCAAGCTGTGATGTTACAGCAGTGATAGTTGAATCGCTGATATCACCTGCTTCAGGTTCCACAAAAACAAGTTCTAGTCGTCAATTGTATGAGCCACTGAACGCTCAGCATCTGACCTTCTTAGTCATGTTGAATGTTGATTGTTGTGTTCTTTCTCTTGGTTAAGGGACGGGTTTTTTTCTTGGTTTAGAGACAGGCCTTTTTCTGGGTTTTGGGAGAGGTCTTTTTCTTGATTTAGGGACAGTTCTTTTCCTTGGTTTACAGACAGGTCTTTTTTTTTGGGGGGGGGGGGGTTTAGAGACAGATCATACTGGTTACTGGGGGTTGGACTGCATCCCTCAAGTCACCAATTGGTTATAATAAGATCTGATGCAGATTCTAATTTTTTCATTCACCATCCTCCATCAGTAAGTTAAAAACAGGAATATCATGGTTGGGTTGGGTTGGTCAACAATTTGTGTATGCTGCTTTCTTTTGTCCGATAACTTGTGTCTGCCATCCCAAAAGGCGACTATCTTCACAAGTTAAGGGTCCCCTGTCTGTAGTGTAGCACCACATACCCTATTGTCCTAGCCTTCATTTTGTCTCTGCTGGGATTTCTTTGAGACTTCAGCAGCCACCTTAAATGCATTGTTCCTCGATGTACTTTGCTCCACCATTGCAATCCTCAAACCAAAAGCTGCATTGGTAGGTAAACGATGATTCCGTCCGAACATAAAAAGGGGCATAACCTGTACATTCGTGTTGAGTAGAATTGTAAGTGTGTACTAATTATCCTATGTAGACATTCCAGTTCCTTTTCTGCTATGGGTCCAATGTACCAAGCATATTCAATACGGTCCGGTTGTATCTCTCACACATTCTATTCTCCCATAGGATGGTACCTCGTTGTTTGGCTGTTGGTCATACCAGTCAAATTACAAAGTTCTTTGATCACCTTGGACTCAAACTGTTCTCCTTGGTCAGTGGATTCTTTCATGAATCCCGTAGTGGTGAATAAAGTGGAGGAGATTGCTTGTTGTTCTTGCCGTGTGGTTACAGGTTGGAATGGGTAAATCTTGTAAAGTGGTCGCAGATAACCAGAATGCTGCTCCGCCCTCCCTTAGATGACTCTAGATAGATGTAATCCATACACACATGATGTTTCAGGCGAATACAACGTCCGCAACTGGCAATCCATTCTTCGACATCCTTCAACAGACCTGACCAGTAGAATCATTCTGTTTTTCCTGGATGACCCATGTCATCATACAGAGCTTGCAGGACTATCTCAACATTCGATGCAGACACTGAAAGTTGATCACAAAGTTGATACAGTACTCCATATACAATCTTTAGGTGACTAAGCTGTCATTTCAAGATACTGTCCAATTTGAGTGGCTTCCGCTCTGTGACTACTATGGTGTACTTTATCATGGAGCTGGGCTTTCTTTCAGTCTATGATATCAGCTGTTGACGTACAAATCTGTTGATATGTACTATCCTTGAGTAAATCTGGTCCCACAGCAATACATTCAGCATATTGGATGGAACCAACAGACTGGTAGTTATATTGGACATATTTGTTGGTAATTGGAAGTCGGCTCAAACCATCCGCATGTCCATTGGACTTTCCTGGATACTTTATACTGAAATCAAAAGCAGCCAGGACAGCAAGTCAATGGTGACCCGTTACACCAAGTTTCGCTGTAATTAATACATAGGTCATTAATAGATGGATTATTTTCTGTGAGAACTGAAAGGTCGTGACAAATATGCAGTCCTTAAACTTGTCAGTAACACCCCACTTTAAGGAGGATTGCTCTTCTCGGATTAGGTAAGACCTCTGCTGGCGTAGCATATAACTCGTTTATGCCCTTGCTGCCCTGGTGCAAAAACAGCTCTAAGTCCACTTCCTGATCCATCAGTAATTCACAAAGTAAGTTGCTGTTTACCCAGGCAATGAATGATAGGTGCTTAAGTGAGGTGTTGCTATGTGGTCTACAACGCTCTATCTTGTTCATCTCCCAAATGCCAGTCACTCTTCTTGGGTTCTTCGATTTGTGTTTTCTTCTTGCCAGCTGGAACAGGCATCAAATCTATAAGAGGCCCACTTATCTTGCTGAAGATTTCAATGAAGCGTCGATAATAAGCTACAAATCCAGGAAACGTGGTACGTCTTCTGACGTAGCAGGCATTGGCTATGTGGTAACTTAATCGGTTTTTGCAGGATATTTTCCACTCGCTTCTCATACACAATGTAAAAGACGATTAGATTGTCAATTTCAGATGCGCCTGTCATATTCTCTGCATTACCAATCGTAGATTCTGTAGATGTTATTCGTGACTTCTGTCGAATTCTACGGTTTCATCGATGAATACACAACAGATCTTGAGATGATAATCAGCCAGACAATTTTCCATAAGCCGTTTGGTAAGTGGTAGGACTGTCGGTAAGTCCAAAGGGCATCCTGTTGTATTCATAAAAACCTAGCGGCCCCACGGTGAAGGCATTTCGCTTCTTATGTGGCTCAACAATCTACACCTGGTGGTAATCACTCTTGATATCTATGATCTAGAAAAATATGATTCCTCTGAGGCAACCTAACAGCTCCTTTACCCTAGGTAAGCTGTAACTGTCATTTTTGTTGTTGAGGGTCATGTAATCCACACATAGTCTTATGCTTCTGTCTTTCTTGCGCACCAAAACAACGCTGGAAGCAAACGGACTGTAAGAGTGTTGAATAATACCTGCGTTGAGTAGTTGTTTCAGATGTCCTCGGAATTCGTCGTACGCTGAAGTTAGAATGCGTCTGTATTTCTGCTTAAAGGGTCTATATTCGATCAAAACAATCCTATGTTAAACAAGGTCGGTGTGTCCTACATCATCATCAGCAGTAGGGAAGATGTCCATATAGGCTCTGATAAGGCCATTACCAAATTGTTCCTCTGACAAATCACTCTTGGTAAACTCCATTTGATTGATGACATCATCTGCCAATTTCTCATCTGGTAGTAGAGGGTCAGGTTAAATCGCTATGGGCTGTAACTCCTAGATGGTTATCTCTTGAATGAATATTGATGGTGCGGATAGTAATGTTGGATAACTACATTGACAGTTCCATTCTATTGATGATGGTAGTTGATGAGTGTAGTCTTTAGAATCACTGGCTAATGATGAAGTATGAATTTTATTGGTAAAACGGCAATGGCAGGATCAGTCACAATATTTCCAAGAAAAAGCTTAGCATTAAGGCGCAAAAAGTAAAAATTCGTCTACCGGTAAGCTACAGAAGTAGTTTTATTATATACCTGTACATATGAAATAATTATCCAGCAAACAAGATAATAAATCATGATATCTGATAAGTTTAGTGTGGAATATCTCAATCAGTATTCGATGCATACAGTTTGAGGGTCATATTAAGAGTGCGATAGAAAGAACAATAAGAATTTACTGCAAAAACCCGAGAGTCAATAGAAATAGAAAAAGAAGATAAAATCTGACAGTGAAACCAATATCACGGATATCGTCTGTCAACTGTCGTAAATCGTCAGGTAACATATACCATTGGAAAAAATGCAATTTATACAACACAAATGATAAAATACTAATAAAAGGTTACCACAAGCATGAATTCAGAACTTAACATGAAATAAAATTCGATCGGTATGTTATAGTACTAGTAATCAACAACTGTTCCATCTTTGAATAAAATCCTTCCTATTGTCCCCGTGTTATCATTTTGAATTCATAACACAAATATTTAGAGTTATAAAGGGAACCAACCAAGATTCTAGCAGAAATCAAAAGAATGTAATTCAGGGACAAAGATTAGACATGGAAAACAGACACACACAAAAAAGAACATAAAATAACCAAAATAATTTTAAAAAAGTAACAAAGGTAATAACCACTGAAAACTAGGAGAATGGACCTGGTTCCCGGTAGGGTTAGCGTCCTCTGCTATTTTTAGAAACACCCGCCGAACTGCTCATAAAAACTCAAGTCCAGGGTAGACCCAAAAAATTGAAAGGAAAACTATGACACGTAGAACAAAGCAGTTCTCTTGGTGCAGATGAATACACCCTAACGATCCACGAGTTCATGATGACGACCATAAAACTTATATAGTGATGACTTCAATTTTGTAGCATTTTTAACATAACACTTTTTCCAAAAGCCTAATTGTAAGAAGTCTAGCGGTACAAAAAGTCTGCGTAGTTACGGCAAGTTCTGGCATAACGTATGTGTAGTGAAATGAAAACTCCATACGCAGGTGCTATAGGGATGTTGCCACAGATCAAAGGAAAGTTAGAGAACAGCATAATTTTAAACTTTCCACGGGAATCAAACATGGCTTATATTTCATTGTACATGTACTAGTTCTAAAAAGAATCCTTTGTTTTGTTCATGATACTATCTTGAAACTAACGGGGGAACAGACGAAAAAAAGGAACGGATACCGGGTGTTTACACGTGTTCTGATCTTATTACTTCCAGGTATATTGCTAGCAGGAAAAGGCTTGTTTTATTTTATTTTACAGTGCAAAAATGGAATGAAATTGTCTTACTTATATGAATTGAATCGTAAATGATTTAACAATAAAATACTCCTACAATGTAAGAGGTTGTAATTCCGTTCCTCCATACCCCAACCCCTTACTTCCGAGTGCCTTATTAAATACCGCTCTTTCCGATGTTCTTTAAAATCGACAGAATTATTGTGAAATATTTACCATTTAAAACATTTTATACAGTTTCTTTACCATAACACGGGAGAAGGTGAATAAATTGAAGAAAAACAAACGACCTACCTGATTCGAAATTCCAGCAATACCGGAAATCCTTTGTAAAAGCAGTTTAAATGAACTTTACATTCAGTTTTTAAATCCGTTTGATAAAATTACGGATTATAAAATTTGCGAAGAGAACATATTAAATTAACCAATGAATTGCCTTTACCAACTTGCAGTTCGATGTGTCAAAAATATATTGTATTCCGTAAAATTAGTGACCTAATTCAAAATGACTGGTCACTCTGATAACTGTCTTCATTACAAATGTTTTCTACGTATTTAACAACAATAAAGATTTTTTTATCGTTTGATTTCCGGTAGTTTAAACTTCTTTTTTTTCATAAATACTAGTGTGGACACAGACTGATATTGCCAAAGGAGCAAGTATGGATGCAGACTGGTATTGCCTGAAGAGCAAATTTGAACATACATACGTTTTGTCTTGAACGTGTTTGCATTGTCTAGAAAACTTCTCCATTTATTGATATCAATAATTGAATTATACTCATGTTGATAAATATCCATTAACATGTGTTACTAAACATCTAAATGGGAAACAAATTCCATCATGGATTGCCATTAGACAAGTCATATACATGTTACAATGCTTCTTCTTTGAAGATGTACTTGCATGGACGTGTTCAACTTGCTATGTCATGTTAAGGATTGGCCATTTCACTTTATACAGTAGAGCTTGATAAAATTCTGGGCTCTCAGTTTTTTTTAGATTAACGGAAACCTATAGTGTGGTATCTGTCAGTTACATAGGTGGCCTTTATTTTAAAATGGTAGGGGCAATAAACTCAAAATTAAATAAGAGCATTTATTTAGTAGTTAGTAAAATCATTTCAAAATTTCATAACAATTGATCAACCACAACTATAAAATCATCGCACGAAAACCAAGTGAATATGAACAACGACATGGACGCCGCCGACGGTGATGCCGCTGTCAGCACCATACCAATATACAATGTTTTGTGCTGACACTATTAAATTAAATATATACATATACATAGGCAAATTCGGGCTTTGGGAATGCTCCATTTTCAATTCCCTAAAAAGCCTGTCAATTACTCTGCCTTAGGACCAACTTGGTAGTGTGTGATTTGCTAAGAATTTACATCTATAAGGTCTTTGTATTTACATTAGTCCTAGTTAAACAGTTCTAAAGAGCAAAAGAGAATAAAACTGCATAATGGAAAAAAATCCCACTTACTGTCATGTACTCAACAGATAACATTCGAAATTGTTATGAAACAAGATTACTATACCGGTACATGAAGGACTTTAAGGCTAAATCTATCGATACCGGCTCACCGTTAACACTTCAAAATCAATATTCCAACTAAATCTTGTATCAAACAATTTTAATCAACATCTAAATAGTTATATACATTTGTAGCCTGAAAAAAATGTTTCCTTGGACAAAAACTGTATAAAAGCACTTGTTTTGCAGCTGTATAAAATATATCCAGTACTAGGTACTTCCAGTATCGTTTGGTTTCAGAACCAACGTAACATGCATATATAAATTCAGCATTTCAAAACACTGTCATTGACTTTTCTTTAGAATCTCTGTTTCATTAAATCCTGTAAATCTTCACAATTTAGTAAAATTTAGTTATTTTAACGTGTGTAGTATTAATGTCTTGATACTAAACAAAACCCTCATCCTTTTAACAGGAAAGCGATTCATTTATATTTGTCTATCTGCAAATACAAGAAAAAGAGTAGACATTTATGTTTAATACTTTACAAAAATAATTTTAACATACATGTAGTTGTACATCAATGCACAAGTTGATTACCATTTCTAATACTGTTTGTATCCTGTGCTTTGCAGTAGTTGCATACTCTTCAAAGCACCAGAGGACAAGATTATCTGCGTAAAGTGCTGATGGTACACAATTTAGTTGCTCTGAAACTAGGTCATTCATATAGAGTATGAAGAGAGTCGGTGGCAATACTCCTCCCTGTGGTACATCCTGTTTTAGAAGTATTTTTCGGCCTTGTTTCCCATCTACGTGTACTCTTGCCCTGCTATTGTACAGATATGAGTTGGTCCATTTGTACATTCTTCCACTTACTCCAAATCTACGAATTTTCACAAGAAGGCCATCTTTCCAGACTTTGTCAAATGCTCTCTGAAGATCTACGAAGACAGCTAGCGTTACTTTCTTTGATTGAAATGCATCCTGGACTACTTGAGATAGATGTGTTGTCTGATCTTCTGTGCTCTTGTACTGCCTAAAACAAGCTTGTTCATGACCAAGAATGTTCTCGGATTCCAAGTATGTCTGCAGGCGCTTGTTGATCTATTAATTTGCAACAACTGCTTGTTAGGCTAATTGGGTGGTAGCTTGAGTCTTTCGACTTGTTATTTCCCCTCTTCAGTATCGGCATCATTATGGCTTTTTTCAACATTGAGGTACTTGACCTTGTATCCAGCTCAGGTTGAGAATCTCTAGCAAAGTTGTTAATGCTAAGGTGCCAAGGTGTTGAAGCATTTGATTGGTAATGTTATCTGGACCTGGTGCCTTTTTCATTTCATTTTTCCGATGACTGCCTTCATCTCAAACACGGTGATATCTCTCTGCATAAGTTCATGTGTTGGCACCTCTTGGTATACTTTCCTTTGCTGCTTTTAAAATACAACAGTATTGAATGTTTTCACCACATTATTAATATTTTCCCTCTATTGCTATGTCCCTTGTAAGTTCATCTGTTCTAGCATGAAACATACTCCAATTTGCCTTCTTGAAATTCCATCTTGGTAGCTGAGCATACTCATATGTTGTTGTTTCTGTAATGGATATCATGACAGGTCGATGATCACTGCCTCCTAGCTGGTCACATACCTTTCTACTGACTTTTTGGTGAATATCATCAGTACAAAAAGCTAGATCTGGTTAGGTGGTTGTATGCCATCGACGAGAATAAAAATTAGGCGCGTCAGTGGCGACGTTGATGATTGACTGTTGAAATCTCCTACTATGAGGAATGAACTGTCTGGTATTTGTATGGTGTCTAGTGACAGTTTCTTATCATTGGGCAGTAGAAGTTAACGATGTTATGCGAGCTTTTCCCAACAATTGCTTTGATTTCAATGTATTCTGCTTCCTTCATAAACTTTTTTTGTCTCTAAAGCATTAATATTATTTCTTACAAGAGTCATTACACCACCTTTCTTTCTTTCCTATCACCTCTGAAGACTTTGTATCCTCTGATCTTAAAAGATGTGTCCTCTTGTAGATGTGTTTCTTCAATAGAGCAGATGTTCACATTGTTCTCATGAAGAAAGTGTTGAAGTTCTTCTCTCTTGTTTGATACCCCTTCTGCATTCCATTGCATGATGTTAATATGTGGTTGCTCTTTTCTTTTCGGTTTGATCTTTCTATGGTCAGTAGCTCTCCTTGTTTGTCCCCTCCAGTACCTCCAGTAGCATTGGTTGGGCTCCTTCGAGACAGAGAGCCCAGCATTGCACCTACCTGGTGGGTCCTCACAGGATGAGCACCAAATCGTTTGTTCATGGTTTCAAGTGTCATTTTGGCTGTTTGTGCGTGGTGTTGATTGAGTGTTTGATGTTTCTTTACATCTATAATCATATACAGTAAATCTAACTGTGCAATTCAAAATCAATGTCTACTGAATATTCTAAGGGAAACATCATCTGACATCACTATGGCTATAAAACATTTTTAAAGGACACTGCGTGTGCAATGTATTCTAACTTGCATGCACATATGTGTACAATATCATAATAAAATGAGCTCAGAAAATGATATTATAATTACAACCTCCTTTCAATCTCCAAACTATTTCTCCACTTATTATGCTAAAATTCAAATGTTGAAAATCAAATTTTACCATTCTCTATGGAGAAACAATACTGAGGAGGAATCTTTAGTAATACAAATACATGCACATAGATACAGAGAACTGAAAAATAATCAAAGGTTTGTCAAGTAAAGATAATACATACATGTATTTAAGTGTTGATTTCAAAAGCCAGTTAACCGGGTTACCTTTAATGTACTTTTGTAAACGTATAAAACATACTTGATTTAACAAATGTAGACTTGACGGATCCGTCGTACTTGTACGGTTCATAATTTATTTACACACAATAACATGTACATAAAGTCATAATGTGACGGTTTTTCTATAAATCGGAAATTTAACAAAAAATCATAAGTAAACTTTAAGTACTAAAAAAGATTTTATGTGGGTAAACATCTTAAAAAAGAGTAATATTTACATGTGCAATGTTTAAGTATGAAGGTGATTAAAATTATATTTTATGTACATGTACAAACTTTACTTTATTTGCACGGTCATAAACAAACAAAATCAAAGTACTCCTGTACTGAATCAATTTATATTGATCGTTTGAATTTTTATGCCTAAAATAATCGTCAAACTGCAAAAAATTGGGATGAAAGGAAAGTACAGGGGTCCAATACAAACGTATCTCAACACAAGCTTAATATTCTTACAAATGTTCAATACTGTACAATGTGTTTTATTTTTTTATTTACCTTTCCGATTACGAAACACACACACAAAAATGCGTTGTGCATCGTAGCAGTGCGCCAGTTTGGGTAATATCCAGTTTCGATATTGGTTTACATGGAACACCTAGATGAATATTACAAAAGACTCGGATTTAGTGCATAATTGAGCTACAAACTACTAGCTGGGTATTCCCCTCCCCCTTTTTTTTATTTTCACGTCGAAATTTAATTTATCGCCCTCCAGGTCGAAAAAGTCTGTTAAATCATTCAAACTTAATCCACAATCATTGATATAAGTCATATCCTGAGATACATGTTTTCTCAACTAGCTACATTTCTCAGTTGATAAGCTTTATTGCTGAAGTGCTACAAGTTATTCCATAGACATCTACGCGACATGTAAAAGTGCTTAGTTTCTGGGTACTTAGCTCCAGAGGCACGTACATTAACATAAACGATGCCTTATAATATTATTTGACCAATCGTGTCTGGCGCAGGAAACATTATGGCATAGAATTTTAAGCCCTTGACCATCTACAGCTCTATCATAATAACATACAAATGGCCAGTATAGCCAAATAGAATGGTTATTGCAAAAAGCAATAACACCAGTCCCAAACAAATGACACAATTCCCGAGAAATGCATTATCGAAATTCTATGCCACCGTCTATGCGAATTTTTTTTTGTCATATGAAGGCGTCCGATGTCATGAGGCGGTAACAGTAATGAAAATACACAATATCGTGGGTGATACGTCAGGGTGGTTTCAGGAGGTTAAGCTACTATGTGGCATGTAAAAGCGCTTAGTTTGAAGTTTGAAGAATCTATACCTACCTCCTGGACTGCTTTATGAGCATTTTTCCATTGAAAAAATATTTAACAATTTGAAGAAAAAAAATCGATTTCAGAACCGCTTTTGAAAGCACAAAACCCAAACCGCATATTTTCTGTATATATATAGACTACTACTACAATATAAGAGGTTGGAATTTCGTTCCTCCATACCCCAACCCAAGTCAGAAAATAGCATGCGAGACAACCTCTTGGATTGCTGGAGTAATAGACCATCCGCTTCGGCCTAATAAATGTTCTCGGTCACCTACCGACCCTCCTTTAGACCCCCTACCCAAACGTTTTTATTTGTGATATTAAAAAAAAATATTAAAAAGTCTGCCGATTGTCTTTCAGAAAAAAAGAAGAAAATAAAGCCAAAGATGTTTTTTTCTATCCTAGATGGAAAAACAAAGAGTTAGAAATACTGGTTGTTTATATTTAGTTAGAATCGATTGTAAACACACATGACGTGGGTGTGCTCTTGGTCGTGGATAATCACTTTTGGGATTCGGCACTTGAGATATTTTTTTTGTTTTGATCACCGCAAAACAAAAAATATCTCAAGCGCCGAATTCCAAAAGAAATTTGGCCGTGAAATAAGTCTAAAATTATTAGCTGTTTAGTCTTTGCATATCTGGTTTTCATTGTATTCTGAGTTTGGTGTCACTATAATGACTTATTTAATTTCAAAAGTTTTAAATAAAAATAAATCACTACCTACCGACCCTACAAAATTTCCGAATGGTGATCGGAAACATAACTATTTTTTTCGGCCTTGGAGATTTCTCATCAATTGACTGGCATGCACCAATAAGTTGACTTACCTATCTGTCTTACATGCACTTGTAACTGTTGATTTTATTCCGAAAAGTATTTTGCTGGGTCTAAGATTCAGCAAATTCTGTACGCAATATAAGCGTGCAGATGAGAAATTGGTACACTAGGTCACGGATCGACATTAAATCACTTGGTAATGAATTAAATGAACTGAATGAATGAACGTGGTCACATGACTACTATAATTTCCCTGAATACACGACTCACATTCACGGGTATGACTTACTCCTACAACGTAAGAGTTTGGAATTCCGTTCCTCTATACCCCAACCTCTTACTTCCGAGCGCCATATTGCATAACGCTCGTTCCGCCTTTCCTTGAAATCGGCAGAATTATAGTAAACTATTTTCCATTTAAAACGTTTTATACAGTTACGTTTCATGGCTGGATCTGCAAAATGTACCACCAAACCTCTTTCAAAACTTTTAACTTCTATACTCACAACTGTCAAAGAGGACCTGCAGTCCTACCACAACACTTGTTACTCCCGTAGTGGTATTAATTCAATGTGGATCCTGAAAAATTCGAAAGATCTTTTAAAGACAATCAGTTCAAGACTATTTTCTGAATATAATAGCATTAAAACCTATGATTTTTCAACACTGTATACTTCTATTCCCCATACTCAGTTAAAATCCCGACTTAAAAACATTATACATCGTTGTTTTTCCAAAAAAGATGGTACACCTAGATACAAATATATAGTTCTTAGTAGAGATTCCTCATACTTTGTAAGAAATAATTCCAAATCATCTTCCAAATATACAGAGGAAGATGTTTACAAAATGCTGGAATTTTTAATCGACAACATATTTGTCCAGTGTGGTGGACGTGTTTTTCAACAAACGGTTGGCATTCCAATAGGAACAAATTGTGCTCCTTTACTTGCTGACCTATTTCTTCACTATTATGAGGCTGACTTTATAGCTGATTTGATCAGAAAGACAGAATATCGTTTGGCTAGAGCCTTCAATCTCAGTTTCCACTATATAGTTGACGTATTATCTTTAAACAATCCTAATTTCGGGGATTTGATACATTGCATCTACCCAAAAGAACTTGAGATAAAGGATACTACAGACACTGTGAAGTCAGCCTCATATCTTGACCTACACTTAGAATCGATGGTAAAGGAAAACTATTGACCAAACTTTACGACAAACGTGATGACTTTTCATTCAG
This sequence comes from Perna viridis, assembly GCA_037379345.1. NCBI lineage: Eukaryota > Metazoa > Mollusca > Bivalvia > Mytilida > Mytilidae > Perna > Perna viridis. The sequence continues at coordinate 58,116,300 of CM074513.1, forward strand.
AATTGTCAACTTTCCTTTCATCTGTGGCAACATCCCTTCGGCTCCTGCGTATGGAGTGTTCATATCACAACTCATACGTTATGCCAAAGCTTGCCGAAACTAGGCAGACTTTTTGTATCGCGCTAGAACTCTAACAAATAGGCTTCTGGAACAGGGTTATGTTGCTACAAGATTGAAGTCATCACTACAGAAGTTCTATGGTCGTCTTCATGAACTCGTGGATCGTTATGATGTATCCATCAGCATCATGAAAACTGATTTATTCAACGGGTCATAGTTTACCTTTCCTCGTTTACCTACCCCGGACGACTTTTTATGAGCAACTCGGCGGGTGTTTCTAGAAAAGCAGAGGACGCTTACCCTACCGGTGCACCTGGTCCATGCTCCCAGTTTTTAGTGGAGTCCGAGTTGCTCATTTACTTTTGTTACTTTGTATGTATGATTTTAGTTACTTTATGTTCTTTGTTGTGTGTGTCTGTTTTCCATGTCTGGTCTTTGTCCCTGGATTATATTCTTTTGATTACCGCTATAACCTTGGTTCCCTTGATTACTCTTTCTTTACCATTACACGGGAGAAGGTGAGGTTGGAATTTCGTTCCTCCATACCCCAACCTCTTACTTCCGAGCGCCATATTGCATAACGCTCGTTCCGACGTTCCTTGAAATCGGCAGAATTATAGGAAGCTATTTTCCATTTAAAATGTTTTATACAGTTTCTTTATCATTACACGGGATAAGGTGACTAATGAAAAACAACTACCTACCTGATGAGAAAATCCAGCAATTATTGAAATCCTTTATAAAAGCAGTTAAAATGAACTTCATATTTGATTTTTAGCAATTTGAGTATGTAACCCCGGTTGATAAAATTACGGATTTTAAAATTTGCGAAACGAACTTATCAAATTAACCAACGAATTGCCTTTACCAACTTTTAGTTCGTTTTGTCAATAATATATTGTATTCCGTAAAATTATTGACCTAATTCAAAATTGCTGGTCATTTTGACAACTGTCTTCATTACAAATGTTTTCTAGTTATTTTACAAATAATTAGGATTTTTATCGTTCGATTTCCTGTAGGTTAAACTTCTTTTACGTAAATAAAAGACGTAAACTTTTTTAAAACACATGTTTAGCTAATTCGCATTTGCGGTGGCTTTCAACATGTCAGATGCTTGAGGTTAGGATGGCACCAAGTCAGAAAATAGCTTGCCAGACACCCTCTAGCATTGCTGGAGTAGGGTATGACTATGCACGGGAACTGTGTAAACGCTTCGATGCTTTACATCGTCCGTGAGAGACCCCAAATGATAGCCATGGGCGTTAAGAAACCCCTCGATCCGTCAAAAATAACAAATCCAGGATTTGATTTTGATTTTGATTTTTTTTTTTTTTTGGGGGGGGGGCGTTCATTGAATTAAATGCCGTGCAATGAAAACATATCATGGGGTGAAACTTGTGGTGAATTTTTTTTCTTACCAATTTAGGGGGGCGTACGCCCGGTACGCCAGTCCTTGGATCCGCGCCTGTATGAGTGCAAACCGGGTCTAACAGTATTGAGTATATATGTTAGCACGAAAACAAAAATTAAACCAAGTATAGGAATAGTCAGCTGATGGTCAGCGTCTCTCATATCGTGCAAATGATTGGATAAAACTGTGTTACGAAAGATTTTTTTTTAGGGTTTTAGTGGTTTATATCCACAAAGCCAGTCGAATTATCACCTCAATTATCTGCTAGAAGCAACGATGTCCTAGCTTTATAATGCACGAAATGAATGGTGTAACGGATATACGGAAAGTGATATCGTTTTCAATTTTATTGTTTTAATGACTTAAGATATTTTAAAACATATGATTAGCTAATTCACATTTGCGATGGCTTTTAACATGTCAGATGCTAGAGGTTAGGATGGCACCAAGTCAGAAAATAGCGTGCCAGACAACCTCTAGCACTGCTGGAGTAGTCATTAAAACATATGGTATTACATTCTAGTGGCGTGGTATAAAAAAGCGTGTTTTATTCTTCCTGGAAGCCATTTGTTTCAACTGAAACTGAAACAGACTATTTTCTTAAGTTATCCTTCTAAAAATACCAAATACTAGAAACCGCCTTGGTGGTCTCGTAGCTTGCTCGCCTCTGCGGGAGGTCGTAGCGCATCGTACCAAATACTTTAAACTTCTCCGCATAGTTGTTGGGAGTCAAAATAATATGTCTGGGTTGGGTCACACCAGACTCGGCGTGCGTGTCTAGCATGTGTGTGTCCTAAAATGCATGAAATACCTGTCACAGGACATACTACTACAATCATTCAATATGTCAGATACTCGTTGAAATCTGGGTATCCACGACAATGGTGAATTCCGCTTTGTTGAAATTCCTGCCCAAAAGTCTCGGGTTTTCATTTGAACTTCTACTTCAATCTTTGTATATGTTCATATCAGTTAAATAGTTGTGGATAGTGGCGGATCAAGAGGAGTGCAGGGGTTGGCACCCCATTTCATTGGAAAATTTGTCATTAGCAAAAATGGCAAATAATATCCAAGCACCACCCCCTTTTTCTAAAGAAAATCGCCTAGCACCCCTCCTTTTCAAAGTGTCTGGATCCGGCCCTGTCCAATCTTTATCTCCACTTGTTTGAATAGCCGTATCACTATCATACATAAAACACTGTCCGTCTAGAACATCAACTTTTGTAACAGGTTTTCGTTGTTAGCTTATTTATAAACATGCAAGCCCGTTTTAAAATGTTCATAACTTTCAGGGGTTTACTAGTAGAAAGGAAATTTTAACATTCCAAAACCAATTCCCATTACTATGTTATTCGATGTAAGTTAAATGAGTATCTCGGAAAGTATTGTGTCTGACTTATAGCTGTTCATTTCCACCTTTTATTCATTAAAAGACGCATGGGAATTCATTTTGACAATTTTGAGATTGTTCATCGACTATTTTCATTACTATACTAACTGTATCATTGCCTTAGAATTGTAGACTTTCAGCTTTTAAGTTTCATTAATATACTTCCCTAAAACCCAAAGATCACATCAGATTTCTTTGACAGTCTATATAGCTTTTTAAGTCTTTTATTCAAGACCAGGAAGTTGAAATCTAAGTAATGAATCCGAAAAGTTTCCCGTCTGCTCAATGATCAATTGTTCGAATATATCAACATGGCAATTACATGACTGTCCGTCTCCTTTAAGGATCGTTTTGACAGGTTCGGGCCGATTCGCCAAAATCTGTTGATCAAATAATTGATGATAACCATACATTGTAAGAAACAAAAATGATTCTAGATTATAATTGACATTAAAAGTCGAAGACATTAACGCTTGTATGTTGGACTTGGATCGTGTCATTAATGTTATGTAGAGAATCATTGAGTGCAAGCAGCCAGTAATTACCAGTGCAAGTAAAATGTCACTGAATGACGTTCAATTGCTATTTTTTACACAAGAAAATTTAAAAAAAAGCGTTGAAAAAAAATGATGTACAGGACAATTGATACAGGATCACTATTACATTCACTCACTCATCCCATGAATGCATGCTATTTAGACAGCACAAGTCCCGTCACCCTGTTGAGATACATGTCTAATTCATATTAGCATTACTGGTTATAACATTTAAGCCGATTAGGACCAAAGGGTAAGGCCCTTGTGATTTTAGTTGGCAAAGTCATTTTCCTGGTCAACAGAATGATGGATATAAGAAAGTCCAGAAGTGGAAATGGCTTTTACTAGTTTTGGCTTTCACTATCTGATCATATTCCTAAAGAAAATGGCAACAAATGTCTCAAAATTCAAATTTCTTAAAAAGGCATAATAGATAACCAGAAAATGATGCTCTGTGTAATAGGTGTGATCTCCAAAAAGACAAAAAAAACCAACATACGTTCATGAAACATTTTTTGTTTATTTTATAACATTGGTAACAACTGTGAAAAATAATGTTAACTGAACACAATACGGTTATTAAAAATAATTTATCACATATCATACACTCTAATGCCCCTATTAATTCACTTATTTTATTCATTACACAATGCATTGCAGCAGAGTTTGTGACTTCAGATATCCAAAAAAATCAACTTACAATGAATATCTATATACTTTATGAAACAAAAAAGTTTCCATATTTTGTTTAACAGAAAAAGTAAAAGGAAAAAACTGTTTTTCTTCTTAGGCAGTATACAAAAATAATTCAGAATAGTGCACCCTTCAAATTTGGCCTAATCTTCATTTCTTTTAAGGCAAAGTTAAAGACAAATTTAAATTATATGTTTACAAATAAAATATATGTACAAAATCTCTTCACAAATTTTGGCAAACAACAAAATTAAAACTCAGTTACACAAGATTTCCTATGCATATTTGTAACTGATCACATTTCATCTTTTCAGAAAAGAACATTTGTAGTTTACATAAAAGTTCAGTGATTCTGGACCCTCTTTTTCTCCCTTATCCTTTTATAAGTAAAACAAACCAATGCAACCTGATGGCTCGAAAGACTCTTACAAAGTAATAAATTACAAAAACACTACCAACTTAAAAATATGACCCCAAATACATGTACTGGAAACATAGAAACTTGAGTGACATGTAAAACACAGTAAAGTACTGTAAAAAACATTAAGAACTTTAAAAATCTCCATATTTTGAGAATAAAAATCTTCTGACCACTATTATTTTATATTCAAACTTAGTATTATAATCGATGCCTGACGTCATTCATAGCTTTAAAATAGGTTAAAGAACTATGATGAAAACATTGTACAAAAAAATAAGTGGATCTAGGAAATAATAGTAGGGAATAAACACATATCCACAAGACAGATTTAATTAATCCTAATGAAGAATGTGCATTTGAATTAAATAAGAAAAGTTTATCTTTGTTAACTTGAATTTAAAGATCAGTTAAGGTTTTTCAAGGCTTACACAACTTGTTTAAAGGTCCAAAAGTCTGAGAAGAATTTAATTTTGATACAAATAAACCTACATTTGACATATACATGTAATCAGCTTAGAGTTTATTCTGCATGTAAAGAAAAATGAGTTTATATCAATAAGTTATGAATGATAATGAAACAATATAACATAATGAAGACAACCACAAAACTTTTTTGAGACTAAGAACTTCAGTCAGCAACAGAGTATCTTGATACATGTATACCATTAATACTGAGAAGTTTACAACTCATCCAGTTACATGTATACCAATGGTACTGAAAAGTTTATAACTCATCTGGTTACAAGTATACCATTGGTACTGAGAAGTTTATAACTCATCTGGTTACATGTATACCACTGGTACTGAGAAGTGTACAACTGGTCTAGTTACATGTATACCATTGGTACTGAGAAGTGTACAAATGGTCTAGTTACATGTATACCATTGGTACTGAGAAGTGTACAACTGGTCTGGTTACATGTATACCAATAATACTGAAAAGTTTATAACTCATCTGGTTACATGTATACCACTGGTACTGAGAAGTGTACAACAGGTCTGGTTACATGTATAACATTGGTACTGAGAAGTTTACAACTTGTCTGGTTACATGTATGCCATTAGTAGTGAGAAGTTTACAACTCATCTGGTTACATGCATACCACTGATACTGAGAAGTGTACAACTTGTCTGGTTACATGTATACCATTGGTACTGAGAAGTTTACAACTCATTTGGTTACATGTATACCACTGGTACTAAGAAGAGTACAACTGGTCTGGTTACATGTATACCATTGGTACTGAGAAGTGTACAACTGGTCTGGTTACATGTATACCATTGATACTGAGAAGTTTACAACTGGTCTGGTTACATGTATAGCATTGATACTGAGAAGTTTATAACTCATCTGGTTACAAGTATACCATTGGTACTGAGAAGTTTACAACTCATCTGGTTACATGTATATCACTGGTACTGAGCAGTGTACAACTGGTCTAGTTACATGTATACCATTGGTACTGAGAAGTGTACAACTGGTCTGGTTACATGTATACCATTGGTACTGAGAAGTGTACAACTGGTCTGGTTACATGTATACCATTGGTACTGAGAAGTGTACAACTGGTCTGGTTACATGTATACCATTGGTACTGAGAAGTTTACAACTGGTCTGGTTACATGTATAGCATTGATACTGAGAAGTTTATAATTCATCTGGTTACAAGTATACCATTGGTACTGAGAAGTTTACAACTCATCTGGTTACATGTATACCACTGGTACTGAGAAGTGTACAACAGGTCTGGTTACATGTATAACATTGGTACTGAGAAGTTTACAACTTGTCTGGTTACATGTATGCCATTAGTAGTGAGAAGTTTACAACTCATCTGGTTACATGCATACCACTGATACTGAGAAGTGTACAACTTGTCTGGTTACATGTATACCATTGGTACTGAGAAGTTTACAACTCATTTGGTTACATGTATACCACTGGTACTAAGAAGAGTACAACTGGTCTGGTTACATGTATACCATTGGTACTGAGAAGTGTACAACTGGTCTGGTTACATGTATACCATTGATACTGAGAAGTTTACAACTGGTCTGGTTACATGTATAGCATTGATACTGAGAAGTTTATAACTCATCTGGTTACAAGTATACCATTGGTACTGAGAAGTTTACAACTCATCTGGTTACATGTATATCACTGGTACTGAGCAGTGTACAACTGGTCTAGTTACATGTATACCATTGGTACTGAGAAGTGTACAACTGGTCTGGTTACATGTATACCATTGGTACTGAGAAGTGTACAACTGGTCTGGTTACATGTATACCATTGGTACTGAGAAGTGTACAACTGGTCTGGTTACATGTATACCATTGGTACTGAGAAGTTTACAACTGGTCTGGTTACATGTATAGCATTGATACTGAGAAGTTTATAATTCATCTGGTTACAAGTATACCATTGGTACTGAGAGGTTTACAACTCATCTGGTTACATGTATATCACTGGTACTGAGCAGTGTACAACTGGTCTAGTTACATGTATACCATTGGTACTGAGAAGTGTACAACTTGTCTGGTTACATGTATACCAATGGTACTGAAAAGTTTATAACTCATCTGGTTACATGTATACCACTGGTACTGAGTAGTGTACAACTGGTCTGGTTACATGTATACCATTGGTACTGAGAAGTTTACAAAGTCGTCTGGTTACATGTATACCATTGGTACTGAGAAGTTTACAACTGGTCTGGTTACATGTATACCATTGGTCCTGAGAAGTGTACAACTGGTCTTGGTTAAATGTTTACTATTGATACTGAGAAGTTTACAACTCATCTGGTTACATGTATACCACTGGTACTGAGAAGTATACAACTCTATGGTTACATGTATACCACTGATACTGAAAAGTTTATAACTCGTCTTGTTACATGTATACATGTACCATTAACATTGAGAAGTTTACAACTCATCTTGTTACTTCATCCTAGCATTATTGTCTAACAGTGTTTAAATAAGGTAGATAATTATTTAGTCATTTTAATTTCCATGTAATAGGAAACTGTTCCTTCAGTTTGAATCACAATACACTTATAATATCATCCATCGGAATATTCCAGCATACAGGTACTCCGAAGTACTGGTCATTAGCACTTATGTCAGGACTCCCTACCAACAGCAATAGTTTGAGACTTGGCAGGAGCATACATTGTGGATTTGGAGTAAGTGTCATGATAAGCACCAAAATCCATGTAAGATTTTTGTTTATAAAACCTGTCCATTGCAGGGCTTTGTTGGTGATAAAAACTGTCAATCACAGGGCTGTGTATCACAGGGTAATATGTAGGATGGGATGGCACAACTTGTATGTCAGAATGTTGATGTTTGTCTTGTTGTTGTAACCTGTAAAATAGTACTATTAGTAACATTGTAACAGTGAAAAAAATCAAACAATATTAAAGTCGGACTAGAATTATAAAAAAAATGAATTTACTTTTATAACTAATCTTTTAATTACTATTGATGACATCAGATCATTGACTATTTGGAAATCTTCATGCACAATAGAAAACTTTTTATCACCAAATAATATATTTTCACCAAGTGTGTATATGGAGCACACCAGCAGAAGTTATGTTGAGGATAAGGAAGGTTTTGTGTGGTTAGTTTTGACTACAGGTCTCTTGCTTCTAAGTATTACTAAGTTTTGGAGTCTTGAGAATAACATGGTCCTAATAGACCTAACTACCAGATGCTAGAAAAGGCTTACAGAGCAGTATTTTTTACAACTTAAATAATTTCCATGGAGATGTTATAAGTTACTTACACTGTTCATAACCATAGATAAGCAGATTTATCACACTTGAAGTACCAACATAGGCTTTGAGGCATACCCGAGGGGTAAAAAAAATCGCCATATTTACAAATATGAACACATGTAACAAATTTATCTCACATGCGTGTCAAATGAAATCTTTTATACACAGAGGGCAAAAATTAAGGAATATGAAGATAATGTTTCCATTATTTTGATAGTGTTATGGATTAGAGAAAATCATGTTGCTTTTATCTAAGTGTACCCTGCAAGTGCTGAATTTAAATTTTTATACGATGCTTAGACTTCAAAGATAATCTTGCCTTTATCTTTTTCAAAAATAATTCGTGTAATTACCAGTTCACAAATTAATGAAATATGAACAGAAAATATTTTTAAATCTCAAAGGACTTACACAGGCTTCCCATACAATTCACATGAATTCAACATAAAATTTTTGTGATTTTCATGTAAAATTCATGAAATAATTTCTGTGTTAAAATTACGGGTGGAGATTTGATACCATTGGATCCATCCTCCCAAGTCAGGGCTTTAAGTCCACCCTCGCTCCCTCAAACCCCTGGCATCACTCATTCATATTTAGCGGGTATCGTCCAGCACCATCTAATGAGTTACCTAAATTTAACCCGGATCCAAAATCCAATCAAATCACTCGTAATAGAAACTCTTCCATAACTTACAAAATGGCTACATACACATAACATAATTTTTTTCCGCTAAAGACTCTAAACAGAATCTACAGTTATCATTTTTTGGTCATATAGAATCATTTGTGACATCTTACAACTATCAGTTACTCGTATCATTGTTTACCTTTCCACAACATTTTATGTCAAATAAATTTTCTTTGGTGCTTCGTACCCGAAGAAGCAACCAGTCGGAATTGGCTGGGCGATACCCATTAAATATGAATGAGTGATGAGGGAGCAAGGGTGGACTCAAAACCCTGACTTGGGAGGATGCATTGGATCACAATCTACAAATTGTTTTGCTCAATTCAGGTGAAAATCATGTGAAAAACTGCATCTGTGTATCCGTGTTTTTTTCCCTCTAAAAATGATTGACAAAAGCATTCCACAATATTTATCTTATTTTAATTTTGGGTTTTTTTTTTCTGTATGTGTCCTAAAAAATTACCTTTCCTGTCACCCTACCAACCAATCTTCAGACCAGCCTACCCAAAAGTTTTAATTTTTGATTTTGAAAAAAAAAGATAATTAAAAAGCCTGCTGACAGTTTTACAGGGAAAAAAAAGAAGAAAATAAAGCCAAAGATATTTTTTCTATCCTAGATGGAAAAACAAGAAGTTAGAAATACTGGTTGTTCATACATGTATTTAGAATCAATTGTAAACACACATGTTAGTGTGCTCTCGGTCTATTACATGCTTAATACTTGCAGATTTGGTTTTTATTGTATTTTGAGTTGGTGCCACACTTATTTCATTTAAAAAAAAAAAAACATCCCTATCTACCGACCCTAAAAATTTTTAGAGAGGTGACTGAAAGCACTACATTATTTTTTTTCGGCCTGTGCATACAGACGTGCCTTCCCTAACTTTTATCTTGTATGTTTACTTAACAAAATTAAAATTATACCTGATCATCAAATGAACACAGGGTAACAACTCTTCTAAATAATATCCTGACATCAACTCCAGACTTTTAGGCCATGATGGAGTAAGATTTAGACTTAATCTTGAGGCAGCTATACATGATGCAGCAACCAAAGATGGGAGGTAGTTACGAAATGTGTGTTCTGAAATAGAAAACTGAGAATTAGAGAACTGGCAAGTGACTTTTAAAGTAAACATATGTATAACAATCCATCTATTTCTTACTAATTTATAAATTATATAACTGAAAGAGCAATCAATGGAATCAAGATTCTAGTAAAAATTAAAGAACTTGATCAAGGAATGAAGACCAGACGTTAAAAAGCCATAGATTCATTTTAACCAACAGTGTGAAATTTTGATTAAAAAAACATCTTAAGAATTCTAATATTTAGCAATATCTGCATTTTACTACCATACTGCTAAAATACAATTAAAAAGGTGATCTAATCTTGTAACAGGGTTAATAATAAATAAAATATGTAAAAATATAATTATATCAGCTTGAAATATCATGAATTATCTACCTTTAAACAAATAATTACGATGATTAATTATTATTTCATTATACATCATTATTGGTACGATTATTATACAAGTTTAGTTTGTCAAATTTTTGGCTTATAGTTACTTGAACAAAATCTGCATACATTGGATTAGAAATCAATATGTAAAAGTAATATCTCGAGTATTTATACAATGTGTCTCAAGAAAATTTATGATAAAGCTATATTGTAGATTATGTTGGATACAGTCATCTGGTGTATTCTATGTTTATTATGTTAAATTAATCTCATTTATTCAATAATTCATATCAGTTAATGAATAAATATGTGAGTCAGTGACAGTTGGTGCAAAATGTTACATGTCCAATCAAGTAGTCTCAGCTGCCAGCTATATCAAAAACAGGATAAGGTATTATCAAAATGAAGATAGTTAGGGGACATATTATCTAACATTGTTGTCCAGTATGGTGAGAATCAACTACTGTTTCTAATGATAACTGTTCAGTGACACCCACTTACATATAAACTTTGAACAAATTTTGATAAACATGTTTCATACAAACAGATTACAGCTGGTCAGTAACATTAGAGTATAATAAGGCAGACATGATAAACAAACAGGGCAATTATTTTGCATTCCAGTTTATCCAGAAAACATTGAGTTATCTCCCATTACTCAAGTCTTATCCATTAATTTTAGATTCTAAAACACATCAAATCAAATGTATTAGATAAGAGCACAAGTGATGTGTAATCCAAGTACATGTAGCATAACAAATAAAGGGTATAGAAACTTAAAGAGGGAATTATTATCAACAATATCTGTAAAATATTCACATATAATGTATTCAGCATCTGAGGAGAAGAGAATTTCAAACTTCTGAAGTCTAAATGTATGTCCTGTTTTGAAAACCATTTTTTTTTAATACATTTGTAAACAAGTAGTTTTGGTTTCTTGTAAGTTTTGTTGGTTGAGGAGCAGTTTTATAAATTCCTCCTCACATAATTTATTCTTATTATTCAAAAGATTGGTAAACCTACCCCTAATAACTGACAGCCAGTGTAGTGCACAACTAAACGTATTTCGTCCCCCCAAAAAAGCAGATATTGGGTAAAAAACATTTTTTCTGAGAAAAATACATAACAAGCTATTGTTTTTTCTTTCCAAGGAATACAATCTAGATACATCACATTTCTTTAATAATAATGAAATGATATGTCAACTTATATAATTAATAAATATGAGAAATAGTTCAGTACAAACAAACCTTGTAATGAGATTTCTTGGAAATACTGAGTATGTTTCTTCAAACATGATACCACCATGTCCTTATTAGAAATAGGAATGCCGTTTCTCAAGTCTGTTTTATCAACAGCCACTAACAAGTAGTAGGGTAAAAACTGAGCACATGTTGGTATAGACAAGTTCCAGTTAAAGTAACTTAGCACTGATAATTCCATCGATCGAAGCTCTCCAGCTGTATATTGTCTTATGTTCAGTAATCCATGAGATGGAATTAAGGAGTTCAAATTACACAGTCTTGGTCTCTTCTCACAATGTTCTTCATACTTAACTAATAAAATAAAGTCATCAATTAGAATAAAAGCTTAAATAAAAGTAGCTAAACTGTGAATGTGACTATGACCAAAAATGAATATATATAAAAGTTTCCTAGCATTTGCTGAAAGCATTTTTCATTTAGAGTGCGAAAATGGAAAAACCACCCCACTTTTTTATGAAAAAGGGCCAAAAATTGAAAACATGAAATCAAAATTTTAAAGAAAACGAAAGAGATTCTATGACAATGGACACAAAGAATACAAAAAAAAAGTATCTAAAAGTTTTGTGGTATTTGCTAAAAGAGCTTTCTGCAAGAGCATGAAAACGGTAAAACCACCCTGCTCTTTTATGAAAAAGTGTTAAATATCAAAAACATGAAATCAAAATGTTAGAGATTGACAGGCCTATAAAAATACACTAAGTCACATTTCCATAGAGAGCCTATGACAATGAATGCAAAGAATATCTAAAAGATTTGCTGAAAGCACTTTTCAGATAGAGCACGAAAACGGAAAAACCACCCTGCTCTTTTATGAAAAAGAGCCAAAAATCAAAAACATGAAATCGAAATTTTATAGAAAATGAAAGGGAACCTATGATCATGAAAACAAAGAATAAAGTTTCTATAAGACTATAACTCAAACCTGGACGTTCAAAATTAATGTAAAATTAAAGGGCGCTTTCTTCCATCAATATGAACAATTCACCAAAGTTTGGAGTTATTGTACAAAGTCTTGACAACAGATGGATGTACAGACAGATAGACTGACAGGCGTATAAAAATAAGTCACATTTCCAAGTAGCCATTGTTTTGGGTTTTACAAGTATTCATGCTAAATACTAAAGTTTCAGATATCTAGCTGCCTCTTAGATTGTACAGCACTTAAGATATATGATACAATACCTGTATTTATAACCTATTTGTGGTCCATTAGTAGAAAGACTATTGTTGTCCATTAGTAGAAAGATAGTATTCAAAACCATTAAGTATTTAAATTAAATATAATTCTTTTGATGGGCTTAATCCTCTTAAAATGTTGGATGGGATTTTAACTAATAAGATTTGAAGATATCTGAAAAGGTGTAATATTCCCTTCATTATTAAATACACTTTACAGGCCCTATACCGTGTATAACCACCATATAATTATCACATTTCAGACAAATAATGATCAAATCAATCTTTCTCCACTTTTATCTGTTCATTTTTTACTCTTTTAGTGACAGCATTCAATAAATTTAATCTAATATATGATGATTCAAAACAGGTTATCATGGTAATACCTTATTAATGTGACAAGAATTTGGTACTAGGTATGACTGTTGGTGACCTCAAGTTATAGATATTACCTGCTAAACATAAGGAAGCCATAGCTAGGAGGTACAAATGACTTGACTCCACTTCCAATTTCTCCATGAAGTAATCCATTAAGTATACAGCCAGATGATGGGATGTCATTTCTAAATTAAAATTTTCAACGATCACTGAAATCCAATCAACAAGTTGTCTTCTGGCCCACATTTGAGTTGATGTTGCTTTATAAATAGGATAATCATATTGTTCTTTCTTTCTCATTGTGTCGTATATATCCTCTGCAACTTTGTCCTTCCACCATTCTACAGTCATTGACATCGTGCACTTCTATAAAAACCCGTAACATTTATTGTCTTTTACTTCCTTTCACTGTATCAGCAAGTTCCTGAAAAGAACAGTTAAATTAGTACAAAAGTGAAAAAAAGATGTAAATGGTTTTTCCTCAGCTGTCAGTCATGCATTAAGTCCTTACACCACATTGATTAGAACTATAAACTTGCACCATATGTTCATATTTCAAAGGAAACCTTGCAACAAATCATAACACAATTAAAAATAAACATTTTCACTACCTTTTTCATATTAATTCCACATGCTCCATGAACAAAAAAATAATAACATAGTTTTCTTTGTCACAACCACACTTACGACGTCAGTTCCTCTACTCTCTCACCTTAAGCCAAAAATCTTTTTAATAATAATCCCTTCCTTAAATTGTGAACACTAAGTGATAACATTTTCCTTTAATAACAAACCTCTTAAAGTTTATTATCAAAGCTTCTTAAAGCTCTCTAAACATCCTGGCAACACAAAGTTTGATCTTTACAAAAATATTTTTCAATTTGAAGGAAATAAATTATCAAAGTTTAACAGCTGATTGTGAACCTTTCTCATTGCCTTGAAGACATACTGCAATCCCTTTGTGTCTCATAAGAATGGACATGTGAACTGTGAAAGCCAAGCTGTGGGCAAACATCATGTTGAGATTTTGATAAAAAGTGTCATTATGTTCAGATACAATCTATCTTCCAGTTCATACAATAGGTCTGTTCTGTCAGAGGATCATAATAATCTAATCTGGGTAAACAGACTTTGTAATTAGGATAAGGCTAATTTGAACTCTACATTAAATAGTACTTTGGTTGATAAATCTTAAATCAATAATTCAAATTTAATCAAATATAAATATGTTTGTATTCATGAATGCTTATTGTAGTGAAATCCCAATTGAACTGAATAAAATGTCTAATATTATTAACTTCATTAGTTACTATATTGAGATATCATCTGACAATACATTTATATCATAAAAAAAGAAATAACAAGGCAATTTTTAGATTTGATCTTTTTGCCCATTTAAGCCGTAACAATACACCATCAACACAAGATATGGTTATAGTAGATATATTTAGATTTATTATTTCAATAGTAAAACAGAATTTTATAGAAAAGTAACATTATATGTATCACAATATAGATTTTAAAAGTCACACTTACAAAATACTAATATTAAAGATCCCTGACATCAATATCATTCTTCAACTTGACTATGTTGTAGAAATCATTGATGAAATGATGTGGTATTATATAACATTAAATGAAGAGTAAGTGTCAAATAACACCCCTGAGGATTTATTACTTCACATGTTGATTTATCACCCCTGGTGGTAATTAGCATGACAATTTCAGAGAAAATAAATGATAAAAGAAGTTAACAACAATGAGACCTTCTTATTGATTAATTTAATCAGTGACATGCCCCTCCTTACAATGCACTACTTAAAACATAATTGTAAGAAGACTTATGTCTCCAAATAAAATACTTGAACTTATTTGTACTTTTAAACATGTATTACAATAAAGCCACCAAATGGCAGTCTTAACCAGAGTCAATGGTATGCATGCATTTTCAAAATTTCAATATTTTTATAAAGATTACTCATCATAACTTACAACTTTTATTCAGCAACATTTTCTGGTGTTTTTTTTTCACTTCAAAAGGAAAATAAATCCCTCCAAAACAAATTATCTTTAGCACCTGAAACATAATTTAACTGAATTTCAAGATTTTTCATAAAAACACCATGTAATATCAATTAAAGTATAATAAAATAAGGCAAAAGAAATAACCATAGCACTATCAGAACTAATAATGACATTCTGTACAAACCATCTAACTTTTTAAGGCAGTCCCATAGGAGTTTGTTCTATACAGGTGTTACTTTTTCATCAAATGTTTTTAAAAATCTTCCAAGTTTAATACTCAATCATGGTTATAAATTTAAAAAAATATTCAACCCTCACCTTCTCAATAACTAGTATAATATAAAGTTTGGTGTTACAAAAAATCAATTCTCAATCTCCATTTTAACATGCAGCTCATGATTACTCATGAGTCAATTTCATTAAACTTAAACCTGGTATTATTTTCTACAACAACTATATTCCTTTTTATCACAGCTTACCAGTAATCATACTAATTAGGTTGTATAATAAGGTCCTGGAAGCTAGAAAGACACCAGGAAACATGGCCACTTAGCAGTGTAATAATCCTCAGGGTATTAAATGTGTGACAGAAAAATGGATATTAAAACACACAAAAGAAATTACTAACACATGTCTGTATGAATAATATCCTATTTTGTCATTATATCTCAAGTCAATATTAAAAATCATTTTAAGTAAAAAATAAGATTGAGATGGTGTACAGACACACACTCAACAGTAATACTTGGTGCCCCCATAGGTGGGGCTAAACAATAAAGACAACTTAAAAACAAGTACTATCTTAGATAGACGACACAGTAAAATCTTGTTCTTTTTACTTATCATTTTCTACATTTCATTCAAGAAAATAAGATTTTGATCTTCAGACACTATAAGAATCATTTCATCTATTACATATGTAGAAGCGAATTCATTTATATTCAAATGAGCTGAAAGACATTTGAACATACATGTACATGAATATCAGGGTCATATGGAGGGTCCATAGAAATACCCAAGAAACCCCAAAATATTATAGAATAATCATGATAATTATAGAAAACATATATTTTCTATTGAGATGTGATATTTTTTAAAGAAAATTAAAAATATATATATATTAAAACAGTTAAACGGTTAAATGCATCCAGCATGGATTCGCTTGACCGAACATTGTAACCTGACCATGACATCAAAAGATAATGCAGCGCCTGGCCAGCACTAACTTATTTATTTAAATTGCAAACATTTTCTTGAATACTTCGTTTTATTGATACATCACCATGATCGAAGTCAACATACATCAAAGAAAACAAATCAATTATCATGCATAATTAGCATTGCGTAACTGGTCACACTGATAAATTCCGGGTGTTTGTCGGGAGAAAAATCCAGAAAAAAATGAATATAAACATTATCTTTCATCAAATACATTATATTTCAATCAAATTGGAGGTTTCAAATGTATATTCTGAGGTATTCTTGGGTATTCTTGAGTATTCTGGGGTATTCTTGGGTATTTCTATAGTTCGTCATATGGATGCTTGTAAAGTTATGTCCAAAGACCCATACATGTCCACATATATTTGTCAACACATAACCCAGCGGCACTCAACATTCTTTCAACGAGGAATCAGATTGAAATAAGGTTAAATGTTGAACAACCTACTTCAAATGTTGAAACAACGTTATGTATTTCAACATTTTATTGTGGATATTGCAACAACGTTGACTGTTGGTAAAAAGGAATTGTTCAATGTTGAAGTTACAATGCTGAAGCAACGTTGGGTATTTGTTGACTTTTTCAATGTTGAAATTGCAGCAGGAAAACAATGTTGAATATTGGTTGACTTGCAATTGTTCCATGTCGACATTGCGAGGATGACACAACGTTGAATATTGGTTGACTTGTCCATGTTGAAATTGTAACCTTGAATCAACATTGAATTAAAAGTTGATATTTTCAATGTTGAATCAACATTGAGTTAAGGTTAATAATTTCAACATTGAATTCAAGTTAGGAAAATGACGCTGAGTTTGCAACTAGAATCAACATTGAATAGGGGTTGATGTCTAATCCATCTATCTTTGTAGTCAACAGCAATTGCTTCTACTTAAATTTAATCTATTTCTCTTTTAATGCTGCTTTTTTTTTTATCTTTGATACATGTATGTGTACTCTTCCTGTTGTTTCATTTAAATAAAATTACATTTTAATTACTTAATCACTGATTTATAATTTAACATCATACCATTTGATATGACTGATTGGATAAACCAAATCTATCATACACATTGTTGTGATTCAGAAATGATCTTGACCCAATTAGAAACAGATGTGGTTATATCATTTATCTGATAAAGAGAAAACAGTCCGCTCCATATGATGTCTTCACTGAGACACTAATCATTTCAACAGTGTAGATGAAGACCTGTGTTTAAATTGTTATATAAATGTACATATAAGTAAAATGTCTAAGAATGAATCTTAGTCTGTTCGTTTAAATCTTTTTCAAATATTCTGTTTAAGAAAACCAAAGATGAGCACACACACACACACACACACACACACACTTGTAGGTTCATAAATATCTGAGTTCTAGAATGTAGTGCATGTAGCCATTAACATATTTTGTTGCTTATTTTGTTCTGTTTGTATTATTATTTTTCAAATTTGTATTAACATCAATGTTAAGTTTGGTTGGAGCAGCTAAACATTCGACAGGAGGGTTCAAAGCTCAATGACTATACAAACAACTTTCAACACTGCGGCAACCTTAAAGCTTCAACATCACTGCAGCTTTCACATGAAATTAAAATTCAACATTGATTCAAAGGGTGAAAATGGTTGAAAAATAATGTTGTTTCAACGTTGAATTACCTACTGGGAAGTATCTTCAAAATGTATGGTAGAGTTGTTCAAATTTTCAGTAATTCCAGGGTAAATACTTTTTGCATAACAGAATACACAAAGTAGGTACCCTCAACAACATAAAGTGATAATAAATGGCCGATTAGTTCTTCATGCTAAAAATGCAGGAAAATATTTGTCAAATTTCTCCACAATAAGAGGTGCAAATCTTCAATATATATGTAAACACTGCAAAAAGTTGCCATACTATTGGGTAAATGCTTTTTGAGTTACAGATTACACAAAGTAGGTGTACCCTTTAATAGAAAAAACAGATGGGAAGATGACCAGAGTTGGGCAGCTACCGGTACTAGACCTGCTTCCACAATAAGAGACACTATGGATTAAAGAAGAACTTTTCCATTATACCATATCTATGAATTCATTTTTTTTTACAATATAATACTATGAAATTTAGACATTCATAAGGGATATAATTATAATATTGTTATCAAATTGTAAGAATAGCATTTTTTGGTATTAACATTGATTTGCTCATAGAGTACATGGAAATTAAAAAAATATATATTTAAAAGAAGTTTTTAGCATGACATGGGTTGTGTCCCTATGATGTACTGTGGTTCTCAACCCTGTATGGGAAGAATTGGGATTGATTTTACATACAATGGGGACATAACTTTTTGTAGGTTTAAACTGGTTTAAACTGCTAGTAATCCTTAGTTTTTACATTGTCTTCTATGGGTTAAGGAATAAACAACTGTCTTAAATCCCATGGGATGTTACTTAAGTCCAACTTATTTATTCAACAAATAAAAGTGGAAATGAATAGATAAAAAAAAAATTATAAGCAAGCTCTAGAAATATGAAAGTAACAATAACAAGGATTATAAACTTCAAATACATAACAGTCATTGCCCTTAAGAAACAAGAAAAAAAAGGGTTTTTTTTTGGTTAACTAAATGAGCTACATGTATGTTCCTCTGCAAATATCAAACCCTGATCAGTAAGGGCAATTATCAAATTTATATCCGATCTTTGTATATCTCAAGGTTGGGGGGGGGTGTTTAGAAACTATTCTCAAGCTTGATGAAATTATGGTTAATTTTTGACAAGGTATACATTTCAGACACAGAATAAAGGAGTTTCCTTCATAGATATTAAAGAAATGAAATGTATGGTTCAAAATCAAAATGTAACACCAGTGCATATGCTCAGTTATCATGAAAAGTTTTGTGACCTATGCTTTTTAATTCCAATTCTAATGCAAGTTCATTCAACATCATCTCTGGGATAAAAATTAGAAAATCTATACAGACTATAAATACAAGGTATGGCCTACACTGTGTACCTAAAAAATGTAGCGGATGTGGCACTAAGTCTGAAGTCACAAACACAATAGAAGTAACAATATCAAGGCTTCAAAGCAAATTTGAAAGCTTTCTAACAAATTTTTGATCATTCCAAGTTAAGGGTTTTGAATTAAGTTTTGAACAATGAAAAACTGAAAACCCAAAATATGCAACAGAACTATTTTAGCAACCAGGAAATTGATCAAATTTGCCAAAAGGCTGACACAAATAACATCACATTATGAGCTAAAGCCGCATATCAAGTTTCTAATTGTTCCAATGAAGGATTGCTCAGATATAACAAATTTCTAGTGTGAAGGTGTGAAAGGCTGCCAAGATTTGTGTTACAAGAAATTTACAAGACAGATATTCGCACTGCTAACAGCTGTAAAAACTAAGTGCTCCCAAAGAGAAGCATAAAGAGGTGGAAGGTGGGGAATATTAGAAAAAAGTCCCATAAAATTGAAAAAATTGAAAGTGGCAGAGGCAACTTATGATCTCTAAATTACCCTATGAATCTGTCAAAGAATTTTTATTTAACATTGAAGCAAACATAAAGACAGGTTTCCTTGATTTTGGGGAAACAAACCTTTGAAAAAAAAAAAAACTTCTGTACATAATAAAAATGGTTCACAGGGTGCAGTACATTTTGGACAAGTATGGATTGATTCATCTCTCTGAACTTTGATTGAGATTGAATACTTGACACAGAAAATGAATTTTACCAGAATCACAGTGGCCCTTTTTTACCCAAATACCCAATAAGCAGGACTCCAGTCTTCCATTTGGGGTATGGAACCTTATGGTACAATGTCAAAGACCACTCACTTTTCCTGTTTTTAAAGTGCTTACAGAGAACTATAAGACGTACCTTTACAGAAACAGATACTAAAGTTATTATCTGCACATCAGGAAAATGCTTGTTTTTCTGGCCCCGCATTCCCCATCAATTCACATTCCTGCAATATATATGGCACCTAATAAGTCTGATATCAATTCACTTGTATTCAACTTGTAGTAATACTTGTTTCTGTCCCCTTTTTTTGCTTCTAAATTATAAAATTGTACCAGTGGTTGGCTTATGTTATCCAAACAGTAATAAAAGTTATTCAAACACTTAAATTGTCAGGTATGAAAGGAAAATGAGATTTTTATAAAGAATTTAGTGTACCTCATCATATAATATGCACACTGGTAAGTACCAATAGAATGTCAATATATATTGCTTCACTTGCCTCAATGTCTGTAATTACACACCCCCCCCCCTTTTTCTGTTCCCGAAATAATTTTAGAGTTATCCCCCTTGCATATAAATATTTTTTACGATTTTTGTTGTTGTTTTAGAACTCTATATCTAACGAACACGTTATTTCAACCAGATTTAACGTAACATGTAGTCAGGATCATCAGAAAATACCTTTATAGACTGAAAGTATCCAAAAAAGCTGTCAAAACAACAAGATCATTGACTTGCGCATGCGTTTCCCCATGGAGCTCCCGTAAAATATGGCGGAGACTAGAAGACAAAATAAAGTAATTTCGAAAGGGTTGAAACTTCCTGTAACCATAGAAGATGCAATTGAGGATGCACTGATTGTATGCCTTGATTATGGAGCTAGAAGATATAGAGGAGTTTTGCTTGATTCTAACAAGCGGTAAATGATACTATTGGTTTTCTTCTGCATTACCTAAATATAAACATCTGTCAGGTCCTCGGCATTTTATATTCATTTTTTAAAATTAATAGGCATATTGGCAAATAAACTAAAAGACGGAGAGTATAACGAGAAGAAAACCTGCTATGCGAAACCGATATATCCTAGAGTATTTTTTTCTACTATAATGAACATAATATTTAATAATTTAAAATTAAACTATATTATATATATAATATATATAGAATTATAGTTCATTCAGGTAGCATGTTTGTGGGAGTGTCAGTTCTGAATGTAGATTATCTAATCCACTTATGTGTAACATTCAGTAGTATCCAATATGAAATACAATGTACTTTCCACTATGAAATCTCTAGACTACCCTGATCAGTGCTCAACAATAAAGATATGTGTTGTTCCTCAATAAAATCTTAATTTTCATTGCATTTATTAGTACCTCTTTTGACTGAACAGTAAGAACAGGCTTTGAACTTTGAATAAGTGAATGCCAGATGGAAAAACCGAAAACCAGGTGTATACATTAGAAAACCTAAATAAAATTGCCTCCTATATTATTTAGATATATATTAAATAAGTTTTTTCACTAAAAAAGTAGTTTTATTACAACATTTTCTAACTCCCCAACAAAAGTCTGTAATATTCAATATGGCGTTGGAAAAACACTTTTACATGTGACTAATTTCTAAGTACTGACACCATATTGATTATCAAACTTTCGTTGTGTAGCTAGAAGTGTTGAAATTTTCATAAAAAAAACAATTTTTTCCATAAATAGCTGATTTCAAGTATGTTTAATTAACATAGTGAGCAATTATACCACACAAAAACATATTTTATTGAGGTAAAATGCTTGAATGTGGGAGGTTGTGGTTTGGATCAAGCATGCAGTTTCTATATAGAGTGATGACTAGCTGGCTCACAGTAAGAATAATGTGTTCATGTGGGTGACCTGCCCTGCCCACCTGCCGGTTATTGTTTCTAAAAGCTAGCACAATAAAAATCTGGCTCAGCATGTTACACTTGATAAAATATTGACTAACACTTAAAAATTTTGGAAATTTTCTTATGGTTTTCAAAAAAATGTTCATGTGTGTTTGAATATGTAGGTATTTATATTCTCAAATATATTTTAAAAGCGGTTTTTATATTACCTAAAAAAAATATGGTTGTATATTGTATTGGGGTATTGTGTCATGCATGGCAGCTGTGGTGTGGACTAACTTGTAAGATTGTTTAGATAAAATATATTTTGTTGTCTTTGTAGATAATGTGTATTGCTTTTATTTTCAGAAATTTGCCTCATGGTGTGTGTACTAAATCTCATGGCGCAGGGGCAATAGCCATTAGTCAAGATAGTGATGAGAATAATGTTGAAGCACCTGCTACTTATTTCAGACATACATACATGCAAAATAGTGGCAAAACAGTTGATAATGCCATAGTGAAAAATGTTCAGAAGGATAAAAATGCTAGACAACACATTAGATTAAGACCAAGGCAAATGTTATGTAACAAATGTAAGGCAATGTGTCAAGAGACAGAAAAGGGCATTGTTCCAATAACTGCTGTTTCTAAACAAGAATCAAAACCGTTCAGTCAAACTACAGCAAAACCAGTATCTTCTCCTGCTAAAGAAGGTCTTCGAAAGAGACATAGTAACCACAATTTAAAATGTCACTATGACATCAATACAAAATCAGTAAAAATAGAAAAATCATCTGATAAAACTCAATTATCAAATACCAAAGCTAGTCCATTTATTAAAATTAATATAGGTGCTTCAACTGTATTGAAAATACCTCCACGTTTTCATAGTGATGAATTAGATGCATCAGCAAACAAGGGAGACAATTCAAAAGGAGAGACAAAATATGAAAATCAGTGTGAAGACTCTAGTCATAGAAAAGTGAAGAAATTGAAAATGAAAGATCGTGAAAAGGAAAAAGCGAATGAAAATAATGATAATGAAACAGAAATAGCAGGTACTACATCAGTTGACATTTATCATCATAAAAAACATAAACGAAAGCATAAAAGGCGACATGATGAAGAAATTCCACCATCCGATGATAACACAATGTTAAAAGTGGATGAAAACAATGATAGTCTTCAAAACTGTGATAATAATCCAACTTTAATGTCTCAAAGGCCTAGGTTACTCTATACATGGAGACAAAATAAAGGTTTGTCTCCAAGAAGAGATATTGATAACACTTACAATATCAAGATGTCTCCTCAACAAAATTTAAGAAATATAGAGTATGTACCACGGAAAGAATATAGACTTAGAAGTAGAGAGAAATCTATTGAGGAAGCCAGTGAGTGTGTCTCGAGTGATAATTGTAACACTTCCATGTCAGAAAGTGATGACAATGTTATTTTGTCCGCTGGAAGTGGAGATGAAAATAATGGGGATTCTTATAGTTCAGGGGTTGTTAATGAGGACAGTCAGAGTAGTGCTGATGACAATGAAGAAGATGAGGCAGATGGTCCTCCTGGAGATGAAAATATTGAAGTACTTCGACCTCTTATGATGAAAATACAAACAAGAGATGTGACTAAATGTATTAAGTCCGATGGAAGGACAGTTCATGTAGGAGATATTGTGTGGGGGAAAATCAAAGGATTTCCTTGGTGGCCTGGACGAGTGTTATCAATAACTGTTAGTTCACGGGAGAGTGGAATAGTTCTACGGCAGCTTGCTCATTTAGCATGGTTTGGTTCTTCCACTATGTCACACATTCAGTGTTCAGACTTGTACCCATTTCTTGAGGACTTCAAGCTCAAATATAATAAAAAGAAACGTGGTCCTTACAAAATGGCAATAAAACAAGCTACTATTGCCGCACAGAGTCTCACAAACACACATCATATAGACTTTTCTGAGTATGATTTATAAGAGGCAAGTGTAAACCTATAATGTATAATCATAACTTTACACTTAATATATTTAGTCCTATAGCAGTATAGGCAGTTAAAGCACTTATGTTCAAAGATTAATTTTTTCATGTTACCTATACAGTGTTAATTTGGATCCCCTGAAACTTCTGAAAAGAGAGTGTCAAAAAGATTTTGTTATTCAATAGTTTTGAAAATACTATTGTGGCTGGGCTATAGATTCAATACCCATACATGTATATGGCATATTAGTAATATCTTGAACTTTGCTGTGTCTGGACAATAAGTACATAATTTACACAATAAACTACATAGGACATATAGGAAATTTGTTAAAAAACAAAAAGCTAAAAGATATTTTACTATTTCTTAGTATTGTGAAATAACGGTGCCTAGAGTTTAGTTAAACAAATAATATGTCATTCTCAACCATAAAAGTTATCCAATGAGGTAAAAAAAAATCACCTGACAACAGGGTTCATTAACTGTTCCCCAAAAGTGGAAGTACATGTACATTTATACTAATTTGATTTTTCCAGTCTTATGAGCAACATCAAATTTACTTTGGCGACATCACATTTTTATATGATTAGGAATGTAAGATAATATATATATATTTCAAATTGCTGTATTCTTTCATATAATTTTCTCTATATTTAAGCCCCATTCTCATGACCAAAATTTAGATGAGTGCGAAAATAAATTTGCTTTAGGTCCTTCTCAAATCCTCTTTAATTGAAGAAATCTTGGGTGCTCAGGGGTTATGGCCCCAACCATTATAGAAAAAAGGGGCTAAAACAAGCATTTATATTACTCCAATAAAAGCATGGGAATAATGATGTTGTTCTACAATGTTCTATACCACAATGGTATCCAGTGATCAGACTTGGACTGATTTTTGGGTAAAGATTAAACTTTTTAGATACACATATAAGGGGCCAGAAAGGTTGGCCAGAAACATTGCATTTTCCTGATGTCCAGACAATAACTTAATTATTAGTGAATGAATCTTTTTATAGTCGTGTTACAAGGTGCCATACCACAAAAGGAAGACTGGGAATGATTTTTACAGTCTTTTTAATTATAAGGGACCATAGGAGACCACAACCTAAAAAAATCGTCTCTTTAGCTGACCTACCCTAAAGGCTGTGTGAGCTATTGTCATCACTTTGTGTCTGTCTTCGACTGTCGTCTTTAGCTTTTATCAAACAGCTTCTTCACTGAAACTGCTCGATCAATTGGAGTGAAACTTGGCATAGTCGTTCCTTAGGGTATTCTGCACAAACTGATCATTCAACATTTTCGAAAGGTCAAAAAACATGGATGCTGTTACTAAAGTAATAACATGGGAGTCAAAATACATTTTTTTTTGCAAATAACTCAAAAAAACTTTTGTAAAATTCTGACAGGGGATAGTATTGTTCACCATCATGAGTCGGGCTTATGCCAAAATTAAAAAAAAAACTGATTTTTCACCTGATGTAGGAGTTATGACCCTTGAAACAGATTTTTTCCCCCTTTTTTAGCTTACCTGGCCGAAGGCGTCCATCGTTAGCGATTTTTTCATAACTTTTCTTTGACACTACTTTACCAAATAGAAATAAACAAGGTGTGAATATTCCTTGGGGTATTCTGCATAGAACTGTTCTGGGGATTTTTGATAGGTCGTAAAACATGGCAGATGTTACTAATAATAGAAATAGTGGTCAGACTAAGTTTTTCCCATTTATCTCCTAAATCATTAGGTCTAGCCAAATTCTATCAGGATGAGGTCTACCAATAGAAAAAGTTTTGTTTAAATCTGTTAAGCCATATTGGAGATATTGCCCTTTTTCAACATTTTTTTGCCATTTTTTTTTTTTTAAATATTGTCTGACATTACTGAACCAATTTAAACCAAGAGAGAGTGAACATTGCAACTATTACCTGAAATGAACAAAAATGTGTATTTTTATTGCCATTCGAATGTTACAGAATAATCATGATAAAAAGTCACTAAAAATATTTTATGCGTTCATGTATAAGGAATAATTATTTTTACTGTTTATGCAAATGTGGATCAGTACACACATAAAAAATAGTTGCATCATAAAAACTTGAAAGGTAAAAAAAATTGCCTTTA
The DNA here is from genome assembly GCA_037379345.1 of Perna viridis. Lineage (NCBI taxonomy): Eukaryota > Metazoa > Mollusca > Bivalvia > Mytilida > Mytilidae > Perna > Perna viridis. Next base: position 58,142,519 of record CM074513.1, read on the forward strand.
TCCATCAAGAAATCAACATTATTTTTTTTCCTTCATTTAATGTCATTCATTCCGTGTGTCAACAAATGATTCAATAGACCAAGTTATCTTTTTTCTTCTTGTGTCACTGTATAGCTTCCCAATACTAAGTTCTCCACTTTGCTCTGGCTTTCCATGTTCTGGTACTAGTGAGGTCAAATAAACAAAATGTTTTTGTTTAAAACATTCTTTATTTCACAATGGGATACTGGGATTGGATATGACAGCGCCATTACAGTAATAGGGCCATGATTGTAAAATAAAGAATGTTTTATACTGTCCACTCTAGAATTGAAACCACAAGCAATTGCCATTGTAAAGCAATTTTGATTACAACATAAGGAATGCATACAAATTATCGATATGGCTTGGGCTCCTGATGAAGAATATGGCCAGGATTACTGAAATAAGTCATTAGATAATCTGTTGATCCAAATAGATGTTTGAAACACCTTATGATCGGCAGGTTGGGGTGCTGGCATTGGATAAGAATGCGTCTTTACAGTAATGATGGAAAATCCCAACAACTGTGTCATAAACTAAATGGATTAAAAAGTAAATTTTATAAGTGACAATGAAAATACAGTGGAATAAATAGTACATTTAATTGTTCTTCATGTCATCTTCTAGATCTAAATTGTTCTGTTTCCAATTTACAAAAAGATACAATTTTGTTGACGAACAAATTCACAAGCATTATGATTGCAATTAGAAATTTAAAGGCAGTGGTCAAAGGAAAATAGCTTGCATAGTAACGGTAACATCACATTTCTTTCTGCTAGGGGTATTCATTACTGAATAATGAGATATCTGCAAATTGGTATAAATACAGGTATTAATACAGCGGGCCATATGTTTGAGTCGTTTCCTGGATATTTGTTTTATAAGTTGATACTATTAATTTCAGGTAGTGGTAATTATTGATACTCAGGATTCCAGACAAACAGCATTGGTGCCTCTGGAAAAGAACGTTTCGTTCAACCATCAACATTTGAAGAGTTTGTTCCTGACACTTCATTTTGATTTGCTCAAGTCATTAATGATCTAGTGCTACTTACTAGCATCCTGTCATCAACATTACTTTTGATAAAAACATAGTTGTAGATTGGGATAATGTCCTTATAAAAATTCTTTCATTAGTTCTTCACTGTAATGGTGGTCAAATAATCTGATTGAAAGATAAAGTGTTATGTCTATCAAAATATAAGTTATTGTTCAAGTTTTATCATGATTTTCTTTTTATTGTTGAAATCTTTGGTTTTTATACTATGTTGTCAAATTTGGATCAAATAAGGGGATATCATAGGCAGCATTATTTTACTTAAAAATTTATATGAATAATGGCTCTTAAGTATAAGTTTAAAATTTGTTTTGAATACTGCTATCATTTAACATATGAAGAAGTGAATATTTCTAAAAAAGAACTTCAATTTTTTGAAATTATTAATTAATGGTTTTGTGTGTGAATCATTAAGATGACTTAGCCTAAAAGGCCCAGTCAGTTATTGCCATCACTTGGTGTTGGTCATTGTCTGTAAATTTTTCAAACATCTTTTTTAATCTAATGAAGAGAATTCAATGAAACTTGGCACGATTGTTTCTTAGGATGTCTTGCACAAAAGTGGGTGTATGGATTTTTGATCTCTCAAAAACATGGCCGTCATTACTTAAATTAGAACATAGGGGTGAGACAGATGTTTCTCACATGTATCTCCCAAATCTGACTGGATATAAATGTTAGGCTTCTTGAGATCTATCTGTGGTCAAATTTTTGTGTTAATCTGTTAAGGCATGTTGGAGTTATTGCCCTTTTTCAATTTTTTTGCTGTTTTTTAATATTATTACTTCAAAAATAAAATTTCTTCAGAAATAACCACTGGTAGACAGAATTGAATGAAAATTGATATGATTGTTCCTTAGGTATGAGCATTAGGAATTTTGATCCAAGAGAAAGTGTGGCCACTTTTACAAAAATGAATGTTGCTTATTGAGACAGGTGAGTGATTCAGGCTCTTTAGAGCCTCTAGATTTCCTTAATATTAATAAAAGAATGGTTTAGGATTTTCCTAATTTTAAGACTATAGATTAATTAACAAAACCATTGCTTGTTCTTGAATTAAAATCTAGATACATTACATTGCTTAAAGAAGCAATTTCATTAATGGATTTTTTTACGGGTTGTTGTCTATAATAGCATTTTATTTACTGGGTTCAACCTAAGATTATTTTGACTAGGTATAAATTGTTTGAGTTCAATGATATTAGGGGGAAAGTCTATAACAATAAGGTTTTTGTCCGTTTCAATAAAAAATTGTCATGATCATAGTCTTTTATATTATACACAGGAAATGCAGATAATAAAACGAGTGGAAATTTTAACTTGATAAATGTCAATGTATTTACCGGTATATATATGAAAATACTTCATTGTTATTTTGATTGACAAAAGTCTTGAAATCGGTCTTGGCACCTTTGTACTTTTCCAATGTAATCAGTCATAAATGTATTAAAAGCAACAGCCACACTGTTTGTTCCTCTGTAAAGACATTAAACTATTTTGTGTAAAGTGGTTTGATTGGTGCATATTTTGGGTGTTATAGTAAACCTGTATCTCAGTATAGGTGTCAAACTGTGTCATACTTCAATGCTTGAGGTGAATTTAATTTGATATTAAGTAGATAATCATTCTGGCTTCCAAAAAGTATGGGATTTCATAACTAAAATATTCAGCATATCTTAATAGCACTACTTGTTTTCTATCATTTTACATTAAATATGCCATTTCTAGAATTCTTTTGTATTGGTAGATATTAGTTCCAATTTCCTTTGCACATGCCAGTAATACTAAAGAAATCCTAGTAATGAAGTTTTGAGGATTTGGGTAAGGAAGTAAATAATGAAGTAATTATAGCACAAGAGTTTTTTGAAAAAAAAAATAATTAAGATTGAAATAGGGAAATGAAGCTGGGTGATATTGTCTATATTGTGATAATTCCTCGATTGATTTTATGTCATCAAAAATTTTAAATAGAATCTTGGTACATACTGGTACTTTATTTTATTTTGACTTTCTTGTGTCCATGGTCCTCAACTGTTAAAATTGTTTAACATTAAAGCTAATTTTGATTTAAACCGTGATTGTGAAAGATTTTTTTCTAATGATTACTTCAGATGATCTGTATTTAAGTGTTACATTTTTGTAATTTTCTGTTAAGATAGATCATACCTAATATATTTGAATTCTTTAAATTTTCTTATTTTTCGAATAAATGATTGTAATATTGCCTTTTATAGTTGAATGTCACAGGTTTATGAATAGGAATGATGATGAAGGTTTATCATCAAGTACTATTTACTTATTTCTATACAAATATGAAAGATAAACAGAATGTGATGTATGTACCTACCTTAAATTCTACCAGCCTAATCTTATATTACTGTCACAAGCATGTAATTTGCAATAAGACCTGAAATTTTCATAATATAAAGGTTTTTTAGAAGAACATTATAATTTGGTATTAGGAATAGTACTGAACTAAGAAATGCACAAAAGTTGCTTGATCATGGAAACTGCAAAAAAGATGCCATAAAAATTCTCCAATTGCCAGTAAGTAGTTATAGCTTTGTAGTATAGAGAAATATTCATATCATGTACATTACTGTACCACCTCAATCAAAACAGAACAAGCTTAATTCAGTAAGGCAGTCATGGAAATTTGTGTAATAAAACATTTTACCTCATGTATGGTTTTCAATAATTAAATGAAAATGGGAGCTGACATATACCAATGCAAGAAGATTTGTTTACAATGATATATTGTATACATGTCACAGGGCCTACACATCAATGACCAGGAGAAGTTATAGTAAATTTTGTTAGAAAATAACAGTACATATATTGATTTTTTTGTCTGTGTAATCTATTACAAAAACTTCTTCCTGTCAAAGAAGAATGGGAGAAGTAAGCACAAACAAGGAGAAGTTTTTGCTCATTTATCCCTCTAGATTAGACCCTGAATTTGTTTTTCTCAACATTGTGATACATTTTGAATATTGTTTTTTAGTTCAGATTATGTATTTGGCATTTAAGTTGGTATTCATGTATCTGATTAAAAATAATAACATGTATATTGTTGAAACAACTGCCTACAATGTTGATGTATTATAGAGACACAATTCTAAAACCATCTGTCTTCGTATGATATAAAACTCAAGACTTCAGATGTTCCATTTAGTAGTCATTATTCTTGTAATAAATATCGCTATAATATACATGTACATGTATGTATACTATATTATGGTTGCACTTGTATACCATGTATGCATTTAACAGATATGTTTTTAAATTATTTTAGAAATATGAAATATAATATTTGAAGTCCAGTTAATACTTACTACAAGTGTATTACAATCATATGGTTTAAAACTTGTACCTTTACAGTATGGAATTCAAGATTTTCTAGTCACAATCATGTCAAAGGTCAACAATGGAATGTAGTTTCTTACCTATTTGTGTTTATACCCCTTGACAGTGGCATTAAAATGATTTTTATGTCTATTCTTCCATTCATCTATTACACCTTAGTTTCTGAGTGATATTTATGGAACCATATTTTGACCAAATCTCTTCATATTTTAACACAGTGCAGTGTCAAGTTTGATTATGATGGTTATTACATTTACCATTTAGGAGTTATGGCCTTGTTCAATTTGAAATGAGGGAGTATCTGTGATGACCCAGTAATCTGTCTTAGTTACTGTGAGAAAGAAAGGATAAAGGAGCTCATTTTTAGCTCACTTGGTGTCTTTCCTTTTTGTGGTATGAATGTTGCTTGGGGTATCCTGAATAGAACAGATGTGGGGATTTTTGATCCATTGAAAAACATGGTTGCTGTTACTAAAAACAAAACATAGGGGTCAGATAGTAGGTTTTTCGCATATATCTCCAAAACCATTAGGTTAGCCAAACTCTAACATGGGTTAAAGTGTTCAGCATGATGAGATCTATATCTGGTCAAATTTTTGCGTAAATTTGTGAAGCCATGTTTGAGTTGTTGCCCTTTTGATGTTTTATCCCTATTTTTAATGTTATTTCTTTCAAAAATGATCTCCTCTAAAACTATCTGACCAATAAGAACCAAACTTAATATGAATATTCCTTGGTGTATACTGCATAGATCTGTTGTGGGGATATTTTAATCGGTCAAAAAACATGTTACTTAAAATAGAACAAAGAGGTCAGTCAGTAGTTTTTCTCGTGCATCTCCAAAACCGTTCGTTTGTTTAGCCAAATTCTTTCAATTGCCGAAATGATCCTTATTATAATGCCTACAAAAGACTCCAGGGATCAAAGTCTAACAAGACATTGTTAGAGTTATTGCCCTTGAAAGGCAAAAAATTATGTGGATAGCAGTTTTAAGCCAATATCTTAAAAACTATAATAGATAGAAACTTTCAAACGATGAAAATGATCCTTTTGAAAAGTAATACCAAAGTCTTTATCGAGTCAAAATTGTAGGACAACTCCTTGTTAGAGTTGTTGCCATTGAAAGGCAAAAATTTAACCAGGTGAGTAATTTGATTACTTTTTTTAAAATTTAATTCAGTGTTGATGTTAATTATTGAAAGAGGTTTTTTAAATGGAAAAGACAGTTTTGGCTTATTCTTCTAACCACATGGTCCAAAACTAATTTTTGATTTCATTAAAATGGGATTCTTGGAGTTTTCCTATATTCTGACGCTTGTCATGTTATCAGATTTTTTATTTTGTGCCCTTTTTTCTGTGTGATCCTCATGAAGGTCATGATTTGATTTCAACAAGATTAAATTCTTGGTAGTACATGTACTTAAATGTGTAGAATGGAACCATGTATGTATTGAAATTTTGGATTTTGGTCCATAATGAAAAAATGTCGGATTTAAATTTTTTTAATCTGTCTGTCCCGGAAACTTGTGCTGTGTGTACAATTTTATCACAATCCCAATTCTGACAGAGGTGTTTCAAGCTTGAATGTAGTGTCTACAGTTGCCTTAATTGTTCATGGTTTTGCTACTGCCAAACTGACCAAGCTACTAAAATTTGCATAGAACATATAAAAATGATTATCACAGACTATTTCTGAGAGAAGGTATACCTTAGATGATGATGTTTATCCTAAACAACAATTTTTCTAAAACCAGGCCCTGCAGGTTTGAGAAAAATCTAATTAAAATTATTTGATGAGAGTGCTGATGATTTTTTATGTATGTGTTATATAATTAAAAACCTTATGAAAATGTTATTGTGTTTTTTTTTGGTTGGAGAATGAGAAATGAATGCTAATGTTTGTTTATTTGTCATATTATAGTTTTTATTTTGATTTTATTTGCATGTTAATTACTGACTAAGGAGAGTTTTTTTTTAATTTTAATTTCTATTTCTCACTGCAGGATAAAGGAATACTGGTAATAAACATGAATGAACTGACTTTCTTATGATCTTGGTAAAATATTTAATATGAATACAAAACACAAAAAAATGGAGTTGTATGTTGGTATGGCAATCTCTGTTGTCCTCATTGTACATGTCGTCTGTAGACACTTATTTTACTTTAATAACTTGAATAATTGTTTGTTGCTCTTGGTTAAGTTTTTTATCAATGTTTAATACATACCACAAAAGTCGGGTTTGATTGACTTTGGTAGTGATGACCATAATCATGAATGCATCAAAAGCCAGAAATATTTTCCTGGCTTTCTTTTTGATATTTTTAACCAGTAGATCCAAAATGTGTAATTCTGAGTATTACATTTTTTAATCAATTTAACAAATCAGGCAGAAATAATGGTTGTTGAGCAAAAAGGAGTGGTCATGAAAGGAATGTCCCTTTTGTTTTTCTTGGTCTTCCAGGTTGATTTGTTTCTGATGCACATGTATATGACTTTTAACCACAGTTACTTGCCATTTAAATTGATTTGTACATATGGTACAAAAAATCTGAAACAAAGTGTCTGGTTATAGCACCAAAAAATCTGAAACAAAGTGTCTGGTTATATCACCAAAAAGGTGGAACATATATAGTATATATTTCAGCATAACTTTATTGGCAAATATTATATATATATCTTGTATATTGGTGTATTTTTAAGGGTGTGGTATTCATGACCATCATGGGTAAGAATATGTTGATATTCAAATTTAGTTGATATTTGAGTGTTTTGAGATTATTTAGCAATGTTATATTCACAAATTGTGTTTATCTAGTCATATCCTAAATAATAAACTAGACTGACACTGTTATTGACTTCATAGATGATGAACTGAAAGCCATATAAGGCTCCATTACAACCTCAATTTAACCTCAATTTTTTTTATTTTTGATACATAAATAGCTCTGTTTTATATAGACAAAAATACTTTGAACTTATATTGACAGATTTTTTCTTATTTCAGTGTCATTTGAACAAAAATGTAAAAATCTTATATTTGACTTTTTTCAAGCCATTAATGTGATCCCTTCAAACCAGCCCTAAAAGAATTATGCCATAAATTTAACACGCAAGAAATATTTCAAGCAAATCGGCACTATGCTTTTCAAATTAATGTGTGGAACACAGGTTAAATTGGAATACTCAAATTTGCCACATTATTATAGGTGAGAGTGATTTCAGATTTAATGTGGCATTTTGTACCTAAGGTTGGTTGTTCCTACCAGGACAAGTTTTAATATAGTGTAAATAATTTACAGAAGATATTCTGTACTGCCTACCTTAAATGAGTTTTATTTTTAAAGAAAAGACTGTATGAAGATAGAAAAAAACTGAAATGTGAAATGGTGGACATTTAATATTATTATAATAAAGAAAAAAAAATAATCAGAATTATTTCATTTTATTTATTGTCTTTGGGTATTCAGTGCTTTTTCATTGTTTTATCTTGATTAAAAAGGAAATGTACAGAAGCCTATTTGGGTCACTATTTGTCAAAACTATTTTGTAAGTGCAATTTGATGCAATAATTTGAGATATAGTGTGCAGAAACCATCCTACACAGTCTGGGTTTTGAGTCCACCTTGGCTAAATATACTGGAAAGTTTGTTTTTCATTGGCTAAGAACCATTGCATTTATTACATGTCATAATTTATTGTGATTGTAAGTTGTTGTGATCCACGTATGGATTGATTGATTGATGGACAGAGTGCAAACCTAACCTCGGGACTAAAAACACTAGACAAATTATTGCATTAAAATAAATTTATTGTTCACATTTTCAAAAGCAATAACTTTCATTCAATCATCCAGTAGTAACTAGAATGGCCTTCCAAGTCAGAGTTGGACATTTACAATTAAACAAATAGCAAATGACATTGTTAGTTATTTGATTACCGGGGTATACCGGGGAGTTTTGTAAATTTAAACAAATAACTTAATATTTAAATGAACCATCCCCCAGATGTTTTAAGAAAAACATTTATTTATTTAGTCTGATTTTTCCAACAAAATTGAAATAGTAGAGGATATTTTATTACAAATAATTAACAAGTATATCTGTTATGTCTAGCTTTTTATAAATTCTAGCTCTGTGAGTAAACTTTATACATTTGAGTTAATTTGTAGTGTTATCCTTAACTTAAAACGTTTAACAATTAATATGCTTTGTGGACTTTCAAAAATTATTTAACTGTCTATCTTTTCAACAGACTTGTACATTCCATTCAATATTTGAACAGTGGTTGACCAACCCAAGACCACCATAAGTTTGTTCCTCAGGCCATACTGCATACTGGTAATTTTTGCAGGATGTCAATTTTACCATATGTTAGCAGTCTGTCTGAAATATCAAAAAAATAATTCCACAAAACACTTACTCTAGCCCTAAAATTGGAAATTCTCAAATTTTTTGCATACTATTCCCACAAAAATAATCGGCTCTACACTAATATCTGATTTTAGTAATATTTTGTGCATCAAAAAAATAGTTTTCAATATAGCTATAGAGTAATCGAGGGAACCAGGATTCTAGCGGAAATCAAAAGAATGAAATCCAGAGACAAAGACCGGACATGGAAAACAGAAACACACAACAAAGGACATAAAGTAACCAAAATAACATAATGTAAAAAAGTAAACGAGCAACTCAGACTGGGAGCATGTATATATAGGAATGTTTATGAGAAAAATTCCTGCAGTGTTTATGTAAAACTTTTAGGACAGACCCATATACCTTCTAGCAAGTCTGAACAAATTGACAGCAATAAAACATTGATGCTTAAAAGCATAAAATATGTAGTGTTTATGTTGTAGATGGACAATGAAGGTATGCCTAGTGTAGTTAGAAGTTTTGTTTTTGCACATCTTTGGATGCAAGAATAATCTCTTTAAATGTTTTGAGGAAATGGAACCTATGCTCTTTCTGTGTAAAAGTACATCAAGGAACAGAAAATGTTTGTGCTTCATAGACATTGATACTTCTATGAAGTCCGACCAAGGGAGACAATTCTGACTCACATTTTGAACAATTTTCACTTTATAGGTCAGTAAATATTCAGAAATTCCTAAGAGTTACTTAAGCTTTAAACATTGTATAATAAGGAAAAAGGCAACTAATTTCAAAAAAGGGAAGAAAAGAATTAGTAACTTTGTTATTTTAATTGCAACTTAGTAAGATAGATAGCCTCCCAATTTTTTACTAAAGTGCATATGTTAGTGGATTTACTAGGATGTAGAAAAAACATGTTAAAATTGGTCTTATAGGTTATCATAAATTCCCATTAAGTATCTCCATGAGATTGATTCTGATTATGCAAGGAAAATTCAATTCAATATCACTATTTTGTTAGTTACAGGATTGATTTTACCAGTAAAATTGAAATCAGCATGTGTGTATTTTATTTCTCATGATGATTCCAAGTCTGGCTCTTTCTAATGTGATGAGCAAAAATTATCAGTGAGTCAGGAGAAAGGACAAATCCAAAAAAGTAATATAATCAATTACTGGTTCATATAAATATAAATAAATGACAATCATCAGAAAGCATACATAAATACAATATCATTTACAGTATATGTATCCCACATCCATGCTTTACAATCATCTTGGTTTGTATATAGACAATATCATGATTCAGGATTCTGTTGAAAGTTCACTGAATATCCTCCGGTTTTGGGGTCTTGTTGAAATTTGAAATTGTTTGTAGACAGACCAAATGGTTTTAGTACCATATTTCCTAGATCTTTCAATTTACCTGAAAAGTAACAAATCTGATTTTGAGGAAACCAACATATTAAACCAAAGTGTCACATAACGCAGTTTTGTAGCATTATTGCATAAGGTCTTTCACATTGGTTTAGTTATTGGTCCAAGGCTATACATATTGGACTGAGACATTGCAGATATCCAATATTGCTAGCCAAAGACCAATAACTTGGCCAATATGGAAAACCTTACACAATTATACCTTTATTGACTAACTAGTCTAATACTTCATATTAGCCTAGGCCAATATGGATTTAATCAGGCCAATGTGACGTACTGGATGGGTAAAAGCCACATTGGACGGCTAAATCCGGTATTGGACAGCTAAATCCTGTATTGGATGGCTAAATACCGTATTGGCACACTTTTGTATTTTGTATTGCATTGGCAATTTGATCATATTTAGGCTAATATTCAAACATTAGTCAATAAAAGGTAATATGGGACATCAGTGCAATTGGCATATCTACCTGTGTATAAGGAGCCTGCTCCAAGAATAAAAAGGATGCAACTAGTTAATGGCTTACTCAGTCGGCACTAGTATCTGAACCCTAAACTGATTAAAATATATTTTGTACCTTATTGGATATAGGGGTCTCAGGTAAGACTTAAAAATGATTTAAGAAAAGAAAAACAGTTTAATGCTTAATTACGTACAATTTAATTACATAAACAAAGTAGAAATGACTGAAAATCTGTGGTACTCCAAACTTCCCCCAAAATGTAGAGGTTAGTAGAAGTAGGGCTGATGCTATCCTACTCATAACTTGTTCCTGGTGAGAAAAGCAGGTATCAATGTAAGCTTTATAGGCATCTGATTTTACCCAAGGCTTGGATCAATTCTGTCAGAATTCCACATTCCAGGGAAAGGATGGACCTCCTCATGGAAAGCTGTGACCACAATAGTTACTACAGTCATATAGCCAAATTCACTTAGAAAACTTTCATATATTTCATAAACTGAATAAGTCCTTACTTGTAGTTTACCCTCTGCACCAGAACAAGAATGCTGGTGATGGAGATAATGCTGGCTGAACTTGTTTAACATTTTGCAACAAAGCCTAGCTAGGGCACAAAGGAGATTTTGAGAATTCTGGAAGTAGTACATGCAAAGCTTGAAAGAAAGACACACTAACAATCAAAAATAAAAAATATACAGAAAAAAAGGTTTAAACTGATAAATTCATACAATTAAGTCTCTGAAAGAATCACAATACCTTAAATTTGTAGTATACTAATAAGGATTGACTGTATTTTATCTTTTAAAAACTAGTTACATACATATAAATAATGTGAAAGGTATTCTGCATCACAATAATTTCCTTATTTTTATATCAATAGAAAAATATAATCTGATCACATATTGTCAAGCAAGGAATCTTGGAAACAAAGTAAATGTTTTTTTTGAATGTTTGAAATATGAAAAAAGCAAATTATAATCTGCACTATTCTTCTATAAAAAAAAGATAAATATTTTCACTATGTTTGCATTCACTCAATACTATATGCACATTGTAAGATACCTGACAGTATTTTCTTAACTCACCCATCATTTCTTCTTTTAACTTCTCATTCTTCTCTTTTATTTGATCAGGTAATCTCTGGAATATCATCAAATATAAAATAAACTAAAATTAAATATGTACATTTTACTAATTTTTATCATGCTATTTCTATTTTTAACATATTGTAGAAAACATTTCTAGTTATGTGTGAGCCCTTATTATTTAATTATGACAATCACCAACTGGATGTAGCCATGGACTATCACCAACTGGATGTGGTGGACCATCACCAACTGGATGTAGCGGTGGACATTCACCAACTGGATGTAGCCATGGACTATCACCAACTCGATGTAGTGGTGGACCATCACCAACTGGATGTAGTGGTGGACCATCAACAACTGGATTTAGCCATGGACTATCACCAACTCGATGTAGTGGTGGACCATCACCAACTGGATGTAGTGGCGGACCATCACAAACTGGATGTAGCCATGGACTATCACCATCTGGATGTAGCGGTGGACCATCACCAACTGGATGTAGCGGTGGACATTCACCAACTGGATGTAGCCATGGACTGTCACCAACTGGATGAAGCAGTGGACCATCACCAACTGGATGTAGTAGTGGACCATCACCAACTGGATGTAGTGGTGGACCATCACCAACTGGATGTAGCCATGGACTATCACCAACTGGATGTAGCGGTGGACATTCACCAATTGGATGTAGTGGTGGACATTCACCAACTGGATGTAGTGGTGGACCATCACCAACTGGATGTAGTGGTGGACCATCACCAACTGGATGTAGCCATGGACTATCACCAACTGGATGTAGTGGTGGACCATCACCAACTGAATGTAGTGGTAAACCATCACCAACTGGATGTAGCCATGGACTATCACCATCTGGATGTAGCGGTGGACCATCACCAACTGGATGAAGCAGTGGACCATCACCAACTGGATGTAGTGGTGGACCATCACCAACTGGATGTAGCCATGGACTATCACCAACTGGATGTAGTGGTGGACCATCACCAACTGAATGTAGTGGTAAACCATCACCAACTGGATGTAGCCATGGACTATCACCATCTGGATGTAGTGGTGGACCATCACCATTTGGATGAAGCAGTGGACCATCACCAACTGAATGTAGTGGTAAACCATCACCAACTGGATGTAGCCATGCACTTTCACCAACTGGATGTAGCGGTGGACCATCACTAACTGGATGTAGTGGTGGACATTCACCAACTGGATGTATTGGTGGACCATCACCAACTGGATGTAGTGGTGGACCATCACCAACTGGATGTAGTAGTGGACTATCACCAACGAGATGTAGTGGTGGACCATCACCAACTGGATGTAGTAGTGGACATTCACCAACTGGATGTAGTGGTGGACCATCACCAACTGGATGTAGCGATGGACCATCACCAACTGGATGTAGTGGTGGACCATCACCAGTTGGATGTAGTGGTGGATGTGAGTTGATTATAAGAGATGTGGTCATTGAAACATAATTCTATGTTCATTGTTCCTTTGCCATCATGTAAGGGGCTCACCACACAAATAATTCAGTACCATTGTTTACTGAAAATCCAGACACATTCATTTTTTGATTTTCTAATTCAAAACTAAACTATTTAGTATGATGGCAGCCTTAAATAATTTTAAAATATTAAGATATCTACCTACCACCAAAACAAGGTTTAACCTGAAGCCTGATAGATGGACCACAAGACAGACTCATAGATCAAAACTTTGTTAAGATGGAATACAAACCAAACAAGCTTGTCTTGCTACATGCTGACTAGGATCAAGTTCTACAACTCTTTGATAATCTGCCAATGCCTCTTCTAATTTTTCTGTTTTCTCATACAACTCTGCCCTTCTAAGTATGGCTTTCAGATAATGTGGGTGTAACTCTATAGCTTTACTACAGTCTTTAATAGCCTCCTCAAATTTTTCCTGTGTATAAATATATAAAAATTATAAATTATTTACTGCAGTATTTGGGCAAAATGTTTTGTCTACAATTAATTCACTAAATTAATTAAAAAAGTTTCTTAAAAAATAAATGGAAGATATAAATACTGTAATAGCAATGTAAACAAAGGGTTAATCTATATAATCTTATACAGTTCAGGTTTATTTATATATAGAAATTAAGAAATAACAAAACTTAAAATGCATTATTTTATGTCAAGGGAAAGATATATATTTAAGTATGGTCGATCGTGGAATAATTTTCGCACTTTATTTGAATATGGTTGAATTATGAGTGATTAGTCTAACAAGGTATAAAAGCAGTGCGCATGATTTTAAACGTATCGAGTAGGCCAGTGACCAAGTTCTGTGTAGGTACACGTTGTACCAAGAAGCCATTACTGAAGTTATATTTAAGTTATCGAGATGGAACCTACATAGTATTTGTTTATTTATTAGTATTTAAGGCATATATGGTTCACTTGCGGTGTAATTTGGAAAATTACTAGCATGGAGTACTTAAATATTTTATTAATGTTTAAACGAAGTTTATTAGATAATAATGTAATTTACCAATGTTTTCATCATACATGTAAGTATATTATGACATCATTAAATACATAATAAAATCATTTTATCAGGTAAGGCAAATGAGTAAAAAAATCAAATGTCATTTTTTTCAGCACAAAATTTGTCAAAACTGCATGTTTATAAATTTTAAGTTATATTCTGTAACAGATACATGTATATTTATTTTAAAAAATAAAGCCAAACACAATTCCTCAAAAAAGATTTACATAATTACTCTTGACCTCCAAGTTTCTTTGAATCAAAATCTTTAAAAAAGGGGGTGATCAGTGGGAATATATAATAAAGATTGATTCTGTGTTATTCAGTGTTATAGGAGGAGTAATGGATAAAAGATAGGCATCCCTCAGCTAAGAATGAAAGAAGCAAGTACGGATGAACCAAAGGAAGGACATGCAATTAAGTGGTGGGTTAAATCTATAAAGTAAAAATCTCGAACTTTCTATATTTGTTTGCATGCATTGCAACTTTAAATGAAGTTCAAATTCTATCTTTTATACAAATCTTTGTAAAAGACTAAGTATCAACATTTTTCTCATTATACATACTGATAGTGGATACAACAACATGCCACAATTTTAAATTCTAAACAGATCACAAAAACCAACTGCAGTGTCATATATAAGACATTTCTGTTATTGTAGTCTTGCGTCATTTTCATTCAAACGTACAATGTATGTTTTTGAATTGTGTATCTTTAAGGAACTACCATTTGATTTTTAGGGAGAGGGGGCAGGATCAAATTCGAAATAAAAAGCAGGATTGAAATTTTCAAGAAATAAACAGTCAGGACAGGCCATAAGAAAAAAACATAAAAAGGCAGAATCTTTCCTTGTCCTAATAGTTTTTGTTTATATTAAAAAAAAATAGCTGCTTTGCACTGATGAAAAAAAAAGACAGGACCTAAAATTTCTGAAAATAAAAGGGCAGGAAAGAAAATTTGATTCTAGTAGCCCCCCTCCCCATAAAAATCAAATGATTGCTCCCTTATAAGACATATATTTTGGTACAACTAAGTATAAGTTGAAGAATAAGGTCAGTAATTATAATCATGGCTTTTAAATCTATGTTGTCTTGACATTATCTTCACAAAGCAATTTTCCATCAGTATTGGTAATTAACACCCACCATGTGAAGTTTACAGGCTGCCCTATTTGAGTACATGATTGATCTTTCTTTGAAGAAGGAAAATGGACAATTGTGTATAGCTCTACTGTAGTATTTCACTGCTTCTTTGTAAAACTTCTCTTTAAACACCTTGTTCCCTTCATCCTTGTATTTCTGAGCTTGTTCCTTTTTTAGCTAAAAAGATATCAGGGAGTAATGATTTACTTATTGCATTTTTTATATTTAATAATGAACCTCACCAAGAAGTTCAAGAAAGATACAAAATGTATGTATTAGACATTGTGTGAATAATTTAGCATAATTTATATCCTTATTCACTTTACTTTTACAATGTTCATTTAACAAAAAATGTAGAAATTCTTTTCCAAAGAGATTTTAAATAATCCTGAAGAAAATAATGTTATTAACATTTCTTGTAGATTTATCTGACTTTTAACTCCTAATTTTGGACATACTTTATTAGTCTGATCATAATTTTACAGCCAATTACAGCCCATTATATTTGGGCATTAATCAAGACTTCTTTAAATGTAAACCAATACATGTACTAAAGTTGTAATTGATATTATATTTTGCAATCATGAAACTGGGCTAAAACCATATCCTTGGGGTAGTGTCAAAAAAGTTGAGTTTGTGTACAGTGCTAGTCATACCACCTTAATCAGAAAACAAGTGAAATATAGTAACACAAAGAGAGATTTAAGGAAGGATCCATATATACTTACTATTTTTTCTTCATCTGTTAATTTGTCTTCCTCAAGCCTCAACTGTTCATCATCCATGTCAATCTCTCCCTCATCTGCAGATTCATAATCATCTTCTGATGATGATTCATCATCTGTTTTGAACTCATCTTCTCCCTCCTCCTGATATTTACAGGATGTTCTATTCACACTTGTTTTTTTCTCATTTACTATTGCACCACGGTCAATGATTTTCTCACTGCTGTTTGTCCCTGTTATATTACCTTTCAGATAATCTTTCTGATTGATAGGTATTTCATCTTCCTTCATGTCACCACTTTTATCGCATTCATTTGTCTCACTTGAGTTGTTACAGTTTGTTTCAGTGTTATCCTCCATTGAAGTTACGATTTACTACAGATTCTATGGTCTTCAAGTTCCTTATAGATGTGGTTCCTGCAATGAGAGGGACTATGGTTTACTGATTTAATCATTCTGTGAACCCACGTTTTACAGTTTCATGGGCTTTCTTTCCATTTCAGGGTATAACACTATCAGTCCAATAGTAACAGAAAAAAGGACAGATATGGTGAAACGTAACAAATTAAACTAGTGTATAACCTACATACAAATTAGTACCAGTAAATACTTTCAGAGATCACCAAATGGTCTTCAACAAGTGTAAACACACCCTTAAGTGAGCTCTAAAAGGCCAGGACAACAAAAGTAAAACCAATGGTAACATTACAATGACAGTTCTTCAAAATCAAATTAAAAAGTAACATAAATTTTAAATGAACTGAAACAACAAACACACCCTAAAACATCCTATTCTCTCCATGGAATATCTCAACGTATAACATATAGATAAAATGAGATATTCACTTAAAGAATGAACACAGTTACTGAAAGCTAACTCAGTAGTTATTAAAGAATGACAACACCATCAAAATTACCAGCATTAGAAAAAATCGGTCACTACAATGTTATTGCACTAATTAGGCAAGATTCAATGCAATGCAATAATATTTTTATTAGGGATGCAATTAGTGGTATAATATCTCCATTTATGAAAACAATATTCAAAGAATTGAAAATAATATGAAAATTGTATCCTTTATCAATAAAATATTAAGGGCAGTTGATATTCTCATCAGATTTTGCTTGAAAGAATGTTTTTTATAGACTATATTTCTGTAAAAAAAACAAGGTGAACAATACCATTTTTAATTAAGAACCTGAAAGTTCTATTATATTTTTGTATCAAAATTTTGTAACGGTAAAAAATCTTAGTAAATGTTTTTAAGAGTTTGTAATATTGATATCCCTCATCTAAAAGCTTTTCTGCAAGAATATTATTGTTTTCATTGAAATCTGACACTTTATTACGAAGACAAGCAAAAAAGACCAGTTTTTAAATATAAATACTGGTACCATATGAGGGTGTTTCAGAAATATCACCATATAGGAATGGGAAATAAACAATAGGAAATATCACCATCTAGGAATGGGAAATTAACAATAGGAAATATCACCATCTGGGAATGGGAAATAAACAATCAGAAATATCACCATCTAGGAATGGGAAATAAACAATAGGAAAATCAGAATCATCTTTTTTGTCATAAATTTTAGTGTCAAAGTTTCCATTTTCTTGTATTATATCTAAGTCAAGAAAAGGTGTACATACTTTCTAAATTTGTTTCTTCTGCACTTAAATTTTCACGTTTAATTAAGCACATTATAATGCACCATCTTTCTTTCATTTACCCCAAGTATCACCAACAGTTAGCCCCATTTTAATCTAGAATTTGCACAAGAATGGGAATCAAAAGGACTCACACTGACATTGCAATCAACAGAAATATTGTTAAAAGTAATCCTGATTCAGCAGTGTGAAACATCTTAATCACAGTATTACAACATACAAGATGGAATACATTATTTAAGTGTGAAAAAATTAAATATCTTATAATTTTGGAAAATTTGGTTTCAAGAGCATTTTCTGCATTTTTTATTAAGTTTTAAAAAACTGGATCCTAACATCATGTCATTGGGAGAGTACACAGACACACAATTCTATCAATGGTTGGTTTCTATCAAATATGAATACCAGTATATAACACACACAGAAACAAGTGAGTGAGTTAATGTATTGAACTTTTTATAAATATTTATGCCAAGTTCTACTACTACTATATATAAAAAACAAAGACAAAAGTTTCTTTTCAAAACAGAAAATAATATATCTTTAATATTAAAAAGTAACTGTTTGATTATTCTAAAAGCCTTAATTGAATATATAAATAAATGTTTAGCCTTGTCAATTAAATAAAGTATTAGTTTAAGGCACCTTCACTCCAGATTTTCAATATGGTTATTATTATAACTGTCATTTTTTGTATGTTTGGATTTGTGTATTGTGTCATAACCATTTATTGTAAATGTGTTTGAACAAATTAATATTTATTTATGTACTTATTTATATGATAGGCCAGCTTCCACACATTAAAGATTTAATCCTGTGTTCCGATATGCCCCCTGTCCCCCATCTTTTCTCGATCAAATTAGAAAATAGCTCCGGACACTAAATCCCAAAAAGATAATGCCAATCAATGTAGGTTTACTGTAATCCAATGGCCAGCCCTGCCCATTTTCTGTTTTCAACTATTTTGATTTTCTATTTTCTATGAAATTCCTTAATTTACACAGCCAAATTATAAGATTACATCACAGGCAATTGTCTCAGAAAAAAGATTTATCCCTATACCATATGATAAGGTATAGGAATTTTTTTTCCAGACAAGATAGCATATGTGCATTTCTTATGGTCTTTGAATGTGTTTTCAATCGGCATGTGAAATATATCATGAATGAAAAAATACTCATGAATAATGTGTGCAAAATTACTTCCACTAGTTTCCGTACAACATATTTGAGCAGAGTTACTGTATGTCCATACCAGAGAAAATTTCAGAATTAAACAGGTTTATCACTTATTTCTTTTCTCCCAAAGTGTTTTTTTTTACCTCAATTCACTTATTCCCTCTCTGTCTGTAAATTTGTGATCCCTTAAAAAGCACATCTAATGCTTTAAACTCCCCCACTTTTGTTTGCCTGCAAACATGGGGTACTTTTGTACTGGTGTCAAAACCATGTGAACGTTTTTTTCTTTTTCAACAAAGATTTAAAGGTGTAGGATTGTGATAAATATCAGATTTGTTTTTGTTCATTTTTCATTGATTTTTTTGTAAAGTTTATTACCATACTTTATTTAAAATTCCCTCATCCTCATCTCAATTCCTAAAAATCTTTATTAAGAAATACAGACATTTCGAAAAAAAATCTTTATACAGTATAAACGAATTAAGACAACTTATCATAGATATCTTGATATTGACTAAACATACATTCTGTTCATATCAAGATTATTGACTGTAAATTCATTGAAGTTTCAATTAAATTGATGCAACATCAAGTTCATGATGATAAACTGTAACATCAAACATTTCAACGATTTGACAGTAATGTCCGTTTCATATGGTCCTTTTTTAAGCCTCAGTGACTATTTTTCTAAGCTTCTATAGGTGATCAAATTCACATGTCAGCAGTATTTGACACACATTTGTTAGAGGTCTTTGTAGTGTGAAAAAAAAACAATTGTATGCAGTAATATTCATCAACCTATGCAGAAAAATTAACAAAAGACAAGCAACCGGCCTCAAATAGAGAAAGAGTAATCAAGGATACCAAGGTTATAGCGGTAATCAAAAAATAATCAAGGGAACCAAGTTTATAGCGGTAATCAAAGAGTAATCAAGGGTACCAAGGTTATACTGATAATCAAAAGAATGTAATCCAGGGACAAAGACCAGACATAGAAAACAGACACACACAACAAAGAACACAGATTAACTAAAATCATACATACAAAGAAAAATATGAGATATGCAAAATTATGAAATAATACAATAATTGCTATTATGTGATCGAACACCCATACAACTACCAATAATATAACAAAGCAGAGCTAAGATCATTTCAGTGGTCATAGCATGTTTTAAGTTACAGAGATGTTTGTCTTCCTCTAATCCTAGTATTACAACCTTTATACATCTGTACGATCATACCATAAAACCTATTCTTTTGTATGCTTCTGACATTACAGAGATGTTTGTCTTCCTCTAATCCTACTATTACAACCTTTATACATCTGTACGATCATACCATAAAACCTATTCTTTTGTAGGCTTCTGAAATTTTGGGAATATTTCCTACTGATTCTGTTACGTGTAAGAAAAGAAAAAACTGTTTTTTCTAGAATAGGTATTTTCTCAAGATACTACCGAGAGGTCACAAAATAGATTTATGAAATACATTCTTGGTGTTAATAAAAAATCAAGCAATATAGCTGTAATGTCTGAACTTGATAGATTCCTTATTTATTTTACAATTATCTTATCAATGTTAAAATAGTGTCATTGATCTGAAGGTTTGATTGATGGATTATTATATGATGCTTTTATGTGTAATAAACAACTTCATCTGTCTAAAGGTAGTACACAGTTTTCCAGTTTAGACTTTATACAAAAAGAAATTTAACTGAATAATTTTAACAATGAAGTAAAGCAAAGTTTGCTCTTAAAGGTATACATAGAAATTTGTCTCAATTTGTTTTCATATTGATCACTCGGGAAACATTCATCAAAGGAAAACACTACATCTCTATTAAAGCTATGAAATGTAGTCAAAACACCTGCTAAACATAACATTTCAAAGACCCACATAAATGCTCAGACATGATCTAAAAACATGCATCTTCCCAGAATCCAAACTATTTTATCTGTGGCAGGATGCCCTACCTGCATTGTAGTAGGTAGTGAGATTTAAATAGCCATTAATTGACTTGGCTAAAGGATTAAATCTTCAGTCAAATCGGTTTGTCGCTGGCTTGTCACCCAGTGGTATAGGGTTCGATCCTCGGCGGCGGAGTATAATTTTGTGAGTCAAATCATGCTCTCCCATTACATTTGGCACCCAACCAAATAACCAACAGGGTTTGGTTAGCTAATGAGCTAGTTTTATAGTGGTATGAACACTCTTAAGGTGGGGGAAATGTGACAGGATGGCCTACCTGCATTGTAGTAGGTAGTGAAATTTAAATAGCCAGTTAATCGACTTAGCTAAAGGATTAATTCTTTAGCTGAATCAGTTTGTTGCTAGCTTGTCACCGAGCAGTCTAGAGTTCAATCCTTGGCGGCGGAGTATAATTTTCTGAGTCAAATCATGTTCTCCCATTACATACCAATAAAATAAAAAATATCTGCTTTTTAATCAATTTTATTTAAAAGAGAGCCTACTAAGTGCTCAGCCTTCCTCATTAAAATGATAATGAATACTACTGTGTAATGACTAATTACATCAATCATTGCACTTTATTTACACAAACGTTAATAAATCAAGTAATGTAAAAATCTCTGATTTAGACGCTTTTTAAAGCCCTGTAATTTGGAAAAATAAAATATGTATTATTCTATTATTTTCTACTACAGTAGTTCGTCGATCATTAACCTAAATACCAAGCTCTCCATTAATTGGATCTGAAATGCGATTCTGATGTAAAGATGTGGGTTCTTTCTATTTTCACTTTCGTTTTAAGATCGTCATCGTATAAAAATTAAACAAATGTGACATGTCGGACCATACACTGTATGGACTAAAACTACTGTCGACACCAACGCCACTAGGATTATAGTTCAAAGGCTTGTTCTTTTCTAACCCTGAAACAATGATCTTTTGATTTATGTTTCTATATGTTAAATGATGGGAAATTTCCAAGGTTTGTCTAGAATCGGTTGTGGTCTCATGGTGCAGATGGATATGTCATAACGATCCACGACCATAAAACTTTTGTTGTGATTACTCCAATCTTGAAGCAAGACAACGCTGTTCCATACAGAGGTCTTATTGTAAGAAATCTAGCACGGTACAAAAAAATCCGCGTAGTTACGGCAAGCTTCGGCATAGTGTATGAGGTTTGATATGTAAACTCCATACGTAGGTGTTGAAAGTGATGTTGCCACATATGAAAGGAAGATTGACAATACGGAATGAGAAGTCATCACATTTGTCGTATAGTAGGTTTTGTCTATCTTTAAGTGTAGATCAAAAAATGAGGCTGGCTTCACAGTGTCTGTAGTGTCCTTTATCTCAATTTCTTTGGGATAGATGCGATGTATAAAATCATCGAAACTATATTATATAAGATTATCTAAAGACAATGCGTCATCTTTATATCAATAGCTCTCTGAATGAGAATTCTGTTTGATAATGAGACTAGTTTCCTAGGGGTAGGGGTAATATTTTAGACATTGTTTGAAAATTCTTTCTTGAAAATTAGTTTTTCGTGGATTACTTGTGTATAAAATTAAAAAATCTATCGAATGATACCAAATTTGAGACGTTTTAGTTGAGCAATAACTTGTAGAATTGAATTTATTTTACTTTTAACGGAAAAATCGAAAATCCTGTTTTTTGCATTTTTTTTATTTTGCTCATTTGCTTTTGTTTGCTTTGTATATATTGTTTTAGTTACTTTATGTTCTTTGTTGTGTATTGTCTGTTTTCCATGTCTGGTCTTTGTCCCTGAATTACATTCTTTTGATTACCGCTATAACCTTGGTTCCCTTGATTACTCTTTTATACATTCTGACTACGAAAATTGTCAAAAATCATCAAAGAACCCCAGAATTATTAATTGTGATAATGCTTAACAGAAAATACCAAATAAGTCATTTTTTACTGAAGAATAATTACTATAGGGGTTTTGACATTGAAAAATCTGTTGCTTAAATGCCCTGATAATAATCTAGCATTGGGGGTTTCTATAAGATCTTTGAATATTTTCAGGGTCCACATTGAATTGATTCCACCACGGGAGTAACACGTGTCGTGGTAAAACTGAAGACCCTCTTTGACAGCTGTGAATATTGGAGTTAATTGTTTCGATAGAGGCTTGGTATTACATTTTGCGGATCCAGCTATGAAGTGTTATTTATATGGATTTTTGTTTTCCACTCTCTTTTTTTGGAGATTGTGGTAGCAGTATTATCCTTAATTACAACTGCTTTTTCTACGTTTAATTCCGATAAAAACATTAGTTGTTATGCGTCTTGCAGACAAAACAATGTTATTAAGATATTACCCATTCTGACATGACCGGAAGAACTATATTTGAATGGAGAGTTTTTACAAGAACAGTCTGGTTGTTTAGACTTGAAGTTCTCAATCTTGAGATCCTGCAATACCCTTTTTACAGGTAAGATATAAAAGTTGAACTGAAATACCAACTCCATTTAAATAACATATACGGTTGAACTGTTATTTCAATTTTGAAGATAAGTAGTTTTATAAGTAGAAATATTTAACAACCTTATTTCTATTTTTAACGCATAGCCCAACGTTCGACTAATAGTCATCTTTGTGACTATTAGAAAGATCCGTTCAGGGGCGGATTCAGAGATTTAAAAAAAGTTCCCAAATTTTATACGATATTTTTCGACAAAATTTTCCAGAGAAGGAATTTTACCCCCGGACACCCCCCCTCCCCCCCCCAAATCTGCATCCGCCACAACTCCTTAATGACCGTCGAGTGGAATTTTATGATGCTGAATTAAAACAGAAATCAAGGGAATCAAGATTCTAGCGGAAATCAAAAGAACAAAATCCAGAGGCAAAGACCAGACTGGGAAAACTGATACACATAACAAAGTGCATAAAATAACCAAAATAACACGTACAAAGAAACAAAAGTAAATGAGTAACTCGGACTCCACTAAAAACTGGCAGCACGGACCAGGTGCACCGGTAGGATAAGCATCGTCTGCTTTTCTAGAAGCATCCGCCGAAGATATCCTTTGTCATATGATGCTCTTATGCACCTCCAATTTTGAATTTTCATCTGAATGACGTTTGAGATTTCCTGATACAAACATGGAGTGAGCACCATTATATCTACAACTTCTAAACTGCTGAAAAGAATTAGATGAGACTTTAACTTCATCAAATTACCGCTCAAGTTGAAATCGAATCCAATCATACAAATACAAATAATTTTATTGGCTCCAACACAATAGGGTATGTAAGTCTCGTCATGTGACCCCGTGATTTCACGAGAATGGGTCCTAGTCTACCATTCGAAAGCATGGAAACTTGTCATTTAGAGAGCGTTGAGTTCAGTATTGATGACAAAACATTTTTTGTGTAAATAATACCGATAAAAAATAACAATTATCTATTTCTACTCGATAAAGTTATTAAGAAAAAATATAAAATATAAGATTTTGCATTGTTATACAGCGTTTCGAGTACCCGGAAGTAAACAATAAAATACAGATCGGTCCTCGGTTTTCAATACGTCGTAAATTCCGGTAAAGAAAATGAAACTAGAACGAGACTTACATACCCTATAACAACAATTGGTTAAGGCCCATGCGTATACATATAATATATGTATAACAATGTCAATTACAATATACTAAGACAATTTATTCTTTCTTTTCTAAACAGTTCGATATGAATTAGGAAAACATCTTAAGTATGTTTAAACAGTTATTTTGTTGAGAAGTAGATAATTTTTATTTCATTTTCTATAGAATTTTTACATAGCGGGCATATTTTAGGAATATTTCAGGAATATTATGATGTCTTCCTTTTTTCAATTATCGGTTGATGTGAACTTATTCTTAATCTGCTAATCATGGATCTCTTATTACCGTTTCTTAATTTATCAGTATAAGTTGGCTTGTACTCATTTTGTCGACTCCCCTGAAGAATATCATTTTAATACTTTCTCAAATATAATAATTTTGTTCTTGTAGATACTGGTAATTAATTGTTTGTTTTATTTGTAACAATTTCTTTTGATCTTTTTTATCCACATATTTGTGTTTTTCGGTTGCCTTATAAAGCCCATTTACTATAGTATTTTCTTCAGAAAGAATGTGGTTATAAAAACCTATAGTCGAGAAACTTATTGTTACTTTTTTTTTGGGGGGGGCAGTCTGGCTAGTTCAGCTCTACAAGCATCATTACAAAATTTACAATGGACTCCCAAAATCTATTTTATGAATTTTAAATATATATTTTTTTTAATTTTTTGTTTTGTTTTGGTTTTTTTCAGTGGCGTTGTTAGAGTCTTTGATTATCAGAATAATGTCCCAAACGTCACTACAATAAAGAAGAATTGGTGAAACAAGAGTAACATATAATGTTTCTAGGAGTCTACAAGGGTTGTTCAGGGTCGGATTCAAGCAGGGCGCCCCCATAAAATTTGCAAAGCATAGGTTTTCAGGGGTAGATATTAGGCGGTTTGAGGTTGAAACTTTAATTTCTCGCTAATTTTACCACAAAAGATATCTACATTGTACCCACTCTAGA
The DNA here is from genome assembly GCA_037379345.1 of Perna viridis. Taxonomy (NCBI): domain Eukaryota; kingdom Metazoa; phylum Mollusca; class Bivalvia; order Mytilida; family Mytilidae; genus Perna; species Perna viridis. The sequence goes on from CM074513.1 coordinate 58,168,117, forward strand.
AGAATATTTCAAAAATTTAACCTAAAAAAAATTTCGCCTCGCTCGAAATTTTAACTCCCCGTCCCTAATCTAAAATCCTGGATCCGCCCCTGTTGTACTAACGTTGTTTGTATTTTCGCGGAAACAATAATAATTTTACTGTTTCTTAAAAAAAATTAAAAGGGCAATAGATAGACTTAAATTACACTCGAAATGTATCCCCAATACAAAGGGTACTACTAAACAAAGAGTGATAAAGAGCGCAAAAGTCGGGTAAATAAATATCCAGAATAGTAGTTGATGTATTATTTTCAATGGTCACATAGAACAATACACTATATATAGATACTAAGAAACTTTTATTTACTAAAAAAATTCAAAATTACGATACCAGTCTTTACCAGATTTTTGTGCTCTCTACCACTCTGTTTAGTAGGACCGGTATGGTTACATCAAAACTGGTCTATCTAGGTCCATTGTATAAGTAGGTCCGACTTGACATGACGGCAAACCAAGATGCAAAAACACTTCAATGACTTAGATAAATCTTTTTCTAAATAAAGAACAAACACGGGAATATAATATCCAATTGTGTTCTTAATTTAATTTATAAAAGTTTCACTTGAATTGGCACAGCAGCTTTTGTTTTGAAGGACATAATTTTGAATGCATAGATTCATAAAATTATATTTTTTGTGCGGAATATTGGAAACTAATTTTGAAAACAAAAGTAGAAGACAAACCGGAAGTTGTCGCCATCTAGCGTCTGATGCGGATAACGAAACAAAAACGTTGCCGCATGTTATTGAAAGAAAACTCTCTCCTGATTAATACTTTAAGAATTCTAGTAGAATGGCCGATGCAGCGGCAAGAAATTTGCAGTATGAATACAAGGCTGTAAGTTATTAGGGCATTAAATTGTTTGAACAATAAAAAACACAAACGGCTTACTCCGTGAAATATTTTACCAACTGCACAATTAAGTTTCTTGGTGTAATTATCGCCAATAATGAATTGAAGATTTGAAATGTGTATGTCATATACTTATATTGGTGATCTGCTAGTGTAACATACTACCCACTGCACAATTAAGTTTCTTGTAATTATCGCCAATAATGAATTGAAAGAGTAATCAAGGGAACCAAGGACAAGGTTATAACTTATAGCGGTAATCAAAAGAATGTAATCCAGAGATAAAGACCAGACATGGAAAACAGACATACACAACAAAGAACATAAAGTAACTAAAATCATACATACAAAGTAACAAAAGTAAATGAGCAACTCGGACTCCACTAAAAACTGGGAGCATGGACCAGGTGCACCGGTAGGGTAAGCGTCCTCTGCTTTTCTAGAAACACAAGCAGATTTGAAATGTGTGTGTCATATACTTATATTGGTGATCTGCTAGTGTAACATACAAGAATGTGCATTATTACCAAGTTGAGTGATTGAGAAGATAGTAAAAAAACAAAATTATTATTCTTACATGTTCAGAATTAGACATATTAGTACAGTAAATAGGTAGTTGAAAACAAGTGGTACTGCATTTCAAATGCTTCTAATGGCTGTCTGGTTAAAATTAATTACTCTGCAGGTCACATTTGTATGATTGCGGATTTAATTTCACAAATGCTGTCCATTACTAAGATTTTATTTTCTATTGAAATTTTTGTCATTTTTATATGATAAACATAGTTCATGAAAACTTACATCACTTGGTGGTCCTTCAAAAAATCTCATCAGTTCCATCAAAACATTTCTATTTCAAAATTCACTAATATTGCTGAATACATGATGCTGAACAGGACTGACCGGTTTCACTTTTTAGCTCACCTTGCCAAAGGCCATGTGAGCTATTGCCATCACTTAGCGTCGTCGTTGTTAACAATTTTTCTAAACTTTTGTCCTCTGACACTACTTGACCAATTGGAACTTGGCATGAATGTTCCTTGGGGTATTATAGAACTGATGTGGGGATTTTTGATCCGTCGAAAAACATGAGCGCTGTTACTAAAAATAAAACATAGGGGTCAGACAGTAGTTTTTTGCATATATCTCCAGAACCGTAAGGTTTAGCCAAATTCTTACATGGGTTAAAGTGTTCAGCATGATGAGATCTATCGGTGGTCAAATTTTCATTATAATCTGTTAATGTCTCACTAACCACTTCTAACGTTTCCATTACTTGACATGTTAAAAAGAGTAATTTTCAAAATTTCACTGTGAATTCCCAGGACAAATGACATCTTAAAGTTGCATACCATTGTAAAGCTGGGAAAATAAGGCTTTCAAAATCATTATGCTAATGGTAGAAACTCTTCACAAAATTTACTTGAATAAATAATACTGAAATTCACATTTTTGCCTTTTCTGTTAACTGACAACATGGAGGCAAATTACTCACACATGTAAATAATATTCATACACTTTTGTAGTAAATTACGTATATGGTTTTAAAGTACACATTCTCAGCTTTACTTCGACTACTTTTAATCAGAATGCACACAAATAATGCACTTACAGTGCATAGGTCTAGGTTCAGTGTGTTTTTGGTACTACATAGGGGGTGGCCATTTGACCAGGAAGTGGTTAGTGAGACATAAGCCATGTTGGAGTTATTGCCCTTTTTGACGTTTTTTTGTTGTTGCTATTTTTAATGTTATTTCTTTCAAAAATCTTCTCCTCTGACACTACTTGACCAATTGGAACCAAATTTGGTATGAATGTTCTTTGGGGTATCCTGCATAGAATCGATGTGGGGATTTTTGATCCATCGAAAAACATGGCCTCTGTTACTAAAAATAGAACAAAAGGGTCAGACGGTAGTTTTTTACAAATATCTCCAAAACCATTATGTTTATCAAAATTATTTCTCTAGCAGAAATGACCCTAATTATAAGGCCTTCAAAAATCTACAGGGATCAAAGTTGTCTGATGACTCCTTGTAAGAGTTATTGCCCTTGAAAGATGAAAAATGACGTTTTTTTTTTTTTTTTTTTTACAGTTTTCAGCCAATATCTTGAAAACTATAATAGATAGAAAAACTTTCAATCTCTGAAATGATCCTTATGATAGTCCTATCAAAGTCTTCTTGGGTCAAAATTGTTTGACAAATCCTTGTTAAATTTACTGCCCTTGAAAGACAAACTTAACCAGGTGAGCGATTCAGGCTCCTAGGAGTCTTTTGTTTTGCAAACTCTCGATGAACTCTGTTTTGTTGATTTTGAACCACACACATTATGAGAGTTTGTTACTTTCATAATGTAATGGTAGCAAACACAATTTGTTAGACCAGAATCTGCATTATCAATTGATTTTGCATATTTTTAGAATGCAAATTTCCGACATCAAGATGACAGCCCTTTGATGGACACCAGTCACACCACAGATATTATTTATTATGGCCTAATTTAGAAGGGAAATTGTTTTTCTTGCATATCTGTTATTACTTGTTCAAGTAAGACATTTGAATAAAAAATAAAAACTTGTACTGTTAATTCATTTTACACAGTATTGTTGTTGTTTCCTAAGTATATTTGCTATAATATTTCTTTTTAGAATTCTAATCTTGTATTGCAAGCAGACAGATCATTGATAGATAGAAGAGCTCGTGATGAATCTACTGGAGAGGTCATTTCCCTTACTGGGAAGCTCATCGGTACCAGAATGGGTGACAAGGCTCAAAGGACAAGGCCTCCTCAAATGCAGGAGAGGATGGTCAAGTATGAATAATTTAAAAGTGAATTTAAACCATTATATGTATTTACAAGGATCACTTTTATTTAATTATTTAGTGTTTTGATGCTGTTGTAATGTAATTTATTTCTGTAAATGAAAGCACTGTATACAACCTATATGTAAGAAGATTTAATACTGGTTTTCTGATATGCTGCATGCTCATTCTTTCAGACAAAGATTTTTTTCTGCTTTTTAGCAGAATTCCATTATTTCAAATCCAGATTTTACTGTTACAATTCTTTTTTTACTGTATATTTACTTCGATTTTACCAAATTCCGCTTTGTTTGTCGACCTCGTAAATCATCCCTGAAAATATTATGTACACTTTCTATATTCTATATGTCTGTTCTTTAGATAAATATGTCTGTCATAGAACATTTCACAAATAGCCAATATTTACCTCTTTTTTTAACAGAGTAACTGTTATTAAAAAAATTTCAGTAATACATGTACTTAGAATAGTGGACTGATATGAAAGAATTATTTTTAACATTCATTGAACTACAAGTGTCATTACTCGTGCCTTTGTATTAAATGTAATTTATAAATTCAGACGACGTAAAAGAGATGAAGCTCAGCATGACATGTTAAAGATGAAAGGGACCACCTTACTATCTGATGGCATTGATGAAATGGTTGGAATACAGTACAGACCTAAGACACAGGACACAAGACAGACCTATGAAGTCATTCTCAGTTTCATTCAAGCTGCAATTGGAGATCAGGTAATTTTTATGCAAGAATGAGTTTTATTTGTATACAACATTATTCAGATAAATTGTTTTTGCAATATATGATAAGATAACTTAACTCACTAATCATGAACTCTTACGGGTGAAAGTCAAAGACATATAGAACATGCCTTAATGTATCAAACATCCCACACTGGCTGACCTTCATATATACAATGTATTTGTTCACTAACTATCTTCTGTAATCAGGCCACCAGTGTTCTCCCCAGGTCCTTAAAGCACTGCGCTTTACAGCGCTATCGATGACGGTACTGTGCTATCTTGCTACTTGCACTGTGCTATAAAGTTAAGTTTGAGGATAAAAAAATCAATTACGACAGGAAATGTGTGTGCCCCAAGGTCATTTATGGCATCCTACAAGGTTATTACAGTCGACTCCACTTAATCGCATATCGCTTTATTGCATATTTCGGTTATTAGCATAATTTTCTCCTGCACAAAACCATTTCCTATTATTTTATTAGGGAAAAATTCGCTTATTTGCATAGGCCTTGCAGGTGCATTTCTGTTTATTGCATAGAGAATTTTGCCTCATCCAGGTAAAGACAGGTTTTCCCAAATTCTATTTTAAGCCTTCAGGTCATAAATATGTCAATCATATATATTGTTGTAAAAACTAGATTATCATCAATCAGGAGGTGTTAATAATGGATTAAAAACATAATGGACATAAAAGACAATTTAAATGATTTCTAATTACATTACACTGCGTGACTGCACAGGTGTCTGAAGCTTAAAACATTGCCAACAAGATTCTTTATCAGTCACCACACCTGCCCACAAATTAATTTTATTGATGGTGTCAATCAGCTATTAATATCTGATACTGAACCAATCAAAACTGACTATGGTAAAAATTCACTCAACCCTGGCCAAAAGCATGTGGGCCGTGGCTATTTATAAATGCAAGGTTGAATAATTGCACAATCACATGAAGTTTTCAACATTAAGAAGCTGATTTGCCTTATAAAAGAACATATTAAATTCCCAAACAATATTTATTCCATTAGATACTTCCAAAGCACTGAAAAGAAAAAGGAAATGGCCGTCTTTTGTTTACATTGCCATATTGATGTGTATCAAGAGCATGTTTTTTTGGCAGGAAAATTAGTTAAGAAATAGGTCGTTAAATCCCCCAAGTCTAAAAATAGTACAACAGATAACCATATAAACTTTTTGTTTAGGTATTTTCTTTTTGTAAATCATTAAAGGGTTTTTGTCATGAATAAACTACATAATATTTAAAAACAAAACAAAACAACTAGTGTGCCAACATTAAATAACAAGAATAAGATTCATGTTTTTTCCTGGTATAATTAGGTCAACACCACACACTACTTCCCGAAAATTTTTGGAAACATGAATATTAAGCCCAGAATAGTCTTTTACATGAACCTGATAAGATAATATTCTAAATATATAGATGTATTGAAAATTGCTAAGACTAGAAAAAGAGTTTGATAGAGATTGCTCTGAATCAAATGAATATCACATTCAAATTAGCCATTGAGGCCCCAAAACAAATGAAAAATTGTAATTTCCAAGGGTCTGCCGTCACAAAAATTTGAAGAACACTGGGTGTGTATGAATTAGAGGAAATATTTATGAAGAATTACTTATCATAATTTGATAGGCTATCCTAAATTTTTCTGTTAATTTAAAAAGGAAAAATAATGGTATTAAAGTTATAATTACTGCAAAAAAAAGAAAAAAGGTAAAATATTTACCTACATATAATTCATGTAATTATAAACAGCAATATACAAATGTACATTTTTAATACGCTGATCAATCTTTATTTAATACATTAAATACAAAGTGGCACGTTTTGGAACGAGACATATTAATGTCGTGTCACACACGCTGAATACAGCGCTATCAGAAAATCCTGGGAAGAACCCTGAGCCACTTTTAATTTTAAGGCAGTGTTTAAATTTGATTTGGAAAAAAGCCAGAATCTTCAACTTTTCCTGATATTGCAAGATTCTTGCAATTTTGAAGAGAGCTATCTTCAGCTTCTTGAAGAAGCTTCAAAAGTAGACACTGTTCAGAGACTGTAATGTTGTCTGCCTATGATGGTTTAGCAATTTTTTTGTTTTTATCAATTATTACACATAGCATATGTTAGATTTTTTGAAATACTTGAAAAGTAACTTAGTTTGAAACTTTGTGTAGAACTGTGGGTGAACTCATTGATTGGTACCTCTTGTTGCAATATTAAAAACAATAGTGGACAATGAAAGCAGTGAATCCTGTCTAAACCAAACCCCTTGCAAGAAACTGAGAGTTTTGTTAGCAGAGACTAACACTAAACACTAGCCAGTTAGCCTGAGACTAGTTGTAATCGTGAGAACAATATCCCATCTAACTAGCTGTTTTCCTGAAAGCAAAAAATCCTTCCCAAGATTCTTTCTACATTTTTAGCTCACCTGGCTTAAGGCCATGTGATATATTGCCATTACTTAGTGTCCATTGTTGTCGTTAACAGTTTTTCAAAACTCTTCTCCTCTGACACTACTTGACCAGTTGGCACCAAACTTGGTAAGAATGTTTTTTGGGGTATCCTGCATAGAACTGTTTTGATCTGTTGAAAAACATGGCCTCTGTTACTGAAAATAGGACATAGGGGTCAGACAGTAGTTTATTGCATATATCTCGAAAAAACCGTTAGGTTCAGCCAAACTCTTTCAATTGCTGAAATGATCCTTATTATAAGACCTTCAAAAGTCTTCAGGGATCAAAGTTGTCAGGTAACTCCTTGTAAAAGTTATTGCCCTTGAAAGATGAAAAATGACATTTTTTCTTTTTACAGTTTTCAGTCAATATCTTGAAAACTATGATAGATAGAAAGAAACTTTTGACTGCTGAAATGGTCCTTACAATATGTCCTATCAAAGTCTTCTCAAGTCAAAATGTTTGCACAAACTCTGTGTTAAATTTATTGCCCTTGAAAGACAAACTTTAACCAGGTGAGTGATTCAGGCTTCCATTCAGGCTCTTGGGAGCCTCTTGTTACTTAGCACATTTTTCAAGAAAGTAAGTCAAGAATCAAGACAGACAGACAGGACTCTGTTTATGTCATTGTCAACTGGTCCTGTCTCAACTGTAAACTGATTTCATACAGTCACTTCCTGCTACCTGTGATATAATCACTTGAGCGCTCTGACTAACATTGATTTAATCACATAATTTCATGTCATTTCTAATATTGAATAATTAGGACAGTAAGTATTGCAGGCAGGTGATTTGTTATCAAAAGTTTGGAATAGCGTGGTTTTTTTTTAACATGACTAGCCCATTTGACTAGTAGGGTAGAAAAGTTGTCAAACAATGTGTTGGGCAAAATACATTGTAACTGTCATGAAGTGAATTAGGAGATGTCAGGTTTAAACAGGATCAAAATATATTGGAACTGTTTACACAGGATTAAAAAATATTTTGTAACTGTTTACACAGGATCAAATATATTGTAACTGTTATGAAGTGAATTAGGAGATGTAAGGTTTACACAGGATCAAAATATATTGTAACTGTCATGAAGTGAATTAGGAAATGTCACGTTTACACAGAATCAAAATATATTGTAACTGTCATGAAGTGAATTAGGAGATGTCAGGTTTACACAGAATCAAAATATATACAATGTAAGAGGTTGGAATTCATCCATATCCCAACCATTTACTTCTGAGTCCCATATTGCATACCTCTCATTCCGAGGTTTTGTGAAATCATTTACTATTAAAAATACAGGGATGATTTTTTTTTGCTTTTTTTAGTGGAATTCCAATGATTGAAATCCAGATTTTACCTTTACAATTCTTTTTTTTTACTGTATCATTATTTCTGAATTTACCAATTTCTACTTTGTTTGATGACCTCGTAAAATCATCCCTGAAAATATTATATACACTTTCTATATTCTAACACAGGAGAATGTAACTAAATTGAAGAAAAACAAATGACCTACCTGATGTGAATTAGGAAATGTCAGGTTTACACAGAATCAAAATATATTGTAACTGTCATGAAGTGAAATAGGAGATGTCAGGTTTACGCAGAATCAAAATATATTGTAACTGTCATGAAGTGAATAGGAGATGTCAGGTTTACACAGGATCAAAATATATTGGAACTGTCATGAAGTGAATTAGGAGATGTCAGGTTTACACAGAATCAAAATATATTGTAACTGTCATGAAGTGAATAGGAGATGTCAGGTTTACACAGGATCAAAATATATTGGAACTGTCATGAAGTGAATTAGGAGATGTCAGGTTTACACAGAATCAAAATATATTGTAACTGTCATGAAGTGAATAGGAGATGTCAGGTTTACACAGAATCAAAATATATTGGAATTGTTCATACAGGATTAAAAAATATTTTATAACTGTTTACACAGGTTCAAAATACATTGTAACTGTCAAGAAGTTAATTCAGAAGATGTCAGGTTTACACAGGTTTCACTGCATGTTAGTTTATTGATTCTGAATCTTCACTTAAGGTTTCATCTTGCACTGACTGATAGATGTTTAGACATTTCTACACAACCCTCACCAAAAAAAAAAAGAAATGTTTTAGGTGGTAAAATAGATACTAGTTGTTGAATGTATTGAAAATTTCAACTGTTACTGTATAATGTGAAGATGAAAATGTGTATGTTTTATTATCTTGTACATTATTGTTCTATTCCAGCCACGTGATGTGTTATGTGGTGCAGCCGATGAAGTTCTGGTTGTACTGAAAAATGACAGAATGAAAGACAAAGAAAAGAAAAGAGAAGTTGAGTCTCTTCTAGGAGAATTAGCAGAGGAAAGATTTGCCTTACTTGTTAATCTTGGAAAAAAAATTTCTGATTGGGGTCAGGAGGAAAAAATGCAAACAGGTTTGTATTATGATCAAAGCTTTGATGTGTGTAAAAGTATTTTTAGGAGGCATATTGATTATTTTAGTCTGTACAACCATTTGTCCTGTTGATTCTTAGGTATTAACCCTTGTCGTGCCGAGCCTGGAGTAGGGTTCATTTCTTGGCCCTTGCAAAAGCAGAATTAATCTATAATGCTCTCCTAGAATTTAAATAAGAATGATGTCTGTCACCACCATTTCTATGTCGACCCCTTGTATTGACTACTTCCTGTTTTAGGCCAGAGGCAAAAAATTTGGGAAAAAATCCTCATTTTTTTTCACAGGAGTGATCCTTCAAGGGACTCTTAACCCCATTTGTTACTGTAACGAACCTTACTTGACTTCAGTGGCCTTCATGGGTACAGGCTGTGGGATGAATGTGGTTCCTGTTTAGCTCTTGTTGAACCCCACATGTAGCAAAAACTGACCATTTTTAGAGTGGCAGACTCATTTTACTGCTTAAGTGTGTCGGGGTACGACCACTGCGGTCGTAACATGCTGCGCTCTACTCCTACAATGTAAGAGGTTGGAATTCATCCATACCCCAACCATTTACTTCCGAGTGCCATATTGCATACCGCTCATTCCGAGGTTTTGTGAAATCATTTACTATTTAAAATACAGGGATGATTTTTTTTTTTCGCTTTTTTTAGTGGAATTCCAATGATTGAAATCCAGATTTTACCTTTACAATTCTTTTTTTTTTTTTTGACTGTATCATTATTTCCGATTTTACCAATTTCTACTTTGTTTGATGACCTCGTAAAATCATCCCTGAAAATATTATGTACACTTTCTATATTCTAACACAGGAGAATGTAACTAAATTGAAGAAAAACAAATGACCTACCTGATGAGAAAGTCCAGAAATCCTGGAAATCCGTTGTGAAAGCAGTTTAAATGAACTTCACTTTTGGTTTTCAGCATTTTGAAATGTACATCCGGTTTATAAAATTACAGATTTTAATTTTCGAAACGAAAATATTAAATAAACCAATGAATTTCCATTACTAACTTTAAGTTCGTTTTGTCAAAAATATATTGTATTCTATAAATTTAGTGACTTAATTATGATCTCTGTGATAACTATCTTCATTACAGATGTTTTCTAGATATTTAACAAAAATTTAAGATTTTTATTGCTTGATTTCTGGTGGGATAAACTTCTTTAATGTAAATAATAGACTTAAAATATTTCATAACACATGTTTAGCTTATTCACATTTGCAATGGCTTTCAACTTGTCAGATGCTAGAGTTTAGGATGGCACTAAGTCAGAAAAAATCTTGCCAGACAACCTCTAGCATTGCTGGAGTAGATGATGTCTATCTAACTTCGTCCCAAAATATCAAGGTTGTAGCGCTCCATTTCTATGGCAGCCTGGGCAGCTCTCCGGTTTCGTATAATGTCTCCACGCTCCAGCCTGCAAAGCTTTTTATTATATATGAAATCCTACTGAAAACATACAAATACTGTATGATTTTTATTTAATTGTTTTCATGAATTAATGTCAAAAAAGCATGTGTTTTACACATTGGTCTTAAACATGTGATGAATATACTTTATCAGGTGTTTTCAAAACTACCCTATTTTTGGCACTATAAGTGGATACTTTTTTCAGCAAAGTGTCAGCTTCGGCTTACCATCCACTTCCACTTATATAAGGATTTCTCAAGAAAAAATGTTCATCTACAATGCATTTCATTTGATTAGTTTATTTCAATTTTCATTGCTTTATTCAAAATTTTTGGTAAACAATCAATGAAGCTGTAAATCAAACAGTCAAACCGGTGATTGAACTCGAAGATTATTGATCCATGCCGGTATCCTTTATGAATGAATATGACGATGTTAATAAGAACTTCAACACTGTTAAAATATATAAATAAAGTCAAGAAGATACAGATGCGTTACCAAACTCTTTTTTACTGTTAAGACATTATCGAGTGTTCAAGATCCTTTAATTTGTAAATTTATACCCATTTAACACATTTGCACATGTCTCAAATTATAATCAGTTAAGGTGTTATCTAAATGGCTAATTGCAATGAAATTTAAAGGTAACAAATTTTTTTTTATTGTATTTCGAAATACCAGGTAATTGTTTATTAATTACCACTCGTAATGATGACCTATTCATCAAACTAATTTCACACTTTGGTGCCCACGCTTGACATGTTTATGATTTCATACACCTGGATGATCTAAGGCTTCAGAGCAATTGACACACAATTCAATAAAAAGTAATTGAACTCGTAGACTAAGTACACTTTAACGAAAGTACAAATATTAATTTAATTCAGAAATACTATACAAGGTAACATGCTGTGGAAAAACAAACCACTCAACTCAGATCACTGCTGACATCTACAATATAAATGCACACGTCTGACCATTGACTTATCTATGTTTTTTTCATCGATTTTGGTCAAAATTAGACAATTTGACTTATATTCCACATCAACTAATAGTCCGTAAAGTATGGTATGTTGCAAGTTTTCCTGTGTAGATCAACATGAAACTTGGTACAAATAACATGATATTAGCTTCAAATTGGTCCTCACAGAATAGAGTTGTTTGGTATATTGTTTGATTTTATTTGATGCTGATTTTCAGATGACAACATTGATGAGACTTATGGAGTAAATGTGCAGTTTGAAGAATCAGAAGATGAGGTAATAAATAATTCTGCTTGACATATATAATGATCCCATAGTATCACGTCCTAGGAAATTAAATTTGGTAGTGGGTATCTGAGCCTATCCAAGAAATTTTATTGATAATAGTTTAGGATAACGGAAAGATGTCCATGCATAATTAAAAGCAAGATACCTGACTTGTATATTCTTTCTAAATGAAACACATGTATTATTAAGCCTTAAGAATTTCTACATGTATAAGTAAACAGTTTATAGTATATATGTATAATGTATTTGAAAAAAAAACTTTCCAGGATGATTTAGATGTAGTTGGAGAAATTAAAGAAGATGATGTGGATGATGATGATGAAGAGGGTGTTGAAGCAGATGTAGATGCTACACTGCATGCTAATGTAAATATAATTCTTAAAAGTAATTTGAAACAAGTTTCAAGTAATAAAAATCAGTTTTTATTTTTTTAACTATATTCTTTACATATTCATTAATACCAAACCTTCCATGTTTGTTCGAAGTAATAGAAATGTTTTAAAAATTGCTGTGCAAACACTGTATTTTAGTCTGGTTTATTGTGATAATGAAGGCTAATCAACTTTAGTAATTTTAGTATTAAATACTGAATGTTGCTTAAACAACAAGTATTGTAATGCATCCTAATTTAGTTTTCTTGTACAACTAGTGGATTTTCCAGAGAATCATTGAATTACATTTTTTGAATTTATAATGACCATATTCATGCACAAATGGTCAGCACTGATATTTAAAATGTTAACATTTTCAAGAAAAGTAGTAAAATCAGTATTCCTGGCTATACTGGAGGTTTCAGTATTCCTAGCTATACTGGAGGTTTCAGTATTCCTGGCTGTACTAAGAGATTTCAATATTCCGTGTTATACTGTAGGTTTCAATATTCTATTCTATACTAGAGGTCTCGGTATTCCTGGTTATACTGGAGGTTTCAGTATTTCTCTGCTATACTGGAGATTTCAATATTCCCTGCTATACTGTAGGTTTCAATATTCCTTTCTATATTCAAGGTTTCAGTATTCCTGGCTATACTGGAGGTTTCAATATATCCCTGCTATATTGGAGGTTTCAGTATTCCTGGCTATACTGGCAGTTTCATTATTTCTTTGCTATACTGGAGGTTTCAGTATTCCCTGCTAAATTGGAGGTTTCAATATTCCTGGCTATACTAAAGATTTCAGTATTCCTGGCTATACTGGAGGTTTCAATATTCCTTTCTATATTCAAGATTTCAGTATTCCTGGCTATACTGGCGGTTTCATTATTTCTTTGCTATATTGGAGGTTTCAGTATTCCCTGCTAAATTTGAGGTTTCAATATTCCTGGCTATACTAGAGATTTCAGTATTCCTGGCTATACTGGAGGTTTCAGTATTCCCTGCTGTACTGTAGGTTTCAATATTTCATTCTATACTTGAGGTTTCTGTATTCCTGGCTATACTGGAGGTTTCAATATTCCCTGCTATATTGGAGGTTTCAGTATTCCTGGCTATACTGGAGGTTTCAGTATTTCCCTGTTATACTGGAGGTTTCAGTATTTCTCTGCTATACTGGAGGTTTCAATATTCCCTGCTGTATTGGAGGTTTCAGTATTTCTCTGCTATACAGGAGCTTTCAGTATTACTCTGCTATACTGGAGGTTTCAGTATTCCTGGCTGTACTGGAGGTTTCAGTATTCCTGGCCATACTAGAGATTTCAGTATTCCTGGCTATACTGGAGATTTCAGTATTCCTGGCTGTACTGGAGGTTTCAGTATTCCTGAATGTACTAAGAGATTTCAATATTCCCTGCTATATTGGAGGTTTCAGTATTCCTGGCTATACTGGAGGTTTCACTATTTCTCTGCTATACTGGAGGTTTCAGTATTTCCCTGTTATACTGGAGGTTTCAGTATTTCTCTGCTATACTGGAGGTTTCAATACTCCCTGCTGTATTGGAGGTTTCAGTATTTCTCTGCTATACAGGAGCTTTCAGTATTACTCTGCTATACTGGAGGTTTCAGTATTCCTGGCTGTAGTGGAGGTTTCAGTATTCCTGGCTATACTAGAGATTTCAGTATTCCTGGCTATACTGGAGGTTTCAATATTCCTGGCTATACTAAAGATTTTAGTATTCCTGGCTATACCTGAGGTTTCAATATTCCTGGCTATACTAGAGATTTCAGTACTCTTGGCTATAGTGGAGGTTTCAGTATTCCTGGCTATACTGGAGGTTTCAGTATTCCCTGCTAAATTGGAGGTTTCAATATTCCTGGCTATACTAGAGATTTCAGTATTCCTGGCTATACTGGAGGTTTCAGTATTCCTGGCTATACTGAAGGTTTCAGTATTTCTCTGCTATACTGGAAGTTTCAATATTCCCTGCTATATTGGAGATTTCTGAATTTCTCTGCTATACTGGAGGTTTCAGTATTTTTCTGCTATACTGGAGGTTTTAATATTCCCTGCTATATTGGAGGTTTCAGTATTCCTGGCTATACTGGAGGTTTCAATATTTCTCTGCTATACTGGAGGTTTCTGTATTCCCTGCTATCCTGGAGGTGTCAATATTCCCTGCTATACTGTAGGTTTCAATATTCCATTCTATACTAGATGTGTCAGTATTCCTGACTGTACTGGAGGTTTCAATATTCCCTGCTATATTTGAGGATTCAATATTCCCTGCTATACAGGAAGTTTCAGTATTCCTCTGCTATATTGGAGGTTTCAATATTCTCAGCTGTATTGGAGTTTTCAGTATTCCTGGCTATACTGGAGGTTTCAACATTCCCTGCTATACTGTAGGTTTCAATATTCCATTCTATACTAGAGGTTTCAGTATTCCTGGTTATACTGGAGGTTTCAGTATTCCTGGCTATACTGGAGGTTTCAGTATTTCTCTGCTATACTGGAGGTTTCAGTATTCCTGGCTATACTGAAGGTTTCAGTATTTCTCTGCTATACTGGAGGTTTCAATATTCCCTGCTACATTGGAGATTTCTGAATTTCTCTGCTATACTGGAGGTTTCAGTATTTTTCTGCTATACTGGAGGTTTTAATATTCCCTGCTGTATTGGAGGTTTCAGTATTCCTGGCTATCCTGGAGGTTTCAATATTTCTCTGCTATACTGGAGGTTTCTGTATTCCTTGCTATCCTGGAGGTGTCAATATTCCCTGCTATACTGTAGGTTTCAATATTCCATTCTATACTAGATGTGTCAGTATTCCTGACTGTACTGGAGGTTTCAATATTCCCTGCTATATTTGAGGATTCAATATTCCCTGCTATACAGGAAGTTTCAGTATTCCTCTGCTATATTGGAGGTTTCAATATTCTCAGCTATATTGGAGGTTTCAGTATTGCTGGCTGTACTGGAGATTTCAGTATTCCTGGCTATATTGGAGGTTTCAATATTCTCAGCTATACTGGAGGTTTCAGTATTCTCTGTTATGCTGGAGGTTTCAGTATTCTTTTCTATACTGTAGATTTCTGTTTCATATTTTGATCTTAGCTCTTTGTGTTCCTGCTTTGCTTATTTTCACATGTAGCCGTGATAGCTAAAGTGCTAGGATTTTTATCTCACTGTCATGAGTTGTTTTTAGTTTCCTTTGTTATGAGAAGTATCAGTAGCCATTTCAGAATTGATGATTTAGTTGATTGATTTCAGCTTCAGAATGGTGGTGAAGAAGGGGGAAAATCCGACTCAGGTCTTCATCCAAGAGATATTGATGCTTTCTGGTTACAAAGAAAGCTCAGTAAATGTTACACTGATGATCCTACCATGGCACAAACAAAGGCAGGCGAAATCTTGGACATATTAAAGGTAATGTATTATAACTGAATATTTACACAATATAACAAAAGCTTGGAATTGTCATATGAACAGTAGATTTACTTGATTTTCTTTCCGTCTTTTTTTTTTTTTTTTGTGAAGTGATTTCACACTTGATAAAACAGTTAACTGTATTTAACATTAACATACATTTCAGTGATTCTGTGGTGATAGAAACATTCTGATGTATTAATTATTTTGTAGACTTCCAGTGATGACAGAGAGGTTGAAAATCAATTAGTTTTGTTACTTGGTTTTACACAGTTTGACTTTATCAAAACTATCAGGCAGTATAGAAATATGAGTAAGTTGTTTTTTTTTTTTCATTTGTAAATTCATTCTTCATATGAAAATCTTGAATTACTAGCAGAAATAGAAGTTCTAGGTTATTACACCAATTAGTTTAAGTTGATATAATACTTGGCTGTATGGAAGTTATAGGTTATACTGAATACAAAATTTGCAGCACTAATTATTTGTGAAACTCTACATTATAATACCCTGGCTTTGAGGAGGTGTACTGTTATACCTGGGTCTGAGGAGGTATACATTATAATATCTTGGGTCTGAGGAGGTGTACTGTTATACCTGTGTCTGAGGAGAGGAGGTATACATTGTAATACTCTGAGTCTGAGGCAGTATACTGTTATACGTGTCTGAGGAGAGGAGGTATACATTATAATTCCCTGGGTCTGAGGAGGTGTATCGTTATACCTGTGTCTGAGGAGAGGAGGCATACATTATAATGCCCTGGGTCTGAGGAGGTAAGGTATACTGTTATACCTGTGTAACGCACAGGCGTAAATAATAAAGTTTGTATAATATACGTTTATTTGAGGTTTTTGATTTACATATAGAACATTTTTATCGTCACATGATAAACAGTAGACTGTGTTTCATCTTCTGACCAAAAATATATATTCTGTGGTATTACAAAACATCGTCAAGGTAGCTATTTAGGAATAGTTTTCCTGGACTTCACAGATAATTGTCTACCAAAACATGACAAAATTTGGGCTGGCCTCACAAAATTGACTTTCAAAATGTCCACCGAAAATAAACGCTGATGAGTGCGCAGACTCGTATATGTACCTGTATTTTTCAAACTTGATTAAAAAAATGGAATTTATTAATTTATGAAAAATATGAATAATCAAAAATTCTTTTGAAATAATAAAAATAATAACTTTAAGCTTTTAGTCGAAAAGTTAAAATACTGCAAAAATTTATCTTTACCACATTTCTGCTTTAGATCTGGCCAAAGGGAAATAACTCCAAAATTTCTCTCAAAAAGTTTTAGAAATTAAAGGTCTCAGTATCGTATTAATTTTCCCATAGACTTCTATAGTGAAGTGCATATTTTTAGGATTTTTTAAAAAAATATGTAAATTGATTCAATAAAACTTTCACTTATGTAGCATTTCTAAGGACATGTGAAAAAATAATTTCCCGCAAAGAAAATAGGGTGAGTCCACGAAGATCGGACAGAAAAGTAGTCTCGAACTATAAATAGCCATTTTCCCTACTTTCACTTTCGTTTTGCACTCACCAAACCAACCTTTTCAGTGGAACATTTTTATGATATTACGTTAGATTTTCTTTTAAAAAAGTTCTTCATCTTACAGTGTAATGTTTGCTCTATTTTATAAGTCATTGTTCATATCTTTTGACAAAATATTAGTTTGTAGAGAGGCAAAAAGAAAATGCACTATATTTTTATAGCATCCATGTTTTGACGTACACCTGCTCAGGGATATGCAATACGATACTGGTACCTATTACTAATAAACATTTCAATATAATCATAAAAGTTGTTGTTTTTCTGCTAGAGTATTCATTTTCATACTGAAAATTCAGAACATCATTGCCCTGCTATAAACATGAGTTTTCTATTAAAATTTTTATATAGGTACCCTATTCCAGGCATGAGACTAATATCTCAGTGTTAGCCAGAAAATATTACTTTTGATAAAAAGCTGCTGCATTAGTCAAGCTAAGCAAATTTGTGGTTTATTCTGACATGGTAGATGCATGAGCTGTACTGTGAGTTCCAAATCATTATTTAATCCCCACTTGTGACTTCCATATATGGAAATATTAATATTCGAACCTCCTTTTTTGTCTTTAACTCAAGGGAGCCTCTTGTTTAAAGTAAAGTATAATGACTGGTACAACCAACTGTTTTAAACTATAGATATGGTCATTCCAAATATAATAAATCAAAAAAAAAATTATACCAATATCATAGTTTTAAAAAAATATAGCTTTTTCATATGCAGAAAATACAGATTTTAAGCCATTTTGGTACCCCAGGCAGATACAAAAGGACCTCAATATGACAGGAAAAGGACTTTTTCTTTAAAACAGATAGCTATGATGCAAGAAAAAAAGTTTATTGGTATAAATATTATAATAACAACTGTCTGCTTTAGATGCTTTTTGAAAAAATTCAGTTTTTATATGAAAAAACACCTTTATTTTTCTTGCCGCATTAGAATCTGTCCATTTGAACCACTAAAAAAGTCCACTAAAAAATTGACTGTTGACTTTTGTGACATTTCTGTGTTTAAATCAACCACACAGTTATATGGCAACTCATTTTAGCTATTTATTTGAAAGAAAAACAAAAAATAAAAAAAATATTCATTTTTTCATATATAAGAGGCAATGTATGGAAAATGACTATTTTCAAGTCCTAACCACATACTTAAAATGTGTTGTAACTTGAAAACTATCCTTTATGCAGGAGTACTACTTGCTTTAGGTTACATGAATATAGATATGCTCATCATAAACAGTCAAGATAATAATTTTATTGAACTGATATTATACAAATTCATGAAAACAAAATGCATTTCCAAATTTGGTAAAGATTAACCATAAATGCAAAAAACCAGAGCTACCATAAAAAATCAGGTTCAAAAGTTGGCTAATTCATCTTAAAAGTGTTACCTGCATTGGGGTACTACTTTTTCAGCTGGTAAAGACCACTTGCTGAATATCCAACTTTACTTGAAAAACTGGCTTACTAGGTCTCAGTATCGTATTAATTTTCCCATAGACTTCTATAGTGAAGTGCATATTTTTAGGATTTTTTAAAAAATATGTAAATTGATTCAATAAAACTTTCACTTATGTAGCATTTCTAAGGACATGTGAAAAAATAATTTCCCGCAAAGAAAATAGGGTGAGTCCACGAAGATCGGACAGAAAAGTAATCTCGAACTATAAATAGCCTTTTTCCCTACTTTCACTTTCGTTTTGCACTCACCAAACCAACCTTTTCAGTGGAACATTTTTATGATATTACGTTAGATTTTCTTTTAAAAAAGTTCTTCATCTTACAGTGTAATGTTTGCTCTATTTTATAAGTCATTGTTCATATCTTTTGACAAAATATTAGTTTGTAGAGAGGCAAAAAGAAAATGCACTATATTTTTATAGCATCCATGTTTTGACGTACACCTGCTCAGGGATATGCAATACGATACTGGTACCTAAACTGTCATGTTACAAATTTTCCTTGTTTAATATTGTTGACCTCAACAATATCTGTAAACTTTATAAAAACACTTTAGACTTCATATCATAAATGAATCTATTAAAGTATTTCAAAATGTAATAAAATACCAAAACAAGTCAAAAAAATATATTTTCTGACGTTTTCTAATTTAGGATTTTTTTCTATAGTTTTTTTCTCTGTGTATAAAATATTACTTTTGTCATTTGACATCTAACACTTAATCATTTAACAATTGTTATGCTTAAGATAAACATCTTGTAGATTCTGTCCTAATGCTTTTCCCAGACTTTCTCCCAGAACTGCTATCGCTTGTCCAAACTCTTCAAATTTTACTGATTTCTTCTTGGGCACAACTTTTTCTGAATTTTCCATTTTAAATTTCTGACATTCACATAATACATTTTTATTGCACAATTTATTCTGCTTTTTCCCTAATTTATTTCTTGAAAAATTTTCACATACTTCTACTTTCTGTTGTTTTAAAACGGACTTTGGTAATCTTTGTACATTCGAATGTTTTCCTGCAGCAGATCGCTTTGACTTCCGCCGGACTAATACTTCAGTAGTGTCACTATTAGTATCAGTCCGCTATCTTGCGAAATATTCAGTTGTGTTGCTGCATCATCTAGCACCACATCTAACTTCTTCCTTGTTTTGTCGGTTACAAATCTTTCTTTTAATAAATCAGATTCCTCCCGTGAAATGGGAACTTGGTTTATTTCAATGGATGATTGATCATTTTCGTCGTCTTGATCTAGTAAATTTGAACCTGTATCTAAAATTTCAGTACGTGTAACATTTTTCACTGGACTGGATCCATCAGCCAACTGTATACCATAAACATTGTCATTCAGTTTTTCAACAACTTTGTATGGAATAGGTTTCCAATTGTCCAAACATTAGAAAATACGGACTGTACCCAGTTGTAGAATGAGGTGTAGAATTATAGATGTATACTAATTCTGGTAAATATTCAGTCTATTTAACTTTCTTTTCAGGTGATAATGTTTTTTATAAATCATGCATTGTTCTATTGAAATGTTCGCATGGACCGTTCCCTTTTGGATTGTACGGAGTTGTATGAGACTTCTTTACATCGTAAATCCGACAAAGTTCTCTGGTAATAACACTTTCGAAATTGCGTCCTTGATCACTGTGTAGACGATTTGGTATTCCAAAACAATGGAACCATTCTTTGACTAACGACCTTGCAACTGTTGTAGCACGCTGATCTCTCGTTGTTATAGCTTGAGAAAACACATCTGTCATAACTGGTACGTTCTCTCGACCATTAGAAGATTTCTCTAATAAAGTAAAGTCTATTGCCAAAATTTGTAATGGTTTCTTTGCAGTTAATGATTCTAAAGTTGCCCGGACTTGCAGTAACGGACTTTTAGAAAGTAGACAACGTTCACATTTCTGAATCCACACTTTAATGTCATTGAGCATATGTAAGCAGTAACATTGTTTCTTCATTAGAGCATAAGTTCGTTCAGTAGCTTGATGACCGGACTTATTATGCATAATGTCTAATACATTCGATTTTAAAGAGTCTGGTACTAGTAACTGTTTACATTCACCAATTTCTGGATCATCGATTGATCTGTAAATAACTCCATTGATCAAACACAATGAGTCAAATTTCCCATCTCTGAGTAATTTCTTAACATCCTTTGGTTGTTTTTGAAGAATCTGTCTCTCTGGTTTCTTGTTCTCTGCTATAAATTTAGCTACAATAGACAATGTTTCATCACTATTTTGTAATTGTTTCAATTCCTCATAGGAATATTCAGGAAAAGTTGGTATGCATTCTAGTTCCTGTTCTATCTGAATTTGATTAACTTCCACCGAATTTGAAATGTCTTATTTCTCCTTTATCTCTAATAACGATGATGTTTGTGTGATTTGATTGATAGTAGAATTAACTGGGTTTCGACTCAGACTGTCTGCGTTTGTATTTGAACGTCCTGAACGAAATTTCACTTCAAAATTGAACTGAGCAAGTTGTGAAACCCAACCCAATTCGGTAGCTCCTAATTTAGCTGAATTAATGTAACTTAACGGGTATAGTCAGTGTACATGATAAATTTACCTCCGAGTAAATAGTCTCTAAATTTATCTTTGACAGCCCATTTTAAAGCTAATAATTCAAGTTTCATTGAGCTATAATTGTTCATATTTCGTTCGTTTGGATGCAAGCTTCTCGAAGCATACGCAATGACAACAGTTTTATCTCCTTGTTCTTGCGAAAGAACGGCACCATAACCTTCTAAACAAGCGCCAACTTCTACCCTAAATGGTAGTTTAATATCTGGATAACCGAAGATCAGAGAGTTTGTGAGTTTTTCTTTCATTTTCTCAAATGAATTTTGACATTCTTCCATCCACTTCGGTTGAAAATCTTTTTCACTTAACATTTTGACAGTTTTAGATTTTCCTTTCTTTTTTTCTGTTTTAGTCAATAAAGCATGTAAAGGTGCTGCAATTTTACTAAATCCTTGAACATAATTCCGATAATAAGAACAGAGTCCTAAAAACGATCTCAATCCTTTTTCTGATTTTGGAACTTTCCATTCTTCGATCGTACAAGTTTTTTCTGGATCGGTCATCACACCATTTTCCGAAATTACATGTCCTAAAAACTTTACCTGTCTCTTGAAGAAATGACACTTGGAGGGTTTTAGTTTCAAACCGTGCTTACGTAGTCTTTCAAACACAAACTGGAGTCGCAACCGATAAGCATCTCTGATAGTCTTTTTATTCAGTAAACGGTAGTTGATACATAGTCTTAGACTTTTATCAGTTTTACGAACAATTACAACGTCTATGCGGCACAGCAACAGGTTTTGAATCGACTGTATGTATTTCATGTTTAACTATATCCGTATAACCCATATCATTTTCACTGAGACAGAAAACATCACTATAATTTTGAATAAATGTTTCAAAAGATGAATGTTGCTCAGGTGTAAATGGCACATCTCCTACATCAATGTCTTTTAATGTCAAAGTTTTTTTTTGAAGATCTACTGATTCACAAATCTTGGTTTCAGTCTTGTTAATCGAAACATGAACTTGAATTTCTGATTGTGATACATTAATGTCTATTGATTCTTCAATCGGACTTTCATGAACGACTTCTGCGTTTTGTAATATGCCTACTCTGGTTTTTGACAATTGTTAGTCTTTGACAACTAACATTCCAACTTTCAGTATTGTTGTGTTTGAAATACTAATGTCTACTTCAATTTATCCTATGTATTGAATCGGTAAATCATTTGCACCAGTAACTTCCATCCATTTAGTAATGTCATGTAAAATTGGCTTGTGTTCTAATAGGTTATAGAAAAATTCTTCGCTTACTGTCGAAACTTGTGACCTGGTATCAATCAAAGATCTCGCGGGCTTATTTGCTATCTTAATGTCAATTTCAGGACATTTACCAGTACAATTCTTAAAAATGTCATTGCTAGAGTCTTGTATTTACTCCCAATGGTTGACTCTTTCCACTGAGAGTTATATGTTTGACTGTGAATTAGCACCTGAACCCGAAGCGCCTTGATTTTGACCTTGACCTTGACGATTTTGTTCATTTGAATAACATGTCCTCTACCACAATCACGGTTTTGACTTCGTCCCCGATTTTGACTTCGACCTCGATTTTGATATCGACCTCGGCCTTCGCCTCGACCTCTATTATAAGTTCTACCTGGTACTTGTTCAACTAGACTAGCTGGTGTAGTACATTCAAACTTCCTGTGTCCGAAACCATGACACCAGTAACATTGATCAATATCTGGCCTGTCTGTACCTACAAAACTACTTGAAACATTGTCATAACAGTCATAATCATGATAATTGTTGTTATTTCTTTTTGTGTTTGGTTGCGATAGCATATCGATTTGTTTTTGTTGTTTTTCTAACATAGTTTGTTGTTTTGTTAATAATTTTCTAATTTCAGTTAATTCATTGTTGTTTTCTTCGACTTTGATTGCATTTTCAGTCACACTGGTTGCCTCTTGTTGACATACTTTGTATTTGACCTCATCAACATTCAGTTCATTGACCCATTTTAACATTTCTCTTCTAAATTCAATGAATGATAAAGATTGGTGTTCTAAATAAAATCTCTTAATTTCACGTTTCAATTGACAATCGGAAATTCCCTCAATGAATCTTTCGGTTAAGGTAACATCTGAATTCCCTAACATCTTAGTGTCCGTCATTCCATAACACATTTTTTTTTGTAACTAAATTCTCAGATTCTGTTAGTAACAGGTTGTTAATATTTTGTACAAAGCTTCATACAGGTATCCTGTATTGTGGAATGTGTTTTCTTGCCTTTATGACCTCTACTTCCTGGTTTTCAAAAGAAAAAAGAAACTTAAATTTTCTTTGTACGGTGGTAATATACAAAATAATGTCAATTTTATCTCAGCTACTATTAATCAGAGGTTGCTGACGAATTGTACAAGGTTTTGGATGTTGAATTCTGTTTTGTATTCGTATGACTTCGACTTCCTGTTTACTGAAATACAGTTATGGAAAGCTCAGAGATTTTTTGTAAAACTTGTTCTAGATTACATTATTCTGCTAGTACGATAATAAATTTGCTGTATGATAAAAAATGCATTTATCTCCCTTGAAGTTTTCATTACTAAGTCAAATTTGTTGATTCTATAACAGTTCTCTATTGTACACTATTGGCATCGGCCCAAACTCAGTCAGAGAAAAAGAAAATAGAAGAGAAGATGTCTAGTGACCCAGAGTTGTCAAAGTATCTGCATGCTTTAGGAGCTACAGATAAGGGAGATATTGTTTCTGAGGAGAGAGCCCGTCGACAACAAGCTCGTCAGTCCAGGGTAGCTGCTGATATTGAAGCTATGGACACAGATGAACAAAAGGTAAAACTTAATGACTGTAAACAAATACATGTATACATATGGCTTGTTTTTAGAATAGACAGTGTTTAAAGAATAATTTTTCCTGAGCTTTTATCTTCATTTACAATATATGTTTATCATGTATGAGGAAAATATTTAAATAAAGTAATGTACTTACTATGGTGTGAATAAACCAAAATCCTATGTGAATTGCATGAACTTACTTAACTTTGTCATATATTTCTAGAGAAAAAAATGATTATGCTTATTGATATGCAATTTACAGTAGTCCATCTCTGAAACGACCTCCCTGACCAACGGCCACCTGTCTTATGCAACCACATTTCAATTGCATTAACAACTTGTAGTGCAAAATAACCCCATATAAACACTCATCCTTCTGATATAACCAGCGGCCACAATTTTGAATGAAAAACGAAGAATTAGCCTCTTGTATCTGGCCATGTTCATTGTCGATATATAAACTGTAGGTGTCAGCAGACATCATGTTAACTGTTTCCCCAGTATATTTTCAATTAAGTTATGAAATTGAGTGTGAGGTGTCAATTACTCTGAAGCCCTTGGATCTGACCTTGTATGAAATTGTAAACATGTCAAGCACTTGCACCGAAGTGTTAAATTGGTTTGATGAATCGGTCATAATTACAACTGGTAATTAATAATAAAAACATGATCATCTATTTCAAATTATAAACACGAGTTGTAACTTTGTTAATCTGTTTACAATTAGCCATTTAGGTCACAACTTTAATTGATTCTAGTTAGTGACACGTGAGTACGTGTTACAACATACCATAAGTGGGCATAAACTTACATATGAATGGACAGATAACTCAGGGAATGCTTCATTTGATAATTTTTTCAAGTAAAGAATCTTTTATAGTTTGTTTATATATTCTGACAATTTTAAAGTTGTGTATTCCGATTGCTATAGATTTGATAAAACATAGTCATATTCATTCATAAAATTGATAGCGGTACGGATCAATTATTTTTGTCAATCAATTGCCAGTTTGATTGACAGCTTCTGTCTTGCAGTTTACACCTGAATTACAAATTAATGAAATCAAATATTTTTACTACATCAGCTCATTTCAGAAAAGCAATGAGTTTAAACGTTCAGAAGTCCATAGTGACAATAATTGCTGGGGGAAAAAAATTGACTTTTAGTCCGAAAAATACATCAGTATAGATAAACAAAACTTTATTCAATTGTTAATTGCCACTCTGGTTTAAAAAAAAATACCCCAGTACATTACATATACACATCAATGTATGTGTAACAGAAACAAATAAACATTTTCAATGCTGAAATTGGCATAACCTCTCTAGAGAGTTTTGGATTGCAGTATGGTGGCCACATAAGAGTGGGACTACTGTACCTCTGAAATTACCTTAATTTGTATACATCTGATATTACTTTCTAGAAAACCTTAGGATATGTACAGACATTAGATTTAGATGACCTAACATTTGCACAGGGCAGTCATTTCATGGCTAATAAAAGATGTCAGTTACCTGATGGTTCCTTCAGAAAACAAAGAAAAGGTAAGAAATAATGTAATGGTTATTCGAATGTACTCTGTAATGGATCTAGTGGCAATGACTTACTTAATAGGTGTAATGGTTATAGTCTGTTAAATAACTGAACATTTTTATTAGTAATGACTCGAAAGATATTTCTTTTCTTGTAAGTTTCTTTTGGAATATAGGGAACTGTACTCTTTTTGAATTGTCTTCTAGGAATGAAATATCTGTTTTGCCTGTACATGCAAATCACAAACACCTCCAAAGGAAAGAAATATAACTTGTATATATGTTTTAGGATATGAAGAAGTTCATGTTCCTGCCCTGAAACCAAAGCCTTTTGATGCTGATGAGGTAATTTTGTAGTGGACCAAATTGATAAAACATAGATATTCTGTAACTGAATTCTTTGTTTGTGGAAAAAAAAAAAAATACCCATTTGTATTGGTACAGTTGTGAACAAATAATGATTTGAAAATGATATTTCTGCAATGTTATTGTGAAAATGATATTTCTGTAATGTTATTGTGAAAATGATATTTCTGCAATGTTATTGTTCATGGTTTTTTTTACTTAGCATTATAATATAGAGACCAGTACAATCAAAAATTTCAATACAACATTTTTGTTTTCAGTCACTTGTCCCCATTGATCAGCTGCCTAAGTATGCCCAGCCAGCGTTTGATGGCTTTGCCTGTCTAAATAGAATACAAAGTCGGCTTTACAAAGCTGCCATTGAATCCAATCAGAATCTACTGCTTTGTGCACCTACTGTAAGTATGACAGTTATCATTCTGTAATAATTTGTACAGAAAAGTTAGCGATAGTGGCTTGTTCAAAGATAATCAGTTTCAGAACATTGAGAAAGTCAAACTCAAGTATTTCCAAGTGACATCCGTGCTGTTCATCCCCTTACCACTGTATGATTAATTTGTTTAGGGTCATTCTGTATAGAAATGCTCTTATGTTTGGATATACCCTGTAAGGTGAATAACCATTTCTCCCTGTCTAAGCCAGTGGTAAATAATGCATAGAAATTATTGACCACTGATTGGTGATTAAATTTTTGCAAGAGATCTCCCGCCATTTTACATTTTCTTTTCTAAGTTTTTTGCCTATGTCAGGATAGAAACCAATTCTCTTTCAATCTATTCTTGATTTAAACTTTATTTCCACTCTCTATGATAAAATGAAGATTTTAACATGCTTGTTTCACATGTTGAAAGTCTTAACGTTACTATCTCAAGTGGAGAAATAATTAAAACTACTGTGAAGGAGAATCTATATCTACTTATCAGTTGATTAGTGATACCTGTAATGAAATGTTGATGGTTGTAATAATGATGTGAAAAAACAAGTTCCTCTGACAATTAAAAGGGTGGCAATATAAAAAAAAACCATATTACTATTAAGGTTATGATATATTTAATTCTCATAAGATTGATAAAGTTTTGTTTTACAGGGAGCAGGAAAAACAAATGTAGCATTGTTATGTATGTTACGAGAAATAGGCAAACATGTGAATCCTGATGGAACGATAAATACAGATGATTTTAAGATCATATATATAGCACCAATGAGATCTTTGGTACAGGAAATGACTGGCAGTTTTGGAAAGGTTTGTCAAATTTTAAAAATTCAGTTTATGATGCTGTAATTGAACCAATTTTTAATTTGGATATTTTCAAATGGTTTTAATAATGAGTTTTATAAGTTAAGAAAGATGAAATATCTCTTTGTTTATTATACATAGTGGTCAGTTTAATCTTCTCTCAAAACCTGCTTCAAATATAAAAAAAAAAAGATATAGTTCGACTTTATTTGATAGTTTGTATAAAAAATCTTTTTACAATGCAGAGACTTGCTCATTATAAAATAAAAGTAGCTGAGTTGACTGGAGATCACCAGCTGACAAAAGAACAGATCAATGAAACCCAGATTATAGTGTGTACTCCAGAGAAATGGGATATTATCACCAGAAAAGGGGGTGAAAGGACTTATACACAACTTGTCAGACTTATGATATTTGTAAGTATTGTGTTGGGAGGTATTAAGATAGTTAAGGATAGAGGAAGTACCACTGTATGTCAAGATGGAGAGGATATAATCTGTTCATTTATTAAAGTTTGAATATGCATGGGTGTTAACTTTTGTTGGTTGAAATGTAGGGGAAACTTCATCCCTATGAGATTAACAACATACCCGTACATGTATGTAGTATAATGAATAACACAAATTTAATGTTATTCATAAATTAGACATACTTGGATGTGATATAAACTTGGCATATGACAGTGATATTTTTGTGTTTTTTAGGATGAAATTCATTTGCTTCATGATGACAGAGGTCCTGTATTAGAGGCTCTTGTTGCCAGGTACTGTTATTTTTAACAATAAAGATTTGAAACAAAATTTGATATAAAGTCTAGTTTTCCTTTTCTCTTTCATCTACCTCAGACTTGACATTTTATGAGCAACTTGTAGGGAAAGTCTGGATTAGTTGTCTTTGGTACTAGTGTGAACATGAAAGCCGAGAAAAAAAGTGAAGTTATTGCAGAGAAGACCAGCGACATTCAGTGACACCGTTTACATGAGAGAATTGCTGATTTTGCATTTTGAAAGTTGTCTTCAATTATTTTTTGACTCAGTAATAGAATTCTACTTTTGACACTTTTTAGTCTGTACACTTACATGTATGTATAATCTGATCTGAGGAAAGTCATATAGGTAAGATTCTTTTTATAGCCATTGGTTGCATTTAAAGTTTTAACCATATGGGGCATGTAGTAGAAGTAGTATAGAGGGGAGAAATTAATTGGAACCCAGAATCGTCCTGAAGCTACTTTTCCAGTATGAATAAAGTATTACCGTCTGTAATTTTTAGTGATGATTTTTTTTTTGTCTTTCATATATAAGAAATTGTTATTATTTTCAGGGCTATACGTAACATAGAGACTACCCAGGAAGATGTCAGATTAGTAGGGCTTAGTGCTACCTTACCTAATTATGAAGATGTAGCAACCTTTTTGAGAGTTGATCCTGCTGAAGGACTTTACTTTTTTGACAACAATTTCCGTCCTGTTCCATTGGAACAGCAGTTCATTGGTATTACAGAGAAGAAGGCTGTAAAGAGATTTCAGATCATGAATGATATTGTATATGAAAAAGTTATGGAGCATGCAGGCAAAAATCAGGTATAACAATATAACATACATATATGTACATGTACACTATGATATAAAGACTCCTTCTGTTTAATTACATGTAGAAAGCAGTAAGTGTATAGAAATAATAGAAGTTTATTTTTCTTATTAAAGCTGTTGATATTTGTACACTCACGGAAGGAAACAGGCAAAACAGCTCGTGCAATCCGAGATCTATGTTTAGAGAAGGATACCCTTGGTTTGTTCTTGAAGGAATATTCAGCTTCTACGGCTGTATTGAGAACTGAGGCAGAGCAAGTTAAGGTAAGAATACAACAATCTATACTGGTAGCGATGGTTGATTATTTTATGTTTGCCTTATGGGAATGTTAAGTAGCAGTCTTTGTAAGAACCATGCAAATTCTGTAATATGGGATACACATCAAAGAAAGGCTACATATTTTCATGTTTGTTATTGAGTGGGTCTATATAATGAAATGTATGATCATTCTTTCCAATCTGCCTGCTCTCAGGAGATAATCTACATTGAAAAGCCAACAGAATCTATTGTATTTAAGTGTCATTTACAAAATTATATTGCTTAATTTTGAATTCTACAGTGCATTCTATATGATTTTTATCTCCTAAGAACAAGGGTTATATGAAAAGCCACATGTTATTTTTTTTTTGTTTACTATAACATTTTAAACAAAATATCAAAAGTAAAAGTATGATCCAACCATGAATCCTTTTTTGCATAATTCTTAGCTTGAGTACTACTTATACAGAAAAAAAAAACCTTGTTGGTGTGGGAGTGAATTTCCAAAAAGGTGGCAATTTGATGAACTATCATTATCACAGCAGACAATCATCAGATTATAACACATTATGGAATCATTTATCGAGCTGACAGAGATGCTTAAAGATTCATCCGTAGCTTTGAATAATGACAATAGCTTTCAACTAATAGGTCAATGAATTGACAGCATTAAACATTGACATATGCAATGTACTTGGACTGACCACATTCTGATTGAAAAGTTAAGATCAGCCACATTCCCTGTAAATTATAATAGCTCTTATATTCAAACAATTGTTTTCCAGAATATGGAATTGAAGGATCTGTTACCGTATGGATTTGCTATACATCATGCTGGAATGGCTAAGTATGTTTTATGACATTAGGGTATTATCCATTAACAAAACCTTATCATCAATTCATGAGCATTTCATTGTTGCTGATTTACTGTGAATGTATTTTTATTTATTCAAAACACTTTAAGTTAAGGAATTTAAGAAAATAAGAAAACCACAAAAGTTGATACCTAATATAATATACAGAATATGTGATCTGCATAAACAGTTGGTGTAGTAGTCATAAGGTGAAATAAGCAATTACTTGTAGGTGTGCTTTATATACTGATGAATGCATATGAAATAAAGACTTTATTTTCAGTGTGAGAAACATGTACATGTATTTGCTTCTTAGACAAAATGTGATTATTATACATTTCTAACTAATGTTTCCTTTGCAGAGTTGACCGTATCTTGGTTGAGGATTTGTTTACTGACAGACACATACAAGTTCTAGTATCAACATCAACATTAGCCTGGGGTGTAAATTTACCTGCCCATACTGTCATCATTAAAGGTACACAGATATATAGTCCTGAAAAAGGAAGATGGGTGGAACTCAGTGCATTAGATGTCATGCAGGTAAAATCTTAAAAGTTAGGATATTACACTAAAATGTCAATTTAATCCATTTTTTTGCTTTCGTTATGTATTGACTTGTACAACTTTTTTTTTAAATACGTAAAATATTTAAAAGGTAAAAGTTTGATTTGGATATATTGAGACACTGTACATGAGTGCTTTACTAAAACAAGTAGTTTAGAATAATAGTCAAAAACTGAATAAAAGAATTCTAAATTTAAACAATACTTTACAGATGATGGGAAGAGCTGGTCGTCCTCAGTATGACACTATGGGAGAAGGTATCATGATCACTAACCACAGTGAATTACAATACTACCTGTCTTTAATGAACCAACAGGTAAGTGAAGAATAAACCACAGTGAATTACAATACTACCTGTCTTTAATGAACCAACAGGTAAGTGGAGAATAAACCACAGTGAATTACAATAGTACCTGTCTTTAATGAACCAACAGGTAAGTGAAGGATAAACCAAAGGGAATTACAATAGTACCTGTCTTAAATGAACCAAAAATTAGGTGAAGAATAAATCACAATGCAGTAAATCTCCTCCTCACCATTAAATTTGCAGGGATTATTTTTTTCCACTTTTTAGTGGAATTCCGCTATTTCGAATCCGGATTTTACCACTAAGATTCTTTTTTTTTTACTGTTGATTCACTTCCCATTTTGCCAATTTCAGCTTTGTTTTTGATCTCGAAAAAAATCATCCCTGAAATTTAGTCTTGTTCTGTTGAAACAAGGTAATATTTAAATCTAATTTCTTTCACCCAAATATTCTTTCTACTAAATACCATTGAAATAATGAGACACCACTGTTGTTAGCTCACCTGACCAAAGGCCAATGTGAGCTATTGCCATCACTTGGCGTCCGTCTTCGTCATTAACAATTTTTCAAAACTCTTCTCTTCTGACACTACTTGTCCAATTAGAACCAAACTTGGTATGAATGTTCCTTTGGGTATCCTGCATAGAATGACAAGGGGATTTATGATCTTTGGAAAAACATGGCAGCCGTTACTAGAAATAGAACATTGGGGTCAGACAGTAGTATTTCACATATTATATCTCCAAAACGATCAGGTGTAGCCAAATTCTTTTAATTGCTGTAATGATCCTTATTATAAGGTCCACAAAAGTCTCCAGGGGTAAAAGTTGTCACACAACTCTTTGTATGAGTTATTGCCCTTGAATGGTTAAAAATGATTTTTTTTTTTTTTTTGGTAGTTGTCAGCCAATATCATGAAAACTGTGATAGGTAGAAAGAAATTTTCAATTTCTGCAATTATCCTTATGACAAGTGCTACCAAAGTCTTCTTGAACCAAAATTGTTGGAAAACATCCTGTTAAATTTATTGCTTTTGAAAGGCAAAATTTAACCAGGTGAGTGATTCAGGCTCTTGGGAGCCTATTGTTTGATGTATTCTTGACATTATGCATTATTGTTTTATATCCTACCAGTTACCAATTGAGAGTCAGTTCATCAATAAGTTACCAGACATGTTAAATGCTGAAGTAGTCCTGGGTACAGTACAGAGTGTTAAAGATGCTGTAGACTGGTTAGGTATGTACATCATTTAGGTATAAAATGTGTCATAAGGGTTTGATGATACTTACTGCTCCTGTCCTGCTACAATGTGTGAAGGGACTTAGAATAGTCCGAAATACTGGTGTCTGTGCATGCGTCCATCCGTCTGAATGGGGATGCAACTCCTCACAGACAGCTGAATGGATTTTGTTCGAACTTTGTAGCGTTATTATTCACCATATGTAGTTCATCATATTTAACTGACGTTTTGATGTGGCAAATTTACAGGAGTTATGGGATTTAGTTAATTCTTTTATATGGTTTACTATAGGACCACTTTGTGGACATGACTCTTGGGAGAACACTGAATGGATTTTGTTCAAATTTTGTAGGATTGTTAGCCACCATATGTAGTTGATCATATCACAAATTTTACTGAAGTTATGGGTTTTAATTGGTATTTTAAATGTTACACAATAGGAACACTTTGTTCTGGCAACTCCTGAGAAACCGCTCAAAGCATTTTGTTCAGATTTTGTAGGATTGATAGTCTCCATACATGTATGTAGTTGATCATTGCCCTGCAATTTTGTTTTGACAAGTTAGCCATTTTGTATATGATTATTGTTATAAGGTGTTTTTCCCAAAGGTTATTAGTTGATGTCTTTTTTTTTTTAATCCATGTATTTCATCATTGGTATTGAAATTCAAAACACCTTGGTAAACAGCAATTGACCATTTTATTCACCATAACATGTATATTTATTTGGTAATACTGTATACATTGTATTTTTCACAGTTTACAAATGTTCACTTTTATCGTACCATATATTTATCATAAAAGATATTGCTATCGCTCATAAAAAAAATTTTCTGCAAAATTAATACCAGCAAATATAATCATTGGACCAAATTCACAAAAATAAGCAACCAAGGTCATACATTGACAGTAACTAAAAGTTAAGATATGTAAGTAATGCCAAGAACAGTCATAACAATCGGGGAAAAAATAGAAATCTAATAAAAAATTATTATGTTCATTAGTATTGTATCTTATTGTATAAAAACAGTAATAGACATGAATTTACAGAACCATTTGTAATTTTCAGGTTATACATACCTGTACATCAGGATGTTAAGATCTCCTTCTCTGTATGGTATTGGTCATGATCAACTGAAGGATGATCCACTGTTACAACAAAGACGTAAGGATCTGATACATACGGCAGCCATTCAGCTAGACAAGAATAATCTAATCAAATACGATAAAAAGACTGGACAGTTTCTGAGTACTGAGTTAGGACGTATTGCTAGCCATTACTATCTGACAAATGAGACTATATGTACATACAACCAGCTACTGAAACCAACTCTCAGTGAAATAGAATTGTTCAGAGTCTTTTCTCTGTCATCTGAGTTCAAATATATTTCTGTCAGAGAGGTAAGAAAAGGATTTATTCTAGAACATTTGAATTATGTTCATTAGTTTTAAGTCACTGAACTAACTGAATGCATTCATTTGATTTTCATCTTTAAAATTCATTTCAAATACAGGTATTTATGTTGCATTATTTCTTGAATACTAAAATTGGTTCAGAGATTATACTTTGCTGATTTCTGGCAATTTCTGATTACTTTTGTATATGTTAAATTGTTAAAGCAAGCAATGGTCTTACGTGGAGTCCAGTGACCAAATAATCTAAACACTAATTATTACTTTATGATCAAATGTTTTTATTAACTTTGGTGAATGGTTACAGGAAGAGAAGCTTGAATTACTGAAATTAT
This sequence comes from Perna viridis, assembly GCA_037379345.1. NCBI lineage: Eukaryota > Metazoa > Mollusca > Bivalvia > Mytilida > Mytilidae > Perna > Perna viridis. The sequence continues at coordinate 58,202,122 of CM074513.1, forward strand.
TAGAGAGAGTACCAATACCTATCAAAGAGAGTATAGAAGAATCCAGTGCTAAGGTAAAACATAGTGGCATCCTTTTGCAGACAGAAATTTTCTAAATGACTATAATCTCACATCCTGTATAGATTTTTTAGATACGTGTACCTCTGAAGTCCAGGTTTACATGTCTAAACCAAACCCTGAATCTAAATTAGATCTCTTCTGAAGTGTTGTTACATCAGTTTTAATACATACACCAAACACCATCCTATACTGAATAGACAGATTTCTCTCTACTGTGTTGGTCTGTTAAGTCATTTTACAGTTTTACAGTTACTTGTTATCTCAATATTACTCTTGTCTATTCACACTGATCTTTAATTACACTGTATAAGTGGAAAGGAAGTGTTATGTTGCAAAATATGTGTACCTTTAATTAAGATGGCTGTATTTGAAATTTGAATTCTCAAATTATAATAACAACTGTTTGTTGTACTTAGGTCAATGTATTACTACAAGCATACATCTCCCAGCTAAAGTTAGAAGGATTTGCTCTGATGTCAGACATGGTATTTATCACCCAATCAGCAGGTAGATTGATCAGAGCTATATTTGAGATAGTCTTACACAGGGGATGGGCACAGCTTACTGATAAAGCATTGGCATTATGTAAAATGGTCAACAAAAGGATGTAAGTATATATGTATTATAGGATTACTATGTAGTCACACATTTTGGTTTAATTTTAAATGTTAACTGAAATGAAGCTTTTTCGGTTAAGAATTGTTGATGTAATATCTTACAGATTCAATGAATAACACAACCATACTTTCTGAAACACAAAGGAAGAGTTAACGTAAGGATGGAAAACACAATTAGATAGTTTACACCTTAAAAATTTGAATAATATTGAAACATATTAATATTATACATGTATATGCAGGAAAACAATTATGGCCGTCTCAATTAGTTGTAAGTTCCTTGTGCCATTTGTAAAGTTATTGTGATATTTTAGGTGGCAGTCTATGTGTCCATTGAGACAGTTTGTTGACAGGAAGATGCCAATAGAAATTATCAAAAAGATAGAGAAGAAAAACTTTCCTTTTGAGAGATTGTATGATCTTAATCCACATGAAATAGGAGAACTTGTCAGAGTGGCCAAGAGTGGGAAAACAATCCATAAATATGTTCATCAGTTTCCCAAACTAGATTTGTCTGTACATGTACAACCAATTACTAGATCTACACTGAAGGTAGAACTAACTATAACACCAGACTTCCAGTGGGAGGAGAAAATACATGGACAATCAGAGGTAATTACCATTGTCATGTACATTAACTTGTTTTTGAAGCAGTAATTTTAAATGAACCAAGTCCTTACTATTTTTTACAGATTTCAGAAATGAAATTATGCCAGTATTATATTATTTTGCTATTTACACACCACTCATTCACTTGAGTAAAGTGCCCTTTAGTTTTTTCTTGTGTTTGCTTTCACAAAACTATACAATTTCTAAAAGTATTGAACATTATTTGCATTGCATTGTAGGCTTTCTGGATTCTTGTAGAAGATGTAGACAGTGAAGTGATTTTACACAATGAATACTTCCTGTTAAAGAGGTATGCTCTTGTTCTGGATAAAAAAATTGTTTTCAAAACAGATTTTGATGGGTCAACTTTTCCCCAACTCTTTTCAGTATTCAAGATAATTACATTTAAATGTTGTCTTCTACAGTGAAACCTGTGTAAACCAAACAGACTCTAGTACTTACCAAGGTTATGAATATACAGGGACTTCAAGAGGTATTCGGTTTAGACAGGTTTCACTGTATATAGAATAGCACATTTCAGACAGAAGTTTTACTATTAGATATTTAACTTGAATATAATAATGAATTTCATAATAGCCTTTCTTTGAATGTTCTTTGAAGTACATATTTAAAAAGAAAATACAATCCAAATCCCTGCCTTAAGATAAGTAGGGCCTTAAGTTTTACTTACATACATACATGTATATCTGTTACATAGATAGTGTAAACAGTATTTTTTTTTTTAAATATTAAGACACAAAATCAAAGTACAAATAAATAGGGATCTGAAAACAATTGACACAGCACTTTAATCAAATTCTTTCTCATTACATAGCTATTTGTCAGCTTAGATTTTTGAACCTTTGAAATTAGGTGTAAAGTTGAAGCATTATAAGTTACATGATGAGATTATTTGTTGTCTGTGCTGCACAACTAAAATCAGACAAATTGGTGTTACCTCATTTCTTTTGTTTAAATTCTTTCCTTAAGATCATAGTATTTTAAACAATCCTGATTTTTATATTGAACAGCAAATTCTCCACAGATGAACATGTTGTCAAGTTCTTTGTACCTGTATTTGAACCACTTCCACCACAATATTTCATTCGAGTGGTATCAGATAGGTGGCTTGGTATGTATCTTGTAATACTGATTAAATGAAATTTTGATTTGATTTATTCATTTTGTAATGATTTGTTCTTTAAATTAAGTTTATGGCATTGAGGAGATAACTAGAGTCGAGGTGTCTGAGTAAGGTGGTAGAACTAGATAAGTCTGGATGATGTGTCTGAGTAAGGTGGTAGAACTAGATAAGTCTGCATGATGTGTCTGAGTAAGGTGATAGAATTTATTGTGTCCTGTTGTTGCTGTGATTTAAGATTTGACTATGTTGATCTAGTAGGTGATAGGCAGTGGCAGATACAGAGTTTTAGGTGACGGGAGCCCCAAAAAATATTCTTGACAGGATCACTGGTGAGGATCAAGAAATCATACTAAATAACTAATTCGCAGGATTACAATTGAATCATACTTCTTTTTGAGTGTTTTTCATGATTTATCACACAATTTTTCAACAATTTTTAAAAATTGCAATTTTCAATTTTCTAAAGGGGGCCCTTGTCCCTCAGGGCCCCCTGGATCCGCCACTGGTAGGATCTTTGCTAATAAGTCAGATGTTCTCATCGGAAAAGGCATTAAATATCAACATCAATCAATTAATTTTAATCTAAATTGAGATATTAACTAACCAAACTATTCTAGTGATGACATTATTTATAAAATTAATGCTTAAAATTCAGTTTGGGAAGTATGTTCCAAATTAAAAAGCAATATGTATTGTTTTTTTTTAAAAAGCTTGACAGTAATATACTATCCAAAGGGATAAAGAAGTTAATACCTTGTAGTACTTTAATAGTCACACAACGAATTGTAAAGTAAAAATTGAAAGTTAAAGGGAACAAGTGACCATGGCTTACAGTGTCATTCTACATGTACACGTATATGGTTTATATCACTGGCTTTTTTTTGCAGCTGCAGAGACCCAATTACCTGTGTCATTCAGACACTTGATTCTACCAGAGAAGTACCCACCTCCAACAGAATTGTTAGATCTACAGCCCCTACCGGTATCAGCTCTCAGGAACCCTCAGTTTGAATCTCTTTACAGTGACAAGTTTCCTTTCTTCAATCCAATACAAACCCAGGGTTAGTCAATTGCAATACACATCTAGTTTATGTGCCTGAAAGTACTCATAATATTATTTCTTTGTTTAAAGTTCAATTAAGATTATACACCATTGATTGTAATCATTATAAAACCATGTATAGAATTTGAATAGTAAAAATGACAAAAATATGTGATAAACTAGTGTCAAGTTCTATTTACGTAAAGCTGTAGATTTCAAATGATAGATTTTATTTACATTAAACATTTATTATTTCTGTTTGATACTTTAGTACATTCTAACTGTTTCTTTCACTTGAGTTCACAAAATCACTTTGATATTTTTACTTTAAAAAAATATGTAAAAATTCATCAGTTCATGTATGATGTTGGTAAATATTTCTGAAACATCCAACATTATTTAAAAGCAAATGGTTTGTTGAAATTCCAATAATATAAAGAATAATGGGTTATTGATCCCATCGTTTCGTCATCTAAACAAATACTCAAGGCTGATTTGTCAATTGAGGTTATATCAAGTAAACAAGTTTTATGTCAAATTTCAATGCCTTTGATTTTTAGTGTTTAATGCCATATACAACAGTGATGACAATGTGTTTGTTGGAGCTCCCACAGGAAGTGGTAAAACAATCTGTGCTGAGTTTGCATTACTTCGGTTGTTCTCACAGTCTCAGGATGGTAGATGTGTTTATGTTACTCCTCTTGAAGCTTTGGCTCAGCAGGTATGAATTCTGAATGAAGTGTCAATTTTTTCTTGAGGTATTCTAATAGTATATTCCATGAACTACCCAAGAAGTATACAACAGTGCCTCTCTGACATTGTGATTTATTAGTTGTGCAGGGTTAGAGTGACCCAGGAAATCACTGATTTTCAGTGGCATGCATATACGTGTAAATATAGCTACATGTAGTATTTTTTTCTTCTGGAAATTTCTGGAACTGTCATCATAGTCCTTAAGTAGCACTCCAATGAAGAATCATGCAAAATGTGATACATACTTGGAAAGACTACATATTTTTATTTTTGATATTTTATTTAAAATTCTCAAGTAAACAGAAAATATTATGTGGCTTTTCATAGAACCTTGTTCATAGGAGGTGAAAGTTGTATAGAATGCACTATAGAATTCAAAATTAAGGGAAATTACTTAGTAAATGACTAAAATTCAATAAAACTATTGGGTCTTTCATGTGGATTATATATTAAGAGCAGACAGATTTGAATGAGTGATTATACATGTCATCATAAAGACCTATAAAGCAACTTAATAACAAAAATAAAGATATGTAGCCTTTTTTGGGGTGTATCACATATTACAGAATTTGAATGATTCTTACAAAGACTGATACTTAAAAGTTTACATCAGTTTACATGTTTATTGGCTGATTATAAATTTACAACAGATATAAAGCTGGCTCTTGTACATGTAATTAGCCCCACCACATTTTTTGAACATATCCCAATTCAGGCATTTTTGACCTCGGCTTGTATTTTGTTTTGTATTCACTTTCAGTTTACCTTTATGTTACTGGGTATATGGGGGCAACTTTTTCGCTGTACCTGTGTATAATGTTGTTTTGGGGCCAGCTGCAGGCTGCCCTGTGGTGTGAGGGTTTCATTGTCATTCATTGACGACCCATGGGTGGCCTTGAGGTAACATTTTTCATCCTGGTGGGGTTATTGTCTCTTCGACATATTCACCTTATATATTCTCATTACATTGGTTTATTTGTAGATGTATAATGATTGGTCAAGCAAGTTCGGTCAGTTGTTGGGAAAAAAGGTTGTTTTATTAACAGGTGAAACAGCTACAGATCTCAAACTGTTGGCCAAGGTGGGTAATGATAAGTATTTCAAGCTTTTTTGTTTTTATTTGATTTCGAAAGTACAACACATTTCACTTGACTGTATGATAAATATTTGATTGAATCATAAAATGACTGGTAAATGAAGATTTTCTTGTTGAAAAGTAAAAGCAGAACAGTCATTTTCCTTTATAATAATTGTTGCATTGAGTACATTACTGTTATATTTCAAGGGCAACATCATTATCAGTACACCAGAGAAATGGGATGTTCTGTCCAGAAGATGGAAACAGAGAAAGAATGTACACAACATTAATCTGTTTGTTGTAGATGAGCTACACTTACTAGGTGGTGATATAGGGGTAGGTGTTTTAACTGTGGAATGACTGTGGGTATACATTCATATTGTTAGGTGGTGATATAGGGGTAGGTGTTTTAACTGTGGAATGACTGTGGGTATACATTCATATTGTTAGGTGGTGATATAGGGGTAGGTGTTTTCACTGTGGAATGACTGTGGGTATACATTCATATTGTTAGGTGGTGATATAGGGGTAGGTGTTTTAACCATGGAATGACTGGGTATACATTCATATTGTTAGGTGGTGATATAGGGGTAGGTGTTTTCACTGTGGAATGACTGTGGGTATACATTCATATTGTTAGGTGGTGATATAGGGGTAGGTGTTTTAACTGTGGAATGACTGTGGGTATACATTCATATTGTTAGGTGGTGATATAGGGGTAGGTGTTTTCACTGTGGAATGACTGTGGGTATACATTCATATTGTTAGGTGGTGACATAGGGGTAGGTGTTTTAACCATGGAATAACTGTGGGTAAAAAAAAATGAATAGCTGTGGTTTTTTTTTTGTGAGTTGTCTGTTGGGTTACATGATGATTTATGACTCAGGTTCCTTATTTAGACTGATCATGCTTTGAGTATAAAAGTAAGTTAGCACAAAATTGAAATTGAACAATAAATATGATACTTATACACTCAACTTTGCTTAAGATGAAGTGAATGAAAACAATATAAAAATGTAAGTGCTTACATACATGTATAATTTTTTTTTTCATGTTTTAATTATTTTTTAGCCAATATTGGAGGTGATATGTTCCAGAATGAGATATATTTCCTCCCAGCTGGACAGAAATATTAGAATTGTGGCTCTCAGTTCATCATTATCTAATGCCAGAGATATCTCACAGTGGTTAGGATGTAGTACTACTGGTTTCTTTAACTTCCATCCTAACGTTAGACCTGTACCTCTTGAACTTCATATACAGGTCAGTTATGTTATATTTGGGAGTAGTGTATAGCCTTAAATATACCAATGACAAAAACAACACTGGTACATTGAAAATCATAAAGAAAAAAAATATTTGAAGTTATTTTCCTTTTAAAGAAAATGAAATATTGTAAATGTATATATTATTGTGGACTCTGAAAAACAATTTTGGAAAGAACAGATTGTTTTCTGGTATTATGTAAAGCTATTATTGAAGGTAATATTTTACATACATTTTTGTCTATTGCACTTATTAGTAGAACTTGCCTGCTTTTGTCTGTTTTTTTTTTTTTTTGCATGAAAATGACAAGTTTTCAAAATTAATTGCCCTACTCATTATAAATTAAATTCATAAAAAATATACTCTTAAGTAAGTTAATAGATAAATGCATGGTCACTGAACGGTCTTTTGAAAGACCAGAAGTATTATGTATGGTTTTAGTCACACTTCAGTTAGAGTATTGAAGTGTTGTACTGTATATTAACAGGGTTTTAACATAAGTCATAACCTGTCCAGAATCATTGCTATGGCTAAACCTGCCTACCAAGCTATTGTTAGACATTCACCAAGGAAACCTGTCATTGTATTTGTACCATCACGTAAGCAGACACGTCTGACTGCAGTAGACATCCTGACTTTCAGTGCTGCTGAGTTAAACACAGAGACAGACACTGCAAGGAGCAGATTCCTTCATGTTAAGGAGGAAGATATACGACCATTCCTGGAAAAAATCAATGATAAGGTAAACATAAAAATAGATATAGAACCTTTCCTGGGGAAAATCAGTGATAAGGTATATATACATAAAAATAGATATAGAACCATTCCTGGAAAAAATCAATGATAAGGTATAAATACAAAAAAAGATAAAGGACAATTCCTGGAGAAAATCAGTGATAAGGTATGAATACAAAAAAAGATAAAGGACAATTCCTGGAGAAAATCAGTGATAAGGTATGAATACAAAAAAAGATAAAGGACAATTCCTGGAGAAAATCAGTGATAAGGTATGAATACAAAAAAAGATAAAGGACAATTCCTGGAGAAAATCAGTGATAAGGTATTAATACAAAAAAAGATAAAGGACAATTTCTAGAGAAAATTAATGATAAGGTATAAATAAAAAAAAAGATAAACATCCATTCCTGGAGAAAGTTAATGATATGTTATAAATAAAAAAAGATAAACAACCATTCCTGGAGAAAATTAATGATATGGTACAAATAAAAAAAAAAGATAAAGGACAATTCCTAGAGAAAACTAATGATAAGGTATAAATAAAAAAAAGGTGTAGAACCATTCCTGGAGAAAATTGATGATATGGTATAGATATTAAAAGATATAGAACCTTTCCTGGAAAAAATCAATGATATGGTATAATTGAAAAAAGGATAAAGGACCATTCCTGGAGAAAATCGATGATAAGGTTGGCTCTGAGTCAGGATGATGTATCTGAGACAAGTTGTACCTTCTGTGTGATAGCACAAAAAAAAATCCATTTCAGTGTGTTGGACTAGTGAAAAGCAGGCTGTTTGATTGGTCTAGCATGCATCAAATATCTACCATAAGAAATTCAAATTTTACTTTGATGTAGATGCAGGTGATATCAGTATGATAACCCTATAATTTATGATATTGTGCTGCTATTTGATGTCAAACAATATTATAGTTATACTTTAATTTTTCAGACACTAAAGGAGACATTAAGCAATGGAGTTGGTTATCTACACGAAGGACTTGCCGATATTGAAAAGAAAGCAGTTGAACATTTATTCAGCAGTGGAGCTATTCAGGTCATTGTTGCTTCTAGGAATCTCTCTTGGGGGATGAATGTTGCTGCTCATCTGGTGGTTGTCATGGATACACAATACTATGATGGAAAAACTCACTCGTATGTATTTGAAGAAAGATGATTAGTATTATAAATACTGTTTTTTATTTTATGTTAATATAATAATAAAATTAAAAAATGGGAATGGGCAATACTATTTGATTGATTTTCACACATGTGAAAGTGTTACAGGAATGCATTGTAATATTTGTATGACAAAAGAAGACATGACTACTATGGTTAGAGTATTTGTTTTATCTTATTACAGTCTGAACTTTAATTTAATTAGAAGATGTTTGCTAACAGTTAGTTTTGATTTTAGATATGAAGATTACCCAGTAACAGATGTATTACAGATGGTAGGCAGAGCTAACAGACCTATGATTGACAATGAAGGTTTGTTTCACTATTCTTGGAAACGGTATGCTTTTGTAAAGCAAATTTAAAAGAAATTGACGGTAGAAAACTGTTATGGAGCATGCATGTACTAAAATGCCCCTGCCAACAAATTTGCTACTAGTACTGTACAATTGTCATATTAACTCCATAGAATCTACATAGTTCAATGGATTGAGGCTATGAACAAGTATAGAAATCTTGTCACCGTCCAAGTTTTGCAAAAGGTGATGCCAATGCTACAGGTTGCCCTTGTTTTCCATATTGTATCAGTGAAAACTGATTATTTAAGAGTGCATTTCCATATTATGTGGATTTAAAACATTTTTGAAAGTATAAAATATATTTTAAACAGTTGAAATTTTCTATTTTTCAGGCCGAGCTGTTATTTTGTGTCAGAATACCAAGAAAGAATTCTTTAAGAAATTCTTGTATGAGCCATTGCCTGTAGAAGTAAGTTATTATATAGTTATACTGATACCAAATGTTTAAAGACAACTGAAATAACAAGCTCCATTTTCCTGGCATGACCTAACAAAAAAATAATGATTTTAAACTTCATACATGTATAAAAAAGCACTTATTTATTTATTGACATGGTAACTTATTCTCGATTTTTTCATGTAGAGTCACTTGGACCATTGTTTACATGACCACTTTAGTGCTGAAATAGTTACCAAGACAGTAGAGAACAAACAGGATGCTGTAGACTATTTAACATGGACCTTCCTGTACAGACGGATGACACAGAATCCTAACTACTACAACTTACAGGGAGTGTCACATAGTCACTTGTCTGATCATATGTCCGAACTGGTGGAAAATACAATTAGTGATCTGGAACAGTCCAAGGTATGGAGAGCTGATCTTTAAAAGAAGGTGTATGTCATATGTAAAATAGTCTGTGATCATCTAAGAACTGTCAGATAAGAAATGTTAGATACCATCCAGACAATTATAGCTTGTCATATGCGGTTTAAGTCTTAAGTCTAAGTGAAGAAAATTATAAAGTACAGTTGAACTTCACTCGCTCGAACTTGGATGGTTGAACACCCACGATTTCTCAAACAATTCAAAGCATCAAAATTTCCCCCTATATAATCAATATAAATAACCTTGGATTTCTCGACGGACTAGTCGATCCATTCGGTAATAAGTCTTTGAGAATATCCCTTACTAAATAGAACTCGTCAGCCATTTTGTCAGCTTGGGTAGTAAAAGGTGTGAAAAACTGAAAATATATCATTAATCAATGCCGTTTTAGTTAATTACAGGTAAAATTTAAGTCATCACTAATTAGGTAGTTTTGATCTTAATTAGTATTGATTTAAGTTTGAGAATGTTTCAAAGTCGGCATGATGAAAGCATCAAAGAAAATCAGATGAAAACAAAATTTTTGACTGTAAAGGAACTTAAACTCTGAACATTTTTGAAAGCAAACAGCATTTTTAATGTCCACTAGTCAACATAATCTTCCGAAACTGAATAAAAAAGATCCACAAACTAACAAACTTTGAAGGATGTAAGCAATTTCTAACAATAAAATCAAACTCGGACCGGCAACAAAAAATATCTGGAATTCTACAAACTTCAATTACTGGAACTCCCAATAACACTTTTCCGTGGTTCCTTGGAGTTCAAGCTACTGAGGTTTGACTGTATAAGAACCACCTGTTCACTATTTCTATATTGACCTAAAGATTATTTAAGGAATGACTTGTATTTTTCCCATCTGCATAGCAGACCATTTTCAAGTGTGCACCATGGGCATTGAGGTTATTTCAAATAGACTGAAGAAATGTAACAGTCATTCCTTGTAATTTAATTTAATTTAAGTAACAAAATTCAATGAGTAATTCATTAAAAAAAAGTTTGATGATGTCACATTCATTTCAAAATTTGCTATGAGATGATGGATGAAATTATTTATCCAATTAGAAACTGTATTACTTCTGAAATTAAATTATTGCTATATGTTTCAGTGTATAAGCGTGGAAGATGAGATGGATGTAACACCACTTAACTTGGGTATGATTGCTGCCTATTACTACATCAACTACACTACTATTGGTAAGTTTACTCACTGTTGACTTGACTACATCAACTACACTACAGCAGGTAAGTTTACTCACTGTTGACTTGACTACATCAACTACACTACAGCAGGTAAGTTTACTCACTGTTGACTTTACTACATCATCTACACTACTATTGTTAAGTTTACTCACTGTTGACTTGACAACTTCATCAACTGCACTACAGTAGGTTAGTTTACTCACTGTTGACTTGCCAACTACATCAACTGCACTACAGTAGGTAAGTTTGCTCACTGTTGACTTGATTACATCATCAACACTACAGTAGGTAAGTTTACTCACTGTTGACAACTTCATCAACTGCACTACAGTATGTTAGTTTACTCACTGTTGACTTGACAACTAGATCAACTTCACTACAATTGTTTATTTACTCACTGTTGACTTAACTATATCAACTACACTACTATTTTTAAGTTTACTCACTGCTTGCTTTGGCTTAAGGCAGGGGAAAGCTGTAATGAAAAAACTGTTTGTACTTTCTGCAGTGTCAACATGAATTTTTTTATTTCATTTGTTTGTTTTCTAACTAATAGCATTTTATGTTAAAAGGGAAATTTGATGTATTTAAAGCTTCTGTTAGTTTAAGTCCATAATGCATGTTTCACCAAAAAAAATTTAAAACTGAGGGGTTGATCAGAAAGTTTGTCTTCCTCTTTTATTTGACAAATTGTTTCCATGAAGTAAGGGTTAGATATAAGTCTGATGTATTTAGTAGACTTGAATGAATTAATCTTCAATGTAAATACTTTCTGTGATTGAGTCTAAGGCATACAATATAATAAAATACTGGTCATTTTTTGTACACTGTAAATATTCAACTGAGAAGTGGTATTTTATAGCTGTTGATATCTGTAGCTTACATTAAACTGTCTTATCCTTACATTTGGTAAGTAACATGTTCATCTGATCTCTACTTTTTTTTTCTGAATAAATAATATCTATTTTTAGAAACCTTCAGCATGTCATTGAATGCTAAGACAAAGATCAAAGGTTTACTGGAGATTATATCTAATGCAGCTGAATATGAAGATATTCCCATCAGACATCATGAAGACAATATTCTCAGACAGGTAGATATTATCAAAAAATCTTTCAGTCTTACTCACTTTACTTTTGCCTTTTACCCCTAAGGGGGCATAGGCCACCAACAAATCTTCACCAGCCATCTCTCTCCTGGGCTGCTCTTTCTATTTCTGTCCAGTTCTTCCCCCGTGTCTTTCATATCTGCCTCAAAGTCCCTTTTCCAGGTGTTTCTGGATCTACTCCTTTTTGGTTTCCTTGGGGATTCCAGATCATAGCTTGCCTTGTTATACTGGTTGATGGTTTCCGCAGTGTGTGACCTATCCATCTCCAGCGTCTCTGCATAAGTTCTTGGTCTGCAGGTAGCTGATTTGTCGTCTCCCACAGGTCTGAGTTGCTGATAGTTTCTGGCCAGTGTATATGAAGGATATGTCAGACAGGTGTTAATAAATGTCTGTATCTTTCAGTCTTGCTTATTAAGATATTTCAAACTGCAATTTTGTCACCTTTCGTCATCCTCCATGAAGAAGCATACCTTGTAAAAGTTTAATTTACAGACATAAATTAAACACCTATTATATTTTATGTGGAGTATGTACATACAGTAACATTTAAATGTTCATTTCTGTTACTCATATCAAGCTTTTATGTAATTTCTCTTGATGGTGTCAAAGTCAAGGTCACATTTTTTTTTGTATTACGTTGAGTTTCTCCAGTGGGACAATGTTTCCAGTACATAACTTCTGTAATCCTTCTTTGCTTTAAATAAAACTCTCATAGGTGGAGGGTTTAGGAGTTTAAAAACCACTTTCAAAGGTCAAGGTCACATGTATTTAATAAAACATAATTTTTCTTTTGAAAACTGGTTTCTGATTTGTAACTTAAGAGTTGTAAGCCTTCATAGATATAGATAAATCTTATATATACTCCTTTAACAATGAGATGTCCCTGTGTCTTAATGACTCTAACAATGAAACATACGTTTGCCTTGTACAATTCCTCTGTTACAGCTTTTCAGGATGTACCTGTCAAGTACTACAATCTCTGTTGCTTTGAATGGTTTTAATTATCCATATTTCTGTTGAATATAATATGATTTAAGACTTTGCCAAGGGACAGAGCAAAGTGTTCTCAAATAACAAATTACTTCAGTGATAATGCACCATAATGTTGTTGTATAGAGGCTTCCTAAACATGTGATATCGTCTAAAGTTCAATAACATTCTAACTGCATACATCACTTACGACAAAAAGATTTTGAGCCTTTCATGTTTTGACTGAGGATCTACATAAGTAGAACACGGCTCCTATAAATAATGCATGATTTAAAAGGTTAAGTACATGTTTATTTAAAAATGTGCATTTGGCTTCAATATTTGTTTTTGTTGATTAACAGTTGGCATCAAGATTACCAAATAAACCCAGTAATCCAAAGTATAATGATCCTCATCTGAAGACAAACTTACTACTCCAAGCTCATCTGTCCAGAATGCAGCTCTCTGCTGAACTTCACCAAGACACAGAAGACATACTCAGCAAGGTTTGCTCTGAATCATGTACATCCTGAACATTCAAATTTAAAAAAAATAAATTTGACCCATACATGAAATTGTTTATGAATATGATGTTTTATTGTTGTGAAAAATTGTTGACCATAGCACATTTTAGCGCTTCATGTCGAAAATGTGGGACCAGTCAACACTTCTATGTGCCAATGGAACATTAAAAATAGATTTTAGATATACATAGAAAATAGGCAATACTCATTGGTCAATAAATGTAGTATACTTAAATGTGGGTGTGCCTATATAAATTGCTCAAAAATGTGGTTTCATTGACTCATAAAACATAACTTGTAAAGCCAATTATCCAATGAGATTAGCATATTTTAGTGATATGCACAGTTAATTTAATTATTCTCATTTAAAGCATGACATCATATACTGTATCTGGTTATAAACAGCATAAACAAGTGTAAGTTACCACTATTTATGTCTTAATTCCAAATCCATTTTATTATAGGCTGTTCGTTTAATCCAAGCTTGCGTTGATGTCCTTAGCAGTAATGGATGGTTGACCCCAGCTTTAGCTGCTATGGAGTTAGCACAGATGGTTACCCAAGCCATGTGGGGGAAAGATTCATATCTGAAACAATTGCCTCACTTTACAGCAGATATAATCAAAAAGTGCCAAGAAAAGGTTTGCTACGAGAATTATTTCCTGTTTTAGCGAGCACAGCTCAAGTATATACAATGTTTTATTAAAAGAATATATATATGTTGTTTTTGTCTGTGCCACTATGGGCTGATGATTGGTAAATTAAAATACGAATAAAGTCAGTATTGTGGCAAAATGAAGACTAAATAGTGAATATTCTTTTACTGCATCATATTTTAGCAGTAAAAGGTAGAAGATGAAGTCTTCCTAAAACTGATGCTTACAAATTAACATTGGGGGTAAACATTGCTGGTCTGTGACGCTTACAATTTAACATTGGGGGTAAATGTTGCTGGTCTGTTACGCTTACAATTTAACATTGGGGGTAAATGTTGCTGGTCTGTGAAGCTTACTATTTAACATTGGGGTAAACATTGCTGGTCTGTGATGCTCACAATTTAACATAGGGGGTAAACATTGGGGGTAAACATTGCTGGTCTTGCTGTTCAATGTTGGTGTCACGCTTATGTCAGTTCTCAAGCTTTTGACATTTTCTAGCTGAAAATTGTAGTTCATAGTCGTGACCTCGTCTATATTGGAACCCTTCCCAGCAGTTAAAAATTAAGTCCCAAAAATCTGCTTTAAAGGCGAGTATATACGGTAATCTGAATCATCCACTTTTGAGTTTTGATACAAAAAATCCCTGTCCTTCCTGTAATAATAATGAGTTAAACATTGCATTGGAGCAAAAGAATTTGTGGGATAGAATTTACCTGTGCCTTTGATATATCATAGAATTTATATTTATAACCTTGTTTTACATAATTAAGAATCATTCATTTAGTGAAATTGAAGCAAGTCAGATTTTGTTTATTGATTTTATGTATTTATCTTATTCTTACTAGACAATTGAAAGTATCTTTGATGTGATGGAGATGGAGGATGATGATCGTAACAGTTTACTACAGATGACAGAGGCACAAATGGCTGATGTAGCTAGATTCTGTAATAGATATCCTAACATAGAACTTACATATGAAGTTCAGGAAAAGGAGAGCATCTCAAGGTAATAAAAATAGTTTATGTGATAAAAGTTTCCTGTTAGTGTCAATTGATACATTTTATCATTCGGTTTACTGATGTATGCCATTCTTTCTGTAAATGTGGGCACAGTAAAAATAAAGACACATAATAAAGATTATGTGTAGGTACAACTGCTTGTAATGTTATGACACTTGTACATGGAACATTTGCAGTTTTATAGCATATAGTAGCATAGGCAAATCAAGGGGTGGGCATATGATATTTAAAATTAACACTTGATTAGTTTCTTAACATGAAAATAGAAGACGTGATATGAGATAGTCATCCACCAAAAGCCAAGCAACGAACAATTATACTTCTACAGATTAACACACGGTTTTTCAATGCTGAGCAAAACCCATACCAGAATGCAAGCTGTAAAAGGCCCCAGATAAAATGAAGTGAAACTATTCATAAAAGATGAAAATCAACCTAATCTATAGAAGAAAACATAAAATAAACAATGAACATAAAAAATCATTGACAAGCACTGGAGTACTGGTTCCTGACTTGGGACAGGCACGTAAAATATGTGGCAGGGTTAAATATGTTTGTGTGTGTGCAACCCTCCCTTAACTTGGGACAGTGGTAGGAAAATGCAACAATAAAATAAGCTATAAAAATCTGTTGACTTTGGATTTATCTCTTTAACAAAAGACAACAAGCTTTATCTACCTGGAGTACTCACTTTTTCTGAAGTTGTTCAAAAGCGACTGATAAACAACCTTGATTACTCAAACAAAAATATCAATAAAAATATGTCCAACAGGATTTAGTGAAAAATATATCCTAAAATGTCTTAAGTTGTCTCTCTATATTTTCCTTACATATTAGTGTTTGCTTCTATAATATCTTGTACGTGTATATTCTTTCTTTGTTTTACAGTGGTTCAGCAGTAAATGTACAGGTTACACTAGAGAGAGAAGATGAGTTAGCAGGACCAGTCATAGCACCATTCTTCCCCCAGGTAATTGTTTTAATGAAAGATGGAGCTATTCTGATAGATTATAATATTAAACTGCATTTTTTTTCAGCTTTGTTGAAAATTTGTTTATAGCGATTTGTACAATTATTTCTTCAGATTGTTTTCTTAAGGTTCTATTTTTGCATGCATTTTATTCATGATTCTTCTTGCATATTGAAAAGAACTATTTATAAATAGCCTAATACCGTAAATTTGGATGTTTTAGTGTCGATAATTTTCTTGGTTTGCTTCAAAAATATTCTATTTGGTGTGTTGTAATATTGGTAAGTGAATGTTAAGTGTTTTATTTTTGAATTTTCCTCATTGTGAAAAAAAACAATTTTGGCTACTCCTACCATTATTCAATAAGATAGAAATCAACCACAAAACAGTTTTCTTGTTTTTGTCAACACCTACCAGTACACTGATATATATTAGCTGAATTTTTGTGAATATCATATTTTGATGTGTGTCTTTTTTTTCTTTTTTTTTTGCAGAGGCCCAAAATAAATCAAAATAAAAAAAGTACCACCAAAATATTCCAATTTACAGTATTCCATTATGAATATTTTACTTTCAGAATTGTTAATTTTTTTTTCAAGTAAACTGATTCTCCATTTCAGAAACGTGAAGAAGGATGGTGGGTTGTCATTGGTGATAGTAAGAACAATTCCCTATTGTCTATCAAACGTCTCACATTACAACAGAAAGCGAAGGTTAAGCTGGACTTTGTGGCTCCATCTCCTGGACATTACAACTATGTTATATATTTTATGAGTGATGCCTACATGGGATGTGATCAGGAATATAAGTTTAGTATTGATGTGAAGGAAGGTGAAAGTGATGACAGTGATAGTGATAGTGATTAGACAGTGTCAAGGAACTGAATTAAACCACAGTAACAATCCAAATCTTTAGGTTCAAAATTGTATGCAAGTCATAAAAATGTAGGTGGCAATGATTTTCTTAGACTTGATCATTTTTAGTCATGGACTGCCTGATGATTGTTTATTTTTACTTACAACAATATTTAGGTCAAGGTTGATACAAAGACGTATCAATGTAATGTCAATATATTAACTTGTACATGTAGACCCAATGTCAACGTATACATGTATTGGGTTTTAGATAGCCATGATAAATTATGTCACACAAAATTTGATGTGGTGAAAGTCCAAACTAAAATATAGTAGAATTATGGATTATGGAAGTTGTTCAGTGTTATCTGTTATTGATAAGGGATCAAAAGTAAATATTCCTAGTTGTAGATAATGTCTTGTAAATATGACTATGAAGTATCATTTATGAAGTTATATAGTGCTTGTGATCACATTCTGTCCGAAATTGAGTGCAGTCGTAAAATAAATTGCTGTATTTGTTATGAAGGATTTACCAAAAAGTCGTGAGGAAGAGTACTTCAGATTACAATTTAAAGTGTCTTACAACAGTTGTGGTTTTCTTCCACTTTTAAAAAAGGAATTCCCCTTTTTCAAATCCGGATTTTACCTGTATGTCTCTCTTTTTACCACATATTTACTTCTGATTAAGTCAGTTTCGGCTTTGTTTGTTGGCTTTTTCAAATCTTGTCTGTTACAAGAATATATCACTTTTTTTTAATTGAAAAATAAAAACGTTTGTTATCACATATCACCATTTTCATTCATCTCATAGTTCAGTCACATGCTTCTTTTGATATTGTTTGTCTATAATGGTCAATTATAAAAGTACTATAAACAATTTCATAATAAACTCAAATAGAAAAATGTAAACATTTTAGTTGTTGATTTATTTGCCTTCCTAATTGTCTTCATACGAGGTTGTAATACTTTTAAGTACCATTCTGTGTAAGAATTGGGCAATGGTTGGCACATCATTTTGCTCAATTTAGTCTTTTTTTGTCTCTGATATATTCAGTACATATAGAACATCTAAAAATCTGTTTAAACTTATCTTGAAGCATATATGATGTAGTTATGGTTTTCACTGTTGTGTCGGGGGAAAATGTGGGAAAATTTTCCCACCATTTTTCTACTAAATTTGACCTATCAATATCTTAGAAAGGCAAACTTTACAAACACTTCTAATAGATATTTCTGTAGGTTATGAGGTATAAAAAATGGGATTATACAACAAAAATCAGTTTTTTTTTCTTTATGTGCCACATATAATAAACATTTTGCCTGATTCTTAGACAACGAAGTACTTAATTCACTTTGCTATCACATTTGTACATATATTTGTTGGCTACTAATTTATGTAGTCTGATGATGAGGCTGCATCTTTGAATTGGTACTTTCTTATTAAAATGGAGAAACTCAAGTCAAATAATTATTTCCCCAACAAGCAAAATTTAGGTAAAAAATATGAATTTCTGCTCTTTTTTCACACTTCCTGACCGTTGTGATAAAATTATTTTCTTGGCAAATGATTGGTTTGAATTCCTTTTTAATTTCATCTAAACAAGTTCTGTTGATTTATGATGTAAAGTAAAAGGAGCACAACTTTTCTAGCAGTCATTAGAGATACAGAATCTGTGTAAAAACTACATTTCTACACTTGATAAAGTGTATATATATGCCATGCCTGTCTCCCCATATAGTCAAAATAAATTTTAATCTTAAACAAAAAGCAACAGAAAATGTTTTAATTCAAATTGACATTATGTCCAATATGTACACAGAAAGTTTTGTTTATTAGGGTCTTGATGCAGATTAGATCTTAAAAATCTTACTACAATTTTAGATTTCTGTGAAATTTTGCTTGGTTGACTGTACTAATTTATTATGTAAGTGCAAGTCCTCCTTAACCATGCAATAGAATTCAACAAAATTTTGTATAAGGTTGTATATCATGTGGATATGCATAGAGTAAGAGGCTTGCAAAGGGAGATCATTGAAGGTGTACATGTTTAAGAGTCCAGTAGGAAGGATATAGTTACATATTTCATACCCAACTTAGTTATAAATATCACAAGTAAAATATTATTTGGGCAGTAGTATCAATTGACTGTTTTAACATCTCCAGAATTGAAATCAGAAGTGTTAAGTCAATAATACTTGTGAGTACAGTATTTAAGAACCCACATCCTTGCATCAGTTTTGATCCCATTTGGTACATATTCTGTCCATAGGAAAATGTTGCGTTTATTGATTTTTAAAATTGACTTTTCTAAGGTTGAGATCACGAGAGCTTTTTACTAATTATTAGTCTCCTTTATTAGAGTAAGAATGACTCAACACGTCTTCCTGGTGTCCATTGTTATATAGTAACCTAACCTATAGAGATAACTAAATATACTTGTATGTCTGGTGTTTTAATGTTATAAAAATTAACAATCAACAAAAACAATAAAAATACATGTAATGAACGAACAGAAAGGAACCAAAAACAATACTTTTTTTTATCTTTAAAGCTTTAACTGCATTGATGCAGACCAGTGAGGTCATGATTGAATATGACAGATGACCATAAAGAAGTAAACTGCATACAAAAAATTAAAATTAATCCAAAAATAGTCTAGAAATTACATATATGTACGCTATCAACCCATTTAATGTAACAGTTCACTAGTTTTATGTACATAAGTTAACTTAAAATTGAGTTCTTCTTGTACATATGTAAGCATCAAGCATATGCTGTTTTGATCAAAGTAGTTGAAAATATTTGATGTTTTAACAAAAGTTTTCATCACTAAAGCAGATAAAACATTGACTAGTTCAAAATTATTCTGGAGTGAAATTACAGAAATGGAAATGTGGGGACTACTTTATGCACATCAAAATGTATTTCTATTTGAGATGTCTGTATTCAAATCCAATTAATCTTCCATCATTTTCATTATTATTACAATTAATGATGTTGATAGGTAACAACAAGAAATGGAAATGAATATAATGTCTTGATTTTAGAATCAATTACAATACTAATTTGATTTAAGACTCAAAACAAGTAAGCTCTTCACAAATGGACTCTGAAAAACTGATATGGGTGAAAAATTACGGGCTTATTTCTATTCCTTTGACATGGGAACCACTTGTACATTGTGTATTTACATGTCGAAGTATTCATTATTTGCTAATTTCCACAGGTTCTGTCAAATAAACATACTCCATGTAGTTTGGAAGGTACATTTTTACCAACATGTACATAATACACAATATCACAAAATTCACTATGTTTACAGAGAAAAATGTGTGGGTCTTTTGATCATTTGATGATTGAATTAACTTAAAATATTGTTAAAACTTCAAAAAAAATAAATTACATGTACATGTACAGTATAAATTATTTCTTTTTTGTAAATCACTGAATTCCAACAAAGTGACTGATAGGTGGTGCGTTAACCATCCAGTCATTATATTTGTCTATAAACAACGTCATTCTGTTTAAATAGGTGTCTTCATAGTATATAAGTCCATTTTCCTGTAAGAATTTGGAAACCACTGGCTTCACTTTCAGACACATATTGTCTGAGAGTTTTGGGAAGAGATGATGCTCAATATGACAACTAACAATAGAATGTCCAAAGGTGTAGTCTAGAACAGGATTCCTTGGAAGATTCAATACCCCTGTAGACATCTGATAAATTCTCTTTGGTCGACTATTCTTTGAATACATTGCTAATCCTATATGTTGAAAAATATTGACATGTATGTAAGGTATAGACAGAGTGGCTCTATACATTAAAGTTATCATGACTGCTCCCCAAAATGTGAATCCAGAGATGCTCATTAAGAGGTAGAAGTTGATGGAAAGCCCAACTGGCATGAGTATGAAGTAAATCATCATACTTTTCCACTTTCCCCATAGTTCTTGTATCACAATTGGTATTGTCACAACTGGCAAAAGGAGAGGTGCAATGAACATGTATATGTAGGTTGGTAAGAAAGGTATTTTCCATGTGCTAGAATCACCAAGTCCTATAATATTTGTGTGGGGGTGATGGATTCGGATGTGAATATCATCCCCAACATCAGCAGACACTGATGAGCACACGTCTGACAAAAAGTATATGAGCACTTTGTACAACATTTTATTATTGCTCATAGCTCCATGTAAGGCTGAATGTGCAGTCTTAACGCTTATAGTCGAGTGACAACATCCCATAAGGAAGACGCCCAAAATGAATGTCTGCATATTGTCGGATCTCATTAAGAACAGAGCCACAAATACCAACAAAAAGCTCAGGAATAGAATCATCCAATCAACACCATAGATTTCCCAAGTACTGCTGTTCTCTACTATTTTTGTGACTTTCAGGTTCAATTCAGCGAAATTCGGCAATTCTTTGAGAGATACATAATCATAAACATTTGTCTCATTGTTTTCTTTCACAACTTTTGTCTCTTTGCTTGCTCTTGCTCTGTTTTTCGCCATTCTCACTTGAGTAAACTGTTCAGTCTGAAACTGTACCACCTGATCCTGGATTCTGCGGGCGATAATAAAGTCACGTGACAGTTGATACGGACTCGGATCCAGACAATTCCCGAGAAGAAAATTTTATAAACCAGTGTAAGAGTGGTCTCAAATAAAATTTTCCAAACATCACCAGTTTATTAGTTATCAGCAAATCAAGCACAGAAGTTGGTAGCGGCATTGGGGAGGTAGATATTACAGCATGCAAACTATATTCTGACTTGGGTGCCATACTCACTATGGAGGAATGGAATTCCAACCTCTGCGCTGTAGGAGTAATTTAAGTCCTTGCTCAAGATATGGGTACATACAGTTGCGAATTATGCCAAGGTTTATCATTTGGCCTAGTAGAAACTGCAAGGCATGGAATATGCACTGGGAATATATGTTCTCTAGACAGATACATGTATTGTTAATATAGGTCTTTGAGATCTTCTGGTATAGTCGAGCCTCAGTACGAGTTTTGAGGTACTGATTTTAAGATGGTGTTATCAAGTGCATACAAATTTCAAATTTAAATTTCTAATTTTATTATTCCAATTATGGTCCATCTGAAGGGATTAAATATTCAACATTAGTATCCATTAGATGACATAATAAGACATTACACGATGATACAATGTAGACATGCATACCTTACATGGTATTTATGTACGTAGCACAATATATGCATCTTTTGTATATTTGTAGTCTAGGCGAGATGAGATGGCTTACTATTGAGAAAATTGTGTGTTTTAAGTTGAGAGAACAAAGTTGAAGTTTTTCCAACATTAAACTTGTCCATACATGTACCGAAGTCCGTGTTTTATGCTAAGAACGTAGCGGTTTTTGTTTGTTTGTTTGTTTTTGTTTTGTTTTTGTTTTTGTTTTTGTTTTTGTTTTTGTTTTGTTGTTTGTTTGTTTTTTGTTTTTTTTTGCATTGAATTGCATTCCCTTCTTCTTACGGGCCCATATATCCAGTTCTTGTAGGTCTTTCTGATTTTTGAGTTGGTCGGCCAGTGGTCGTTTGCGGTTGTATAGAAGGCAGACGTACTTGAGATGTAACAGCTTCAGGAAGATCATCAATATGGCACAGAAATAGATTAGATCCCCGGAACACCAGAGTCCACCGTGGCTTCGCTTGACGTTTCTCCCTCCATCACTACTTCATTTGGCGGGTACATATAGGAACGACTCTATCCATGTGTGGAGTGATCCTCTGATTCTGTAGTTTTCTAGTTAATGAAGGAGTTTGTCATGCAGCACTGTATCGAATGCCTTAAAAAAATCCAGTATTATAAGATCAGTTTGTAGGTTTTTATCAAAATTTGTAGAAGGTCGTCAATTGTACTGCTAGCTGTATGTTTTTATGTGTATGTCATGTATGTTGTTAATCTGTATATAGCGTTTTGTCAGTTCAAACTATCTTGAGAGCTTATAATTACTGTTATATGTCTTGCAGACTACAAACAAAGCTTATTTGTGTATCTATCTCTATGCAGGGACTTTATAGAACAGGGACTGGTCACTCCTAATGAACTAAAATAACTCTGCTTCCCTGGTCTTTATACTGAGTAAACTTAAAGCCTATACTGTAAGGTTTATATTTTACTTATGCATACTGGGGAATGAGAAATTATTCAGGATTTGTGTTATGTAAGTTACAAAATTAAAAAACTGATT
Source organism: Perna viridis (assembly GCA_037379345.1). Taxonomy (NCBI): domain Eukaryota; kingdom Metazoa; phylum Mollusca; class Bivalvia; order Mytilida; family Mytilidae; genus Perna; species Perna viridis. The sequence continues at coordinate 58,225,318 of CM074513.1, forward strand.
ATGACAAAGTTATGATGAAAATAAACAAAGAAAGGGTGTGTTTTGAAAATACTGAAATATAAAAAAATGTCAAAATTTGCCTGTAAAAATCAATAATCACTTCTAATAGTTCAGTAATTGCCCCAGGGAAAAACTTCTAACTGTTAATTGAGTATTTCAAATTCACTATTATGCAATAAAATTATATAATTTCAAGGAGGTTTCTTTAATCTTTTAATTGATAGTAAGTTCAAAAAGTTAAACAAGTAAAAAGACATAATGATTAACAGCTTACTGGAGTATAGTGTTTGAAATTGAAAATTTTGATATTTCTTTCTCAAGACAAAGGTACATTCATTTGGTCTTCATTTTTTCAAAGCACATTTATTAAAAATAGCCATTGCCTATGATCAGATATTTCTCCTTCATTTGATATTAATTTCATTCTAATAGATGCAATAGTTTTCACAAACATTCAATGAGAAATCAACTTTTATGAACCTTTAAAAAGCGATTTTTTTTTCATTTATCTAAAAAGACCTTACATTTAACTGAAAAAAATACATTCCTCATATTCTTATTTCAAATAGATAGAAAAATATATGTTGCCATTCTCCATTCTTTTATTTTTAATTTGGTACATTACTCATCAAAACCCATCCAGTGGTTTTAGCAAACATTCTTGGCAAAGTTACCCTATTTTCAACAGAGAAATTTGAGAGAATTTGCTAATAAACAGCCAAATTGCAACGGCAGTGTTTTATATAGATTATTACAAGTTACTTCTTCCACTAATATAGACTCCCTGCTGTATAGTATTACTTGGTAAGGCCAAATAAGAACGTTCTTGTGCGTTGTTTTGCAATTTTGTATTTTGTTATAAGATATTAAGAATGTTACCTTGACCATAGACTGGATCCCGATCCCAATAGTCATTAGCCCAACACCTGGAACGTAGTCCCAGGAACCAGGATTCCTTGACCCTTATTTTACATTGTACTTCCGGTTACGAAATGAAAACAAAGAGCAATGCATTCAGATAGCTATACAAAACTTTCATATGTTTAACTCGGTTTCATTGTTTCTAATGTAGAATTCATTACAAAATGGAAGCATGTCAAGCTGTAGAGAAAGAAGTTAACAAAGTGTTGGAAAAATTTGGAGGCTTACAGCACCATTATGACAAAAACCTTGATGAACTTATCAACTCCATACAAAGCATTCAGCGAGAGTTAAATGAGGGTCCATTTTCGTTTTATTTTCTATTTGCAAAATTTCAACTCTCAGAAATGAGGTGACCTGTTCATGTTTTTAAAAAAATAGTGTTGTGTTCATGGCCATTTTTTATTTGAGATCAGGTCAAGAGCCCGGTTCAAGAGGTGTTTACTAACAAAGTAACATGTAAATCAGGTCAACATTTCATACATTGTGTCAGGGCTTGACAATATTCCAAATTGTCCTAAAGTTTTGCCCTATTATATTCAGTGTTTTTGAACTTTTTGAGATGAATGAGTCATTATGACTCACTGGAGCTGAAATTTTGGGGCTAAAGTCTTTTATTTTTTGGAGGGTCACACTTTATACAAGTATATACAATGTGTATATGATTTTATCCTTTTTTAACCTGTTGATCAATCAGTTTTTCAAACTTTCTGCTCTTCAGTTATGAAGGCTACAGTACCAATCATTACATTAACTGTTGGCTTCATTTTGTCAAACTTTATATGTCATGAACAGATTAAGTAAATACCTTGGACTGTTTTTTACTACTTGCTGCCAGTCTGCGGTCATTACTAGATTGATGTCGTGCTAGGGCAGGTCGTTGAAATTTTTTAGAAACATCAAGTCCAAAAGGGTAATACACTGTTTACTGACAGTGCAAAATTTGCATTTCATCGATTTTGTTGTATCAGCAAATGATAGCCAAAAATATTTGCTTAACTGGCTGTACAATACAATGCAAAAGCTTTATTTAACGGCCATATTTTAAAAACAATACAACATAAGCTCCTGGGAGCTTTTAAAATCGACAAACATGCAATACAATAAATAACATACATGTACATCACAAGTACAGTGCATGGCATCTATCTAGTCCTTTTCACGCAGACATACATAAATCATCAGTCAGCATATAAGGCAAATAGTAGCAAATGTAAAATAGGATTAAAATGAAAGAGCAGCACTATAAATAGTCAACAATGTAAAATCATATATAGCAGAGCTGTTAAGATTAGCAAGCAGAACAATGACATGACCTGCCATTCCACAAGCTTGGAACATTCTTAAATTTAGTAAAAGAGGATTCACTACAAAAGTGGTCTGGCAGGTCATTCCAGGTTTTTGCAGCAAAGTATTTGAAGGAGTTTAACCTTTACCTTGATGTCCTGTTGCTGGGTAGTTTTGCTGTGTTCTGCTATCTGAAATTATATTTATTATCCTTTATTTCAATTATGTCATGTAGATATACTGGGCTCTGTCTATTTATTATTTTGAAAGATTCAGCTGCAATATTTATAATTCTTCGTACTTTCAGTGATGGCATTTTCGATTTTATCAAAAGCTTGTCATATGTGCTAGTATACATGTAGTCGTTCTAGATGAATTTAAAGGCCCTTTCTTGATTTTTTTCCATTTTATTAGTATTAGCCTCACTACAAAAGTGCCAAGAGACAGGACAATAATTAAAATTGGTCAAAATAAATGAATGGTAAATAGTTAACCTTCCCAGTTTATTTAAATGTTTCCCTATCCTTTTTAAAACTTTTAACTGCTTAGAGGCCTTTTTGCAAATGTTGGCTATATGAGTATCAAATTTTAAATGGTAATGTATTGTTACTCCCAAAAGTTTTACTTCATCCTCACATTTTATATTATCACCAAGATCGAAAGAAATGTTTTTATCATAAGTTTTTTGGCCAGTGGCAAGTGCCTGAAATTTATCAGGATTGGCTTTCATCTGATTCACTGCAAACTAATCTATGAATTTTAAGCTAACTCTAATTTTGTTATGACTTCATCAAGATTGTATCCAGCATAAGCAAGAGTATTGTCATCAGCGTAGTTATAGAGAGAAGAATCCTGAATGAAATAGAATATATCATTTTGAAAAATATTGAATAATACCGGACCTAGAATTGACCCTTGTGGCATCCCTCTATAAATTTTCTCCCACTTACTAAATGAGGATCCTAGTTTGACACACTGGTTTCTTTTTGACAGATAATCTTGAAGAAGATTAAGAGCTTCATCTGAAACACCATATGATTTTATTTTATCTAGCAGAAGATTATGTTGAAGGCAATCAAATGCTTTGCATAAATCCATCAAAACTGATGTTGTTCAAGGTCCTTATTAGCAGTATGCCTTTCAAGCTTCTGTTGTTGTTCATGTTGAGACCATTCTTGTTTTCTGGATTTGTCTGTTTATTAAATTTATTGGGTTTCGTAAATGCAAAGTTCAACAAGGCAACCATATTTTATGAATGAACTTGATTTCTAGCATTCGGCTCAACTCACCTGATTACATCTAACTTGTTGTCCAAAGACTACCATAATCGGCCGAGATGTACCCAATGCTAAGTTTCATTAAATTCCTTATGAGAGTGAACATGTGGACCCAGATCACAAAATGTAAATTTTTTATATTTATTCCCGGGTGATATCTTTTTGGGGTAAAAAATATTTATTATGCATAAATTTGTGTTAACAGAAACACTGGTATTATTTAATCCATTCTATCAAAGTTTAATTTGTTCAGAGAAGTTCCAATTTCATTCTGATAAGTCAGTTTTGGTATGTACTTGCCCTATTGGACAAGTTGGAAAAATGTTATTGTTGAGATCTGTGTATTATCCATTTTACAAGTTTGCCATTGTGATTTACTATACACCCTTAAAATATCTTTATAGTCTATGTGTATTATATCTAAACAAAATGAGTCCATGCATTGTTTTTTAATTTTATTGAAGGCTAAACATTTTTACCACCGAAATGGGGTCAAACCAGTATACTTTATCAAATTGGCACCTTGTTAAGTCAGCATCATAAATACATACAGTTATATGGAAAACTTGTTTAAACTGCATCACCTAATAATGTGGAGTAGGCATTGCATAAACTAGCAAGCACAGATAGCTTCACCAAGTTTAATTTTTACCCCTACAGGTAGCTCCAGCAACATCCTTTTTAGTTCTAGCGGATTCCAATTTAAACTTTTCCATGGATGGGGGAATAAATGTATTTTACTCTTAACCTTTTATGTAAACAAATGCAAAACATGCAGACCAAACTGGCAGCATGGAAATTCCAAAAAGATGACAATTTCTTTTCTTATCTTAGAAAAGCTGGCTTTGATTTGGATAATATAATTAGAGCTATATTTTCTGAGTGGGTTAGGTTCTAAAAATCTTGACAACAGCAGTTGGAGCAATGGAACAGCATGGAAAAGTCATACATAATCCAACCTTTCCAAAACTGTTTAAAAGATCTTTATATTTACTTCTTTTAATTAGAAAAAATTTAAAAGACTCAAAACTATCAGAAAAGACAAATTTATTTTTATTAAAATATAAACTTAAAATATGTATATTTTTATTTGTTTGGTATAAGGAAAGGTAAAATTTTCTTTGTAATTACTGTCATTTTTAAGTTGCTAATATTGTTAGCAACTTCTTGCGCTCGTAATTCCAGTACTTTACAATCGCATATGATTTGCATAAATATATATTACTACACCACCTTATGCTGCTGATCGGTGTTATAAAACAGTCATTTCTAGCTTATATAAGTTCAAAATGTACCTCTAATATATCATATTGTACATAAGTGTTCTACAGGTGTTGTTTAAGAATGAAAGATAAAATGATTGGTTAGCATTGAATTTTATGTAATATTACTCAGTCTCCAATTCAGACACAGGGGCTCATTACAATTGACTATATAGGTGATAAGCATTATCAGGGCCCCGATAGTCATTGTCAGTTTATTAATCTTGTTCCTAATTTGGTTCCCTGGTCAATATCATAAGCGACACAAAAATCGCTAAAAATTTGAGAGAAACTTGTGGAGCGGAAACATTACGGGTCATCATGGTTACAAAAGAGTAATCAAGGAAACCAAGATTCTACTGAAAGTCACCCGATTTAAGAGCATATCGCATTCATGCCATTTTGGATGTTGAAAGCAAGCCAAAAACAGTGGCATAGAAGATTTGCCTATTAGGGACTTTGAAGACTTCAATCTTTCATTTTTTTTACTACTGGAACATGGCTTTTATTGGTACATACATTACATTAGGGAAACTTAAGGGAAATTTAGATTACTGTAATAACCATAGAGTTTACACTGCATCCAGGTGCTTGCTATTATAGACTACTGTAGACTGGGTAAATTGTATTTATCTATGCCTCAGTGCACACATTTTCCATTGTTACCTTGATTGGAATCTCAATGACTTATTGGCATTTTTCAGGTCTCTATTTTTGATGGTCAGCTAAACCAATCAGATAACAATAGACTTGTAGTTTTTTACAGTTTTAACATGAAACTGGAAAATCAATCAAATTTATCTTTTAATTTCAATTTTGCTGAAACTAAAGGTAGTTGATTTATATTAATGAACTTTAAGCTTTAAATACTTTAAAATCTGCTTATACATTTATACACACTCCTCAATACAGGTATAAAAAAGATCTTTTATGGACACTCATATTTAATTTTGGTCAGTTAGAGGGAGAAATAAAGGCTTAAAACATTCTCAGCAGAAGATCAGTGATGGGCAGCTGATTTTACCATATTCTGTGTTATATTGAAAATACTGATTGTGTTGAACTTCATAAAGTCAAATATTGTAGGAAAGACTAAGTGTTGTGTACTTGGGTACCCCAGTATCTACATGTATGTGGGCAACAAAAGTCTTTGGAGGAAAAATGATTTGTCTTCAGCACTTGATATTGAGTTGCAAATTTTTCCATGTTTTGCAATTCCTAAAGTCAAATGTTTATAAATACCTTTTTTCACTTTCTTATAATTCAGATTCTTTTTATTCTGTGGAATGATATGTATATATTATATATCATTTGCAATGCAGGTCCAGAAGACCATGAACTAACTGCAACACAATCTCTGATATTAGTCCAGACTTTGAGGAGACTAAAAGAAGCTGTTTCAAGATTTGGACAAGAACACAAAGATCTACACAGCACTGTTTCCAAAGTTGGAAAATCAGTAGACAGAGTAAGATCATCGATAATCTGTCATCTTAATTTGATTTAGTGGGATATTATTTACAAAGTTGTGAGAGATTCATTTTAATAAGTATTTCCTACGAGTTCCTAATGTTTCTCTTTTTAAACGTACAGGAATCATTACGGGATGCAGAATTGCAGAAATAATGCATTAATTCTCCAGATGCTATGCTGTCAATTTTCTGAAATGCCACATTAAATGTCTGCTAAATGTGGCTGCCTCTATTTTATTTGTGTGTGTCTTGTCATTAAATTGTAGATACACTTGACAATTATTGTTTTGATTGAACTGGTTGCTTACTGAATTGCTCTTCCAATGTTTGTAAGAAAGTGCATCTCAGAAACCAGTTCCTATTTCTTAAAGTCCAAATTAATGTCACAGTTACCATGGTTACTGTGTATGGTTCAAATTTTCAAATTCATGACATGATTCCATAAGTTTTTGACTACGATTAATTTCAAATACATCTAGACTCATCATGCACATTATCTTGAATAAAATCTCTGAAACATTTCTGAAATCGTGTACAATTCTACAATTACAGGTGATTGGATGAAATTCTCTGTTTTACAATATCCTGTAAATGAAGTTTCTTTTTCCAAATAGATCACTGATATGTAAATTAAAGCAACAGACAAAGAAAAAAATACCTGTGTTTCTGCTAACATGCTCTAACTAAAAACTAGGGTCGGTAGGTAGGCAGAACTTCTTATATTTTCGAAAGTTTTTGACTGGTTTGTTTTGGACACACATTCAGACTTAACAAGTGGTCAGAAAAACTTATAGATAAACACCAAATTAGGATTGATTAGGGTTAATGGAAACACAGGAATCTTTTTTCAGGCCAAAAGAATTAAAGGCAGTTGAGTTAAATAGCTTTTATTTGCATGATTATATAAACTCCTGTCATAGTGCTAAATTTTCAAATTTTCAATTGCAAAAATTAGTAATTACATGAAAAAAAAACACATAATCTGCACCCAAAATTGACCACAAGGTGTTTTGGTGGCATGTACAACCATTATGTGTTATGAAAATACATGACTTTTATAGCTTTTGATCATATTTTGAAAATTTAACATTCATTAGATGTACAGAGTATTAATTTAGTAGATCATCTGTTTTCAGCTGACAGTGACTGTTACAAAATTACTGTTATTGTTTATGTTTTATTCCATTTCAGAACTTTGTGAATGATTATTCTGCTGTAGTTGTTGACAGAGCATTTGAGGGACAGGAGAAAAGTCTGCTTTTGAATGAGGTGGTTTGTGAACACTTCATGAGACAGGGAATGCTGGATGTTGCAGATGCTATTGTTGAGGTTTGTCCCTAAACATTTGTACCATGGTAAGAACTACTGCAGCTGACTGATGTCTTGGACATAGAAAGAATCAAAAACTTTATTTAAGTTGAAATTTTTTCTCTAGTCCCCAATGTTCTCCATATAAAAGCATGTAGAATGTCTCTGGATGACCTGTTATCACATAATGAATTTATTGCCCATCTTCTATGAAAGCAGTGAATTGTTTTCATTGTATGTATAGTATTGTTCTGTTATTCATGTCGGTTTTAAAAGCTCATTAGAGCTTGTGTTGTAATGTTTAATGGGCTTTTAAAACCGATATAAATAACAGAACAATACTATACATACAATGAAAACAATTTACTGCCTTTCATAGAAGATGGACAATAAATTAATTATGTGATAACTGAAGTTTACTTAGTTATCTACATTGTACATGTGTACTTAGTATTGTTGTATTCACTCTTTACAATCAAACTGAAAACATTGTGAACTTGACTTCAACAATTCTACCACTAAATGTGTTGTATTATGGTTGCTCTGAATAATCAGGAAATGAAAAATATATACACGACTGTTTGCATAGATAAAATAGGTCCTAGTGGAAATCAATTTTATAATGGAGAAAAAGAAGTAAAATCTCCCAGCCCAGTCCTCTTTATTTTATTTTTTGAAAGGATAATTAAAAGCTAGCAGTTAAAATTAGTAAGTCAAACATAAACATCAAAGACTGTGCTTTTGAATTACAAAATTAGTTTAAAATTTCTCATTTCATTTAATCAGGAGGCTGATTTAGCTATAGCTGAGGACAAAAAAGTACCATTCCTGGAACTCCACAGAATACTTGGTGCCTTAAGGATGAATGACTTGGAACCAGCATTAGAGTAAGTAAAACAGTAAATACAGTTTTACTTCAGAGGTAGTGTCAAAATAGTCCAAAACATCTGTTGTTACCAAATGGAAGTTTTTTTTATTATCTTAAACTTCTTTTTAAAGTAATTGAATTGTTCCAGTCAATTTTGTTGCTTGAAAATGGTATTTTTTATGAAATGTCTGAATATGCCATGAATTTGTAATTTTCCTACCAGATTTTGCATAGAATTGGGATCAGACCATTTCCAAGACTTCTCCTGGAATATTGCATACATGTACTAGTATTAAATGAATGCTGCACCATCTCCAGGATTTCCACAGAATATTACAGACATGTACCAGAATTAAATAAATGCTACACCATTTCTAAGACTTCTCCCAGAATATTGCAAACATGTACCAGTACTAAAAAAATGTTGCACCATTTCTAAGAATTCTCCCAGAATATTGCATAGATGTAGTACCCAGTATTAAAAAATTCTGCCCTATTACTTAGACTTCTCCCAGAATATTGCAAACATGTACCAGTATTAAATAAATGCTGTACCATTTCCAGGACTTCCCCCAGAATATTACAAACATGTACCAGTATTAAATAAATGCTGTACCATTTCCAGGACTTCTCCCAGAATATTACATTAAACATGTACCAGTATTAAACAAATGCTGCACCATTTCTAAGACTTCTCCCAGAATATTGCATACATGTAGTACCCAGTATTAAAAAAATGCTGCACCATTTCTAAGACTTCTCCCAGAATATTGCAGATATGTAGTACCCGGTATTTAAAAAAATGCTGCACCATTTCTAAGACATCTCCCCGAATATTGCATACATGTACCAGTATTAAATAAATGCTGTACCATTTCCAAGACTTCTCCCAGAATATTGCCCGTATTGTTTATTTTGACTGTTCTTACTTTTTTTTAGATGGGCTAATGTAAATGCAAACAGACTTAGAGAAATCAACAGTTCTTTAGAGTTTAAGTTACACAGGTTAAAGTTCATAAGTTTAATAAAACAAGGACCTGTAGCACAAACAGCAGCTTTACTCTATTCAAGAAACTTTGAACAGTTTGCAGATCAACATGCTAGAGGTAAAATCTTGGTTATTAGCAGAAACAATAGCTGCAGGTGATACCTTATATAAACAGAATCAATACATTCACTTTCTTTTTATCTAAAGTTATACTATTTATTTTCATTTTGTAAATTATAAGATAAAAGATATCATTGAGTTAAGTTACAGTAACCCTGTCTGTCAACACTTTTAAAATTTTATATATTAAAAAAAACACTTACCAGTACCATAATTCCTTCAAGAAGCCACCTCCAATCACTTACAATAGATATTCTTATCTTTTACACACTTGAGGCAATTTGTCTGACATGTAATGGAAAGTTTTCTACATATGTTTCAGACATACAGATATTGATGGGCAGCCTCCTCTTCCTAAAGCAGGGTATTCAGAATTCTGCCTATAGTCATTTATTATCTTCCATATACTGGGATGAAATATGTGATGTATTCACCAGGGATGCCTGTACACTGATGGGGATGTCAATGGAAAGTCCTCTAAGTATCAGGTTAGAGTTTAACAAATTATCATAGTCAGTTATATACAGAATATAGCTTCTTGCAGTTTAAATGTTGAATAGCAAAATATACCCAGGGGATCAGTTCAGCTGTTTAATTATACATTTTCAGTATCCAAGTTCGAAGTACCGCTATTTATGTTAATTTTCTAATAAAATTTTCACGGTGAAAATCTAAGTATGATAAGGATTTCATAAATTCATTTTGTTTGCAATTTTTTAGTCTATTCATTGAACTGAAAAAAAATATTTCTCAGAATTTTTTTTATTAAAATGAATTGCGAGTAAAATTATTTATTCTAGAATTATTGCCGTTTGACCAACCAAATTGCAGTTTACAGTGTATATAATTTATGATATTCAGGTTTAACACTTTGATGATTTGTACTTTCTTTTCATTCTTATTTCTCTAAGATGACTATCTCTAATAGATATATATGCAGGCTACAAAGTTCCCCAATTTTTCATGTTGCAAAGACAATGCTTGAAAATCTGTACGTATTATGTTGATACTGATGGCTTTTTGATAATATCACTTCCATTCTGAAAAATGTATATTTTGCTAAAATTTCTTGAATGGTTTTATTTAAGAAAAAATTGTTTTAATATTTGATTTGTTGTTTCAGTATAAAGGCAGGTTGTATTGCATTACCCCCTCTACTGAATATTAAACAAGTGATGCAGCAAAGACAAGTGTCAGGTGTCTGGAGTAACAAGGATGAACTGCCAGTATGTAATGTGCTTAAAATTATATAAAATTTGAGTGATTTTTTTTCTGCATTATTTAACCCCAGTCCTGAAATAAGATCGTATATCTGTAGTTATCTTCAGAAGCCTTCATATGTAGTAGAAAATACTAAAAAATAAATTTCTGTATATATGTTAGAAATACATGTGCTGAAAAGTGGTCCATTTTTATTTTGCTTACCAAAATGGACTTTTTGACAGACACATTATAGTACAGTGAAACTTCTCGAAACTGGACCCTCAGAAAACCAGTCTTCCCTTTAGACCGGCCGTTTTTAATAGTCCCGGCCGATACACCTTAAAACCTGTGTGTTTTGTCTTCAATAGACCGGCCACCCCTTAAAATTGTACATCGGTCGGTTTTTCACAATTTTAGTTACATATTTCAAATAAAAACAACTTCTCAATTCCGGCCGCCCAGTTATTGTTCACCTGTAATAAATGTGTCAACAAAACTGTAAATGATTACATAATATTATGTAATTAATGATTCATTTACTGTCCGTGTGCATTTCACCAGTGGACCGATGATAATTGAAGGGGACAGTAGTTTAAACAACAAAATTAATCCAGACATTACATTTTGTCACTGGTTGGCTGTTAATTGGTGTGTACACGTCAGACAAGCGGCGTCATTTAATATTACGATCTTTACGATCTTCTAACTGTCAATTAATGTGACCTGTACCCAAGCGAAAACAACATAGGGGTGAAATTATTAGACTTTGTTGATAGATAATTTACGAAAACAATACAAATAATTAATTACCATCAATAGCCCTTTGATCTTTAATACACATTCTTTCAACACCATGAACATTATTTTGCCGGCAGAACCGTTTGTGAAGTCAAATCATTTACAAATGATGCAAGCTTTGAAATGTAATAAAAGGCCATAAGTTTTGAATTGGCATTAAACATGTCTCGACCAACAAACTGACAAGGTGTAGGGTTATAGAACACATTAATGGAAACAGCTCTTAGAATGCATTGCTGTTTTTCACAAAACCGGCCATTTTTTCTTGTCCCAGCACTAGCCGGTTTGGAGAAGTTTCACTGTATATTGCAGATGTCTATCCACACAAGGTACAATTACTTAAAAATACATTGAAGGATTTCAGTTATTTTATGTTCCTCATCTTATGAAGGAAGCCTCCTTTCATTTTTTTTTTTTCATTGTTTTTTTTTTATTTAAAGCTTCAGAGTTTTGGAACTTGAAACACAATTGGTTAGGGAAGATTAAGTCTCCGTTTGTTTTTGTTTACAGCTGTTATTTATGTTAAATAATATAGGCATAGAAACTCATTTTAAAAATTGAATTCTCCCATTTTGATTTTATTGTAAATAATAATCCTGTATGGGTACAGATTATTTTATTGTAAATAATAATCCTGTATGGTACAGATTATTTTATTGTAAATTATCATCCTGTATGGGTACATATTATTTTAAGCAGAATACAAAATACATTTAGATTTTATTTTGCTACTGTACATCTTTCAGTATCTAGTGATAATGATGTATTTTTTTGTCTACATCTATGAAGACTGACATTTATTTGTGTCATTGTTCTTTATAGGTTGAGATAGATCTTGGAACAGATTTTAGATATCATTCCATATTTGCCTGTCCTATACTGCGTCAGCAGGCCACAGACCATAATCCTCCAATGAGGCTGATATGTGGACATGTGATCTCAAAGGATGCCCTCACTAAACTCTCTAGTGGCTCTAAGTAAGTAGTATACTTTTGTTTTAAATTAAAAAAGGATGTTATTTTAGTGTTGTAGGAATAATAAGAGAATTCAAATTTCCATTAATGTTTTAAAGGTATGACTGGCCAAATTATAACATTGAAAGATGTTTGTTAGGGATTCTATGACAATTTGTGAACATTCTAAAGATAATTTTCTGGATTGATCTTTCAATTTATTCAGTGAGCATTTTTGGTTTTTTTCCTTTCAGGGTGAAATGTCCATATTGTCCAGTAGAGCAGCTACCATCAGATGCTAAACAAGTTCATTTCTAGTCATAATGATGGAAAATGAATAACTATCATTTATTGTATTAGGGGGAACATTCATTATTGATATGATAACCACTAAAGCTATATATTTATCTAAACATAGTGTCAGAGTGGTTATTGAAGAGCTGTAAAATTTTCTCTTGACAATACCTCCTATTCAGTTGTTAACAAAACCTTTTTCAGCAAGTTTTCCAGATTCCAGTAAAAATATTTATGATTATTAGTAGAAGTTCTGAAGCAGGTTTATAGACCAAATTGTCATGTCCCTGTTACTTTATTATAGTTGCTAGAAACTTAGTGGATTAATTTTAAAATTCTATGTGAAAACTGCATGTACATGTATGGACATCGTTAAATTTGATAAATGAGTTATTTCCTATTTTTGTTTTAAAATTTTTACAGTTTTTCTGCAGTCTATCATAGAACAGAGTGAAGGACTGTTTTTCTTTTGTTTTTTTTTATGCCAGAGTAATGAAAAGCAACCCTGTTAGACTCTTGGTGGTTTTCTCTGTGTCAATATAATGTTTTCTTTTTTATGCTAGAGTAATGAAAAGCAACCCTGTTAGACTCTAGGTGGTTTTCTCTGTGTCAATATGTTTTCTTTTTGCATGATATATATAACAATCTGTGCAGTAGGAACAATTTTGGAGTTAATTGATAAGCAATGGAATACCGGTTACAACTGTGTAACTCTGGGAGGCTATGTCTTTAGTATACAAGTGTCTTGTTTTACTCCTTGACTTGATAGTTATTGATTGTAGAGCATTGGTGTTTTATTTTCTCATATTTATTGCTGCTATTTTATAAAGTGGATACAGAATGCTGTAAGTCAAGACAGAAAATATCACAGTCATCTGATAGAGTGAGATGTGATAACCTTAATAACTGACTGTATTAATCATCAATCTAACAGTTAATATAACGTTTCATTGGATATTGTCCATATTTATACTATTACAGCAGCAATAGAAAAGCAATACAATTAACATTATTGCTTTCTTGTTTATAAATGAATTCATAGACATATAGTGATATTTGTTGAGAAAACATTGAAAAATAAGAAGTCATTATTTAAGAGACTGACATTTAATTGTAATGTGATACTTGCAGGTAATCTACAGATTGTCATTTTTATTGAACTACTTCAATTCAGATTTGTTTGATGTACATTTGTTTCATATTTATTAAAAAAGATATCATTTTAAGAAATGCGTGTGCTGTGTTGATGCTTTTAAATCAACAAGAAATTGCCAAGGAATCAATAGTTCTATTACCATGGATTTTATTACTTTTGTTGTCGGGACCTTTCAGAGCTTATTTGAAAGTGTGTTTACACTTTGTGTTTATCTTTATAGAGGTTATATGAACATACTTATAAATTTTAATTTAAAAATCACAATTCACTGGATTTGATTTCTAGATATTTAAGCCTTAATGTTGACAGTTTTTATACCGGACATACGAATGGCAGAGTATCATGTGATACCCTTCCATAAGTTGCATGTCCATTTGTCCGTCTGACTGTCCCTGACGGTTTCCAGATGATAACTTAGAACATATCAATGCTTTTATTTTACAAACTTTGTGAAGTTGTTTAGTACCATGAAATACCGTTTATATTAAATTTTCAGCTAAAACCAAAAAGTAGTGTTCGATTTTTTAACGTTTTGCCACCTCCTTTTTCACCATTTACTAAGTCTTCCATTGATGCCCTATTTTAAAGTCGACTTTTTGCACTCGTTTCTTTTTCAGTGCTGTTCATTCGTATATGATTTGCATAATTATATATTACTACACCACCTTATGCCGTAGAACCGTCAATTCTAGCTTATAAGAGTTCTAAATGAACCTCTTAAATACTATCTATCCTATGTGTTCTACGTGTTTTTTCCCCACTTGTATGAGAGCGGGGAGTATACATTAAAAGATGATCGTTAAGCATTGAACTTTCTGTAATATAGCAGAGCAACGCAGTCTCTGAGTTGTTCTGATTGAGAAACATTCGGGTCATTACGGTTACGAAGTCGCCCGTTTTTAAATAGAGCATATCGCAACTTCGCTTGAAGTAACAAGTTCAAAGTTCAAAAGTAAAGTAGGTACCGGGGCGCCGATTGGGACTTGATCTTTTTATAATCAAAATCAATTTTGTGAGTCAAAAGTCAATTCTGTGTCACAAAATTCAATTTTGTATGCAAACCGAATCCTTTGGATATGCAAATGATTTCAAAATGTGCAGCATCATGTGCACGTGTATTACAAACTTAAGGCACTCACTGCAATACAGTGGATAAGGTATGATTGTGGACGGTTATAAAAAAGCACACAAGTGAAAGAAATGTCGGATATCGTAATCCTACAACCTACTCACTTAATTTTGAGCGTTGGTTTGTAAACAAAAGGGAAACGAAAGTTATACACGTATTCTGTCAGTTTTTCATCTCGCCCGACCTGTTTCACTCAACCGAATTTCTTGTGTCATACATCAATAGAATTGGAATGAAATAAGGAATCTATCTGTATCTGGCAAAAAAATCATGAGGGATAGTGGAACAAAATAATCATGAACCGACTTTAACAAATTTCACCGCACAACATATTTCTAATATGATTTTCTTGGCTAATCTGACGATTCATTTCTTTTTCCAACAAAATTTGGGACAAATACATTAATACAAATTATCTTGTCAAATTTTAACAAATTTGGTTGCAATTAACAGGTCGTGCAAAGCATTTTATAATAAAGTTGAAAGATGTAAGGAAATGATCACGTGATTCACCAGGGAAAATCCCGATAAGTCGAAAGTAGAAAAATCGCGTAATTTAAAACCTGTTTTATAACCGTCCTGCGTGGCTCGTAGTAATCGGAAACCTGTTGCTATATCCACTGAGAAACCTTCTTACAAAATCGTGATGAGAGAATTCATTTGCATATCCAAATGATTCTGTAAACTAATTTGCTTACAAAATAGACTTTTGTGACAAAATTCAATTTTGTGACACAAAATTGACTTTTGTCTCACTAAATTGATTTTTGTGACACAGAATTGACTAAGGTTACAGCGGTAATCAAAAGAATGTAATCCAGGACTAGGGACAAAGACCAGACATGGAAAACAGGCATACACAACAAAGAACATTATGTAACTAAAATCAATCATACAAAGTAACAAAAGCAAATGAGCAACTCGGACTCCACTAAAAACTGGGAGCATGGACCAGGTGCACCGGTAGGGTAAGCGTCCTCTGCTTTTCTAGGAACACCCGTCGAATTGCTCATAAATAGTCAAGTCCGGGGTAGACAAACGAGGAAAAGAAAAACAATGACCCGTTGAATAAATCAGTTTTCATGGTGCAGATACACCATAACGATCCACGAGTTCATGATGACGACCATAAATTTCTGTAGTGATGACTTCAATCTTGTAGCAACATAATCCTGTTCCAGAAGCCTATTTGTTACAGTTCTAGCGCGATACAAAAAGTCTGCGGTAGTTTCGGCAAGCTCTGGCATAACGTATGAGTTGTGATATGAACACTCCATACGCAGATGCTGAAGGGATGTTGCCAAAGTTGACAATTCTGAATGAAAAGTCATCACGTTTGTCGTAAAGTTTGGTCAATAGTTCTCCTTTACCATCGATTTCTAAGTGTAGGTCAAGATATGAGGCTGACTTCACAGTCTCTGTAGTATCCTTTATCTCAAGTTCTTTGGGGCAGATGCGATGTATCAAATCCCCGAAATTAGGATTGTTTAAAGATAATACGTCATCTATATAGCGGAAACTGAGATTAAAGGATCTAGCCAAACGATATTCTTTCTTTCGGATCAGATCAGCCATAAAGTCAGCCTCATAAGAGTGATGGAATAGGGCAGCAAGTAAAGGAGCACAATTTGTTTTCATTGGAATACCGACCGTTTTTGAAAAACACGTCCACTACACTGGACAAATATGTTGTCGATTAAAAATTCCAGCATTTTGTAAACATCTTCCTCTGTATATTTGGAAGTTGATTTGGAATTATTTCTTACAAAGTAAGAGGAATCTCTACCAAGAACTATATATTTGTATCTAGGTGTACCATCTTTTTTGAAAAAAAAACAACGATGTATAATGTTTTTAAGTCGGGATTTTAACTAAGTATGGGGATAGCACAGATTTATGGTTTTCCACAATCTCTTCTTTGGAGAGTGTGGTAGCAGTATAGGCCTTATCACTGCTATTATTTTCTACGTCTACCTCTGATAATAAACACTGGATGTAAAACGTTTTGCAGACAAAAATAATGTTGTTTCGGGCTTTGTCTGCTGGTACGACAACATATCTGTCATGTATAGTAGACCACGTTTTTGCTACATCGGGTCTTTGAAAACTGATGTAGCCTTGGCATTCATTGGCCTACTTAAATCTTTCATTCGTCTCAAAATTAAAGACTTCACGGCCTTTAACCACTTTAACAGAGAATTAATGTCTTCCCATAATTCCAATTTATGGAGCGTGGTTTACGGTACTTGGGACCTTTAGAAAGGATATTACGCAGAGATTCGTTTTCGATGATTGTTAAATCTCCCGTAACGACGTGACCAGAATGACCATATTTAAATGGAGAGTTTTTGCAAGAACAGTCAGGTGGTTTAGCCTTGAAGTCCTCAATCTCGAGGTTCTGCAATATCCATTTGGATGCAATTGGTAAAGTATGGGAATATGAAATAATTGGTATGGATTTGTCTTTGAAATATGAGGGAATTTTGTGATGGAGGATGTTAGCCAAATTAATTGGATCTATATTTTTGTTGACAAACGGTAGTTGAAGAAATGATCGTTTTTCTTCATCATGACTTTTCACACAAACTGGTTTAAAGAGTCTGTGGAAACCAATATCCAAAATGATGGCAATAAGTCTGTATAATGATGAGGTGGGGTCAGAAACAGGAGTATCAAGACTTGTTTCGTAAATGTAGTGTAGTAGAGTGAGAGGTAAAGAATAAAGTTTGATGTAACTTAGTTGAGGTATAGTGGCGATGGCCATGACTCCTTTCCCGTCTTGGATTTTTGTCTTTGACTTGGAAGGTTTCCTATACTTTTGATGTTGGCATTGCATCCGTAAGGTATTGCAGTACCTAGTCTGCGTATCCAGTACTCCTCTCTTTCCCTACGATAGTTTTTACTTAGAACGGGACTGTTGGTAGAATGGTAAATTTTGTCTAAAATAGGAACTTTCATAGAGAGGATTGAATGATCTTGTTGATTAAAATGTTGATAAACTGTCGGGAAGTTGGTGGTGTTAATTCCCGAACGGTGACCGCACATTCTTTTGTTTAATCGTTCTTGTGTTTCTCCGACATATACTAAACCACATAAGTTGCATTCTAATCCATATATTAAGTTTGTTGATTTGGAACTTAAGTCATCGTGACTTCTTGTATGGAAGGTTTTGTTTGTAAGGTGACTGGAGACGTAAGAGTTGGTTATAAGAATGTTTTTGCATGTTTTGCAATTTTTAATACCATATTTTGATATGGTACAATGTGTTTCGTCATCGTTGTAGTCAAATATATCATTTAAAGTGATGGAACATGGTTTGATAATTTTGAAATAGTCAGAATTTTTTAACTGGAATTGATGGTCTGCAGACTGAACGTGTGGTTGGGTAATAATATTCCCATCTGGGGACACCACATTCTTACAAGATAACAGTGTGTCTGATCTGCTGTGAGGTTCGGACCTTTTTATACTTGGGGACGTCCGAGCCATTTTTTCTTTCATTCCTCTTGTTAATTCCTCTTGTTAAAATCATTAATTTTAAAATTGTATTACTGTGCTGATGATACCCTCGGGGATAAAATTCACCAGCAGAGGTATCGACCCAGTGCTGTGAAAGAGTAATCCAAAGCAAGTCAAAATCAGTGGCATAGAATATCTGACGATTAACGACTTTGAAGACTTTGAACACTCTTTGATTTATTGCCAGTATATAAAAATTTTCCTTTTTTTCCCAAACTATCCAAAATCGATCTATAGAATTTCTGTATGATTTGTAAAAATAAATTTTGCATAGTTTACAAAAGAAATAAGGGGTCATAGAACATAACTCTATTACATAGAGCGTAATTACACTTTTATTGGACGTTTTCTCATCATTTATCTCCCCCTTGATAGCGGGTTTTAAGAATAAGTGTTTATATATTGAGCATATATTATTTTATGTCAAAACTTGTTTGAAAATAATGTAACTACACATTTTCACTCCATGTCAAACACTATTTTCTACTGAAAACATAATTCTATAAGAAAGTTGCAAGATGACCGAAAAGACGCTCAATGTAATAGGTATGATCTCCCTTAAACAAATTCTATGCTCTGATTTGATCCGAAAGAAGGAATATCGTTTGGCTAGATTCTTTAATCTCAGTTTCCGCTATATAGATGACGTATTATCTTGAAACAATCCTAATTTCGGGGATTTGATATATCGCATATACCCAAAGAACTTGAGAAAAGGGATACTATAGACACTGTAAGGTCAGACTCATATCTTGACCTACACTTGGAAATCGATGGTAAAAAGGAAAACTATTGACCAAACTTTACGACAAACGTGATGACTTTTCATTCAGAATTGTCAACTTTCCTTTCATCTCTGGCAACATCCCTTCAGCACATGCGTATGGAGTGTTCATATCACAACTCATACGTTATGCCAGAGCTTGCCGAAACCACCGCAGACTTTTTGTATCGCGCTAGAACTGTAACAAATAGGCTTCTGGAACAGGATTATGCTGCTACAAGATTGAAGTCATCACTACAGATGTTTTATGGTCGTCATCATGAACTCGTGGTTCGTTATGGTGTATCCATCTGCACCATGAAAACTGATTTATTCAACGGGTCAAAGTTTTTCTACCCCGGACTTGACTTTTTATGAGCAACTCGGCGGGTGATCCCAGAAAAGCAGAGGACGCTTACCCTACCAGTGCATCTGGTCCATTCTCCCAGTTTTTAGTGGAATCCGAGTTGCTCATTTGCTTTTGTCACTTTGTATGATTGATTCTAGTTACTTAATGTTCTTTGTTGTGTATGTCTGTTTTCCATGTCTGGTATTTGTCCCTCGATTGCATTCTTTTGATTACTGCTGTAACCTTGGTACCCTTGATTACTCTTTCTACCAGCATATTTTTGTCTGTGCTGTATCCTTATATTTAGAAAGATTAAAAAAATCAAAAAACTATAACTACATAAACATAATGACTTCCTCTAGCAGTTTACTATGTTTGTTATGATTCAAGTGTCAATCCAATTAATTGATGATTTTATAATACCTCGGCCTAGTTTAAACGCTCACATTGAAGGGTACCTATAAAATGTGAAACGAAAACGAAACGAAATGAAATGAAATCTATAAATTGCGAAACAATCCTGTAAAATGCGAAACGCAACGGAGAAAATTAATGTACGTGAATTGTAGCCATATATATACAAAGATGTACTTGAAATAAATCTTTAGATCTATACAGCGATAAATATTCGAAAAGTATTAACCAAGATTAACGTATGTATATATAAGGATATTCTACTCTTATTCATGTTCATGGCAGAGTGAATGTCTTCTTCCTCTTCATCCTCTTCTTCTTCTTCTCATTTACAGTGTAAATTCAATGTAGCACCCAGGACACAACTAAAAGCCCCGTATTAACATCTTTAAAACCAAATTATGTACAGGTTAAAAACATGGCCTCTTGCTGTCTGTGGCTGGTGATATGCAGCTATGGTGTTGGTTAGCTGCCTCTTGAATGCCTCGATGGTACTGGCATGTTTGGCACTGTCTGGAAGGCTGTTCCAGTCCCTAATGGTTCTGGAAAGAACAAGAATTTGTAGGTGTCTCGGTTGGTGTGCAATTGTCTACTTGCTGTTTCCCCGAGTTCTGGCATCACCTCACTGTTGTTAAGTAGATGCCGCTGGTATATTTATCATGTCATGGTTGATTTTATACATCATGACTAGCATGGATCTTAGTCGGCGTTCTTCTAAGTTTCCTATTGTAGCTCCTTTACCTTTGATGTAACACAGCCAGGAGTTTTGTCGGAGTAATTGCCATTGACGAATCTTGATGCATTTCGTAGGGAAACAGAAGAACGCCGACTAAGATCCATGCTAGTTATGATGTATCAAATCAACCATGACATGATAGATATATCAGCTGCAATAATAGACAATTGCACACCAACCGAGACACCTATAAATTCTTGTTCTTTCCAGAACCATTAGGGACTGGAACGGCCTTCCAGACAGTGCCAAACATACCAGTACCATCGAGGCGTTCAAGGGACAGCTAACCAACACCACAGCTGCCTGTCACCAGTCATAGACAGCAAGAGCTAGGCCATGATTTT
Organism: Perna viridis; assembly: GCA_037379345.1. Lineage (NCBI taxonomy): Eukaryota > Metazoa > Mollusca > Bivalvia > Mytilida > Mytilidae > Perna > Perna viridis. The sequence goes on from CM074513.1 coordinate 58,246,479, forward strand.
AACCTGTACATAATTTGGTTTTATAGTTGTAAATACGAAGGTTTTAACTGTGTCCAGTGTGCTACATTGAATTTACACTCTAAATGAGAAGAGGAAGAAGAAGAAGAAGAAGAAGACATTCACTCTGCTATGGACATGAATAAGAGTAGAACATCCTTACATACATGCATGTACATACGTTAATCTTGGTTAATCCTTTTTGAATATTTATCGCTGTATAAATCTAAAGATTTATTTCAAGTACATATGTGTATATAGTTACAATTCACGAACATTAATTTTCTTCGTTTCGTTTCGCTATTTATAGATTTCTTTTCGATTCATTCGTTTCGTTTCGATTTCGTTTCGCATTTTATAGGTACCCACATTTAGAGATTTACGAATTTTTCAGACTGATTTCATTTTTTGTCAAATAGGTTTATTTTTTCAATCTGAAAAATAAGTATTCTGGACCACAATTATTAGTCAATGGTTAATGATACATCGATAGTCACGTGGTTTAATGATCTTTCACGGATTGAGTAACATTTATGCCAGTCTAGGTCTGAATGGTATTGTTGGTAGCACTGGTTGTGGCCTTGGCGTTGTTGATGGTTGATTAGCTAATGTGTACGGTTGACTTGGAATTATAGTTGGTTGATTTGGCACAATAGATGGTGGAATTGTACGTGTGGGAGGTTGACTAGGGACATAATGCGATTGGTTTGGAACGCTGTAAAGTCGATTTGGTACGTTGAATGGACCCATTGGATTGATGTAAGGTCGATTTGGTACGTTGAATGGACCCATTGGATTGCGGTTTGGTTGGTTTGCCTCATTGTAAGGTTTATTTGGTATGTTGTTTGGCAGATTTTGAACATTGTAGAAAGGATTTGGTTGACTTGTGACAATGTCTGGTTGATATGGCATGGTATATGGTTGACTTGGTATAATGGGTAACGGACTTGGTGTGGTTGTAAACTGACTTCCTACAGTTGCTGATATAATGTTTACGGTATCCTTTGGTTTGGAATTTCTGTAATGTACAAACATTGGTTTTGGTGGCTTTTCTCTCTTTGGTAACGATATATTCTCACACCATGCCTTTGGGCTTCTGAACGGTGACCCAATATACACAACAGTGAAACTGACTTTTGTTCTTCCATTTAATATTGGATAAATATTTGTTATTTTATAGGACTGTCCATTGTAGAGTCTCCCAAGTGTCAGGAAATTGCTGGACTGAAATAAAAGTGTTGCATCACAATAAAGCTTTACACACAAGTACAATTAGGAAATCACCATCTCATTCTGCTTAGCATTTATTGAAAAAAAAATGATTTAAATAAAAAAAACAAAAAAATAATAAAAATAACAAAAAACCAACACCTGAATCATAACAAAAACCAACTTTATCTATTCAGTGCTTGCAGCATGATGTTCTTGTTAAGTCGATTATGTTTAATCATAAATCATTTAGGGTAATTTGACAATAAAACAAACAGGCTCGGGTCATTCTTGATTCATGTTTTCACATATTATAAACGCCATCTGTTGCGTATAACTAACCATGTTGTATTTTTTTACAGTGCAAGTTCTTTAAAGTAAGTTGTTGACATTCCGTACAATTTGATCACAGTGTACACTTCTGTATTATGAAAATACGACACTTCTTACTTTTAGAGGCTCGTTTTTGAGAAAATAGCAAGAAGATTGAAAATAGAAAGTATTAGAATTAAAAGTCCGTTTTTTATTCAAACATTTCACTTTGAAAACGACATGATCGCCTGACAATGAACTACAATGCATAAATTTTCAGAATTATGAAAATACTAACATACAGATCTATTGTAGGACTGTCTGTCTTGATTACGACTTCCATTTGTCCAGCTTGGTAGCCTTCCGAAGAGTAGAAGGAACATATTCCTGATACAAAATGTAACGGCATCTCTGATTCCAACAAATCACCAAAGAAACCGTGTGCAACATGAATAGAAAGAACAAGACACAACAAGGGCTTCATGTTGTTGCTTTCCTTAGTAAAGGCGCTCTTCCAAACAAGATGCCACTATAAATGAGTTACATTAAAATACGGTTACAAATTTGCATAACTTATTTTTTTTGCAATAAAGATATGGTTTCTTTCTGCAGTTTTGCATTAGATCTTAACTTTATTTTGACAGTAAGTTCTTTTTTTTTTGGTTAATATTATTATTATTTTGGATGAGATTGTATTAAGATTTGGAATATTGATATAAAAAAAACGGCCCCCTCTTCCACTAATAGAACTGTTTGTGCCTAACTGTTCTGTTGTTTTATTTGATATCACAATCAATTTGGTAATTCTGTCTTGTGATCTTGGATGTTATATTATTTTTGGATTATATGCCTTATTCACATTCATTCAATATCTTCATCTTTCTGAGAATTAGATATGTTGGTGCACTCATTTTGTTTGTGTTGTGTTATTTGTGTGTGTGTGTGAATTGTTATGTTCTGTTTGTGTTTGTGTTTTTTTATGTAGATATCTTAGTTTTACGGTTTTGTATCCATAGCGAACATCCTTGTCACAGAAGAAACATAATAATTATTCGATGTTAAAATGTCCTGCACACAGTTGTAGTTGTCCTAATTACAATAAAAAAGAACTAAGATCTATACTGTTAAGAAAATTGTATTTACGTGAGTAAGAACGAAGTCGTTTTATTTTCTTAATAGTTTTTAAAAATTGTTTTTACTAACACCTATTGTATCAAATAAAACAAACTGATCTTACCTGGTGTACTGTTTTAATGAAATAAAAGTCGCAATGTCTTTATTTTACATAATTACGCGGGCAATCATTAATCAATTTTTAATATAATTGCTCCTGGGTGGTATCTTGATACATCGAGCAAAATAGCTCATTTACTTTCATTCATAAAAAGATATTGGCAAGAACTCTTGAACTTCAAACCATACACAAGCGATATATTGCGTACAAGTATTTAAAGTTTTGTCAGTGCGCTAATCGAATTGCGAAACGTCTGATTTTCAATGTGTATTGGTTGTCCGTACTAAATGGAAACACTGCTTATAAAGTTGAGACTCTATCTACATTGTATATCAAACTATAACAGGTTCTAATGAGTCTTTAGTTTAGACAGTCTTCCTACATCACTTGCTAGCAAAGTTTGAATGTTGGAAGAACGAGTAGCATGTAACTGACCCCCAATGATATCTTATTTAGAAGGTGAAGGATGTGGTGGTCGAGTTTGAAGAGAGGTAGTTATAGCAACGGTAGAAGAGGTCGTGTCTCTAGGATAAGTTGGGGTGACAGGGGTATCTGTTGTAGTTGTTGTAGTTGTAGATGGTATCATTGATGTTGTTGATGAGGCCTCAGTTGTTTTCGCTAAAGTTGTTGTAGTGATTCTCTTCGTAGTTGTTGGTTGTGCGGTTGACGTTGTAGATGTTGGCGCTGGTGTTGTCACTACATCAGTTAATCTTCGACACCAAGCTCGTGGTCCATGGAAATGAGATCCGAAGTAGCCAGCTGTAAATTTTACGGCCGAAAGTCCTGGTTTTAGTGCATGCATATTGACAACTTTGTAGGATAAACCGTAGTAATCTCTGTCATAGGATACAAAATTTGCAGACTGAAAAGAAGAAATACTTCTAAGACATTATCCTACAAACTTTTTCAGATTGTTGATTGGGTAATACACGACAGCCTTGCATTATCCCTCGACAATGCACCTGAAGTTGTTTTACCAAAATAAACGATTCTTCATCACACAGTTTAATTATAGCATATTCATTATTTATTTGCTGTTAAAAGCTTTTTTGATAAATGAGACTGCTTCGAGCTTAGAGACACAACATAACTAAGAAATAGTCATAAAATGAAGTATGCAATTAGTAAAACAATATCTCAATGTGAATATCTAAGCTGACACAAAAATGACGTATGCTAGACCTTCATGAGACCTTTTTGTAAAACTCGTATAAATGTTCACGAAGTTTATAGGGTCAATTCGACATCAACATCTGTAATCTGCAGAGAAAATGTGATAGAAAATATCCTCAATGTACCTTAAGTTCAGTTTGGTCATAAATGTTAGAAATTAATTTATAAACATTAAAACTGACCAGATTTATTAATAACATCATATGTTAATTAAAGTTTTTTTGTACAGATAACTGAAGTAGACCTTGAAAAAAAAATACGCTCGGTGACATTCTATTACTTCAGTACACAAATGACAAGTTGTCCTTCCGTATGTCTGTATAGCTGATGATATCTGTTCTTGCGCAATGCAATAACAACCTCAGGCTTACAGACGAAAAATAACTCGTTTATGTCAAAGAACATGAAAGCGATACGGTGAATGAAATTATATCTTGTTTCATACCCTTTTTTATAATTCATATTTAATTTTTCAATATTTTTTTTGTAAATGTTTTATGTGGTATGATAGAGGTCCTGGTTGAATTCAATACTTTATTTTAAAAATTTGGAAGTTGTATTTTGTAGCCGTATTTTTTGTGACCGTTACGTTGATCATTGACAAAATCATTACCGTACTTACGTATAAACCATTGCCGTACTTACGTATAAATCTACAGTAGGTTTGCTGAAGCTTATACTAATCTCAAATTCTGCTTCTTCATAATTCTTTCCTATGAGAAAATAACACGATCCTGAGGTAAATCGTAGAGGCAAATCCTCCATGTAATCAATTATATCTCCGATAAATCCCAAACTTCCAGTAATTAATCCTAAAAACATGAAAAGATACCCGAGGTCCATTTCTAAAAAAGAAAGAGAAAATATTATTATTTGCAAAATTGCTGTTTTGTAAAGACAATCTATAAGATCACGACGATAATAATTTTGATGGTAATGTAGTATGTGCCATAAGAAAAGAAAAGAGTATAACAATTTACTACGTTTTAGCTATTGACGTAGAATTTGTTAAAATAACATCAACTTGTTATCATACTCCTCAAAAGGCAACCCACCTCACACCAGTATAGTAAGCACGCATCATCATTTACTTAACACCTTTATATCATGTGACATTCGACTTATTAATCCATTTGTCATCTGTTCGTCGTTTATTCATCATTCTAGTATGGCCAATTTGACGGATTCAGATACTAAATAACGTAGGTATCCTTGTGATGTGAATGTCTTTTTACATTAGTATATGGAACGATTGTAGTGGTAACTAATATGTCTCGGGAATTGGATATAGGTTGGTTTAAACGGACAATCTTGGCGAAACCCCGACTACTTTTGAAAAAAAAACAGAAGACAAAACAAAGCCAAAATAAAAAAAAAAAAACCAAAACCAAAAACAAACAAAAAAAAACCAAACAAACAAAAAACAAAAATTTGGCACATGAACGACTTTGTCGTATATACATGTACATGTAGATCTAAATGAGAACCTGATAAAATGTACTGTGGCAACTCCATGGGTGTGTCTAGAAAAACAAAGAACGGTTACCATACCGGTGCACTTGTACCGGTTCATGCCCTAGTTGTTATTTACTTTTATTTTTATGTGCTATTTTTTTTTTGGTCATGTTCTTTATTGTGTGTGTCTATTTTATTTACGTAGTTGTTATTCCTGGATTCTGGATTGTGTTCTGTTTGATTTATGTTCCAATCCTGGCTCCGTTGATTTTCCTTGCCCCAGAATCTGAATTGAATTATGTATGCTATGTAAACTTCTAGATTATTATTTTTCTTTTAATTTATCCGTAGATATCAGATATTTTCACTGAACTTTACGTGTTTATTGTCTATATAGTTACAATATTTGCCATTGTATTGTATGTTCTTGTTGTTTTCAGGTCAGTATTTTGATTATTAAAACTCAGATATCTCTAACCTTGATTCAAGAGCTGTTGTTTTATTTCTTTTGTAGTTGATGCTTTGATTGTTGATTGATTGATTGATTGATTGATTGTTGAGGTTTAACGCCCGAGATTGTTTATTGTACACTTGACTCTTCGATTGTTTATTGTACACTTGACTGAGTATTTTGAGTAAAAAATGTAGAATTGCAACCCTTCGCCGTGAACAGGTCAAGTACATGTATTACTTCTTCAGGCAATGGTCATTGTCCAGCGATGATGACTTGAACTGTTTGTACTAATTCTTTTGATGTGTTAACCTTTCAAGGTCAAGTTAATAGGTTTAATTTAACGAAGCGTATATTGAGCCATATTTTTTTGTTACCGCGTGACGACGTATGGGCGTAAGGTATTTCTAGTATTATGCTTAAGTCTGCGGAAATATGACATACTCAACAAAAATAATAAATAAAAACAATATTTAAGCTTTTGATATATTTAGTAGAACTAGAGCAATAACAAATAACAACACGAGACAAGCCATAAAGACATTTCTCCTACTATAACGTACAATATCTAAATTAAAAAAGGAGACCGGAAGACAATCAAGAACAACGAACAACATCGCTAAATATTGTTTGGAAGACATTTTAAAGCACCGGATACTAACTGGTTTGGATTTCATCTAATCTATGTTATAATCATTAATTTACGAAATCTTTGATTGACTGATTGATTGAAGTCCTACGTCCTATGCATTTCTGGACGAGCACGTTTGATCAATCGAACAGACCCCACCTTGTACTAGTCCGAACACTGATCCGGATGTTTATTGCGTTATCTCACAGATGCAACAGCGCGCAGGTAGGTGTGTCACCCCACTTTGACACAACAATCACTTCGAAAAGAGAGGTATACATACTTATATAGTGGTCTAGTTTCCCTTTTTCAGGTTTAAATTTATAGAGCAAATTGATTATATACAATTTAATATCAAGTACAAATTAAAGCAGAACATTACAAGACAACAAGAAAAAACTGTGGGTAATGCTCACTAACTTGATACCCTTCACTCTTCCATTTGATAGCATGCACCTTTTAACCTCTGTTTTGATTCGGATCAAAACCTTAAATAGAAGGTGCAGAATGAGAACAAGTAATAAAAAATCTGTGAAAGTTTCATTAAATTCCATTCAGTTGTATAGGAGGGGTAACGGATAAGAGATGGGTCCCCCATGTCCTCATATTCACAAATGACAAAGTCCATGTGTTGCTTTATGAAACCCTAAAATTGATTTAAATCTAAAACTAAAATAAAAGGTGCACAATGGGAATATATAATAAAGATTCTGTGAAAGTTCAATTCACTTCCATTCAGTGGTACAGGATAAGTAAAGGATAAGAAATGGGTCTCTCCTGTGTAACAGAAGGACGGAAGACGGACGAACGGACAGACACCCCTATCACTATATACCCCACTTTGCAAGTAGGGGGTATAATGAAAACAAGAAAACGAGTCAATGTCAATTAAAACAGTAGTTAGTATGCTGTCATGTATAATATTCTTGCATACGGATAGAATTGTTAATACGCATCTTTGACACCAGGAAGCAAGTTGGTTTACGACTAAACTTCTTGGCTTTGATAGTAAAAGGGACAATATCACCATTTATGTTCCGTTTAAATTCCTCGAACATACGTATTTTCTTGTTGCTAGCAGATGTGGGTCAGAATCAAAGTAAAACCAAATTAAATTGTTCTACACTTGAGAAAAAGTATTGTCACTGTCTTTTTAAAACTTGAAACTACTACGCTGTTGAAGAAAGTATTTGGTCAGTCACTAAGCTTTCTCCTTGATATACCACCACAAAATAAACTCAGCATAAGAGCCGAATTCAGAAAGTGAAATTTCATTGGCTTGAGACGCATAGAATGAAAATGGTCGTACTGCAAAGGCTTAAATAACATTCACTCTGAAGCCAAATATGCATAATTGCAATCCAAATACAAACTCGCTAGAGAATTAAATTTCTCTATGAGAAATTATTCGAAAATTCTAAATATTTCTGAAAATAGAATCATCTTGATGGATCTGGCATAGGTGGTCTTGTAGGTAGTGTAGTTGTTGTTGGTGGCAAGGTAGTCGTAGTCCGTCTTTGTTGTGCTGTTGTACGTTGTGTATTTTGTGTTGTTTGCATTGTTGTTGTAAATATTGCTGAAGTTGCAGTATATGATCTAACTGAAGTTGTGGCAGTCGTTGCCGATACTGTTGGCCAGGTTTGATGTTCTGTTGTCAAGCGTTGTGTTGTTGACTTTGTAGGCGTGATGAGTTTTTCTGTTGTTGTATCGGCTGTTGTTGATGTTTTTGTTGTCGAATGTGAACTGGTGTCAGAAGCTGATGAAGTTGTCCTCGGACGGAGAGTGGTTGTCAACACCGTTGATGGCTTTGTTATCTTTGATGTAGCTGTTGTGGTGAGCAAAGCCTGGTGACATGAATGATGAGGTGTTCTGGTTCCAAAATATGAAAATTCAAATCTTATACACAATCTTTTATTAGTCAGTAATTTGTAATTTATTATGTTGTATGTCATTCCGTTGTTTCTTCCATTGTGCGCTAGAAATCCATCAGTCTGAAAAGTGTTATCAGATTAAATAATTTACTAAGCCAGTCGAAAAGAAAGGATTTTAAAATATGATTGAGGTGTGATAATATTGCTAAATAATGTAAATATTATTTTTAACCTGTTCGAAAGTGAGTCTTTTTAAGATAATAAAGGCAATATTATAATGCAACATTTTGTCTCTGATATTATTTTGAAAGAGAAAAAAAAACCCATCAATTAAAAAAAACAAACGCAAGTTCTACCGGTATTTATTCTGTCTATTTGTAAAAAAAAACAATCAACGTTACTGTCCGATAAAACCAATCTTAACTAAACATTAGAGTATGTAGGAAAGTCAATGGTCATTTCCTTATGACCAAGGGATATATTTTATCTGTTAATGGCTTTTAACCTGGGATGACAACGATATACGAAATGATGTGTGACGACATGAAAGAAAAGAAAAACAACAGATTAAAACACCAAACGGACGTGAAGTAAATAAAAATGACCGTAAAAGTGCATTTATATACATTGTGTGTTGTACAAGTTGGCTGCAGTACAGATAGGAAACTTAAATACTGCTGTTAAAATAGAACGTTCGACAATACTACATAGACACGAAACATTTATCATCAAACAACAAACCACAACCAAAGATGTGACGACAATGCGAAATGTGGTTGTAAGTTTTTTTCAGGCAGCGTAGTAATTAAAGTTTTGTTAACTGCAAACTTTAACAAATCACGTACAAAGAAAATAAAAATAAAATTATACATGAAATTGATATGAAGGGTTCTATGATACCTGTGTAAAGTTTGCTATGAGAGCAGTTATGATCTTACCATGACAGTTAGCCCAGTTGTAGAACTATCGAACTGAATTATAGCCCTGAAATCGCCCAAGAAGTATGTTCGTTCAAGCCGGAAGTAGCATAGCCCTGTAGCATATTTTCTCTGGGGGAAAAAGTAGTCAAAATAGTTGTAATCTCCAAAGAAGCCGGTCTCGTCAGAATCAGAATCGAAAAGGTCATCGAAATCACCAAGAAAGGAGACTGATATTTTTAGAAGACTCAGGATAACTAAAATAATGTATTTAAGATCCATCCTGAAGAAAAAAAAAAGAAAATGTATAAGTTTTACTCCAAATTGATGTTATAGTTTATTTTGTTAAAGAAGTGTTTGCAGTATACAGGTAAAGCTGATTCTTAGTTGAATTGCACTGAATCCAAGTTTCTTTTCATCGCAATTCATACTTCTGTTTTCATTGGAATGAACTACAACTCTACTACAGTACTAGCCAATGCGCTAATGTGAATGCTGCTTAGAGAAAAAAACATTTTTGACCGAACTGTGAAAACTATTCATTGTTACTTAAAAAAAGTTACAAAATTTTTCTCTCACTCTAGCATCATTATTTTTTTTATTTTACTACCTTTCAATTGCTCTTACCTTAACTTCTTACAATTTATTCTCTCTATTCAAACCAGAGTTGTCTAATGCGTTCTTAAAATATTATATATATAGTGAAGTGGTTTCAGGCTTTTATATGATTTATCATGTTATTTTAAAATAGTTATGCACACCTTTTAAACGGATGAACCCGAGTTATAGATCTGAATCAGTCATCATCTTCCCTCAAGGCCTTCCGGATCATCTCCACTTACATGGTCACAGGTCAGATGAACGTCAGTAAAATGATATACATTCTAAAATGACGTATACCTCTTATCATTAAAACTATCCTACTTGGTACTTTGTAATAAAGAATTTAAAGTGTCATCGGAAAGTTGTCATATTACTAAACACCATAATTATTTAGACCATCATATCTCTGATCAGTTGAAAATCCATTTTAATTGAATTAAGTTGAGACAGCTCGGGTGCAAAGATATTTTGTTACCAGAACTTCCGAAGTATTAAATCTGTTAATATGATGTGTATTCCCGACACAAATATGTTAATTGTGGTTTGTAGCGGTCATGCATTAAAAATAGTGTTTGTTTACGTCCATAAATCATCAGCACTTAATTAGCATCACATTCTGTTTACATTAATTTTAGCATGAAATGACAAATTGGCTCTTGCAGACCTGCTCCTGTAATGTCCAGCAAAGTAAAATATGAATTAGATAAGTTAGTACGTAGTGGTATTTTGCTTCTGAGTTGCTATTTTATCAACTGAGAACGCGAAAAAAAAAATAGTCGAAAATGGGCTTATGATTTTTATCATAGATGCACTGTTGTGCTTTACTTTGTTTTGTAGAGAGGGTTTGAATATGCTTAGCCTGCTGCAGTCCTATTTTTTTCTGAATAAAATAGGTTTAAACGAAAATTAAATCAAATCGAAAATAATCTGTATAGGCTTTTGTGTTCATCTACTGATACTACACATTTTCTCACTGTTTTCAACAACTACAAAACTATCCCTTACATTTCTTAAGAAAAATTCATTTATCTACATTGAAAAGGACCGAGAACTTTTTAGCTAAACCTTTAAAAGAAAAATCATTTACTAGAACTTCATAGCATAAAATGTTTATACAAAAAAATAGAACAAACGCATCGTGTATCACACATGCAAATTTACTAACACAATCCCCGCAAGGGGCGGTCGTGCGAGATCTGCAAGGGTAGTCAAAACCGTATAAACCACCAATCGGAATGGTTTATCGCATCTTCTATAGATAGCCATTCAGGGGTGTAGCACACTGTCTCGATCTTCGCTTTAAGATGGTTATGCTGTTTTCTCATGTAACATTCCGAGAGAATGGTTTGGTTAAGATTTCTTCCGACCTTTATCACGAAATTATTGGTAATTCTGGTTTTCTGTCAAGCTACAAATATGGCACGGTAAACAAACATTTAAGCCGTTAAACCAGTCACTACGGGGAGCCGAAAGGGACTTGATCTTTTTGTAATCAAAGTCAATTTTGTGTAAACAAAATTGAATCCCGTCATAACAAAATCATTTTTGTAGTACAAAACTATGTTACACAGACTTGTTTTATGATCACTTCATTATGAAATTACGAAATTCATTTTTTGAGACAAAATTCAATTCTGCGTCACAAAAGTCAATTATGTCTCACAGAATCCAATTCTGTGTCGCGAAATTCAATTTTGTGTCACAAAATTCAATTTTGTATTTTATGAGACAAAATTCAATTTTGTGTCACAAAAATAAATTTTGTGAGACAACAGTCCATTTTGTGTCACAAAAATCAAGGGAATATCATATGGTTGATGCGCTATTCTGCGAAAGTAATACTTTATTATATATTACTTTCTTTTGCAGAATAGCCCATCACCCATATGATATGTCCTTGCTCGAAGTAATCGGAAACCTGCGTCTGCGAGACCCGCGGTCACTATATCCAATGAGAAACCTTCTTACAAAATCATGATGAGAGAATTCATTTGCATATCCAGAGGATTCTGTAAACTAATATGCATACAAAATCGAATTTTGTGAAAAATTGAATTTTGCGACACTGCATTGACTTTTGTGACTCAAAATTGAAAATTTGTTGTATGTTATAAATTTTGTTAATCTCAACTCATTTTTGTTGAACAAAATTCACTTTTGTCTGTACAAAATTGAATTTTGAGTACAAAACCAGAAGAGTCCCATTCGGCGCCCCGTAGTCACTTCCGGTTGCATTGCCAGGTTATTTAGTCTGAATATAGGTAGTTGATATAGACACGTAAAATCTCGAAAAGCGAATACATTAATGAATGTTCGAATATCAAAAGAATATCACGCTACTTAGATTGGTATTGCTGTTTTCTTAGTCAGATTTCAACTGTTAACTGGCCATTTTCACTCAGAAACTAGCGTATAGAGAATCATCTTTCAAATGTTGTTTTTTCCCGACCCCCCCCCCCCCCCACAAAAACAAAAAAAAATACTGGACTTTATATAGAATTTACTAGTCTTAATGTGAATTTCAGTGCTCTCTAAGCAGAATTTACCAGTCTACATTTTAGTTGATCTACCGGAAGTAGGAATTCTGTATAGATACCAATTCATCAATCGGAACTACTCGGCCATTTCCGCTACACTAAAAAATGTGAAACTAGAAAGACTGAGGAGTTCCGATTGTGAAATCCATATTAAGACCGGTAAATTCTGTATAAAGATCAGTATTTTCGCCCCGCAAAAGCGAGATGGTTCTCTGTAAACCGGTCAATTTCTATTGTATTTAAACACATTAGTTAATAACGGTCTTTATTAACTGATGACTTAAAATACAATGTAAATTGCCCCTTTAATACAACAGGAGGTTTTAGCAACCATAATTTATACAGGGCAATTGCCCTGTATTAATTCTGTATTAAAGGTTTGTACAGATAACTCCTGTTATTTTAAGTCATCAGTTAATAAAGGGATCATAAAATAACCATTTAATAACCCTATATTATTTATTGCTTATGTCGTTTTTGACTTATAAACCGTCTTTTCATATCGAAAATAATGGAACTTCCCGGAAAATTCTGGCGGGCAAGTTTACTCACGTAAGTTGTTTAAAACTTAAAATAAGGATGGGAGCATGTACTTACGTGCGTGCGGTGAACAATTTGAAACCATAAAAATCCTGTTTTGCCGTATTTCATAATTTTATATTTAATAAATAAAGAGGAAACAAGAAATTAAATAACAAAACAAGACGCAACAATCAATTAAAATAACAGTTTCAATCAAATACTGGGAATAGACGAATAATACTGCTAAATGTTGTCACATAATTTGAAACTTTGATTATAAACAAAGGTTAATTATAGAATTCGAATAGAGCTCCATGTCATATTTTAAATCTACGAACAAGAGAATACATCTTGATTACCTCACATAACAATTCTCTGACTATTAAACCATGATAGAAAATAGTAAGTATAGATAAAATAACTTTCTGGACTTTTGGACAGACTAAAAACAGAATGGTTTACACCCCCCTCTCTCTCTCTGTCAACTGTTGTTATTTCTTTTTGTTCTTTTACATATACACTGATAAAAATAGATTAAATAATAAAATAATAAAATTATATTATGTGATATGATAATACCACTTGGCAAAAATATTATATCTTTTTTTAATCTTTAAAAGAATTCGAAATAAAGTATTAGTAGTCTTTATACTATGTAGAATACTTTATATCATTGGCAAAACTCATCTAGAATTCTTTGAGAATGTCGAAAATAAGATATAGGACCATGTCATTGTCTTTCTGGTTAAAGTGTTACAAGCGGTGGAGTTCCAGTATGTTTGTATATCGACTCTATTACGAATCATCTCATCGGGATAGGCGGAGGTTCTCTCGTCGGTAAAGTTGACACACGTGCTGTCGTCGCAGTGGTTGTTGAAATTACTTTTGTCGTCGACTCCGTTGTTTCAGTCATGGGATTAATAATAGATGTCAATGACTCCGTTGTTTCAGTCGTAGGATCAGTAGCAGATGTCACCATTTCCGTTGTTTCAGTCGTAGGATCAGTAGCAGATGTCACCATTTCCGTTGTTTCAGTCGTAGTATCAGTAGCAGATGTCACCATTTCCGTTGTTTCAGTCCTAGGATCAGTAGCAGATGTCTTAGGATCAATAGATACCACTGAATCCGTTGTTTCAGAGCCAGCAGTAGTTAAAAAATGATCTGTTTGTGTTGATATAGCTTGTGATGATGCATCTTGAGTTGTTCTATATTTTGTTATTTCCTGAGTTTTATCGACTATTACAGGTGTTGTTGGGTGAGATGTTGAAGATGTCGTCGTTTGATCGGTGGAGGATACAAACTGAGTTGTTGACTGAAGTATATCATTGCTCGTGGTGGATCTTTTTTCGGATGCTGAAGTATCGGTAGATTGTGGTGTTTTATCTTCTGTTGATATAACAGGTTTGATTGTTAATATCTCGGTAGTTAGAGTGTTTACATCCTCTGTTGATATAAATGAGTTGGTTGTTGAAGTATTGGTTGGCCGAGTTGTTACGCGATCTGTTGGCGAAGCTGATTTGGTGGTTAATGCCTCGGTTGACATAGTTTTTACATCCTCTGTATGTGGAATTGATTGTGTGGTTGAGTGAGTTGTTGCAACATCTAATAATGTGTCAGGTTGCTTTGTTGATGTCTCTGTTGGGTCACTCGTTATACTATTTATTATAGTGACGGGTTTGGTTGTGGACGTTTCAGTAGATTGAATTGTTTCATCCACTGTTGACAGGATTGGCTTGGTAGAGGTTTTAGTAGATTGAATGTTGTCAAGTTTTGTTGATGTGATTGGTTCGTTTGTTGACGTCTCAGTTGATTGAATCATTTCCTTCTTTGTTGATGCGATTGGTTGAGTTGTTGGCGTCTCAATAGATTTAGTTGTCTCCCTCTTTGTCGATATGATTGGTGGAGTTATTGGCGTCTCGGTAGATTTTTCTGTTGATGTGATTGATCTGGTTGTTTTTGTATTAGTAGATTCGATTGTTGTTTTTGCTGTGGGGGTCACAGGTCGGTTTGTTATAAAGTTACGTTTGTTGGTAGTCGTTGCTTGCAACTTGTTTGTCACACTTGACGCTTGTGTTGAAGTCGTCAATTCTGTGTATTTTGGAATTATTGCTACTGAATTAGTGGATATATCTGTTGTACTTTTTGATTCTGTAGTAAAAGGTGTTTTTGTAGTAGTACCTATTTCTATTTTTGTAGTACTGAGCAGTGACGCTGTCGTATCTATCACTTGTGAGCTTACACCATTTGTTCCAATTTTCGAATCCTGTCTTCCTGTCGTTACTTCTGTTGATAAATCAGTCGATAGCTGGGTTGTGGTAGTATTCTTTTCTGAAGTTATTGTAGAAGATTGTGTTTGTCTACTTGTGAAGAGCCAATTTGATACTGTGCTCGATCTTTCTGCCGCTGTCGTTGTTGGAAATATTGAATTCCCAGACTTTGTTGATGTTGTTATTAGTAACTCCGTTGGTACCTTTTTATTGGTAGTTGAGAAAAATGGTTCCGTTGTTGTGGATTTTAGTTGCATAGTGGTACTTGACTTTGGTTCAGTTGTTGAAGTATGTGCTGCTGTAGTAAATGTCGATTCTATTTCAGTATCTAACTTGGTCGATGTCGTTTCAAGAATAGTGGTTGGATTTACTACAGTCGTGGGAAGTTCTGATTCGGACCTTGATATGTTATTGGTTGTTGAGGTTTCATGTTGAGTTACTGTTGGTTTTGACTCCGAATCAGTCGCATTGGATGTTGTTTTTAGCTCCGCAGTTGTTATTGTTGTGTTTGAATATACCACAGTGGATTCAGTGTTTTTTTCAGTTAACCGTGGCTTTCCTGTTGTGTATTCTGTACTAACTGTTACTTTTTGTTCGATTGTCGAATATACTGTTGCCTTAGTTGCTTCCGTTCTCGGAGCTAGTTCTGTTATAAATTCCAATTTTGAGGTAGTATTTGAAAATTTAGTGGCTTGTTTTATAGTTGTAGTAGGAGTTAATGTTCTTGTTGTTTTCTCTGTCGATAGAGGCATTGTCATTGTTTCTGTAGAATTCGTTCCTTGTCCTGACGTTGTTGGATGCGTAGTGGATGGCTGGTTCATTGTTGTAATACTATCAGTTTGTTTTGAGATTTGTTCAGTTGTAGATGATATTCCCGGTGAGGTAATCTTTGAGGAATTTGTTGAAGTTCCTGTCATTGGCTGTGATAACGTAATGGGTTTAATTGTGGTTACAGTTCTTGTAATGATCGGTTTAGTTGAGGTCAATGCTATGTTATCCGAATTATCCGTTGATGAAGTACTTGTGTAGTTTAATCCGGGGGTTATAGTCGGCCCGGTTGTTATAGTTACTGTTGTGTTTATTATTGGTTTAAACGTTGTCGGTATAAAGTAAAGAGACGGTTTGCTTCGACAGGTGCTTCGTAAATGGGGCCCTCCAAAGTACCCAATGAAAAACTTTAACTTATTTAGTCCAGGTGGTATAAACTTTTGGTTTAAAGTCCGTTGAATTAGCCCTTCGTATCGTGTACCAACCCGCTGAAAGTTGTTCGCCTGAAAAGAAAAACAAAGTTTCAAATTTGTATTTTTATAAGACGTAAGATGTCAAAAGTAAAACTGATTGTTAGTTTATCTGGTACAGATTAGCTGCAGTAAAATGAAATAAATAAAGGATCGACTTGAGATGGAAATATTATAACTGTATGTAGTTAGCAATGAAAGATCAAATTTATAATTATACGCAAGTACAGTATAACTTTGCAAATAAAAAAAACTAAACTAAACCACACGAATTAAATACAGATACATTGTATGTGTAGAAGAAAATGGTAGATGAAGCATCTTTTAAGAAAAGTATCAGCGTCTCATATGTAGTTTATAACAATTTTATTTGCTCAACTAGAACAAATGGGATGGGACACAAGTCAGTCAAACTTATGAAGTCTTCTTCCATGAATTACATTTCTTACAATATTACACAAAACATACTACAAGGATATAATGACATGCAAAGGAAAAAAACTAATAGCAATTGGGTAAATAAAATAACAAAACAAACTTAATAGAATACTATTTTCTATTTCCACGGGTAACCAATTCAGTTTATGAATAAGGTTTCATATTAGTCAACAGTGTGCCAACTTCTAAATACTAGTACCCAAGATGTCTTGGGGGGGGGTTATAAATGTGTGTATCACTTGTTTTCCAATCCCATTATTGTTTATTTTCATTGTATCTGAATAAATACTGTTTACACGTTGTATTTCCACATGGTAGTTTTTGTGACTTCCTCTTTGCTCAACATTCGACAAGATTGTCTTCTTAGGGGGAAAATGTATTTTATTTAAAACTCGTCCATCTCAAACAAGTGTATTCTGTTCCCGTTGAGATAGATGTTTGCTAATAAAAAATAGAAGCATATCTGCATTCTTTCTATAATTGAATACTTACGGTAAACTCGACTGGCATCTGATTTAGAAATATCGAAACTTCCAGTTCGCCAGGTTTATATGTTTGATTCGTCAAAAAGTAACATGTTCCAGACTTTATTTTGAAAGGTAATTCTTCAACAAATTCGACAAATTCCCCCAAAAAACACAACGTCGATGGAATGAAGAACAGAAGCAAGGTTGATATTCCCTTCATTCTACAATAACATAGTTCAATAAAACTTCGATACAATCGTTGAGACAATATCTGTGCATCTTTAATCTTTTAGAAAGCATTTGAAACTTAACATAATAAGTAAGATGTCCACATGAAGGGTGAAAAGTTCATGTTAACAGAAGCTACTATATACAACCATTACTTCAACGTTTTTGACACAATAATTTTTTACTTTTTGACATTTGTTATAAAAATAAAAGGAAAGCATTATTTCTTTCCCAAGTATATAATAATGTGCATTTAGACGCGAAAAAAAATAAATAGGTATGTTGAAATTGTAATCATATAAAATACTAGAAGGTTTGGCATAGTTGGTGTTCACTCCATGATGATTTTTGCCCGACACCTTGTGTCTTCTCTCCTGGTAATAAATGAGGCGTCAAGAAAAATGTGACTCATTAGGTATTGAACATCTTCAATTGTAAATTGAAAATATATGATGTATACAATTGGGTAATTAAAAACTTATCATAGTGAAATAGAAAATACATTAGATTCACTGATACCACGTGATTTGTGGTAAAACGGGCAAATAATGAAAAATGAACCTACCTTTAAAAGTTTGTCACTTCAGAGTTGATTATGTACTGAGTTGACATTGTCATTTATTTCATGTATACATCTTTCTCTTCTTCTCTTCTTTACACCTTTTACTACTAATCCTGACCCGATTTCTTCATTAATCATAATGTCCCTGATCTGATACATGACAGACAATGGTGTAAATTTGGACACGGCTGTCACCATGAGCCATGCTTCATAGTGTGTATTACAAAATGATGATTTATAGGTGGTCAAGAATCCCTGTATGTATAGTGTATTATCACATATGGTTTTGTAACAGCAAGTATTACTTAAGTACTTTACAACGGCACTCATACTTAGTTTGCCTCAGCACGTGGTTTCGTGGAGTCTTGGAGGTTTCAGTCTTCCTATGGTCATAAACCACAAAACTATTCTTAATTTCGGAGATTTTGCGTATTCAAAATCTATTTTCCAAAATCTGCGATTTTTTTTAGGAAAGCATTAACGTTTTTAACAAAATACATTTCTTTAGTAGTTAATCAATACACAAAATTTCAGTTCAATATGCTACATAACTTTGAGATTTCCAGCTACCTACCCACATTGGTTTGTGTGATTTGTGCCTCTTGTCGCAGTGTGTTTCAAAGTTTTGCCTTTCTTGCCCTTGTCAATTAATATGTTCTTTAGCGTGTTTTTGCCCATATATTTTCCCATTTTATATTCACCCTTTTCATTTGCTCTTTGACATTTTGTCTTTTTTTTTACTTAACTAAATAAATTAACATACAGTTAATGAACAATGTTAAAAATTTCAGTCTAACATTTTTGTACAATAACTCTTAAATCTGAGATTTTTTTTTTATAAAAGATGTAGTTGTGACCAAAACAAATTGCAATAATAATAAGCTTCCCGGAGCGCAGCATAATACAACAGAAGCTTGAATAACCCTGTTCACGTGGGACAAGTGTGGATACAATATTAGTTTTTGACAGACTTAATCGTAGGGACTTACAGTTCATTTTGGGCATAACAACTGGTTTGGGCACAATATAGCACATCAGCAGAACTTTTTTTCACCTTCATTTGAATTTCAAATTTTGTCAAAAAGCAAACACCATTGCAAACGCAATCAACTTATGTTATTAACATTTCTAGGGTCGCTTACTATTAAAAGTGGACAATGCTCTCTTTGTGACCGATTTACAGACAACATATTCGAGTGTTCCATACTTCATTGTGAATCCCTTTTGAATGATAGAAATTCCATCTTTTACGACATTGTACACAAACTTCCAGTACATGATTCAAATAATCTATTTAATCAAGAAGATGATGACATTATTATAACATTCCTTGGTGGCATTACCGACTTTGCTAATGAACTGAACTCTGATATATGGTGTCAGCTAATGCTATGCGTCGCATGACTATTGTATTGCAGTTGTGATTTTTTTTCTTGGTTTGTAAATCTCAACTTTTGGAGGAAATAAAGAAAATTAGTCAATCTCCCTTTTAGCCCCTTATTTTCATTAGGAGAGGAGTGGGGCAAACCCCTAAAGAAACTATAGGGCATTTTACCATGTCCCTACGATTGATTTGTTAAAATTTCAAAAAAGATCTGACAAGTCTTACTCAAGTTGCCGTAAATAAGCGAACGTTAACGGACGCAGACACCGAGGACGACAAGTCTTATAAAATGTGAATTCTCCTTCAGTCTCGAGGGGATTAAAATATTTCTCCATTCTCGATAGTTAAATTTGTTATTTCAACCCACTCGAAGTTCGTGGGTTGAAATCTGAAATTTAACAATCGAAAGTGGAGAAATCTTGTTATCCCAGAGAGCACCGGAGGAGAATCTGTTTCTCCCATGAAATCTGTAGAAAACTCGGAAATGTAAAATGTCGGGAAACTCTCCAGAAATATAATCACCGTCCGGTGGTAAAAACACGGGCACTTGCGGCCAGGATTTTTTTTGGGATTTTATCTTTTTTCTCAAAAAAAAAAAAGAAAAAAAAAGAAAGAAAAGTCATCGTTTTTTACCACTATTAGCAAGACCCTCTCCCGAAATTCATATATATACCATACTAACTTGGTATGTATATGAATTTTGGGAACTCATATTTATACCCAACTAACTATGGCATATATATGATTTTCGGGGGGGGGGGACGAGGGCAGAGGATCGAAATTGCGAAAAATGGCAAAATTTTCGTCAGAAC
Source organism: Perna viridis (assembly GCA_037379345.1). NCBI lineage: Eukaryota > Metazoa > Mollusca > Bivalvia > Mytilida > Mytilidae > Perna > Perna viridis. Next base: position 58,266,787 of record CM074513.1, read on the forward strand.
TTGCTAATAATGGTTTAAAACGGATAGAAAATAAATAATATGCACATTCTGAGCATATGCACTTACAAAAAAATTTGACATACAAATGAAATAACTACAGGTTGCCCGCAACCAAACAATCTTGCATAAATTTAATTTTCATCAAAAATGTCAAAATGATGGTTTATGTCAAATTTTGTGGTCACGTTTATTACTACCTAGGTATCAAAATTTAGTAAATGTGTCAAACTTATTGTTTAGTATTTTCACTTTCATTACATAAGACTTTTAATTCAGTTGAAAATTCGGCAATTTTATTACGCGAAACCCATTAACAGAATAGAAAATAGTACATACATTGTATTTATTTTTATCATAGTCAAGGAGTTTTGAGCAAATAGAAATACATAAAATTGCAAGAAGATTCTTTATGCTTCTAAATAAATACAACTTTTTAATTATAATAAATTTGTCTTCCATTAACTAACTTGAAAGACGCGATATAACCAGTACCCAAAACAATTGGCCAATAAAATAACAATATCCACATGTATTTGGTCTTGTAACAGTATAAGGACATTGCTTAAAATTTGCACATATGTACTTCTTCAAGAGGCAGATGAAAAATGGCTACTGCAATTGTCGTAAACATTTTTTCAAAGTTCCCTTTGTCATTCAAAGTTTCACTAAAACAAAGAAAAATCTAGAATTACTGCTAAGAACTAGCTCACGAAGAGAATACCCCGCTTCAAACAGAGTTAAATGTAATTAAACGCTTTATAAGTTTGTCTCTATTTTGATTCCCCATTAATTATGTTCATTTGATCAAAATCTGTGAAGTTTAGGAGGAGTGGTACCATCGAGGTTTTCACATGCAAAATTATCTCCCTTTTGATTTATATTATTTCACAACTACATATGATGTCCAACTTTTCTTAAAACAAACATGGTAATAGAACACACAAATAACTAATATTTGTCATCATAAATTATTTATCAGAAAGTTTTCACTGTGTATGCAGGTAAAGAGAAACTTATAATTAAATATTTATTGCCATTTTGTTTTGTACTGAATTGTTTTGGGTCAGTAGATATCCAGAGCAGTAAATTAGACCTTCATTTATCAAGTCATCTCAACACTAAGACTTATGATAAAAAATGACTTAAGTTTTAATATCATACCTTTTCCTTACATGTGCAATATGCAGCAATATCTCTTTATCACCTGCATATGGTGTTTATATTTCACAATTGATTCACTACGCTAAAGCAAGTACTAGCTACTTGGTCCTCTCTCTAAATAAAGCAAACTTGCAAAAAACCATAGTATGCTATTCAATAAAGAGCTTCCCGAAGTGCATGATACGACTGCAGCTTGTTAAAATCCGTTTACTTGGTGCACGTGTGGACATGATACAAGTTATTGACACACTTAAGCATAAGGACTTACAATTCATTATGAACACAACAACTGGTTTGTACACAATAAAGCACAAAATTTCAGCAATTGAAAAAAATTGCCTAAACCTAACGGTTTTGGAGATATAATGAGCAAAAAACCACTGTCTGACGCCTATATTCTATTTTTTGTAACAGCAGCCATGTTTTTTTTTGTTTTGACGAATAAAAAAATTCCACATCAGTTCTATGCAGGATACCCCAAGGAACATTCATACCAAGTTTGGTGTTCCAATTGGTCAAGTAGTTTAAGAGGAGAAGGTTTTTGAAAGAAATGAAATTAAAAATAGTTAAAAAATGTCGGAAAAGGGCAATAACTCAAACATGGCTTCACAGACTAAAACGAAAATTTGACCACAAATAGATCTCATCATGCTGAACACTTTTACCCATGTCAGACTTTGGCTAAACCTAATGGTTTTGGAGATATAATAAGCAAAACACTACTGTCTGACCCCTATGTTCTTTTTTGTAATGGCGGCCATGTTTTTCGACGGATCAACAATCCCCACAACTGTACTATGCAAGATACCCCAAGGAACATTCATACCAAGTTTGGTTCCAATTGGTCAAGTAGTTAAGACGAGGAGGTTTTTGAAAGAAATAAAATTAAAAATAGTTAAAAAAATGTTGGCAAAAAACATTAACTCCAACATGGCATCACAGATCAAAGGAGAAGAGTTTGAAAAAATGTTGACGACGACGGACGCCAAGTGATGGCAATAGCTCACATGGCCTTTGGCCAGGTGAGCTAAAAAGTATATATTTTTGTGTGGCCCAATTTGCCCCTTATAACATGAAAACCATAAAAGAAATTTAGTTAAAAAATACAAGGATTTTCACAAGGAATCTCATAAAAAATTTCAAAATCGGACAAAAAATAAAAAAAAAAATTTTGGTGTGACCTCTTTTGACCTATTTCAACTTGAAAACCATTAGAGGCTTCTGATATCTGATAAAAAATTTAAAAAAAGCACAGGCAGGAATTCTTATGAAGAATCCAATAAAAAACAACTTTCGAAATCGGACCCCCCCAAAAAAAAAAATTAAATGTTTTGGGCATTGCCCAACTTTGACTTTTCAACTTAAAACGGTCCTAAACACATAAAATTATCTGATACATTTGTTTATCAGAATTTAATAAGGAACAAAATAAAAAAAGAATAACTTAAATAAAAAAAAAATCTTCAAGGGTTTCAACAAAATACCCTTTTTCTAAAACGGTAGGGGTCACAAAGTCCAAATGAAATAGGAATATTCCGTTAGTACTTAGTAAAATCATATTAAAATTTCAGAACATTTGGTCAACCACAACTAAAGTTACCACATGGAAACGAAGTATCCCCAGACGACGCACCCACTGAAGATGACTACACCATAACAACATACGACAGCAAATTTTTTTGCGGTCGTATAAAAACTAAAGCACTTTGTAAACTTTTCGTCAGCACTTAATTCATAAATATCAAATAACCTAAAACCTGTAAACCCTAACATTGTTACATCAGACTGAAATCTATCAACTCCTTACATAGTTAGTGGGGTTGAAAAACTTTTGTTTGTATGAGCTGGTTGAACTAAACATAAGCTGTGACCACAACCAGCAATATAACTCTTCCCCTTGTGGTATCAAATAAACACATTCCCTCCTGGTATCAATATAACCCTTCCCATCTTGGTACATATGTATCAAAATAACCCTATGCCTTGTGGTATCAAATTAAGCATTTCCCTTGTATCAATATAACCCTTCCCCTCGTGATATCAATATAATCCTTCCTTCGTGGTACCAAACTAACCCTCCCCTTGTGGTATCAAATTAATGCTTCCCTTAGTGGTATAAAAAAACTTCTCCTCATGGTATCAATAAAACCCTACCCCTGATGGTATCAAATTAACGCTTCCCATTGTCGGATCAAATTAACCCTTTCCTTTCCCTTGTATAAAATTTTCTAAAGATTTATTAACCATTACTGAGGTTAGAACACAGATATCATATGATAATAGCACCACAACAAAATTACAGGCAATAGGCATTCTGAATTGTCAGTAAAGAAGTCACTGTATATTATAACAATATTTTACTACAATGAATAACATTGATCACAGTAGAATGGACGGAGTAACAATCACTAAACCCTATCATCACTGTTCTACAGCGATATCTACCAAACTGCTCAACACTTCATTTTCCCGAGCCTGAGCTGACTTCAGTTCATCACTTAACCTGAACACATAAACAGTTCCACTCCCATCACCAGTTGCTAATAAGTTTGGTCTGAAAAATAATAACATTTCAATAATATAATACTAGAAACGAGAAAGCTGGTCGATATAAAAATCTAAAGCATAGAAAACTTAATACCTCTGTTCAGACTTACAAATTGCTTTTAAGACATACAAAGCATGAACAATGTTTCCATTTAACTGTAATGATTTGTTGATTTGTTGACATACTTGTTTCTCAAAGAACTTTACAAAAAAATGTAGGTCTCAATTACAACTTCAACTTACTGGTGAAGATTAAATTGACAAGTATAAACAGGCATCTTCTTAGTACTAGCTTCTAATTTTAATACAGGAACTGTCTGGTCCCCTTTTAGATCATACATGAGCAGGTAACCAGATTCTGTAGTAGCTGCAAACAATGTTGGTCTGGTAGGTGACCATTTAGCAGAGAAGACAAATCCTTCACCAGGTTCTACTGTCAGTATAGGTGGTTTCTGTAATGTTATTGATATAAATATTTACAAACACAAAACTTATTGTTAGGAAAGTGACAAAATTATTTACAGAAATGTGGATTATTTTTCTTAACAATATCTCTACAATTCATTTTCTGTTGTAAGTTACAAGTGCCTGGTGGTCAATGTGGGGTTTTGAGTTTAAATTTTACACATACATCTTTGGAGCCCTTCAAAGTTTGACATAGTTCTTCTTGTCTGATTCATTGAAGATTCATATATCAACTGAGTCATATTTAAATAAATCATAGATCAACATCCTGTTCGTAAGTATTTGAGATGGTAGTCTGATAAATAAACAGAACTATAGGGTCCCTGACCTACAAAAAACCTTTTAACTGTATGATTAATTTTCCCATTTCACTGACTATATCTATACCATTTACAAAATTACAGTAAGGAATATGTTAAAAAGTGCATTGTTTGCAAAATATGGATATTCATTATATAGTAATAAATATTTGCTTGTTAATTTCAGTAGAAAATCCAGAGAAAACAACTGTGTGATATATCTTTGTAATTGCATGGAAAATATAATCATGTATGGAAAAGAAATGAAGAGTTCCAAAATTGACAGAAAATATTGCATTTTTGGGATGCAGATTCCAAAAATGCATTTCATTTAATGCTAACAGTGCCAGATGGATATGAAATAGATATAATTTCATACATCTAATATATGCTTGTATAGATAAAATGCTTTCTATTACAAATTTATTTAAAATTGTTTTAATACTGACCAAATCTTTTGTTCATCCAGCCATTCAATCTAAAATAACTGCTAAATAAAAGGGTTATTGCATTTATTTTGTAAATATCATCCCTCACAGAGTATAATAATACACTTGCAAGCTTGTGCAATATGATATCTGCTTGGGACAATAGATGTAATAACCCTATTCCATACAGACACATAACTTTCAACTCTACATAAACAAACACAAAAAATAAGCATGGTACATAAAATTTAGAAAAAGAAATCAAACACATAATGATATTATATAACAAGAGACAACAACCCCATCAGGATAAAAATGTCAGCCTAAGGCCACACATTGGTCTTCAATGAACAAGGAAACCCTCACACCACAGGGTAGGCAGCAGCTGACCCCATAACACCATTAGACAGAGGTAAAGCAAATGAGTTGCCCCTATATACTCAAGTAGCATTTGTTTCTTATGGTTTTTATACATATTATTGTTTACTAATATATTACATGTAATATTGTATATAGTCTACAGGTTTGTCTACTGATGTATTATATGTAACATGGTACAGAGTCTAATGGTTGTCTACTGATGCATTACCTGTAACATGGTATATAGTCTGACAGTTTGTCTACTGATGTATTACCCGTAACATGGTATACAGTCTAATGGTTGTCTACTAATGTTTAGCCTGTAACATGGTATATAGTCTAACGGTTGTCTATGATACATTACCTATAACATAGTGTATAGTCTAAAGGTTGTCTACTGATGTATTACCTGTAACATGGTATAGAGTCTAAAGGTTGTCTACTGATGTATTACCTGTAATTTGGTATATAGTTTGACAGTTGTCTACTGATGTATTACCAGTACCATGTTATAGAGTCCAACAGTTTGTCTACTGATTTATTACCTATAACATGGTATAGAGTCTGACGGTTGTCTACTGATGTATAACCTGTAACATGGTAATATAGTCTGACAGTTGTCTACTGATGTATTACCTGTAACATGGTATACAGTCTGACATTTGTCTACTGATGTATTACCTGTAACATTATTTATAGTCTGACATTTGTCTACAGATGTATTACCTGTAACATGGTATACAGTCTGACATTTGTCTACTGATGTATTACCTGTAACATGGTGTTTAGTCTAATGGTTGTCTACTGATGTATAACCTGTAACATGGTATATAGTCAGGCGAGTGTCTACTGATGTATTACCTGTAATATGGCATATAGTCTTACAGTTGTCTACTGATGTATTACTTGTGACATGGAGTAAAGTATAAAGATCTGTCTACTGATGTATTACCAGTAAAATGTATAGAGGCTAATGGTTATCTACTGATTTATTACCTGTAACATGGTATAGAGTCTAATGGTTTGATCCATTGCTGAACTGAGGAATGCGTTTCTATGGAATGGTGAGAACTCTGTTGTGTAAACTGGACCGTGGTGAGGATTATAGGTAAATGTTACAGGTGACCTCAATGGCACTGATGATATAACATGACCTGGAAACAAAATAATGTATGTGCATTACTCATCAAAGAAGAATGATCCTACTATAAAAAAAAGTTTGCAGAGTGCAGCATGATACTATCACAGCATGTCCAACTCATTATGGACACAACATTTGGTTTGGACATAATAAAGCACAAAATTTGAAATTAATTAATAATTTCTGAAATGGGCCTCCAAAAAGCCTTATAACTCAAAAACCATAAGTTCATTTGTAGACTTATAAAAATTTGTTTTATGATATACATGTAAATAATGATAATTATAAAATTTTTCCAAGTGATGAGAAAATACATTGAAATTTGAAAGAGATCGTAGTTTATTGTTTGAACTACTTATCCTCCAAAAATTAATTTTTCCAGCTTTCCCAGCTGTCACATTTTACAATAATTTGCATACCAAATACTTTTGGTTACTCTTTGATAAAAACAGAAAACTTTAAGAAAGGAGGTTATGAACTTTTTCTTTTTGACAAATCCAAAAACTCAAAAGGTAACCTCAATAGAGTCAATCTAAAAAATAAATGATATGATTAACATTTTAGTGGATATAAATATGTGTATTGAACATATCTGGTACGTACTACATGTACATAAATAATCTTAACATTAAGTTACACATTAGGGTTTTAATCATGTTTTTTGTAACATCCTGGAAATGAGTAACTTTCCTTTGACTTTTAAGGAATGTTAACAAAATTCAAAGTTAATAAGTGAAATAAGGTCAAGTAAACAGTTTTCTGGATGGCCAAGTGACCATAATGTTATATGTTGAATACAAGCAAGCCATTAAATAAAATGTCAACTTTCACCCTAACCGATTACACAGTCTTGGGTGTGGACCCATTAACCAGCCTTGGGTGTAGACCTGTCACGCAGCCTTGGTGAGGACCCGTTACACAATGTTGGGTGTTGACCCTTTATGCAGCCTTGGGTGTAGACCCATTATGTTACTCAGCTATGGGTGTGGATCTGTTAGACAGCCTTGGGTGTGGACCCGTTAGACAGCCTTGGGTGTGGACCCGTTACACAGCCTTGGACATGGACACGTTACGCAGCCTTGGGTGTGGACCCGTGACACAGCCGTGGGTGTGGACACTTTATTATGAAGTAAATTATAGGGTAATGGTACATATCCTTAATCAGTTTACGACTTACTTCCTGCTGGTTCTCCATGGGTATTCATTGAACATTTGAAGATGGCCCCAGGTTCAGATCCAATGATAAAACTTTCTTTATTCTCACAATTAAATGAGATACAAGTTACCCCAACTTCTTTATCTCCTCTCATATTTCTGGTTTTCTTTAATTCCTTTGGTAGACTTTGAGCCATCAGAATAAATCTAATACATACATACACATGTAAAAAAATCACATTATAGGACATGCATTACATATGGGTATGCAATTTTTATACAATTCAAACCAAGAAGAAAGTCTACCAGTACAAGGCAGAATTTCATTGATTATAAATCATCTAAGATATGGTTGTATTGTCCTTTTTTTCTTCTTGCACACACAATATTTGACTATTACTGAAATACAGCTTCATTGATTGATTGCTAAGAACTAAACTTCATTGGCAGATATTTCATTCATTTTAGAACAAAACTGACTAATCAAACAGACCAAGCCAAAAGTGATCAGCAGAGTTCCATAAGGTTGTGGTAGTACATACAACCAACAATAAAATAGATTTGAAATGAAAATATGACCAACAGATCTATACTATTTGGTAAGACATATGAACTGAATTCAAGGTGAGTGTGATACCACTAGACATTGCACACAATTGTTGTATACTTAAAGAAAAACTTATGATCATCATTCAGCCTTCATCCATACCATAAATACCAATCATATAAGAACAATACAATTTACTTACCCATCATTAAGATCTAACTTTTTGGTTTTTCTGTCAAATTTCCACACCAACATCTTACCATCACCACTTATACTCATCAACTTCAATAGAAATGAACCAACAGTGAAAGTTCCATTATAGACATTGTAGGCAAGTTATGACTGTTTTTATGTAATTGTTGGTTTTAAAGTGATACGTCTGATTCATGTTTGAATGTAGTTATACAATTATAAATTTACTTAAAACATATTAATCTAAGGTTATTCCCTTGATAGATGTATATTCACCTAATTTTATACCTATTTTAGGTACACTTATCTAAAAACATTATATTTAAGTGTCTACTTCATCCTAAATTGCATGACATCTGTACTAATATATGGGCTGAGATGACCCTCTGTGCACCCCAACTTATCCAATCAGGTACCTGTATAAAGGTCCTGTATCAATTACAAGCAAGTTTGAACTTTTAGTATTTAACAAAATAACCAAAACAGGTGAAAAAAAAAGTGTATAATTCTGAAAATTTCCCTTTTTACAAATATTAAATAATTGTTACCCACAACAGTAAACTTAAAGCACCTGCATTGAGCAGATGTGATGGTTACATTAATATCTTTATCATAAATGCCAAAAGTATGAGATTTACAGTGTTGGTATGCTCTGAATGAGTATTTTGTTTTATACTGAGACCTGTTTTCTGGGAGTAGGGATAATAACTTTGATTTTTTTAGGAAAACTTCTACAAGAAAATAAGCTTTCCATGGTTTCACTGTGTAGAAATAAAATTATCCATCGAATGATACCAAATTTGAGAAGTTCTTGAATTTATTGGACTTTTTATGACTTTTTAAGGAAAAATTGAAAATCTGATTTCAGCAATTTCTTTTTATACATTGTGACTCCAAAAATTGCCACATAACATAAAAAGAACCCATGAAGTATCAAATGTGATAGTACTAAATAGAAAATACAAAAAAAAACCTTTTTTACTTATGCATAAATACTCTAGGGGTTCTGAAATTGAAAAATATGTCAATTTCAGCGTAGGGGTACATATTTTACTTATAACTTTTACTTATTACCACAATTTTTGTGATACCATTAAAGAGCAGACACAATAGACTACACGATTATACCTTTATATAGTACGTTTATCCCTATTTGATGTCTCAAGATCACTTAGAAGCTGGAACAATGGAGTCAGAAAAAAAACTTGACTTTTTGACCTGTGGGGTACAAAAACAGGCTTATACTGAAAAAGAATCTGAGAATATTTTTTGGTGACTATTAATTCATGAATGGGAAGTTAAAAAAGTACCTGAAAATCACCATGAAGTTGATGAGTTGGAGATGCACAATGGACCCTCCCAGCCAATGGACTATATGAGCAATGCAAAATTACCTTTCTTTTAGATATTGAGTTTAGGCAAAGTGAACCTTACACATTCCAATTTGCCCAATTTGAAAAATTGTTTTACTAGTACTAACGCACTGATTTTTTGCAGAAAAACCAATAGATCTCACTAGTACAAACCAATATATCTTACCAATACAAAGCAATAAAACTAGTACTAACCAATGGATACCACCAGTACAGACCAATGGATACCACCAGTACTGACCAATGGATACCAACAGTACTAACACATAGATACCACCAGTACTGACCAATGGATACCAACAGTACTATCTAATGGATACTAACAGTACTGACTAATGGATACTAACAGTACTATCCAATGGATGCCAAGAGCACTGACCAATGGATACTACCACTACTGACCAATGGATACTAACAGTATTATCCAATGGATACCAAGAGCACTGACCAATGGATACTACCACTACTGACCAATGGATATCAACAGTACTGACCAATGGATACTAACAGTACTATCCAATGGATTCCAAGAGCACTGACCAATGGATACTACCACTACTGACCAATGGATACCAACAGTACTGACCAATGGATACTAACAGTACTGACCAGTGGATACTACCAGTACTGACCAATGGATACTAACAGTACTGACCATTGGATACTGCCAGTACTGACCAATGGATACTAACAGTACTATCCAATGGATACCAACAGTACTGACCAATGGATACTAACAGTACTGACGAAATGGATGCCATCAGTACTGACCAATGGATACTAACAGTACCGAACAATGGATACTAACAGTACTATCCAATGGATACCAAGAGCACTAACCAATGGATACTACCACTACTGACCAACGGATACCAACAGTACTGACCAATGGATACTAACAGTACTGACCATTGGATACTACCAGTACTGACCAATGGATACTAACATTACTATCCAATGGATACCAACAGTACTGACCGATGGATACTAACAGTGCTGACGAAATGGATGCCATCAGTACTGACCAATGGATACTAACAGTACTGAACAATGGATACTAACAGTACTATCCAATGGATACCAAGAGCACTGACCAATGGATACTACCACTACTGACCAATGGATACCAACAGTACTGACCAATGGATACTAACAGTACTGACCAATGGATACCATCAGTACTGAACAATGGATACTAACAGTACTGACCAATGGATACCAACAGTATTGACTAATGAATACCACCAGTACTGAACAATGGATACTAACAGTACTGAATAATGGATACTAACAGTACTGACCAATGGATACTAACAGTATTGACCAATGAATACCACCAGTACTGAGCAATGGATACTAACAGTACTGAATAATGGATACTAACAGTACTATCCAATGGATACCACTAGTACTGACCAATGGATACCAACAGTACTAATTAATGGAAAGCACCGATACTAACCAATTTATCTCACCAGTATTTACAAATAGATTCCATCACAAATAACCAATAGATTTCTTCGGTACTAATCAATAGACTTCTCCACTTATGACCAACAGATTTCTCCAGTACAAACCAATATATTTCTCCAGTACTAACCAATTTATCTCACCAGTATTGATAAATAGATTTCATCATTAATAACCAAATGATCTCACCAGCACTAACCAATTTATCTCATCAGTACTAACCAAAGATCTCACCAACACTAACTAATAAATCTCCCCATTACTAACCAATATACTCACCAGTACTAACCAATACCTCTCAAAAGTACTAACCAATAAATCTACCCATTACTAATCAATAGTTCTCACCAGCACTAACCAAAAGATTTCACCAGCACCAACCAATTAATCTCCTCATTAACCAATAGATCTCACAAGTATTAACTAATAGACCTCACAAGCACTAATCAAAAGATCCTGCCAGTACTAACCAACAAATTTGACCACTACTAACCAATAGATCTGTGACCAGCACTAACCAAAAGATCCTGCCAGTACTAACCAACAAATTTGACCACTACTAACCAATAGATCTGTGACCAGCACTAACCAAAAGATCCTGCCAGTACTAACCAACAAATTTGACCACTACTAATCAATCAATTTCACCAGCACTAACCAATAGAACTCACCACTACTAACCAACAGAACTCACCGCTGTTAAGCAATGTATATCATCAGTACTAACCAATACATCTCACTAGTACTAACCAAGTATTTATTCTTTTTTGATGTAGTAGTATCTGGTACCCATATAACTTTGGAGACTGGTTCATTATGTGAGTCATCTCCCTGACCAGATTCTGTCAGTAACATATCATCTTCTTTACTTAAATCCCATAATAACACAGATCCTGTCAAGACAAAATAAAAAATAGAGGTTTAAGTTCATAACTTGATTTTTGTGACTTTGATAGATTTTGAGTGATACACATGGTTTATAAAGACTCTAGTTTCATCATATAAAATTAAAAGCTTAATGTAGTGTACTGTAAGGAGAATGGATACGGTGAATATGCCAAAGAGGCAACAACCACTTCGATGAACTGTCAGTAAGTATGTCCTGTAATGTTATATTTATATGGTACCCAAATCTTCTAAAAAATAGTGACAAAATTTTTGGTTTTGGGTGTCATTAAAACACCATCAAACTTCCTTTAATCTTAAAACAATTAAGTACACAGCTCACCGTTAAAGGTACCCCCTGCAACTACAGCAGGATTAGTTGGATGGAATGCCACACACATCAGACAGCACGGTAATTCTAATATTGTATCTGGTTTGTTCTCATCAATTTTCCGTCTCTCTAAGTTCCAGGTACACAGTGCTGTCTTGTGTGTACACCAATCTTCATGGTCATATCTACCATATCTTCATTCAGGGTTAAGGGAGATAAATCTACCACTTTATCAATATCCATAGTAATCATTTTCTGATGGCTTTCTTTTTTTTATAAGAAACACAATTCTATTAAAATATATGTACAAAGTTACATGTACTTCATTTCGTACTCAACTTAATGATTAAATGATATGTCAATTAATTTTATCAGGTGAGAGTAATATCTAAACCTTGTAAAAAATATATGGAAGGAAATCCCCCAATTATTTAATAACTATGTAAATAGCTAAAAGATACCCTGCAGCTACAACTGCTCCTGTAGAATTCCATGACAATCCAGTTATTTGTAACTAAAAACAAATACAAAAACAAATACTGAATTTATATCATTAAATTTTTAATGTAATGCTTTTTCATGTTTTTAAGTGAAATTTGTAAATTTGGGATTTATCAGCAATCTTTTTTTAAGTACTGTGGTTTCAAATTTATTTGCTTGGTATTAACCTTTGTGGTTTTCGTGGGTAGTGTTAAACTACAAAATTAAGATACCAACGAAAAATAATTTCCAAGGATGCACCTTTACTCAGATAGTTTAATTTCTGTATCGTTCAAGAAACACAGGGAAGAACCCACACTGTTTCCCTTAATTGTTTGATTAAAGGGAATATCAGATGGTTAATAGCCCCATATAGCCTTGAGACTACCCGAGTTATGTAATCTCAGTGGCACCCAAAAATATATGAGTGACTTCTGGTATTTCAGCTTTTTTAGTTATTCCACTGGATTGTGTTAACTCAGGGTTCTACCACTTCCTGTTTTTCCAAACAACTAGTAATGGTGCTTAAAGTTTTCATTCACAAGGGTTTAAACTTACGGGAACTTTTACTTATAATCCGGAAAATGAAAATGGGAGTCTTGATTCCCTGGTGGATGTATCTTTCATATTAGTACATGTAATTAAAATAACTTAGGCATCAAAACACTAATGCCTTTTAAATGCTACTGTTGTGAAATATGTCTCTATAAAAAATAACTTTTTAAATGCTCACAAAATTTTTGTTTAAAATCTCGAGCAAAAGTACATTTACTTCAGTGATCATTTACTAGATACTCACCCCTGAACCACAATTCCAATTATCTTTATTTCATTGATCATTTACTGGATATTGACCCCTGAACCACAATTCCAAGTATCTTTACTTCATTGATCATTTACTGGATATTGACCCCTGAACCATAATTCCAATTATCCAATGAAATGTCTTTCTTCCTCTAACCACAAGATTGATACCCACAAAAATAAATTTGACCACAGTATGTGATAGATTAAAATTTTATTGCAACGTTTTTTTCTAAATTGATTGTCTTTTTAAAAATTGTGAAAATGGATTGTTGAAAAAACTTTTGTATTACATATATTATATAAACTATGAATCTAATTAAAATTAAACCTATCAATTGTTCCATTCACTGCTTGTAGGATCTAACATTAGCCCATTCTACTTTTGTTCTGATGACCTTTCTGATCAGCCAATATGATTTCATCTTTTATGATTTTAAAAGCATTATTCAAAGGGAAAAGCTTGAGGATTCTGAAAAGGTCATCTAAACAGAAAGTAGAATGGAGAGTTGTTAGATCCTACATGCAGTGATTAATTGGAACAATTGATAGGTCTAATTTTAATTGATCGATTAACTACCTACCTTTCCATCAAAGTCTGCATTTGTAAGTTTGTGGATGCAACTGACTGATGTATTTTCATCATCCCAAGACATATTGTATTCTAAAAATAAATGTTTTCATCAATTGATACTTTCTTACTCTCAGTGACAATAATGAAGCAAACATGTAATAATCACCAAAGTATTGTATAAAAACACAGGGTACAAACTCATAGGATCAGATGTTATGATGAAGATCTATTCTTTCAACAATAAACCTGTTAGATGTAATTTAAAAACCCTTAAAGCTTATCTCAACATATCTGCATTTTATAATTTCTGATTAACTCCTTCCAGTAGAAAACATACCATCAAAAGCATGGCTGCGTACATTTCTTTCTAAAATTTTTGACAAGTATGGTTCAACTTCAGCTAAAAACTGAGCAAGGTTTCCAGAGCGGTCATCAGCCAAGTGGAATCCTTTGTCTTTTTCTTCATCTGTTTGTACCTGTAATAAAAAAAAAAACAGTGCACTTCACAACCAGGAAAAGACTAATATTTTACATTGAATCATAACTAGACTAATAGACTAATCATACCCCCAGCAGCCTGTTGAACTCATGGGAGACTAATGTGGACACACAATTCACATTGGACATGAATTTCTAGGGTGGATAGATTAAGCACTTTTTACATCCAACTTTGCTGCCATTTCTAAAACATCCAACTCCAAAACCACAATCAGTACTATTTTTTTTGTTGTTTACAACACAATGACAGAAAAAGACTGCAAATTTACTTTATACACTAATTCCAGACAATATACACAGTATTCATTCCAGAAATTTGACAGTAAAACAGGGGGTCAGTTTCAGGAAAAGGGGGCCAATATAGCTGTATGACAGAGAGTCATTTTAAGATAACAAGAGAGATTCAACCGACAAAGTCGTTTATATACACATTATAGTTTCATTATTAGGTAAGCAGTAAATACCTCCTTTAATGAATGAAAAAAATATAAATAGATGTTGTTTATTTATCAAGGCATTCTGCTAATTCAAATTGTCCTTCATTTTCATGATACAGCTCCACTTAGAATCTTTCTGTTTTCATATGCCACCCAGACCCACAGACATTCAGTTATCCAGGTTCTCACGCTGTGTCTGTTTATTTTGAGTCAGTCAGCTCACCTGTAATTAGTTTGGTGCCAGGGTCAGGGAAACGATCTTGTCCCTTGCGGCACTGCCTGCAGTTTCTTTAAGTCATTTTGATCCACATGCTGAAAAATGTTTAACTTTTGTTTTTTCCTGTCTACTACCAAATGGTCAAAGCCATTAGTGCTTTATGAATGTACATGTAGAATGCAGAATAAGACAGCATTTAGCCATGCTCATAAAGCATTTATTATTGAATGCATACTATACATGCACTTGAAATAAACATGTACCGGTAAATGTAGCTTAACTAAGCTTTTCAGACTGTCATAAGCATTGTAAAACACAAAGTGAGTACAATTTGCCTGGATATTATTAACAGTCTCCCTGTTATCTTTATTACCCTTGTACCTTCTGTTCTCGATATTTTATTGACTGCACTGCCTTTTCATCAATCTCTAAATCTTTTGTTTGACAACCACTGTTTGCAAGTGATCTGAAAAAAATAATGACAGAACTATTAACCCCTATTGACATGTAAGACCTATGGATTAGTAGAAATGCAAATGGAACTTTGCAGTCTTCAGGGTTAAGCAGTGGCCAAAGCCCAAGGCTTGTCAAAATGCAGGTAGGTCTGTAAAATTAACTACTACAGGCCAACAGTCACTATATAAAAAATTCTGACAAGTGTATTTTGGGCCTGTGAACTGGAAAGTTAGTTGTTAGTTGTGAAATCCTGACATAACCAACATCTGTAGTTGGATAAGAATGATGTAAAGTCCTGCCTTAGCAAGTGCCACACTCCTTTCCTGATTTTATTTTGACTAATATCTTATATTATTCCTCCATTGTCAAAACAAAGCTCAAGTTTCATTAGAGCATACATACATTGTATCATAGCTTTGTGTTGTCAATATGGTATGGTTCCATCACAAATTTTTGCTAATCACCTATTATTTGTGAATTTTGTAACTCTTTATTTATGCAAATTAACATTAAACGAAACTTCCTATCAGGCATGCAGCAGTACTCAGTTGTTTTGACACGTTATAATTCAGTAATGTTTCAAAGCAGTAAGTATTTGTAAATACAGATTTTTATGCAATTTCTATGTTTTCATATTAATGTTATTTTTTTGTGTGTAACTTTGTTAGCCCACATATTCATGCATATATTGCATTGATGAATAAATTTCTGTTGTGACCTCCAACACGGTTCTGCAAATGAATCCATGTGACTCACATGTGGCCATTGTCCATACAAACATAACTACATTGAATTTTAAGGACAATGTTCCTCCTGACATTAAAACCTTCATTGCACAATTATTTGCAATAGATGGACTTCATCAATGTGATTATTCCTGAGGATATTTAACAGAACTAGATTGGATTCTACCAATGCTGAATCTGGTTATAACAATCTAATATACAGAGACATGCTAAAAGTATTTGGTCACTTTTAAAATTTCCCTTTGTTTCTATGCAAAAATCACATTTTAAAAAAAATATTTCAATGTAATTTCTAGATTACTTTTCATCATTTTTCACAAATAATAAGAGAAACATCTGAAATTTTACTATTTACTTCGAAGATTTTCTGACTTAAAATGAACGAATATTGGAACTTTGATTACCAAGAAAATTGGTGATGTTACAAATTTACACTATCTTCAACTGAATTTATGACACTGATTTTTTTTATACACAATACTGTGACGAAATTTACTAGGGATGAAATTGACAGCTGTTTCTCTTCCCTGTCAATATTTACCTCTTTTAATGGCATCAAAGTAGGTGTATTTTCTATGCATAAATAAATTTAGATTAAGTATGAACTAAGACATAATATACACGAAAATCATTAAACATTCACTTGTCAAAGAGAATACACAACCACACAATAGTTATATATATATTCAAGTTAATTGTGCTACTTTCGATTTTGATTAATTTACACATTATTATGGAGTCTCTAATATGTACCAGTAAGTCAAACATGGATAGGATATGACTGCTTAACACGGAAACTGTTTATAGATAATACAAAGTGATAAGTTTTACTTTGGCTTTGTAAAATATGTTGAATGAAACGCACATATGATTATGACTTGATATCGCCCAGAAAATGAGATGGACTCTGCCAAAGGTGGTATAAAAGCAATTGTTACACGTTAGTAAAGTTAGTTGGTTATAGTGAGTTGATTGTAGTTAGCTGGTTCTTATACATGTATCTAGTAAAGATAATTTGTATCTGATTAGGCATACAATACAAAGAGTAGGATGCACTGTTATATCTAGGTATCAAGGCACAGCCTGAATAAGGCTTAGGGTTATAACCAAATATTGAAGGCGTCAAATCTTTACACGTCACTTACTTGGGGATGCATTGTAAGGGTGCATGGCACCTAGGGCGCACTGCTAGAGCCCAAGCCACTTAGAGGCACATTGTATTAAAAGGCGCATGACTAGAGGTGAAATGGACAGGTGCAAGGCATTTAGATCACATTAAGGTGTCAATAGTTACTCATACATTACTTATCAAGATAGCCATACCCTACCCAGGAATTGACCTGGAAGGGAACCAAGGAAACACGTCACAATACTCTCTGAAACTTCTGATAATGAACCTCATCAAACTACAAAAGTTTATACTGAACATTTTTCTTGTTAATGGTAAAATTTCCTCAGAATCAGTTGAGAAGTATTTTGTTGACAACCTTTTTCAAAAAGTATGATTCTACATGTAAAGTAATGGGAAATTTATGACCGAGTACTTTTGGCAGGTCTCTGTAGGTTGCAAAAACAGGTGTCCCAGTACTCAAAATCTTATTTGGTAAAAAAAAAAAAAAAAAAAAAAAAAATCTGTTTCCTGCTCCCCTACCTACAAAAATGTATCCTAGTTTTCAGTTTTTACCCTTAACATTTTATGGCCATTTTGGCTCAAGCACGGTTAAATTCTAGATTGTTTCCCCTTTTACTCAATGTAAAATGTCTTTGAAAAATAAAATAACTTCCATACCTACATGTACCTACCCATTTGTTTTCTTGTGGAAGCAGGAAACAATACTTTTAATTTTTGTAAGTCTTATAGACGTTCTCCCTGGACCTGACCAATTTTTTCTTGAATACATGTACATGTTTAGTACTTCTTTTAAATATCTTGAAAATTGAAGATTGAGACATTGATTGGTAAAAAAGCAAGATTAGAATCTAGATGAAATTAGATTTGTGAAAATAGGTCATGCTAGTAGTTAAGGCCAAACGAAAAAAATATGTGTGTTTCCTGTTTCAAGTCTGAAAAAAATAGGGTGGGTAGGTAGGTAGGTAGGCTTTTCTTTTCTTTTTTTTTCAAATAAAAAATATAGCCACTGTATGTCTAAATAAAAAAAAATACCAGTTTTGTACATTGTAAATTTCGATTTGCTGTACATGTGTTTAAAGGAGTAACCGCTCATCAGCAGCATTTAAATCAAATATGTAGGAAGATCATAATCAAAATAATGATTGAATACAAGAAATACTCAATATTTTTAAATTTGGAAAACTTCAAGGTTTCATAAATAGGGTAGATGAAATATGATATAATTCGTGATGTATTCGATACATAGTGTAAACCAGCAGTTTCCATCTATAACCATGATTTCTTTTCTAGTATCCATGTGGTTAAATTTATGGAATTTTAATGCCAATAGATTGGATGCGGCCTGTAACATGTACCCCGCCATGTTGGACGATGTTATAGGGGGTGCTCTGGCATCCAAAATTCTATCCCCAGAAAATTTGCCAGCTGCTAATTTTCAAAA
Organism: Perna viridis; assembly: GCA_037379345.1. NCBI lineage: Eukaryota > Metazoa > Mollusca > Bivalvia > Mytilida > Mytilidae > Perna > Perna viridis. Next base: position 58,285,926 of record CM074513.1, read on the forward strand.
ATTAGAGCCAAAATGGGTGCCAAAATAATTTATTGTATTTTTTAAGATATGACACTTAGTCCACTGATCTTTGTCAATTCAACAAAATAACCCCTTCATTCATGTCATACATGTACCTAAGATTCACTCTTGATGCATGTATAAAGCAGGTTTTTAGCTCTAGTCTTAGTCAGGATCTAAAGCCATTAGTCACTTTATATATGCAAAATAATAAAGTACTACTCAAGAAACAGGTGGTTTATTTCTACCAAGGACTTTATATTACTATGCACATATAGGCATGTATCCTTATCCTTAGTGTCCTAATTAAATTTATCTAAAATTATGATTTGATTTTTTATCTATAAATTTTCAACAAACTGGATTCTTTTTTCAAGTGATAAAATTTCTAGCAAACTACTATGGACCATTGATTATGTTTCTTTTAAATTATCCCTTGTACTCCTACTAGATTTTAGAATCATTATAACTTAATGCATCAGTGCTTCTTAAACTACATTTCTGGAATCCCGATTCTATTTGTTTACTGATTTTCCCGCCAAAAAGTGTAAACAAATGTCATTCATTTTCTTCAATTCTTGCGTTTTGAAGTGTTTTAGACACTTACTGATGGAATAATCATTGTTAACTGGATTATATTTATTCTGTTATAAGGTAAATCTGATTCTGATTGTATCATATGGTTTATAAGGGCTGTTAAGCCTGTATGTAGCTACGTGCACATGGTCATTATTGTGTTTACCTTTGACCAGATTATGAGTTTTGATTGGCTCAATAATATAATTACATCTGATTGACATCTCCCATGATGATATTGTGAGTCACGATCACCTGGTCTAATTACATTTGATTGGTTTCAGTTGTAAATTGGTTATGGTCATTCAACTCTGACCAGGTGTCAATACAATTGTTTAATTAGAGAGAATATCCATTGCTGTCAAACTTTCTGTTGGTTTTATTTTTAATATACAAAACCTAGGCAGAGGAAATCACCAACAGGTTATTTTTGATGCCAGATCTAATAAAAATTGCAAATTGGGACATTGGCATAACCCTTCTCCGTATCCGTTTCAATGCCATCAGAGTAATCGCAGGGAACGTAATATAACAACTCGATTATTCAGGTAAATATTGGCGAAGTCCAGCGCGATCCATGTATAAAAATGCCAGAACGAGACCAGAGTAAATCCAGAATTTCCGATTTTTGCCGAAAAAAATGCTAGGGTCGGCAATTTGCCTTTAATAAAATAAGGTTGGTCAGGAAACCAGAAACACTTATTTTTTTTATTTGGCCTAAGTTAAAACAAAGAGAGCACTACTTTTTCTGTATGGAAAGCTCAAACATATCTGTTGATTGTTTTGATTTCTTCTGAAATTCAATCAACAATGTGACCGCAAATTTTCACATGTGGCAGCAGACTTGGGATTGAGAACCTAATCCCTTTTGAGAAACAAGGAATTAACTTTATTTGTTCTTCTGTCATAACCTGGAAATCAGAAAATATGTAAATTCATGTACATATACTGGTCAGAGAGTAGACCTCACCATTTTCAAGAGAGAAGCAATTCTTGTTAATCTGCCGACCAAAATTTTATTCCTCAAAGAAAATTGTTGAATGATAGCTCATTTTTGATCAGCAATATGTTGGACGTTTTGTCCTACATTTTGGGCTAGTCCTATAACATAAGACTTCATAGTTGTGCAAGGCTAATTTTGGGCATGAACTTGTTTCACAGAAAAGGGCGAAAAATCAGTAGGAGATAATAACTTGCGGATGAAATCTACTCCTTGACCAGTAGTGGGCAGTACATACGTCATAAGTTTCACAGGAGAGTACGAAAAATCGGTTGCCGAGAACTACTGCTTGACCAAGATATTTGTAAACATTTTTTGTAGCTTCGGACACTAAATCCCAAAAGTTATTATATAATGACGAAACCCTTAACGGCTTAAGGATACTCATTAACTTTTTTTAAGTCAATCAAGAAAAGAAGGTTTTAAAATTATAAACCTTCGGTGTGCAGACTATAGGAACCACCCTAAATCGTATATATTACCGTTCTTTTTTCCAAGATGAATGGAATGACACACACTCAAATGACGTATCTGAAAACATAATTTTCAAAAAAACAATAAATTTTTGGTTTCTATAAACTGGACACACAGACAGAACAAAATTCAATGACAATCGGATATAATCTGCTATTTCCCTTATGTACACTAAAAATAATCTTTGTGTAAGGAGAAAGTCTGAGTAATTCCGATTGAATCCGATTTATTTGAAAACCGTAAGGTAACTTTGATAAAACAGAACCCAAACGTACCTATAAAGGTCTCATTATCGTAGTAATTTTCCCATAGACTTATAAATAGATTTATTTCGATTAAATATCAACATACAATACATGTACATATACAATACAATAAACAACAATACACCACTAGTGAATGCATGACACTTAAAAGTACAATGACACATACTGTGTTAAAAATCAAATTTTCACCCATAGTTGATATTTAACCGAGGATATCCAGTGAAAGCCCCTAGGCTTTTTTCCAACGGGGTCCCCGAATGAAAAAAATAACTTATATGTTAAAAAATAATAATGAACAAACAACCGGCTCAAGACTTAGGCAGTGCCAATATATTCACTTATATATAGTGAAGTGCATATTTTTAGGATTAAAAAAAATATATGTAAATTGATTCAATAAAACTTTCACTTATCTACCATTTCTACTTATGTAGCATTTCCAAGGACATGTGAAAACATAATTTCCCGCAAAGAAAATAGGGATATGCAATGCGATACTGGTACCTAAAGTCAGCAGTATTCTGTCATTTCCGCTGCTTTCATTTTTGCAACAAAATATGCTGAGTTGAATCGATTGATCGGAACAGTTAATCTACATAACTGTTTTTAAATTACATATATTTTGTTTCATGAACCTTCCAAAAAGTGATTTCGTTGTCTAATAGAATACCTAATATTTAACCAGTGGAAAAGTTTTGTATCCCTCATATTTTCTTCGATAAAAAAATATATGCTGCCATTATCCAGTCTTTTGTGTCAAATTTAAAACTTTATTCTTTGAAATCCAACCATCATTTTAAAGTGGGTTGAGATCACCCCCTCCCCGTGCACCCCAATCATCAACTATTTATATGATTTTGATTTTTCAAGTATACCCCTATACAAAATGCTGGCATTTTTAATCGACAATATATTTGTCCAGTGTGGTGGACGCGTTTTTCAACAAACGGTCGTCGGCATTCCAATGGGAACAAATTGTGCTCCTCTACTTGCTGACCTATTCCTTCACTCTTATGAGGCTGACTCTATAGCTGATCTTATCCGAAAGAAAGAATATCGTTTAGCTAGATCCTTTAATCTCAGTTTCCGCAATATAGATGGCGATAGGATACTACAGACACTGTGAAGTCAGTCTCATATCTTGACCTACACTTAGAAATCGATGGTAAAGGAAAACTATTGACCAAACTTTACGACAAACGTGATGACTTTTCACTCAAATTTGTCAACTTTCCTTTTATCTGTGGCAACATCCCTTCAGCACCTGCGTATGGAGTGTTCATATCACAACTAATACGTTATGCCAGAACTTGCCAAGACTACGCAGACTTTTTGTATCGCGCTAGAATTCTAACAAATAGGCTTCTGGAGCAGGGTTATGTTGCTACAACATTGAAGTCATCACTACAAAAGTTTTATGGTTGTCATCATGAACTCGTGGATCGTTACGGTGTATCCATCTGCGCCACGAAAACTGATTTGTTCAATGTGTCATAGTTTTCCTTTCCTCTTTCGTCTACCCCTGGCTTGACTTTTTGTGAACAACTCGGCGGGTGTTTCTAGAAAAGCAGAGGACGCTTACCCTACCGGTGCACCTGGTCCATGCTTCTAGTTTTTAGTGGAGTCCGAGTTGCTCATTTGCTTTTGTTACTTTGTATGTATGATTTTAGTTACTTCATGTTTTTTGTTGTGTACGTCTGTTTTCCATGTCTGGTCTTTGTCCCTGGATTACATTCTTTTGATTACCGCTAAAACCTTGGTTCCCTTGATTACTCTTATACATCCCAGTGCCAGCCAATTTGAATACAAATGAAGACGGAAGGCACAATTTATATATAGCATCATTTTAACAACCTCCAGTGCACTGACTGTCTAGCATGTCTCGCCACAACTTTATCAAAATATCCCAAGAAGCAGTCGGGTTAGAAGGAGTCTTTAACAAGTCAAAATCAAAAGCTTAATTTAAAGTCGAAACATATAAAACCTATACAAGCAAGCATAAGCTCTGTTGAGCTTTTGAAATCGACAATTAAATAAACATAAAATAACAGTACAGACATACAATGGCATAAAGCATTATCATAGAGACTATTTGAAAACATATGTGTTTAAAAAACATTACATCTGAAGTAATGATATAAAATATCGATAATTTACACATTACTGACAGGCAGTACATCTGCATTTGTTGCCATCCCATGTATTAATAAGTTATATGTACGGGGAGCCGAATGGGACTCTTGTGATTTTGTATTCAAAATTAAATTTTGTACAGACAAAAGTGAATTTTGTTCAACAAAAATGAATTTTGATTAACAAAATTTATAACATACTACAAATTTTCAATTTTGTGTCACAAAATTCATTTTTTCTTAAAAGACAATTTTGTGAGACAAAATGGAATTTTGTAACAAAAGTCACTTTTGTATGCAAATTAGTTTACAGAATCATTTGGATATGCAAATGAATTCTCTCATCGTGAGAGATCATCATCAAGGTTTCCGATTACTTCGAGCAACGCAGGACGTTTAAGGCCGTTTTAAGTGAAAAAAAACATCTTTTAAGTTGCATTCTGCAGTAAAATTGTTTTGAAATGACTAAAATTGCTATTATACGTTTTCAATGAAATTTGTTTGATAAAACAGGTTTTAAAATACGCGATTTTTCTACTTTCAATTTATTGAGATTCTCTCTGGTAAATCACTTGAACATTTCCTCAACTATAAAATGCTTTTTGCCCGACCTGTTAATCGCAACCAAATTTGTAAAAAATTGACAAGATAGTTTGTATTAATGTATTTGTCCCAAATTTTGCTGGAAAAAGAAATGAATCGTCAGATTAGCCAAGAAAATCATATTAGAAATATGTTGTTCGGTGAAATTTGTTAATCTGTCAGTCGGTGAAGGATTATTTTGTTCCACTATGTCTCACGATTTTTTGCCAGATACATATAGATTCCATATTTCATTCTGAGTCTATTGATGTATGACACAAGAAATTCGGTTGTGTGGAACAGGTCGGGCGAGATGAAAAACCGACATAGTACGTGTCTAACTTTCGTTTCCCTTTTGTTTAAAAACCAAAGCTCAAAATTAAGTGAGCAGGTTGTACGATTACGATATCCGATATATTTTTCACCTATGTGCTTTATTATAACCGTGCACATTCGTACCTTTATCCACTGTATTGCAGTGAATGCTTTAAGTTTGTAATACACGTGTAAATGATGCTGCACATTTCATTTGCATATCCAAAGCATTCTGTAAACTACTTTGCATACAAAATTGACTGTTGTGACACAAAATTGAATGACGACCCAATTCAACATAAACTATAACACTTGGAGTTGGAAGACTTTAAACGTAGCAAAATTTTGCAAAATTTCAGATGAACCTTTTCTAGTATGTCCGAAGCCCCAAACTTCTGAACCATATAGTAAAATAGGTTTTACAACCTTAACAGATCTAGTTGACAAGAAATCGATAGGCTATGGCGTCTACCTCTCTTGAGTATCTCATACATAGCCTTCAGTTCCTTTTCTGTCTGTGATTGTATTGCTTCCGCAAATTTTCCACTCTTTGAAAGGAGAACACCTAAGTAATTGCAATATTTGACAATATCAATATTTTGGTGGTAGTTATTAGTAGGACACGTTGGTATAATGTATAGCAGATTTCTACCTAGAGAGCTTTTTAACTACTCACTATCATAGCTAGATTTGTACTGAAATTGGAACTGGTCTATTTCAAGTAGCTGTAATCCAAAACATTCAATAAGTTTTATGAAAGTAGTTTGACACCCAAAACCTTTTCTAAATGCTGACAACAATGGATTGAAATGAAGTTCGAAAAATTCTGAAAGTTAACTTGATAAAAATAGCTTTTTCAAATAGTTTCAAAATAGTAAGAAGAACTAGGTGACATCAGCTTGCAGGATGAAAGTATCAAAGAACACGCCATAAGAGCAAGCCTATCACAACTTCTAAATAAAAGACGGTCGTAACCCAACCAACAAAATTCACTGAAACCCGTCAAAGCCTACTCGACCTATTTTTTTTTACAAACCACACATTGATCAATATAGTCCAAGTCAGACCACGACACATTAATCAACATAGTCCAAGTCAGACCACGACACATTAATCAACATAGTCCAAGTCAGACCACGACACATTAATCAACATAGTCCAAGCCAGACCACGAATATTCTGCAACTTGTTTATATTTAGTCTGTTTTTCTCAGGTGCACCGGGAGCGCCGAGTAACGGTCATGGCCGACTGTTTAACGTATGATGCGGATTTCGATCCCATTAACGAATCAATTTGTCGCAAGAAATACACCGAGTCATTTTTGTATTTTGGCCCCTTTTTATACATCGTTGAGGCAAAAATCTAAAACTTCTATTCTTTTATGCTTCAAACTTCCTGCAGAAAAAATAAATTCACACATATAGTATCATTAGACGGCCCGATGTCTCAGATTTCTAATGGTACCACGAAAGTTTCGGTTACACTTACGATTTTTGAACTATATACAATATATGTAACCCTAGTCCCAACCCAACCGTAGTCACCTCAATTGACATAATTTTCCATGTCAAAACCTGTTCAGCAAACAAGAGGCTCCCAGGAGCCTGAATCGCTCACCTGGTTAATTTTTGGCCTTTTAAGGGCAATAACTCTAACAAGGAGTTGTCAGACAATTTTGACTTCATTTGATTCATTGGACACATTTGTAAGCCTTTATAATAAGGATCATTTCAGCAATTGATAGCCATTGGCTAAACCTAGCAGATTTGGAGATGTATTCAAAAATCTGCTGTCTGACCCCATTCTCTATTTTTAGAAACGGCAGCCATGTTTTTTCAACGATCAAAAATCTGTCATTTCGTTAAGGATATCCTATAAAACAAAAATGTCAACTTTCATTGAATTCTGTAAAGTAGTTTCTGAGGAGATGATTTTTTTAAAAAATAATAACATTAAAAACAAAAAAAACGTCCAAAAAGGGCAATAACTCCAACATGGATCAACAGATTTTCACAAAATTTTGACCACAGATAGATCTCATCATGCTGAACACTTTTATCCTGTCAGAATTTAACTAAAACTAACTATTATGGAAATAAATGCGAAAAAACTTCTGTCTGACCCCTATGTCTTATTTTTAGTAACGGCGGCCATGTTTTTCAGGGTTACAGAACACCAATTCAACCAATGCGCATTTGGAACGTACACAAAAATAGTCCTACGCAGAAATTACCCGTTCCTCATAGTGCTGTGAAAAAAGTTCTAATCTTATTTAAAAAATTTAAATAGTTTCTGAAAGGAAAAACATTTCTGTACATTTTGCTTCTTGTGATGTGAAGCCTAATCTCCATAATGATTTCTAAATATATCCCTATCTTGTAAAACACTGGGATTTCCCATGCTATTTATAGACACTTCACTTCCGGTGAACAGTACTGCACTGCAAGTCTGCTAACCCCACATGCCATTCTGAGGATTGTGAGCTGACATATGTAGAATCATGCTGATATATAGTCCTCTGCAAGTTAAAGTTAAGGTAAAGTTCAGAGAAGCCATTGAATATTGTGAAATTTGCATAGAAGCCTATGGGAAGTGGAATTAGTGGTTTCTAGCCTCAACGGATCAAAAATCCTCATATCAGTTCTATGCACGATACCCCAAGAAACACTCATAGCAAGTTTGGTTCCAATTGGTCAGGTGGTGTCTGAGGAGATTTTTGAAAGAAATAACATTCAGAATAGCAAAAAACGTCAAAAAAGGGCAATAACTCTAACATGGCTTAACATATCAAAATGAAAATTTGACCATAGATAGATCTCATGCTGAACACTTTTACCCATGTCATTATTTGGCTAAACCTAACGGTTTTGGAGATATATGCGAAAAACTAGTGTCTGATCCCTATGTTCTATTTTTAGCAACGGCAGCCATGTTTTTCGACAGATCAAAAATCCCCACATCAGTTCTATGCAGGATACCCCAAGGAACATTTGTACCAAGTTTGGTTCAAATTGGTCAAGTAGTTTCATAGAAGAGTTGAAAAATTGTTAACGACGATGACGGACCCCAAATGATGGCAATAGCTCACATGGCCTTCAGCAATACGTACTTGTGCATGATATATCACAGTGTTGGTGTACGGGAGAGGGAGTTCTAAGTTACAATACGTACTTGTGCATGATATATCACAGTGTTGATGTATGGGATGGGAGTTCCATGTTACAGTACCTGTGCATGATCGATGTTATTTAGCTATTACATAGGAAGGCCATGAAATTGTATAACTGCCACCCAAGAATACTAAATTTTCTGAGAACAACTATGTACTAATACGAGAAAAGGCCTTTTTATCATGGTCCATCAGGTTTCGTGCTATTTCTATATTACTTCTATCTTTATTAATGCAAACATAAGATAAGGCAAAAAATCACAGAACAATAGAACAATTAATGGGGAAATTATTTTGTTTTTATATACTTTGTTCCATTTCTGTCCATTTTGCTGTTTTCTCTCTCTTTTGGCACTTTTTCCAGGAAATAATACCTGTATAGTGTGCAGATTCAAGTAATATCTAATATTTTTATGCCCTACAAGTTCTTTTATTTACCAGTACATGAAATTATGTGACATTTCTAGACAACCAAAACTTCTGGAAATCAAATATGATTATGTACACATGATTGACCTTCTTTAATACTCAGTCTACTAGATTTATTACCATGTTAGTGTTATTTTTTATTAGCTCTTATTGCACATAAGTGTATCTGAGACAGAAATGTTCCCATGTATTCTCTTATTGTACACAAGTGTATCTGGGACAGAAACGTTCCCATCTGTTCTTTCCTTAAACAAAACAGTTCCAAGATTCTTCAAGGTCAAATATAATTAATAGAAGTGAAATACATGCCCCTCTGTCTGTGTGCATTCACAGGGTCACCATCAATTGAATTTTATCAATACTTGCCACCATGAATCAAATTTAATTTTATTTTTTGTGCATTCCCATCTTCTATTCCATAAACTTTGAATTAAACCAAAATATTTCAGAGATTAGTTGATGATTGGTAACAAAAATAATCCTCATTTCACAAATCATTTTATTGCTACTAATGCAAAATTTCTGGGTGATAAAGCAGGGTCAAAAACTGGAATAAGGCTACTGGAAATACCTAAAAAGAAAAATATTCAGTTTACCAAATTTAAAAGTGAGCTATCACATATAGAATTCTTTTAATATTTTGTTTACATAATACCACTAGATGATTTATTTGTGTTTTATTAGTTACAAGGTAACAATATAAAATTTTCTTTTTTTGTACAAAATGTACCCCAATATTAACACCCTGACATTCCCTTGATACATTTTTATAATAACTAAGACTCTTGTTCAATAACTTATGCTTACCTTGTTCATGAAGATCTAACATTCTGTCCAGTAAAATAAGTTTCCACCACAGAGGCAAGATACAGCCTAATGCTTACCTTGCTCATGAAGATATAACATTCTGCCAAGTAAAATAACAGTTTCCACCACAAGGACAAGATACAGCCTAATGCATACCTTGCTCATGAAGATATAACATTCTGTCCAGTAAAATAACAGTTTCCACTACAGGGGCAACAGACAGCCTAATAGTATAGAATCCTACTACATCCTTCCAAGCAGATAACTTATCTTCTACAGTTTTCAGATAATCGTCATCAATATTGCAATCTAATTCGAGCTTTGCAAGAGCTTTTTCCATATACCTGCAATCATAGGTGTTCTATATTAATTATAGGGATATCTTTGGTGTGGTCTTAACATGTCTATGATAAACACAATGCCAATCATTATACTATAGTAAGGTACTCTGAAGTTCATTTGCATCCAGCTGATGCACAACTTTCCATAATCATCTTCACAGTGTATTGTAAATGTTGTGGCAACACAATGAGGGAATGTTACGTAGAACGTTTTGTAACTGGAACATGTAATACAACAACTGCATGAAGACATAAATGATTAAAATTGTTTATAATCAACTAACCTTCTAAAGTCCATCTGCTCAGCTTTTTTAATTGTTAATTTTCTAGATCCAACTTGAAATTCTGGCTGGATGTGTAGAATTATTTCTTGTAACATTGCTCTGTAGCAATGTAGCTTCAAGTTTGGTGGATTATCTGAAGAATCAAAACACCTCATTAGATAATTACATTTTGTACACTGATTAAACTTTTTGAACAGGTCAAGCATTTAAGAACAACCAATGAAGCAGGTTACTTGTAATATGAGCAACCAAATAAAATACTGTACATGTACTTCATTTACTGAAATTAAAAGTATTATGCTAATAAAAGAAACAGATAAAAAAATTTCATGAAATGAAGGTAAAAAGTTACAATAATGACCTATTAGTCTTTGTCTATATACATCAGCTGAGTGACAGGCCATTTCTCTTGCTTCATAACTTAATTCACTATTGCATAAACTGGAGACATAATCACTCATAGGATAGCCTACATCTCTTCTACTCACATTGCTAAAAGAAAATAAAATATCTTTCAGTTTATATCTAAGAATACATCATCAAGCATATATTTTATTCTGTGTATCTTAAGAAGGTTATAGATATATTGAAACAAAACAAAAATTTCCTAATCAGAAATGTAGCATTCAAAAAGGAATTCATTAATACGAATAGAATGTGCATGAAAATGATTTCATTGCCACAGAAACATGTTACATTTTATTGTTGGTAGCTAAAAAGATGTATTTAGCTTGTATTTATGTGTTATTGTACTTATGTATTTAGCTTAGATTTTACTATTGTTAAAATATTACCTATCCTGAGTTGTCATTATAATATTACCTATCCTGAGTTGTCATTATAATATTATCTATCCTAAGTTGTCATTATAATATTACCTATCCTGAGTTGTCATTATAATTTTACATATCCCGCATTGTCATTATAATATTACCTATCCTAAAATGTCATTACACTATTACCTATCCTGAGTTGTCATTTTCATGTAACAGCATCCAACAGAAACAACACTATGAATTTCAGGACACCTTGCAAATACTCGTAATATTGTTGGTGATAGATCACCACAAGCATGCAATCCAGTCAAAACAAGTCCATATGTTTTAGAGATATCTGACTTATCCGTAATGCTTCCATTAGTCTGAGTAGTCCTGTTGATGACTTGCAAGAACTCTTCAGGTGAGGTATCAGGCTGTATCATACAAGTCACATGACTAGGTAGTGGTGTTTCATTTTCTTTACTTACTGCACTCTCTATTACAGAACCCGTCTTCTGATTCTCATTCAACTTCCTCTAAATGTATATATGACATTAGTGGTACACAGTGACATTATTTATCTGCAGAACTCTGCAATCAAATGCAACTGTTTATGAAAATTATATATTGAATACAAATTTGATTTTGTTAGTACTAAGCAAACTAGTACAAAATGTACATTAAAATACAACAGCCAAGGGATAAAAAGAAGTATCAATTATTTCAGAATTTCTTCTTTGGTCAGTAGCTAAAATGTCCGAGACCCTAATGGAAGGAAACCGACAAACTTAGTGAACTACCAGTCCACATTGGGTAGGTAACTGATAAACTTAGTGATATATACCAGTCCCTAATGGAAGGAAACCGACAAACTTAGTGAACTACCAGTCCACATTGGGTAGGTAACTGATACACTTAGTGATACATACCAATCCCTAACGGAAGGAAACTGACTTAACTTAGTGAACTACCAGTCCACATTGGATAGGTAACTATATTAAACACTGCATTCTACCAGAAAGTTTTCTGTTCTATACATACGTATCAAAAACACAGTCATAAAGATGTACTCTTACCTTTAGATGAGATCTAATTGTGTATGACATGTCCCTGAAACAAGAGGAAATAATCGAATTGTGACACGTTTAACTATCTCTTGTTGTGTTGAGAGAAGACCTGTAGTTCATCTCTGGGGAGGTTGAAGATGAATTACATTTTTTGCTAAAATGTGAAAAATACTCCAAAGTTAGAAGTCAATTTATGTCCAAATTATCAAATATCCTCAAAAAAGATATTAATTCAATTAATTACTATACACTGAAACAATGTATATTCAGTGATTCATATACTATACTATAGATTATTACTAATTTTTAGATATTATTTTTTCTATCAGAAAAAATTTTATTTCATAACAGATATCTCTTCTCATAACATTTGATTAATACTCTATTTACATGTATATGGCTACTATATATGTTACTCTTTTATATATCAATTATATGGGCCTTTGCCAATTATTGTAATTGTGTTTGTGCCAATAAAGAATATTATTATATATCATTATTATTTATGGACTTTTAATGTTGTTATTATTGTGATCTTTAATATGACTTTTATCTGTGAGTGTGTATAATATTCTTTTATATACAGGTAATCAGACTTGTTTTCAGAATTTTAACCTATGAGAACAGCTCACTTGTTGATACCCACACTCCCCTCACTAAGGAACCATATTAGAAACCCCAGAGGTCATTCAGATGGAAAACACAGTGGCATCATGTGATAAAGACAGTGTAAAAATTTCATCAATTTTAATTCAGTGGTTTAAGAGGAGCTGGGTATTAGAAGATGGTACCCTTTGGTTGATAAATAACAGTCCAGGTTTTGCATCAGGAAATCCCAACATTCATTCTGATGGAAAAACAAAATAAGATGTGCACAATGGCATCATGTGATAAGGATGTGTGAAAGTTTCATCAAATTCCATCTAGCGGTATGAGATGACTTGCAGATTAGAAGTAGGAATTGACTAACATACATACAGACAGACAGGATGATCACTAGGTACCTCAAACTTTTATACCCACTTTGGAAAAGTGTTATTAAATCAGATGTTTGCTTTTGATATTCACACAGACTTCCTTACTTGATCAAAATGGATTTTTTAAAATGTATCTTTTGATGAATGCTGTTTGTTGGTTTTTCCTTTTATATAACAATCTTTGTAAGCAGTACTTCCAGTTTCTGATAAATGTACTGGTAAGATTGATTGATTGATTGTTGGGGTTTAACGCCCGAGCAGCAATATTTCACCTATATTCAGGCGATGAACATGAAATAATGATATGAAAAAAGGAATGGGACACAAGGGTAACAGGGTCGACAAATTTTCATTGCCACTAGAAAAAAAGAGGGATCGGTAGGGTCGGGCAATTTGGCCTCCTGTCGCAGAGCGCAAATGTTCTTACTCCTATCGAATACCACAGCAGGGTTCTTTAACATGCGAGGAACGTGGCATCTATCCCGACACGGTGCACCACTATGGTAACAAAAAGATTGTAGTATTAACCATGTGTGGCACAATTAAGGCTCCTGTTTTTTTTTAACATGGCTTAACTAGAAGTTATTTGGTATTAACTGCAAACAATTTCACACCATTAGTGAAATCCAAATGACATAGAATTATCTTTTCGTTCATGTGACAACCAAACTGAAGGGTTATCAATTGCATGAATATTTACTTACATGTCAAATTTCTGGGCCTTCGGGGCATGACATCCAGAGGCTTCTACTGTTGTTACCTTGAGGTTATGTCCAAAAGACAGTAACCTAGATAAATGTCCTTGACCTGCACCAACATCAACAACATGCTTTCCTTCACATGTCTGGCAAACAGTGTTTATTAACTAGAATAAATCAAAGTGCTGTTAGCACTGAATGTTTTTGAATCTAGTGAAAATTGTGGCATGAACAAACTTTCAAAGATTACATGGATTAAAATAAAACTATAATCATACATCCATATTATTTAGAACTGGTTTTTTTTCCTAATATGTAGAAACTGAACGTCAAACTCTGCTATTGATTTCTGAAGTATAAACTGTGCTCAATAGTTAACATTATCTAATTTCACACACATTGACAAAATTTGTTCCATTTCGCCTTTTCCCTAAATTTTTAAACCTGTTAAACACTTAATTTGCATTTACATTCAAAAGCTTTTTTTTAAGTGAAAATTTATCCTCAAATAAAATCAAATGCAGCTTAAGAAAATAATTTCCTTAAAGACTATAAGAAATTCCAAAACTAGACACATTTTATCGATTTAAAGTTTCCTTGGTTAAAATCACTACTCTTCACTTCCTGTTTATTAATCATAAATTATTAATGATAGGATGAAGATTTTGACTGATAAGTTTGTTAAATGGAACATGCTTAACACATTTAATGTGTCTTGACACATGACTGCAAGAACTAAATTCTCTAAATAAATTTTAAATTCAAATCATTAAAAAATGCAATCAACAGATTTTTCCCAAATTTGCTCCAATTATAGATCTTTACATACTTTGACATATATATTTCTTTAAATTTACATTAATCATCATCTACTATTGTTTTGTTAACAACAGGCAAAAACAGGGAAAATGGTCAAAATGACACCTCCTGGGGCCATAATTCCAAAAAGGGTCAGCAGATTTTTTGCATCAAAAATATAAATATAGAAATACTGAACATTTTATCAACTTACAATTATCATCAATCTACTTTCATTTTCTAAATAATTGGCAAAAACTGATAAAAATGTCAAAAATGACCCTTTCAAGGGCCATAACTCTGTACAGTGGTTCCAGAGGAGAAGATTTTTAAAGAAAAGTTAATGACAGACAACAGACCACGACTTTGATGACAATTGGACACCAAGTGATGACACTGTGTTCATGCCCTTTTAGGCCAGGTAAGCTAAAAAAAAGTCTTACTTTTCCCAATTGCAAAATTTCATGCTGTTTCTTAGGTTTGACATGTTTTCGATAGCACGAGTTTAGTGGCCGATACTGTCCATCACAGATATTGTCTTTGGATCTTTCTGGATCAGAACTTTCTAATTCTACAGGCAATGAAGAACACTTCAATACTTGGCCATCAAGAGAGGGACTGCTTCTTTTATCTAATGGTAATGTTTCATTGTATGCAGTCTTTCCATGAGCCTTACTGAGTTTTTTAAAATTGATATTATCAGTTTTGACTGGTGTTCTTGATAAGGAATATATCTGTGTACAAGCCCTAAAGCTCAGCAAACTTAAAGGAAGAACTTGCCTAAAAGAATAAAAAAGTAATCTACAGCTGTACAATATACAATGTAAATCGTATGTATTATAATCTACAATTGTACAAGATACAATGTAAATTGTATGTATTATATCTACAGTTGTACAAGATACAATGTAAATCAGCATTATCCATTATTGCTTACTACAAAATGTATAAACCTGTGTCACATTGACTCAAGCAATGCAATTTCCATGACTTATTACGTAAAATATTGGGATTGAAGTTCAACTAAACATATTTCAATGTTCAGTTTAAAAAGTTTGAAGTGAACATTGACTAAATTCAGGCTCAGGCATGAACATTAACTGATTGCTTCAAACTGTGATTCAGTACATTTATTGAATGTTTCAAATTTCATGTTTTAAATGTTTTAAACTATCAAGTTAAGAATGAAAATTATCTACTTTTTTCATAAGACTTGATAGTTGTCTACCTAATATCATCTACCTTAGAAAGTCTGAAACATGAACATATGTTTATAGTCAAGGAAGAGTAAATTGAATCAGAACTGGTGGCTAGAAAAAATGAATTTACTAGAACTTGTAATGTGGAAAATTTTTTATATACAGCCATAGTCAAACGTTCTAAAATGAAGCAAAATAAAAAAAATGTTCTGAATGCCAACCTATCAAATGGGATCAAAAAAAATCATCTTTGTAGACCAAGAATATTTCTAGACCCTTGATTCAGATTCATATTTAGGACGAGACAAAAATTCTTGCAAATTAAAAACAAACAAACAAAAAATAAACAGACAAAACAAACTCCTAAAAAAAACCCTCTCAAACAAACAAGCACAGGAAAGTGATGTAGCTTCAATGTGACAATAATGAATCCCACAATAAATCATACAAAATGCACCCACATAAAGCTTCTGTCAAAATATCAGGTGGCTGTGAGAAAACTGTAATGAAAAAGTTGTGGATGGATGAACAGATGGATACCATGATAACTATATACTTCCAGCAAATAAGAATGGGGAACAACAGGGAAGTGGAATTGGGCAAAATTGGAGGAAAATAATCAGCAAAAAAACAAAAAACAAAACTGAAACAGTAAAAAATGAATGTTAACACATAAAAATCAAAGCCCTGCACAAAGCAGAGAGTATGAAAAACATATATCACATGTACCTCTGGTGTTGTAGAGAATTGGTCAGAAGGTCTGAAATTCCTTCAGTATCCATAGCTGAAATAGCTTTTCTCCATTGTGGGTTCAATGATTTCCAATGATCCTTTGTAAAAAAATTCTGAAAAATGGTTAATAAAAATATTTTGAAAGAGTGTTTCAGAGAAACTTTAGTAATATGAAGATACAACTAAAATAAATATAGTCAAAGTCCTGATAAAGGTTATCTATACAAGTTTACCCTATGACATAAATTCACTGATAGTCTAATTTCAGTCTGACATAAAGTGATATGCTGGGCAAATACTAATCAAACTATGTAGCCTTTATAGTTTCACAAAAGTGTAGCGACAATAACCAAGTACCGGTACATGTAATTCCTATGCAGCTTTTATAGTTTCACAAAAATGTAACGAAAATATGCAAGTACCAGTACATGTAGTTCCCAAATGCTAAAGCCTGAGGGTGGTACATGTAGTTCCCAAATGCTAAAGCCTGAAGGTGGTACATGTAGTTCCCAAATGCTAAAGCCTGAGGGTGGTACATGTAGTTCCCAAATGCTAAAGCCTGAGGGTGGTACAAATGCTGGTAGGCATATTAAACTTGACTTACAGGCCAGTAACTTAAATAAAAGATTCTGCACAAAGATTACAGTCAATACTGCTTTTGTGCAATAATATTGGATAACTCAGCCTGGAGTCATCCTAGGTCCTAGTACAATGTATAACATTCAATTTAAGATAAGAAACTGACGAACGTGTACAAAAAATGTATCTATGGAAAGTCCTATCTACTGTAGATTACAATTATGTCCTCTTACAGGCTACACCTGCCTCATTTGTGTATATATGGCTTGATGTGTCACCTCTACTGTCAATAGTACCTTCACATACAAGTATACTGCAAAAATTTATCCATTATATTTGTTCAAAGAAATATGCATTTTGTTTCTTTTGAAGTCTTCCAGTAAATTTCTTGCACTGTGTTGGTTTTTTATTGCACAATTTATTGCTTTGTGATATCAAGTTCAAGATCAAATTCAAAATTTCCAACAAATTATATATAAATGAAGCATGTTTTATGCTGGATTTTTGTTGCATTGATCTAATTTTTGTTGATTTTGGATGTTTGTCCACTTTTTCCAGGTTGTCTGCTGTGCATGCAGCATGATACTTGATTGGAAATGAATGATTTTGGCCTAACATCAATAGTGTTTGATAATGTTTGTCAATGTACTTGAAGGTGTGTTTACACATATTGAAGACCTTCTGGTCATCTCTGTAAGTATATACTATTTATTATAGTTTATATGATGGTTAATCTTATACATTGTAGAGGACTTTAAGAAAAAGACAAATCATAAACATTTAATCAGTGTAATCCACATCCTATATTCCTGTATCAGATCACTTCACCCTAGTAATATGTTCCCCACCCTCCAAGTATGTTGGCCCTGGGTCCATTCTCCCTTAGAGTCAGTTCGCCCTATACATGTATATTTTAAAAAAAAAATTTTTATTTGGTAAAATTGAAGAAAAGAAAATGAAGACAACATTGAAAATGGTTACACAATTTCGAAGGACATCTGGTGCCAATGAATTATAAATTCTTCATAAATTTTAAATCATTATAAATATATGTTATTAGCTTAAGATAAATTACAATTTTTGCAAAAAATTAAACAAATCATGAAGTTATTTTATATTCAATTATTCATTCTCTTGACACGCAACATGAATTTACGCATACAGAAGAACTGACATGTCTTGGAGATATATTTTACACTGTGTTCATATAAACAACCTATTAAAATGACAGTCATCTACTATGATCGGTAATTAACCAGTAGTTCTTGAAAACAGTCACATGTGTAGGTTTGGTATTTTCTTAGAATTTATTTATACTGTATACACAATAGACTATCAATTTTTTAAGATAAAACTATTTCATCATAGTGTCACATAAATGTATATGATTGAAAGTCTAAGTCATTAGGGCCTCACCATAAAGTGTTGCAGTTGCCCTTTAGGGTTCACTGTCTGTCCTCTGTCCATTACAAACTGGTATATGGACTGTGACTTTTTTGTCTTTTGATGTAGGCTTTTGATATTTATCATGATGGCAGATCATCTAATGATGATGTGTTGCTTACCATGGATAGTAACCGATGACCTTGAACTTTGACCTTAAGGTATATATGGCATAAAAGCCATAGCGGGGCCCACACAGATGGATTCCATCTCAATGATATCTAGTTACGTTAAATAATATGTGCTCACTTACAGTATTCAGCTGATTTTCGTGATTACCATAGCTTAAGCAAAAAAAAAAAAAAAGAGAATATATATACATTTCCTGCTACCATACCTGCCCTAGTTTTTGTGCCTACCCTAAACATTTTATGGTCATATTGGCTCAAGCACTGTTAAAGTTTTAATAGCTTCCCCATTAACTCAATGTAGAAAGTTTTTGAAAAATGAAATAAATTTCCCTTCCTACCTACATACCCTTGTTTTTTCCCTGCTGATAGGTGGAAACAGGACTGTTATTCTGTTTTCTTAATAGATACATTGTAACTGCACAATATTACTTCAAATAAAACAACAAAAATATACATATATCTCTTTCTTGCTGCCACGGTCATGAACAGACAACATATTCTTACTTAAATCATATACTTTATATGGCATACACTATATGTGATATGGTTCATAGGAGTAACAGATTAGGGGCAAAAAAGTAATATGCTATGGTTGTATTATCAACTTGTTTCTGTATACTTATGGCAAGAAAAAGCATCAATATCCAGTTTGTACAAACATTTTCAGGAGCTGAAAAACAGCACAATGGCAGCTTCATTTGCGTATACTTATATATATGTGATTGTGAACCAAACCAGTCTCGGAAAATATTTGCTAGTTTTGATAAATAAATACAAATCGAATCATAGCTTTTCCAAGATAGGTTTGGTCATAAAAATCTGCAGTATGGCGCCCAGACGTTTACGAATATTATGTTATCAATATTACCCATAATTCTCGGATCATAAAAAATTGCGAAACAAAAACAAAACGAAAATAATAAATAAAAGAAAGAATCGAAATGAAACAATTTAATAAAAGGAATCAAATCGTAATAAAAACATAATTAAACGATACAAATCGAAACAGAATGAAGCGAAACTTAATTGAATAAAAGAAATCCTTTAAGACGTATCACAAATTCTAAGAACCATAATGTTTACCAGTGCCGGACAATTCAACCCACAGACATTTTGGACCATGACAACCGATAATTCCTTATGAATGCTGGTCATTACGGACAATAGACATATCAAACCATGGACATATATCATTACTGACCATATTTGAAGGTTATAATATATTAAATCATGGCTGACAAAAATAATCAAAGCTGTTTTTAATTAATGTTTCTTCAGGAGCATTAAAAGGTTTCACCTTCATCACATTAGGGCAAACAGACCTGGAATCCTATTATTCCTAACCTTCAACTACAAAATGGGACATAGTTTACCTTACTTGGCATTTTTTAAAGCCATTTTCAGAAAAATAGGGAAACTTTCCAAGAAATTATTCAAGCATCTGGTAAATTCCAACGCCTAATAGAAGTATTGACAAAGGCAATCATTCAGAGGACTCGAAATTAGTGATACAATTTGTTTAAAAATCCTGATCTCAATGCTAATGTAGTCATAAAAGTACTGTAAGAAAATTACATTCGGCTGTTACAAGTACCCTGAGTGGATTACAGCACCTAGTGATAATTTGTGCCATAGGCCAGAAATGGAGGATTGAGGGAAACATCCTTTTTTCGGAAGTTATTTTATATTTAAGTCAAAACAATATCTTACTTGGCTACGTTTGTGTTTGCTACTTTGTACACAGCATGTAGCAGTTTGATAACTGGGGCGTGTGTACAGTGATTATTCAAGATCGCCAGACACACCCCTCTCTCTCCATTTTCAAGGAGGAGAGACAAGCCCCAGTGGTCTGATGTAATTTGTAAAAGAAAAAAAACCAAACTTACAGACACATACGCATCAACGATGTCTCTGTAGAAATTTAGGAAATTGACTGCATTTTGTATGAATTTTTGCAATTGCTCGACATCACCAGATGTTGAAGTACATGAAAATTCCATTTTAACAGATAATAAGTGGTGATCGAGACTTCTATAAATGTAATCGAGTTGAGGAAATAGACGAGTTGTTCCGATAGATGCCTAATTACACTTCCGGTTTTCGGGACTCCTCAGATAGGGCTTTACAAAAAGCAACAAGAGGCGCCCGGACAGGTCAAAGCGTTTGAGTCATGGGAATATAAAACTTGAAATGTTTACTGTTATTAAAATAAAAAAAAAGTGGTTAATTTTGAGGTTAGTACTTGTGACCTAGTACATGTAAAAACAAGGATCGTTTTTATAGAGGATGAAAAATCCTTAAACAGTTAACTGGTAATTAATACGAATTAGAAGCACTGAAAGCTTAACCTGAGCATATAACCCAATAACCTCAATTGTCATTCGCCTCGTCGATGACATATATAATAGTAAAGTCTATTTTCGTTTTAGTAAAGAGCTTGTATGTAAAGTGTTCATTTTTTTAAAATGCGAAGTTCAGAAGCTGTTGGTGTAGATAAATGCATTGTGCAGTAACTCAGAGAGCGCAATTCAAGTTTTTTAAATTACAAAATGAAAGGACTTGAATATTTTTCAACATCTCCTTATGTACATAGTCTGAAACTCACACTTAAATTGTTAATTTTTGAGTTCACTGGCAAATTTTGTAAATAGTTGGCACAGAGAAAAGTGACAGTATCTTCACATGTTGAAGTTAGTCAGAAGATTGTAAAGGTAGAAGTATTTGTTTCTTTCATCCTGCGATGACACACATCATAACTTATAATAAATCGTTTAAATATTTGAAATATTAATAGATACTGTAGCATTTTTTGTTTGTGTGTATATTTCACAGAGTTTCTCCATACGTAATCTTTTTGAATTATAGCAGTAGTAAACCTATACTACTATCACACTGTCCAAAGAGATAGTTGAAAACCATAAATCCGTTCTGTCTTCTTTTGGTCTCTACTAAATACGATGATTGTAATCTTCCTTTGATGTACTGGAATCCAAAACTCACCAAGAATCCATACAACCAATGCTTCATAGATGGAACTGCAAAATGTACTACCAAGCCTCTTTCGAAACTATTTACTTCTATACTTAACAGCTGTCAAAGATGGTCTTCAGTCTTACCACAGCACTTGTTACTCCCTTAGTGGTATCAATTCAATGTCGATCTTGAACAATCGAAAAGTATCTCATATCTTTTATTAGATATCTCATAAAACATATGATACATTATAAAATATATAAAATATCTTAAAAACTTTATGAGTTACATGTATCTAATATAAGATATCTTGTATAATTTTGTTAATAAGTTATCCCATTAACGTTTTTGATCTTATTTATTTTTTAGAGATATCTTATTAAAAAAGTTCATATCTCATAATTTTGATGAGACATTATGCAATATATTTCATTAAATTGTTTTTAATGCGATAGCTTATGAAATATATATAATATATCTCATAAAATATATAAGGTATCTTATATCATTTTTTAGATATCTTCTATTTTCATAAGATATATATTATATAATGTACAGTTTATAAGATGTGTTATTAAATATATGAGATATCTCATATTTTTTTTTTACTAAGATATCCAATAAAGTACATAATATATCTTATAGAATTTTGTTTATAAGTTATCTTACAAAGTTAATGAAATATACTATATACTTTATGAGATATATTTTATATTTTATAATATATCTCATTAAATACAATTTAATAAAGTATATTAAACTATCACATAAACTTTATATGATATTTTATAAAAAGATATCTTATAAAGTATACCAGTTATTTTATAAACTTGTTTTAATAATATATCTGATATATTTTATAAAATATCTTAAAAAGTTTATGTGATAGCTAAATATACTTTATGAGATATATTTTATTAAATTATTTTTAATGAGATATATTATAAAATATAAAATATATCTAATAGAGTATATGATATATCGCATTAACTTTATAAGATAACTTATAAACAAAATTCTAGACGATACATTATGTACTTTATGAGATATCGTATAAACTTTATTGGATATCTTAGTATACTTATGAAAAAAAATATGTACGCCATGACGCACAGTCACAGTCACATTATATTACATTGATTAGTTAGATGATAGACGATTTTTTTTTATCCCATTAAAAAGCATGTTACGTCTGAAATAAAATTATAACCCTTTATTATAAAAAAACACGTTTACCTAAGAAATATTATATGAGTATATTACCACCTTAAAACATCATATGTATGTGATATGTACACGAACAATTCGCTCAATTCTTTTACTTGCCAAATTGCTAGTCATTTTACTTAAGCATTTAAACGGAATCTTTTTCGTTCGTTGCTTGTGATAAGGATTTAAGGTGACATTGAGTGATTGCATTTATTCATCCTCTCTTATCCACCGTCAGCCCTATTTCACACTAATTTTTATTGAAGAAGTAGGCAAAATGTGATACGAGTATCATATGAAGAATCAATGAAAAAATAATAAATCACAAAATTACCGTACACTAATCCGATTAAAATAGATACACCACCGGGGCAGCTGGTACCGCAATGGTCAATTTCAAACTAAATGATGGGTTAAATCTAGGTTTTACAGCGCGCTAATCCCCCTCTATCATTGCGGCGTGAATATACAAGTGGTGATTAAATAGCATTTATATTGCCTCATAATCGGTAAATCAGCGGCCACACCAGCACAATGAAAAATACTGAGTATTTTTCAACCAAGGTCTGATATCTAAAAAAAAAGAATTTGGTAAGACCTTTTGAGACTCATTTCCTCATATCCCTGAAATATATTGTGAAGTTTTTTTATGGCATGATGCATAAAAATACCAGCCTTAATTTCTCCAGTCTGGAATCAAGGATTATATATGGTACTAACATTTAGTAAAGTCCCTGTTGAAACGAGTTGATACAAAAACTGATGTATAATTTACTAAAATATACTTAACTTATAACTTAAAACTGGATGTCTATAAAGAATGCACCAATCGGTCTTCATTACAAAAAAAAAGGTTTTTTTTGTTTACACAGATTTCTGTTCTCCAGGATATCGACATAGTCCTGTCTAATTTTTCTCCTGTCTGAACAGAGATGTAAATACGCCATGAATATTAAATAATCAAGTTTTATTAAATCAAATTAAAATTATTATCCGGAGCAGACTTTTATTGATAGATGGCCTGTAATGAAACAATAACACACTGATTATAACACAAAATAAAAGTACTTCTGGTCATAGTGTGTAACAAGTACTAGCATGCACGTGCAAACAAATGGACGAATATGTAACATTTGTTCAACTATCAAATATGGTGTATTCCCCTAGGCTGATAACACCACAAAATCAATTATACTTAGTATTGTAACGAGACCATTGTGGTTTCTTTTAATATAATACGCACACGTCTAAAAACTGGAAGGCCTACTTGTCAAAATAAAACATTAAGATTAAAAAATTACACGTCGTTAAACGACAAGTTTGCGTCATGTAATTTGTCAATCAAGATTATTTTGTCCAAGACAACGTCAGGTGACTATATTAGCAGTCTAAAAAACATATTATGACGATATGTTAGCTGTATATTAAGATAGTACTCTGTGAATATACATTTATTGATGATATGGATAAAGATAATTTTGAGGTTTGTTCCAATGGAAGCGCAAAATTAAACAATATTCAATATTCAGATGATGAACATGTTAACGCCGAACACAAAAAAGCAGAAGAAGCAATGGATAATAAAACTACCACGAACATTGAATTACGACCAATGGAACAACAACACACACCAAATTCAGTACCTGAAGTGTTTGATACAGAGCCAACCATAGAGGAAGTTTCTGGAATAGATCCGGAGAGTCCAGGTCGCAATAAAGACCTAGGCTCATTTACTAACAATAAGGAAGAGACCAAAAAAGAAGGAATGAAACGTTCTGAGAGAAAAGTTTCTCTGGATCCTAGACTTATGTATGGGAACAGGGGAATAGGTCGAATACTATACGAAGAGGAACCAACAAGGAAAATATCAATGGATTCTTTCTATCTACACAATTACGGCCGACCTCACAGCCGCAAGACGTCCCTTGATCCTTTCTTCAGTGCTAGTAGGAAAACTTCGCAAGATCCTTTTAACAATGCCGGACATACTGGACACCCCTTCCATAAAATATCCGTTGTTTCCACTTTAACACAAGACAGTGGTAGTCATCTTGACTACACGGAGAACACATGCGAGACTCTTCCTCATGCTGACCATTACACAGAAGTTAATACCATAATACCCGACATCAAACAAAGAGCAACATTGGACGAACTCCGGTTTGACGATGTGAGTACAGATTAACAGTTTATATCAATTTTAACTTATTTTAGCGAAGAAGCGTCTTTTGCACAACATGGTCCACGTGTAGAATATCAATTGTTTTGTTAACACGTTGGTATGCTGTAAATATAACGATAATGGATATGGTGAATATGTCATAGACCCACCGGGATGAAAAATGTCAGCTCAAGGCCTCCCATAGGTCTTCAAACCCACACACCACAGGGCATGCTGCACCTTGTCCCAAAACATTATACACAGGTACAGCGAAATAGTTGCACCCATACACTATACCATGTTTTGTTGTTATGTTTTTCTTTTGAAATACTGAAATATTGTTCGTTGAAAAGATCTCACAACCACAGACTCCCGGGAAGGTTACAGAAGGAATATTTGATGCCGAGTTGGTTGATATAGAACAAGCAGACACAGAACCAGTGAAGAAAACTACCACTGTCAAGTTTGGCTGGATACAAGGTGTTTTGGTGAGTTGGTGGTTACATTGTGCAAAGGAATGTTTAGTTTGTTAGAAATACCTTGTAACTTTTATTAAATACATATACATGATAATACAATTTAAGCACTTCTCCGTCTAAGAATCGGGCAAAATGTATATATTAGGTGTGGCACATGAAAAAAACGCAAAGATTTCATTGCATTAACCAATTAATTATACCTGATAACCACCAGAAATAAACATCAAAGTGTTTGTAAAATTTGCCTTTTTAAGATATTGATAGGTCGAATTAGAAATGTTCCACAGAAAAATGGTGGGAAAATTTTCCTGCACTCTTTCCCTGTATAAGCAGTCAAAAATATCTACATCACAGGTCATTCAGGATAAACTTAAATAGCTTGTTTGGTTGTTTTCTACATGTACCGAATATACTTTAGGCAAAAATGACCAAATTGGGAAAAATTATGTGCCACCCACTGCCTGATTCTTACACAGAATGGTACTTAAACAAGTGTTCAGAATACATTTCTAACATATTATGTAATAAACTTGTCACATGTAATACCAACATCTACTTAATCTTATAAATTTTCACTATTCTTATAATTATTTTTGTTGTTTTAATTACAACATTACCAGTAACATTGACTAGAATACCTTAATGTATAGGATAATACTTTTAGGTCAAATCTTTCGGTCAACCATGTTTAAAGCAGTATTCACATTAAAACACAAACATTTATTATAATTATATCTAGTTGATCCTAAGAGTAACTTGAATGTAGATTTTAGTTACTGTACCAAGGCATGATCAGTTCGCTCATTTTTTTCAATGTTGCGACTTTCGACACAAGTATTCTTTTACATGCTATTTTAATGTGGGCTGGGTTTAATGGCATTTTAATTCTTCCAAGTTTGCACCTGAAAGTTCTTAATAACTGGACAATATGATTGGTAGGTACGATGTCTGTTAAACATATTTGGTGTGATGTTATTTCTCCGTCTGACATGGATCACAGGCCAGGCTGGCATCATTCTTTCCACTGTCATCATTATACTCTCTATGACTGTCACCATTATCACCACAACTTCAATGTCAGCTATCTGTACAAACGGAGAGGTAAAAGGAGGTATGTTAAAAGTCACTGCGAAATCAACGTTAAGTAACAATAAACTAGTAGTTCGATCTAAGTGATGAACGTTAGATATACATGTAGTTACATAGCTCAAATTTTAAAATAAGAATTAGGCGGATTAAATGCTGAAATCACATAAGTTCCATATTAAACTGGCATGGCTTTTAATTTTTTTTTGAAAATTAAAACGACCATTGTTCATTACATTGACAGTGTAACCATACCAACAAAACTGTCTTGTCTTAGACGCGACAATTAAGTAGACGTCAAAACAGCGATGTAAGAAAGTTCACCGAAATACTCATTAAAGTATGATTTAGCCTAGAACATATACTGACAAAACTGTCTCTAAACTTACTCTCGTCTTTTTTCATTTGAACGAAGGAGGAGCATATTATATGATATCAAGAAGTCTAGGACCAGAGTTTGGTGGTTCCATTGGCCTGGTGTTCTCTCTTGCCAATGCCATAGCTGCTGCAATGTATATAGTTGGCTTTGCCGAAACTGTCAGAGATATAATGTGGGTATGTATGTTAGCAAGTGTAATCATTATGACAGGACACATTGCAAATCCACTTTTCATTATGTTATTGTAAAACTGAACCAAAATTGTATAAACGATTCAAAAATCAGATGAAAAGATGCAGATAGCACTAGTTAACTCAAATAAGACGTGGGTAAAATGATAATAACAAAATGCATCACATTTGAAATAGTCTTAAATGGTAGATGGTGTAAATTGTCTTCGTTTAAATTTAGTTTAAACTCACAGACGTGTTTTTAGGAGAATGGGGCATTGATAACCGGAGACAGAGGCCACGAGGTTAGGATTATAGGATGTATAACAGCTTTATTGTTAGTCGGCATTGTAGTCATTGGTATGGAATGGGAAGCAAAGGTATTTTAAAGATATACACGCTCAACTTCAAGTTTTCTTCCGACTTCCGTGCTTTTGGATTATAGAGAAATAATATTTTGACACCAGTAATGAATAACCGTTATGAGAAGTTAAGTGTAGACATTGAACGGAAATCAACCTTCCCAGGTTGTGAAAAAAGGGGTACCACATTGATAAGATAATATAGGTTGCAAATTTTAACAGTATGTTATTTATGTGACGCCGAGTATAGATAATATTCAACCTTTACTCTGGGTCATCTGCAACCGGCGACATCAAATTTTGAAATTTCTCAAAAATGACTGACCTTACGCAAATAAATTCCATAATCCCGAACTCAGGGCGTTTTGCCAAGATTGGCAACCTCAATTACACGACCGTAGATCGGCGATTAAAAAATATACAGCGTTGG
Source organism: Perna viridis (assembly GCA_037379345.1). NCBI lineage: Eukaryota > Metazoa > Mollusca > Bivalvia > Mytilida > Mytilidae > Perna > Perna viridis. Next base: position 58,313,933 of record CM074513.1, read on the forward strand.
TTATGTTGCTATGCCGTGTTTACATTACAATATGACGGTCATTTTTTCCCGGAAGTCACAGGCGGAAAGCCTAACTTACGTCACAATGGCACTCTAGACGGTGTTTTCCGTGCAAAGGGAGGCTAATCCTGCAAACAGATTCTGATCAGCTGATATTGACAGCGAATATTATTTTTCGAAACTACGTTATTTTGTAGTTGTATATAGGCTACGACAGCAGAGGTAAAATACGTAAACATCAAGAACTGAAGAACAAGCATTTCTGGTCTTCCTTATAAGCCGATTCCACATCAATAAGTTATTAATGCAATGTTATGTCTTATGTCATGAGTAAATTTTTTGGATAAAAAGACAGAACAGCTTGTTCATAGAATCCACCCCATCACATCCCATTCATGACATTACCCAAAACTGGTTCTGTAGATTAAGGGGCGATCATTTGACTCGGGCGAGGAGGCCGACAAAGTTTGTGGGTCTGACTATTTTTAATTGTTGAAATTCTGGGGGTCAGAAAATATATTTTCAACCCCACTGGGACAAGATTACTTGTGTTTACTTCCATTTCACCGTCTAAAGTATCTTAGTGACTGAGGTCAGAATATTTAATTATTTTCTACGATGTATAGGCCATAATATTTATTTCCAAAATCTGCCAGCTAGCCACCCCTTCCTTTCAGCATAAAATTGATCTTCCCCCAAAACTTTTGAGGGTTTTCGAACAATTATAAACTTAAAAGAAAAGATTTTGTACAAGACACTCTTTTCCTTTTAAACCAGAAAAGGGGGAGGGAATTTTAAATAAAGAAAATTGTCAGGCTGATTAAATTCCTTACTTTGCGTTTTTTTGTCACCCTTCTGTTCACCATTGTGACCGTTTCTAACAGAGTTTTACACTTTCCTCTTCACATATTTAATATTTGTTAAGAAATTAATGATATTTATGAGGGGAGTTCTTTTGTATAGATATTTCCTGTATTTTTGTACATGTAACTCACGAGTTTTAACAGGAATATACAACCTATAAAAACTCATTTGTTGTTGATCACCATCCTTTATTACCTTCAAATAATAATACAGTTACATGTATCATTCAAATTTAACATTAACACAACATTATCACTAGTACTTATTAGAAGTTACATAATATAAATGCTTCTTTGTACCCAGTCATTTACTAAGATACACTTCTATGTTGAAATCATATCATATAATCTGAATAATATTTCACAAGTCACAGCTTTTAACATGCAATCATGGGTTCAAATAATTACTAATCCAAGCTCTAATAGTACCATCAATTTCATTTTAGATCTATGACCTGCAAGTTTCATAATTGTAATAACTATACATTTTTGTTCTTAATTTTCATCAATACTTATTTGAGTGGCGACAGGATGATACGGACCAAAAAGAAAATGGACCACAACAAAATTGGACCATAAATATAAAAAAATGTACATGTGAAAGTTCTAATGACATTTTATACTACAATTAGAAATCCAGCAATAACAATGTAAATTAAACATTACAGAGTGAAATTCAGTATTAACAGGGTAGTATTCCTGGGGTAACACTTGTTCAACTACATATTATGTATGTGTCTGAAATAATTGACGATTGAGGAAACAGGGAGTGTATATTGCCGGAGTCCCTGATCAGAGAGTATTAATATTAAAAAGGGCTAATTAAAAATTTTTAAAAGTCAAGGATGTTAATTTGAATACCCTTCATTCAGTTAGTTTTAAATAAAACATAATATGCTACTAGAAAACAGGGACTTTTTATCACAAATATATACACTCCCAGTAGAAAATCACTCACATAAATCTATTTTCATTTTATAATTTCAAACCAAAAAATCCTTTTCTAATCATGTATCCTTATATAATGAGTAAGCATAAAAATTAAATATATTGGTCAGATTCCACCTTGGACTGATTTTGTTGTGGTCTGATTCATCATGCATTCTGTATCATTGACTTGAATTTTTGAAAACTCTGGGACTGAGTTTTTTTTAAAAGTCATTTGAACCTTTGTCAACTTTGTGAAATTCCACACAGTTACTTAGACCTAATATTCAACAGAAACTGGGTTTCAACAAATGCACTCTGTAAGGCTTCAAGTGGGCTGCACCTACATGCAAATCAATATTATACAACGTCTCAGAATGTGACGACTCTATTCGCTACACTGCTCCATCGGATCCAATTGATACAGGGAAGATAAGGTAAACTTACAGAAGGGTCTGTTGTGACATGCATCATTAATTTGATCCTCTATCCTACATAATAACACCTAGATGAACTGCCCCGTACTACCATACATCCTGTACTAAGTTACAGCCCTAGATAATCCTACGAGGAGGAATGACCCGGCCAGCGAAAGCTATATTTTATATAGCCTAGCTGGCCGAGTGGTCTTGGGCGCTGGACTTAGTGCAGGCGGTGTTGCCATAGATGTCACAGCGGTACGAGTTCGAGTCCCGCGGAGGGAACGACAAAAAAAATTGCAAATTTGACAGTTCTAACATCGTTGGGAATTTTTCAGACCATTCTATATATATATAATTAGACCCTTATATATATATATAATTAGTGCTATTAATTAATTAAATATATTCGATAAAGTGGGCGTTTTGCTGGTAACAGCGATAACGGAAGTTCCTCCGTGCATTACTGAGGGAACAATTAGCCCGATCTCACATAAGTTGAGCTAGGAAGCCAGTGACCAATTATGTGTTAGGCCACATATAAATAAGCCACATTCAACTGGTAACAGAGAACGATAAAAATTCCGACTGGTACCAGTCGTGAACCGGTCGCTCTGGTAACAGATAAAGCCTTATCGAAACCTACTTTCCCGTGGTACCACAGAAAGGTATAACACAATATGGTCCAACGCAGAATTATAGGATCCTGATCCCCTTTCATCTTGCCAAACGTGTCCATCCCCATAAGTACGGGAAATGATTGCGAGATACACCCCTTGCGAAGGAAAAATTAACCCCTTTTTAACACATTTTTAACCTCCAGATACTTTTTTCTCCTCGATAAAACTTGGGTGTACTCCGAACACTGTACTCTATTATTAAACAGTAATAGTAATTAAGAAATAAATCACGAGAACTCCATTTTATCATTGCTATACAAAGGGCTGTTCATTTATGTCGTTACTTAGCCTCTTCGTTTTCCCACGGGCTGGCCATTTATGTCGCATTGTTTTAACACGGGCTGGCCATTTGTGTCGCATTGTTTTCCCACGGGCTGGCCATTTACGTCGCATTGTTTTCCCACGGGCTGGCCATTTATGTCGCATTGTTTTCCCACGGGCTGGCCATTTATGTCGCATTGTTTTAACACGGGCTGGCCATTTATGTCGCATTGTTTTCCCACGGGCTGGCCATTTGTGTCGCATTGTTTTCCCACGGGCTGGCCATTTATGTCATATTGTTTTAACACGGGCTGGCCATTTATGTCGCATTGTTTTCCCACGGGCTGGCCATTTGTGTCGCATTGTTTTCCCACGGGCTGGCCATTTATGTCGCATTGTTTTAACACGGGCTGGCCATTTATGTCGCATTGTTTTCCCACGGGCTGGCCATTTATGTCGCATTGTTTTAACACGGGCTGGCCATTTATGTCGCATTGTTTTCCCACGGGCTGGCCATTTATGTCGCATTGTTTTAACACGGGCTGGCCATTTGTGTCGCATTGTTTTACCCCGAGCGAAAGGAGGGGATAAAAATGACGTATTTTACGATTTTGTATATTTTTTTTTTATATTTGAACGAAATGGCCGTTCTATTTCAATGAGCAACGTCATTTTTAATATCTGTATTTTGCTCCTTGCGTGGCGCACTCGAAGTAACATTTTAGAAAAAAAACAGAAATAGACTTAACATAATTGTTTTATGTATAATGTGTGCACTTTATTGCTTACTTGTTACGACTGTGGCTACACCGAGTGGCCACATACACTTAACATGTAATTAACTGAGAACGTATCTACGGGGCGCTGAATGGGACTTGCTCTTTTTGTGATCAAAATCAATTTTGTGTACACAAAATTGAATTCCGTCATAACAAAATCATTTTTGTCGTACAAAATTATGTTATACAGACTTGTTTTATGATCACTTCAATTTTGTGAGACAAAATTCAATTTTGTGTCACAAAAGTCAATTTTGTATGCAAATTAGTTTACAGAATCCTTTGGATATGCAAATGAATTCTCTCTCATTATGATTTTTATAAGACGGCCTCTCATTGGATGTAGTAACCGCGGGTCTCGCAGGTTTCCGATTACTTCGAGCTAGGAAATACCATATGATGCGCTATTCAGCAAAAGTGCTATTTCATTAGGTTTACTTACTTTTTGCAGAATAGCTCATCACCCATATGATATGTCCTTGCCCGAAGTAATCGGAAACAAGCGTCTGCGAGACCAGTGGTTACTATATCCAATGAGAAACCTTATTACAAAATCATGATGAGAGAATTCATTTGCATATCCAAAGGATTATGCAAATTAATTTGCATACAGAATTGTCTTTTGTGACACGAAATTGAATTTCGTGACACAAAATTGACTTTTGCGTTAATTTGCACGCAAAAGGGATTTTGTTATTACAGAATTCAATTTTGTAAACACAAAGTTGAGGTTTGTGACAAAATTTAATTTTGTCGTAATATTTCTCAGTTTTTATGCAAATTAGTTTACGGAATCCAAACTAAAGTAATTCCGTACAAAATTGACTGTTGTTACCCAATATTCAAATTAGGTTACAAAAGTAAAGTTTGTATGACAAAATTTAAATTTGTAGTATTTCATAGATTTTGTTAATCTGAACTCATTTCTTTGAACAAAATTCACTTTTGTCTGGACAAAATTGATTTTTGAGTACAAAACCACATGAGTCCAATTCAGCGCCCCGTAGTATTTTATGTTTTTTCAAATCCTTTCACTAAGTCGAACTTGCACACTGGTAACAAAAGTGTGGCTAATAATTCAGGAATATTCTTACTATGATTTTTCATTTTGGTATTTGCATTAAAAAGACCAAGTTTAATGGCTTTTTAGTTACCCTTTTCGTTATATAATGAAATGTTATGAAATTTATATACAAGAAGTACAGTTGATTTTTTATCTCTACAGGCGCAATTAGGTCTTCTGGTCATATTGTCGGCCGCAATCTTAACTTACTTTGTCGTTAATATCCAAAGGAGCTGTTGGCTATAAAGGTAACTAATATTTATCCTTTAAAAATGTTTCATGTTTGTAATCTGTTGTTGCAGTAACTTGACTATTTGTGCTTTCTTCTGCTATTATCCGACATTTGGTACATCGTAATGAAACTTTTCCTATTCAGGTTAACACCAGATTTTAGCTGCTAACTGTAAGGTTAGGTAAACATTGTAAAATATTAATATTTAATTTTACAGTTGAGGTATTAGAAGACAACCTTAGTCCAGATTTTAGAGGAGGAGAGAGTTTCTTTTCTGTTTTTGCTATTTTCTTTCCTGCCGCAACAGGGATCTTGGCAGGTGCTAACATTTCTGGTGATCTCAAGGTATCTACATTTGTCTGACATTCTACATGTAACCAAAATAAGAAATGCCTACTACTAGACTTTTGTCCTACGATTTTATTGAAGTGTCTCAGGGTTACAAAAAGTCTGACTAGGTATTCATTGAATACTTTGCATTGAGTTGTTTTGTGCTAATATGTCAGCAATATATATATATATATATTTGCATCGCACATTTGACATCGTTGGGAATTGTTCAGACCTTAGACCTTTCCATATGTTAACTTTATCTTCCCTGTATATATATCTCAGAATGTGACGACTGTATTCGCAACACTGCTCCATCAGATCAAATTGATACAGAGAAGATATATAACCGTATAGAAAGGTCTGAAAAATTCCCAACGATATTAGAACTGTCAAATTTGCGATGCAAATTTTTGGTCGTTCCCTCCGCGGGACTAAAACTCGTACCTCTGTGACATCTATGGCAACACCGCCTGCACAAAGTCCAGCGCCCTAGACCACTCGGCCAGCTAGGCTATGAAATATAGCTTTCGCTGGCCGAGTCATTTCTCCTCGTAGGATTAATCTAAGGCTGTAACTTAGTACACGATGTATGGTAGTACGGGACATTCATTTAGATGTTATTATGTAGGATAGAGGATCAAATTAATAGTGCATGTCACAACAAAATAATATTATACAAACGTCTCAGAATGTGACGACTCTATTAGCTCTATTCGCCTGGATTTTGTGCAGGCGGTGTTGCCATAGATGTCACAGCGGTACGAGTTCGAGTCCCGTCCCGCGGAGAGAACGACCAAAAATTTGCATTCCAAATTTGACAGTTCTAACACCATTAGGAATTTTTCAGACCTTTATATATATATATATATATATATATGTTTGTGCTGTATCGTCATGACTTGAAGATCCGGTACCTATTAAATTTACTGGTTGGTAGCTTCCTTTAGACTTTATATATACATATATCTAAAGTTGGGTGTAGCTTAGACTTGATTATATATATATACATGCATCCTTGTATTAACATTCTGTGTTTATCCTCGCCGTGTATGCTATGTATCTACATGTACATAGTATACACTAGCAAGTAAGATGGTAAGAGTTGCAACATCCCATTAGACATCTTGTATGTATTATATACTTCGTGTGGCTGTATTTGTATAATGTTGCAGATCCTATACTGTCTTACCCGTTACCATCAGTGCTTGTCCTATTCAGTTACATCATATGCTAATGTTTGCGCCCTAGATTTACTTACGAGGAAGTATCACTCGGTTAAAAGTCTATATTATATATGGCCGAGTGGTCTAGAGCATTGGACTTAGTGCAGGCAGTGTTGCCATAGATTTCAGAGAAGAGAAGGGTTCGAATCTCGCTGCGGGAACGATCAAATTTGCATCGAATTTAGAGTTGGGGTGTAGCTGCTTATATCTATATCCACGAAAAGCCCATTATGAACGAACTCTTTTATACCGTTATTTTTGTAGGATGCACAAAAAGCTATTCCTAAAGGTACGTTGTTGGCGATACTGATTACTGGATTTGTATACTTACTAATGGTATGGACGACAGGCGGCTGTATGATACGTGATGCTATTGGTCCTGTGGCTGTCATGGATCTGGTATCTGGTAATGCCAGTTTAGACAATCTACTGATGAATGTGTCTTTGGTTTCCGACTGTACTCTGGTTAATGGAACTTGTCAATATGGATTGATGAATGACAAAGGAGTAAGAAATTATTCAAATGAATTGTGTTGTGTATTTTCTTCAGTAATAGGATTTTTTTAAGTTCATGAAAAAGGATTGTCTTTAAAACACCAACCTTTCGAGTTGCATGCATGTAATTCCATATTCCAAAAATAGATGGTTTGAAAATCTGAATTGTCTACATATGAATTCTCTGGATTCAATTGAATATAAGCTTGCTGTTGAATGCTTTAAGAGGCTGTCCATGCAAATATCATTCAAAACCTATGATGTGGATGACATATGGTAAATTGTATCTCTCAGAATGATTTATTCCAATGTAATGTATATATCATTTGTATTGCAAGTTTGTTCTAAATCAACAATGAATGGCTCAAATTTCCAATCAATGCAACAAAATTTTGCTCAAATTAAAGAGTTTCCTCCATTTTTCATTGACTTTCAATGCTTTCCATGTAAATAATTCACTTAAATTGTTGTAGTTAATCAAAATCCAACATTCAGATTTAAGAAAGGATTGTGATATTAAATGGGTGAAAATTTGTTGAAAACAAAAAATGTGTCATGTGCCACCCACTGCCTGTTGTTTTGCATGGACACCCTCTTAATTGTTTTTTTCACGTTTTTTAGGCAGTGGGTGTTGCGTCTGCATATCGACCTATCATTTTAGCTGGCATATTTTCAGCAACTTTGTCGTCTGCCTTAGCCTGCATGGTTGGAGCTCCAAAAGTTTTTCAGGTAAGCTATCACTGGTTTTATAAATACTAAATAATGAAATTAGCGCTGACTAGGGAAGCAAGTCATATCCAGACATAGTGCTTTTATTTAACTATACAAAGAGACCTTGTAAAAGCAAATAAAGCCATAAGAATTTACATAAATGTCTATACCATCTCAAACGAAAACTATCGTAGGTTTTTCATTCCTTTATATATATAATTGATAAAGATTTTTTCCACGATCTTGTGATATTGTTGTGTTAACTGTTGTGTTGATGGAATACATAGACCTATATAATAAATAGGTCAACGTTCTGTTGCGTCGTCTTTAATGATCAGAGTGAATTCGAGATGTTAACTGACACCTATATTATATATTTTCCTCTTTCCAGGCACTTGCAAAAGACAAACTATTCCCATACATCCACGTATTTGCTGTGGGTAAGGGTAAAAACAATGAACCAGTCCGGGGATATGTTTTGACGTTTTTTATCTGTATTGCTATTACATGCATTGGTACGTTGTTTTCGACAAGCTTAGACTGGAGATAAATCGTGACATTATATAAATATATACATATGGAGATTTTCTGCTAGCTTATTAAACCTAAATCTGTTTATTTTGTAGTAATATTGTTATTTAGCAACGTCTGTTCATTGGTTGATAGAGAAATGAATGAAACTATTGTTAAAACCCCGGTACATCTCGACAGGTTGACAATGGCGATATCTGGCTTGTTGAAGTCACTATGTTTACTTTTCGAAAATTTGAAAGTTGTTTTTGAATACGTTTTTTTATTATATCTTATACTACTTGTGAAGTTTTCATTAAATTCGATGCTTTTTTTTCAGGTGACCTCGACGTTATTGCTCCAATTATTTCTAACTTTTTCTTGATGTCTTACACATTGATAAACTATTCCTGTTTCAACGCCTCATTCGCAAACACACCAGGTATTTGTACAAACTAATCCTTTTTCAATGCCTCATTCACTAACAACGCATCATTGGCAAACACACCATGTACATGTACAAACTATTCCTGTTTCAATGCCTCATTCGCTAACAATGCTTCATTCGCAAACGCACCAGGTACTTACATAAACTTTTCCTGTTTCAAGGCCCCAATCCCAAACATGCAAGGTACAGGCATAAACTATTCCTGTTTCAACGCCTCATTCGCAAACATACCAGGTACATGTATAAACTATTCCTATTCCAACGCCTCATTTTTACTTGTATAAAAATGTTCAGATATTTTTATTATAACGGAAATAGATATCAATTCTAAATACATGTACCAGATCTGTAACCCTATGGTTCATTACATATTCTATTTGTAGATTTCTCTTGGACTTCGTCACATTAGAACCAAACTTTATTCTATACCTCCCACTCTACTACACTCCCATTACAAAACAAGTCTTGACACTCCTGTTTCTGATCCTAACTCACCATTATACAAACTTATTGCCATCATTTTGGATATTGGTTTCCACAGACTCTTTAAACCAGTTTATGTGAAAAGTCAAGATGAGGAAAAACGATCATTTCTTCCACTACCGTTTGTCAACAAAAATATAGATCCAATTAATTTGGCTAATATCCTCCATCACAAGAACGTTACCAACAAAATTTCCCGAAATTTCAAAGACAAGTCCATACCAAATATTTCATATTCCTATACTTGGCCCATTGTATCCTAACTTTTCAATTATAAAAGGCTATTGCAGAACCTCGAGATTGAGGACTTCAAGGCTAAATCACCTAACTGTTCTTGCAAAAGCTCTCCATTCAAATATGGTCCTTCTGGTCGCGTCGTTACAGGAGATTTAACCATCATCGAAAACAAATCTCTGCATAAATTTGAATTATAACTTTAAAATTCTTATGGATGCCGCCGAGGACTATGCAAGAAAATGGATAAAACGAGATATACGTTATGCCAGAGCTTGCCGAAACTACGCAGACTTTTTGTATCGCGCTAGAACTCTAACAAATAGGCTTCTGGAACAGGGTTGTGTTGCTACAAGATTGAAGTCATCACTACAGAAGTTTTATGGTCGTCATCATGAACTCGTGGATCGTTATGGTGTATCCATCTGCATCATGAAAACTGATTTATTCAACCGGTCATAGTTTTTCTTTCCTCGTTTGGCTACCCCGGACTTGACTTTTTATGAGCAACTCGGCGGGTGTTTCTAGAAAAACAGAAGACACTTACCCTACCGGTACACCTGGTCCATGCTCCCAGTTTTTAGTGGAGTCCGAGTTGCTTATTTGCTTTTGTGACTCTGTATGTATGATTTTAGTTACTTTATGTTCTTTGTTGTGTATGTCTGTTTTCCATGTCTGGTCTTTGTCCTTGGATTACATTCTTTTGATTACCGCTATAACCGTGGTTCCCTTGATTACTCTTTCTAGAACATACTTTTTTTGTTTCCCATATAAATTACAAAATTCTGTCTTGTGTCCTAGGAACTGAGTAATGTTTACATGTTAGTACGTTGGGTACACTTGACTAACATAATTAGTCCAAACAATTTTGTTCCAACTCAACCACAAGTAATAAACATTATACAATTAGTATTATATTGCAGGGTTTCGTCCAGGATTTCGATATTACAATAAGTGGGTTAGTCTACTTGGAGGTCTTCTTTGTTTTGGTATCATGTTTTTGATCAACTGGTGGGCAGCTTTAGTCACCTTCGTTATTGTAGCCGGTCTCTATGTTTACGTTCACAAGAAAAAACCAGGTAAATTAACCATTGTTTTAAACCTCTATATTCCACATGAAGGGGGTACCTAACATCTTCTGTAAAATTTATTTGGCTCGTATAGATTTCTTGAAATTTAATTCAACTTTGATAAAAGAGAAAATATATGAATTTCAAAAGAAAAAAAAATTAATTACATGTTTATAATTTCAATGAATATATAGTAGCTTCATCATAAAATGCTTAAATGAGTTTGACATCAGAATGTCACAAAATAAAACGTTTTGCTGATTTTTACAGAGTAATTTCCCTTAGGTATAACTAAAAACTAAAAACATTTCACCTTAAATCAAGTCTTTGTGTATATCTGAAATAAAGTGTGGTAGATTAACGTAAGAAGTAGACGCAAAAACTGAAAAAGGAAATAAATCTCTTTGTTTAATTTATTAAAGTTTTAATAATGTACACAGCGAATGACAATTCTAGATAAATAATGTCATTATCATTAAATAAGGAAAGTATTATTACTTTATAAGAATGCCATACATACTCTATCTACTTTATAAGAATGCCATACATACTCTATCTACCTTATAAGAATGCCATACATACTCTATCTACTACACTTCGTAGTTTGATTAAGTTATAAACACGTACAAAAAAACCTTTATGGGTTTGGAAACAACTCCGATTCTTATTATCATATTACTGGCACCGGTATCATCTAAAGTGTTGGTAAAAACTGTTTTGACTCTTTCAGCTGTTAACTGGGGTTCATCTACACAAGCACAAGCGTATAATAACGCCCTGAAATCAACACTACAGTTACTGAAGGTCGAAGAACATGTTAAAAACTTCCGGTCAGTTTCACTTTTTCAGTATTTTTTGTAAAATCTTTACTAGGTACACTCTTTAAAAAAAAAATCATATAATCGATTTGTTATATCACTTGTGATTGCGGCCGAGCCAGTGGCATCCAGAGGGACGGAGAGTACATTCAGCCCAACAGTTGGAAAATGTATATTTTTGTCCAGAACCTCGATTTTCCACAAAATTTCGTACTACTTTACATTTTCGCTTCGCCTAATCTGAAATCTTTCGAACGCCCTTGGAGTATATGGATTAATAACAAATCGGCCACACCACGGATCATATAAAACGTTTATTATCCCCCGCCGTGATAGGACATGGAAATGCCGTTCGTCCGTCTGTCCGTCCGTCCGCGTTTTCCGCACTTTTTTGTAATGTTTTTACCAACAAAGTTTGTTTTTGGAATGTAGCCTTATTATGAAGAGTCACAGATTAAGTTCGACTTTGGTTACGGTTGAATGATTTTTACGGAAGTTACGGCCTTGGACTTAGAAAATTTGAGTGAATTTGAAGTTTTCCGCATTTTTTATAATGCTTTCACCAACTGATTTTATATTTTGTATGTAGTCTTACTATAAGAAGTTACTGATTAAGTTCGACTTTAGTTATGGTTGATTGATTTTTATGGAAGTTATGGCCCTTGGACTTCAGTGAATTTTGTTTTCCGCACTTTTTTCGCGGGGAACATTGGAACGCTGTTCTTTTATTCTTTTTATTTATGATTGTCATTTAATGAGGATATTGATGTTTAAAATTGGAGAACTGCAGCAGTTACATGTACTCGATAAGAAATAAAACAGCAAGGAGTGTTTTTTTTAAACTGAATTGACATACAATGTCAGTAATTAACATACAATGTCAGTAATTGACATACAATGTCAGTAACCCAAATTACGATATATATTACTTTTGAACATTTTTTCAACAAGTTGTCTTCATCATTGTAGACCACAAATTTTAGTCATGTCTGGATTTCCAAGAAACAGACCAGCTCTTATTGATTTTGTTTCGTCTATAACAAAGAAACAGAGTTTATTAGTGTGTGGACATGTATTTACGGTAAATTATCCTATAATTATAGCACGCCTGATTATATAACCCAGACTTCCATATTTCTACCGGTTATAACATACTTAACTTCCTATATTTACAAACCAGACTCTGTTTCATAACAGCAAAAGCAATAACGCTTAGTAAAAATGCAGAAAAACAGAGAGTGCATGGCGCATGTTAGTTCGTCGGTGTATCACAATACATACACTTTTTTTTAAATATATTGTGCTCTTTATAAACAACTCACGCGTAAAACATGTTTCAATCACTTTTTTATATACCAAATTTTCTTTTCTACAATATGTTTAAGTTTCAAGGGCTTTTGCCTATAGTCAAATTTCATGCTTTGGTATTTTTGCCGATATATACTGAACATACACCGGCCTGCGGAGTGATATAGGTCGAGGGTTGATACCACACGTAATACAGATGTTCATTATATCATATATTTTAACTAAACTTCAAGTATGGTCCGTGATGGGATGCTATACATAGGTCTAGAGGTGTGATATATGGTAGGCGATATAGGGTATACGATATAGAATTTAAATAGATACTTATAATGATTATATAAAAAAGTTATATTTTAATATAAATATATGATATATTTGAATATATTTACTTCATTATATTACTTGCAGTCTATAGATATTTTGAATAGAAGCGGTGGTTTGAGGTCTGGATTTTGTCGACATTTACAAACACAGTCTATTCCTCGTCTATTCAACAAAAAGAAAATGCAAAAGAATGATTTATAATCAATCAAGGTTGATACGGCCTGTTCCAATCCAAAACAAACCTTGTCTGTCATTTAATGTATTTAATAATAGGGTGAAATGTCAGACCATGTACAGAAACTACGTTCAAATGCAGCCTACAGATGGTTTGAAAACAAAAGTATTCGTGCATTCTACAACAGTGTTGTTGCCCCAAATCTAAGAATTGGAGCTCAAGTCTTGATGCAGGTAGATACATTTAAAAAGCTTAGCAATGTTAAGCTATAACAAACTATAACAAAAGTTTTGACAGGAAAGAAATGTTCACATGTCTCTATACTATCGCCCATGTCTTTTCCATTGGAATGTTTGAAACTGAGAGGGGCTAGAGTTAACTGGAGGTTACAATTGCGAATTTAAAAGATTAATATCCTTAACAATCGTACACCAACTTTATTGAAATAACTAATTATTTGGTGTTTCAACGTTTCAAGTATTCATTATGCCTTCAGATAAATGTTTTGCCGATTTCAACTTAAAAAAAAAAACAAAAAAAGAAAAAAAATCAGATAAATAAGAATAGAAAAATAATGAGAAAATAAATAAATTTGCTGACTAATCTGATCATTTATATGTTTTCTATTTCGAACACAATAGTTGATTACATAGAAGTTTTATTTCTTTAGGCATTAGGAGTAGGTAAACTTAGACCGAACACATTCATGCTGGGTTATAAATCTGACTGGCAGAACAGTGAACCATCAGAACTAGAGGAATACGTCAACATCATCGAGTAAGTTAAACCACTACAGCTTTGTACACATTACAAACATCTTCATCTTCACTACGAACTAAGCTTACTGTGTCGTAGACATATAAAAAGCTACGCTCACAATAATTGTATTCGTCTTTAGAAGTTTCATTGACGAATAACTGGAAAATACATCTCAACGTTAAATTATCTTGACACTACTTGTTTTAACAGAGATGCTTTAGATTTGAAGTATGGAGTGGGTATGTTACGTATCAGAGATGGTTTTGATGTTATGCGAGTACCCGAGGATAGTTATACATTGGATTACTCCGATTCAGAAGATGGCGAGGACATCACAGATGACGGTAATAAACACCTAAAAAGTTCGTCATTTATAGCTTACAAAAACCAGGTGTTTCTAATAGAATGTACATGGTACAATCGTTGTATAAAATATTTCCGAAAAAAAGTATTTCAATCTTTTGTTAATTTGTAATTTGAATGAAGGATATATTACATTCAATCACCATACAATTTCGAATCAGCGTATTGAACTAAAGTTAAAACTACTTTTTTTCAAATATAGACGCACTTACATCATATTCTACTACTAAATTGATCGAGTAGTACAAAAAGTCTTATCTTTTCAAATACACTTTAACCAAATATTAAAATCACCAAGGTCCCTATTTTCATTTTCATAAAAAAAAGCGGAACACCATTGAATATCCATATCAGACTAGGCTTAATGGTCACTATGGAAACACAAGCTGTAGACGTCAACAATAAGCAATAGTTTTATATATACTTTCCTTCTTTTGGCTATTACTTAGTGGTTGCCTATCAGTTCCATGATTTTGTTACTACCCCCCTTTATTTTAAACTACGGGACAAATATGTTTTTTATCTTTGTAATACCTTTACCATTTAAATTCATACAAAAATTGTGGAACAATGTCAGAGTATATTGCATGTTAATTTACAGTCGTCACAATCAAATTTTATATTATACCGAGTGAACAAATATATCTAAAACACAATTTACTATTAACTGTTTGAAAATACAATTTCTCTTATTTTTTACTTTAGTAAAATACTAATAAACTGCATACTGTCAAAATTTGGAAAAGTAGTATGTTGTAAGTTTATCTTTGCTACTGTTCCCATGCCGTGTTTACTGAAGCTATGACATCGACAGATTTAAATGACCTTGGCTTTGTATGTCATGAAGAGATATTATAACTTCATTGGAAATACGTCAACGCTAATCAGTATGCAGTATGTCTTCACTTTAATTACCGATTTTGAAATTACAACCATTGAAGCATTTGTTATAATGGCTGTTAAAACTTTTTCAGATGACGAAACTTTCCCAGAGAACAAAAACGGATTTGGAATGCAGAAAATTAACAACCATTCCAATATAATTGACAGTAGTAAAAACAAACACAAAGACATTAAATCAACTGCGGAGACAGGGATTGACAATAAAGCATACGACGAAGATAAAGAGAGACCAAAGAAACCTACATTATCTTATGCAATATCCAAAGAATCTGTGGGAACTTTTAGAAATAAATTGTATGGTACTATAGATGTATGGTGGTTGTATGACGACGGAGGTAACTATCATTCTAGTGAGGATAGTCATGCTTTACTTAAGTTAAATATGTTATCTCTGAAATATAAAGAAACGAGCTAATTATATTTAAAATCATGCCTTTAATTTAATGTGACTGTTGAATGAGACAACTGTTCCCATTGAAACTTGAATACCATTCTATGTAAATATGCACCATTTGAATTTAAGGTGGGGTGGTGGCTAAAAGGCAGAACCTATATATTATCTCAAAATGAAAAGGCAAGAAAGAAAATTTCATCCTACTCCCCCCTCCCCCCATAAAAATCTAACGATTGCCTCTAACCTGAACTACATTAAACATTTTATTTGCTTGATGTTAGGCCAGTCTGTTTCTGAATATTTCTAGTAATATTGAAATGTCAAAATTGTACTCGGGACTAAATACTACTATGTGAGTTATGTTTAGTCTCAATATCAGGCTGTACTGGTGGGTCTTTATTGTCTCAACATATATGAATATTACTGATGATTATCGAGTAAGTAATATTGTACTTTACTTTTCACACGAAAACTTTCCTGCATATTGTTGAACACAAAAACGCAACCACCTATTGTTGATGAATGATGTACATGGAATAAATCATGGCGCTAAACATTTGCGATTAGTCGTGTATTTTGACCACATCCCACGATAAGATATTAACCTTGCGTTCTATATTCACTATGTTGGAATGGTTTGGTCTGATTGGTAGCTGTTATCTGTGTTACCTTAATAAGTCTTTTAATGCATTTTACAGGATTGACTTTATTGATACCTTACATACTATCAAAACGAAAAATATGGAAGAATTGTAAGCTTAGAGTATTTTGTGCAGCGAGTAAGAAAGGAGAGGTACAAGAGGATGAAGCTCGGTAAACTTAGTTAATAGATTCTTTTTAAGAGTTTCATCGATTGTCGCAAACCTTGTGATTTATGACATGATATGTTTACTGGATGTTTTTACCACATGTTATTTAGCTGTAGATTTGACCAAGTCATATCCTCAAATTAGACTCGAAATTTTGTATTTAAACTGAACGCATTTAAAAATTTCAAACAAATCTTATTGTTTTCTTTTTAATATAAAACTCGTATTGGTATTCTTGCTTGACATTTTTTATAACTTTTTTTAGAAAATTTAATATTTGTTTTAGAATGGCTTCATTACTAAGGAAATTCAGAATAGACTACGTTCAATTGACAGTTGTCAAAGACCTTACAAAGAAACCAACACTAAGCATGTATGTATTTAATTTAGAATAAAATAACTCAGATTTCAGAGGTTTTAACGTGAACATTTTAAAGGTTTCTTTAAATTCTAATTTAGAAACAAGAAGATAAAGCTGATTGTCTATTTCAAAATAAATCTGTAGTCTTCATATACACCGCTGACGGATAACGTGGCTTACATAAGGCCTTATAAAATGATTAGTTCATCAAACTTTCATTCCACATTGTATTTGTTAGATTAGACACTTACCTTTTTAAAAACCATTTCAATGACCTATTTCAAACAGCTAAATTGATGCAGTGTTTCATGCACGTCATTTTCGGACAATTCAAAGGACATGCAGAACGTGATCTTCCAATATTCAACATACCTACGACAAATAATGACCTTGTAATCAAGTCAAAGAGTACTTATACGTTTAAAAATGAATCTGTTTTACAATGGTTTGAATTTTGTCAGGTTTTTATTTAAATTCTTCATTTTCACAACAATGCAGGACATGTATTTTGGAAAGAAAAAAAGATTTAAATATTATGTGATATAATCTACGTAATATATAGCAATTCATATAGTTCCAACTAATGTGAGCACAATGGTTTGCTCTGTTACTATCTATATTTTTTCAGGCTCCAATTTTATTGAACTCGAATTTAGATGTTTTTTTCCTTTTCCTCATACATGATAGATTTTATTTCTTATCAGGTATAGAAATTTTGAAAATGTCATTAGAAATTGGAGATTGAAAACAGGCGAATATCCATCAGAATTTCCATGGAAGATCAATGACGGTGACCTGATAGAAAACAAATTAAAGGTGACTCTTCTGTTTAAGTACCCTTTTCATATGATTGTTATGATTCCAAAATTAAGTTATTGATTATCGATTTCTGATTTATAAATCTTTATGAGAACGTTTTCACAATGAAAAGTGACATGATATCTATTTGGCGATTAAAACATTATCTCTTTCATATTTTTCTCCCAGAGTGCATGTTACACGATGTAGTTACTCGAATGCACTTGTTGCTGGTTTTTTAAAGCCGTTGTTATATAACAGTTGAGGAAAACAAACTATAATGGTCTCATTTACAATAGCTATACCATTTCTGCAATGAAAAGGCGGCAAAAACGCATAACAAAAAAAAAAAACAAAATAAAAAAAAAAAAAAAAAAAAAAGACAAGAACCAGTAAAGGACGTGAATACTGAAATTAATTTTTATTCATTGTAGACTTACCGGTACATTAGACTTCGTGAACAATTACTCGTCCATTCTCAGGAGGCGTCACTCATTGTAATGTACGTATAATAGTTAAATCTGACCTTTTGAAAGAACTATTACTGGAGGTATATGTATATAAAACAAAATAATATTACTGTTTTAAAAAATTACTTCGGTAGTATCTATTACTGTTTTACCATAAAAACTGATTTGTTCATGGTGTCATAGTTTTCCTTTCCTCTTTCGTCTACCCAGGACTTGACTTTTTATGAGCAACTCGGCAGGTGTTTCTAGAAAAGTAGAGGACGATTACCATACCGGTGCACCGGGTCCATGCTCCCAGTTTTTAGTGGAGTCCCAGTCGCTCATTTGCTTTTATTACTTTGTATGTATTATTTTAATTACTTAATGTTCTTCGTTGTGTATGTCTTTTTTCCATGTTTGGTCTGTGTCCCTGGATTAATTGCTTTTGATTTCCGCTAGAGCCTTGGTTCCCTTGATTACTCCTATAATAAAACAAGGCTGATAATTTCGACTTAAACTCCATTGTTTAACTTGTAATTGCCACTGTAATGGTTGAGCTTGATATTTTAAAAGATATTCGATGAAAGTGCGTTACCTCTTCATTTAAAACTAACCGTTTATTAATTATTTTGTAGAACGTTACCGATTCCAAGAAAAACCTCATGCCCAGGAGCATTGTATATGAGTTGGTTAGAAACA
The DNA here is from genome assembly GCA_037379345.1 of Perna viridis. NCBI lineage: Eukaryota > Metazoa > Mollusca > Bivalvia > Mytilida > Mytilidae > Perna > Perna viridis. Next base: position 58,332,824 of record CM074513.1, read on the forward strand.
TTAACTGAAGGTTTACCACCGACACTACTTCTCCGTGGAAACCAACAAAATGTTTTAACTTACTATTCCTGAGGATGACAACTGGTAACATAGTTTCGTCATCGAATATAAGACATCTTACGATACATGGTGGTGATATGGAATATCACAGAAAATTTGAATACATGTGAAATCGAAAACAGCTGTAAAATCATAGGCAAAGTGGCCAGGCACTCAAATGAAAAATTAATATGAACTGTCTCTCAAACGTTTTACATTGTGGTAGCTGATTCGTTACCACACATATTTTCTTGTTTCTTATTGGACGAGTATTTTCATTGATATTCATACTGTGTCCAGGTACGTGATCGTTGCGTGTCGCGTGCATGTGCATTTGTATTTAATTGAATGTACTGATTTGTCAGACTTTATCCTTTGTAACGCAGTAGAATTATTTGCAACTTTATACATATGATGACGTATTTTATCAATATACCTTGTCTTACCGAAATTCTTTGAAATCATGGACAGCAATACAAGAAGACCGAGTGAATTTCCATTGAATTGGAATACCGTCTGTTTCTGGGGGTTATTCGACATCATTGTCGTTAGATAACGCTTACTATACCACAGCTTGCTTGACAAGGGTAGAGTTGAACGTGACTCATCATTCTGTATATGACAACAGGATTAAAGATATAGACCATTTAGATAAACATATAATGCATGGAAGCATTTAGTAGCACGTTAAATAACAATTTTGCTTCAATTGGATGTCACATTCTACGCTTTTAAATAAATTACTACGCTTGTATGTGGTTTGATTTTTGTCAGTTCAATATGTAAAACAACGTCGGTTATGTTCTGATCTACTATTTCGTGGAAATCATTTAAACATACTTTCAAAATCATGGATTATTTCCGTTTTAAGATAGGAGGATATTATTTTATCATGAAACATGTTAAAATCATTTTAATAATAATGGCTTTCATAACAAACCTACGAAGTGTTGCGTGTACATTTGTATTTGATTAAAAGTACCGATCCTTTGTGGCGTCAGTAGAATTATTTGCCACTTAATACAGGTGATGGCGTATTTTATCAACCAAGTTCACAAGTTTTTGTTGTCATTTAACTAACTTTCCCGCCTACATTGATGGTTTGTCTAATTCAAACATTGGAAAGTTTTCGTCACTGACTAATTTAACTGTACCAGAAACATTACCATAATATTTATGTAGAATTTATAAAGTGGCCCCAACATGTATATTAATTCCCCCAGTTTGGCGAGAAGTCATACTTTTTGTCCTGTTTGTCCGTCATACAAATTTGCATTGCAACTTCATTAAACTTGGTCATCAGAATCTTATGAAATTTGGTGAGTAATAAGGACACCAAATATTTCGTATATTCAAGGAAATGTTTATCCCCTGCATTTTGTTGAAGTTATGTTCTTTGAACATAAAAAAATATAACGATACTAAAGCATTGCACAAGTACAGAATTTAGTGAAACTCGGTAATTAGTCAGGAGATTATATGTAGTGGATACATTTATGTATTCTTGAATAAGAATTGTTTTTCCTCTATTATCCCTTCAAATATGTTCCGTTCAAATTATTGTCCTGTAATACCGACATAGTAATTAAATGCACTAAATTATGGCTATTGGATATATTAATAATTTTATCAATAATTGCAGAATAGGTTACTAGTGATGAGAGTTCTTGAAGGTATTATTTTACAATTTAATAATTCAAGCTCCGATTTAAACAAAAAGCAGTAAAACAATAAAAATACGAGTAAGAATACTCGATATACAATACAAGTTAGTTACGTATGGAAAATATATGTAGTAATAATATAACAGATAAATTAAAATAAATGAATTATAAAAAAAGTCAATAAGTTTATCAATTGTAGATTTTCTTTTCAAATTTATCATCATTATAAAATAATTGAAATATTGAATAATCTAGCATAATTTATGTGCAATCAAATATATTGTACAAACAGGAGACAAACGCAATGAATCAGACACTGGATCTGTTCAGTGAATGAATATAAATTGCAATATATTACCCAGGGGATATATGTCTCTGTTGCAGTTGACGTACATACAGGTGAAAATATACCTTTCTTTAAACGACTCTAATTGATAAGACCGTAGAAGGTCATTAGACACCCAGACTGTCATTTCTACACATCTTACGTCTTATTGTAAACATATCAAAATGGTATCATGTAAACTGAAAAGCAAACTTGGTCGCGAAATTCTGGCAGAATTTATAGGAACTTTCATCTTAGTCGTAAGTAATTCTTTTCTAGATTTGTTTGTTCGTTCGTTTACGAAGTAGGGGTAACTTACTCTTTTTATGGTACTCCCTTATTTGTTATTTACGACACAAATTTAAAAAACAATTAATTGATAATTTATCTGGGAAAAGGTTTACGCTATATTTTATTGTTATACGGGAAAATGTTTCATTAGCATTTACTTTATTATTCGGTGTAGTAAATCTCAAATATATCCTTTTTTAAAAAAAAATATTTTTGAAAGTGAATTCTATTTAAGTGGTAAAGTTACAAAAAGCAAGAAAAATTTGTGAAAATTTACTTGCAATACATGAAATCATTTTTTATTACATTGCATTCACAGCATTGTCAGTACTCTCAAGAATAAATTGTAAGATTGCAAAAAGAATTATCCATATGTTTCATACAAGACTAATAAAACAAACAAATTTTCTATTTGCTTATAACTAATTCAAATGAAACCCATAAATACAAATTATTGTATTTAAGTATTTTAAAGTTTCAACAATGTATCAAACACAATTTTCTAACATTTAATGTGCGTTAGAGGTATATTATACACAATATAATTAGTTTCATTTTATGTAGGGTATTTGTAAAGTACATTTTGTACAATATCGAAACATGATAAATATCGGCAAATAAATACCGAAGCGTTAACAGTGGGATGGTTCAAATATTTCAAAATTAAAAAAAATACGGCCAATGTGAACACATGAAACAGAGACAATCTACATACACAATGTACCGAACCGGATAAAATACTTAACACATAAAAACTGAAGATAAGGGAAACAAGACGTCACACAAAAAACTGAAGATAAGGAAAACAAGACGTCACACAAAATACTGAAGATAAGGGAAACAAGACGCCACACACAAAACTAAAGCATTAGCACTATGAACTCCCACAAATCATTTTTTTCTTTTCTATATGAAGGGGCCAACTTTAGGTCGTAATTTACGTTCTCCTTCAAAACCTTTAATACAAGAATATAAATTCAAGACAGCTAATAGACTTAAAGACTAGTGTATAAATAATTCCAGTGATCACTTTAATTTATGGTGTCGTAATAGATATCATCATATATTAGCCGTTAGATAACAGAATGTATAACCTCTTGTAACTTTCTTTTGGTTGTGGTTACCGAAAAATTTAGGCCAGTAGTATCACTCTACTTTATATGAAATAACATCGAAAAAATAGCCTTGTCCTATTTATATTCTAATTCTTAATCTTAAACTTTATCAAAAGTGCATACATTGGCTGTCAATAGTATCATATCATGTTTGGAAAAAAAAAACAAACAAACAAACAAACAAACAAACAAACAAAACAAAGCAAAACAAAACAAAGCAAACAAAACAAATTTCCTGTTAATCCATTGCTTACCTTTATCAAGTATTATCCTTAAAGTATACTGATATTGAAATAGTGTAACAAAAAGATTTGCTTCCTTTAATCTCTTGTTGTGGACTTTACATACTGGTTGTTTAATACATTTGTTTTACAATTCGACATATATTTGTTTTGTTTCTAGAAGAATTATATTTGTCTTCACTGTAAATGATTATTAACTTTATAGCTCGAATATAAGCAGAATCAAGGATTTAAGTCGAGTTTAAGATTTTATGAGAAATGAAAAGTGTTGCAATTCTATCAAACGTGTATTTATTCAAATTAAATGTTCCACATTTTGAAACAAATCGTTTCAGACTTTTGCCATTGGATCAGGAGCTCAACTGACTCTCAGTAATGGACTAATGGGTAATTTTCTATCTGTAAACATTGCTGGTGGACTAGGATTAACTTTTGGTATTTACTTCAGTGGTGGTGTCTCAGGTATTACATATATCATCCGAATAGTAGGCCAATCTTGAAGTAAAGTAATAAAATCATAAAGAAAAGACTTGACAAGGGTTTTAGTTTTTATGAATATCTATATTTGGAAGCGTGAAAAAAACTTTTCATTGCGATATTAAAGTTAACGTTTTCTTGAACAATCTGATGTGAACATTATTCAAGAAAAGTACATTTAATTAACAACTATAAATGTCAAAATAAAACTAAGATATAGGACAATGAAGTACATCCTCCAAACAACGTACGGGATGTATGTGTACAGTAGAATTGAAATTTCAATCATATCCTTCCATTTTCACAGAGATGACCAACACACGAATCTAGACAGGAATAAGTAACAATAACGGATTAAATAATAATATGTATGTATATAACTGGCTCCGCACGAATTATATTGACTGACAAGTGCGGAACACTGAACAGCGTGTAATTTTAAAAATCCATTAACTTTTTTTGTAATACATATTTATATTTTGTGGAAACAATCCTTCAGCACCTCGTGTATCCATCTGCACCATGAAAACTGATATATTCAACGGGTTATAGTTTCCCTTTCCTCGTTTGTCTACCCCGGAGTAACTCGGCGGGTGTTTGTAGAAAAGCAGAGGACGCTTACCCTACCGGTGCACCTGGTCCATGCTTCCAGGTTTTAGTTGTGTCCGAGTTGCTCATTTGCTTTTGTTACTTTGTATGTATGATTTTAGTTACTTTATGTTCTTTGTTGTGTATGTCTGTTTTCCATGTCTGGTCTTTGTCCTTGGATTACATTCTTTTGATTACCGCTAAAACCTTGGTTCCCTTGATTACTCTTAGAGGGAGTGAGTTGGGAAACTATCATTAAAACATTGTTCATTGGTAAAAATAATAATTCAACAATGTTTATCCGTCGATGATTTTTTTCAGTCAGCATGATAAACTTATTTTTAACGTTATATTTCTTTTCACAGGAGGACATTTTAATCCAGCAGTGACTCTAGGCTTCTGTATTATAGGAGGAACACCATGGTGGAAATATCCATTTTATGTCTTGTCTCAGATAACAGGGGCTTTTGTCGCAGCAGCTGTCCAATTTGGCATTTACCACGGTAATTGCCTGTTTTATTTCTATAGAATTATCAGGGACGAGTAATGATTGAATTTTGTTAGAAGCTGCTGTTTGACAGACAGAACATCTGCTTTTTGTTGGTACAATTAAGTATATAATACCATGCCTCTTCAGATATTCAACAGCAGAAGAAAGGGGAAACATAATATTTACATATATTATAGTTCCTATATCAAATGCAACGTAACTATTCCCCCACAGGTATAACAAAAATACACCTGGTAATTTTTTCTGATATTACAGTGTTTTCTCCTTAAGTCAGTATTTATTACTCTAAACTTCCGTTTATATTTACTTAGATGCAATAACCCATTTCGACGGAGGCGTGAGATCAACATATGGTAACAAATCTACTGCTGGAATATTTTCCACCTTCCCACAGGAGTTTGTTTCTACAACAAATGCCTTTTTCGATCAAGTAAGTGGAGAAAAAACGAGAACCAACAGGATTTTCTTGCTGCGGCTGTCATTGAAAAAAAGACCCCCTTACTATTTCCCAAGAACTTCATAAGTTGCTGTTTACTCATTCCAAAACTATTTCAATATCGGTTTTTTTTTTATCACCTTTTCATTTTCATACGGAACTAAATCATCTTTAAATCTATTTGAAATGATCAAACCAATAGTGATTGTAAGTAGCATTAGCAATGTTTCTATTTTTAGGTATTTGGGACGTTCTTGTTAGTAGGTTGTATTCTTGCTATAGCTGATAAAAGGAATATGCACCCAGATAAAGGTCTTTTACCCTTTGCAATGGGTCTTATAGTTACAGCAATAGGTACTGCATTTGCCTTCAACTGTGGCTATGCCATTAATTGTGCCAGAGATTTCGGACCACGTTTGTTCACAGTTATAGCTGGCTGGGGATTAGAACCTTTAAGGTATATTAAAAAAATGTACCAAAATGAAATGTAAATATACTTTGTCCACAGCGTAACAAACTGCAAAGACACGATATATGACCATGTGCAAATATGTTCATAACTGAACAGCGACTTAAATTATATGCATTGTTTATTTAGCTTTGTACAGTACACGACTCAATTAGTGGCTCAAGGACATTCTCATCTAACTGATGCATATAATCCATTAGCTATTAAAATTTGTTTTCCCAGTAAAAGTGTAATCTAAATCGCTTGTATACTTTCTCAAATTAGATTTTTCTAGTTATAGTTTTTTAGTGGATAATTTATCAAACAATATCTTTCTTATACTTGTAGCTACAGAAACTACAATTGGTTCTGGGTACCTATAGTGGGACCACTAGTAGGATCTGTACTAGCCAGTGTAGTATACATTATAATGATTAAGCATCACTGGCCCGAAGAAGAAAGAGACGAGAAAGAACAATTAAAGGCATTTTATATAAATGGTATAGATAATGCATCGTTCAAGCAAGATTCACAAACAAAAATGTGATCAATCGAGGTTCACTCTCTATTGAAAGATTGCTTTGCACCTGTGAATTGTACATTATGATAGTACCAACAGTTATCAAAAATATATTTAGCTTTCCTAAATTATAAAATGATTGCAGACAAAATAATCAAGAAATGGAAGCTGAATAGGGTTTATTTACAAATATCTTTATAATTTTTGAAATATATTGTCATCGTGTTAAAAGCCTCTTCTATAACAAAAATGTATTGTTCACATAAAATTGTATAAAGTTGCTTTACAACTATCCCTATCGCAAACCAAGAGACGTTTTTCAGTTTTGTCATAGTAAATTGCAGAAGGCAGCATGATTCCATTTTTATAGTCCAATAATTTCTTTATGTCTCTACCATCAGCTGATATCGACAGTATCTGATTTGTATGCGGCGCTGCAACAAAAATATTTCCCTGGACGTCAGCCGTTAGCGCCTGACACTCATGCAAGGCAGGAGATTTGAAATTCCAGATCAAAACACCATTCACGTCAATACAAAATATCGCATCGTTACCAAGGTCTAAACAATAAAGGAAGTCCTTGCACGATGTTATTGAGAAAGTCTTTTTGGCGTTTAATGGAATTTCATTCAAAACGGAAAGTGTAAAAAGATTGACGATTTTGATTCCATGACCAAAGACAAGAACGTACAACCTGTCAGCTATGTGTGTCAGGCCGGAACAAAAACCTTTTAATTTTAGTGTTTTATCCACAACACTTGTTTCTATGTCTAAAATTTCAATATATTTTGCAATGCCGTATGAAACTGCTACTTTATTAGATCCAATGTGTTCAACGTCAAATGGTTTGTTTGAAAGTAGTAAATCATAAGGATATGTCTTGTCTTGACTCCAGACAACGATCCTACTGTTGTTCTCATCTACGACTATAATGCTTCCATTTGGTAATATTGTACAACTCCGAACATAACTACATCTGTTACCCTTATTCATATTCAGGCTTTTAGTTTTCCACAACTTCATATGATATATAGGCCGGTAGTCAGTTGGCTGTGAACACATCTGTAAGATTTGTACAAATGAGGTACAGCTGTATTGATTTCCATTATTATGGTTAGGTATTAAAAAATGGAGTACAACTACTTAGTTAATATAAGCAAATCTAAATCTTTGTGCATTAAAAGTGACTTGTTGTAGAACTGAAGATGCAATTGTCTACCTCTACCAATTAATATAATGCTATCATATTTACTGAGTTTGACAGGTGGCATTTTTATGCTGCCCATTTGTGTTGAAATATACAGGAAATAATTAACTGTAATGGAAGTGGGAGATTTAGCGTGCTATAAAACCTGGTATGACCTATTTCTCATTTTGAAATGTCTGTACCTAGTCAGGACCATTGCAATGGTTTCCAACTTTCTGGTTTTTACCAAGATATTGCCATTTGTTATACGGACTTTGCTTTTTAATATTCCTTTTGCTCACTGCTTGGAAATTTATTAGTTATTTTTAGTAATTTTGTTATTTTCTTTCATCACACTCTAAAATGTGCAACAATTTCTGTTTTTGTCTTATCGCTTTTGCATTGTTACATGTGCATAATGCCAATGACGTCTCCAAAATTCTGTCGACGAAACCACCAGTTTCGAAAATAAAAATAAGGATAAAAAAAATGATGGTACGAATTTACACCTGCCGTGTGGAACTTCCGCATTACACCAAATATTAGAAACCCACTTATTATTGCATTACATTGAAAACATTAATTTGTATCAATACAACGTTATTGACGGTCTATAATCACGCTTTTACCCGGTTTCAATTGCAGAGAAAACCTTGATATTAAAAAACAGAAATCATGTCTCATTATCGATACTTTGTGTTTAATTCTATTTGCAATATAAAAAGGTCATTTTTTATGATATCTTTTGATTGTTTACTTGTCTAGAATTAACAAATTCAACAACTAAATCTTAACAATATATGAAATTTGAGGCCTTTACAAAAAATGAATCCGATGTTAATATTCGAATGGCAGGTGCAACGGCTTCGGAATAATCATATAACTTATATTTAGCAGTCGAAACATTTTTATGAATTACTAAAATATTTTTCGACAGTTACTTACTTTTCGCAGTCCTGACTTATGTTAATGCCTGGGTATGTGATCCGGATAATTGCACTCGAAAAGGAAATATGAAATAAATATCTCTTTCGTCTACTCATATGTTCAATATGTTGATTTAAACGTTATAGTTCACAGCCCAAGGTTTTATTATTGTTTAATCTGTCTGATTATATATATATATATATATATATATATATAGGTCTGAAAAATTCCCAACGATATTAGAACTTGTCGTTCCCTCCGCGGGACTAAAACTCGTACCGCTGTGACATCTATGGCAACACCGGCTTGCACAAAGTCCAGCGCCCTTGACCATTCGGCCAACTAGGCTATATAATAATATAGCTTTCGCTGGCCGGGTCATTCCTCCTCGTAGGAATTGTCTAGGGCTTTAACTTAGTACAGGATGTATGGTAGTACGGGACAGTTCATTTAGATGTTATTATGTAGGATAGAGGATCAAATTAATGATGCATGTCACAACAAATCAATATTATACAAACGTCTCTGAATGTGACGACTCTATTCGCTACACTGCTCCATCGGATCAAATTGATGCAGGGAAGATATATAAACGTATAGAAAGGTCTGAAAAATTCCCAACGATGTTAGAACTGTCAAATTTGCGAGGCAAATGTTTTGTCGTTCCCTCCGCGGGACTCGTTTAAAAAGATCAATTTACTTGTACCTGGTACTTCAAGAAAATGCTTGTTTCTGGCCTTTTTTGTTAGCTCACCATTCCTTAGAGGTTCAAAACCAGTCTAACCTAAGTAGTATAGAAAATTGTAGAGCAGTATCAGAGACATTCATTTGCCTTTATTTGAGTTACATGTATATAAATGATTCTATGAAATGCTTGCCTTTGGCTCTAATGGTTGAGGTCATATCTCCCAAAATCTACACCAACCTTCCGTTTGGGGTTGAAAACTTGAGCACTCAACTAATACTTATATAACATTTAATTATCACACGAAACTAAGTGTCTATGAACATGCATTGACAACAGAGAAAAGTTTACAATCATTATGTGATAGCAAATTTTGCTAGGTCGAATTAAACACAATTAATCAAATTTTATTAAAATTGGTAGAAGAGTTTTCAAGTAATTGTGTGTAGTGTGAACTAAGACAGGATTCTTCGACTTTTATCTTGAAAACCATGCATAATACTTGTAGTACATGCTGTAGCTACAGGTATAGATAAAATGTTCAGAGCTCTTTTTGTAGATACATGTACAATAATACTCTTCAAATGCTGGTATGAATTAAGACGTGCGAATCTGGGCCACTCAACTGCTTCTAATATTTTGTACACATGTAGCACCAATATGTAAAGAATATTTGGCATTTTATGAATGCTTGTTAAAAAATGCCTGCTTGTTAGTGCATGTGTATATTAGATAGAATTTAATCCTGGTAATAACAATACTAACCCCTTGCTCTGTACAGCCATATACATTGAAAGACCTAAAACTTCAATTTCTAGTGAAACTAAACACATTTTGAATAATAAAATAACTTGCATAATTTTTCTGCCACATCTTCTTCTTCTCAGGCAATGGTGACACTAATTTTCCGTGCAATATTGGGATAGTCTGACATATAGGTGATCAATGACTTACAATGATTAACAATCTAAACTGCAATTAAACTGTTCGTTGAAGTATTTTTTTTTATTAATTTAATCTTTAAAGTATTCTTTTTTGATGAAATAAAAATAAATGAAACACACAAAACTATCGATTAGATTGTAAGAAATGATAAATTGTTTTAGACTCATTCTATGTTGATGCGGAGAAAATAAACTCAACAACTGAACGCGTAAAATTGGAATATTCTAATAAGCAGGTGTCTGAGGGTACACGAAATATTAGATGATATAGTACTAAAATATATGTAATATATAAAGGTCTGAAAAATTCCCAACGATGTTAGAACTATCATATTTGCGATGCAAATTTTTGGTCGTATTGACACGCAATCATAAAAATATAGAAGTCTTTTTTTAAACCCCTTTAACTTACATAAGCATTATTCAGACTAACGCTTTTCAACACGAAGTGAGGGTACTGCGTTGGTCCATACATTTCATCCATATTTTAACCTGCTACTGTGCATGATCACTATATAAGGTTTCACTTACTTTTAAAACTAAGTACAGGCATCATTTTCATGAAAAAACTCTCGACTAAGATATTGAAACGACAAAACTTCGCCATTAAAATAACCTCTTTACCGAACACTACTTTACGAGAGAGAGGGTACTGCGGGAGTGGGAGGGGGTACATTTCATCTACATTTAAATAAAATTTGGCACTGTGATAATTATATAAAAGTGTATCACTTACTTTAGTACATAAATAATTTTCATGAACAAATAATAGCTAAGGACATTACGAAATCCCTTTGTCGTCATGATCATTTATTACAAATACCATATATGTGTGCAAAATATTGAGTATATTTTCTTAGACGAAAACGGCAATTACACCAGGTATAGGAAAATTCAGCTGATCGTCGGCGTCACCCATATCGTGAGTTTAATTGGTTAACACTGTGTTGCGAAAGATTTTGGGGGTTTTCTGTGGTTTATATCCGGAAAGAAAATCAAATTATATCCTCATATCTTGACCTACACTTAGGCATCGATGGTAAAGAAAAATATTGACTAAACTTTAAGATAAACGTGATGACTTTTCATTCAGAATTGTCAAGTTTCCTTTCATCTGTGGCAACATCCCTACAGCACCTGCGTGTGGAGTGTTCCTATAAAAACTCGTACGTTATACCAGAGCTTGCTGAAACTACGCAGACTTTTTGTATCGCGCTAGAATTCTAACAAATAGGCTTCTGGAACAGAGTTATGTTGCTACAAGATTGAAGTCATCACTACAGAAGATCTCTGGTCGTCATCATCGTAGATCGTTACGGTGTATCTATCTTCGCCATGAAAACTGAAATATTCAACGGGTTATAGTTTCCCTTTCCTCGTTCGTCTACCCCGGACTTGACTTTTTATGAGCAATTCGGCGGGTGTTTCCAGAAAAGCAGAGGGCGCTTATACTACCGGTGCACCTGGTCCAAGCTCCGAGTATTTAGTTGAGTCCGAGTTGCTCATTTGTTTTTGTTAATTGTATGTATGATTTTAGTTACTTCATGTCCTTTGTTTAGTTTGTCTGTTTTCCATGTCTGGTCTTTGTCCCTGGATTACAGTCTTTTGATAACCGCTATAACCTTGGTCCCCTTGATTATTCTTTAAGCAGTTCAGGCCTATTATTTAGTAAAAGTGTGATATGACCAACTGAAAAAACGTATTCCCAATAATTTCTTACACAACTTGGAGGTTTGTAGGTAGCTTGGGAACATCTGTTTACGATTTGGGTTTTGTTTTAAAGAACTCCTATGTTTTCCGATTGAGTTTTCAAATGTATTAATCATGACTTTCTGGCCATTCTTTTTTTACTGTTCCATCGTTCACGCTTAGGGTGTTTTGCCGATATTGATGACCACTTAAACGAATAAAAAATGAACTGAACACAATGATGAACGTACTTACGATGCACAACAAAACCGTGTCTTTGATTCATATTAGGTGTGTACAATTTGATTCTGATCTGTACCTTAATTAGACAACAATTCTCTTTGGACACGAAATAATCGGAACTGAATTCTCCGTCAGTAAAATAAGAACCGACGAAATAATAACACAATTAAACTGAAACATGTTTTTCGCAATGAATTACATAAGTCTTTTTACAAAGTCAGATACTCCTTGATACTTGCTATAAAGGTCAATTTACTTTTGACAATTAGCTGCTATTGCCTTCTAATTTTTCCAAGATTTAACATCCTACGTAAAATTGGTTCTTGTAAGAAATTGTCTCTATTGGACTTTTTTTACTCGTAGTGCTGATTTGCAGTTATTTAGGTAGAAGAATCGATGGCATACTAATTGATTGAATTATTCTCTATCAGCAATAACTTAAAACCTTACTCTTTTCGGGGAAAGAGCTATATCAATGCAGTTTTTTGCTGAAGAAGGATATCGTTATCCGAAATATTCAATGTAAATTTTACCATCTTTTGGTGATGTTAAACATATTTAAACGTTTATTTAATTTATTGATTTGTTTCGCATCATTTTTAACGATCCATTACTCCGTAAGAGTGTTTGTTGACTTTTATTTAGACGATTATATATATAGTGGCCCAGGGGGCTGGACTTTGTTCAGGCGGTGTTGCCATAGATGTCACAGCGGTACGAGTTCGAATCCCGTGGAGGGAACGACCAAAAATTTTCATCGCAAATTTGACAGTTCTAACATAAAAGGATAAAGGAAACTACAGACACTATGTTTCCATCCTACTTTCTTTAATATTCTTTGAGATTGATGGAAAAGAAAAACTTATGATCGGCAAATGCAATTTCTTAACAATGTCATAGTTTTCCTTTCATCTATCGTGTACCCGACATTATATTTTATGAGCTGGATTGCTTTTCCTTTCCTCTATCGTGTACCGGACATGATATTTTATAAGCTGGATTGCTTTTACTTTCCTCTATCGTGTACCCGACATGATATTTTATAAGCTGGGTTGGTTTTCCTTTCCTCTATCGTGTACCCGAAATTTTATGAGCTGGATTGGTTTTCCTTTCCTCTATCGTGTACCCGACATTATATTTTATGAGCTGGGTTGCTTTTCCTTTCCTCTATCGTGTACCTGACATGATATTTTATGAGCTGAATTGCTTTTACTTTCCTCTATCGTGTACCCGACATGATATTTTATAAGCTGTGTTGGTTTTCCTTTCCTCTATCCTGTACCCGAAATTTTTTGAGCTGGGTTGGTTTTCCTTTCCTCTATCGTGTACCCGACATTATATTTTATGAGCTGGGTTGGTTTTCCTTTCCTGGTTTTAATTTTGCGTGTTTTTTTGGTCTATTGTTTACACCTTGGAATATATTCTTTTGATTACCAATCAAATCTTGGTTCTATTGCTTACTCTTCCAGACAAATTTGTTCAAAGGTAGCTCTTTAAAAAGTGTTCAAAATACGTATTACAAATAAAACCGCTCATGATTCATTCTGTTTACATGTAATTCATGACGAAATGATATTCCTCCTAGATACATTGTTATTACTTTATAAAGAATTATGTTTAGTGTACTACATTTTTAATTTGGTTTCATTTCAATTACACACAAGCTTTAAGCCTTTGTGTTCATATCTGAAAAATGATCTGCCTTGAGTTAACAAAAACCTCGAATGAATGTTCTTAATTGAAAGTAGTAAGCCGAAGCACCTGATTTTTTTTTCTTATTACCTGATATTGTTCGGACAAAACAGTTAAGTATGTGTCGTAAGTTTTTCTATTCGTTCAGAATTTCATCACGATAACCGATTTACTGTTAAAATGTCGATCTACTTATTAGATAAACCGTGATACCTCAGCAGTAAGAATAAATATAGTGGATTAGTTTACTTATACTCTTAAAATGTCTAATCGACTGAGGGTTTTGTCTCATAAAATAATTTGTAGTCACATAACATATTAGCGAGCCACTTTATTTTTTTTTTAACTTATTGGATCAATTATCTGTATTGCATAGTACTTTTCTGTCCGGCAACCATCAACGGGGTACATTAAAACATTGAATTATATACGTCTTCATTCATGTTGATCTAGAGTTCACGTGCACACCTTACATATAGAAAATTCTCAAATACCCTTTTTATATTATATTTAGTGGTAGATTTTCTTTATTTGAAAACTTTTGCTCTCATCAGCCTATATAACCCGTTCTACTCCCAGAATCAATATATATAAATTTAAAAGTACTTTAAGGCAGCTGTATTGTTTTAAATGATATGTTAGATTTATTTTAGACTTTTTAATTTTATACTAAACAATGAGGCTTGCAAACAGATAAAGGCACAGCTTATTCCGATTGAAAAAATCATTATGTCTTTATTTCAATTTGCGTTTTTTTTAAACAAATTACCGGAAAAGAATGTTTTAGTTTTTAAAATATCATACTCAAATATTTTTTTCCATATCAAGTTCACAATAAGTAAGAATTAAGTTGAACTTAAATGTTCACCTAAAACAGACAAAGTTAGAATAATATATTTGACCATAAATAGACATTTATAGAAAACAAACAAAAAACTCAAAATTATGATTTTAGAAAAAATGTCTACTGACAAACGTTTTCATTCACAATGAAATAAAGTTCAGAAGAGAAATAAGAGTCTATCGGTTGGCATCTGTTGAGACTGGCAGATTTAACTTTAACTGAGCGTCTGCGAATGTTCAAATGAAAGTTACCAGTGAATTACTCCAAATTCAGAACAAAAAGACATTCAGCAAATTGATGGTCGTTTGAAAGTGTAATCTACGGAATCAAAAACCAAGAATCTAGCGGATATCAAAAGAATGTAATCCAGGGACAAAGACCAGACACGGAAAACAGACACTCACTACAAAGAGCATAAAATAGCCAAAAATAATCCAAAGTAACAAAAGGAAATGACCAACTCAGACTCCACTAAAATTGGGAACATGGACCAGGTGCACCGTTAGGATAAGCGTCATCTGCTTCCAAGAATCAAAAGAATAAAGGAAACCATGACACTTTGAAAAAAATCAGTTCTCATGGTGCAGTTGGACACACCGTAACGGCCCATGAGTTCATGACTTTGTAGTGATGACCTCAGTCTTGTAGCAACATAACCCTCCTCGAAAAACCCAACCACAAGCAGCCTGTGAATAAATAACCATAGTGTTTACCGAATAAATAACCATAGTGTTTCCCGAATAAATAACCATAGTGTTTACCGAATAAATAACCATAATGTTTCCCGAATGAATAACCATACTGTTTCCCGAATAAATAACCATACTGTTTCCCGAATGAATAACCATACCTTTGCCCGAATAAATAACCATAGTATTTCCCGAATAAAAATTAAATATTAGACGAACATTTTTGTGGCTACGATAAATAAATTCGCAGTTTTATGTACCCAGTATTAAATAGCTACCCAAACCTTCTTGTTTATACTATAAAAATTGATCGTACAAATATCGTTTATATTTGTAAAAGATTTCAGAGAAACCAACATTTATTTCATTGTTTAATTAATACATGTTTAAAAAATGAGATCAACCTTCTTATCGTTAACGTTTAAAAGTTTGTAATTTTATGATTCGTAGATTATTTTGTTCCTAAGTTTTGCTTTAACATAAACCCATACAAAGGACACCGTATGTATATCAAACCTGAATCAAATTTTGAAAAAAATATCAAGATTCCAAAGGAAGCAAGTAAAAGATGATCGGTTTGACCAAATTTTCTAGAAGTAGACAATGTGTATAACGTGTCTTGTTTGGTTGTTCATTGTCAGTAGTGTTATTGTCTAATGAACCCGGCATGTCTTACTTTCAGCGAAACTCACCAAATTTATCGCCAATTAAATTGGGGTAGCTAATTGTTTGAACTGATGAATTAATTATTAGCGATTTCTTTGAAAAAGCGTAACAATTGTCTTATGAAGTTCTTCGATTGAGTATAGCTTCTTATAAAATGAAGTATGTGATGATATGTCAAGTGTTAGTAATAAGGTTTGCACGAGTTTTCCTTTTGGCCAATCAAATTAGTCAGTTAATTTATGAGCTTCTTGTAATACCAGTAGATGCAATAGAACTGAGCTGTTGAATAATCAATACAAAGATGTATTGTTTCTAGCCGAAAGTAAAATTAAAGACTTAACGAATTGCCGTATATTTTTAAGTCTCTACATAATTTGATCTCACAGGAGTGTAGTAAGAAATTAGTTGAAGTAGCACGGTTTGTTCCGTTTTGCTTACTGTCAAACACATAGTCTTTAATACACATTGATTGCAATTGAACTAATGCGTCCGTCGACTTTTGATATTTTAAACAATCATTATGATCTTTACGAATAATTTGGAAGTATTTTTTATTGATTTCTGATGGAATATACATGAAGTTATACCTTAAGATTGAACAACCTAAAACCCTTATTTTTCAGATTAGAATTGATAAATCTTAACAAAGTTTTTAAAGAATCTAAATCCAAGTTGTATTATTGAGAATTTTACTCAGTTACATTATTATAATGAAGTTTTGTTGGAGAGTTGCCAACCCAGCTGCCCAGCTATATAACTTTGGTTGTATAGTTATTGGTTGAGATCTCATTGCTAGTTCATTTGATGGAAACATATGATTTTTGATATGGTCTAATTATTTCCTGCAGCCCTTTGAAACAATGGTCAAATGTCATTAAATTGGTACCGTTCCTTGATGTTTCTAGACAGTTACCAGGATAAATAATTAGATACAACATGTTAGCTTTATTACTTTCATATCAATCATTTCTGCTTTGTTGTGGAATACATAAACTGATGATGAGTTTACAGTGTGATTCACCGTTGGTCTGTCATCATTCTAATTGGAGTTTGATGTTCTAGTGGACACCATCTTTCTACTCAATACAAGAAAAACGGGATGTAAGTACATTCCATCGTCAATCACAAATGAGAATATGGTGTTGTCAATAATAGAAATGATCAACCATTAATGTCTATATTTCAGATGATATCATGGTTTTCATTGTTCTATGTGGATACTTTAAACAAATCGACAATCACTTAAAATCATTGATTGGACCTAGTAAGAAATGCTTGTTTAGTTCTTTTCAATCTAGCTCGCGGAAAGAATCCCCTTTTGTTTAATTTGGCCTCCATATCTTTTGATGTATATTCATGTTAATCTTCGAAGAAATTTGGTGTATCTTTTTGAAAGAGATATATGGTCCGTCGTCAATCTGAGCTGATTATATTTTTATCTAGAACTTAACAAGCCTTTTATCAAAACTTGTCTCTCTAAAAGCTTCCGACAACAGATTTCTATTTTGACACTATTCCAACATTGAAATCATTGAAAGTATTTTAGAAAATAAAAAAAATTAAGAAAATTGACCATTTTTAATCAATCTAGAAAAGCAGAGGACGCTTACCCTACCGGTGCACCTGCTCCATGCTCCCAGTTGTTAGTGGAGTCCGAGTTGCTCATTTGCTTTTGTTACTTTGTATGTATAATTTTAGTTACTTCATGTTCTTTGGAGTGTATGTCTGTTTTCCATGTCTGATCTTTGTCCTTGGATTACATTCTTTTGATTACCGCTATAACCATGGTTTCCTTGATTGCTCTCTCTATTACACGTTAGACCGATATTTAGTCAAAATGGTATTCTACTTTCTTACCAGTAACATGATCATTGATAAAGATACATAAAAATGTTGGCTATTGATGGTAGTCATTCTTAACATCAATTTGTAGGTTCTGATAAAAGTTTGATTTTTTTTTGGAAGAAAATAATAATCCATCTTAAATAATACAGAGTCAGATTTTTGCATTTGATATTCAATAAATATAATTAAGACAGAAATGACTACAGAAACACTTAGGAACTTCATCCGGTAGATTTATTTTTAAGTTGAGTTATTATAAGAACATTTTGAATAAAATAGATAACAATTCATATTCATACTTGCAGTTTTGACTCGAAAATAATTCGATAGAATAATACACAAACTCTAGAATGTATACCATCGAGCTTCAAATAAATGCTTGACTGGAAAGTAAACTAAATAAGACATTTCTTCAAAATTAAATCACTTTTGAGATTGATGTGATAATGAATTCAGTTTTTATACAAGTGAAGTAGTGAAACTTATATTCAAATTATGAATCGCATGACATCAATTGATTCCAGGCTAGGAAAACTCGACGATATGGACAAAAAACTAGATAAACTTGACGGCCTATGCGAGTCTGTTGACCAGTTGTTCTCCCGTGTTGAAATATCAGAATTAAGAGTTGGGAAACTTGATAATCAAGTTTCTGATATTCAAAACATGTGTGATGAGCTATCTACAAAAGTCGATGAGTTAAAGGCGGAAAAGGATAGTTAGTGGATAACCGTGTCATCTCGGGGGAACGTGAGTCCAGGGAAGGGGTCGAAGTTAAAGAAAGAGCTTGAGAATGTGCATAAACAAAATATCGAGTTAAAATCGGTCGTGTCGGAATTGCAATACGAGTCGACTAAAAACAATTTGATATTTTATGGTATTGTAGACCGACCGAACGAGAAGGTTAATCAACTCCTGAAAGGTTTCGTGCGCGATGAAATGAAAGTAATGGAAGATGTTAGATTCAAAAGTGTACGTCGTATGAACAGCAAGTCCGATTGTTGCGTCATTTGAAAATTTCAAACAGCGTGAACTGGTCAAGCATTCCGCTTATAAACTGAAAGGATCGCTGTTCGGTCTTAGCGAACAGTATCCTCAAGATGTTCTTGCTACACGCAAACAATTACTTCCGATTCAAAAAGAGGCCCGCAGTAAAGGAGCGAAGGCGGTGATGGTACGGGATAAACTTTATATCAACAATGAGTTAGTAGATCCACTTAACTATCAGCAGCTCATGGCGAATATTAAACCGAAGGAACCCCCGAAAAAGAACCAAAATGGTGAGGAACGAAGTGGCGGTGCAAATATTTTTAAAAAACTCCGAAACTGAGCAGACCAACGTAAAACAGATTGACAATGGTGACTTTTAGGAAAGCGGGGAGGGTGATGTGTTTGTTTATAGAAGTTCTAATGATCTAAAACTTTTAGCTTGGAATGTGAATGGCGGTTTGTCAAATAAACTAGATAACAAGTCTTTTTTAAATCTTATTTGTACTTATGACATTGAATTTTTGACTGAATGTTGGATAGATAGAGAGCTGTCTATAGATATTCCTGGTTATAAATGTTTTTTGTATCCTAGACTAAAGTCTAAATCTGTTCAAGGACGTGGTATAGTAATTTTGATTAAAGAGTGTTTTGTAAATTTTGTAACCTCAGAAAATTGTATTTTTGATACCATAGTATGGTTAAAGATTAAGAAAGGTGTAATTAGAAAAGACAAAGACGTGTATATTGCCTGTGTGTATATCCCACCAGCTAGGTCGAATTATTATAAACAGAATAATTGTGATGTGTTTGATGAATTAGAAAATAGTATTGAATTTTATACACCGCTTGGTGAAGTGATGATTGTTGGTGATACGAATAGTCGAACTGGGGTATTAGATGACTTCGTTCGTAATGATAATGTTCATCATACAGTAAGAAACCGACTGAGTGACATATTCAATTACGTACAAGACACAGAACTTGTTGGAAGAAGAAACCCTGATTTAAATACGAACTGTTATGGTCCAAAACTTTTGTCACTGTGTAAAGCTACAAACTTGCGAATCCTGAATGGTAGACATATAAATGGGTATGCGAATGACTTTACATATTGTGGCGCAAACGGAATGAGTGTAATAGACTACCTAATCTTACCTACGTCATTATTAACGACGGTCCGTCAATTCATTGTTTCTAACTTAACAACTTTTTCTGACCAAGCATTCCTACATATCCAGATTCAAACATTTCATAATATGGACAATAATAGTGATAATGACATGCAAGATCGTGAGGGTGTCGAGCACGAACAACAAGATAAATTCAAACGGAATGACAATTACAAACAACAATGTGCCGAGTGTTTGCGATTGAATTCGGACAGGATACAGTTATATCATGAAGTATTAATTTTGACAGTCAGGTATGACAGCTTGACAACTCGTTGGCCGACTTTACCAGTGTGTTAAATGACATTATGTCGCCGTTTTTCAAAAAGAGCACTAGAACTCGAAAGCCGAATCGACAAACTAACGGACGTGAATTTGATAAACCTTGGTTTACGGACCGTTGTAAAGAGCTGTATCATCCTTATATTAACTCTTTGAACATTTTTAATAGAGCTAAAACAGAGGTTAATCATCGAAAGTTAATTAACGCTAAAAAGGAAAATAAAACTTTAGAAATGCGTCTGAAATGGGAATATATGCGAAACGAAGGGAACATGTTAGACATGATGCGATTAAGTATTCCCAAGCTGTCTTACAGTAAATTTAGGAGGAAATCATTACATAAACAATCATTGCCATTACATACTTTTTATCACCATTTCAAAAACTTGTGTTCGACCGATGGAAATGCTACAGGTGATGACAGTTATACTACAAATACAGACAATGAATGTATTTATGAAGAACTTGATAGGGATATAACTGAAAGCGACATTATAAAGGCGATACGAAATCTGAAACGCGATAAAAGTCACGGTCCTGACTGTATACTCAACGAGTACTTCATTGAATACAAGGAAGTTTTTATGCCATTATTAATCACCGTTTTTAACGGAATTCTACGTTCAGGACTTTTCCCAAACGACTGGGCAAAAGCTATCCTCATACCAGTCTTTAAGAAGGGGGACATAAGCGATCCAAATAATTATCGTGGGATTAGTTTATTCAGCAATTTCGAGAATTTCAAGAAACTGTTTACATCTGTTCTGAATCAGCGGTTGATAGAGTGGTCAGAAACGTTCGATATAATAACGGACGCCCAGTTCGGCTTTCGTCCAGGTCTTGGAACAATTTATGCTATTTTCGCCTTGACCTCATTAGTTTTTAAATCTTTGTCAGCTAAAAAACGTTTATACTGTTGTTTTGTAGACTATACTAAGGCGTTTGACACGGTTCAACGCTATATGCTGTGGTACAAGTTATCTAACACTGGTATTCAAGGTAAACTTCTTTCTGTGATTAAATCAATGTATTCAAACGTTAGTACTTGTGTCAGTGTTGATGGTTTTAATTCTGAGTACTTCAAAAATGAAATTGGATTAATGCAAGGGGAAGTATTATCACCTATACTTTTTACGATTGTGAGATGGCTTTTATAAACAGTGACTCTATTCCAATTGAGGTTAAAGAACTTAATTTATTTTTGCTCATGTATGCAGATGATATGGTAATTTTTTCAGACACCATATCGGGTCTTCAAAAGCTACTTGATACATTACATTGGTACACCTCCAAATGGTCATTAAGTGTAAATATAGCAAAAAACCAAGATTGTAGTGTTTAGAACTGGTGGCGTTATTTATGAAAATGAGAAATGGTATTTTGATAACCAGGAATTAGAAATTGTAGACAGGTATAGTTATTTAGGAGTACTGTTATATTACACTGGTAAATACAATTTGTTACAGCAGAAACTTTCAGAGCAGAGCAGAAAGTCCGTTTTCGCCTTACGACGAAACACTAAGGATATGTTTCTGAACTATGTAACTCGGTTATCACTTTTTGACACCTATGTTAACAGTACTATCCTATGGTTGTGAAATATGGGGTGCACATAAGGCACCTGCTATAAAGCGAATTCATTTAAAATATTGTAAAAATGTTTTGAAAGTGAAAGGTTCTACGAATAATGTAATGGTATGCTATGGGTTGGGGAGATTGCCTTTATTATACACAAGAAAATGTAGAATTTTCAAGTACTGGTTTAAGCTATTGTGTACCACAAACTGCATTTTGAAGAGTTGTTACACATTTCTATATGATGAGCTATTGAAACGTCCAAGCAATAAGCTAAACTGGTTGCATTTTGTTAAAAATGAACTCTACAGTATTGGTCTTGGTGATATCTGGTGTAACCAAAATTTTTTCACAGATAACAAAATCTGTAATGACTTTCTATTTTTAATCAAACAAAGACTATATGATTGTCAAAAGCAGTATTTTGACAGTTTGTTAAGTACTTCAAGTAAATGTTCTAATTATCAATATATTGTTCACAATTTTGTCTGCAATTTTATCTTTCTAAACCATTACCAGATGTATATAAGAAATGTATTACACAATTAAGGCTTAGTAGCCATAATCTGGCTGTTGAGAGTGGTCGGTTTTCTGCAGTGCCTAGACAAAACAGATTATGTAAATTTTGTAAGGATGACATCGAGGATGAGATGCACTTTGTATTGAAATGTCCAGTATATCAGGGTTTCAGATCGTATTTTATTAAACCATATTATTGGAAAAAAACATCAATGTTTAAGTTTATACAGTTAATTAGTTCTTGTAATATCAAAGAGTTATTGCATTTGGGTAAATTTATATTTCGTGCTATGAAGTTACGTTCTGACATGTTATAATTTTACACAGTACCTTCTGCTTACTAGTATCAGCTAAAAATTATTAGCACTTATGTATTATAGTGTAACCTATAGTTGTATATGACTTTGGTTAATAAAGATTATTATTATTATATTTGTTTTCTACCTTTTCACTTTCCAACAGTAAGCTATGATATTTAACACGCATGTTTTGGCAGTCTGTCAAGACAAACTCTGCTGCCTATAGTTTAATTGGGTTGCAAAATGCTTCTTAGGTTATAGGAGGCATTAATCAATATCAATGCGGGACCGTTGGTTTTAAATCACCGCTCATATCAATGAAAATAAAAAAAATATTAAAATAAAGCAAACTGCAAAACATTGAAAAGAAAACCTGATACAGTTTTGAAAAACTCTAAAAACATCGAAGTTGTTTCATGCAATGTCTGTTCGCACAGAACAATGCTATAAAAGTTCGAAATCCAACACGCGTGAGCCCCTATTTAAACATTTCAACATGCTAGCTTCATGGAGCATTTTTCATTATCTCAATTCATTTATAGTTAGCAGAAAACGTTTTAAAAAGGACTTGTTTGAAAGCGAATAGTTTTCTCCACTGAAATTCGTAGGAGACTAAAAATTATAAAATGACGTGATACCCCTTGCAGAAATGATTACTGAAAATACTATTTTTAGCGCACATTAGTGAAAGAATAGTTTATTTAAATTCATTTTAGCATACCGATAAGCCTCAACTTAAGTGCGCAACAAAGATAGAATTACTGTGCATTATATTTTGTACTTAAAATTCCAATATTGATCAAAGCAAATTCTTCAAAGAAAAATATTTGAAATTTTGGATTCATAAATATCAAAAAGAGTATCGTGAAATTTGATAAAAAAAACTTTGAATCGACTAGTTAAATTTCTGGATACAATATACATGTACTTAATTTTATAATCTGGAATAAATTGTTTTTGATAAACACATGCATTTATCGCGCTGATTAATAGACAAAAAATAAAATATTTATAACTATTTTTCATTAACTTTACAAACTGACTTCATGAGTTTTAGTAGTAGTTATGAATGTTTGCTTTTTTCTGAAATGAGGCTCTTCAAAAACCGCGAGCCGAGACGCGTGTTCCTCAAACTGATCTTTTTTACATTTTTGTATTGTGTGATCTGTTCTATGCTCGCTGTGTATTAAGTGGGCGCTGGCCTTCTTCATTGGTTGCACTTTATATATATTTGAAAAAAAAACAAAAAAACTACTTATTTATTTTACCTTTAAGTCCGATGATCATCCCTGAATGCGTTTGAAACAAGAATATGATTAATTTTCGAAGAAGATATTTAATTAATTATCAATATAGTTTATTACCCAAACTAAGATCAACAAAAATAATTATACACAGAAAGGTTCCTTTGCATTCCTTTTAATTAAAATTTTATGGCACAATCGCAGACCTCGCAATTTAATAAGATCTCTTTTGTTATAGAGTTTTTATAAGTTAGCGTTCTTTACTGCTATAAAAATGCCTCGTTTAAATCAAGATAATAAATTCATTGATTCGTTAATGTAAATAGGTAACCTCCTTCTACGCGTTAACACAATAACGTTGTCGACTTTAGTGATGTATAAATACGCTCTATCTCACTTGCTTACAGCTTGAATTGAGCTTTTAGAATACATCTTGTAATTGAACTCAATTAAATCTTTTGCCATATACTGCATTTGCACCTAAAAAGAAGAGAAAACGAAAACAAAATCACAAAATAATTGAACTGGAAATAAAGATAGTGGTTCGCCCATTTTGAAATAACAGTTACAATGGTTTGGTTCTGATCTGTACATTAACAACAAACAGTAAATCATAGACAGAAATAATCGTTGTTGAACCAATCAGGTAAACCAAGATGGCAGTTTGTATGATGAAATACTAGACCCTACTGGAATGAGAATGTGAACGGTGCCCACGATCTTGAGCGAACTTTGCGTAAGATTTGAATTGGTGAAGGCAGACCAAGAGGCAGGCACTTTGACTTTTACAAAAATTACAAGAGAGCAAAATATGTCCCCAAATGTTCTATTTCAGATACCCTTTTTACATTTGCACTACTGTAAAAAAACTTTGCCGTTATTGAACTCTGACGCACAGTTGTTTCTTTAAATGATATTTAGTATAGTATAACACATACTACCTGCAGTTGACGTATACTAGATCATCACAATCAGAACAAAAATATCGGCATCCTCTTAAATGTATCTATAAAGTATGTATATAATAATTATATGTGGTGAAGGTACAAAATTAATTGACCTTGTTTTACTGTCATATTCATTTCTTATTATTTATCTTCTATATTGTTCTTTTTGTGAAAAAAATCATTTATATACAAGAATTTACTGTTCTTTACTACTTGCAATTTTGCAATGTTAACTTAATCTATGTTGAAGTGCAAGATCCTTGATGTCATTAACATTTTTGTAAATTTCGTGCTAATGTGAAAGTCCGAGTTTCGAGCGTATCTAAATATATTTTACATAATAGACGGTATTAAACTTAACTTGATTTAAACGTTAAGTTCTTTAAAAACAATCATAATAAAGCATTGTAAACTTACATTTTTTGTGTATTTTCTCTGACTAATTAAAATTACTTGCACCATACTGAACGAAAAATGTATATATATATGTAACTGAAGTTATCGCACGCAAATCTAACCGAGCTCATAAAGATTAATGCACAGCATTCTTTTATTCAGCAAACTAGATAAATCTGCTGTGTAAGGTTTGTTTCTGTATTAGTTTACATATATTATATATTGTTTCCGCTGTCTTTACTTTGATGGGTTGATTGTTTATTATTTGCCGAGAACAGTCAACAAACATCTATAAACATAGACATCGGTGTTCTTTGTATATCATTTTGGTTATTCAATAACGTAGGAATCTAATGTCTTAAACAATTAAAACGATCTCGAGTGATGTTTACAACTATTTCTTATAATTATTTTGGGTTTTTGTTGATTTTTGGTTGCTTAATTTGTTGTTCTTAAATGCCGTTTTCGATTGCCGTTTGTAGAAAACGTATATGGAATTGCTACGTTGTATTATACTACTAAATGCGACAAAAGAAATCTGTCCTCAAAACACAGAAAATAATTAGAATACTGTGTCTATTGTGTTCAAGTACAAGAAACTAATAGCAAAACAATGTCTGTTTGCTTAATTTACCAGGCAAATAATTGTTCTTGTTATAGCAAGATGGCCTAAGATTGAATATAGGGAATTGACAAACCGTTATAGAAAGGCAATTTCAAAATTTCTATGCATCAACGTTTGTTATTCTTAAAAACCGTTGTTGATCGTAATTCCTAAGATGAGAACTTGTCAAGTTGAGAATCAAATTTTCACTCGATTTAGCATGCAATAATGATGAGGGTTTGAAGGCTTCCACGTTGTGAGAGTTTAGATATAATAGCGATATTTATTGAACATTTCAGAATGACAGCTTGTTACGAGATTGTACTTGTTATTCATTACAAGAAAAATATTAGACTCTTATCGTGCCAGTAAAACATATTGTAACAAAAGTAAATGACAATAGGGTACTTTTCAGCTGTTAACGTGTTTTGTCTCTGTCTCCAGTCTGGAAGTACATTTCCTTTTGTCCATCCTAAATGTAATTTAACAGAGTGCAGACAAATAAGAGTTTCCTTTAAACACTTTATTTCAAAGATAAAATTTACAGTTCCCGGTGATGTTGCATGTGGTCACGAGACAAAATACCCATTCACGTTAAAGTGCATCGAAAGTTAAGGAACGCTCAACTAAATGCGAGCTTTCGTCCGCATTAGTAATACGTAAATTATTTATTTTGCTAGAATTTGTATTCAAACTATGAATTTCAAACGCCTTAAAAATACCTGTTTTTCATCCAGTTTCAACATTTCAAAAATTTTATGAATATGAAAAAAAAAAATGTTTTATTTGATTGTCTTAACTGTTATATCCTTAATTTGAACTTATGTTGCAAGAAATAATATCAGTTAAACTTATCAGAAATGATACAATGAATCTGTATCTACACACACGAAAATATAGTGGTCAATGATTGCATGCATCAGATAATGTAGTGAGTGCAAACTGTATACATATATGAAGTTATTTAACCGATTTAGGTAATAAAATTTGAAAAGTTGTTTGTTATTGGGGTTTTCGTTGATAGCCACAATTTTGATTAATTAACAAAGAACTTTGCTTTTCTGATCTAAAGTTCTATAGCTACTTCATGTTATTTAGTAATCATATTTTGTGTCTTATTTTAATCACCAGAGGGAGTATAGCGTCTTTCTTTCCGAATTTGAAAGGAATTAAAACAATCTGTTTAATAAGTAAGTTAGTCTCAGTGTTTTTTCTTCTTCTTTTGATTTGTGAATGAGAGAAGTTCGATTGTATTTCATTTACAATTCTGCTATCAGAGAAAATAACTATTATCTAAATACATAATCTACTAACATCAAATACATGCATGTAACAACGAACGTGTAAGACATAGAATAGTAAGTATTTTAAACATGAGTCAATATCTATATTTCTAATCACAACAATAAAGTTGTTTGCAACTAGTGAAGTTAATGTTTGTTACTAATAAAGTTGTTGTTTGTTACTCGATATGTTGTTTTTCTTTGATTTTGAGGTTAGTTATAAATATGCAAATTGTTTACTGAGCAGTTACGGTTTAAATTGATGCACATGTTTGTTTCAAAATAATGTCTTCCAATTCCAAATTTTCACTCTCGGTTGATACATAAGCGTACACCCATAGTACATTACAATCGTAAGAATTCAAACTTCAAATATGTCACCTAATATTAGACATTTCAACATGGTTATCTTTGATTGATGACCACTTATAGTTGACAGAAGCTGATTTTGAATCATGAAAAGACCTCGTGCTTGTCGTAGAATACACACACGTTCTTTGCATGCCTGTACCGTCTGATGTCGCTCTCTTCAAGTCATTACTCTTACATTTGGCATTGAAAAGTAAGAAGACATATGGATTCGCAGTGGAGTTTGCAGCCGCCAATCCTCCGAGAATACCATAAACTAAGGGAGAGATGATACAGTGATCTCCGTACGACATAATCATCTCCGCGATAAAATAAGGTAGGCCACAAACAGCATATACAACTACAATCACAAAGGTCATCTTCAGTGTTTTAATTTTAGCTTTAGGTAAAGAGCTTGACGGTGTGCTTTGTAAGTGTATCTTCCCAGGTTTTATTGCCTGTCTTGATTTCCTGCCTTCAGTAGCTTTTTGTGCAATCTTCAGAAAAATGCGAGTATAACAAAGTATCAAAATTAAAAATGGGATGAGAAAAACAATGATAGCGATGTATGTCAAAAATGCTTGTCTGTGTGATTTCGGTTTTGATCGAAATACGTTTTCACATTTACTAATATTACCGTTGTCTACCAGCTGGAACACATATAACATTGGTAATGATGCTATAACGGCAACTAACCAGGCACAACCAGACATCTTCCATACCTAAAATATCATCGATACAGATTAAAAAGCGTAATATTGATATTTTTCTGAAACTACCATTCCACAAAACTACTCTATGGATATGACAAGCAATCAGCAGTTATGAACCACACAAATTAATGGTTAAAAGAAATACGCATAAGTTTGTTCCGTAGTTGTATCAACATGGTTCTTTAAGACAGTAAGCACGTCTTTACTACAAAATAAATAAACCTTTATACCTTTAGTAAAACGTAGAATTGCAGACACAACAGGAAGGAGATGTCGTCCTGTATATACAATCAATAATATGACGTTTTCTGCATGTGATATTTCTAATAGTAAAAATACCATTTATCAAATGTTGGTTTATTTTTTGTAAATTTTACAATTTAAAAAAAAGTTTATAAAAATGCCCATTGAATTCTTTTAATGGTAAGTACAAACCTAAATTCATTTTCTTCTTCCAGTCTACCTCAGTCAATATATGAAGGAGAAGAATGTATATTTTTTAAAATTTTGCTCACCGACTTTCTTTAAAACGAAATTTAAGTGCATGTGACATTTGTTTTTGTGACATTCCGTAATGAAGAATATTTAATTTCAAGAAAACATTCAACTACTTGAACATGAGATGGTTGAGTTGCATTCGTATAATATATCATATAACGAGAATGGATATGGTGAATATGTCAAAGAGACAACAACCCCACCGGGACGAACAGCTCAAGGCCCACATGGGTCTTCTATGAACAACGAAGAGACTCTCAAACCACAGGGCAGACTGCAGCTAGCCCCAAAACAACCTTACATACAGGAACGGCAAATTAATTGCCCATATATACCCCAGCAACATTAAAGCAAACAGCAGGTTAAAACGAAACAAGACATACAGAGACTAGAAATTCCTGACTTGCGTTTGTCTACCCCGGACTTGACTTTTTATGAGCAACTCGGCGGGTGTTTCTAGAAAAGCAGAGGACGCTTACCCTACCGGTGCACCTGGTCCATGCTCCCAGTTTTTAGTGGAGTCCGAGTTGCTCATTTGCTTTTGTTACTTTGTATGTATGATTTTAGTTACTGTATGTTCTTTGTTGTGTCTGTTTTCCGTGTTTGTCCCTAGATTACATTCTTTTGATTACCGCTATAATCTTGGTTCCCTTGATTACTCTTGGGACAAGCCCAAAAATGCGGTGGGGTGAGAGTACCTTTGCGTGATCACAGCCATCGCCCCTTTTAATTATCTGTCTTAAAGTATTTGGTTACACATGATAAAAAATACATACCGACATTTTCTTCAGAGGAGCCCTGATAGCTTGATGCCTGTCAATAGCAATAACAACTACAACGTTTGTACTAGCCATCATGGTGAAGCTCTGTAAAAACTTGATGAATTTACACATAAAAGCACCAGCATACCAAGCTCTGCCATCTTGGTACTCCCAGACCAACTGAGGCAAGATAGCAAACAACACCACCATAAGATCAGCTGCTGTTAGGTTCAATATAAAACTGTTAACACGAGAAAGGCTGTTAAGACGTCTATTGTTCCACATCCAAAGTAGAACTAGAAGTCCACCGACTATCCCTAGGATAATCATTACATAAAGTGAGACAAGCCGTATTGTTCCATTATATTTTTTATCATGGACGTTCCCACATATTGACTCATTGCTTGACGTTGTGTTAATTGGATTGACTGTTGTAAAGTTGTTAGTCATATAAACAAACACTTTTGAAGCTTCCATCTCAATTAAGAATATTCAGTAGCTGAAATAAAAAGGTTTTTAAGGTGAATCGAAAAGTATAAATAATATGGTTAAAACGACAATCTTGACTTAAAGAAAAAGGGTAAAGCGTCGAAATATCGACAGGAAACCCGACTGATACATACTGATTAATTAAATAAAATTGGAAGCTCGTTCATCAAATGAATGAACCAATTGCAAGTAACATAATCATCTTTTGCTTTTATTTAATCAATAGCCATGCTTACAATTGTGTAAAGAAAAATATATTGAAAGAAATGAATTAACGGAGGAGTTGGACATACCACTAGTTAGGATGGCGTGAAGGGATATTCTTTATCTTTAAAATTCAGATCCTTGCTACAAATGCTTACCAGGGAGCCAGTGTACTTAATTTTAAGTAAGATGAAATCTATTATTTTAGGATTTAATGCTACAATATGTGCAGGTCAATACAAATTGACGTGGCAGAAAAACGCATATACCTTAGAGTTTGTCGCAATATTTCCTCCTTCCAACTGTTAATATCATGCTGATTTTTCGACGAAGATTATTTCGTCTAAATTATCTTTATAATAGTTTTTTTCGTTTTCTTTACTAAGCGCAATTCAAATCAAAGGTATTACGGCTTTGAATGTCTAGATATTAGACATGAAGAGGGAGATGAACAAAGAGAAAGTATCAAATACCATGCCTTAGATACAAAAATCCATGTTATTTCATAAAGAATTCAAAGAGATATCTATTAGGGAATCCTTTTCAGAGGAATTTCACGTTGGTTTTAATTATCTTTTTTCAATTTTTGGCAACGTTAGTTCGCTTTAAACTTATAATGATAAACAAAACAATCATATTTTAACGTCATTATTTCAAGTATAATGACACCATTGAATTGATATTTGATATTTACCATATGTTTAAATAGTCATTAAGCACGCGTGTCCAACTAGATTTCGCATTTTCTGGCAATTGAGTTTTTTGTTTTGTTTTTAATCAATCATACTCATGTCAGAAAACAAGCTAATTACATTCAATAATACATGGTAAATAAATTGAGATATTCAAAGATTCATAATCAGTTACAAGAAAAAGAAATTATTTTGTGTGTACGGTAATAGATAGCTATGCTTGTTTATATTTATTTTGGAATTTTTGTTTCTTTCAGTTTGGTTTTTTTCTGCAGTCATTTCGTACAGTTTTATAGCATTATAATTGACATTATAGACAGGAATGCCTTCTTACAAATAATATCAGAGTGAAAAACAAATGCATAAAATCTATAGATCAAGACAGGAAACTGTCTACAACCAATGTTTTTTCTGCCATTTAATAACAGATTATATGTGTCAATTTGACTCGGAGATATTAAAAAACCAATAAAGAAGTTAAAAACTTCTATTTCAGTATATTACTTGCTACATGTTTTAGTTACCATCTGAATTATGTCATGAAATGTTCTATTTTCTGGTAAATACATAGTCTGTCAAGTTATTGAAATAGAAATCAATTGCTTCATCCTTCTTATTACCATTTTCACTCCTATTACGTCAAATAAATTTCGCCAGTTAAAAAGGCTATTTTCACATTTATATTCAATTCCATCCTTATAACAAATAAACATGCAATTTGTCAATACAGTTGACTAAGAATCATTATCAAAAATTCACTGTGGTATGAGAAGAAAATAAGAAATTACAATAATAGCTAGTTCATATGATACACGTGTCATACAGTATAATGTTGTGTTTACGTACAACAAAACCTTAAGGTGTTAAATGCATCAGATAACTCAATAATCGTTTTCTTTTGATGACCAACGTATTTATTTTGCACTTATTTTGACATTCTTCGAAAAGATTGTTATTGTGTAAAGTAGTATTGACTTTTTGGACTCCTACCATTACACAAAATTCTTAACTAAACGGATATAAAACAAGACAATAAAGCATTGATTCTGCTCCAGAACTTTTTAGATGTCCATTTTCTTAGCAATGGTAACAAATTGAATTAAACACAACATTGTTCTTTAATGTTTCTTCAGTTTATCTTTTCAGTAAACATTAGATAATTCAAGTTCGTTACATGTGATAACGAAATGTTATTAACGGAATTGAAAACGATTTTCTTTTTTTAATTGCTTCATGAAGTTAAATGTCATGTAGGGTTATATTCTGACATCCTTGCAGATATACCATAGTATTTTATCAATCCTACATAGAACGAAAAAAATTAAATACTTGAAAATGGTTGGTGATTTGTGATGGATTAGGTCACACGAACATTAAAATATTTTAAAATATTTTATTTATTTATTTTGTTGGTAGTTTCATCCTGATTTGTTTGAAATTCTTGTTACACACGATTAAGTTAGTATATTATAGTGTATTTTATTGTGGAGTGTGAAAAATTTTAAAGCAAATTAGAAATGAAATGAACTTGTATTGCTTGGTATATTTAAATAAAGCTCAGTGCCCGTTGTCGGACCCATTTGGAACTTCACTGAAATTCATTTTAGCCAATGAAAAATATATGAGTAATCGTTGATGATATCATAAAATTGCATATAATTTGCACATTTTACGAATGGCGACTATATTAGAAAACAATTAAAGTTTTTAGTCTCCTTGTTAAATTATTTAATTGTTATATATTTTATTTGATTAAAAGATATAAATCCTGAAATCGTTTTAAAGAGTAATCAAGGGAACCAAGGTTATAGCGGTAATCAAAAGAATGTAATCCAGGGACAAAGACCAGACATGGAAAACAGACATACACAACAAATAACATTAAGTAAATAAAATCATACATACAAAGTAACAAAAGTAAATGAGCAACTCGGATTCCACTAAAAACTGGGAGCATGGACCAGGTGCACCGGTAAGGTAAGCGTCCTCTTCTTTTCTAGACACACCCGCCGTGTTGCTCATAAAAGTCAAGTCCGGGGTAGACAAACGAGGAAAGGAAAAGTATGACCCGTTGAATAAATCAGTCAGTTTTCATGGTGCTGGTGGATACGCCATAACGATCCACGAGTTCATGATGAAGACAATAAAACTTCTGTAGTGATGACTTCAATCTTGTAGCAACAAAACCCTGTTCCAGAAGCCTATTTGTTAGAGTTCTAGCGCGATACAAAAAGTCTGCGTAGTTTCGGTAAGCTCTGGCATAACGTATGAGTTGTGATATGAACAAAATTCGAAAAAGTATGATAATTTTGTATCTTTTGCAACCAAATAAAAGAATAAAATAAAACAAAAACAGCTAACTTGTTGTATGAATTGCTAGAAAAAATCAAAGAGCAATGTGGTATCAGGACCAATGAGCTTAATGCTGAGAGTAGGAATAATTGATAGACAAAAATAAAATTTAATAAAATAGATTTTATTGTCGTTTTTTTGTGATCTGTCATCTATTTTACCATCGATTTACTAACGAAAACCGAAGAATGATCGAGTTAAGGGAATTTTAGAAATTCACGTAATGTAGAATGCTATTTTATTGGTTTCTTTTTATTAATACAACAGAGCACAGGCATCCTAATTCTCTGTATTATCGGAAGATTTATAAGCTTTAGGCTGGATGTCCAGGAGATAAAGAACGCCATATGCAACACGGAAATTAGATTTTTGATGCGTTAACATCCAAATAAATATAAAATCATCTACAATTTGTGTCTTTGTAAAGAAGTTTGGTATTTCATGTGTTATGATAAGTGATGTGACGGATTACAAGTATACATCAACGATTTTAGCTGTTAGCTGTTTATAGTAATTTTGGATTGACAATAATCTATATTGTCCATTTTCCAGCTAAAAGACTATGGGAAGTTATTGTATTATTTACCTTAGACTTACATCTTTTTAACTAATTATCAACTGAACTTTATCTCTATTATTTCTAATGTCATAAAACGATCAAGTCAAGTCTTATATTCTTATCTTGAAACCAAAGGGAATCAATAAAATTAAGCTTAGACCGGAAGTGTTGTGATTTAGATAGACTACGGTTATAGTTATTCTATAGGGAAAACTACCTACACAACCTATTCCACATTACCTAATAACTAGACCGCTATGTCCAATTCGCCATGCCTCATTCCTCTTGTTTTATTCTCCTTTTATATTCAACATCTCGCTCTTTTGTAATAAACACATATTATGCATGTTACGAAATCATTATAATTCATTATTTATTTCACGCAATATTAAACAATTCTTCTGAAAATAAAAATAAGTTTGCCAACAATGTGAGCCTAGTTGATACCAATCCTTCTTTCCAATAGCCCATGTCCCATTTGCTTGCCCTATTACTCACTCCCCAATTACCCAATACGCCATGAAAGTGAAAGTTCCCAATACAGGTACTGTTAACCGACAGTTAAATTCTCGATGAAGGATCGAAGGAGAATCGACAAGAAAATTGACGGGAAACTAAGTGCATCATGGTCATCCACTCCGTAACCACATTGTTACAACCAAAGTGCATTTAGGTACTCTGATTTAAGTAAATTATTGCCGTTGTTCTGTAATACAAAACACAAAAACAAACCATTTGTTTTAGTGTTAAAACTGAAAGTTCAATAACTATGTACAATTTTCAATATAGAATCACTTAGATGGCAACGTCAGATGAAATCGACAGATTTACTGATCGTTGAATTCAATAACTAGAAAGCAGTTTTCAAGTACCCGATGGGTTATTATTGCTCTCATTTATCACTCTCCAATGGTAATCTATCATACGTTATTTGGGAGAATATTTCTTCTAAGTGTCCTGTTAAGAGCCACGTTTTACAAAAATAGTTCAAAACAATTTTAGCAAAAAAAAAAAAAGAAACCTAAATTGTTTTAATAAAAATGAGAAATATTTACGTTTTTCTATTTAATCTAAAACAAGTAGAAGAGTCTTTTTAGATAAGTATTGGCAAAACTCTTCAACTTCAATATAATTCAAAGTCTGCACTAACACTACAGAAAACAAGCGAAATGTTGAAAAGAATGTCATGCATAGTACAAACCAAGGATATTAGAACAATAACCTGGCCCCGGTGCCAATAAACTCAAACCAAGAATATTAGAACAAAAACCTGGCACCGGTCCCAATAAACTCAAACCAAGGGTATTAGAACAATAACTTGGCCCCGGTGCAGATAAACTCAAACAAAGGATATTAGGACAAAAACCTGGCCCCGGTGCCAATAAACTCAAGCCAAGGATATTAGGACAAAAACCTGGCCCCGGTACCAATGAACTCAAACCAAGAATATCAGGACTACAACTAGGCCCCTGTGCCAATAAACTAAAACCAAGGATATTAGGACCTAAAAATATTACGTACGTCTGAGGTTATGCTTCAGTATTTGTGACATTGTTGTAGCACCATTGTTTTAACTTTTATGAAAGCTTTATGGCATTGCATTTGTTCGAGCCCGATCATGAGTATGCCACAAGTATTTCAATAATTCAGTAAAATCATATATGTAGGCTAGTTAAGTTTAAAATATTTTATTGCTAAAAACAGACAGTTGGATTGGATATAAGTTATACCAACTTACAAAGGTCCTTCCCACATATTTAGTTACACATATTTTGTGAACATACGTCAGCAACAAAAGACAATATACAATGTAAACAACTAATTGTGACAAAACTGAATCAAGAACAGTATATGATGATTGGGGGTTTTTACGGTCTTGACTATCCTTACCGATCTCGCACGACCGCCCCTTACAGGGATTCTGTTAGTAAATGTTTGTTAGTAGTTGGAGGTAGCGGAGCCCAGCCTTCGGAATACCTGACAGAAGAACTCAGTCAGAATATGTCCTACTAGCGACTGGGCTGCTCTGTTGACGCTCTGGCCTACTCCGAGAGTGTTTCCCCACTCTAACTTTCTGGGAGTACGTCAACGTGAAGAGTGAAGAACAGTATATATGTATTTATATATAGTCACCCGACCGACAAAATTTCTGAATTTGTTGATTACCATCTCCGACCCCTTGTTCAAAAGCTCCCGTCATATCTATCTGAGGAAAATG
The DNA here is from genome assembly GCA_037379345.1 of Perna viridis. NCBI lineage: Eukaryota > Metazoa > Mollusca > Bivalvia > Mytilida > Mytilidae > Perna > Perna viridis. The sequence goes on from CM074513.1 coordinate 58,369,032, forward strand.
GAATCAATGAATCCTTTACCTCCCGAAACACTTCTGATCTCCCTTGATGTCACTTCACTCTACACTAATATCCCACACGATGACGGTATAGAAGCTGCCGAGAAGCTTGGGAATCACGAGATATTTTGGACACCCCTACTGACTGCCTAGTAAATTTACTTACTTTAGTTTTGAACTGTAACAACTTCACTTTCGACGACGAACACTATCTTCAAATCAATGATACAGCTATGGGAACGAAAACGGCTCGTTTGTATGCTAACATCTTCATGGGTAAATTAGAAAATAATAATTTAACGTCTTTATCGAAACCTCTCTCTTGGTATCGATTCATCGAAGATGTTGACATGAACATGAAATGGACTGAGTCTAAACAAAATTTAGACAATTTTATCACACATGTCAACAATGCTCATACATCAATCAAATTCACACTAAAATCACCTTTTTGGATACTACTACGTCTGTAAGAGACGGGAAAATGTCAATGGATCTTCACAGCAAACCAACTGATAGTCATTAAAACTTATCTCCCAATAGTTGTCATCCAAAACATTGTACTAAAAGCATACCATACAGCCAGGTACTTTGAATTCGGAGCATTTGCTCATCTGACGACACCACCAACAAACGTCTAGATGAACGCCGTGGTCATTTGTCATCGCGTGGCCACAAATCAACAGATTGAGATCGGGGATTTTAACGTGCTAACATCAGTCGTAATGATCTCCTCGAGTACAAACCCAAGAAAAAGAACAAAAGGATTCCTTTTGTGGTTACTAACCTCTCGCAGCTACTGTACTCGATTTGGAAAGACATACTAAAACATCCTAAGCTCTCCAAGCTCTTTCCTGGGGCCCCGGTCATGGCGTTCCGTAGACCTAGGAGTCTAAAAGATGCCCTAGTAAGAGCAGAGATTTCATCTCAGTCCAAACAAAATACAACGGGCCAGTGTCGACCATGTGGAGATAAAAGATGTAAGACCTGTACACTGATACTGCACACCAAAACGTTTATAAGCTACTGCACTGGAAAGGAATTTGTCATTCTTTGCGACGTGAATTGCAAAATACCATTTAACTTCTCCAGTGTCGATGTGGTATGCAGTGCGTTGGCGAAACAGAACAACCTTTCAACGGGTTTATTGTTTTCCACAGTTAATTCATTTCTTAATTTTGATAAAAACACCCTTTTCTTATTTTCATTTAGATTCTTTATCATTTGCTTATGTGTGCCTTTGATAAAGGTACAATCATCCACAGCGTACGTGATTCAGTTTCTGAATCTATGTTTTGATCTTGAACTTTATTAGTTTTATGCTGAAGAAGGATATCGGTTATCCGAAATATTCAATGTAAACATATTTAGACGTTTATTGTATTTATATTAATATATATGTTATCATATGTGATGAACTTGTCATTTCTATAATATAAATATATCTTTATTTAAATCATCAGATAAGGTGTCATTTCCAAAAAGCGAAGTTTCGATCGTTAGTTCTAGTAAAAAGGCAGTATCATTCTTCAATTTTTCAGATGTCTCTAATATAATGGGCATTCCAATGGGTAATGTATGGCATCATCAACCGCCCAACTGCAGACACAACCTGGATCATTTACAAAATTAACACGGAAGAGATCTGCATTCAGGGCACTACACCTATGTAGAAGTTTCGTGTGTAGAATATTATGTAATCTACAACCTGTGACATAATAAGAAGGAGATTTATTGTATATATCAAATAGATGTGCTTCTTTTAATCTAGAAATGGTTGGAAGATTACGTATATTTGATTCCAAATTCTTCCAACGTCTAATCGTGGACGGGAAAAAAGGAGTTGGAAAATAACTGTAATCTTGTAAATGGTTGCCGATAGTCAGAATCAGTCCGCAAGTTTCTTTGCCTTTCATCTCGTTGATACGGTGATAAACAGTCATTAAGATAAGATGGACAATCTTCATGGTGAATTTTATAAAAAAAAAAATTAAGTTTCCTTCAATATGTAGGTTCTTGCTATCATTACAAACAATATAAGATATTAACAGAAAATGTGTAATATTAGTATTTAGTATTTAGCCAAAAAATCATTTTTTATATTAATGAAATTGTTTGTTTTTTCTCAAGTTTCAGTGCACCAATTAATGAATATTTGATTAATGGAACTAAGAGAGTCAAAGGTAAAACAAATGCAGATGTTTATTAAGTATTACTAACTTACTAACTGATGCTGATTGTATTTGTTTTATAGTTTTTCAGTAGGTTTATACGTTTGTACCACGGTTTACTAAAATAAACTTTCTATTCAAATTAATTTATTATTTAGCGTTAGCTTACAGGTATCACCTGTGGCAGAAATTTGTAGTGTGCATTTTGGAGTTTCAGCATTTCATACGTTGAAAGTATTAGAACGCATCATATAAACACAAACAATATTTCAGAAAAAAAAAACATTATTATGAATGTAAATTAAATACTTCGATAACTCAAGATAGATTGACAGGGATGTAATCAAGTGTAATCAAGATTCCGACCCAAATGAAAAAAAGGAGAGTCGGGGAAACTTAAAACAACAAATACAATGAAGCAACCTGAAATACACGCTATGAAAACAAGATAAAAAATCAGAAACAAAAACAAAAAACATTCTGATCCACCTGAAGTAAAATGTTGTCTGCCACTCCCATCAAGTAGTTTTCAAGGTGATGTCTAATCCTCGACATTTAATTTGTCTATTTTATATTAGACCAACATTTCGATATTATTCACGTCATGAAACACCGTTAAATCCATTATAATCGACAATTGTATTGTGTGAATCACACCTTAACTTTGTGAGTGGGGACAACATTATTGTAGCTTGACGCTTACCCGATTTTACTTTACACACGTCATATTATGGATGGCGTTGACAGAGCAGGAAATGACTTCTGGTGATCCTGGTGTCAATCTCGGATTCTGTATGAGACATTTTAAAGTGCTTTAGTAATTTTGTGGAAACTTGTTTTCCTTACCTTTAGTTTTTTTATGTAATTGTATTTCATTCTGTTTACTTTATTGTGTAAGAGTAATCAAGGGAACCAAGGTTATAGCGGAAATCAAAATAATGTAATCCAGGGACAAAGACCAGACATGAAAAACAGACATACACAACAAAGAACATAAAGTAACTAAAATCATACATACAAAGTAACAAAAGTAAATGAGCAACTCAGACTCCACTAAAAACTGGGAGCATGGACCAGGTGCACCGGTAGGGTAAGCGTCCTCTGTTTACTTTATTGTGTATGTAGATTGTCGATTATCTCTTTTTCATCTTTCGCTTGTTTCTATAATTTACTACCGATATTTAATTAAAACAATCAACGTCATGCACAATGGAAAATAAAAAAGTGACAATGAAAATTGATAATGCAATATGGACTGACGTGTTCAATTAGACCTATGTATTATTATACACATTTTTTCTTCTTTTTAGCGTTTCTTTTTGATGTTGAGTGTACATATACAGTGACACTTTAAACTAAAAAAGAAGGCTGTTCTCTTTTTAGAAGGAAGTCTTCATTTTGGAAGAAATTTCGTTCTAAGAATTTACATAAATGACGTATAATATATCTATACAAAGTCCAGAAGAACAATTTTGAATTTAAATTCTCTGACACTCCAGCATACCGTATTTGATTAATGATAAAATTGGAGGATGAATTACCCTCAGGTCAAGTATATCAACTCTTAACGATATTGTGTTTGTGTGACACTACATTGACTGTCTAATTCAGAAAATGGGCGGGCCTTGACATCTGGCAAACCAACATGTACTTAAGAAGAACGTAATTAACAATCACGTAACTGTAATAACGTTCTTTGGTGTTTCTTAAGGTTATGAAAATATGGCACACCCTTCTATGTATTGGATACCGAAACTTCACAAATGTCGAAGATATATTGCTTGGTCTGCCATATGCACAACTAAACCCCTATCAAAATTCCTTGCTGCTTTACTTACGACAATGAAATATGGACTCAAAAGTTACTATGTTTTTTCTTCTAGTCAAGTGCTTCTAGTAGCGTAAAGTGCTGTAATAATATACGAACTTTTAATTTTGTTTTACCTTGTGAACTATACTTCTATCTGCATTGTGAATGCAAAACGTCTCTGCTACCTTTATTCCATGTACTTAGATTATGATGTCTCGGACTCATTCTTCTATTGAAATGCTTTTATATATGATTTACCGATAATATAAAGTGATAATAAGTATCACAGACCTCAATGAAAAACTTAATAATGTTTTGTCAATGTTTAAAATAACATTCAAGGGAACGTTGATTTAGAGTATTTTTGAAACTGGGATCTTCTGTCGAAAGACATTGATGACACTAAATATTGTGACAGTAAACATGTTTTCATTTTTAACGTTACAATTTAACTAACGTGAGACTTTTAAGGACAAAATACATGCTTACAGAAAACCAATATTGAAAGAGCAGCGCATGCGGCAAGCCAAGTCGTGTACAGTACAATTTTGACAAATACAAGATTTTCTCAAGATTTTTGTTTACATAGTCTTTTTATACAGATACCAAATGCTATATGAGTAAAGAATTACTCTGTTATAAATTCATGAACAGTTCTTTACGTTTTTGTAATTGACTATCTTTTCAGTCGTCCATTAAGACATCCATAACGTTCAATACGAAATGTTAAACTTTCGGATTTGTATTTCTAGAAATTAAGCAATGGTCACATGTTGCAAAGCACAGCAAAAATCAATATTGGCTAAACAATAAAGACGTGTAATTCTAAGTATAAGTAAATATTGCATTCCTCTATATGAACTGACACATAAATAAGTATTAAGAATTCTATTCAAAAAAATGTTCTGACAAAACACAATTTTCCAGACATGTATATAAATCCATAAGCTCTTCAATAGATATATCGACATTTTAATATAGAGTTCTCGTTTCTCCTTTTTATAACAAATAATGTCCATCAAATAGCAAATATGATAATTCCCGGATTCCTGATTTTTACATATTAGATCTGACAGATTCAAGTGATTTAATCAATCGATTGTAACCTTGCCAGACTACATTAGGAAATTAATATGCGGTCAATTGGCCCTGGTCATTTAAGTTAATTGTACGTCTAAATTGGATGAGTGCCATCCTTATAATGATGTCAGATCGTTTATCTTCATCAGAAAGTAGTCACACACTTTTTATCTTGAGTTTTATCCTATAATTAATTAAATGGTTTTTTTTATTATGTCCTATATCCGAGTTACACGACCATCTATACGCAGATCCGGCTAAAATAAATGTTTATTATTTTCGATTACATTTTTTGTCAACTCATTATATCTCATATTTAGAAACGTCATGCTATCATATTTATGTGTTTAGAAAGATATACATTTTATTTCTTTTGGAATTTTCAGGTAAATGTTTTGCCCTAATTTTTATCGCATAATTCTTGCTTTGTGATATCAAGTTCAAGATCAAAATCTCAAATTTCTAAGAAAAATAATTGATAATGACCTATGTTTTATGTTACTATAATCTGATTTTGTTAATATAGGATATTTCTTACATTTCTAAGTTATCTACTACGCGTACAACATGATAATTAGCAAAAACAATTAATGATTACCGCTAATGTCAATAGTGTTTGCCACGTGTCGCGGAATTTGCATTATCGTTGCTAATTTATTACTGGATAATTGTCACTTGCAATGTGGCGGATCAGATCGATACGCTCACCCTTCCAAAGCACCCGATGTCATTCCCGGTTTTGTAAGGCAGATCATATAGCTAGTGCTTTTATTTTTTGTGTGACGTCTTGTTTCCCCTATAATCAGTATTTATGAGTAATCTTTTTTTTATTTGATTCGCTACATTGTACTTTTCATTAACTTTTGTTAGCTTGTATCATTTTAGTTACTTTATGTTCTTTGTCGTGTTTGTCTGTTTTCCATGTCTGGTCTTTGTCCCTGAATTACATTTCCGCTAGAATGTTGGTTCCCGTAATTACTCTTTCACCTACCATCTGGTTCGTAAGGTGAATGGCACTTAAAAGATATGATTATATCCGAATTACAAACAGCAAAGAGGATATCACAATGTATGGAACTCGTTGATGTTTAAGGCAGTAAGTCTTGGTAGTCAAATACATATCTTGCATAGATCTAACTTTACTGAGTTCATTCTGCAATCTAAAACTATTGCAATCAGAAAGTTCTTTAAAATCAATTAACGGTGTCCTTTCAGATTTTCCAACAATTATTTATTAAACGTAGACTCTGATTAGGAGGGTGTTTAATTGAATACATATATAAAGTGAGATAACGTAAACCCTGCATGTTTTCATGCGTGCTTGGTATCATTGATGCCTCAACCAATTAATTTCAATCACTAAAACATATGATATAACACATGGAAATTGATGCATGTGGTTAATAGATAGAGGAAAGGAGTTATATAACGTTATTATCAATTAAATGCAGTCAGATCAAATAAATTATTGCCGGTTAAATAATTATAACTTGCAATATGCACTACTCTTGCGAAATAAAAAAAAAAGGATGAATAAAAGGCTTTTTACTTTATCTTTAATAAATTCGTTTTTGTGATTGATATTGTCAGAAAAATCCAAGTGATGCTTTAAATAATCATTTAAATGAGTTAAATGAAGTAGTTTTCTGAACATAGTTGAGTCAAGGTCAACTTGAATACAAGTGATATTAAAATTACGATAATCTAAGCGTATTATGGATGGCGATGCAATAAATACAAAAAATGTGAAAAAAATGTAAAACAATTGAATGACACAAACAAAGAAAGACACGAAACTAAAATTCAAATTGGCCAAAAAACATGAGAGCTTGAAAAAGGCTTATCTGTAATGATTATCTACATTTCTTGAGGTTGGTTCCTTATGTCATATTTGAAGTTGGTTCCTTATGTCAGATTTGAGGTTTGTTTCTTATGTCAGATTTGAGGTTGGTTCCTTATGTCAGATTTGGTTTTTATAGAAGAATGATAGGTTCTTAGAGAAAACAAGTTTTTGAGGATGTTTTTAACTGAATTTAACATTAAGAAGTGTATAACAACAAAGAATACACAGTACAAAGTTTTTGTTACTCCGTTAGGATTTTCAATATCGTATGAATTGAGGACGACATTTCATGACGATTGAAATGATTTTGGTTGTAATACCCTATTTCATGGTAAAGTTTGATTTCTGAAGATATTACTTATTTAGAAAACAACAAATTTATTATTTTGAATATATATTTTTTCCGAAATGTGACCATCATTTACTTCCATGTGTAACATTTCCATCACGGACAGCGTAATTTCAGGATCAGGATGAATACCAATCCTTCATTACAAAAGATATCAATGATAACGGTGGGCAAACTTTTGTATGTGTATGGTATATGTTAGGAATATGAAGTAGAAACGATGAGATAATAGCGAGGGTGGTTATTGAGTGATTATATATTTGGCAAATGGAACACAATTACGTGTAATAACAGTTTTCAAAAAGGAACTGTTCATTTAAAAGTAATACAAAATCACATACTGAAGATAAGAAGTGCATTATAAAAATAAACAGCTAAAAACATTTAGTGTTCATCAGATCAGAATAGATAAAAATCATCGTATTTCCTTACAAAAACTGATTGTTCCAAGACAGTTTTAATATGTAATTTTAGAGATTAATCGTACATTTGTGTTATTTATATTTCACATTTTGCCACTCTTTAGTCTTGTGTTATTTATATTTCACATTTTGCCACTCTTTAGTCTTGTGTTATTTATTGTTCACATTTTGCCACTCTTTATTCTTATGTTATGCAATAGCCACCGTCTCGTTTTAAATGTTTTAAAGAATTGTTATTAAGCAAAAATCTGTGTGGCATCTCTAGGTCGTAAAATGATAATGCTTACAAAACACTCATGTGAATTGTCAGTGTTTTTCATTTTTCTTTAGCATAAAGATGTCGACACTGTATATTTTTGATTAATATCCTGTAGTTTTTCTTCACACTTAATCTAATTTATTTTTCTCTGTTTTTGATTTAATTTAATTTACCCAAAGAAGTTTTTGTTGTTTGGGTAATAAATTTCACATTATATTTGTGGCTACGATGTCAGTGAGTAAACTTTGAGGAATACAAACTTTTTTTTAAAGCAGACGCATGATTTCGGCGAAAGAACGACAAAGGAATAATGCAAAATACAGCATAAATAATTGTCGGAAAATCTTAATGCCAACAAAAATTAGATAGTACTGCAATAACATTTGTTTTAATGATTAAATTTTGAATTTTTTTTCCGCTAATATTCATAGTTGCCACAGAATTGACTGATGTTGTTATGGCTATAATTCTTTAAATGGTTGTGAAAGTAACTAAACATAACGTGAAGTAAGCATCTACTTTTCTGTTTCTTTCAACAAGTATATATAGTAACTGCAGTTTCTTTTCTAAACAATTAATGTGATAAATTTCTCGGTACCATAAAAATCGTTTTATAACAATAAGCATTAAGAAAAAAAATGATTTAAAAAGAGATACTTTTTTTGTTTTTTGTATTTGTACAAATGTCCCCAGTATTTGATGACATTTATTAATTCCATCCCCACAATGACGTTGAGTAAACATTTTCTTTTCATTTATAATTAGTACGCTGCATTTTGAATTAGACAGCATTTATACTATATTTAAGGCAGATTTTAAAGTTAAATAGATACTTTGATAGTTTTACTATTTTTTTTCTAAGTTCCATTTAGTTAAAATGTCTTACGTGAGGTGTTATATCGGGGAATATTAATGTATATCGTAACACCGAAAATTTATCGCAGAAATCATTCCAACTTAGTTCAGCAACAATAACAATGGAAATTTCAGTTAGGCCGTTTTTACCACATATCTTGACAGGTGTAATGAAGCATTTCATTAGATTATTCTTTCATTAGAATGTAGTTACAAATTTCGTAGTTTGATGTAATAGGTGTAAGTCTTGAAGTACTTGAGATTCCTTTATCTTTATATATATATATATTAAAGTGCTCATTTAATGTCAATATTTTTCGTATATCTTTTTCCATGGTTAATCTTTCAGTGAGGGATATACCCAATTATACTGTAGTTGATGCCATTATTAGGGTTATAGTTATGCGAGCGACAATTTTTTTCCAAAAAGAGGCCTAGTTTTCGACTTTATTGCAACCACCTAACATACCGCTGATTTTTTGTATATATGTAAGAGTAATCAAGGGAAGCAAGGTTCTAGCGGAAATCAAAAGAGTGTAGTCCAGGGACAAAGACCAGACATGGAAAATAGACCAACACAACAAAGAACGTGAAATAACCAAAATAACACATGCGAAGTAATAAAAACTCGGACTCCACAAAAAACTGGGAGCATGGACCAGGTGTACCGGCAGGGATCTATGATTACTTTCATTTTTAGTCGGTAGTAAAAAAAAAACATTAGTAACTTTTTTTTTATAAATTGACGTTCTTTAGGATCATGAGTGATGAAAATTACAGTACTGCCGATTACGTTTTTTTAAATTTATGAACTAAATGTATTTACATGCATTATTATCGTCATACTTTGTTGTTATAATAACCCACAGAGCATATACGCCATCGATTCATAGAAAGAAATGTCTGATGTTTTTAGGCCACATGTTTCTTCTTGGTTTCCAGTCGAAAGTGATGCCGACAGTGATTGGTCATGACCTCAGAGAGCTAAGTGATTGGTCCAAAAAATGGCTCATGTCTTTAAATCCTGACAAAACGGAAATTATGTTGTTTTCTAATATTGAAACTCCCAAAATAAACTTTGTATTTAATGATAAAAATATACCAGTTACAGATATGCATAAACATTTAGGTGTAACATTTAGTAGCTATGCAAAATGGAATAATCATGTTGAATGTATAATCAAAAATGTATCGAAACATTTAAATGTACTACGGAAACTTAAGTATAGTTTAGGAAGAAAGAATCTTGAATCACTATATCTTACTTTTTTTCGACCGTTATTTGAATATGCATGTGAAGTTTGGGACAATATGGGCGTGGGTTATTGCAATAAACTTGAACAATTGCAGTTAGAGGCTGCTCGAATAGTAACTGGACTTCCAATCTTTACTAGTGCACAAATCATTTATAGTGAAATCGGATGGGAAACTCTAGCAGAAAGACGTGAAAGAAGAAAACTACAGTTTTTCTATAGTATTCAACATAATAATGCTCCAGAATATTTATACAATTTGATCCCACCAACAATTCAGAGTACAACAGTTTACCCCTTACGTAATGGAAATGACTTGATACATCCTTTTTGTCGACTGTCTTTGACACAAGGCTCGTTTTTACCATCAACTATACGGTTATGGAATAAACTCAATTTGTCTACTCGTAACATTGAATCTATAGGTAAATTTAAAAATGAATTAAAGAGGAGTAAATCAAATTCAACAAACAGAGTTCCTAAATATTTCGAGTTTGGAAATCGTAAATTAAACATTATTTTAACACAAATACGATGTTCGGCCTCCTTTTTAAATTATGATCTCTCGAGAGTTAACATCATAGCTGATCCATCCTGCCGATGTGGTGCTAGTATTGAAGATTCAAATCATTTTTTCTTTGAATGTCCTCATTATTCTGATGTTAGAAACAGACTCCTTATTAATCTAAATTGGTTGCCGGAAAATTGTCGAGTAAATTTAAGTACCTTAACGTATGGTCACCCGGCTCTTACCGATGAGCAAAATACAATAATTTTTAGTCATGTATATAATTATATAAAAGGATCTAAGAGGTTCCATATTGTATAATCAGTATCATTGATACTGTAAGTATATTTAAAACAACCACATACATCATCACATCATCACAATATTTGCTAGTTATATCATGTCAATATTATGTTTATATATTTATTGTATTGTTTTTGCTTTCAATATGTGTTGTTACACACTGTATATGAGAGAAGACTTAATAAGTTTGTCTAACTTGTGTCTAATCCTTTTGCATAATTACGCAAATAAAATATGTTTAAACTAATTGATGCCGTATAGTTTCGATTTTATGCAAATCGGTATTCTTCTAGTGTTTAATTACCTGATTTAGGTAAATGAATGATAGGTGAACTTAAGTACACTATTCGATTCATATCTTATATAACTGACCCTCAGCGCTTCTTTATTTTAGCATCAATGTGAAAGGTGGTGTAGGCTAATTCACTTATTTTCTCGTTGCGCTCCCGTTTTCACTTCCCCAATATAATTAGATTATTTATTATTTTTTTCAAAGAGATGAGCATGAGAAAATCCCGCGAGTTGAAAAAAATATTTAATAATCTGTTTATCGCTGTTTTGCTGAATTGTAAGGTATTAGTTTTCTTTTATTTTCAGTTTTCCTGACCTAAATATGTAAGTTTTATAAGCGCTGCAAAATTTCCTTTCGGTGCTATTTTTCGGCGACGTGCTACGTGATGTCACGTATATTGTGCAGCTATGATTCACATCATTTAAAAAAAAAATCGGTTAACCATGACGGTCGCGTTTAAAATTTGTGGAATAATTTTGGAATTTATTCATTCTAGTCGGATAGGTTACTATATTTAATTATTTTCCATTGTAGACTAGAAAATATTGCCACAAATTAGCCATTATTTCATATGCAGTAAACAAACAGACAGTTATTTGGGTCGTCAAATATTCCTACGCTGTTGCTTGTATGTCACGCGAGGACATAGAAACTAGCGATAATTTTCATTCTTACATTCTTAGATTGAAAATTATCGTATAGCAAGATAAAAGGAATTCTAAACAAAATAGCGATAAATACATATAGCATGACTAAATATATCAAGACTATTTTAATGTTTGCTCTTTCTTTATTTGTGTGTGTATGAACATAACATGGAATATTATGAATGACACTTACTGGTTTTGAGGTTGTTTTGAGAGTGCCATCTGTATAATGAGAACTGAAAGACATGTATGACGTCCATAATAATACTTTGAACAATTATTTTCCGTTTGATTTGTTAATATATTTGACATACAAACAGTAATTATTAATTAATCAACTAAGTCTCATATTAGTTTTTACTATGAACTACGGAAATGTACAATATGAGCGATGCTAAGAGACTACCCATCTAACATGCAGCTAATGTCTTTTGAATATGTTGAGGCATGCACAAATTCCGCTGAAATTTTAAAAAGAGCCTAGAGAATGAAATATCCATCCCCTTTGAAAATATTATATTAATCAAACGTTTAAAGAGTAAAATAATCCTTTCCTGCTAAAACAAACTTACATCTACTTTTTGCAAAAAAATCAAACTGCTATGGCTACAAAAGCAATATTTTATATTCTGTAAAATGATAGCCAATAACTTTAAGAAATCTCTTAGTCCGTCATGTATTGCAAATACCACATATAAGTGCAAACCGGATCTAACAGTATTGAGTATATATGTTATCACGAAAACAACAATTAAACCTTTCAGTGCCACGCCACATTTTTCATTTTTTTTTCTCTTCAGTGACACGGCTTGTTTTTTTTCACATTCAAATATCTGTTCAGTGACGTTAACAGTGAACTAACGTCACAAAGCGATATCAGGGAAATGGCGTTTTTACCACAGGTGCTTGCTCCCTTTCACATATGCAGCCCAAATATATGTGATATATACTAGTCGGGCTAAATATTTGAGAGTGGGAGCAAATATCTGCGTTTTCACACGGAAAAGACTTATCGATAATACAAGGCACTTGTAAACATAATTGCAAGGTACGGTAGCAAAAAGATATTTTCATTGTTACTGGTTTGGGGTAATCGCATTTAACTGGTTGAAGTCCAAGAAATACACACGACTAGAATGTCTAACATAAAACCGACAGACAAGAAAAAAATCTAAGAAGGTACACAGAAAAAAAACTGAAATACACCTAAAAAAAAGAAGTAAACTTAGTAACACGTTTTCCGCTAAAATGAACGTGGAGCCAGTGTAAATAAAATCCTCGGTTAGGAATTCCGTTTCTCCATACAGGCACTGAGCCTTGAAATAGCTTTCGAGACAGTTTGCAACCTCCAGCACTGCTGGAGTAAGGTAGCCTAAAATGATTTTTATTTATTTTCAACATTATACACATATTAGTAAAGAAAAAAACACAATAGACAATACAAGATAATATTATGTATCTAGATGTATAGCAGAACGCTTGACAGACATGGATTTCATTTCCGAAATCATATAGCTAACTTTACGGAGTCGCTTATTTCAGACAAAAGTTTGGGTTTAAACGTGTTTTTAGTTTTTTGAATGGTTGGTCAGTACTAAACGAAATAAAAATGTCACTTATCTTAGAAAAAAAGGCAACATTTTGACTGAAGACTGAAGTCTTCAAAGTCGCTAATCGTAAAATATTCTCTGCCACTGATTTTGGCTTCCAACATCCGAAATGGCACAATTGCGATATGCTCTAAAATTGGATCTTCCGCTATAATCTTGGTTCCCTTGATATAATTACGTACTCTTTCGTAACCGTGATGACCCGAATGTTTTCAATCAACACTTTTAGCAGGTTACCCGGAACCAGATTAAACAACCGGCAGTCGCTATATACATGTATAGATATTGGGGTCCTTATTATGTATAATGTAATGAACTAGTATATAGTAAATTTTAATGAGCCCCTGTGTTTGAATCGGAAAATAGGTAATATGACATAAATTCAATGCTAACCGATCATTTCAACTTTTAATGTAAACTTCCTGTTCTCATACAAGCAAAAAAAAATGCATAGACATGTGTATGATATTATTTAAAAGAGGTACATTAATTTAGCGATCTTCGGGTCGCTCATTGACCAGGGAACCAGATTAGATCCGGAACCAGATAAAACAACTGGTAATGGATATTCATAGATATCGGGCCCTGCTAATGTATGTGACCTATATATAGTCTTGTAACGAGACCCTGTGCCTGTTACACAGTCGAGCAAGAGAAATGAACGTGAACAGCCGAATACTTGATCGTGAAAGGAAGATGTTAAGGATCGTGAATAACAAATAATCGATGAATCACACGTAAAATCACTCATGTTTTACTATTATTGTATTTTAATTCATGTTTTGGAAAAATGAACGTCTGTCAAAATGATGTCATATACACATGCACACTATATTTCCAAGTAATAGCCAAACGTCCAAAACCAAATAGTTTTCACATATTCGCTTAAGGCATGGGGCACCCCTGCGTGTTTAAACTCCAAAACAATGTAAACAAACCACGTATTTTTTTTTAATGAAAACGAAACAAAGATTTATTTATTTTGGTTTACATATTCACCCTGACTCATTTCAGATTACAAGTTCTAAATGTCCATTTATCAAAATCAATTTTTCATTAATAAGACAAAATAGCACTTTAGTGATCGTGAAGAAGAGGCATGGAAAATTCAAGTCCGTAAATATGATCGTGAACAAATTTCAAAACATTTTATCAGTACTAAAAGCATGTTTTACGGAAGTTTTTTGTAGTTTGACATTGTATTTTTTAAATTTCTTTCTGTTTTCCAATTTTTCAATACATAGTCATCTCAAACTAGTGCTTGTTGGACACCAACACAGATCTTCTCAAAACGTGCTCATTGCCACGGTACTCCAAAAATCAGTTCCTAACCCAGCACCGCTAAAAAGCTCTTACATTCTGAATACAATTTTACCCGAGCTTATACAAAGAAAATACTGAATGAAAGTCAAGAAAATCAAATGAAAATGACAATAGAATGTTGGCATGGAAGTGTTCTTGGGCAAAAGCGGACCCCAAACGTAAATGACCAGTTGACTATGAGGGATTCTGAAGGGGACAATTTGTCCGCCACAAACAGCAATTAAACCAAGTATAGGAACAGTCAGCTGATGGTCAGTGTCACTCATATCGTGCAATGGATTGGTTAACACTGTCTTACGAAAGATTTTGGGGGATTTCAGTGGTTTATATCTAAAATACAGTCGAATTATTTGCTCGCAGCCACAATATCCTAGCTTAATAACGGGTGCTATCATTTTCAACTTAACTTTATTGTTATAGTGTAATTTAATTATAAGAAATGATTTAATTATCAATTTCAAAATGTTATTCACTGAAAAATTCCAACACTTCAGCCAAGGTCTGCATGTGACAATCAAGTTTAATCAAGAAGGCCTTTTATCGAAATATTTTGAAGAAGGATTTTTATTTGGCAAACGTTAATTTTGTGCAAATGAAAAGATGTCCGTGGTATTGAAGCCAGTCTAGACGACTTACTGCGTTGTTCACACATATAATAAGGCCTATTATCAAAACACTTTAAAACAGCATTAAAAGAATTAAATTGACGTAAAGATATTTGGAGGATCTTTGAAGCATCAATGATCCGAGCCCGTGCTGGGTTACAAATGGATAGGCGCAAGTTTAATCTTCAAGTCGCGGCTGACCAAAGACACGATCTGATCAAATCCGCGTCTATCACAGAGGGTATTGGCTTCAAGTATTTCATCTTTGTTTGGTATCCACCTACGAGTATCGTATGAACAATTTGAAATGTTAACTGTGGAAGCAAACAGGCATTCCTTTTTGATATCCTTCGATGGTAAGAAGAACGGATACGGGGAAACGCAACAAATGCACCAGCGTATAACCTGGACCCAAAAGGGGAACCCCTGAAGTCAGCCTCATATCTTGACCTACACTTAAGAATCGATGGTAAAGGAAAACTATTGACCAAACTTCACGACAAACGTGATGACTTTTCATTCAAAATTGTCAACTTTCCTTTCATATGTGGCAACATCCCTTCAGCACCTGCGTTTGGAGTGTTCATATCACAAATCATACGTTGTTGCCGAAACTACGCAGACTTTTAGAATTCTAAAAAATAGGCTTCTGGAACAGGGGTATGTTTATACATGATTGAAGTCATCACTACAGAAGTTTTATGGTCTTCATCATGAACTCGTGGATCGTTACGGTGTATCCATCAGAGCCATGAAAACTGTTTTATTCGTGTCATAGTTTTCCTTTCCTCTTTCGTCTACCCCGGACTTGACTTTTTATGAGCAACTCGGCGGGTGTTTCTTGAAAACAGAGGACGATCACCCTACCGGTGCACCTGGTCCATGCTCCCAGTTTTTAGTGGATTCCAAGTTGCTCCTTTGCTTTCATTGCTTTGTGTGGATGACTTTAGTTACTATGTGTTCTTTGTTGTGTATGTCTGGTCTTTGTCCCTGGATTGCATTCTTTTGATTACCGCTATAACCTTGGTTCACTTGATTACTCTTAAAGCAAAGTAAACGCAGACTTTTACAAAAAGCATATAATGTGGAAGCAATACTTAGGAAACAAAACAAATTTAAAAAAAAAACTCTAAGCATTTAACAGAGTGTGCATTTATACAGATTTATGCATTAACACAGTCATTAAGTGTTGAAATGAGTGATCCTTTTTTCTGTTTTATAACGCCTATTGATACAATAAACAATGTCCTGGCGCCAAATACATGAACCAGTTCTCGCCATTTTGTATGAGCAAATACCAAAATACAGACTAAGCATTATGAGCATCAATATGTATTACTGTCTGAAACGTGTTTATTTGAACGGTGTAGGTTTTTTTTCAGTGCTAGAGCATTGACCATTATTTAATGTTGATTATACTTAAAAGACACTTATAAACGCGCAACAACACGAATGCTAATTGTTTGAAAAATGACATAAAAAATTGAAACTAAGTCTAGGTGCACATGTTTAAAGACAAAATATCCTAATCTATTATGTGCAAAGACGTCAGCTACAGTGAACATATACTGAATGCAAATTGAAAATAGGAAAGCAACAACACAACAGTGGAAGCAAGTTTAAATTACCGACATTTCCATAAAGCTCTATTCTTTCGATTGATATATGATATCGGCTTCTTTAGGAGGGTGCAATGAACATGAAAATTTAGCTTGAAAGAAAAATTCCCGTAATAGCTGACGGGTGTTTGAAAAGTGTTAAGTATATCTATACTCGGCGTCACGTAAAGCCGTTTGGCTAAACGAATGAGCAAATCATTTAAGACAATTTAAACGACGGTAGGTGTCAGTAAAGTCGTAGAAAATATTTTTATTCAAATTTTAATAGTATGTTATTTATGTGACGCCGAGTATAGTTATAGTTTATAGACTCTAAGGCCGAAAATCAAGTTCAGCGTGAGCTGTTAGAAGTCAAGATTGTAGTTTAACTCTAAGAAACCATGGTGATGACCGCTTAATTTGTAATTTTCGTATCATACATGTTCATACGGTTAATTTTCGCTGGGGTCAATTAGGCAGTTTGCCTTTGAAAAATATCCTCCCGTGAAGGGTCCTGATGACAAATATTGCGGTGAATATGGCAAGCATATCATTCCTGTCAAACAATCAGATAGAGTCATTTCTATACAAAGTAAACCAACTCATAATATGACTGTAAAAACAGTAAAAAAAACTAATATAGCGTACGTACGGGATGCCGATTGGGACTTTATCTTTTTGTAATCAAAATCAATTTTGTGTCACCAAATTCAATTTTGTGAGATAAAATTCAATTCTGTGAGACAAAATTCAATTTTGTGTCACAAAAGTAAATTTTGTACGCAAATTAGTTTACAGAATTCTTTGGATATGCAAATAAATTCAAAATGTGCAGAATCATGTACACGTGTATTACAAACTTAAAGCATTCACTGCAATACAGTGGATAAGGTACGAATGTGCACCGTTATAATAAAGCACATAAGTGAAAGAAATATCGGATATTCTAATCGTATAACCGACTGAGTCACTGAATCTTGAATCTAAAGATAGATCATTTGAGCATTTGTAAACAAAAGGCAAAACGAAAGTTGGACACGTACTATGTCTGTTTTTCATCTCGCCCGACCTGTTCCACTCAACCGAATTTCTTGTGTCATACATCAATAGAATTGGAATGAAATAAGGAATCTATCAGTATCTGGCAAAAAATCGTGAGGGATAGTGGAACAAAATAATCTTTCGTCGATTTGGAAAGATTAACAAATTTCACCGCACCACAGATTTCTAATATGATTTTCTTAGCTTATCTGACGATTCATTTCTTTTTCCATCAACATTTGGGACAAATACATTAATACAAGTTATCTTGTCAAATTTTAACAAATTCGGTTGCGATTAACGGGTCGGGCAAAAAGCATTAAATATAGTTGAGTTGAAAGATGTCGGGAGAAAATCCCAATAAATCGAAAGTAGAAAAATTGCGTATTTTAAAACCTGTTTTATCGCAATTTTAGTAATTTCAAAACAGTTTTATTGTAGGATGCAACTTAATTTTTTGTCTTTTGTGAAAAATTCAATTTTGTAACACAAAATAGACTTTTGTCTCTCAAATTAGATTTTTGTTACACACAATTGAGTTTTGTGACACAAAATTGAAAATTTGTAGTGTGTTATGAATTTTGTTAATCAAAATTCATTTTTGTTGAACAAAATTCACTTTTGTCTGTACAAAATTGAATTTTGAGTACAAAACCATAAGAGTCCCATTCGGCGCCCCGTAGTACGGTACGGAAATGTGGAATATCTGTAGAAGCGAGCACCGTGAGGCTCAGCATACTTTTTTTCTTTTCTTACCAGCAGCTCATGTTATATCTTTTTAAGTTTTGATGGCGGGTCTGATTCATAATATGTAGAAAGTCCGGAAATATATTCCATGGATGTCGGGAAATTTTAATTCATAACCTGTGACGTTGACAAATGCACGCCGAACTTAACGCAAATGACAGCTTTGCATTAATTGAAAAACTGATTGCCTTTCCTATCTTAGGCAAACTAGGTTTTTGAACAGCAGGTAGAAAGGTAATCAGGATTCCTGTTGGACCCTAGGATCGCTAAAATATAGACTCAGGTCACCAGCGAATACGTGTTAATAGCCGCTTATGAAATTAAATTCAAACAATGAATTGAAGTGACCTTAGTTTTCTCAATTATTGTGCATTTGTGTCCGAAGATCAGAAAAGAAATTCGAAGGAAATAATTTTAGTTTATTTTTATGTTATACCTGTGTATAATGTTGTTCCTGGGGCCAGCTCCAGCTTACCCTGTGGTGTGAGGGCTTTCTCGTCGTTCATTAAAGACCCATTGGCCTTGAGCTGACATTTTCATCCCGGTGGAATTGTTGTGTTGATATATTCACCATGCCTATTATCGTTATATTGAATGTATTTTTTTAAAATTTGAGCACTAACATATAAAGGCAAACAAATAACCGCTTATCCTATCAGTCAATCAAAATACAGAAGACGTCACTGGTAATCTGGAGTTATTGTTGAAAGAAATTTGTGGAATGAAAATATTACTCTGGTTCCCATGCAAGTGAAACATTTCTCGAACTTTTCCATACAAATATTGTGTGAAAAGAAAAAATGAAAGGAAATCATTAAAGACGCGAGTCTATATTTTGATGGATAAAAATAAACGCCTAAATATATAATCGTTTATGGTCCTAATCAGTGTCAATTTCTGATTTTTTATTTATTTTCTTGATGCAGAACTTCCTTGTTAAGGCTGTAACTGCTGACTACCGTACGCTATCCGTATTACTGGGAACCATCTCAAGAATGTTATTTTTCACGAACGCACACATTGCATTATTGCACGAAAACTAAATTCAGCAGTCGATAAACCTACTTTATTACATGCAAACTAGTTACTATGAGGGTATCCTTGAAAACAATAGTTTTCCAACAAAAAACTGCATTTATGATACATAAACTAGAGATCGTGACAGTTAAGGCCTATGAACCTACATAAAATGTCTTTCACGAACAAAACGAAAAATATGTTATCTTACGAATTATTCAAACGAGGTAATGTGATTCTCACTAGTCAACGTAGACTAATTTTATAATACTGGAGTCATTTCCACAAAATATCGTATGGGGTAAAATTTGTCGTAAGTTCAGACGTCATAAAATATCGAAGTGCTGTCATGTCATATCGTACGACTCTTTTTACACCTCACAAAGGTTTAGGATTTTTGTGAAATCGAACAAAGCTCTTTAATTCGATAAAAGATACGTAATCTATGTTATCGGATTCTAAACTTTTTGACCGTTTATTGGTCATTGAAAACGTATACAGTATTTCGGTTAGATTAGTTCTTTAGTTTATGCAACTTTAAACAAAACAAGGTATTTGATTTGTTAAACCAGAATCATTATCATAATAAACGTTCATATCACATAACGTAAAAAAAACGTTACATGAACTACCACCACTAACTTACTGCTTTTGAGATATGATTAAATGTAGAAAAAATCAATAAATATTCGCAATACCCATATTTGCCATCGCTATAATTCAAAGACAAAAAAAATAATTACCAATACCGTTTACATGTGATTAACTCAAGAAGTTCGTTTCCTCTCTTACTAACCGCTGCATACAGGCCTTTCAAAATTCTCGGACGTAATTTAAATCATACGTCG
The DNA here is from genome assembly GCA_037379345.1 of Perna viridis. NCBI lineage: Eukaryota > Metazoa > Mollusca > Bivalvia > Mytilida > Mytilidae > Perna > Perna viridis. Next base: position 58,389,610 of record CM074513.1, read on the forward strand.
TGTGAAATCATTCGATTTTTATTTTTCCCGACTTTGCAAGATTCTTGCGTTTTCTGAGAGGATGATCGTAACATGCGACAAGAGATGTCTGTTTCGTGAGAAACAAAATATTTCGTGATGACAGTTGGTACTTTACCATAATGATAAACGCTGTATTGTAAAAGATAGGTTTTGAATAATGTTAAAATTGATATACTTTATAAATTCATGAAAGTATGTGCAGGAAAGGGAAGAATACGCTGTTTTCTAGACCAATTTTCTCGTTAAAGAGGGTAATCCTTGTACATCAATTCATTTATATAAAACTGTTATATTATCAACTGTGTTATTTGGATGTAACGTATGGTCGAAACTTAAATCGACTGACATTTCAACTCTTGATAAATTTCAACATTTTGTTGTTAAGCTCATACTTGGATTAAAAAAGACAACGAGATCTGATATTTGTCGTAGTATGCTAGGAGTTCACCCCATTCAAACCTATATTGACTGACAGACGAAAGTTGTATATTCTAGAGAAACTTGGTAATTTAGATAGTAAATTCTTATTCTAAACAGTTTCTTTACAAAAATACTTTTCGTATTTCGTCGACTGTAAAAGAAATCATTGTGAGTTTATTTATACCCGATGTTATTGACATTCTAAGTAAATATAAACTAGAAGATTACTTGACTTTTTTTTAAAGGTATTTTCCTGCCGAATAAGTATGGAAATCAATTGTGAGGACTGCAGTCGATAAGGTTCAAACCGAAAATTGGCTTAGTAGAGTGAACAATGATACAGACTCTATCTGATTTAGAAATTTCTCTCGTCCGTTGAGATTTCCCGTTTCCTCAAATATTCCCGTAGTGCTCATGAAACCAGAACTTCCCTGTTTATACTTTAACTCATAACTGATATACCTAAAACAGCAGAAGGGCAGTACCATGTATTCATATGTCTCCCAAATTTAGTGATGTGTACATGTATGTACATGCCTGTTACAACTGTCCCGCTACTCAGATGTTGCAGAATATGAGGCAAGACATTATCATAGAAAACTTTCCGTTAAACGTTTTTGTCTGTTTTGACCATTAGATGAGGAAAGCCTATATGGCGCACTATTAGGTAATTGCAATGTAGTGGAAGACATACAGAAAGAAGAATTTATTCGGCTCTGTCATACCCATATCGCTAAATGTATTGCTCACTACAGTAGGACTGTGATACTTGCTAATGCACGACAAACCGTCAACAAATTTTTAGCGACGAGACTTGCAAAACCGAAAATACCATATACTTTCTCCAGTGCCGATGTGGTATGCAGTACGTTGGCGAAACAGAACAACTTTTCAACAGGCGTATGAATGGTCATCACAGTGACTACAAATATAAACCAGACCTCCCTCTAAGTCGCCATCTTAGATCCGCCGGACATATTGTTGTTACGATCATAGAACATAATAAAAACTGGTCAAAATGTAAAAAAGTGTCTCGGGAAAGGTTTTGGATGAAGGAATTACAAACAACTTCTCCAGATTGAATAAACGAGAAAAAATAATCCATTTTTAGGTCTTGGTCTAAGGCTGGTACAGCACTACATGATACACATCAATATGCCGTACTACTATATTTCGATTTTTTTAAATTGCTTTCCACAGTCAATTTTTATTTTTAATTTTGATAAAAAGATCCCCTTTCTTATTTTCATTCAGGCTCCTTATCATTTGCTTATGTGTGCCTTTGATAAAGGTACAATCACCCACAGCGTACGTGATTCAGCTTCTGAATCTGTTTTTTTTAACTTTGTGAGTTTTATGCTCATAAAGTTTTATATGTTTTATGCTGAAAAAGGATATCAGTTATTCGAAATATTCATTGTAAATTTTACCATCTTCTGGTGATGTTAAACATATTTAGACGTATATATAATATATGATATAAAGACGACCGTTTTTATATCAAATTAACAACAGACCCCATTCAATCCTTTGCGGACGAAATAAACACTGAGTTAAACAAAATGTACGATAATAACCACATTGACATTAAAACTCTTGAATATCTCAAACCTGAAAATCCTAAACCTGGTCGATTCTACCTACTCCCCAAAATTCACAAAGTTAACAACCCAGGTAGACATATAGTCTCTGCTAACGGCCATCCAACAGGGAAAATTTCGGAATTCGTGGACTTTCATCTACGTCCACATGTTGAAAAACTTCCATCATTTATAAAAGATACGACTGATTACTTACAGAAGATGCAGGCTCTGAATCCCCTTCCACCAAACACCACTCTGGTCACTATGGACGTTACATCTCTCTATACCAACATTCCTCACTCTGATGGTATCGAGGCTTGCAGAGAAGTATGGGACTCTCGGGAGGTCAAAGTTCCACCTACTGACTAGTCGCTTTGCTCACTATGGTTTTAAAAAAGAACAATTTTACTTTTAATGGAGACCATTACTTACAAATAAATGGCACAGCTATGGGTACCAAAATGGCTCCGTCTTATGCCAACATTTTCATGGGAAAATTTGAAAAAGAACTGCTTGAATCCTCTACAGAAAAGCCTCTGTCCTGGTATAGGTTTATTGACGACGTGGATATGAAGTGGACACGTGACGAAGAAGAACTAAACAATTTTATCGCTCGTGCCAACAATCAACATCTTTCAATTAAGTTCACTCACGAAACATCTGCTACTAGCATCTCATTCCTCGATACCTCCAGCACCTTATCGGGGAGAGCTCTCCACGGACCTATACTCAAAACCAACTGACACACATCAATATCTTATGCCTAAGAGCTGTCATCCATCTCACCTGACTAAGAGTATACCATTCAGTCAAGCTCTTAGGCTAAGACGCATTTGTTCAAATGACGAATCCTTAAAGAAACGTCTAGGTCAACTGAAGAACAATTTAAGAAGAAGGGGATATAGATACAAGACCATCAATGAAGGGTTCCAAAAAATTCACAATATCCCAAGAAGTAGTCTGTTACAATACAAGGCAAAGAAAAAATGTAAAAGAACCCCTTGTGTTCTAACATACCACCCCTGCCTTAAAAACAGGCACAACACCATTCGTGAGCACTGGGCCTCTGTCGAGAGAAACTCAACATTATCCAAAGTCTTTCCCGAACCACCTATGATTGCTTTCAGACAGCCAGACAGTTTGCGTAGTCTACTTGTGAGGGCTGAAATATCTAAGCCCAACTTGACTCCAGGTGATAGTCGCTCCTGTGGTGACAAAAGGTGTAAATGTTGCAACCAAATGCACCACTCATCATCATTCACCAGCACAGTCACGTGGAAACGCTACAAAATATTTTGCAACGTGCACAGCAAGAGTGCTAATGTAGTATATTTGCTCCACTGTCCCATTTGTGGCCTTCAATATATTGGTGAATCTAAACAGCCTTTTCACAAGCGCATGAACGGACACAGGAGCGACCTAACAAAAAAGCCTTTACTCCCAGTGAGTCAACACTTCAGATTACCTAACCACTGCCTCGATGATTTCAACAAAATGAAAATCTTCATCGTGGAACAAAACACGATCTGGAGCGATCTACAGAGAGTGAAGCGGGAGGGATTTCGGATAAAAGAACTCCGTGTTTTACACCCACACGGAATTAACAAAAAACATTAAGTTCTTCCTATTTTGTATAGTTTCTTATAACAGTGTTTGTAAATATTTTTATTTTTATAGTTCATTATTCAAGATCAACACACAACGTGTGTCTATAGCACAATGTTCAAGATCTTTGTTACTGTCGGTAAAATGTTATACGTCACAGGTGAGTTATGTTCACAGACCATTTACTTTCATACACACTCAGTTTATTTAAGGCACTGAAGAAGGTCATTTGTTGACTGGAAAGTTTGCCCATTATATACTTTATTATAGTGTGTTAACATCTTTATCGGTATCGTTGTACAATCCTTTAGACTTATATAATTATTTTTTTTTTGTTTGTGCTGCATCGTCATGACTGGACGATCCGATACCCAGTAAGTTTGCTGTTTGGCAGATTCCTTTTGACTTTGTATATATATATATATATATATATATATATTCTACTAGCTACACTGTGTATATATATAACGTCATGGAGGTGCATTTGTCATTTCCATGTGTGTAAAATCGACAAAAAATGGTAAATAATGTCCTAGCGCCCCTTTTTTTCTCTGAGGAACCTCGGCTGCCACCCCTCCTTTTCAAAGTTTCTAGATCTTTCCTTGTTTCACGTTATAGCCATGAATTTGATTCTGATATCTTTGAATTGTCTTTCTATGTTGATGCTTCGGTACATTGTTTGCCAGTGTTTCGTATTTCTGGTATTTCGTATCAAATAAACCCGTTACGGTCATCCTGTTCATCTGTCTCTTGTTCAGTTACGGTCATCCCACATCCTCTGTTACGGTCATCCCGCCGATATTTTTACATTGGTATTTCTAATTAATCATACATTTTACTCGTATGTTTCCCGTATCAAATATCGAGAATAGATGAATTACTATTTGTCATATTTATTTTCTTGAATATCTTGAATAGACAACTTTATTAAAGAAAAATATTCATACCCGAATTTCCATCCTCCATCTTGGGATGACGGTAACGGCAGTTACGGTCACCCGCTTTACCTCACTGGCTGTTTGGAGCTTGGTGATAAACTAGATTTATCGGCCACTCGCTTTCTTAACCTAGTTTGTTGAATTGTGTAACTGTTGTATGACGTATAATGGCTACCTTATACTTGCATATATTGTCCAAGAACACATTGTAGAAAATGTTTCAATAAACTTAATTTTCAAATTACCGACCAAGATTTGTGTATTATTTAGATTCTTTCATTCCTGTATTAATACAATCGTAGTTATGGTATTAGAGAGAATTCAAATCGTTACTGATAGTTTATATGTTCGCTTCATAAACAGGCATGAAAGATTAAAAAAAAAACGACTTGTCCGTCAATCGTTGATAATCATTAATACAGATTTTAAATACTTTTTGTAACCTTTTTCACCTATTGTCAATTTGTATAGTATTTATATCTTTGCTATGGTATTTGTATTTATAACATTTATAACAAATGTTTGACAATGCAGCACACTTATTCCACTCATATTAGCTGTAAAGTACAAGTTAAAATATTCTTTTCATAAAATATTATAAAATCGTAATTGATCGACTTCTGGTCAACCATTTTACACTAATAAAAAAGCAAATATAAGTAAAGAAATAAATCTATTGTTGAGCATCCAAGCAAGAAAAAAAGGACAATTGATATATTGTATAACTTATATACTTATACAAATAGATATTAAACTTTATTACATGAATGATAATTACAAAGACTTTTCGTGATAAATTTAAACACATAGTTCTATACAGTTCAAATAATGAAGCGTCTCAATAGAAGTGTGCTAACATTGACCAACTGAAATACTGTATCACAAAATAGTATGTCAATTAACAAAAATACATGATAACTTTCTCATGATTCATTGTATACCCAAAACTCACATAGTCTAAATATGACCTCCTTGAATAGTGTCCAATGTAACTTCTGATAGAATAAAAAAAAATCCATGTAGGATTGACTGTATCTTGCATGTTCCCTATCGTAAAGGACAAGAAGAAGAAGTATATTGATTACAAATGAATAAAGAGATCATTTATTTTTTCAACTCATCGGGGAAAGAATTAATCTTCTGCTGTTTGAATTATTTTAGAAAAAATTCTAAAATATTAACATAATTATAAAAGTTTTAACAATATCAAATCCTTTACAGTGGATGAAAAATCAGGTTAAATGAGACTTAACGTTCCCTAAACGTACAAACATAACTAGAATTTTATATAGTGCCATTTGTTTTTAATTCAGGATTTTTATAACCATTACAATTATTAAACAAGATTTATTAAGAAACACAGAAAAATGAAATATTTCCTTAACTCCCATTCTCCTTAAGTTCCGAGATAATACAGAAAAAAACTATTTTGCTTATATTTGAAAACATCGTATGTTTAGTAAACTATCTGAAGTAAAAACCACTTACCTGCTTCGCTGTTTTAAGCCATGTGTTACAATCTCGGTTCTGGGAGGCTGAATTTGACTAATTATTTTGTATTAATCACTGTCCAATGTTTATTTATTTGATATTATCCTTCTTAATCTACAAAACGTTAAAATCACACGATGTCATTTCTTTGTCTGCGTTGTCACTGCAGAGCTCAACAAATAAGATGCCAAGCTAACGTTTTAACAGAGATCCAATCAGAACCCGTTAACTTGTAGCGGATAATTATTACATTTACCCAATTTCCGACTTACTCAAAATTCATTAAAAGGTTGTAAGTTTATGAATACACCAAACAATAATTGGAAAGGAAAATCAGTGACAATTACTGCTAATGCTAACATTATACCCAACTGGAAAGAGAACAATAATTACTAGGAATGCTAAACAAATGTAACGATTAACATTATTGTTAATACTATTTATATCCTCTGAGTATTTACAATAACTGACTGAGATATCTTCAGTGAATCTTTGATGCTTTCACCTCCATGAAAACGAAGATCATTATCTTGGTTTTGTTATTGTTACAAAGTATTGCTCATTGTTTATGGCGATCATATTTTAAGATCGAAAGATTTACCACCATCGATATTGTGGTCTATCGGCGAAGTATAACAATCATGAAACAAGGTGCAATATACAAGAGTAATCAAGGGAACCAAGATTTTTCTAGCAGAAATCAAAAGAATGTAATCCAGGGAAAAAGACCAAACATGGAAAACAGACAAACACAACAAAAACAAAAAGGTAAATAAATAATATATACGAAGAACCAAAATTAAATGAGCAACTCGGACTAGGGTAAGCGTCTTCTGCTTTTCTGTAAACATCCGCCGAGTTGCTCATAAAAAATCAAGTCCGGGGTAGACGAAAGAGGGAAGGAAAACCATGACACCTTGAATCCACTAGTTCATGATGACGACCATAAAACTATTGTAGTGATGACTTAAATCTTGTACCAATTTAACCCTGTTCCAGAAGCCTAATTTAAAGACGTCTATCGCGATACAAAAAGTCAGCGTAGTTACGGCAAGCTCTGGAATAACGTATGAGTTGTGATATGAACCCTCCATACCCTGGTGCTGAAGGGATGTTGCCACAGGTGAAAGGAAAATTGACAATTCTGAATGAAAAGTCATCACGTTTGTCGTAAAGTTTGGTCAATAGTTTTCCTTTACCATCGATCTCAAAGTCTAGGTCAAGATATGAGACTGACTTCACAGTGTATGCACTATCCTTTATCTCAAGTTCTTTGGGGTAGATGCGATGTATCAAATCTCCGAAACTGAAATTGTTTAACGATAACACGTCATTTTTATTGCGGAAACTAAGATTAAAGGATCTACATAAACGATGTTCATTCTTTCGGATAAGATCAGCTGTAAAGTCAGCCTCATAAGAGTGAAGGAATAGGTCAGCAAGTAAAGGAGCACAATTTGTTCCCATTGGAATGCGGACCGTTTGTTGACAAACGCGTCCATCACACTGGACAAATATGTTGTCGATAAAAAATTCAAGCATTTTAAAACCATCTTCTGTACATTTGGAAGATGATTTGGAGTTATTTTTTACAAAGTATGAAATGAAGAATCTCTACCAAGAACTTTATATTTGTAGAATATAAAGAATATTTGTACCTAGGTATACCATCCTTTTTGGGGAAACAACTATTTATAATGTTTTCGAGTCGGGATTTTAACTGGGTATGGGGAATAAAAGTATACAGTGTTGACAAATCATAGGTTTTAATGCTAATATCTTCTGATAATAATCTTGAATTGAGGGTCTCCAAAAGATCTTTCGAAATTTTCAGGATCCACATTGAATTAATACCACTAAGGGAGTACCGAATAAATTATATAAGATTAAGGATCGATTAAGAATGCTTTTCACAGTTTGTATCTGTATCGACAAATTAAAAAGTTTTCTGAACAAAATGAAGATTAGTATAAAGTAATCATTAATGATTTCCCCATAGTAGAGAAAATGTTGAAAATGAAGGAAGACAGCAAAACTCTTATCAATGGTTGATTAATATTTACATTCCCATAAAAGTCGGCTGATTCCATTAAAATAATATTAAAAGTGTTCGGTCATATCGACGGTAAACAATTAAGAAGCCAGCGACGATATCTATTCTTAAAAGTCCAAATCTGCACTTCCATCTATCAGGAATAAGTTTGGTGGTTGTCTGATCCCCTTTTGTAATTTGATGACTGTCAAATGATCCACTGTTTTAACATGTTTTCTGTGCCCTGTATAAAAAGCTCGTCGTTAAGTGCCCTCTTCTTGTATTTCGCTTGAAATTTTGCTACTGGCGTGGTTGCTTCCAAACCATCTCCGCTTAATTGTATAATTGCATGAATAATTCCTAAAAACACACTAACACAACTGGTTATATCAACACTCGACCAAAACAAGTGTTATGAGTGTCTTAATTTGACATGCCATGATACGAGGATTCTTTTTCATCATATACACATGATATCCATAGAAGACTAAGGCGGTGCATGCTTAATTTCGTTTCTAAAATAATTTCTACCTAATGGAGATCACAAATTCAGGTTTTAAACAAATATTAATGGTGGTTTGTGATTAAGTGAAATAATAAGAATAAAAAACAAATTACTTAAAGAGCAAAAGAAACTTTAAAATAAAAGGGAAATAACTATTAAAATAAAGGAAACTGTTTTATCTGTACATAATTGATTTGTTAGAGAAAAGTAAAAATATATTATAAGTCATTTACTGTTAATGAAAATAAAAACAATGACATCATAGTGAGTTAAAAATTACATCAAATCATAGCAAAAGATGTTGGGAGAAAATTTATTCTGTTCCACCCTATCTGCCTGGTTTGTACATTTAGAGTCTCTTCAATAATTTTCATTGAAATGTCTATGCTGATCTTTTTGAAGAGTTTCTGTCGTAGATTAAGCCTTAACATGAAACTTATAGCCAAAGTGGGAGCCACTTTATGCATTAATCTTAATGAAATATTCTTCATTTACGTAGATGTTTTTTATTAATTGAAGGCTCTATGAATGTCTTCGTCATTAAAAGACTGACCAATAGATGTCGTATGAAGCAAGTTAATGTCGAAATTGCATGTGTGCTTTGTTTTATTCATATAAAATTTTAGGTATTTGAAATTGATATAAGTCACATTTTTTAAAGTCACAGCCGTTGACTTCACCATCTATATGCAATCGGAGCTCTTCAGCCTTCCATTTGAGTGCAAATTGTATTGTATAATCGTCATTTTAATAATTTATGCTACTGTTGTAGCAAACTCGATTTCTCCTGTGAAAATAATTTAACACATCAACCTACATTGTACTCATTATTGAGGTTGATTATCAACAATCTCTTACCATCCTATATGACTTCCTCTTATGTAGATAAAAACATTCTTTTGAGTGCAAAGGTCAACTTAGTAAAAAAATCATTGACATGGTCTAAAGTATAATTTATATTCCTTTAAAAAATAGCTTTCCTCACTTTTTGTGAGTCAGTAGTACATATAAATATGCACATGAAATATGCATATGCTTCATAGGACACAAAGGAACCTTCAAGAAGGAAAATATCAAAAATGTTTAAGAATCAATCAGTCAAGTCGTAAAATGGGACAATTAAATCACTTCACCTTAGATTGATTCGTTAATGAAGTCTGGCAGTCCTATCTGAGATTCATTGTTCCGTCTGAGAAATATCGAAGCTTTTCAAGATAAAGTGTCATGGTAAATCACGCAGAAATCTTCTGTTCAAAAGGACGTTCAATGCTCAGGAACATGAAAATATGCTGGTTAGAATCGTTCCCTTTCCAAGTGAATTTTAGATATCCCTCCCTCTGGTGCCTTTTGTTGTATATTCCGTGCCCTGGTAAATATGTTTGGTTCCGTCCTTTCATTACTCAAATAAATCATTCTTACCTTTTTAATTAGTACTCTTTAACTATTTTGCACTTCTCATTTTATTATTTATCTTTAGGGTTATAATAGGAAAGTGCTTGAACGAGGAGAAAAAGGCTAGTTTGTATCGTAGGTCAACATAACAATCATTAATTTGGAAATAAACAAAAAGGAAACCCTAAAAATGTTCTCAGAGTAAAACAATTGTATCTAGACTATCAGATTTCTAACTGAGTAGTCATAGTTAATAAACGTCTTCTTAAGAAACTTATGTTTAAGGGTTTCAATGTCTGGTTTGTATGTACGTTAAATGAATGAACCGAAAAAAATATCCTTTCGCAAGACAAGCCTTCGAAATATATTTTTTGACATCAAATCTAAAGGGACCGATACAGATTTAAGTTAAGCTCTTCATCTTTTTTTTATAAAATTAAAATCTGACTCAAGACCAAAGTTTCCTGATAACTGTTCTGAAATTTTTATCACTGCAATGCATCAAATGTATATCTCAAGAAACAAGCATTAAAAGTGTAGTATTAAAACAATAGGCACAACAAATACCGGTAAAAAATTCAATGTCATTGCCTAAATGCAAAAAACAGGAAACACAGGAAAGCAAGACACCAAACAAAAGACAAAATAATTGCAAAATGAACTCCCGCAAAAAATCTGCGATTGACATCAGGTGCTACGGAAGGGTAATCACGAAAGCCTTGGTGATATGTCTTAAAGGCAGGTATTGATGGTTAAATTTTCAGAGCCATTTTGACTCGTGGCAACAAAAAAGCAAGTAAAAAACAGGGTCTTTGTGAAACAGTTAATGAACCCCGCAAATTGGAAGTTACAAAGTACGTTTGAAAAAAATTACCGAGGGAGACCATAAGCGAATCACATTTTCAATGTTAAATGCGCCGTAGCGCACACAATGTAATTATTATTTTTGTGTATTACCTGAAGTAAGGTATAACAAGTTTTCACAACTACCACCCCTGAATAAATGATTATTGAAAACAAAACTACAAAAAAAACTAATACCGGAAATAGTAAAAATGATAACAGAAAAAAATATTAAATGAACACATAAATAAAATTAGATAAAAGATTATAAAATGATAATAGAAAATGAAAAAAGTAACAACAATGAATTTAAATTTTAAATGCATGGGGGGGGGGGGTCGTAGCGTATGAGTTATGTATTTGTGAATATTTATGGTTTGTTTGGTTTCAGGGGTACATTAAGCCTGAGAATGAAAGATCCATGAAAAGAAGATAATTTCTGAAAGAGTGGCGAAGGACTCGTATTACTTTTCACCAAATTTCAAATCTGTAATGTAGACGATTGGGTCCTGACCGTCCCGTTTTTATATCGTCTTAGAAATAGAAAAACGGTTGCTAAAAAAAAAAAAAATGTTGTTTCGGCTAATTATCTTTAACACATTTTATACTCACCTAAATATCACATTTTCCTCATAAACTCAAGAAGAATAAATTTTAAAAAAATACAAACAATTCACGTCAATAGTTGAATAAAATACATTAATGGAAAACAAATACGTTCCATATGCAATTAGAATTTATCATTAATAGATAGGTTTAAGTCAAAGCTAATCTATCTTATTTAGAGTTTTGCGTATTATATTAAAAAAACACGTGAATACTAAAGCTACAATTTGTAATAGCTTAGAGTAAAAAGATACCAAACGTTTTATCTTTTATTTGAAACCTTGTTCGTTTTAAGAACTTTATTAAACTTAAGAAACAACTTGAACAATCTTTTTAAATATGAATATAAAGACACCATGCTATCAGAATACAAAAAAAGTATGTGCAATCATGTAAATTTTGCAAACGTTGATGTCTTGTACGCTTGTGTCAAGGAGTAACCTCTCATTGGCAGCATTAGAACCAAACACTTCGGAGTTTTACCAAAGTATGTGAAAGGAGAAACAACATTATATCCCACTGTTTCATACAAGGAATAAAGCTTCAGTTTTTTTGTTTTTTTTTCTTCTTCGAATTTTGTGCTAAGTCAATTTTTTTGTAAATAATATATGAAACATAATTATGGTCCGACGGGACAGACTACTGGGTTGATAAATTCTCTCGAGGAGATATGTTCGCATCTTAATTACCAAGCAGACTTTTCGTACCGCGCTAGACTGATGATAATAAAACTTCTGGGACAGTATTTTGTTGCTACAAGATCGAAGTAATCACAACGGAAGTTTTAAGATCGTCATTATGAACTCGTGGATTGTTACAGTGTATCCATCTACACCATGAGATCCAGTTTGTTCAACGTGTCATAGTTTCACTTCCACTTACGTCAGCCCCGGATTTGACTTTTTATGAACAACTCGGCGGATGTTTATAGAAAAGCAGAGGACGCTTACCCTACCAGTGCACCTGATCCATGCTCCCAGTTTTAGTGGGACCCGAGTTTCCCATTTACTTTTGTTTCTTTGTACGCATTATTTTAATTATTTTATGTTCTTTGTAGCGTGTGTCTATTTTCCCTGTCTGGTCTTTGCCATGGATTACGTTCTTTTGTTTTCCACTAGAATCTTGGTTCCCTTGATTACTCTTACAGTTGTTTTCTTTAATGTTCCATCTTATTTTGAGGAGAGTTTATAAAAGTACGTAAGCGACCTCTACATTTCTAGAAACAACGGTTGAGTTCCTCTAAACATAAATGACTCTCATCAAGGTCTAGCTTACTTTGTATAAATCTGACGAAGAATTTTATGTAGAACCGACAGCCCGGAATGCAGTTTTCCAAAAAGTGGGGAAATTTACACAACAACGACGATGACGACGAATCTAGGTTAAAACATAATACGGAAACTACGACAAGAAGAATAAATATATACGCAAGCTGAGATGGCCACATCATCACGATTGACTATGAAAACTTTGGAAGTGATATCCTCAGGTTTCACTGGATAGACATACCACTACAGATTTTTTTTAAAGTCAATTTATGTGGAAATAAAACTATATGTAAACTCTCAGACAACTAAATTTAACATTCCATTTCCATGAAAAAGTTTTTGCTTTTTCAAATCTTTTCATTATGCAGTTCCATGAAATGATACACATTCTTTTATATTTTGTCATAAAAATCTATAACATAATGGGAAAAAAAGCAATATTCTGTTCTCATATACGCAAGAATCTGCCGAAGCTACAAATATATTTTTTTACCGTAGTTGTCTTGAACAAGATTTTTAGAAATCTGTTTTATTTTGCAGTTAATTTTGGGAAAACAACCCAAGTAAGTGATAAGTTTGAGTAATAACTTTATATATGACTACTCCTTAACACCACATAAGAAGACCTTATTGACACAGTGAAACGCCTGTATATAGCTTTATAACTGTTATTAGACATATATCACTGTCTTTTTTTTATATTTTTTTTTACCAATCCTAGATTTTTCTTTACAACATGATCATTGGTTTCTGTTGTTTATATCTTTTGCTGACATAAAAAAATAATTCATTTTCAGTTTGAGCGATTCGCATTATTTACGTAATTTTCTTTGTATTAACAGTTTTCTATTGAGAAAACCAAAGACGCTTCTAGCTTATTCTGAGCTGTCAAAATAAATATATTTTTTTGACTTTCAGCATTATTTCATTTTAAATCTTTTGAGTTATGCTGTCTTTAACATCAATTTTTCATCAATTCTTCTTTCTTTTTTTTTCAGATAAAAAGAAGAATTTAGCCATTGTTTGATTTTTATCACAATCCCGTGCGTAGTTTTTTTTAGCTATGTTGCGTTTACTTTTATTATTTTTGTTATGATATCCAAATAACAATTTGGAAATATATCGAATGACTTTTCCAAAATTGCATTAATCTGTTCTCATAATTAAGTATGAACATATGATTGTCATCATCATCATCATTGGCAGATAATGTTCCATATTTTTTTTTTTTTTTTGACAATTATGCCTTGTTGATTTTGATGTGTTTAGAATGTATCCTGTGCACCTGGTCCATAATCCCAGTTTTATGCGGAGTCCGAGTTGCTCATTTACTGTTTCTTTGTTCTGACAAAACAGCCAGGTCTGCAACCAATAGTTCGTACATACACAACCTGAAACTCAAGCAGTAGCAATCCGACAATGGGAGTAATATCAGATGCTCCGAAAGTGAAAATATGTCCTGCTCCGCCAGCGACACCTGTCATATAGCAAGTGAGTATAATCCATTAATAGTCTATCAACAGTAATGCAGCTCCCCGACATAAGTCACAAAGGGGTCCCTTCAAAATTCACTTATGGATCTTACTATCTGATACAACCTTTTAGTACTCTTGTCATAATAAGATTACATATGGAAATTTTTTGTTATTTGGTATTGCTAAAACCAATGCAGTTAGGGATTGTAATATCTTAATCGATACAAGGTTTTCCTCGGTTTTACTACATCTAAAACATCGCCTTTTTGTATTCAATTCGCTGACCAGAGTTTGCTATACATCATAATCAATATTTGCAAATCTGTCTTTAACATGGCATTTCTTTATATTTGTATGCTGTTCATACTAAATCAGGTCATTAACACGGTGATAAATTTTTGCTTGATATTTCTTTCCTTAATCAGGTTTGAAGAAGTGGACATAAAAGAACCATAAACATTGTTTTGTATTAAGCAAGCAGAAAAAAATAAGCCATTCATTAGATTAACCGATCTATAATTACAGTAAGTTTTGTGGGACTGCTAATTTCACATTTAACCAACATAGATTTTTTTTCACTTTTATTGTTGATTATATTTTATTAACATTTAATCTTTATGTCAAAATTTGGAAGTATAAATAACCAGTTTGTAAATTGTAATTAGTGAGTAGAAATTGTCTTACATAAAGTATCTTTTATGTGCCTAGTGTAAAGGTAACAGAGGATGCATAATAACATAACTAAGACTTTCTTGCTTTCTTTTTAGACAAACTTTGAAAGAAGGGTTATTCCAAATGCAAAATACTTATGGGCATTTTCATACTTAACAATACAATTGGGTAAACTAACACATTTTGTGTATTATGTTTATCAATTTAGTGTATCAAATTGATACAATATGGAGTTTCGTTTGGCTAAATTACATGTTGGCTAAATTGGCTAAAAAACACCAATTCAGTGACAGGGATGTCAGATTGATACGGCATGGGATGTTACATATTTAAAGTGCGTTCCGATTAGGGTACGGTTAAAGGTATGCGATAAAATATAAGGTATATATCATAGAAAGAAATAAATACAATATGTATATTACACATTAATATCAAATGTACGAAATGCACTGGTAGGGTAATCGTCCTCTGCTTTTCTAGAAACACCCGCCGAGTTGCTCATAAAAAGTCAAGTCCAGGGTAGACAAACGAGGTATAAAATTATTAGTTGTCTTATATTTTTCATTCAAATATTGGTACTTGTTATCAATAATGTTCTCGACCTAATAATGCTACTTTTCGATAATTATTCTTCTGAAAGTATTATAAAGCCTTCCTAAAAAGATATATGCTTGTTCATAGAGATAAACATTTTCCTACGGGTTAGGTTGACAATCAAAATATGACAATACAATAAATATTGCTACTCATAAAATTATCAGGCTTCAAATTTATCGAACTGCCTGAAAGAAAAGATGCTCCTGTCTTATTATTGAATTCATATCATTCTGACTGACCAAGAAACTTGACGCTTCCTAGTATTACAATATATAGGGGTCGCGTATGCCAATTATTCGTAATTCAAAGATTTGTAGGATTATGTTGAAATGAGATTTGTATCCTATATTCACACCAATGATTATATTATTTTTATTGCAGGGGCCTTACAGACCTTACTTAAAAGGTTTACACTTGTTGAAGACTTTTTGATATTCTTCGAAAGAATGTACTATTTTGTATTTGGGTTATACGCTGATCGCATTTGTTACGTTTAACCATATCCGTTCTTTTTTCATAACCATTAAGGAATCTTTGAGAGTGACACAAATTATGAAATCTTCGACAATGAACATTTTATTATAAAGCTCTCGTCTATTATAAATAAAAAGATACGAAAATACCACTCTGCTATTAAATTGTTGATTTCGTTTTGCTGTCCGCGTGGTTCAAGCAGTAGCGTTAGAACGGTCAAATAATAATTCAATCTGGTTTATGTCTATCCAGTCATTTTGTCTGTTTCAAGGAGACTTTTAGATTATTATTCTTTCTCAGTTGATTAAAGTTTGAATTAAGTTTCACAATACAATGCATCAACGTGTCTGTGTCAATAAATTTTCATTTGACGTCAGATAGCATACTGATTCGGTCTGTTTCTTTTAAAATTAAATCTCAGTCAGACATTTTAATTTTAGCGCCATTTTATGCCTTCGATGGTTTGCACTTTTAATACTAGAATACGCATTTATTTTTTACATTTTATTTTGTCATAATTCTTTATTGGGTTTGGTAGGAAAATCCACCAAGCTGATGTTTGAGATGCTAGCATAAATAAATGTATTTAAGGGGTCGATGTATGTAATTAGTGTATTTTCGTATAGACAACTTAACAAAATTCAGGCTTTCCGAATTCTACTTGCAATCTGGTGGAGCAGAACATCTCTGATATCACTCATAACGTACTTTGGTATCTCAAGTGTATAAATTATTCTTATATACTTATAACTTATAGTATCACCTGTCAAGTTGACCAATCGAATTACACTTTTTACTGGCAAATTACAATCCACTACAATATTTACAAATATTCAGTTTTTTGTGTGTTTTTCCTTTACAGTTAAAAACTTGACCGTTGTTCTTTATCGTTAAAAATGGTAAAAGAGAAATAACCATTTTTATAACAAATGTAGGATATATGCTAAGCTTACCAAAGACAACAGAAATACGATAGTGGTTGAGTCAAAATTTTACTGCGATTTTTTTTTCAATAACTCGATAGTGTCTGAAAACACGCTTATCGTCCTGAATCAAATTTGTAATTAAGTCGCCAAAACGAAGTTTTGCGACGCCTTTTTTTCGCTCCGTTTCTTCGTCTTCCTCTTCTTTTTCTTCTTCTTCTTCATTATTATTATTATTATTAAGTCGCCAAAACGAAGTTTCGCGACTTATTGTTTTTGCTCCGTTTCTTCTTCTTCTTCTTATTATTATTATTACTATTACTGTTATACTTCTTCTGCACGTAAAGATGTCTTGGCGATTTCTGAGAGATTCATACCAAACTTGGCTCAAAAGTCAAGCATGCTCAGGGGGTGTGCATGCTACTTCCAGAATTTCAAAATGTCTGTCGATTTCACAATGGCCGCCAAAACAAAACTCGGAAAAATGAAAAAAAAATCTATGAAATTAGTGGAACTTATTAATTAAATGAAAATAACTCAGAATGCTGTTATTGACTTTCTGATATCAAAAGCGAAAAAAATATTTTTTAGAAAGCCGCCATTTTTTTCAAAATGGCCGCCAAAATCGGCAAAATTTCAACATTGTTCGATCTCAATGAAAATTGATAACTAGGGTAAACATGACATTTTAAATTCAATGGCGGCTTCAGATTTTGTCAGGAAGCCGCCATTTATTTCAAAATGGCCGCTAAATTTGGTACAATGTCAACATTGTTGGATTTCAATGAAAATTGATTTCTAGGGTAAACATTGCATTCTGAAATCAATGGCGGCTTCAGAATTTGGCCGAATGCGACCATTTGCCAGTTTTGGCGACTTAAATATAAAATGCTCTACAACATTTTAGTATCATTTTTTCAATTCTAAAATGATTTGCGTTGTTATACGTCTCCTTGTCATTTCATCAATCAAATAAATAAAACTTTGACCTGTCCAATTGATTACAACTTATCCTGTTTTAATTAACACAGGGTCATAGTTGCAGTGCATATAACAACAATATAACGTCGTGTAAACTGGAGTTAACGATTTTATGTAAGTTAATTTGAAATGTTAACTTTTGCATTTTCTGCATTTTTTAAATGGAATAAAATAGTAATTGATTTTTTTTTTGAAAATTATTTATTATATAATTTAAAACAAGGCATACGACGAAAAAACAAATGACTTCCCAGAAAATATCTAGACGCTTAGGGAAGTTAAAAGGGAATCGGTTAAATAGAATAATTGCATTTTCGGGTAAAAGCAAGGTAATAACTTTTATTCAGTTCATAACTGGGTAATTGGGTTTTGAAAGGAGTGAAAAAATTGCGGAAAGCATCACAAAGAGAACGAAAGCTAGAAAATTCAAATAACATTTCTAAAAATACATGTTAATGCTTAAGATTTATTATTTTCACCATGATTAATTTTTTAGAAACAAGAATAAACGAATCAAGAGTGAACAGTAACACTATATTACAGTAAAGAATACTACATTTGTATCTTGTCAACCACAATAAGTACATAAAGTTAATGAGCGGAATCAGAGATAAGGAATCCACAACATCAGTTTAATTAGTTTTGACAGAAGCCTGTAAATGGCGTAGTAAATACAGAAATACATTCAACAATGTCATTGGTCCTTGGTTGATGGTATCATTTTATCAAGTTACAATAAGAGAAATCCCCTAACAATTTGAGAGATGTATATTTCAAGTGACAAGAAAATTTGTCAGCGTTAGAGTCGTTTTCACATACTAATAAAAAGACGCATCTTAAAAAATAACCATATTTTACCCAGTTTAAATGATTTAGATTTTATCATGAGTGTCAATTACAACTACTGTGTATGTATATATGGTTCTCAATTTTGTTTTTATAATTTATTAAATTAATGCATCGATCTCATGAGTTAATCTAAAATCGAACACTCAATTTAATGGACAAAAACGGATACGGTGATACACAACAAATGTATCAGCGTATAAACTAAATACAGAATGATAAAAACTTTCAGAGATCACTACAAGAACTTCAGTAAGCACACTTCTGAGTAAGCTCTCCCCGATAACAAACGTAATAACAGACAATGCTTCAAAATGACCATACAGTAGACAGCAACATAATTTTAAATTTAGAGACTCTGCAAATGCTACTTTATTTTTAATAAAGACGTGTAACGGTGGAAAAAAACTATATGTTATAGAAGATATCGATACTCCCAGTGCAAAAGCAATCTGTTCATTAAAATCTTATACTTGTTACCGATACGAGCAAAACGGACAAGTTGTGAAATGCAAATGCCGTAGGAGGGTACCTTAGGAACATCACCCTGTTGGAATGGAAAATTTTCCATAAGAAAAATAAAAATGATCTCTTTTGTAATCCTGTTTGTATTAAGGTTAATTTATTGTGGTAATGCGATGAATTGATTTTTTTCACATTTTAAGTGATTCGTTCCTTCTTTGTGATTGTCTTACTTGCTTTACAATAAGACACGAAAGACCTTTTATTATAAATATAGTCAAGTAATTATTTAAACATTACTGAAACAGAATTTCTTGCAACACTACAAAATTAAAAACATTTGCCCTTTATATGGCACTTGGTAGAACTTCTTGGTGCCTGATTTAGCTTTCTATTTCGATATTTGTTTTTGTTTGAGTACTTTTTATGCACAATTTATTTTGAATTTGGATATTTTCATGCATTTGGTTTTAATTCTACTGATGAAAATTTATCCCTTGTATATTTGTATCAAAATAAATGTTTATTTCATTTAATTCATTTAATTCTCAATGTATATTATCAACAACGGAGGAAAAAACTATGCACCTCTCTTGGTCAATCTCTTTCTCTATTTGTTTGAAGCTCGGCTTTTACAGAGGCAACTACAGGAAAAGAGTGAAGCTACTAGCCAAGTCTGTCGACCTATTTCAGTTTTGAAGATGATATTTTAAAAAAAAAAACCCTCAAGGATTACTCACATTTGGTCAGTAAACTTGAAATTAAAGAGCTTCTACCTTTATATCAGCTTCTTAGATCTTGATTTGTACATAGATGAAGGGGAATAACAAAATTACAGATATAAACAAGGACAGTAGTCAAAAAAGGAATAGTCTAAAAGGGAAGTCCGTAAAACAAATGGCAACATCAGTATAAAAACCAGAAAGTTTGAAACCATCGTAATGGCCCTGATTTGGTACAAGCACTTCAAGATGAAAGGTGGGTAAAACAAGGTTTTATAGCGCACTAAACCTCCTGCTCCCATTAAGGCTCATTATAGATGATAAAGGATGTTTATAATCGAAACTTTATGACTTTATGATTTTGACATTCCTATTGTAAACTTTCTTACTGGCAATTTACCAACATCTGTATCCTATGTAGTTAGATTTCACATTTAATACATTACTGCCATGCATGCAATTTATACGCTGATTCTCTTAGTAGAGCGAGTATACTGTCCGATAAGCCCGAAATAGGGAACCAATATTCAAGCGGAAATCAAAAGAATATAATCCAAGGATAAAGACTAGACAGGGAAAATAGATACCCACAACAAAGAACATGAACTAACTAAAATATCAAGTACATAGAAACAAAATTGAGCAACTTGGACTCCAATAAAAACTGGGAGTATGGACCGGGTGGACCGGTAGGGTAACCGTCCTCTGCTTTTCTAGAAACACCCGACGAGTTGCTAAAAATACCAAGTCCGGGGTAAACGAAAGCGGAAAGGAAAGCTATGAACAGATCGCTTTCCATGGTGCGAATGAATTTTTTTTTAAAAGTTCGAAAAAAGGCATTAATGCAACATTATGTGATACTCCGTCAAGTAATGGTGCAAAAAGGGGATGTCAAAATTTTCAAAATGGCCCAACTAGAAAACTATATTTTGGCATTGCTGAAAATTGAATTAATTTGTATTTATTGTACATAACAATTATGCAAAATTTCAAACAAATCATTGATCCTTTCTTAAGTTATTATCTGGAAACCAACTGACTGATGCAGGACACGCAACTTTCGGAGGGTATTACATAAAAAATCGTCACTATATATGGCGGGTTTAAAGACAACGGTATATTCAGTCTTTGATGATATCATCTCTATAAAAGTTTATGGCATCGTCAAAGTTTGCTTGAAATTAACCGCTTAATTATATCGTAGATGAGACAAGATATCTGCAGTTAGATTACCGGATATTACTCACAAAGTGATGGGTACCGCTGTGTAATTGCGTTTTGGTAGAATTAAGTAAGAGTTTTATATATATATCAGACTGAATATTAATATAGAGGGTCTTGTTAGTGCAGTTGTTTTTCCTTTATATAAAGTAGCTTATAAAGTCGGCCCTAAAAGAGTAAAGAGAGTAAAGAAACAGGTCGCTGAATAAACAGGATGGAATCCATATTTTTCTAAATATTTCTGAAACATTTGAAAGGAAATTTTTCAATGAACTTGTTTTTACACTCGATTTTTTTCCAAAGATCAAAACACGTAAAACTAAATTTTATTATCCATTATCTAGTTTGGTTGACTAGTTTTGTTTGAATATCTTTCTTGACCATATACAAAAATAATCTAAACTCTATGTAAGATTCCCGTCTGCGTAAAGTATTGAGTGACTTCATGGCTGTTAAGATCAATATCGTTAATCAGAGATACACAGCGACGTAATACAGTGATTAGCGGACGTAGGATTCAGATTTGCATATTCATATATCGGAAATAACTTCTTTAACCTAGCTTCTTCTTTATTTAATTATTCTTAACAACCAGGACTGCAACGGTCGAAAAAGCTAAAACTTTAACCGAGATCAAGTACGTTGGTTATTCTATGTTCGATATTCGACATTCAAACTTTTCAATATCAAATCCATTCTATATTCAATATATAAACCGGAAACGAATGTCAAACGAATATCGAACAGAAAAAAAATCCTGTTTGATATTCATTTTGATATTCAAATCCATCCTGTATTTAATATATAACCGGAAACGAATATCGAACAGAGAAAGATAACCGTTTGATATTCATTTAGAGTTTACATTCTTAAAAGTAGCCAGAAATGAAGATCAAACGAATATCAAACGGTAAAATTTTAAAGTTTGATATTCAGTTTGATATTGAAAAGTTTGAATGTCGAATATTGAATATCGAATATCCAACGTACTTGATCTCGGTAAAACTTTAAAGTTAAATCAAATTCCGATGGTGGATGTGTATTCAAGGGAACCAAGGATAAAACCAGGTTAAATATAGCGCGTTAAACCTCCTGCTAACATTATGGTGTATTGTCTCCAGGTATAGGCAGTATACAATTGCCAACCAGTTGAGTAAAATCAGTTGGTAGTTATATCAGTAAAAATTTTATCTGTTGCCCAAGGAGACCTATCCAATTAGAAGATTATTACAAATCATATTTATGTATACATGCATTGATATTGTTCTCTCCGTGTGAATTTTCTTTTAACAAACTAATTTGAAACTTAAATGACAGTGTTATAACAATAAAAAAAATCTCCAATTTAAGTCTATAATACACATGTAATAACAACAAGTGAAGCCAAATTATATGCTATTTTTAGCAAGAGAAAACTACCTCTTATGAAATAAAGTGCATGTGTTTTTGTTTTTGTTTTTTTTCTTTCTTAACACGTTCTTTTTCTGTCAAATTGTTTAAGGTTGTGTCTAATAATTATTCAAAGCGCTGTTTGACAATGTGGTTTCTTCTTTAAACTTCACTACAATTCTTCTGGACTCACTTGGGCATTTCTTAGATTGGAGATTCGGATAAATTTAATTCAACTGTCTAACAATTAATACGTTGATAAATAACACAATGTTTGTAATGAGAAATGTAATCTTTTTAAAACATCTTGTTTATCGCCATGGAATGTTACAAAAATTGGAAATGGATATTAAACAAAATTGAGCAGATTTTAGCATTTCCGAACAATTTCCTGGTCTAAGTTTTAACTTACAAATTTAAATTGAAGTAATTTTACCGACGAAATAAAAAGGATTGGGTACGTCCGGTCGCACTTCCAACTGCTTTAAACATTAAACTCTACCGGAAGACTTGTTTAAAAGCAAATGTAATATAAGCCTAATAACTCTCTAAAATAAGTGCTACAAAAGTTCTAATGAGATGAATATTCGCTAGCAAAGAAGGGGAATAATGCTTGTCTGAAAAGCATACCAGTTAAAAATGTATATGATTTTATTTTAAAAATCAGTTCAATGACTTTCTGGCTTTACTTTTCGCAACAAATACATATGATTAGGCTATCTGATTGGTTTAAAAAGAGATTTTTAGGAATAGACATCAAAATCCGAACACATAAGCCGGCTTACCTACAAGACAATATTATTGGGATATCCTTTTTCGTTATCTCCATAAAACAAAATATGTGAAAAACTAGACATATAGAACACTGCATTTCCATCAAAACTGTGTATACTTAACAAGCGATGTCAACAATCGATGTCAACAAGCGATGTCAACAATCGATTTATCACTGCTATTAAGCGTATTGCTAATTTTAAGGAATGAGTGTCATATTTTTCGGTCTATGAGGAAATAATCTCAATCACGTGGTGCATACAAAATAACCTGCGTAACAGATTTTTTTTAGTGTGTACCACGGACATTGAGGTTATTTCAAATAGACCGAAAAAAAATAACAGTCGAAAAGGTTGAAAGGAAAGAAAACTATGGTACATTGAACAAATTCTTATGAATCAAAATTACCATACCGTTTTTGAAGGACTATAAGGCTAAATCAATCGATACTGGCTCATAGTTAACACTTCAAAATCAGTATTTCAACTAAATTTTGTAAAACTTTAATGCTTTACACCGTCCATGGGAGACCCCAAATGATAGCCAAGGTAAACCGGGTCTAACAGTATTAATTGAGTATATATGTTAGCACGAAAACGAAAATTAAACCAAGTATAGGAACAGTCAGTCGGCGTATGATTGGCTAACTTTGTGTTACGAAACATTTCCGGGGATTTTAGTGGTTTATATTCACAAAGACAGTCGAATTATCAGCTCAAAGCAACGATATCCTAGCTTTATAATGCACAAAATGAAGGGTGTAACGGATATACGGAAAGTGCTATCGTTTTCAACTTTATTTTTATAGGGTTATTTAATAGCATCAAAACAGTAAAAAAAAAGTCCAAAAAGGGCAATAACTCCAACATGGGTTAACAGATCTTCACCAAAATTGCATCACAGATAGATATGATAATGGTGAACACTTTTACCCCATGTCAGAATTAGGTAAAACGTAATGATTTTTTGGCGCGGGGGACAAAAAGAATAGCAGCATCAAATGATGATATTACTAATTAAAGTGAGATGTTTTATTTTTCAGCAGATATATGGCATTACAGTCTCTGTATAACATATTAAGCTGAACAAGGGTTGGCAACTACTCCAAGACAAAGGACCTGATGTTGTTTTTCTTTGTGTGTGCAATCGCTTGAAATGTGTTATGATGGTATGGGTACTTACCCATGACATGTACATAAAATAATTCACTTGATATTGTAGAATTCTGCTCTATGAACAACTACTTTATTCTGGTTATAATATCTTTAAACATAGTTGCTTGGTTCTTTTTAAACCAAGTCTATAATAATTGTTTCATTCACATGCCACTGAAGAGTATTTTCTATAATAGTCTTCCAATGACGCAAGTATGATTTTTTTTAATTTCTAAGTTATTTCTGAAATAAATTGGCAATTGTTGTCCAACTGACTTTTTTTGTTTGCTTTATCTAGCACTCAACAGGATATTAGAAAATTTAAAGACGACATATATCATTTAAGTCTAGCCATTTCAAGTCAATAAGACATCATGTTCACGATTTATTTGCATATTTGAATCCATACTACAACACACGATTACATTCATCGCCCCCGATTCTATTTACAATAATCTATTTGCATTCATCGAAATCCATAACTTATTCAGGCTTCCGTCCATCATGGAATGAATTTTAGAAACAAACTTAAGTATTGATATTAAAGAGTTTGATCTACAAAATAAAGATATTACTCCTAGAAGTACATGCATAAAAGGATAATGTGTTGAAATACATTTCATATTTTTTTTCCAATGTTCAATAGACACCACGTGGTTTTAGAGAGTAAATTTAAATACTGATCAAATTTGAAGTATATTGTATGATTTGATAAAATGTTGAGACCGTGGCCTAAAAGGACTTGAGAAGAGAAATATATCTGCGTTCCGTTTATAGTTAATATAATTATCACTGCTTTATTTTTGTAGAATCAATACTTTGATATTTTTTTTTTCTTATTTGATCAAATGTCCTAAATAACAAAAAAAAAACATGACAGCTTAAAGCAAATTTCTAATGATAATGCAGATAATTACATGTTCCAATGAAACACCTGTCCGCCAATTGTCGATCAGAAATTCCAACCTTTTAAAGAGTAAAGAACCAAGATTCCAGCGGAAATCAAAGAATGTTATCCAGTGTCAAAGACCAGACAAGGAAAACAGACACACATAACAAACACCATTAAAAAACCAAAACAATACGTACAAGCAAAGAAAGTAAGGAACAGCTCGGACTCCACTGAAAACTGGGAGCAGGTGCACAAGTAGGGTAAGCGTCGTCTGCTTATCTAGAAAAGCCCGCCTAGCTGCTCATAAAAAGTCAAGTCTGGGGTATAAAAAAGAGGAAAGAAAACTATGATACATTGAACAAATCGGTTCTCATGGTGCAGATGGATACATCGTAACGATCTATGAGTTCATGATGACGACCTTAAAACTTCTGTAGTGATGACTTCAATCTTGAAGCAGCATAACCCTATAACCCTAGCGCGGTACAAAAAGTGTGCGTTGTTACGGCAAGCTCTAACATAGCGTATAAGTTGTAATATTAAAACTCCATACGCAGGCGCTGAAGCGATGTTGCCACAGATGAAAGGAAAGTTGACAATATGGAATTAAAAGTCATCGCGTTTGTCGTATTGTTTGGTCAATAGTTTTCCTTTACCATCGACCTCTAAGTGTAGGTCAAGATATGAGGCTGACTTCACAGTGTCTGTAGTATCCTTTATTTCAAGTTCTTTGGGATAGATACTTCAGACACCAGACTCCGAGTTCTTCTTGTTGGAATTGTCAGAAGAATTTCATCAGAAAATATACATTGATTGAAACATTGATTATGTTGATATTCGATAAGCTGATTACATGCGATGTAAACTAGGCAGATAATATATATCTATATATCAGGAGAAATGAAACAAAGGTATACAGGATTCAATCGCCGTAAATGAATTATCATGCGGACATACAGACATAAATATACTTAATTGCATCTTTGCAAGTAAAACATGAGATTTTAATTGCAATGCCTAAGGCACCGACCATTTTTATTGAAGGGGGCCTGGAATATTTTTGAAAAAAAATATTAATTTCAATTTGAAGAAAAATAAAAAAAAAATTTTTGCTGCAGCAAGAAAAAAATGAATGAAGTTGCTTAATGGTGAAAAAAATGTTGTATTCTGTTTTTTTTATATATATAAAAGTTTAGGTAGAAAAAAAATAAAAAAGAAGAAAAGGAAGGGAGAGGAGAGGAATCTCATGTACATATACTGACTGTACTATAAACTGCCATTCAGCATTTTAAATTAAGTATGAAAAAGTATGTAATAAATGTCTTTGATATTAACATTTTACGATTTATAGTAGAAAAGTTCATAATGTTATTATGAGCTACTAAATGGATATCTATATCCAGAGACTTTTGTGTTATATCAATCCAGTTTGTTAAATAAACTATTAGAAAGATACAAAAAATACACGAACTACCAATAAACATTATAACCAATTTAGATTTTATCTCCAATAGAGAAAAGATAAGAATACCATGCCGTCCAGTTATTCCCTTTGTGGAAATTGCGTAGACTTCTTGACTATTTTTGCTACCTATAGTTAAAGACCAAGGAACTTATGTACGTATGTATACAAGCATGTTCAGTAATGAACTAATTAAGAGGACTGAAGACGTTAACTTTGAAATAAAAAAGTAGACTATGCTATACTTTTGAGCAATGAGAACTTACTTCTAATATTATAATTTGTTCTATTAGAATTAGTTCTTAATGCGATGTGCAATGAGGACAGTCCCTAGCCCTGATATATGCGATATACAAACGTAAGAACTTATTAACTTTATGGTTGAAAACTTTCCAAACAAGCACAACATAACTAGTTCCGAGATGATGGCTTTATTGTCTTTAATGGGTCTTTTGATCAACTTCAAATTTTATTTAACATTGCTAATAAGAACCTGAACTACTCAAATTTACTTATACATTATCTACATCTTTAGTAAATTTCTTAGAGAAAGTGCTATTAAATCCAAATGGAATAGGGTGAAACCTTACGACACTTAAGACATAATAGTAGTCCAATGTGCCTATTATGCACAATCTCAAAAGTTCTAATTCATTAAAAAGTTACTCTACTGCAAAATATACAGCTTGTGCTGCCCACTAGCAGAGCATGGGCTCTCAGACTTAAATTCAATAAAAAAATAATAAAAAGTTATTTACATTTGTAACAAAATACTATCCAACATTACACACAATGTCGTATTTGTTACGAAAGCACTTGTCTTATATAATTTATGACCCTGAATGATCTCAACTATTAGTACCATCACAAAAGCAGACTGGTCAAACCTTTATAATGCACGTCTTTCATGAACAATTATACTATAAATATTACTCCATAGCACTTTTTATCTGTTGAAGATAAAATCATCACATGTAAATATCGTTCTTTATAAATGCATCTTTTACATAATATATTTAATTACAAAACTAATTAATATTTTCACTATATGATCTGGAGCTAATGCAACATTCCTGAAATATACCTGTGATATGTGTATATGTATTACAGAATACACTCGATTTCACTTAACTATAATTTTTCATCCGCCGATGAAACTTTTATTCCTTCAGACTGCCTCAAAGATTGCAAGCTGGAGCGTGGAGACCTACGAAATCGGAAAGCTGCCCAGGCTGCAATAGAAATGGAGCGCTACAACCTTGATATTTTGGGACGAAGTTGGATAGACATCATCTATTCCAGCAATTCTAGAGGTTGTCTGGCAAGCTATTTTCTGACTTCCTAACCTCTAGCATCTGGCATGTTGAAAGCCACCGCAAATGTTAATTAGCTAACCATGTGTTTTAAAATACTTTATTTCTTTTATTTACATTAAAGAAGTTTAACCTACCGGAAATCGAACGATAAAAATCCTAAATATTTGTTAAATACCTACAAATCATTTGTAATTAAGACAGTTGTCAAAATGACCAGCAATTTTGAATTAGGTCACTAATTTTACGGAATAAAATATATTTTTGTTAAAACGAACTTAAAGTTGGTAAAGGCAATTCGTTGGTTAATTTGATATTTTTGTTCCGCAAATTTTAAAATTCACAATTTTATCAACCGGAATTACCCACTCAAAAAAGCTAAAAACCAAATATGAATTTCATTTTAACTGCTTTTTTCATAGGATTTCCAGGATTGCTGGATTTTATTATCAGGTAGGTCATCATTTGTTTTTCTTCAGTTTAGTCTTCTGCCGTGTTATGGTAAAGAAACTATATAAAACGTTTTAAATGGCAAATAGTTAACTATAATTCTGCCGATTTCAAACAACGGCGGAACGAGCGTTATGCAATATGGCGCTCGGAAGTAAGAGGTTGGGGTATTGAGGAACGGAATTCCAACCGCTTACGTTGTAGGGGTAGACATCATCGTGAGCGGTCAGGAAAAAGAATATATGTTACAAGTATTTGTTGGTACATACAATGTATGTATAGCATGCAGTACCTATCCTTTAGCTGTTGTTGCATAATTATAAACTGATTTAAAATGTTCAAACCTTCTTAAGTTTGTAACATGGATATAATCATACATTACACAGAAAAAAATGGGTAAATTATCAGGACTATGAGCTAAATTAATATCTATTTATCATAAACTAACAGAGTACAAAGAACATTTTACAAATAGTGTACATCGATGATATAAAAAAAATTAAACAGGATTAATACAGAAGATTTGACATGATGCACATCTGTTGAGACTCGAAAGTACTGTACTAACGGCTTGACTGGCAGAAAAAAAAAGATTCATTTTCCCTTCAATATTAAAATATATAAAATTTTGTCTCTCAAATACTATTTTCAGCAACTTTAAGTCTACATCTAAAATTGTCAGGCAAATTAAAGAATATATTTAGATTTGTCATGATGCTCAACTGGAGAAATCCAAGATGGCGGGATGACGCAGGGGTACTAGCGGGGCTACACATACAGAAAAAAATATCTATTCTTTCCCTCAAGATAGTCAAAACTTGTTAGCTATTAGTTTCTGTACTGAAAGAATTGTGTCTACATTAGGGAGTGCTTTAGTGCAGTAACCCACCTTATTTAATCAAACTATTTCCCGTTTGGCGCCCCCTTCAGCTTCAGAAACTGTCCTTCTAAGGTCACGTGAGATATTCATACGCTTGAGATGGCCGGTGACTGTAACAATTTTTCACCACGTGATCAACAGTCCGAAGAAACAAGTCATTGAATAGTGCGTAAATATTACACGGATTCCTATAAATAAAATGGAAGATGCAAAATTTCCCTGGCATGCTATTTGATTAACTATCAATGTCGCAGGTCAAAATACAAGGGCCGGGACATCGGCAAAATATTTGTATTATGGCTGCATAAAAAGTCGTCCTGGTAATTTAACTTTATTCGTCTGAAAATAAACATATACATGTTTGCCAAATACAGCGTAACCTGAAAATAATGCACAAGATCTACACATTCCATAAATGTGTATTTACGGAGTATCGATGCACAAAAACTATCATTTGCCGATATTGAATGATAAACTAACATGAAATGAATGAACTATACGAATTTTAACTTTGCATAAATTTGTGAAAATGAATTACGGAAATTGAAATGAAATATTATTAAACTAAAGAATAATGATTATTGTCAAATTGAAACTATATGAATTCCAAATAGCTAAAACGTTTATCCAATTTACTTACTATCAATCTTATTAAACTTTATCTCATTGAATAATAAAGTTTCCAAATAAAATATTTTAGAAATGAAATAAATTTCTTAATCAATAAATATTCGTACCTGAACGGCGACTTGCGTCCTCCGTCGACTATTGTGGAGTGAGCAAATTTTCAATTGTTATTGATTTTATAATATTTTGTTAGTAAGACATGCAGTGCCCGTGGCGCGGGAATGTCGATACTGTATAAAGTCAAAATATAGTTCATGTCGTATTGATTAAATGTACGTCATGATGATTACAAATACATGTACGTCATGATGAATATGAATGAATGACGAATGATATGATGAGTGATTGATAACATATAAACAAAACATCCCCCTTCTAGATTATAAACAACTAATAATCTATCAAATTCAAGTACGGATCATATATGCATACGATCTACATAATAACTATATCAAATACATCCCCCCTTTACAATCTATACGGTGACATACACCCCCTCCATAAGAAAAATGGGATTCGTCCCCGAAACCAATGACAAAACAATAAACCTATAATACAATCGAAAATGCATAGTCAAATATTCAAAATGAAATTTGGCCATTCCCAAGTCAAACATGTGGCAAGCGCCTCTATGCGATTACAAATGTCCAAAACTCATATGAAAACAAGTATTTATTTATACACATGTAAAATATTGCAAACAATACAATTTATCAAAATATCAGACAGATTTACATCATGTTTGTGAACCCATTTTGTTTCTCAATTATTCAACTTGGACTCATTACATCCAAATACAGAATTCAAACGTCGAATCCATACATCACGTAATTCGATTCCCGGATGTACACCATCAATCAATTTCGAATAAACGTATCGAATTCTGCCTTTATTATATTTATGAACTGGTGTGTGCAAAAACGGTGTGACAAATCCGTTGCCGGTGTTATATTCTGTAATATAACTATTTATTTTGTTTAAGATTTCGTTCAGCATCTCTTGCATATTATCATAATGCGTATCCAATAGAAGATAAGAAGTTTTTCCTTGTTGAAGTCTTATATTGTTCCATACCACGAAACTCATAGTAGTAATAGTTGCCATTACTATTTTGCAATCTATGGAACTTAACTTCTCTTCTATCATACGGATATTAGTTTTAAAAATCTGCATATGATTGATCTTTTCTCCTTTTGAATCTCTGATCTCTAAGCAAGATTCTTGATAACGGTTTGCTCTGCGAACGGAGCATATGTCTGGTATACCCGCTATAAAATAAACGATTTTGTTACCATCTATATCTTTTAAATCATCGTACGCTTTGTCACATAATTGTCTCAAGTTTGCACCCGGTTTTACGTATAAATGTTGGCAAAACAATTTGCCTTCCAGTGTTCTTCCTCTACTGGAGGTGTATGTATAGGTCCGCGGGTTCATTTCAATCTAAAAGAAATGAATATATATTCTATATGGAAATTTCCGTTAATATAAACAAAATCGCAAAATGAAATATATATAATTAATGAATTAATAAAACTATGTAATATAATCTCTAAATCTGATAGGTGGTCTGACTTGTCTAGTAGACCTACGAACTGGGATTTCTGGTGTAACATCCGGTTCACTAACATTTGGTTCAACGACGGACTCGCTACTTTCTCGTACATCGGAAATCGAATTCTCTAATGTCGCACTCGATCGGGTATCAGTTAAACTCGACAGTTTATTATAACTGCTCGAACTTGAATCGGACGAATAATTGTCACGCCTAACGATTACTTGTGGATCAAACGGAACTGCCAATGGATTCAAAGGACTAACCTGTTTCTGTGATCCGTCATGTCTTACAAAAACGAGTTCATCCTCGGAATTAGACTCCGGTTCATACTCCACATCGTCAATACCAACTGAATAATCATTCTCATTCGATTCTGTAACGTCGACACAAACTTCCGTCTCCTTTCTTTCTGGGCGGTTCCGACTCGTTTCCCCAGAATCCAGAAATTGGACAGATGTAATCGGTAATAACATATTTCTATGTACCGTTTTTCGGATTCGTCCGTGTTCTTGTCGGATCACATAAACTGGAATTTCAGAATCGGGTCGAGACATTACGATGTAAGGTTCTTTACCCCATTTATTTGCCAATTTATGTTTTCCTTTGAATGCTACATTCTTCAATAATACTCGATCACCCTGTTCAAGTGTTGATTGACGTACCTTGAGGTCGTATCGAGATTTATGACGTCTATTAACCCTTTCTGCTGTTTTCGCTGCCGTTTTATATGCGAACTGCAATCTTTTCTTCAAACCATAGACATACGAATTTCGATCGGCTGTCGAAGAAGAGTTGACGTCACTACCTAAAAATGCATCAATAGCAAGACGTGGATGCCAACCAAACATTAGTAAATGCGGACTATAACCAGTACTTTCATGCTTAGTAGCATTATAAGCATGTACTAGCGGTGCTACATAACTCTTCCAATTCGCCTTTTTATCATCTTCGAGAGTGCCTAGCATATTCAACAGAGTTTGATTAAATCGTTCGCATTGGCCATTACCTTGTGGGTGGTAAGGGGTGGTGCGTGATTTCTTAACGCCTGCCAAATTGCATAGCTCTCTGATAACTTTCGACTCAAAGTTTCGACCTTGGTCGCTATGTATACGAGATGGAAACGAATAATGTTGAATGAAATGTTCCCATAAACTTTTGGCTGTAGTTTTAGCTGACTGATTCCT
Organism: Perna viridis; assembly: GCA_037379345.1. Classification (NCBI taxonomy): domain Eukaryota; kingdom Metazoa; phylum Mollusca; class Bivalvia; order Mytilida; family Mytilidae; genus Perna; species Perna viridis. The sequence continues at coordinate 58,422,370 of CM074513.1, forward strand.
TGTTGGAATTGCCTGAGCATACCTTGTGAAATGATCAGTTATGACCAATATATTTTCATAACCCCCTTTGGATCGTTCCAGTGTTAGATAATCTATACATAGAATCTCCAAAGGCTGAGACGAAGATATATTAATCAATTCTGCGGATTTCGTTGATCTGGTTTTTCTTAGAATGCATTTTGCACATGACGACACCTTACGTTCAACGTCTTTATCTACACCTGGCCAATAATACCTGGATTTTACCAACGACAAAGTCCTATCTCGGCCCTGATGACCAACATCGTCGTGAAGACCTACAAGAGCGATCTCACGGTAGATATCGGGCAACACTAGCTGAGAAACTGACTCGTTGTTGATAAAACTCTTTCTATATAAAACCTCCTGTTGCATATATAATTTATCCCATTCTCTTATATATTTCTTGACGTCATCGCTTTCCTTCGAGATCTGCCGTTTCGTCGGTTTATGTCCAGTACTAATTAATTCGATAATTCTACTGATTGCAATGTCACATTTCTGTTCTTTGGACCAGTCAATATCGGATAAATTTGACTGATAATCCATATTGTCGACAATTTCTGCATCTTGTGATAACAGTAAACTTTCTACTATTGGTTGTTCTGACTGAGCAATAGTTGCTGAACTACATACTGCCTTAATGACGTCACAGTCTATGTGGTTTAGATTAGTATGATTTCTGGACAAAATATCGGCATCAATATTCGATTTACCGGTTCGATAGCTCAGATTGAAATCATAGTTTGACAATGCGGCCACCCACCTATGTCCTGTAGCATCAAGCTTAGCTTTATCTAAGACGTAGGTTAATGGGTTATTGTCAGTTCTGACCTCAAACTTACTACCTGACAGATAATCATGAAATTTGTCGGTTACTGCCCATTTAAGTGCCAAAAATTCCCTCTTGTGGGCCGGATATAACCGTTCTGGACCACGTAAACTACGACTAGCGTATGCAATGACCCTCTCTTTACCTTCTCTTCTCTGATACAATATAGCACCAAGACCAGTTCCAGATATTAAGAATAAAAGGCAACGAGAAGTCTGCAAAAGCAAGAACAGGTGGATTTATAAGCTTGCTAATGATTGCATCCATCGCATTTTGCTCATTGGTACCCCACTGCCAGGGAGTTGGCTTTGCTTTCTTCTTAGGCTTAGCCTTTTTTTTGTTAGTGTGGTGACCAATTAACAAATCATTTAATGGCTTTGCAATCTTAGCATAGTCCTTGATAAACTTTCTGTAGTATGATGTAAAACCAAGAAATTTTCTAAGATCTTTGACACCACTTACTTTAGGCCAGCTTTTTACGGCGGATACTTTATCGGGATCGGTCTTAATACCGTCGGCAGATACAATAACCCCAAGGTACTTAATCTCACTCTTGAAAAACTCACATTTATCGCCGCGAAGTTTTAAACCATTCTCTTCAAGACGCTTAAACACAGATTCCAAACGTTCGAAATGTTGTTCGATCGTACTCGAGAACACGACTATATCATCTAGAAAAACTAGACATTGTCTTAAATGAGCCTCGCCCATGCATCGTTCCATTAACCTTTGAAACGTCGCACCGGAATTTGTCAATCCATTCTCTTCAAGACGCTTAAACACAGATTCCAAACGTTCGAAATGTTGTTCGATCGTACTCGAGAACACGACTATATCATCTAGAAAAACTAGACATTGTCTTAAATGAGCCTCGCCCATGCATCGTTCCATTAACCTTTGAAACGTCGCACCGGAATTTGTCAATCCAAAAGGGAGACGATTCCACTCGTAAAATCCCAAAGGGCCTAAATTGAAAGCGGTCATAAATTTATCAGATTCCTTGATTCCACAATTCCAATATGCCGAACGGAGATCTAGGCGGGAAAAGAACTTAGAACCCGACAGACAATCAATCGTCTCGTCTATCCGCGGTAGAGCGTACGCGTCTTTCACGGTACGTTTGTTTAACTTTCTAAAATCGATACAGAAACGAAGACTACCGTCTTTCTTTCGTACAAGTACAACGTTACTCGAGAACGGACTATTCGATTCGCGAATACAACCCGCTTCTAGCATTTCCCGAACATGTTCGCGAACTTCATCGAACAACGCCGGTGGTATACGTCTATACGGCTCTTTAAATGGTTTATCGTCGGTCAATTTAATTTCGTGTTCTAACAATTTTGTATACCCTATATCAGAAGAACCTTTGGAAAATACTGACTTCCATTTTCCAAGCAAACCTCGCAATCTATCCTTTACCTCATAATCTAAACTATCAGATATTTTAATACCAAGTTCCTCTAAAGGCATATCTTTCGTAACATTTTTCTCATTCGAATCTAAGTCTATGTGACGCATGACCTTGACCTCGTTCAGACTACATATAGTTGTTTTAGGTTTAATGGCAACTGTTCTCGCTGTCATATTAAATATTCTGACTGGAACTCTACAAGTTTTACCCTTCAGATTAACAACTCTGGGGCAAACTGCTAAAGAATCAGAGTTATCGCCCTCTAAATTCTCTGTTACAACAGTTGTATCACATGAAACCTTGGATTTAGCTAATCCATTAATCGTCATGACTGACATGGGTTTTAGCCTTAAGGGCTTTCTGTTTGTAGATTTAACTTTACCTACAATTGATTCGGTCAGAGTACTAAATGCTAAATTCCATTCTTTCGGAATACCTTGAGTATTATCCTCAGACATACACATATGGAAAAGCTTGATTATATTTGTCCCTACTACAATGGGAACATTCTGATTGTATTCAGTCGGAGAAACAACTAATAGAGGTACATAAACCTCATCTTGTGACATAAAACTGACCTTAACTTTGGCTTCGATATAACCTTGGTATGGCAAAACAGCGCCACCTGCTACATTGACAGTTAGACATAATTCACTCAGATCCCGTAATTCAGGTACTGGTTTCAATTTATTCAACATTGAGCTTGAAATTGTTGAAATCATTGAACCACTATCGATCAATGCCCTACATTTAACATTATTGACAATGATATTTACCTCATTAGCTTTTCCAACCATTCTATCTAACAGACTTTGTTGATCTTTATCATAACTTTCTTTAGGACTAAAGGTTTCTGAAACCTTTTGTGTAAAGTCACGTGTTCGTCCTTCAACCGAGACCTTTATCCGTTTAAATTATCGGATTTATTCTGACCTTGGTTGTTGTAACTATTATTATAGTTTCCTCTACCTCCGAAACTACCTCTCTGACCTCTATTCGTACCTCTACTATTATAACCTCTATAACTTCTATAACCTTGTCCTGACCCTTTTCCATTTTGATTTTGTTTTTCATTTCTATTCGACTCTTTCAACTTTTTAAGTTCATCTTCAATAGATTCTATTTTCTTGTTCAGAGATTTCAACGATTTCGATACTTCATCTAGTTTATCTGATTGAGTAATCGAAGCTTGTTGTTGTATCTTTTTCTCAGTACTTTTAGACCTTTGATAATTAGATAAGTCAAGTTCTATTGATCTTATTTCTTTTCTTAACTGATCAAAATCCATTACAGTATCATACTTATATCTACTAGCATTTTTCAATGATGGATCTCTCAAACCAGACCAAAATTTTGACCGAAGCATCTCATTCTTAGCTGCAGGATTTATTTGACCCTTTTCAACAGCCAATTGTATCAAACCCTCTAATTGCATACCATATTCAGCAACTGATTGATTTGGTTGTTGATTTTCACTATAAAATCTCTGCAGTAATGCTTCACTACTAAACACATTCCCATAGACCCCTTCAAGTTTATCTATAATCTGGGACGGTGTAGCGTCATCGGACAATGAAAGTAGCAAACTTCTTGCTTTCCCCTTCAAAGACCCACGTATACTCTGTCGCAAAATAATATCGCTATAATTCCCTTCTCTAATAATACATCTGACTTCGTATTTCCATACGTCAAAATTCACTTCGCTTTTCTCTTCCCCAGAAAATATTGGTATTCTAGGTTTAGCTTGAGACACACCAGGATTATCATGTGCCATTGTGGCATGAAAATCATGAATAGGGGGTGGGGTATGTGTAGGCGTTTGCCTGCTCCTTACTGCTGGGGTACTAGTTACAAATGCAGAAGGAATATGTTTCATTCTATCGAACTCTTCAGATGTAACAACTTTGTAATCTGAATGTCGATTAATAATATCGATCATAAGAGCTATTTTCTCTTCACTAATACTTTCAATACTACTCTTTTGCTCTTCCTTGTGTGTCTCTTTGCCACCCGATGCCATAATAACTAATAGAGTTACTAAACTCAAATATAAATTCAACATGCAAAATGATCAATGAAAATGAAATGAACAATGATGATACTTACCAATAATCAGTCAATGTCAGTCGAAACTGTCGCGGCAGACATGCTTGAGAGTGATTACATCTACAGTGCTCAGTGTGCAGATTAATTCATAAATCTGATAAATATAATTAAAATATCAATATTCATAAAACATTAATACATAAACACATGTACACAATATAAATGAATAAAATTGTAAATATTTATGTTTCGGCAAAATGTCCTCAGTTGACCTGTCGCTGGCGTCTATACATCATATCATGTAACGCAAATTGCTTATCGGCAAATTAAAAGGAACTGCACATCGTTCGACTCCTATTACGGTATCGGACTGACTCCAGTTGCATACTGTTTGTAATTTCTTTCAATGTTACGAAATTATGTTTTGTTGAAATAAAGTCTGCGCAAATACATAAATGGTTTGTAATTATGTTGACTTTCCCACAATTAATCTAATTTTAATACTTTAACCATGTCTTCTCATAATTATACGGACGGCTAATTTGCTGGAATTCTTGTATGGATCCCAACCATTTTACCAATACCGTTTGTCGTGGTTCCGGAACATATGTGGTTAAAGTTGAAATTTGGTAATTTTAAGTTGTACCAATAAAGTTGTACCATTAAAGTAGTACCATTAATAAAGTTGTACCATTAAAGTAGTACCATTAATAAAGTTGTACCATTATAAAGTAGTACCATTAATAAAGTTGTACCATTATTACCATGGACTATAGCTTATCTCGGTGGAACCTCCATTTGTCGCAGGTCAAAATACAAGGGCCGGGACATCGGCAAAATATTTGTATTATGGCTGCATAAAAAGTCGTCCTGGTAATTTAACTTTATTCGTCTGAAAATAAACATATACATGTTTGCCAAATACAGCGTAACCTGAAAATAATGCACAAGATCTACACATTCCATAAATGTGTATTTACGGAGTATCGATGCACAAAAACTATCATTTGCCGATATTGAATGATAAACTAACATGAAATGAATGAACTATACGAATTTTAACTTTGCATAAATTTGTGAAAATGAATTACGGAAATTGAAATGAAATATTATTAAACTAAAGAATAATGATTATTGTCAAATTGAAACTATATGAATTCCAAATAGCTAAAACGTTTATCCAATTTACTTACTATCAATCTTATTAAACTTTATCTCATTGAATAATAAAGTTTCCAAATAAAATATTTTAGAAATGAAATAAATTTCTTAATCAATAAATATTCGTACCTGAACGGCGACTTGCGTCCTCCGTCGACTATTGTGGAGTGAGCAAATTTTCAATTGTTATTGATTTTATAATATTTTGTTAGTAAGACATGCAGTGCCCGTGGCGCGGGAATGTCGATACTGTATAAAGTCAAAATATAGTTCATGTCGTATTGATTAAATGTACGTCATGATGATTACAAATACATGTACGTCATGATGAATATGAATGAATGACGAATGATATGATGAGTGATTGATAACATATAAACAAAACATCCCCCTTCTAGATTATAAACAACTAATAATCTATCAAATTCAAGTACGGATCATATATGCATACGATCTACATAATAACTATATCAAATACATCCCCCCTTTACAATCTATACGGTGACATCAATTTCATGGTTATTTTTACTCCTTCCATTTCATTTTTCACTCTTTTCCATTCACAATGGTATTGATCGCGGATGCATGTGAGTGCTACCGCAAATCATTATATTTAGCAAGATTTCCATGTGATGCCTAGGTGTACCGTCCATGCGAGACCCGATAAGATAGTCAAGGACGTTAAAAAGCCCCATAGTTAGGTGCCTAGGTCAATTTCAGCTACTGTCGTGGCTTCATTGACAGAAACAAACATGGATGAATTGGTTTAACAATGTATTTAGTGTAAAGTTTTGTATTGGAAATTACTCATAATAAAACTTTTTTGTTTCATGATATCCTGGCAAAAATTTTCTTTTTTTAAAACAAAAACCTTAAATGCTATTTTTCTTCAGGGAGTGTATATTCGAATATGTAAGTCCCTGATTTGCTAAAACGGACGTTTTACCTTCTCAGACGTTCTCGGAGGCATATTAGTAAGACCTTCACCCGGGCTTCCGCCTTGCTACTTCCGGACACGCACTGCAAGCTGTGGCAACAAGAAACTGTTTGAAAAGTTTTTGTCGACTTCATTCAATCCGTACATTTAAAAATTATGTCTGGAAATGGTAGAGGAGCGACCCGACAGCCAGGAAGGTCACCGCCATTTCTTGTCATTGGGCTTCTTGTTGCATTAATTATCTTGGGATTCAACTACTGGAATTTGTCATCATCTAACGCTTCATTGAGTTCAACTAACATGGACCTACAGGACCAAATTCGCATCCTTACGTCGAAAAAATTGAGTGAAGAACAAGGTAAAAGAGATGTGGAACGAAAATACCAACTTTTGGAACAAAGATTAGGAAGTAAAGACTCCGAAATAAAGCATTTGCAGGAGGAAAGTGATAAAAAGCAGTCTAGTGTTGACACAGCAGAAAATGCCAGAAAGGAGTGTGAAGTTAACTTGGTAAGTTTTATTAAATTGTCTATGACACAGCTGAAAATGCTGAAAAGGAGTAGGAAGTTAACTTGGTAAATTTACTAAATTATCTAATAATAATATACCATGCCCACTTAATACTTTCATCTTGATTTCTCCCAAATTTTGAAATTGGTATGAAAGTACAGACATTTTGGTAAAACAGTATAAGGCTGAAAAAAAATGATGTTGTATTTCCAATCAGCTGTCTAAAATTTTGAAGGGTAAGTTGGTAGGGATTATTTTTTATTTTTGTTATTTTGAAATGAAGTAAGTTTGACACCAAACTAAGAATACCTGTAAAGATTAAACATGTACATACCTGCCAACTTTTGAAAATTACCATGGGGGTTTTTCAGGCAAGGCTTGTGAATGGACAATTTTGCAACATATTTTGCAAGCTGTATGGGTTTTTACTATAAGACAACCATTCCAGTAATACAGGGCCTTTTTCAGTTGAACAGTATATGCATGCAGTGTAATGAAATGATGTTTTTTTTTTTTGTGGTGGATTCCTGCAAACTTAATTGAAATTATGAAGTTTATATTCTAAATAAAATAAATGAGAAAACATTTTATGTATTTCTACATACCATGAAATGCACTGTATACATCATTCCTTCACTTACTTCTTGAGTAACCTCAATTTTCTGATATTGAAATGGAAGATTTCCGACCACAGCAGTCACACCAGCATATAACAAGTCATGCTCCTTTTATGTTACTTTGTATGTATTATTTTAGTTACTTTATGTACTTTGCTGTGTATGTCTGTTTCCCATGTCTGGTCTTTGTTCCTGGATTACATTCATTTGATTACCGCTAGAAACTTGATTCCCTTGATTACTCTTTCATAAGACTTGTACCATGGTTTAACTAACTAAGGGGGTTTTTAACGTCCTTGACTACCCTGTCGGGTCTTGGACAGACGGCCCAATTTGGTGGGCTTTAAATAAATTTGCTGTTTATTTAAATTGTATTTTATCCAAAAAAAAATAATAATAATAAGTTCCAAAAAAAAAAGGCAAAAAGGTAGTATACTAGTATATTATGAATAGCTCAAATGTTAGAAATTAGATATTAAATAGTAAAAATGAAATTTGAAAATGGACCATGTAAAGGAGGAAAATGCCAAGTTGGATGGAGTAGAGTCAAGGACAACCAGTCGGACCCAGAAGGCGGAAGACCTGTGTAATTTAGTTTACCAAATAGTGTAAGTGTTTTAGAGTCAAATGGGTGTGGTTTGGTGAATATCCAAAGGTGAAGTGCAAATTTAATAATTGGTAATGTTAGAGTTTTAGATACCAAAGGTGTATGTTTTTTTTTGAATGCCGAAAAGTTTATGCCAAGCCAAAAAGTGTATGTAAATTTAGACTGCCTTGTCTAGCCGGGCGTTGTTCCCGGATTTTACCATGCAAGCACACGACGTTAGTACACAGTTTTACTAACGCCACACGAGACCGTTCCAGCTCAAGCTTCTGGTGAATGGGTTGACCAAATTTGTTTAATAAGTTTGAAAACTGGATTGATTATCATTGGTTAGATTGGTCAACTTTTAGTGTAAATGTAAATCCAAAATTTATACGTGGACTTAAGAATGGCCAAAAGTTTAGCCAAAGAAACAAATAAAAAATGTATTTATAGCCAAAGTAGTAAGATAAAAGATAGTAAAATAAGGAAAAAAAATAATTTAAAAAAAAAATTATTATGTTGGTAGTTAAGCTTTATGACTAGGTATAAACAAGAGTTTTTTTTTTTAAAGAAAAAGCACACAACATTAAAGTACACACGGCACAACAGTAGATATGTTTCATAAGCATATGTGTACATGATTAACAAAAGTAAAAAATAATAATAATAACAATAAATAACTCTGTGTGTAAATATATTGCATTATGGAACCCCATATCAGGTGATTAATTTTATTTTAATTCAATTATATACATTGTATTATTTTGTTTTTTATTGAAAATGAAAGATGATATTATTAAGATAAATGGTACTGTATGAATATGTTGGTTATGGTTTTATTACATTAGATACTGACCCTACATATTTATAAGTGTGTCACACGACCTACCATGGTTTCACAGTTTGGAAACTTGGATGACTTCTTTTCATTAAATGCATACAAAGTGCAGTATATGAGGAAATGTAACAAAAATTTAATAATGCAGCTATCAAATTTCAAAAATAATCACAATTTACAATATATAGTATTGCAAACAAAACTGTTTGTTGAAATAACGAAAAATAATTGAAAATTGTAGGGGAGGTAACTCATTTTGTATAAACACTGGTAAATTTATAATTTGTTTATGTGATTCTACAAATTTTAGACCTATTAAATGACAGTATTTGACAATTTAATTGTGCAGTAGAAAGTGATTGGTTGTTCATAAAATGGTTGTGCATGTAGATCCAATCCATATTCATTTTCTAACTGTCAATCATCTTTGATAACCCTGATCAGCTAATTGCTCCTCAGGGATTATTTACAGGTCATTAAACATTCCTTTACCTGTTTAGACAGCAATTGACAGTTTTTGTCAGATTTATGTATCTTCTAATCAAAGAAATGTGATTGAAACACAAATTTAGGGGTTTGAATTGGGTCGGGTTTTGGGACAAATTTGGCCTGAAAAATCGTGTTAGGGGATAAAATGGTCAAAGTCATGAAAAACACACTTCAATCGTGTAAGTTGGCAGATATGCATGTAATAGACTTAAGTGTAGTCTATGACCAAGGGCACACTCCATGTGCACTCCATGAGACGTTTAGGATTCCTGCAGGCACAATGCCTAAACACACGATAAAAAAAATGCTTCTATTGTGCATTTAAATGCATGATAAGTGAACACTTATAGTTTGAGTTTAACGCATAATAGATGAACAATGAAAAATAATAATAATGACGAATAATGAAGAAAGAAAAAAAGAAAATTGAACTAATGAAAATACAAAAAAACATTAATAAAAACAGTTAAAGAAAGGAAATAATTAATATACAAAAGTAGGCATGCATTTAAACGAATGCTTTTATCGTGCGTTTAAATGAATGTTACTAGTGTGCGTTAAACAAACGCAAAATGATTTGTAAACTCATGAGAAAAGATGCACGAATGACAAAGTGGGAAACGTGAATGTTTCCAAGAGTATACATTTGTAAATATAAACAACCAGTACAATGTATTTCTTATTCTCTGTTTTTCCATGCTGTCAGCAGACTTTTTAATTATCATTATTTAAAATCACAAATAAATACTTTTGGATAGAGGGGTCGGAAGAAGGATGACCAGAAACATAAAAAAAAATTTAGGCCTAAACTAAACAAGTCCTGTTTTACAGACTGTGTGTAAAGGCAGGTACATTTGTAACTGTAAAGTCTGTCAGAGGAAGTAAATACAACATTCCACGTTGTGTAAGTCATTTAAAAATGATTCATGTCGGACCATTTGTTCAAAAACATCAGCCAGACATCCTGTCAGACGAGATAGTAATACTTGTCGGATTTCCAAGTGTCACTTTGTACATTTTCAAATTATTATTAATCAAGATCAAGGCTCATGCTACTGGGTGATTTGGGAAAAATTGTTGGCCATAGGGTGCTCACTTTGTCCTCAGATGACACCTAAAGCAAAGTGAAGTTGCCCTCGCATTTTCAGACATCGAAGATCAGGACTGAATTCCGTCTTTTAGCAATATTTTGATTTTTGACTAGTCAGACCAGAGGTATCTTTCTTCCAATAATAAAAATGGTGCCTGTTTGAGAGAAAAAATAAAAAAATATTGGAAATCTATGGAATATTTAATTATATGTACAATCAAGTATTTTAATTAGCTTTTGGTACCAGATGTTTGAGGCATAATACAGAATGAACATTGTTCACTCCAGCTAAGGCTAATTCATTTATTGATGTCTTACTTTGTTATGAAATTTGTTGTGTTGTTTTGTGTTAGGAACTAAGGTTGGGGTTATTTACCTCAGATGATAATTCGGTAGAACACACAAAGCATTTACATTTGGTTTGTATTTCTTGTTTCATATATGAACAGTTAATTATCTGTTTCAACGGAACATGTCTTCAGCTTGAAACATGCTCTGACCGAGCACTACTGTGTCAATGAAGTCATCAATCTTGATTTGTCAGTGATAAAATTTTAATATGATATTGATACTCTTGATCAACTCATATATAGAGACTAATAATGTTAGGGATTAAATGGGCCCCACAAAATAAACGCTAGAAAAAATGAAAATTTCAACAGATTGTCTCTCTGAATTTTTCAAACAGTGCTGCTAAGAAGTGGGGAACAATAGATCCTACACAATTCTTTTCAATGAGCTTTGCTTTGCTCATTAAAATATAAATTTTGCTGTGAAGGGGGTAGAGGTATAGTAAGTCAATCTCATGTATCAGTGATTTAGTATCTTGTTTTTGCCATTGACGAATCATCATCAGAAATGTACATTTTTTAAACCAAATTTGCCACTTCAGTTTTTTAAACACCATATTTTCAAGATGTCAGACAAGGAACATGTAAACTACTAAGCCAAGCAGAAAATTTTCTAGAATTGTGCTATCATATGGTGTGCAGCATGGCACAATTCTTTGTGCATACTGATAGTTGGTCCCTATTTTAAGTTCTAAATACATTTGTACATGTACATGGGGTCAACTCATATCTACATGTACATTGCATTCTTGTTATGCATCACTAATTTTAGGTCTTGACTTTTGGTCCCATTCCAAATGAGAAATATACTATAAAATTTCCAATTTTTTGTTGTAAAATTCAAAATTTTTATTTTACATTGTCTGAAGTTTGTTTTTGTGTCAGTTTTTTTTTAACATATCTCTGATTGTTCTGAGTGTTTCCGAAGTTATCCTTATTCTTCAGTGCCATTATGATTGCACTGCAATCAACATGTATCCAATTCCAAGTCAGCACTGCTCTTGAAGCAAACGTAATTGAATGTAAAACAAACAAGCTGAAAAATAGTACATTCAAGAACTTCTCTCACCTAAACATTAAAATACCCCTGATGACATAATGTCTCATAATTTGAACTAATATTTAAAATCATATATTCTACAGCAACAGTAGAGGTATCTTTCAGTCTGATGAATGATATCTGCACAAACAATTGCAACTAACTAAAAAAAATGAAGACTCAATTAAGAGGATTGTCAAAGGGAGAAAAATCAACTATCTGATATGGAACTTGAGAAACTTTTAGTAATCAACATTAAAGAAAACTTTCAGTTTTGATTACACTATTAAATGATTAAGAGTTCATATGTCACAATTATGTGTCTTATTAATTAAAAAAAAGAAAAACGAAGAAAACAATAATTATTATGTGCTTTATTAAAATAAATATATGATGTAATTTAGTATAATACATGTATTATAATTCTTCTCCACTCTCTCTTGTATCCAAATTGTCACTGAAAGGGCATCTACAAAGGAAACTCTAGTGTTCCTTGTTAATATACATTGTACATTGTTTACCGAGTTTGCAGTTATACACACTTTTTTCCTAATTGCATGGACCCTGGGCCCCTTCCCCCCAAAAGGAACAGTCGGAAATTCATTTTACGTGTACATATTATTGATTACGTGAACATTCTGTACATGTACATTAGGACATTCTGCCAAATATGATACAACTGAACAATTGTTCATTGCATTTACATGTACAATGTACACTTTCATAGCTATAAACTATTATTTTACTGACCAACATTTAAACCCTCTCAATCCTGGACTTACATATACATGTATATGAATACCTTGACCATTAGGGTAACATGTGTATGCTTATTAGAATTTAAGGACAACCTGAACAAGTTTAGTGATACGATGTACAGTTTAATTAAAGGAGCTGTAAAGATTGAAAATTGATGTTAGATAACTGTCACATATGTTTCATATGTAATCCATAATCAAATATGTCTTATACATGCTTGAATACAAATGATATCATTATTGAACAGATTTGAACATTGTCAGAAGTTTTAATATTTTTTCATCCATTTAGAGCACATGCTGTACTTGGTCATACAAAATGAACAATTATACTAATAAACAAACAATGATCAACTGAACATTATCCACATAATAACTCAATATACATCGTCCATACATGTATATTAAAATCGTCAGTCCATGTTATATGTATGTAATGAAAGATCATACATCAAAGTTCACAAGGTCAACTTGGATATGATGTGATTATTTTCTCTGCTTTTATTGTTTTGTTTTTTTCCTCTTTTCAGCAAACATGTGAAACCAACAATTCTGGTATACAGCAACAATTAGAGGAAGTCAACAGTAAGCATTTCTATACAACCACAAACAATTATACAATGGTATAATCATGCTGTCATTGGCAATGGCATCATCGTCCTGTCCAGACAATAACTTGAGTATAAATGTATAGATATTTATGAAATTATATCACAAGATGTGGCATTGCCATTTGACAAAAGGGATTGATTTTTGTGGTTGTGACTATAACCTTTAAGGAACTAGAGGTCAAAAGGGGGCCAGAAACAAACATTTTCATTATGTCCAGACAATAACTTTAGTAAATGTGGTTAGATCACATGGTGTTATTCATATCACAAAAGGAATGCTGAGGTTGATTTTGGGGGTTGTGGCTTACAATATTTTATGTAAATCACTTTGGAATTAGGGGTCAAGAACAAACATGTTCATGATATCCTGTCAATAACTTGATTAAATATAAATGGGTCCTATTGAAATTGTACAACATGGTGGGGATTGATTTTGGGGGTTGTGACATAAACCATTTAGGAATTAGGAACAAAAACAGGGATCAGAAGCACCCATCTTCCTTATGTCCAGACAATAAATTGACTGTATGTGAATGAATCTCATTGAGATTATACTATAAGGTGCCATACTACAAGAGGGAGGCTGGGATTTATTTCGGGGGTAATTACTTGAATAGTTTATAATTTAGGGGCCAAAAATGATCTTTTCCATGATGTCCTGACAATAATGAAGTATAAGGAAATTCAACTCTTTGTGATTGTATTACAAGGTTCCATACAGTTAGTAACACAATATGATACTTGGATTGTATTACAAGGTTCCGTACAGTTAGTAACACAAAATGATACTTGGATTGTATTACAAGGTTCCATACAGTTAGTAACACAAAATGATACTTGGATTGATTTTTGGGATTGTGACTTGAACAGGTAAGGAATGAGGGGCCAGAAATGTGCATTTTACTGATGTACAGAAAATAACTTAAGTAAAAGTAAATGGATCTCTTTGAAATTGTAGTAAAGGTGCCATGCCCTCAAATGAATGGGATTGGTTTTGTGGATATGCTTATTGAGGAATAAGGGTCCACTTTGATTCTGGTCATATTCTTTTCCAGATTCTACTTCAAATACTTAATCACTATCAGAATTCAGAGCTGTATCAAGCTTGAATTGTATGTCCATACTTGCCCCAATTGTTTAGGGTTTGATCCATGTGGTCTTATTTAGCTTTTCCCTGGAAAGCATTTTATTACCTCTTGTGTATAGAAAAGTTCAGTCAGTTTTTTACAAGATTAACTGGGATATTTAATTGTTCCAACACATGTACATTATGTGATAATACAATACATGTATTAGGATTGTTTTCAGTAACAATCTTTCATGTATGTGATTCATATGAGAATTTTGTCAATGTGTAATATTATATTACATGTATCTAACAACAGTCATGTCATACAAATGGAGATGGTATTAAGGTCTATACTAAGTATGAACCTTTTTTTAAATTACTTGTAATTTCTGTCTAAATAATGTTTGTTCACATATTTTACATCCTCTATTTTGTAGAACAGCTCGAAGAATTAAAGAAAGATAAAGCACAGACTCCACCTAGCTGTGACAGGTAAATTTGTTTGGACATGAAATATAGAATAAACATTCACATCTTTGTTATTAGATGGCTAAGATGCTACATGTATTAGCCTAAAAACAGTTCTTAATTAACTTGCTAAAGATGAGTGGATTAAAATAGATTATACTTTTAATGCCAAACATCTTGCAAATTTAAACTCAAGGATGTATGGGCATTAAGCTATGAATATGACAAAAAAAATATCAACTTCGTTGAAATGGCATTAAAACTGTTCAAAACATAGTAAATTATATAAATATTAGGAAAATGAATGTTCTGTGGCTTTAGTTTATTGTAATGACGTCATGTGGTGACACAAATATATATATCATATAACGAATACTGCTGAGAATTGTACATTTTTTATTTTATTTTGTGATCATATTTACATCCAGAAAACTATGTCCACATTCAAGAAACAACATTATATTTTCACATATAATACACGATGTAATATTGAATGTATTGACTAAATATGAAGTTGCTTCTTGGGTATGGACACCATTTCCTTGCTACAAATATTAAAAGAAAGTAACCAAAAAAAAGTACAAAATTGACAGAATATCTGAACTTTGTTGTCCTTTCCTTAAGTTCTTATATTTGCTTCTTTTTTATGGATTCAAGTCTCCAAATTCACAATTAACACTTTCAACACTTCATGATTAATTTTTCAGTTGTATATTTGGCCTTTAACGCCCCTTTGTATTTTCAAGGAGCAAGTTATGTTTGATATGATATAAAAAAAAAATGGTCATGAAGATTTTTTTGCATCACACTACAAATAACAAAAATAAATATGTTTGTTTCATGGAGGAGATAATTTAGAGGGGGGTAATCAGAAAATGTTTTTTTTTAAATATCAAAAAGACATTTGGGTAAACATACATTTTTATTTTAACATCTGTAAAGAATGATGGATATGTGTTTTTTTGACAAATTTATTTAAAAATCTATAGACCTATGTATAATTGTTTTAGAAATGTGGAAAACTATGTACCTGTATATCATTGTTAGAGAAATGTGGTAAACTCTCTATATAATCTACATGTATATAAAACTGTCAAAAATTTAGGCTCAATTACAAAGTGGGGTGTATATAGTGATTGGAATGACCATACTCCTTTTGTTATGCTGTGGGGCTGTCATTTCTTATCTGTATATTCCTCAATCACCACTGAATGGAATTGAATAAAATTATACAGAATATTTATTAAATACTCCGATTGTGCATCACCAGTTTTAGATGAGAATGTTATTTTTAGTCTCACAAAAGCTAAACCTAGACTTTATTATTCCCTGACATGGGGGTCATCTTTTAACTCCCTTCTACACCACTCAATGGAATAATTGAAACTTCTACAAAAATTTTATGACATATTCCCAATATGCACCCTATTTTTAGTTCTGTTTGAATATCAAAAGATACACATTATTAAATGGAGGAGTGGGGAAGTATCAATTAAGTAGAGATTGCTCACAGATTTTTTCAGTTTAAAACATGTATTATGTACAGTGTCAATCTATACAATTCAAGTAAAAACAAAACAAGTGTAGAAAACATTTAAGAGAGGGGTGTGTGAGTGGGAACAATAGATTTACACTGACTTTTACTGCTCTCCTTTGTTGTCACTACTGTAAATGCTGTTGTTGTAGTCTGATAAGTTGTATTATTAAGACTGTTAGCAATATTTTCAGAATGTTGTTTATCAGTCAGACACTGTAAGGATATCTTACTGGAATACTTAAATTCAGCCTAACTGTACTCATTTTTTTAGCCAATGTAAAGAAGCAACAAGGAAGTTGTATTCTGACATCTTGCAGAAGGCTGGGGCACCTGTTGTACAACAACTCATCAATGCTGGTTTTGATGTTGGAGATGACTTAAAAGTTCAGGTTCAGTGAGTAGCAGTTATAAATCATAATAGCAACTGGTCATCAATTTCTGGTATTTATATTTTTGTGGCCTGACTGTGTTAGTTGGTCTTTATTAGTTCTCAAATTAATAATTAATCCTTTGAATATTAGGGCAGGTGGGGGATTGTGGACACATTTCTTCTAGCTCATGTTTACTGTGATATCTTTATATTAAAGACAAGCAGCCATTGGAGACAAGAACCAAATAAAACCACCAGAACAGAAGAAACCTGAAGTTAAAGAAATGGAGCAGAAACCAACAGACGTTACAACTAAACCTGTGGAAAATAAAGGTACTGACCATTAACACTGTTTGAATGGTCTACATATTTAGTATGATATGAATGAACGTACATGTATCATCTGAGTAAGCATGACAACTTTTAACCTTGTGTCAAGAACAGTACAAAGTAATAGATTGCATCACATAACTGTAAATCAATGAACAAGGCTTGCATTCAGTTTAAGGACAAAGTAAACATGACTTTGAACTATTTTATGAGCTCCACACATACAATCCACTGATTTCAGTAGTATAAGCTTGGGTAACCTAAGACAGCTTGATTTCTGCCAGGCAGTTACTTTTTATTTAGACAATTAGTATGCAGCTAGTACATGACTGGTGGCTGGGCAGATACTTCTGTCCAAATTTAGCTTGATGTAGCTCACTGGTTGTTTTTATACAACCACTATGTGGGGTCCAAAATTAAACTCAAATTGCATTCTTGTTTTTTTTTAATACATCTTGAATCTTTCAGATTTTTTACCTTTGACCAAAAGAGGTAACTGGTTTCAGCTGACCTGGCCAGAGGCCATGTGAGCTGTTGCCATTACTTGGCGTCCATCATCATTTTCGTTAACAATTTTTCAAAACTCTTCTCCTCTGACACTACTTGATCAATTGGATCCAAACTTAGTATGAATGTTCCTTGGGGTATCCTGCATATGTGTGGATTTTAGAATACTAAAAATAGAACATAGGGATCAGACAGTTGTTTTTCGCATATAGATCCAGAACCAAGTGTTCAGCATAATGAGATCTGTCTGTGGTAATATTTTAGTTTTCATCTGTTAAGCCATGTTGGAGTTATTACCCTATTTAGACGTTTTTTGTTAGTTTTAATGTTATTTCTTTAAAAATCTTCTCTGACACTTCTTGACCAATTAGAACCAAACTTGATATGAATGTTCCTTGGGTTATCCTGCATAATTGTATCTGGATCCCCAAAACCATTGTAATAATCTTAAAGCATTTTATTTTTTCTTGTGTGGTCATTCGTTTCTTTGATCCTTGAATTGATCAGATACCTGGAAAACACATCTATTTAGCTGTTTAACAATGACTATTAGGTCACTTCATCAACATTTGACTCTTGGGTCACATCATCATTGACTCTTGGGTCACATCATGGTTGACTATTGAGTCACATCATCTTTGACGATTGGGTCACATCATTATTGACAGTTGGGTCACATCATCAACGATTATTGAGTTACATTATCCTTGACTATTGGGTCAAATCATCATTGACTCTTGGGTCACATTATCATTGACTATTGAGTCACATCATCTTTGACTATTAGGTCACATCATTATTGACAGTTGGGTCACATCTTCAATGACTATTGAGTTACATTATCCTTGACAGTTTGGTCACATCATTATTGACTATTGAGTTACATTATCCTTGACTATTGGGTCAAATCATCATTGACTCTTGGGTCACATTATCATTGACTATTGAGTCACATCATCTTTGACGATTGGGTTACATCATTATTGACTATTGAGTTACATCATCATCAACTGATAGGTCACATAAATGACTTGGTGGTCTTAGGGTAGTGTGCTTTACTGGAATGTAGAAGGTTGTTTGGTTCAATCCAATGCTGAGTCACACCAATGACTAAAATTGATAGTCATTGCTTCTTTGCCAACCTCACTGTATTTAAAGAGGCAGAGTGATGACTGGTTGGCTCAGAGAGTCAGAATAATGTAATTAAGGGGGAGCCATACCTTCATGCAGGCTATTGCTTCTGTGAGCTAGTACAATAAAGATCTGGCCCAGTGTGTTGGTCTAGTACAAAGCAGGGTCTGTTCGATTGGTCAGTTGTTTTCACTCTGAAAAGTATAGGACATTAAACCATAATCAGGTAATCAATCATATTAGGTCACATGATCATTACACTTACTACACACATGTATATATATTATTGTATGAACATGTGGATGCATTTTTGACAGTTCTTACAGGATAGAGATATGAAGTATCAAACTCATGCATTCTCTTTATACTTGTGAAGAGATGTTATATGGGGAATAACTAGTTCTTTGGTTCAGTAAAGGTTTCTACTTCGTATGATTTTGTCTTTAAAAAAGAAAATTGTCACAGAAAAAATGTAATTAGTACCATAGTATACTTTCATGTAGTATATACACTGAAATACTCATCAAATATTGTTTACTTATTTATTTCTATTTTTTTATTATTTTGTTTTTGTTTACTAAAGCTGACAATGAAGGTAAGATAACCAACAGTAAAGGATTACTTAACACAATTGTAGAATTCAAAGACAAATTACAGAAGAGGGTTAAACAATCTGGGGACAAAATGGGCATAGATTCCTTGAGACCTGGTTCTTTGCATGATATTATAAATCGTACTCAAGAAGGCTTTAAAGAGGGGCTTGCTAAAACAAAGGAAGTAGTGAGTTCTTTACAAGGAGAGGGAAAATTGCATGCGTCTGACAATATTACAAATGTGACTGGACAAATAAATGACACAAAAAATGACACACTTGTAGGCAATGATAATAACAACCAACTAAAAGAGGAAGTAAAGAAAGATGGAAATGATACTGAAAATTCCTTGAAAAAACCTGATGGTGAAAGTGGAAAACTAAATGAACAAGCCCCAAAACCACTGATAAATACTTATATGGGAGATGGAGATAAGAAAGTAGCTAAGTACGATACAAAGCCATTGGATTCACTTGTTGGTGGCAAAAAGGCAATTGACAACAGTAAAGATCCATTATATGATGGTGATGAAGACAAGGTGGAGGTACTTGTAGATCCTTCCTTAAAACATTTCTCCAACCTGGGTTATGGTGGTTTTTTTTCCAGCCCTTTCAGCAAAGAAAGTTCAAATGGCATGATGTGATAAATTTACAACCAAATTAATTGATTTAATTTACACTTAACTTAATGAAAAAAAATTTGATTGAGAAATAGTTTAATGATATATTTTTTTTTAATGTAGTTTTTGCAAAGAAAGAAAATGAGAATTACAAAGTGACTGATAATTTTGAAAATCCTTATGAAATATTTCTTTTGTATTCAGCTCATGTTTCAAGGTAGCAATTTATTTTAACAGTAAATCATTAAGTTAATTTATTTGTTGATCAATTATTTTGCAACCATTTACTGTTCTCACACAGCTTGCTTGTTTAACTTTTAGATATTTGTTCCCCTCTTTTTATACTATAGTTACAATATTGGCTTATTATGTTAAAATACGGTCTTCAAAACTAGAAAAAGAAAATTTCTATACAAGAATGAAAAAGTATGAAGATGAATTTTTCTGAACAATACATGTAGTTCCTGAATCTTGATAATCTATTTATTACCACTTTGGCAAATCCAATTGTTGAATTTTTGATACACAATAACTGCATCAAAATGATCTCATATTCAAAGCTAATATTATTGCATGCTAGAAATAGAAAGTATCCTTTTTACTACAATACACATTCTGCATGATATGGTGTAATATTTGTACAATATAAAGCCAATTGTTTTGATGGAGTATATTGAAGTGTCTTGCTTTAAGTAGTTTCAACTTGCAGAACATTTTATTACAATTCAAAATAGTCACTTATTCCTCATCAAAAAATATGGTGGAAAAATTCACTCTTAATAACAAGATGTCAGTAAACTTACTTCTTAACAACTTTTTGGTTAATGTGGTTTAAAAAAATTTGTTAATTGCTTATTTCAAAAAAGTTTGTGATGTCTTATGACAGACGGTAAAGTGAGTTTTTCACCAAAACAAAAATTAAAATGGAATTAATTTTTGTTGAAGTTCTGGAATTCCATTTTTATTTTCGGAGTGACAGAAACCATTTAATCAAATTCAAGTGTTGAATTCTTATAGTAAAATTATTTTTGTTTTACAGGAAAGGGAAAGTAATAGAGGAGCAGAGGAAACAAAGGTAAGAATTATCTCCCTTGACTCTCTTCTCCATACAGTACACTCAGGGACATTTGTTTCTGTAACACTCAAGTTGAAGTTTTAAATATGTTTTTCAATGCAACATTGTGTCAGATTTTTTCTTTGTTAATTGTATACTTAGAATCACTGACCTTGGTGTGAAATTCACATAGCACGGTGAAGTTTATCTCATTGATCTCTGCCGACAATATGGTCATTGGTATTGTTCTCGAGAACCTGAGCTCCCAGGTCCCTGTCCTCTAAATTTCATTGGGGACCCCTGAAAAATCACAACAGGGAGTCTAGGGAACTTGTGAAAATTCTCAACCCAGTTGCTGAATTCTACCCTAGTAATATGAGTCAATTGTCAAATCCAAGCTGTCGGCACAATTAAAACTGCAGTTGAGACAATAAGCATGTGGTATTAAGAATTGACAAATATAACATGAAAAGATAATAAGAAAATCATACAATAGATATTTATCGTTAATTAATATATGTACTTCAAAACTGTACCATATTGAGTTATGTATTATAATTAAATGAAGGCCATTTGATGACCAGACACACATTGGAGATATTATATACAATATGTGTAGTAAAATTTCTAAAAATAGACACTTATTTGCGAGGTTTGTCAAAGGGATTGTTTTTATATGGGAGTAAATATGGTCAGCATCAATTAAAGTTTGAAATCGTTTAACAAACTTTATCATTAAAATAAAGATATCTATAAGTTGTATTTGAAACACCGTAAATAAGAAATGTCTCAAAGAAAACTGGACCCATTTTTAGCGGTGGAAAACGATTGAACAAGTTGCTGTCTCGTCCTCGTTTGGACAACATATTGTAACTTATTACCAACATTGTTTGCAGTTACGGTTAAGGGCTTCTTTGAAATTCTTACGTACACATTATCTAGAAGGCTTGGGACCTGTGAGTAGTTTCTTTTATTTCTGGAAAAAACATTCAATTATTAAAACTATCAGAATCAAAAAGTGTCCTCAGACTGTTTTTACAACTCTGTCACTCGAATCAATACATTTAAATTGTTTTATTTATAATGATTATAGTAATTATCAATTTGAAGTGCAGAATTCAAAAATAAGAAGATTTACTTTATTACCAGATAAAAATACAAAATTATATATATACATGATATTAGCCACTCGGGCATAAGTGTTAGAGAACCATTTCACTCCGAGTGTAGTGTACAATGTACCTTATTGTGGGAGAATTCAATAGCTTATAGCACAAGAGTCATGAATTTCAATATAGAGCACTATAGGGTTCTCTTATTTTCATTGTATGTTTTATATATAAATGAGCCCACAGTTTTTTAATTTGTTGGTTTACAGATCCACTACCCCAATTTTCCAGCTAGAAGAAAAATAATGAAATTGGAATTTCAGTTTTCCAATTGATATTTTTAGTGCCACGGACTACAAAAAATGGCAACATCTTCCTTTTAATTTTAAACAATGTCTGCTTCTAGTTTTGTTCATTTAACAACTTAACAAAGCTAAGCCCATGTGGAACAAACATGGCTGCATAAATTTCATAATTATGCATAAAAGCATATTTTTTTATAATTATTATTATTATTATTACAACATTTATAGAGCGCATTATATAATAATTATTACTCTAAGCGCTTTACAAAAATACAACACATGCATACAAAATATATAGCAAATCACATATAAAAATGAAAATCAAATTAAAGGAAAAAACAAACAAATCTAATCTATCACTTACATTAAAAAAAAGATGATGAAATGAAATATTAATCTGATATTTGGCAAAAATTTTGAAAAGTTTATGATGTAAAAACTGACCTGTAATTTAAAAACAAAGATAACAGTTAAAATAAACCAAATATTAAGAGCAATAATAAAATGGTCGAAAATATAATAAAAATATTACAGGATTGCAAGCAAAAATAAAAATAGAAATAATTTTTGGATATATATATACATGTATATATACATATCTACAAACCTAAAAATAAAAATAAATAGTTCAATTTAAAAATCATATCCATCACATATGGTTAATCTATACTAAAACACAGCTGTCCAAAACTAAAAAAGGCCAGTCTAAAAAGGTATGTTTTCAGGTCTTTCTTAAAATGTATAGAGATACAATTTCTTATGGTTGGAGGTAGATTGTTCCAAAGCATTGCTGCTGATTTGTCAAAGCGCCTATCACCGTACGTTTTTGTTGTTGTATCGTTCGGTACCTGAAGAAGATTGCTGCATTGTGATCTTAAAGTTCTTGCAGGCCTATAGATTGAAATCAGTTCTTGTAAGGATACCAAGGCGTTACCTTGGAGAGCTTTAAACACATAAAAGTATCTTATACTGACAGCGGTATTGAATTGGAAGCCAATGTAAAGACATCAATACAGGAGTAATGTGTTCGTATTTCCTTTTCTTTGAAAGGAGTCTTGCTGCTGAATTTTGAACTCGCTGTAATTTTGTGATGACACTAGTATTAACTCCGTGTAGTAAGGCATTGCCGTAGTCCAGCCTTGATGTTACTAAAGAACAAATCAAAGTTTTACAGGCATCTTCGGAAATGTAAAGGTCTTATACGTCCTACGTTGCGAATTTGATAATAGCAAGCTTTAATGACAGCACTAGCTTGTAGTTCCATGCTTAATGAGCAATCGAAAAATATGCCTAAGTTTTTCACACTTGGTACATCGCTAATAATATTTCCATCGAACGAGAGCTCAAGATTTGAAAACTTATTAAGCCTGTTTTCGATGCGAAGACGATCAGTTCAGTCTTGTCTTGGTTGAGTTTAAGGAGGTTAGAAACCATCTAAGCACGAATGTCGGAAAGGCAGTATTTTAACCTAGTTGATATATCAGACCAGTCATTGAGAGGCTTAATCACCAAGTACACTTGTGTGTCATCAGCGTAACAATGATGCAACATATTATGGCATCTGCAGATTTCACCGACCGATTTTGAGAACATGCAGTAAAGTTTGGGTCCCAAAATGGAATCCTGCGGTACACCATATCAAAGACACTTATTGTCGGAAAGAGTAGATCCAATCAAAACATATTGAGTCCTGTTCATCAAGTAGGATTTTAACCACGATAAAGCTGTTCCAGATATTACAAAAGAAAATTTGAGACAATTCATGAGAATATTATGGTCAATGACATCAAATGCCGCTGATAAATCTAACATCAAAAGTACAGTACAACAGTTTTTGTCAAGAGCAGACATGATATCATGATGGACGCGTAGAAGGGCAGTCTCAGTAGAGTGGAATTCTCGATATGCTGATTGAACATCATTGTATAAGGAATTTGATTTTAAGTGACACTCAATTCTCGATGCAACAACTTTTTCGACTACTTTTGAAATGAAAATTAAGTTTGAAACTGGATGATAGTTCTTCATTATCTCCTTATCTAAACTGTCCTTTTTGAGTAGTGGACGCACTATTGCTCTCTTGAATGCTGGTGGTACTGTTGTTTCGGATAAGGATTTGTTTACAATGCCTGTAATTGTAGGTAGCAATGTTTCTAAACAATCTTTGATAATATTTGTTGATATTGGATCGAGCTCACAGGATTTAAACGGAGCTGATGAGATGATCTTTTGTACTTCCTCACATGATGCAAGTGAAAAGGTTGTCAATGGCTCACCGGTGAACTTTATGTCAGCTTTAAGATGTCCAGTGTAGTGTCTGCAGTGATTGACTTAACACTGACTTCGTTACGACTTATTTGTATTTTCCCACGAAGAATTCTCCGAATTTGTTCCCAAGATCCTTTTCACTCTGATGTGAAGGGACGGCTGTTTGATGGATATTCCCCATTAGATTATTACCAAGTCTGTATAGATTTTTCTGATCGTTGCCAATTTCAAATATCTTATTAGAGTAATAGTCTTTCTTGCTTTGTATGAGAAGTTTGTTTGTTTGCCTACATTTATCTTTAAATATTTCACGATCAACTGTTAGCCCAGTCTTCCTCATTCTACGCTCAGCTTTCCGTTGATCTGCCTTAGCTGTACGAAGATGATCGTTATACCATTCTGTATTTGGTTGAATTATGATATCTTTCGAAACTAACGGTGCATGTTTATCAATGATCGCTTTCATGTCGATGTCGTATGCTTTCACAAGTTGCTCAATAGGTTTATCGATATCCTGAACACATGAAGTTTGTATGTCGAGAATAAGAGGATCCATTGAAATCTCACCGTATTTGCGAAAGGAAACTTTTTTTTTTATTTAAAGGTTTTGGTAGTTTGGGAAACCAGTTAACGCTGGCTAGAGATGATAAAATCAGGATACCTTTAATTGAAAAGAATGTAAACCTTGTGCGTTTGTTTTTTTTCTCAACAGTGATGAATAAAGGGGAGATAATTGACAGGAAAATCAAAGCTACATGTATTAAGTTTTGAGTGGAAATAGACAAGAGGGCTTATAAACCAATTTAAACCAAAAAAATCGGTTAAAACTTAATTTGTTTTCTTTTTAGCTCACCTGGCCAAAGGCTACATGTATGTGAGTTATTGCCATCATTTGGCATCCAACATCGTTGTCTGTCGTTGTGACAATTATACAAAACTTTTCTTCTCTGAAACTACTTGACCAATTAGAACCAAACTTAGAATGAATTTTTCTTGGGGTATCCTGCATGGAACTGATGTGGGGATTTTTGATCCATCGAAAAACATGGCCACCTTTATTAAAAATAGAACATAAGGGTGAGACAGTAGTTTTTTGCATATATCTCCAAAACCTTTAGGTTTAGCTAAATTATGACGGTATCTGTGGTCAAATATTCATTTTAATCTGTTAAGCCATGTTGGGGTTATTGCCCTTTTTGGACTTTTTTTTTCTATTTTTAATGTTATTTCTTTCAAAAATCTTCTCTGACATTACTTTACCAATTGAAACTAAACTTGGTATGTATGTTTGTTTTTGTATCCTGCATAGAACTGGTGTGGTGGTGTTTGATCTGTTGAAAAATATGGCTACTGTTACTAAAAATAGAACATAGGGGTCAGACAGTAGTTTTTCGCATATATCTCCTAAACCATTTTGTTTAGCCAAATTCTTTTTTCAATAGCTGAAATAATCCCTATTTTGACTACAAAAGTCTTCAAGTTGTCTGACGACTCCTTGTCAGAGTTATTGCCCTGGAAAGGGAAGAAATGACAGGATTTTTTTTTTTACAGTTTTCAGTCAATATCTTGAAAACTATAATAGATTTAAAGAAACTTTCAGTTGTTGATATGATTCTTATGATAAGTCCTACCATATACTTCTTGATTCAAAATTGTTGGACAACCATGTGTTTTTCTGAAGATCATTTTACTCTTCATAGTTATTGAAAAAGTTTTTTTTTTCTTCATTTCATTGAAATCCTTCTACATACTCAATTTTCTGTACCTTGTAGGTTTTTTTTTTATATTGACTTTACACTAATCCCTACTGTAACACAACTTGTTTACACCAAAAACAATGCTCAGTGATAAATTAAAAAGTGCATGTTTTTGATCAACCCTGTTTTAAAACTCCACTTTTTATTTTAACTTAACTTTTTAGTCATGTTATACCACCTTTTTTTTAACCTAACAATATTATATTGCAATGAAGGCTATATATACAGAAAATTAGAGGAAATAACAGTGCTTGAGTTCTGCACATTGAATTTATTGGACACTTACAAATTTGGAATGAAAATTAGTGTTTGTAAATGATGTGTAGGTTCGATACATACAGTAGATTAGAAACCCACTTCTAAACTATCTCAGGTTAGAAAATGGAATCTTTGAAAAAAAAAATAAAAACATTTTTATTTAAAATACAGAAAGTAAACATGTATTTCTGGTTCTCATTTTATATATTTTTTTTCAACTGACAATTTAAAAAACTATGACCTGATAATTATATGAAACCAAGCTAGTATGTGTATTTACATATGAAAATCCTGATTGACATTGAATGGAGGGACATTTGGTTGTTATATGTTGTTAACATATGACACTTTTGTCTGTTGATACAAATGTTTGGTTTCATGTTGTGGAAAAATTCACCTTTATTTAATAGCAATCTTTATAAAAATCAGGCAGGAGGTGATTCATGCATGTCAAAAACCCAGCGATTTGAGTTTTATTTCTTGTTCAGAAACATTTACCAATCACATAACCAGTTTTAGTTTTTCATTTGGCAGTTGCACTTTTGAAATAAAAATCATACAGATTGTACATGAAATTTGCACTGTGCAAGAGTTATTGTTCTTGATTAGGTTTCATTTGGTTGATTTTAGTGGGAGATAAATGTATGATTTTCTAAAAAGTGCTGATCTGAATACAGAAATATTGTCTTTATGTGAATGTGTAGCATATGTAGACTGAAAAACCATTGTTTGTTCCGTGGGTTTTTCTACGCCATGAATCACCTGTACCATAGGCAGTGTCTGAATTTTATATGAATTGGTACTTAATTGGATTTTTTATTTGTATCCAAGCAAATATTTAAGAAACAGGGTTTGACACTAACAGAAGTATGGTAATCCTGTGTCTTCCTTACTTGAGAGGACTACCTTGGATTTTTTTGGTAGTCCTTTGGGCTACCTTAATTATACCCCACACAACGTAGTTGCGAAGGGTATAATGTTTTTGTCCATCTTCAGTTTTCTGGACTTTTTTTCTTAATGCTTGCAGATATTGACATGTTTTTTGGTATATAAATTCACCATGATAAGTTACAGGTCAAGTTTAACTTTTGTTTTGCTCTGATGATTTACTGAAATTACAGGCCTTGAACTGAACAAAATACACAGAAATAATAGTTTTCCGGACTTTTTTTATAAACGCTTGCAGATATTGACATGATTTTTGATATATAAGTTCACCATGATAAATTATAGGTCAAGTTTAAGTTTCGTTCCGCTCTGACAAATTTTACAGAAATTACTGGCCTTGTACTTAGCAAAATTCACAGAAAAAAGCATTTTCTGGACTTTTTTCTAAACACTTGCAGATATTGACATGATTTTTTGTATTTAAATTCACCATGATAAGTTACAGAACAAGGCTCTAGTTGGTTCTGCTCCAATAATTTTTACCAAAATTATGGGCCTTGAACTTAGCTAAATTCACAGATATAACTGTTTTTCTGACATTTTTTTTTAAACACTTGCAGATTATGACACTTTTTTGGTATATAAATTCACCATGATAAGTTATAGGTCAAGTGTACGTTTTGTTCCGCTGCAATGATATTTACTTTGAATTAACAAAAACTCGAAGAAATCACAGTCTGGAGTTTAAAACTACCATTCTGAGTAACAGAAGTTGGTTAGAAGATAAAGGTCTAAAGCCTTAAAAAACACTCTTATTCCTTTTTTATTGAACTCCGTCAACATGTATTTTTTTTACGAAAAAATTTACTTTAGTATCCAACATGGGGACGCATGGGGTATGTGAGCGCGCTCACTAAGGATCTTGAATTAATTTTTAAAATTTTACTAATCTTAAAAGACTGGACTGCAAAATAACTTCGAGGACTACCTAATTTATCTGTCTGAAAGTCCTGTACTGTAGTCTACCCAGTGAATTGTTTGGTAGTCCTTTGGGCTACCTTAATAAATTACTGAAATTTTACTAATCTTAAAAGACTGGACTGCAAAATAGTTTTGAAGACTACTTAATTTTTCTTCTGAAAGTCCTGTAGTCTACCCAGTGAGAATAGTTAGTGCTGGTCAAATTAAATTTGACCAAGTTTTCCAAATAGTAGAAGACCTTATTGTACTTCCTTAATTTATGTGCAGTTGTTGTCTCCCCTTGACTGCCAATAATGTGATTTTATTATTTTTTTTCAGAAAGAAGATGACAGTATTGATGTTCTTGGGAAAAACTTGAATAAAGTTGTTGTACAATAGTGGGATATGAGTTGTGGGAAGCAGCATAATAAAGATACCAATTGTCATTTGACAAATGTTCTACCAGATCTCATAGTGTATTAATACAAGGTTATTAACTACTTGAAAAACTGAAGTTTTTTGACGTATTAGATATTTGATTAAGAAGTTTCTGGCTCTATAATATTCAGATGTTTGAATATATCAAATGTGTTTTATGTGTTTCATTATACATATTGTTATCTTTTGTGCTGCAGATGAAGGTAGTTAATATCATTGTGTAAAATTTTTGTAAATCATTTGCAAAGCTTCATTTTAAATGACAATTTGTATCTTCTTTTTCCTAAAATGCTCTACATATTTTGTATTGACTATGTTTTTCAAATTTTATTTTGATATAATTTTCATAAAATTACTCTCTATACAATTATTTGTATGGAAATTTTTCATAGTTAAAACTGATCAACAAATCTTATATGCAGAAATATTATTACTGTGAAAGTACAATTGTTTGTGGGGTATCATCGGTAGGCCATACCACCATATTTGGTTCCAAACAAAAGAAAATTTCCATGTAAACTGAAAACCTTAAAACTAATTAATTCAAAAATCCATGAACTTGTGTTTCTTCCTTAATTTACGAAAATTAAACTACTTTCACAGTGGTATGACTGGAAACCTTTCAGAAAGATAAATATTGTTCTTAAAGTCTATGAAAGTTGGGTCTAGGAGAAATTTACAGCTTTACTTGTGTTGAATTCTGAAAGAGTATTGAAACATTTACTGCAAAAATGTGTAGACTTTAACCTGTAGTTCAGTATTACTTGATAAAAACATGGTTTGGGTAACAAACATAGTATCATTGTCTATTGATATATCTAGGCTACTTATGATTATATATAGGTGATTAATCAACTCTACTTAAACTTCAAAATTAATATTTAATATTGCTTTGATGATGTCATTAAGAACCTTGTAGTTTATTTGGTTAGAAAGTGTTTTGAGTTTGAGAACTATTGTTTTAGACAATTTCAGAAAATCATTTGGGAATGACTTTGGATTTTACTACAAGGATGATAATGATGAATTAGATTGGTCTAATAAGATTGTTGTCACTGTTCTACAAAGTTTGATTAAATTTTACACTGAAATACATTTATATAAAATGTTAAAATAGCTTATCTTAAGAAATAATCACTGAGCATGATCAACCATGGAGTTCAAAGTCAATGACCAATCATTTTTGTTTTCTTTCATAATTTGTTCTATGTATTAAAAATTAATTATCAGCTGTGAAGCTCAGTTAAAAACTCCATGCTTTCTTTAACTTAGATGTATTTATATGTGTGCACTTAACATTTTGTAATTTCAACAAATACTAAACTATGCATTTTTATATCTGTTTATACAAAAGTTAGGGGATATTTTTTGGTGATATTTTGAACATGTTTGAGGTTATTCATTCTGTATAATATTGTTATCTTTGGTGTTAATAGGACTTTATCATTGTTCTAAATTATTTGATGGCAAATTAATTCAGTTCTGAATTAGGTATGTGACAATGAATGAATGTTCCCATGCAATGGAAGGACTTCATAGTTCACTAGGTCTGTCTGTCTGTTACAATTATTCTATTGATGCAGTTTCCCTGAAATCTGCTGTTGGATTTTGTAAAAAAATTTGTAGTGTGGGTTTGAAATCATATGTTATTGATCAAATCACGCTCATATTGATTTTAATCAAATTTATTGGGTTTGTTAGAACTCAATTTATTATTTATTTTTTTGCTTCTAATTCCAACAAAGGACGAACAGCTGTATGCTGAAGTACTTTGTATGGGACAATTTATTATATTATTTAATAAGGCTATTCCAGTTAAGATTTACATAGGATACATATCATATGTATATTATAGTATGTTTGTTATATTGGCTTGTTTATATACTAATCATTCCAGTCTAGGTGACCTGTTTCTACAAACCTTCATACTGAACTTGATAATAATTGTCTGTATTGTCTTTTATGTCTGGTTTTTATATTTACTTATATGTAACAAGAACTAGTTTTGTACATGTACATAATATAATGGGTTTTTACATGTACTGATAGCTTTAGATTCTTCTTAATTTTAGTCTATTATTATGGCAATTAAACTAAATGCTTCTTTCATTTTAATTGGAATAATTTATGTGCCATATTAAACTGTAGTGTAGATTTGTTAGCATTTAGGTGTCAAAACTAAATATTTTTTTTCCTTTATCATTTGAAACATTCCATTGTTTGTTAAGGAATGAGATTCTAATGCAAATAATTTTGAATTTAATCTTTGTTAAAACTGTTTTTTTATTTTATTTTATTTCTGTCATATCTGTAAGAAAACTGGTTTTTTTTTTTTATTTTGGTCATATCTGTAAGAAAACTGTTTTTGTGACTAATTAAATATGCAAGTAATGGACAAGCCTTAATGATCTACATTCCTTTTATATTGTGTGGTAGTGTGATATTTATTGTTACAACGCAGATCTTTTTTGTCATGTCACATGCTTTGTATTAACTTGGTTGTTTTATTTTCTTTTCTAAGACAGAATTGTAGTATGATCTTCTCTCAAATGCTGGGTGGTGTTCTCATAAAAAAAAAATGTTAAGATTTGTGTGAAGACATCCTAAGATCAAGGATAATCTTGTGACTGGAACTTTCTCTAATGAACATATAGAAAGTAAATATTATATTATTATTGTAATTTTTTATAAAACATTTATGAGTGACAAAACTCTTTTATAAAATTATTCATGAAATTTCACTTACATATATATGATGAAATGCATGATTTCAAAAGTAATAGAAAATAAAATATTGAAAATGTACATTAAAAATAATAAGCAACAGTGAAAATCTCCAAAAGATATGATGATCTTAATGCACTTAAATAGGTGTCCTAAAGTTAGGAAGACACTTAAATAGGTGTCCTAAAGTTAGGAAGACTAACAAGACGTACAATAAAAAAGAGAACATAAGATGGTCTTAGAATGTATCTTTATACTTAAGAATTTTATTTTTCTAATCAAAGAATACAAAATGTTTTTTTCCTTATTTTACCTTATTGATTATCACCATGGTAACTAAAACAACTGTGATTGGCCAGCTATTTAGTTGAGGTAAATTGTATGTTTGATTAGAAGAATTAAGTCCACTTAAATAGGAAGTACATTAATTCTGTGTTCATTTATTTATTAATATTTAACATTTTTGATAGAATTATTTACTCAGAACGAACAACTCATAATTTTTTATTTTTGTTTATTGAGGTGAAAAAAAAATTTTGATTATTCACATGTAATTTAACCCTGATTTCTTCCAACATTAAAAAAGTAACAAATCATTACTGTATCACAGAACATAACAATGCCCATATTGACTTGACTCACTCATCAAAAATTTCATTATTGTTTTTATAAAGTTCTTCCAAAATATGGAATTTATATGCCATTAAATGGTGAATTTGTTGGGAAGACTTATGTCATATGTATTGTTGATAATCTGAAATAAGATGATGTTTTGTCTGATTAAACATTCAGACCATTAATCAGATAAATTGTTACCATGCTTTTCAAGGGAATTTCAAGAAGAAATAAGAAATTAATAATAGTTGTGTCCATGTGATAATCAGTTGTCTGCCTTTCAACTTATACTTCAGTTGTATGTTCTACTTTTGAATATTGTTCTACAAGTTTTTATACCACATGATGATTTTGTATTTGCCTAATAGCTTGCTGGAACTAGGGACAATATTTTGATGAGATAATAGTTATATAGGTACATGTGATAATTGTTTACAATGTTTATGTGTGGGAAATCCATTTATGTTAAATGTGGGTTTGAATATTTTATTTATAATTTTATCTTTGTGAAAATAAAACTTTGGTATAAAATTTTGGTGTATTATTCACTGAATTAAAATTTTGGATTAAAGCATTTATTGAAGTCACAGCCAGAACAAACTGAAACAAAGGATTTATTTTATTGATGGAGGAAATAAAAATGAAGATATACCAGTTTGCACAACAACTTACTTTGCCAGCATTACTTTTGTGCAAAATACAGTTTGAATTCCAAAGGAATCATAGAGAAATAGATAACCGTGCACTGACTTGACATAAAATTGACATACAGATGAGGCTTAGAACCACCGGACAATGCTAGGCTCTGCCGATCATTTTCACCGGTTCGAGCCAAATTCATGTATCAAAGTTTATGTAAAGTCGGTGCATTGGTATTGTCTTCATACTGCAACAATGTTTTCAAAAATAAATGACGTTTTGAGTGTGAAAAACAACGTTTTTAATTTGAAGCCGGCGACATTCTTTCAACTTCAAAACAATGTAACGTTAAGGATTCACAACAGAAATGTTGTATTCAGTCAGTGACCTTATATCACCAGTAAATATACAGTCAATGCATTTTGACTGCTCAGATAGAACGGTTGCAGTATAGAAAGGTTTAATACCTCGTGAAAGTTGGATATCGCAAAACATCAACTGGCATTATTCGTTACAAACTCGCCCGGGCTCGTGTGATATTAGTTGATATTTTGCTCATTATGAAACATATTGATAAATAAAATCAGTTCGTAAGGAGTTTAGATTAAAAAGTCCGGAAAATTGGTCGTAACAGTATTTTTTCTATAGAGGCACAACTCCATCAAAATCAATAAACCGGAACAAAACTCGAACTCTCATTTACAACTGCACACAAAAAAATCAGTTCAATATCAAAAGGCATTAAAAAGTCTGGAAAACTGGTTGTCGCGGAAGGACAAACGGCGATAAAAATCTTAAACATAAAACTGGTGATGTATGTCCATCATAGTTGAAATCAGTGCCTAAAGTTACACTAATGTGATTTGGAGCAAAATATTAATGCAACAATGGTCTATTCTTTCTACCACTGGTTGTTATAAACATGAACATATCGTAAACGTAGAGCACTAAGCAGCAGAAACAGGGAATCGAACCCGAGACCGTTGCCAATATACGCGGACATTTTATTCTAAACTGACATTAAAAGACCTAAGTCTACATTTTACGACCGTGGGGCACTTGAATGCCTTTCCTGACTATATGAGAATCATGTTTTGGTCCCTGCGGACAAAGCTTCAAACAATAGTGTACTTGTTTGTTAAGCGCATTACCTCAGTTACCTTATTAAGGATTTGGGCATTGATAGTAACATCCCAGGTAATGCCACATACAAACGTACTACTTTTGACCAAGATGAAATTCTAAACAACCATAAATCCTCATATCTTCTCTCAACATAGAAACAAAATGTGAGGACTTATCTTACGTGTATTGGATTCCCAAACTTCATAAGAATCCATACAAAGAAAGGTAAACAGCAGGATCTTCATCTTGCTCCTGGAAGGAGAGATCAATTTATCTTACAAAGATCTTGTTCACAGTGAAGGCTGGACGTCAAGCTAGTTACAATACCGCCTACTCTCGTAGTGGCATTAATCAATATGTGGATACTTCAAAATTTAAGATTTAATTCAAAACATAAAATCCCACAGCTTTTCGGAAATTAATTCTCTCCAAACTTTTGACCTCTCAACTCTTTACACTAGGTTACCACATGATAAATTGAAATCTCGTTTGAAAGCGCTTATTCGTAAATCTTTTGCTGTTTCAAAAAATTATATTGTTCTTGGCTACAAATCCACATATTTTTTTTCAAAAACATCGCAGAAGGGCATAGTGCGCTACATAGAAAAGCAGGTTTGCAATATGCTTGATTCCCACATTGATAGCATATTCGTCATATTTGAAGGAGCTATTTTTCAACAAGTTGGCATTCCAATGGGCACTAACTGTGCTCCTCTCCTAGCCGATTTGTTTTTATACTCATACGAGACTGAATTTCTTTAGAATCTCGTAAAGAATAAAAATTTAAAAGATGCTAAATCCTTTAACTTTACATACAGATATATGGTTGATATATTGTCCATCACATCAGCAACCTTTCTTTTGGTAAATTGTTACCGTCAATATATCCACCAGGGCTCGAGGTAAAGGAGACTACAGAAACAGCTTGTTCCGCATCGTTTTTGGACCTACATCTCGAATTTGACAACAGTAGTAATCTCGGCACTAAGATTTATGATAAAAGAGACGACTTTAGTTTTAGTATCATAAAGTGTTGTTACCTGTACAACAATATCCCTTCATCTTCTGTATATGGTATTTATATTTCACAATTGATTCGCTACGCTAGAGCAAGTACTTACTACTCTGATTTCCTTGAACGCCACAAATATCTATGTAACAGACTCCTGAATCGGATATGAGGAAATGCGTCTTAAAAGGTCTCTTACATACCAGATTTTTTTTTATATCAGTCCTTGGTTGAAAAATATTCATGTTCGTCTAAAACAACGAGCAATAAATATGCACCTATTATTCATCTACATCTATGCAAATCACAGTAAAAAAGAGTTAGGTTCATGTGTCTCGCTAGTTCTTAAACATAGCCATAACTTTTTATTGTTATTCATGTCGTTAAATAATAAAAAATTAACCGCATTTGCGTCACTTTTTTGTGCTATCAACCGCTTTAGACACATCAACCGCATTAAAAGCCACACATTCTCGGTCTAGGTGCTTTGATAAATTGTTGTTTATCTCTAAATTATATTACAAAATTTGAGAGATAAAGTTTCTATTTGTTGTTTTTACAAAGGAGATACAAATGAAAGTCATTTTTGTGTTTAGACTTGCCGGTTTACAAAAAAAAATTGTGAAAAGTTTAGAATTTTTTTTTTTACACTTTGAACTAGAAATTCTCTAGATCTACGAGAATTATTTCAATATTCGAATCATTGCTTATGAGAAAAGCCTAAAACGAGGGAATGGGACGCTCGAACAATTGAATCACAAAATCTTGGCTTTTTGTATCAGTGTGGTACAAATATTATACAGGTTAATACTGAAAAAGTATCTTCTTTGGCGACAAATTGATTCGGTAATGGAAGGTATAAAAGTACACGAAAATCATTATGAAGTTGATATGTGAGGTTACACGGTTGACCCTCCCAGCCCATGGACTATAATTTTTGTCTCTTAAATCCAACAATCCTTCGATCATCAGAAGGATTTGATATTGTACAGCTTCAGCTTAATCGGTTGTATAGGGTGTAAGCTTTTAAGTTTGGTCACCCATCAATTTCACAGGACGTAACTTGGCATATAAAGAACGAACAAGTATAACACTCTTTACATTTCAATACAGTTATCGAATTTATTATAGATACAAGTTAAACCACGACAATTGTCGGTGCAACACAACATCTACTTTAAGAAACTATAATGCCCAAAGATCTCATATCTTAGGTTAACACCAGCCGAGTACTAACAAGTACATGGCAGATCCAAATATTTGGAAAGGTGTAATTCCAGTGGGTTACAGGCTATTACTTTCTCATTCATTTTTTTGCCATAATTTTGCATCAAATTCACTGCAAATGCCCTGTTGAAAATGTAATATCTATGTTGAAAAAAATAATAAAATGGTTGGTCTTCAATGAATGTTGTTAAACCAACAGATAGATTTCACAAATCTGTCAAAACTTCTAGATTTAAGTTGATCGATCATGAAGTTATATTTTCTTTTTGGGCATACATAATACAACAATCGTTTTTTTTTTTTTTTTGTTTTCACGTAGTCGTCAATGTGTCAGTCTTCTGGTGGACTTGCTCTCTCACGTAGTCGTCAATGTGTCAGCCTTCTGTGGGACTTGTTGAAAAAAAATGAAGTTAATGATTTATTCAGGCTGAAATGTCCTCATATTGGGGACATATGTTAATTTTATTGTCTAGTGTTATCACTTTCATCCAAGTGACTTGTTCCATGTATAATTAATAAATGTATATCGTGTGATGATGTGGAAAATAAGATACATTTCAGTACGGCGCTTCATTGTTAATTGTTGATTCTAAACAGATAATGCCCCGCGCATGAAGATTTGTCTATTGACAGTTGGGCAACGCAATAAATAAACACTTTCCACTTCGCTGCTAAGTAGTTTTTAATCTCCCATAAACATATGAATGTGCATGAAGAAGAACACATAGTTTTTAATAAGTTTCTATAAGAAAATAAGATTGGTTTCACCATGCCGATTTGGATCAAATTCTGACCCATCACATAAGATGCTGTAAGAATTTTCAAATGAAAAATTTGTATTTTTCAAGATGTATACGGTTTGAATTGTTGGAAGCGTTTTTGAATTATTGTGCAAAAACTGGATAACTGGAACATCCTCCTCTTCTTATGAATAAATTTCAGTTACTCATAAGGGAAAATTGGAATTAAACAAATTAAGGGAACTTATCACTTTGAATGAATAACTTTTCCAAAGTACCATTATAATTGGTGAAATCATTCAAATTTATTTATTGCACGAAAGCTGAAATATCCCCTTTTATGAATAATTTTCAGCAACTCAAAAACGGAAAAATGGATTTAAAATGACATTATAAGGAGCTTTCTGAAAGTTTAAGCTGAATTTGTGCAAGCGTTTTGAGTTATCTTGCAATAATTGTTGGACGAATGGACAGACGAATGTAAATCAATATGCCCTACCCTAACTTCATTTAGTGGCACAAACAACACCAACCTCAGATACAGCGATTAATTTAGATAAAAACTAAAACACATTTTCTCCTGCGAACCTTGTACTGATCAATACTTGGGATACAATGTCATTCAATCTTCGCGTAACTCGGCTTAATCGATTTGTATTAATCAAATATATGGACAATGTGAATGGGAAGTATTAGATGTCCAGTGGATTGATGTTTTATACTGGGGTTTTCTATGTCAGCAAAATTAAAACAATACATGTACCACAAGAATTGCCACAGGCAGGAATATGTTCATGTATCATACTGATGAAGGTTGACAGCCTTTACATGAAAACTGGCTAGAAATAAACTCGATTGAAAGTGGATTATCGCCCTTTGCCAAAGTTAGCAAAGTGCGGCCGGTCGATAGCGTAAGGAAATTATAACAGAATCAGAAGAAACGAGTTTTGACGTCACCAGAGAGCTAAATGTAGCTCAAATCATAGAATACAAAAATGTTACAGCAATACCATGTTTTTGTAGGAATTTTAGTATTTTCTTTAGCATCAGGTGAGACATATTATTTGTATAAGTTACGTGTAGATACAGGTGTAATGTTATATTATACTTACACATTTCTAATAAATCTTAC
This sequence comes from Perna viridis, assembly GCA_037379345.1. Classification (NCBI taxonomy): domain Eukaryota; kingdom Metazoa; phylum Mollusca; class Bivalvia; order Mytilida; family Mytilidae; genus Perna; species Perna viridis. The sequence goes on from CM074513.1 coordinate 58,460,538, forward strand.
GACCTTGATAAGCTACATATTAATGTTAAATACAGAAATACGCAAAATGAGATAACAGTCTCGGGATATTAGTTATCTTTTTCTATTAAAAATGGAATACACTTGGTAGCTAATTAAATATGTCGTTTATTCACATTCCAAAGCCTTTCAAAATACTTCAACCATACATTCAACACTAAACTAGGACGAAATTACGACCATTTAAATACCGAGTTAAATTATATTTTTCTAAAGTGTTCGGAAGCATTTGGATGTGTCCGTACATGCTTTGTTTTATGCGAGCATAACATTGACAAGTGAAAAAAAGATAATCGACCTTTACCAATTAAAAATATACGATTTGTTATAAACGTGCTTTTTTTCCGGTGTCCTATCACCCCTTCTGTGTTGTTTGCATTAACGACTGAGGTAACCACTGACTTCGTTCATGACTGTACAACATTAAGTGTCAAACATCAACACAAAACGTACGTGTATAGTTTACCTAAATGATGTGCATTCTTCTTGAACAGTTTTCGTATCTACAGTACACAAGTTCCTATTAATTAGTGCATTGATAAGCTGTGTAGATGTATATTCACCAGAATGTTTGATGAGAACCTATTTGTAGCAGCGACATGGATTTACTACTATATTCCAGATATGAAAGTCTTTAAAATCGATTCACGGGAATGAAGTCTTTTCAGACGTATTATTTTTACTGAATCAGCAGACAAATTAGAGAATCTGTTGACAAATAAAAAAGTTTAATCAATGTACGATAATCATGCACTCTGTCGACCGATGTTAAACCTTGGAAATGTTTTATCGAGAGAGAGAACCATCAAACACAGCATACTTCGGTTCTTTCTTTTTCAAATAGACAATTTTGATTTATCAATAAAAATGTTGCTCACTCTCTGGTAGTTTGAATTAATAACATAATTCCTGACAGTTAAAATTGGTTATTTGTTTGCTCATGTGTTTTATCTATTTATTATTTTAAGATGGATATGTGTTCGATTATTTTTCGGAATTCGACAACTTTTTAATCAACAACCAATTTGAACATCTTCGATTCAAACATTTTCTCTCGTATGATATTATCGATTCACAGTATATTGTGTTTGGTGTTGTTTTGTATATTATATTGAAAATATCGAACAGTGAAAAACATTGTACATACCAGACTTACGCTATTATTGATCAGTTAATCTTTGTTATCGATCAGTATCGTCCAGATTGTGGTAAGTGACTGACTGTTTTGATTTTTCTTGCCTTGGATTTATTATGATACGTCTAAACTGAGAAAACGTATTTTGGACCTTTTTGGCACAACGATATCGTAATTAAAATTAAAACCGATCAAACCTTTTGTTATAACCATTGATGATAACCTAATGTAATTATCGCATTAAGGTTTTATCGAACTAATTATACAACGTATGGACACGCATAATTTTGTTATTTCTATGTCAGTAATATATGAAAATTTAAAAAAGAATGAATAAAAAGTTTATAAAATGATACATTTTTAATAAACACACATACACGCATGGATTATCGTTATCCTTGACAGTCGAAAACGTTTTTTATGCATGTGTATTTTTACCTACTTTTTTGTTGTTTCAGGTAAATTGGAAATCTTAACTGCAGACCCTAATGGCGACCCTGATGCTGACCGAACATTTTTAGTTGGTAGTAAGCTGGAGTTAACTTGTCGTTTCCCAACCTCAAAAAATGAATCGTCGCAAATGTTTTTTACTAGTTTCAACGCTAACATATCATCTGTGACTGAGAAGAGGGAATACACGGAAGGGTACAGTATACTGACTATATCTAAACCTAAAGTTACGACAGAAAATGAGGGATCATACACATGCAAATTTCTTTCTAATGAGAAAACCGTAGCCATCAAAATTTACAAAGGTAAAGTTTTAGTACATTATTTTTACGTACCAATCCATATAAATTCAGACACTGCCAATGGTAAATGAGCGTCCGTGCGAGACTCGCAAGAGTAGGCAAGGACGTTAAAAAAAACCCTTAGTAGTATGGTAAATGGTTCATGGTGCAGAAAACCCCACCGAACAAAAGAATTTTTTGGGACTACATGCAACACATCTTCACGTATTTGAAAGAAGTCCACAGAACGACTTGTACTTCAGAGAAAATTATACATTCATCTACCACATAAATCGATAATATCATGAACGATGACTCTTGTAGAGAGCTAATTTCATGTACAAGCTATACAATTTATATTTCAAAAGTGCAATGACGAACTAAGATTGGCTATGTGGTCTGTAATTGTTTATAAAAAGAAATAGAAGTGAATATGGTGGGTTGTTAACTTACATCCTGTCGAATTTTTGTAATCAAATCAATAAATCTTGATGACAGTAGCTTCAGTCTCTAACACACGATGGCAGTTAAATATAGTTCACATTCCTGAAATTTCCACGTTTAAAACATAGGTAATTTCTATGGTGGCAGAATATGGACATGCGACAACATCTTTTTATGTCGTTCCCTCAACATAATATATTGTACCCTGAAGATAATATGTAGTTCTCACAAGAATGTTATCTTGTTCCCTCAAAACATTTTTGTTCCCACAAGAAAGTTATACTTGTTCCATCAAGACATTATATCGTTCCCTCAAAATAATACATAATCCCCACAGGATAATATACCGCTCACTCAAGGGGATATGTCGTTCTCACAAGATATTACGTAACTATATAACTACCTTTTGTGAACGACATATCATTTGAGGGAACGGCATAGTATCTTGAGTGAACAACATAATATATTGAGGGAACAAGATAACTTTCTTGTGGGAGCTACATAACTTGAGGGAACGATATAAATACCTTGTATGAAAGACTTGTGTGTTTAATTGTGTAATATTTTTTCCACGATGGCCTTATTTTAAACCCGCCGCAATTTTTGCACTTGTCCTCTGTATGTCTTGTTTCTTTTTCACCTTAAATTATTTTTTATGTTAATTGAGTATAAAGGGGCAACTCTTTCGCTGTACCTGTGCGTAATGGTGATTTGGGGCCAGCTGCAGCTTTCCCTGTGGTATGAGGATTCCTTCGTCATTCATTGAAGACCAATGGGTGGCCTTGGATTGACACTTTCATCCCGGTGGGGTTGTTGTCTCTTTGACAAATACACCATACCTATTCTCGTTATATTATTTGCATTTTCACGCAGTTATATTGTCTACATTCCTGCCTCGCTAAATACTTTACCCCTGACCTTTATGTAAATTAGTACATCGTAGCGCCGGTTCTTGGAATTAAAACGAGTAATGCTTGTGAAAACCTTAGAAAATATGACCTTTCAGAGTGATACGCTGTAAGATATTGTAATTCATATCGTTAATCATAACATAACAGTATTTTAGCCTAATTAGCCTAACAGTAGTTTAAACTTATAGTGAAGATGATACAATTAAAGTTTACCATATTTCAGATACCAAAGAAAAAGATCAGAAACGTTTCAAGGAGTACTCTAGTAACTACGTAACTGGGGATTCATTTACTTTAGAATGTCCTATATTAGACTCACTGATGTCAACTGTTGTGTGGAGAAGAGATGTCAGCCCCGCCCTCTCTACAATAGGGGATAGGATGTCTACTGAGAATGTCGGCAAATTAACAAAAAATGGCAGAATCATATTAACAAATCTCGATACAGGGGACAGAGGTCACTATATTTGCGAAGCAAAATGGTATTCTGGAAACGCCACATTTAAACATTTAGTAAGAGTCAAAAGTAGGTATTTTAATTGTTTTACTGAATATAACCGATCCTCTTAAAAAAGTGATGTTTGAATGTTTTATATGCTTTATATATGTTGTATAAAAGTTGCAATTTTGTACGTATTTTAACACGTACAAAATTAATGTACACGTTGCAACTTGTATGCCACTAAAAATAAGTTACAACCTGTACAATAATTTCTGTACATGGTACATGTTTCAACTTGTACAACCTTTATCATGAAATCAATTGCAACTTGTACAAACCTTTAATCTAGACATTTTAGTATCAAAATTTATATAAAAATATAAATACAGAATGCAAATGTGTGAAATTGGTTTAATTAACAAACACAAACAAAATTAAAACAAATTGATGAAAAATCATAAATATTCACAAATATCAATAATACTTGTTCTACTTATAACTGAGGATGCATGGCATTTACACCTCTCTCTCTCTTACAATGACAATACAAAGACCCTTGCCCACCACTCACTGACATCTTACTAACAACCTCTCTCACATTACACTCAACATTAGGAACTTCAACCACATACAATTTCACATCTTCTGTAACTTTGGTCTGTGATCTACTGATGCACCAAAATATGTCCTACTCTAGTTCGTACTTTGTAACTTCCATATTCATACACATTCATTTAATAATAGAACACCTCGAATGTTTCTCTGATCAGTTGATCTTTGTCAACTGATGGAATTGGGATGATGACGTTTACCACCAGCACCTAACATACATTTAAATGTAAGTGTTTGTAAGAATCAGGCAAAATGAAAAAAAAATCAGAAACATGCATGTAAAAAAACACCATTCTGACAATGTAATATCAGTCAAGTATACTTTCTGTATTTGAAAAAACCATTATTTGATCTTGTCTGTTTTCCTTGATTCTGATGGTGAAAATTGTCAAATTATACTATCAAAATGATGTTTTTTTTTCATACCATGTTTCACCCAATGCTTGATTCTTACAGGGACTGACACTTAATTAACTGCTTGCGCTTGTTGCACGTTTCCTCTTCTGCGCGATGTTTTGGTTACTGATACTTGATATGAAAACTAAAACATGGCCGATATGCTGTACTATATGTTAATATGATTGACCAAAAACCTATAACAGGACCAATATGAAATTACATATTTATTGACAATTTTATTAACCAACTCAACTAGATGATTTATAGAACAGTTGTTTTCGTGTTTTACCTAGAACATGTAGGTTTATTTGCATTAATCAGTCGTAAATATCCTTTTTGTATAAAATGGAAGATTTTCTTGTGTTTCTGCAGCTTTTAGTCCTGGTGATCAAAGTTCATGAAATCCAATTCTAACTAAAAATGGCGGTGTCAAACGAACGGAAGTTATGATGCCGTATTGGCCTAGATTTGATCCATATTGGCCCCGTATAGATGCCGGGTTTGAATTCATATCAATTGGTCCATTTTTGAATATTTTAACGTATTTTTGGTAGTTGGCTAATTATAACAGTTAACGGATATGATGATTAACTACAGTTATGGTAATCCTATTTTTACAGGTAACCTTGCACCACTGTGGCCTGCTATTGGTATTATTGTAGAAATAGTCATCCTAGTTTTAATAATATTATTATGCAAAGACCGTAAAAAGGGTGACGATGACACAGCACCATTGTAAGTTCTGATATTGAACATTATTAAGTATATGAAGAAAATGGTATGAAACAGCATTTTTTTAAGTCGCTAATATTGTTAGCGACTTCTTACACTCGTAATTTCAGTACTTTATATTCGCATATGATTTGCATAATTATATATTTATACTCCACATAATGATTTGTGCCGTGTTTACCGCCATAGCGTCATAATTCAAGCTTCATACGAGATAAAAATTTACCTCTTGAATATCATACACGCGTGTTTTACGTGTGTTTCTTGCTTAATTGTACGAGAACGTTACCCAGTTTCCGATTCAGTCACAGGGACTCGTTACAAGACTATATAGGTCATATACACTATCAGAGCCCCGATATCTATGAATATTCATTGTCAGTTGATTAATCTGGTTCCTAATCTAGTTCCTTGGTCAATATCATAAGTGATCCAAAGATCGCTGCAACGTACCTCTTTTGGGTGTGTGTGTGTTTTTTTTTCTTTTTTGCTTATACGAGAACAGGAAGTTTACATTAAAAGATGAAATGGTCGGTTACCATTGAATTAATGTAATATTACCCAGCTTCCGATTCAAACACGGGCTCGTTACAATTGACTATATAGGTCATATATTTTACCAGACCCCAATATATATAGCCATTGCCAGTTGTGTAATCTGGTTCCGGGTAATTGAAGACATTCGGCTCATCACGGTTACGAAAGTGTACGCAATCCTATCAAGGGAACCAAGATTTTAGTGGAAGTTACCCGATTTTCGAGCATATCACATTCTTGCCATTTCGGATGTTGAAAGTAAGCCGAAATCAGTGACAGAGAATATTATCGATAAGCGACTTTGAAGACTTCAGTCTTTGATTTTAAACAGCATAAACAAACAAAATTAAGAATAAAACTTCGTATTTAGATATGATTTGTGTATTTTTCACTTTTAGCTTTGAGAATGGTACATATATAAAACTGATCATTAAACCAGGCCATTATGAATTTTATTTGCTAAAGCTTTGTATAAAAACGTCAGTTCTTCAGAGAAATTCGGAAAAGAAATTGGAAAACTCACGGAGCACTACGATTAATTTTATTTATGACATTTTTCAAATTTTGAATGAATTGACTGTCCTAGGCAATGAAACCTTTTGTCAACTACAGAAACTTTACTCTTAACAGGCCCGTAGCCAGAACTTTTTATAGGTTCGGAGGGGGCTTATTTGGACCAATATTCTTAGACTTTAATAGTGCTTAAATAATTTCTTTTTAACAGTTTAAAGCTGTTTTGTATCCAAGGTAGGGGTCGTCGTAACTCCCTGACCCCCTCTCACCCTGCTACCATTTACTGTAACTACTAGTTGATAGTGGAGAAAAGTCCCACTAAGTCAACATAGAGCACCTATCTGTCGAGCTTCCATGTACAGATCTAATAAGTAACATATATATACATTGAAGTACCAATGTTTAATTTTGACCATCCTTATCATTTCAGGTCTTCAGCTCCAGCTTCTACCTCAGGTAATAAAGAAAAGGGAAATAAACGAAAGTATGCAACATCGTCAACTTAGGTTATCAATAGTTACCAAAACATACAGTATTGATGGGAGGGTTAGTCAGGGGAGATAATTGCACTTTTTCTTAATTTATTGTTACCACTAATAGTGTTGGTGGATGACTAGTACCACCATATCTTTTGCATAAAATACGTTCCCCAGTGAATGACGTTTTAACTGTTCAACTCAGTTAGCTACACGTGTGGCAGCATTGATATTATTCTATTCCTCTGTTTTACAAAAGTCTCACAGAGAGCGAACAAAAACTGTTGATTGTAGTTATCTTCCGCTCTCTGAAGAGAGAGTATCAATCATATCAAGCAAACGCTGTTGTTTTGGAGTCTGTGGTTCAAGTGATTATTGGATATTTTTATTGAGCGGTATTTTATGCAACAATTTGTGCGAATACTGTATCATCTGTTATGTCTATTGATTTACCTCGTACAAGTGTAGTTAAAACGATGGATTCATTTACTTTTTTGTAGATAATTTTTATTTGATGAACATAATCCGGATAGAAGGGCTTAAATATCTTATTATTGAAGTAATTGTTATTGTTGATTATTGCATTGTATTTTCCATACTGGCCCATGACGAGACGTCCATATCAAGAGCTCGAGGGCTTATATTGGTCGAGGATTGATGCTGGGAACGATATGGAACAATGCAATGTTATAATCTTTTTACCACATACTTGAATCATTAGAAAAATGTAGATGACTAATTCAAGTCGTATTTGAATGTAATTTCTTCACTTATAAACAACTTATTTGATTTGTAAACAGCGTGACTGTCTTTACCAATAGCAAGTTAGCAGCCGGTGCTGATGTCGGCTTACATCTTCCGACGTTACTGAAGGCCTAAAGTGGTAAAAATATATGATATGTATAGACACTATATTGGCATCCTAAAAAGTGAATTTTTCGCTTCAATTGGATTCTTTTGGAAATTAAAAATATTTCCTGATGAATAATTGATTTTACATTGTTAGTACCACAATTCTACCTGGCACATTCTACCGAGTTATCAAAACTGATGTAGTCAATTGATTTTTAAAGCTATACTTATTTTAAACGAATTATTACATTGTCAGATGTCATTGGTGAGAAGTTCCAAGGTGATACAAGATATGAACTTAATACAAATATGCAAGTGTAAATAGGTCATGTAACACGAGTTTGTATAGTGTGCTATAGTAATTTAATGTTACTTAATAATGCATATCAATTCATGTATGAATTCATTAAATAATGCATAATATCACCTAGCAGTAACCGAGTCACGTGTTCTTCTATACTTTGGTTCTCTATTTCAGTTGAGGTTTTATTGGTTTCACCATGATATTCGCTGTTTATTTGTTTAACCTTCCAATTTTTGAGTTATTGAGGATTGTTTTATTATTAATGAAAAATGAAAGGTTTTGAGGTTGTCGTATTTTGATGTGTCGTTGAAGTGTATGATTGCTTGAGAGATGTGAACTTTATGTATTTATAAAACCTGAATAAGTTGTGGACGCTCATCTTCGTTATTGCTTTATTGTTAGATATATATGATTTTAGTGTTATGCATTCACCCTAGGATGTGATTTTTTAACATGAAGAATGTCTTTTTTATCTTTCGTGAATAAAATAGATTTTATATACATGGGCATTTTGTAGTATTTTTGTTGATTATAACTTGACCTTAGTACTGTAATGGCTTAACAACGACCTTATTTAATTATTAATCTATATCAATATTTGATGTTTTTTATGTGTTTATTATGAGTGCCACTTTTGAAGAGTTGCACAGGAACCAGTCATTCAGTATGGTTTCCAACAAATGAAAAGGAGGAAAGAGACTAAGGTTATCTCTGTAGCTTTGCAAATTTTCGGTACGCTGAAGTTTCAGTTGAACGAGGCGTTATCAGTCTATATAATATCAGCTTGCTAAGATTCCCTTGAGTTTGTGAGGAAATGGCACTCAGACTGAAATTATTTTCAGGGTTGTGATTTGTTACAAAATACAAAGAAATACTGAAACATCATTATATATAATAGGACAGTTCAGATCGAAATCCAAATACATGGTCTAAACATACCGAGATGAACGATCGATATACAAATTATAGCGAACAGAATCAAATACGATTACATACAAAATTACAGCTCCGGTGTTTTGAACTCCCACAAAAAACTGGAATAGTAATCAAGGGAACCAAGGTTATAGCGGTAATCGAAAGAATGTAATCCAGGGACAAAGAACAAACATGGAAAACAGACATACACAACAAAGAACATAAAGTAACTAAAATCATACATACAAAGTAACAAAAATAAATGAGGAACTCAAAGGGCATGAACATTTATGAACAATTACTATTACTTTGACATAAATCAACAATATCATACTAAAATACATATTTAAATAAGAGAAGTTTAATTTGTTGCTTTATGATGTATACGTAATATGCTTATTACATGTACAATAAACAGATTAAAGATATTGTATGTGAAATATCTCACCCGAAGAAAGAACACTTTAAAACTATAAGTCAAGTCTGACGATTGATAATTTACTATAGGAGATTTGCTACCAATCATAACAAGTACTATCTTTAAAAACAGATAGCCGACGCGGTACAATTTTCTTCTTTCTACTTAGAATATTCTACATTTCATTCAGGAAATAACACATGGCACGCAATTTCGATACAGTTATTTCGAACGCCACTAAGTTATCAGTATTTGGCCAATCGGGAAACAGAAATCAGGTGAATTGCTTTTCCATGGAAGCTCGTCTTGAAGGTCAAAGGGTAAAAAGCGAAAATATACCGACTGTTTCGGAAAAAAGCCAATTCAAATTGAGGTCTAAAATATATGAAAACACTTAGATACAGTTTAACTACAACAGATTATTCCCGACAAGTAGAAACAATTTTTTTTAAATAGTTTGTATTTTTCTAAATTCGTTTGGACGCTTTTAAATTTCTTATGTAAATTTTTGCATCCATTAATAACTTTAAGTCTCTTTCGCACCAAAACATTACTATACAGTTTATCATATTCTAACAAAAACTAAGACCGAATTTAAAAAACCTACAAACGATTTAAACTAGCTCTTTAGAATCACTCACTTGGCTTGAAAGGCCAAATTATAATTTTTGTAAAAGCGGCCATGTCTTTTCCTGGATAAAAATTCCTAACGCTCATGCCTAACACCGTGTCTAACCACTAATGCAGGTTTTACGGTTCACCTAACACCGTGTCTAACCACTAACACAGATTTTACGGTTCGACTAAAACCGTGTCTAACCACTAACGCAGGTTTTACGGTTCGCCTAACACCGTGTCTAACCACTAAGGCAGGTTTTACGGTTCCAATGCCGGATTCACGGTTTTTCTAACGCCATTGCTTGTTAAATTACGGTCATTTCCTGAGAAGTGGGTAGCCTAAGTCAATTGTTTTGATATGAATCAATATATATACGTCTCAGAATGTTACGAATCTATTCACTACACTGCTCCATCGGATCAAATTGATACAGAGAAGATAAGGTAAACTTGTAGAAGGGTCTGAAAATTACCAACAATGTTAGAACTGTCAAATTTGCTATGCAGATTTTTGGTCGTTCCCTCCGCAAGACTCGATCTCATACCACTGTGACATCTATGGCAACACCGCCTGCACAAAGTCCAGTACTCTAGATCACTCGGCCAGCTAGGCTAAATAAAATATAGCTTCCGCTGGCCGGGTTATTACTACTCGTAGAATTAATCTAGGGCTGTAACTTAGTACACGATGTATGGTAGTAAGGGACAGTTCATCAAGGTGTAATTATGTAGGATAGAGGATCGTTGGGAATTGCAAAATTGCAAAACCGTCAAACCCGGCGTTAAATCAATAAATTATATCGTACTTTTCCAAAAAAAGAGAGCATTTGGGAAATTTGAGCTCTGCAGACTAAAAGATGACAAAAGGAGTACCCAAGATGCAATTGACGGTCACGAAAGACCGTTTTGATGTGATAAAGCTAAAAATTCATTTTTTACATGTGCTTTCTTCAAATGATTGAGAAAACTCTACACCTTTAACTCTGAATACAAGCAACTGCTTTTAGCAACGAATCCTCATATTGCTATATAGATTAACTAAATTGTCATTCATATCAGAGCAATTTGCTTAGGCTACCTACTTATTTTCTCGGGAAACAAACGTAAATTAACAAACACCGGTGTTAGATAAACCATGAATCCGGCGTTGGAACCGTAAAACCTGTGTTAGGGGTTAGATAAGATGCCTAAGGAGCAACCACATTAAATTTCATTGAATTCTGTCCGTTAGTTTATGAAGAGCCAATTTTTGAAAGTAGCGAAAGAACGTTGTAAAAGGGCAATAAATACTCTAACATGGCTAAACAGATTCGCGCGAAAATTAAACAACACAAACATTTCATCATGCTGAACACTCTAACCCGTTTTAGAATTTGGCAAAACCTAATTTTAGCAACTGTTGTCTGATCCCTATGTTTTATCATTAGAAACAGCAACCATTTTTTTCACAGATCAAATATCACATGGTTATTTGCTGCAGGACTCATACAGGAACAATTATACGAACATTGACATCTGTCCATTAATCTCTGAGTAGTAGATTCTTAAAATTATTATTTCCAAAACAGCGAAAAAAAAATATAAAAAGGCAATTTCTCCAACTTCGCGAAACAGATTTACACGAAAGTTTGACCACAGATAGATCCCATCATGGTGAACACTTTAACACTGTCAGAATTAAGCTTAATTTAATGGTTGAAGAGATATATCAGAAAAAAACTGCCGTATGACTCCTATGTTCAATTTTTAATAACGACGGTCATGTTCTTCGACAGCTCAAAAATCCCCACACCAGTTCTGGGCAGAATACCATAAGAAACATCCATACCAAGTTATTTTAATTGGTTCAGTATTGTCATAGGAGAAGATTTTTGAAAGTACATAAAATGATAAAAAAAAATAGCGAAAGAACGTCAAAATGGCAACAACTCCAACATGGTCCATCAGATTTACAAGAAAATTTGATCACACATAGATCTTATCATGTTGAACACTTTTAACCCTATTTCAGAATTTAGCTTAACCAACCGGTTTAGGTAATATATGCAAAAAACTGCTATCTGCCCCCTGTGCTCTACTTAGTACGACGGACAAGTTTTTTTTAATAGCTCAAAAATTCCCACATCAGTTCTAGGCATAGTACCCTTAGAAACATTCATACCAAGAATGTTTCTAATTCGTTCGGTAGTGTTAGAGGAGAAGAGTTTTTAAATAAAAAATGTTAAAGAAGACGACGACGAGAGACGAAAAGTGATGGCAATGACTCAACTGTACCTTCGAGCAAGGTGAGCTAAAAAAATAAAAACCACGTCCAAACGAATTGTCAATTCTAATATGACGTGCTTCAAAGCTCTTTAGACAACAACCATGGTAAAAAAAGTGATAAACACATAACCAACATTTCGTGCAACTCTTAGACTGCGTCTGTTCAAAAATATGAAAAAAATCTAGTCCTATTAGAATCGAAACAAATCACGGGAACTCCATTTCATCATTATTATACCACGGGCTGGTCATTTGTGTCATTTAACCTCTCGCTATCAGTCGGGGTAAAACAATGCGTCATAAATGGTCAGCCCGTGGTAAAACAATGATAAAAATGGAGATCCCGAGTTCTATTTTTGTTTTTCAATCGTACAATTAAAAAAATGTTATATCGTACTAACAATTTTATCTACTAAGCATGAATAAGCTGTTGGCCGTAACGATTGAATTAAACTCAGTTACTGTTATAGGCCACCGTGGGGTTGTGACTAGAAACTGGGAAACATAATCCTACTAAATTGGATAGTGTTACATTAGTGACCTGTCAGCAAGAAATAAAAAAAAAATAGACATACAATATTGATATATTTAACTAATTAGTTAATTTCTAGTATACTCAAATGGGTATTTGTTGCAATGCTAATGGTTACAGAAAACCTTGTGGTCGATAATAAGAATGAAGCCACTTCCAAACAATAAACTTAGAATAGACGCGTACAACAACTTGCTCAAAATAGCACTCCGCTTAATTTTAGAAACAGCTTACTTCCTCTGTGCATAATCCCAGTAATTCAGTTACTGTGGATATCAACTACTGCTGCCGCAGATAAAAAAAGAGAAAAATAACAGTGTGGGATTAGTGTTATATTCTAGTTAAAATTTAGACTGACCTGCAACTTGGTTCCTTGGGGCGTTCCTCATTTTAATAGCGTTAAAGTAAACATTTTTATAATACGAAACTCAAACGCAAAGCGTTATTCAAATATAGTTCTTAATATTCAGTATATTCGATGCTATTCATGTAGATGATATTCAACGAATAAATTGGTGAATTATTGTTAACGATTGCATTTTTATGTATTTATTTAATATCGTGGCTTATTGACAAAGAAGTCACCTCTGGGTGGTCTAGAAGGAGTTACAACATTGAGGGAGAACCTGTCAGACTCGTCTACTAAATAACTTCTGTTTTTTACATAGGGATCGTCGTGGCGACCATAATCATGTCCAAGATCGTTACTTCTTTTTACATAAGGATCCCGGTAGGGTTGATCACGTCCTACCACATTGTTCTTTTTCTTGTCTACTCCATGTTTTGTGTAAAATGTCTGTTTTTCACGTCGTTGTTTGGACATTTCTGCTGATGGACTAACTTGGAGTTTTTCGTACGGGTATTCTTTAATATCTGGTACTAGACAGAGTGTGGCTATAAGAGCAAGAGCTGAAGCAATCATTGAAAGTCCTGCTGACCAAGCCATGAAGTAAGGATGGTCTATCTGAAGAATCCATAAAATAATACCTCCCCCTGAACATCCAACTGAAAATAAATAGTGATCCACCAAGAAAAGCACACAGGAACAAATAAATAGATGCGAGCGAAAAATCTCTTCATTTTTTAAAGTAACCCATTTTGGATTCAGTGTCCAAAAAGTTTTTCGATTTGTCATTCCAATTAGACATTGATTTCTTTCAGTAATTTGTTACTTTCGAAAATTTAGTATGTACCGAGTACGTAAAATTGTTTCATTTCAAATGCTTAAAATATGATAAGTTTGCTGGTTTTATTTGCCTAATCGTCACAACAAAGGTATCATTTAGAAAGGCTTCTTACCTGCTAAAAATAAAAAAATCATGATAGACACCGCAACGGCCTTTGTTCTACTTCTTTCAGCCATAACATAAAAACTGTACATAATTGTGGAGATCAAAAGTAACCCTCCAACTGCTCCCTCTAATCCTAGAGTCAATGTGAAAGACACTGAAAAAACAAAATTTATGTAGGAAACATATTCATAATATAAATTATCAAGGACTGGAGAAATGTGTCAATCAATGAGGAATTTACGACGGAGAGGGGTTATGGGACCGATTGTCTTTGGGAAACACCCCCAATCTCCAAAACCGTGGTACCACGGCTCTGTCAATTAAAACAAATTCGAACTACATTTTAAATCACTTGAGTCAGCAACCGTTTGCGAAATACACTTTCGGATTTTTAACTTTAGATGCTAACTATTTTTAGTACCGGATGTTAGCATCTTTAATTTTCAACAAACTATCAAAAACTTGCAAGCACTCCATATGAAAATGTAAATTATAATGTCCCGGAAGTCGGCCTCAAATCGTAGAGAGGCGTTTTCATGTCACCTGCATATTGCTGCGACAAGTTTCAGGTATCCAGATGAAGTTAGCAAGTGCCAGAAATCGATAATCATTAGCGAATTAAAGACTTAAGTAATTCTTTGCAACCGTTAATACCTTAAAAAAGAGTAATTAAGGAAACTAAGGTTCTAGCGGTAATTAAAAGAATGTAATCCAGGGAAAAATACCAGACATGGAAAACAGACATACACAACAAAGAACATAAAGTAACTAAAATAATACACACAAAGTAACAAAAGCAAATGAGCAAATCGGACTCAACTAAAACCTGGGAGCATGGCCCAGGTGCACCGGTAGGGTAAGCGTCCTCTGCTCTTCTAGAAACACCCACCGAATTGCTCATAAAAAGTCAAGTCCAGGGTAAACGAAAAAGAAAAGGAAAACTATGACACGTTGAACAAATCAGTTTTCATTGCGCCGATGGATACACCGTAACGATCCACGAGTTCATGATGGCGACCATAAAACTTCTGTAGTGATGACTTCAATCTTCTAGCTGTGATCGAGTGCTTTTGCATATAATATATTAAATTGTTTTTATTGTTAATAATTGTTTTAATTGCTTCAGGGCTATAGAAAATTCTTCATTAAAGTTATTAAATGTACTCGAGTTTACCTTTCTTTATATTCTAATTGTTCACTGGTCGATGACTACTAACGGTACCTTACATTGTCTACGCTCTATTGATTCTTATGGTGTTCAATGTTCACTGAAGTGTTTCAGGTGTCTTGTATTCTGATTGGCTTAAAGAGCCATGCCCCCCCCCCCAGTTTAGAGAGAGAGCCTTGAACAACATGAACAATAATGAATGTTTGATATAATCTCAGAGAATGCAAAAAGATGAAATATCGTATATTTCGTTAGTAATTCAGCTGCCCACATATGTTAGTAGTGCTGTCTATGAAGCATTGATTCTACTACAATGCATGGAACTACATTCTAGGAAGATTTTGAAGACCTCGCTGACCATGATTTGCTGTGCATCTAGTTTCGCTTTACTGTAGTTGATAATAGTGTCAGTTGATTGAGATGATGTTGATCACTGGGCGTAAAAGTACTGTCGATATATTTTGAGTAACTCCCTTCCACAAATTGGGTTATACTATTTGGTTCTTCAAAAATAAAGAACCCTAGAATGGAAGGACTTGTTATTCAATGCAGGCCCAGAAAACGCCATTTACATAGCAACATAACCCCGTTCCAGAAGCCTACTTGTTAGAAGTCTAGCGCGATACAAAAAGTCTGCGTAGTTTCGGTAAACTCTGGTACACCGTATGAGTTGTGATATGAACTCACTACGCAGGTGCTGACGGAATGTTGCCACAGATGAAAGGAAAGTTGACAATTCTGAATGAAAAGTCATCACTTTTGTCGTGAGGTTTGGTCAGTAGTTTTCCCTTACCATCGATTTCTAAGTGTAGGTCAAGATATGAAGCTGACTTCACAGTGTTTGTAGCATCATTTATCTCAAGTTCTTTGGGGTAGATGCGATGTATCAAATCCCCGAAATTAGGATTGTTTAAAGATAATACGTCATCTATATAGCGGAAACTGAGATTAAATGATCTAGCTAAACGATATACTTCGATCGTATCAGATCAGCTATAAAGTTAGCCAAATAAAAGTGAAGGAATAGGTCAGCAAGTAGAGGAGCACAATTCGTTCCCATTGGAATGCCGACCGTTTGTTGAAAAACGTGTCCATAACACTGGACAAATATGTTGTCGATAAAAAATTCCAGCATTTTGTAAACATCTTCTTCTGTATATTTGGAAGGTGATTTGGAATTTTTCTTACAAAGTACGAGGAATCGCTACCAAGAACGATATAGTTGTATCTAGGTGTACCATCTTTTTTTGGAAAGAACAACGATGTATAATAATGTTTTAAGTCGGGATTTAACTGAGTACGGGGAATAGAAGCCTACAGTGTTGAAAAATCATAGGTTTTAATGCTATTATATTCAGATTATAGTCTTGAACTGATGGTCTTCAGAAGATCTTTCGAATTTTTCAGGATCCACATTGAATTAATGCTACTACGGGAGTAACAAGTGTTGTGGTAGGACTGCAGACCCTCTTTGACAGCTGTTAGTATAGAATTTAAAAGTTTTGAAAGAGGTTTGGTGGTACATTTTGCAGATCCAGCTATGTAACGTTGTTTGTATGGATTCTTGTGGAATTTAAGAATCCAGTACGCATTGCTATTATTTTCTAAGTCTACCTCTGATAATAAACATTGGATATAAAATGTTTTGCAGACAAAAACAATGTTGTTTTGGGCTTTGTCTGCTAGTGCGACAACATATTTGTCATGTATAGTAGACAATGGTTTTGCTACATCGGGGTCTTTGAAAGCTGATGTAGCACTGGCACTCATTGACATATAAAAAACTTTCATTCGTTTCAAAATTAAAGACCTCACGGCTTTTAACCATTCTGACAGAGAATCAATGTCTTCTTGTTCTCGTTTTATCTATTGTCTTACATAGTCCTCCATGGCATCCATAAGAACTTCAAAGTTATAATTCAAATTTATGGAGCGTGGTTCACGGTACTTGGGACATTTAGAAAGGGTATTACGCAGAGATTTGTTTTGGATGATGGTTAAATCTCCCGTAACGACGTGACCGGAAGGACCATATTTGAATGGAGAGTTTTTGCAGGAACAGTCAGGTGGTTTAGCCTTGAAGTCCTCAATCTCGAATATCTGCAATTGAAAATTTTGGATGCAATGGGTGAAGTATAGGAATCTGAAATAATCGGTATTGATTTGTCTTTGAAATATGGGAGAATTTTGTTGGTAATATTTTTGTGATGGGGGATGTTAGCCAAATTAATTGCATCTATACCTTTGTTGACAAACGGTAGTGGAAGAAACGACCGTTCTTCTTCATCTTGACTTTTCACACAAACTGATTTAAAGAGTCTGTGGAAACCAATATCCAAAATGATGGCAACAAGTCTGTGTAATGATGAAGTGGGGTCAGAAACAGGAGTGTCAAGACTTGTTTGTAAAGGGAGTGTAGTAGAGTGAGAGGTATAGAATAGAGTTTGGTTCGAATGTGATGAAGTCCAGGAGGTTTTTGTATGAAAGGAAGGAGACCATCTATTGAGACATCATGTAACTTAGGTGACGTATAGTGGCGATGGCCATGACTCCTTTCCCGTCTTGGAATTTTGTCAAATAAATTCATCACATTTATGTTATTTTTATATTGGCTTGAAAGATATTGTCATTGCATCCGTAAGGTATTGCAGTACCCAGTCTGCGTATCCAGTGCTCCTCTCTTTCCCTACGATAATTTTTACTTAGAACGGGACTGTTCGTTGGATGGTAATTTTTTTTCTAAAATTCTAACTTTCATAGGGAGGATTGGATGATCTTTTTGATTAAAATATTGATAAACTATCGGGAATTTGGTGGTATTAACTCCCGAACGTTGACCGCACATTCGTTTGTTTATTCGTTCTTGTGTTTCTCCGACATATACTAGATCACATAAGTTGCATTCTAATCCGTATATTAGGATTTTTGATTTGTAACTTAAGTCATCGTGACTTCTTGTATAAAAGGTTTTGTTCGTATGGGAACTAGAGAAGTAAGAGTCGGTTATAAGAATGTTGCATGTTTTGCAATGTTTAATACTACATTTTGATATAATACAATGTTATTCGTCATCGTTGTAGTCAAATATATAATTTAAAGTGATGGAACATGGTTTGATTATTTTGAAATAGTCGGAATTTTTGTACTGGAATAGATGGTCTGCAGACTGAACGTGCGATTGGGTACTTTTTGTTGGAATAGTCGTGGCACTATCTATACCAGATGTGATCGAGATAGGATTCCCATCTGGGGACACCACAGTATCGAGTAAAAGGTATCAGTAAAAATATCATCAGTTGAAGTAAGCATAATAATATTTCTTAATTGTATATTAATGTCGTTCTTATCGGACCACTATATGGCGTCTTGTGTTAAGGGAGCAACCATTTTTTTTTAATTTGAGAAAAAAGGCAGGATGGTAGCATATGGTAAAAAACGATCCAGGATGACCAATCGGGTGAAAGAGTAATCAAGGGAACCAAAAGGTTACAGCGGTAATAAAAAGAATGTAATCCAGGGACAAAGACCAGACATGGAAAATAGAGATACACAACAAAGAACATAAAATAACTAAAATCATACATACAAAGTAACAAAAGTAAAAAAAAGGCAGGATTCATCTGTTTCAAACTGAGGATATATTTTTTTTTATAAACACTTTAATTTGTCATATTTGTATATATCATGAAAAAAAAACAATCCATAAAAATCAAATGGTTGTTCCCTAAGTGCCTTTGGTGAAACAAACCGCCATATTAACGGTTTCCTCAAGTCATAAAAAAAATTGACGAAAATAGACTGAAACTGTTTGTTTGTTTGTTTGTTGGGGTTTAACGTCCGAGCAGCAGTATTTCAGCTATATTCAGACGATGAACATGAAATTGATGATAAAATGAACATGAAATGATGATGAAATGAAAAAGGGATGGGACACAAGGACAATGGGGTCGATAAATTTTGATTGCCACTGGAAATAGGGAGAGGTGGGTAGGGTCGGGCAATTTAGCCTCCTGTGGCGGAGCCCTATGGTTCCTACTCCGGGAGAATACCACAGTAGGGTTCTTTAACGTGCGAGGAACGTGGCATCTTTCCCAACACGGTGCACCACTATGGTTTGCGGTCAGGTTTTCCGTATTATAGCCTGACAACCCCAGCATGTAACACGCCAGGGGTACCCCATTCCACCACCTGGGGCACACATCCCAGTTGCTCTGTGTGCAGAGCGCCCTAGCCCCCGGCTAGGGTTCTGAGCACTGTTTAGTCGCCTTATACGACAAGCTGAGCGCTGCAGCAGGCCTATTCTTTTAACACCCGGACCTGCACGGGGCGACTGAAACTGTAAAGTGGAACCAACCTCTCCTTGATTACTATTTTAGACAATATCTTTGAAAAGTTAGTGTTGAAATACAAAACTTAATACAGAGAAAAATTTAATGCTTACATATAATATAGAGAACCCAGTGTCAATCTATCGCATGATGCAGAGTTGATTAAACTCACGTGATTTATAGGAGGATGGTGTCGACTGTCTTAAGCACGTAATGCCACTAGAACAGTTTGTAAACCATAATAGCCCAACACGGACATCGACACTGTCCTTTACTGTATTCCAGTTCATCCAATTGTTTGTGAAATATCCGGCTGTCTGTGAACCAAGTGCCAATATACAACAAATCAAACCGATTTTTGACCATCCAGATGCTTCACCGCAACACCCCATGTTTTACAGAATAATATGGTACCAAAATCCGAAATAAATTTAATTGATATAATGGTATTGGAGCGATAAACAATACACTTTTTCAAGTGGAAACAATGAATGCAAAACAATGTAATAATTTTAATCCCTATTCATTAAGAATGTTATAAAACAAGAATTTGTTATAAGACAAGAATTTGTTATGGCTTGTTGAATTTCATTTAAAAAAGGTAAAATGGTTTTAAATACAAAAGAATCTTATCAGATTTAAAATGAACATCTGTCACTTACAACACTGGTGTTAATTGTTTCTATTGTTTCATTGAGGGAAACGTAGCTCAATTCAAACAGAAACAATCCATAGTTACGCCATATCATTACCAGAGTAGGGCATGACATTTTATATAGGATTACATTTAAAGTGCGATTTATGATTTTTTCTTAGACGGACTTATCAATGGCGTGTTGTGGGGATGCATCGACGTGGGCAAAAATAGGATTTCTGTGTATGCTTACTTCCTTTGGTCTACAATCAGCAGCATTTCTGACGAATTATTGGATGGTATATAAAACTGTTCTGAGTTCGACTGATATCCATGTTGGTTTGTTTTGGTTGACTAACTGTTCTTCTGCGTGTTACACAGCTACAACTCCTGGAACTTTCAGTGATCATTGTAAGTTGGACACCAGTTCGTGTCATTTTCACACTGTCAATCATATAATTCCACAATGTAATACTAGAGTCAAGTAAAAAAAGAAATTGAACTCAACTATAATAAAATTGGGATCACAGACCCTTTGTACGGATACGCGTGTCCCGCCTTTCCTTATCTTTTGTAAAATTACTAGTTCCATTCATATGAAATTTGAAATACTTGACATTTTCTATCTTTTTTTCGAATAGAAATAAATTCATGTTTTTTAAAAGATTTTAATTTTAGTAGAGTCTGAGTTGCTCATTCAATATTATTTATTTTATGTTCTTTGTTGTGTGTGTCTGATTCTCTGTCTGGTCTTTGTCCCCGGATTGAGTTCATTTGATTTCCGCCAGAATCTTGGTTCTATTGATTACTCTTTAATTATTAATATAATACTAATGTCGAAATTGTGGTTGCTTATTTAAGTACAGAAGCAGAACATTTTTCGCGAAGAATTTTGCTTTGATTAGTTTTAAACACTTTTTAATTATATTTATTTATAGTATTTTTCAAGTTGACTATGATATTAGAAGCAGTTACTGTTGGTCTATTCTTCATCATTGGTGTGATATACTCTTTCTACGTTTTGGCAGACCGCAGCAGAACAAGAGCGACAGCAATATCAATCATAATTCTTTTGTCATTAACAGGTATACACAACACGGTTAAATACTACATGTAGTATAAGAGACAAGAATAATTATATGTATCAGACATATGCTACATATCGTTATTAAACCAGACTGTTAGGTAAAATTTGTATGTTGTAGCCTAATACTAAACTTATACTACACGAAAAAGAGCAATATAAAACTAATAATTGTACAAACACAAACCAACAGGTCCAATGCGAGATAAGGTCAGGCCCAATACGGCCATACCCAATATGACGACTTCTGCTCAAGCTTTTTAACTACAAAATATGTATTTTTCAGTTTTGAATGATTTGTATCCTGAAAGAAGGGAACGTTTTATCATATTGGCGTCATTTATTATGTCCTCGAAGAAGCTGTATTACCATTTTCGAACATAAGACGAGGCCATTATGACAAACTTCATTCTAAAACCCTATATCATTATAGAAATTCAAGTTTTTTTTTCAGAATTGTTTCCTATAAGTGGAATCGTACTGTGGATACTTCAAGTCGAAAAGCCATACTTTCTTGCGTGGTCAGCTGGAATGTCACTTATAGCCACAGGGTTCGCATTTTTTTCTATGTTGTGTCTAATACCAGATCTCAAAGAATATCCATTTTATCAAAAGATGATTGTAAATCCGGCAGACAAACATTTTTACGACATGCAATTCAACAAATACGAAAACACACAGAAGAAAAACCCAACCGAAAAAGTTGATTTAAAAGACCACAAACGAAAGAAACATTTGAAAGACCCTTATTCCATGAAGGATTCATATATGGATGATGATATTGATAGACAAATATTTATGATGACACCATCGAAACCACCACGGTATGATACCTTGCCATATAATGTTAAATTCTGAACTATGGTGTACTAATTTTCTTCCTTAATTTGAAAATGTTGTATTTATCGTTGAATTTGTGAAAAATAAAGATTTCATGCTAGAAAAAAATCCCATCCCTATTTTAAGGAATGTCCCAACCGGCCCTCTGGATCCGTCATTTGGTTCTGTTCTGTCATTTTTCTTCAAAATACCCTTCATGTTCATCGCCTGAATATAGCTGAAATATTGCTGCTCGGGCGTTAAACCCCAACAAACAAACAAAACAAACAAACGCTTCTAAGATCCAAAGAGATAAATTTAAAAGTAGAACAGATGGAGAAAAGTAAATGTTTCAATGACTTAGATTATATACTTCATACGGGGCGCCGAATGGGATTCTTGTGGTTTTGTACTCAAAATTCAATTTTGTACAGACAAAAGTGAATTTTGTTCAACCAAAATGAATTCAGATTAACAAAGTTTATAAAATACTACAAATTTTCAGTTTTGTGTCACAAAAGTCATTTCTGTGGAACAAAGTTCTTTTTTTTTTTTGTAAGATAAAATTCAATTTGTGTCACAAAAATCAACTTTGTGAGACAAAAGTCTGTTTTGTGTCTCAAAAATCAATTTTCTGAGGCAAAATTCTGTGTCACAAAAGTCAATTTTGTATGCAAATTAGTTTTTTACAGAATTCTTTGAATATGCAAATGAATTCTCTCATCACGATTTTGTAAGGTTTTTCATTGGATGTAGTAACCGCAGGTTTCCCATTACTTCCAGCAACGTAGGACGATTAAGGCCGTTTTAAGTTAAATTTTAAAAAAGCTTTTAAGTTGTTTCTACAATAAAACTGTTTTGAAATGACTAAAACTGCTATTATACGTTTTCTATGAGATTTTTTTAATAAAACAGGTTTTAAAATTGATGGATTATTATATGATGCCTTTATGTGTAATAAACAACTACATCTGTCTAATGTTAGTACATGGTTTTCCAGTTTAGACTTTATACAAAAGAAAGTCATCTACTTAACTTTAATAAAAATAAAAACAAAACAAAAACATGGCACTTAATGTAAGATTGTGAAAGATAAATTGTGTGACAGTTTTTTTTAAATATTGGAGTCATCTCAAGTATCAAACAACGAACACTGACAAAGGCAAACTTGACACCTATTTTTCATTTACAGATTGTTTTGAAAAAGAAAAAATATTTAGATATCACTCAGTCATTATGTTAATTAAGGATCGATGCTCATTCATTAAGAATTGAAACTGCTAGATATTCAAAAACTCGTATTGCATCCAAGTGTTACTGTTTATACTGTACAAATAATAAAGTTGAGGATGAGCGTCATTTCTTAATCAAATGCCCCCTCTATAATAATTAGGGATTAGCTCTTGTATCGCGCTAGAATTCTAACAAAGAGGATTCTGGAACAGGGTTATGTTGCTACAAGATTGAAGTCATCACTAAAAAAGTTTTATGGTCGTCATCATGAACTCGTGGATCGTTACGGTGTATCCATCTGCGCCATGAAAACTGATTTGCTTAACGTGTCATAGTTTTCCTTTCCTCTTTTGTCTACCACGGACTTGACTTTTTTACAACTCGATGGGTGTTTCTAGAAAGCAGAGGACGCTTACTTTACCGGTGCACCTGGTCATGCTCCCAGTTTTTAGTTGAGTTCGAGTTGCTCATTTGCTTTTGTTACTTTGTATGTATGATTTTAGTTACTTTCTGTTCTTTGTTGTGTATGCCTGTTTTCCATGTCTGGTCTTTGTCCCTGGATTACATTCTTTTTGTGGACAAACTGATTTTTTTATTCGTTTAATAATTATGTTTTTCATTATATTTCATTTCTTTAAATTTGATTTGTTCTCTACAGTGGTCTGAGTTACTATACGCTTCATTGCATTTTGCATTTACTTCACATTGTGCCTAAAATCTGCTCACTGACTGTTACTGGTTACATTATACTTAGGGGTTGGATGTCCTAAATTTTCCACTCGTGAGTAGTATTTTATTTTGGTATAAGAGTAATCAAGGGAACCAAGGTTACAGCGGTAATCAAAAGAATGTAAATGTAATCCAGGGACAAAGACTAGACATGGAAAACAGACATACACAATAAAGAACTTAAAGTAACTTAAATCATACATACAAAGTAACAAAAGTAAATGAGCAACTCGGACTCCACTAAAAACTGGGAGCATGGACCAGGTGCACGGGTAGGGTAAGCGTCCTCTGCTTTTCTAGAAACACCCGCCTAGTTGCTCATAAAAAGTCAAGTCCGGGGTAGACAAACGAGGAAAGGTACACTATGACCCGTTGAATAAATCAGTTTTCATGGTGCTGATGGATACATTATAACGATCCACGACTTCATGGTGACGACCATAAAACTTCTGTAGTGATGACTTCAATCTTGTAGCGACATAACCATGTTCTAGAAGCCTATTTGTTAGAGTTCTAGCGCGATACAAAAAGTCTGTAGTTTCGGCAAGCTCTGGCATAACGTATAAGTTGTGATATGAACACTCCATACGCAGGAGCCGAAGGGATGTTGCCACAGATGAAGGGAAAGTTGACAATTCTGAATGAAAAGTCATCATGTTTGTCGTAAAGTTTGGTCAATAGTTTTTTTTTACCATCGATTTCTAAGTGTAGGTCAAGATATGAGGCTGACTTCACAGTGTCTGTAGTATCCTTTATCTCAAGTTCCTTTAGGTAGATGCGATGTATCAATTCCCGAAATTAGGATTGTTTAAAGATAATACATCATCTATATAGCGGAAACTGAGATTGAAGGATCTAGCCAAACGATATTCTTTCTTTCTGATCAAATCAGCTATAAAGTCAGCCTCATAAGAGGGAAGAAATAGGTCAGAAAATAAAGGAGCACAATTTGTTTCCATTGGAATGTCGACCGTTTGTTGAAAAACACGTCCAGCACACTGGACAAATGTGTTGTCGATTAAAAATTCCAGCATTTTGTAAACTTCTTCCTCTGTATATTTGGAAGATGATTTGGAATTATTTCTTACAAAGTACGAGGAATCTCTACCAAGAACTATATATTTGCATCTAGGTGTACCATCTTTTTTGGAAAAACAACGATGTATAATGTTTTTAAGTCGGGATTTTAACTGAGTATGGGGAATAGAAGTATACAGTGCTGAAAAATCATAGGTTTTAATGTTATTATATTCAGATAATAGTCTTGAACTGATTGTCTCCAAAAGATCTTTCGAATTTTTCAGGATCCATATTGAATTAATACCACTACGGGAGTTTGTTGATTTGCAACTTAAGTCATCGTGACTTATTGTATGGAAGGTTTTGTTTGTAAGGGAACTAGAGAAGTAAGGGTCGGTTATAAGAATGTTGCATGTTTTGCAATTTTTAATACCACATTTATATACTCAGTTTTGTATAGTATTTCAGTGTGGAATTAGAAGGCCAAGATGTACATATTTGAAAGCAGTATAGCCAGCAGATAAGATCTTTTCAATGTCTTCTGAATCTGAATTAAAAGTAATTCCATATTCATGTTTCCTTTGGGCCATTAAATTGCTAACGAGCCCCACTTGGTCACATTTTGATTACTGCTATAATCTTGGTTCCCTTGATTACTCTTTCAGTATATTCCTACCACTTGTCAGAACCTTGATAACTTATATAAAAATTCTTTTTTTTTCTGCTATTAACACAAGAAAACTTGTCTATTATGGAGAAAATCGGTGAATTTATTAGTAGCTCTTTTGACCTAAGAACAGGCCCTGATACTGTTATCATTTGATATCAAAGTGTTTTGTTTTTTTGTTATGGCTCCGATTCTGACTGTTTGTGACATTATGATTCAGGAATACTACTGTGTATCGTGTTATTTAATTACATCAATCATTGTACTTGATTTATACGCTCTTAATGGGCCCTGTAATTTGGAAAAAAAAATCGTTTCTATTCTATATGTAAATTATATTTCTTTCTCTTATACTTAGTTTATTTCAGGTAAAAGGGTCATGCCCTTACATTTATAAAACAAAAGTTTAATGTTGCACTGATTGTCCAAACAGTAAGTAACACTTTAAATATGTTTCGTCCTATAATGATGTACAATGTTTGTTTTTAGCCACTTTATAATAAAATAAACAATAGTAAAGTGTCACAGTTAATGTGCTAATCGTGTCTACATATAAAAACGGGAGCTTCAGAATGATGAAGTATATAGTCACTAACGCTCCCAAGCACTGTTCTTCTAAGTTGTCCTAAACCACGGCATCCTGTCACAATCAGATCAACCCCCTTTTCTTGCGCAGCATGGACTATACCAGGCCCAGGTTCTCCAGATACTCTGACTAACTCTACATCATCCAACTATAAAAAGGAAATTTATTTCTAAATCTATATAGTTAAGCATATGTTGCAACAGTAACGTAAAATTCACTTGTTATTTATTTTGAGCAAGATCAAGAAGATTTAAGATAGAGTTTTCTCCCTTGGAGTTAGCTCTCGTTAAAACAATGACGTAAATTATTTTTTTCCAATCGGGACTACTCGGCCATTTCCGCTACACTAAAAAATAACTTTTCTTTTGTGTAACTAGAAAGGCGATTTTTTCTTCAAATCTACTATTGTATCAGCCTTTCCTCATAATCTCACCCCTAGTTGTTTACATTCTTTTGAATAATGTTCCAGTAACTCTTTTGATTTCTTGTCTTCTGCAGCGAACGCATGAGTGAGCGCATCTGGGTTTCCAGGAACCATTGCAACAGCTAGAAAAATATGTAAAACCTTTATATAAACATTTATCAACCCAATTATGATAGTATCTTAGACTAGTGGTTGTAGTTACAGCAGTGTTTTGTAATAATGAAATTCCACACTTTTAACTACCAACTACTTAGTTTCAGAGACTGTCCTACATGTAATAAGTATAAGGATAACGTAAATGGTCAAATTTTCCATGAAGATTGTATTGTAGCCCGTATGTTAATCAAAGACATGAGAATATAGCCATTTTTAATACTTTGAACATGAAAAATTGTGTAAGACACAGCCGAGCAAAAGCTAGGTAAATTCTGTATTTCTACAATCCTTACATCTGTTCAATGTTTTTACTTACAAAACCTACATAAGCAGTTGTCATCATTCCTACATGTATTATACTAACAACCATGCAGATATTACATGTTTTCTCCTTCCTGTAATACTTACAGCCATAAGTTAGATGTTTTCGATGGTCAACACTGTGTGTCAGGAAGACTTTGTCACCAGGTTTATATATATTGTTCTTATACCCTACAACCATATCATAAACAAATAGAACGTCACGAGTGAAAACAACCACTAAACTGCTAAAATGAATACAATTATAATGCAGTTCATACATCAGGAAAATAAAGCATAAATTATAGAGTTGTCTATTTTTGTCGGGCACATATGAATTTAGAGAATTCATTACACAGATGGATTTATTTCATTTTTATGTCTCACTCACACGTACATACATATAATGCAAATCAAATCCCAAAATCTGTCCATACGCAATGACGATTTCATGTGAAAGATTTAACTATTAAACGTTAATAATTCGTTTCCGATGATTCGCATTCGAATTCACACTGGAATGTACTCGTGTAAACGGAAAATATACCAAGTACGTGCTGTAGAATATTCACATAGTGTTACATCTGAATGTTTAGCAAATTCTGATTAAAATTTTATTCCCATTTGAAAGCACATGCAATATATACCAAGTGTAAACTATTTAATGCGGCTTTTGAATATGAGTGAGTTGAATCAGATTACCGCTCAAAAATATTACTAGTGTGCACAGGCACTTGGTTCCAGGATGTTTAAAATTTGTTGTTTTTTTCTCCAAATGTAAAAAATTCCTCGCTCTTAACCCATTCTGACGAAAATTTTGCCATTTTTTCGCAATTTTGACCCTATGTATTAATTTCGGGGGGGGAGGGTGAACAATTTTCGTTAGTGTGGTATATATATGACTTTCGGAGGAAGGTCAAAATTGCAAAAAAATGGCAAAATAACTGTATAAAAAGATCCTAATACGTTTGCCATCAGAATACCAACAGTTTCGTTATCAAAAATAAATTACATAAATTTTTATTCTCAATACTAGATAAAGCAAAGAGTCTAGCCGGCTAACTCTTTCGAAAAGCTATTACTTGGTATATGTAAGCGATGCAAACGATAATTCTTACATTTAAGTGCCAGTTCTGAATGTTTACTGCCATCTACTGCCAGTAGGCACCGTCTCTTTGGCGTGCTATCCATTTTACCGTTAACAACAATCTCAGATACAAGTGAATAAATACACACTACCTTGAACCCATAGATAAAATGTTATCAACTTGTAAATATGTCCTTTCCCATGTGTAGAAATATATTATGCACACTGTCATTTATTTTAAGGAAAATATACTTCAGTTGGATACAGTTTAACCAGGTGAGCGATTCAGCTCTCTAGAACCTTTGTATATGACGTTGAAAAACACACCTATCTCAACTATAAATGACCATTGTAAACAATCAAAACTGTGATTATGTGAAAGCTATATACTGTTGGAATCTGAACTAGTAATAAGTTCTGAATATTTGTCACAAATGGTACTTCTTATTTTTATAATCAATTAAACTTTCCAAAAACCCGTAAAAAACGTCAAAATTCCTTATGTCAGGTTTAACACAGAGTAGGTTCAAAAAAGCTAAAATAGTGAATTGCGTATTGCAGAGGGTATCAAATTTGCCAAATTTTGCATGGAAGAATAATTTCATATGTTCTTTTTGAGATAGTTAATTTTAGGCAAAAAAAATATTCAATGCAAAAATGAAAGTGTTGGTAAATGGTCAGATTTCTAAGCGTTCAGTAATCATATTCTGTTATTAATGTAAGAACTTATTTACACAATATTCTTTTCCGATTAATATTTCCTAAAAATGTACATACTTTCAGCAATTCTACGTCGGCATTTGATGAAATTTCCAGTACAAACAAAAAAGTTACATCTTTTTTGAAAACGTCTAGCGAAATGTCGGATGTCAATATTTTCCGGGTAATTCGTTGAGAAAATGTCATGCTCCAACGCAATTCTACAATCCATTGGCAATTTCTTCTATGAAATAATGATACTTTGTAATTGTACATACACTTAGGGATACACATATTTCATTTATTATGGTTTAAACCATTTAAAACGGATAAAATTTGACCAAAACAAATGTCTAGCGATTTGTCGAACTTTCACTTTTTGAACGATTGGAACGTTTTCCGTCGATCGGGTAATGTAGAAATAAAACGAAATCATGAATTTTCGCTTAAGATAACTTGAACTAGACACTTATACGCATCTCTGCAATTACAACATGCAACTGAAAGACACAAAAAATCGAAATCAAAGGGATATAAAAAGACCAAGAGTATCTGTATTTTGTGCTAATAACAAACGTAAGAATAAACCAAAAAAAGAATAAAACAAAGGGGGTTTTTAACTCCCTTGACTACCCTGTCGGGTCTCGCACGGACGGCCCAATTTGGTGGGCTTTAAATAATTTTGCTATTTATTTAAATTGTATTTTTAACCAAAAAAAGTTGTTTAAAAAGTATAGGAAAAAGGTAATATAAATTATGAATAGCTGAAATGTTAGATATTAAATAGTAAATAGTAATTTGAAAATGGACCATGTAAAGGAGGAAAATGCCAAGATGGATGGAGAAAAGCCAAGGATAACCAGTCGGACCCAGAAGGCAGGGGAGACCTGTGTGATTTAGATTGCCAAAAAGTGTATGCGTTTTAGAGTCAAATGGGTGTGGTTTAGTGAATATCCAAAGGTGAAAGTGCAAATTTAATAATTGATAATGTTGGAGTTTCAGTTACCAAAGGTGTATGCGTTTTTAGGATGCCGAAAAATTTATGCCGAGCCAAAAAGTGTATGTAAATTTAGACTGCCTTGTCTAGCCGGGCGTTGTTCCCGGATTTTACCGTGCTAGCACACGACGTTAGTACGCAGTTTTATTAACGCCACACGAGACTGTTCCAGCTCATGCTTCTGGTGAATGGGTTGACCAATTTTTTTTTATAAGTTTGAAAACTGGATTGATTATCATTGGTTAGATTGGTCAACTTTTAGAATTTAACAAGTGTAAATGTAAATCCAAAATTTACACTTAAGAACAGCCAAACGTTTAGCCAAAGAAGTAAATAAAAATGTATTTATAAGCCAAAGTAGTAAAATAAGGAAAATAAAAAAAAATATATATTATTTGGGAGTTTAAGCATGTGCACATGATTCACAGAAGTAAAAAAAAATAATAATCGTAAAAAAATAAATAAATAAAATGAGAGATTATGTGTATAAATATACTGCATTGTGGAACCCCATATCAGGTGATATAGTTTACTGGAATTCGATCGGAGTAGAATGACTGAAAAGCAAAATAGGGCTGACAGAACTTTAAAAATGTATAGAAAAGCAGAATGCTAATAGATCAAATGAATGCAGAAAAGGGAGTCATGAATATTTTTTATTTTGGAAAACGCAAATGAGCAAGTGAAAAAATAAATCAATGAGCGGCTATCTGATGGGTGTTGATGAAAGCCCGATTTTCTGATAGATAGAAAGCTCTTTCAATCGAAATACTAAGTTGTGAAAGGTCCAAATTCTGCTATTGGTACATGTAACACGAAATCAAACATGTATATCAAAATGCACATTTTAACTTATCGGAGGAGAAAGTTGCTATGTTCCCTCTCTAGACGGAGTGTGCATATGTGTGGCAGTTGCATTCCATGCTGTAGTGCACATGCATGTACAAACTTAATTTATCAGTAGTTCTGTTAATCAAATTAATTAATCTTTCCGATTTTTTAAGAAATGTTCAAGATGTTTTAATTGCTACCAATAAAAAATTGTTGTATATTTTGCTTTACTGTACCCAAAAAGTCCAGCGCCGATGTAAACATATTAATATTTCTTTTTCAGATTTTTCTTAGAATATGGAAAAATGGTGGCTTCCATCTCCGTATTCCTATTTCAGACACGGATATTCTTACTCAGAAATGAAGCTTTTACTTCAGGATAAACATGACATGACATGATATCTGTCGAATTACAAATTCTATTGGGCTTTATAAACGCAAACAATCAAGTATAGAAAGATGCTATGATTTTATTCAATCGTTTCTGACAAAGACAAATGGATCACATGGATATTGCTTTGTTCATCAACAGTGTATAAAGAACAACTTAGTGATTAGCATGGAGAACGTTCGTGTTATTCTGAAAGCTTTGGATAGGCAAGGTGTTGAATTTCGGAAAAGACGCAAGTTAAAACGCAGAGCGTACATATCTTGTGGACCCAACAGCATTTGGCATATAGACGGGTACGATAAACTCCAACCTTTCGGCATAACCATTCACGGATGTATAGATGTTTTTTTTCTAGAAAACGAATAACGAATATGGAATATAATAATGGAATAACGAACAATGACCCAAAAGTTATAGCAGGATACTATATCGAAGCTGTCGTAGGACTGGGAGGTTGCCCAAAATCGGTCAGACGTGACTTTGGAGCAGAAAATAAGTTTGTTGAACATATGCAGCGATTCTTCCACCGAAATAGTATCCATTCAGTTAAGTGCTATATGTACGGCTCAAGTACACACAATCAGAGAATTGAATCACTGTGGGCAATGTTCCGCAAACAGTGTGCGGAGTTTTGGATAAATCTGTTCAAACTGCTGAAACATTATAATCTTTTCAACGGATCAATCTTGGACGTCAACGTAATTCAGTTCTGTCTTATGGAGCTTATTCAGGTATGTATAAATCTTAGTTCTTACAAGTTCTAAAAGTTTTCACGAGTGCAAGAGAAATCCCATTTTCAGATGATCCTAGATTCATTTTATATAATGTTTTATGGGGGGTACATGCTGGTCATGATGGTAAATGATTTGTCTACCTCCCGTGCACAATATAACGTCTCCTTCAAAGTTTATTTAACACATAATAGACCATTTTGTGGTAAGTTGATGAGAATGCTCAATATACACTTCCGCGAGGTAGGGCTTGGGTAGAACAAAAGAATTTTCCTGGCGGGTGTATATTGAGCATGCTCTACGCATGCTCATCGACTAACCCATTGTTCGCAAAAAAGGGTCTATTCGTGGAAGGGTAAATTTCTGGGGATTTTACTATGGGTAGTCAATTTATGCCTACAATTTTACCATGAGCGTTAGCGATATATTATACGAAACACGTTTCAACTCTTACCTGACAAAATAATTTATTTTCTTCGCTTCGTTTCGCATTTTACAGTTTCGTTTCGCAATTTATAAAAATTCGTTTCGATTTCGTTTCGCATTTTATAGCTACCCCCAGCGGATTAAGAAATTAGTAACCTGATTATTGATAATATTTGCTTATTTTTTCTAGAAAGATATAAAAGTTTTTGTATCGGATTGGAATCAGCACAAAATAAGGCACAACTCATCAACAGCCGCACCTTCAGGGAGGCCATACCTATTACACAGAATGCCAGCGTTGCTTGATGCTGAAGATTATATCCATAAAGTAAATGAAGACGAAGTCGACGTTTGTTTGAATGAATGTTCTTTTTAACAATGATCGTGTATGCGACGTTGACATATATGATTTTTGTAACAATATATTAGAGGAGATAGGATGGATAAGAAACGATGATCCTTATTCCAATGTTGAATTATATATCGCCTTACGAAATTATATATCTCATGTATCACATTGATTATATAAAGGAGGCATTTTTTGAAGCGAGAGAAAATAAAATTGGTATGAATGCCCTTGTTAATAAGAATTTCAACAAAAAAATCAATTCTAATTGGCGTTATTTGTCTTATTTTATTTGATTTTAATGGTTGGTTCGTTTGTTTATTTATCTCCCCAAGCTTTATTGTAGGATATATATGTTTTTCGGTATGTTTGTTCGTTTGTCCGACCGTCACACCTATGTAAAGATTTGCATTTAAGTTGATTTCTCTGGAGCTGTAAGTCTGATCTTGATGAAAATTTGTACACTTATTCATCATGACAATAACAAATGAACTGCATAAAGGTTAGGGGGTTTCCACAAATAAGTGCCGAGCGGAACATCCGTGTCTTAGAGACTCATTTTCTTGTTTTCATATTCACTCCATGGGAATTTGAACAGTGGAAAATGTGAGTATATGTTGTGTCTATGATTGAACGGTAAGTAGATATTCAGGTAAAAAAAACACATATTTGCAGACGAGTATGGAAAAGATGCAAAATTTCCTTTCTGTAATATCCTCGACAATTTTAGAATGCAATTATAAATTATCAATTAAATATAAAAGTTTCAACCCAAAACAAAATTCAAAATAGCGCAATAAAATACAACAGTTATTTTGGACGCAAAAACGATGTAGATGTATAGGTCGTAGCGGTCAAAAAGAAGTCCTTGTCCATGAACGTGGGTAGCTAATATATTTTTACAAACATCTTCCCTGTGATAATTCCCCGTCGTAATATAATAGCTACACACACTTCTCATTGGTCAGGCTCCCATGGTGTGATATTGTTTCCTAAATATCAAAACAACAGAAAATGGAGGAATACCGATTGAAAAGTACGTGTGACCACTCATGAAATACATATTCCAAGTACTGGAAAACATCAAGGTTACTCTCTTGCTCCCCACCCGTCACACATTCCATCTAGGGGTATGCTTAGAGATCTCTAGATAAAAGCACAAATGTAAAAGAAGGGCTTGGTCTTTCTTCAAAAAACAAAAAATATAAAAAGCCACACAAATGAGTTGTTTAAGTAACATGTTCAATTTAACTTGAAATATCTCAACAGCTATAAGAGATTGGATGGTATTTGGTCAGTGGATCAGGGATGATGTTTTAAGGCTTGTTAACCAAGTGTTATGTGCAGAATGTTAAGCACCCGTCCAACACGAATATAGCCATTAACAAAAACTTGATCAAATCAATTCTGCGGAAGATGTATTTCAAGATAACTTTTTTATTGTAATGTTACTACCTATATGTAAGATGTACCCACTGACTAATTGGAAATGTCAACCTGTCTGCAACTTGTTGCTGAGATGAGAATGACCAAAAACTTAAAATCAATCATACAGAAAATACACGTCAAGGCGACTTTATCCTGGTGCGGATGTTAGTTATTATCCAGCAAGTTTTATCCACTTTCTGACTGATCAAGTATACATGTACTTCCACCACTGTGGTTGCTAAGGTATGGAAAATCAATCGTGCTATCATAAAAACTTCAGGCTGACCTTATTCTCGTAATCATGACATATGTGTAGGTGACTATCCAAGATGTACCCAGTGACCAAATATCAATCCTTAACTACGGGTAGTTTCTGAGATATTAAATTTAACTGAAAACTTGTTCAAAGCCAATCAAATATGTCGATTAAG
This sequence comes from Perna viridis, assembly GCA_037379345.1. Lineage (NCBI taxonomy): Eukaryota > Metazoa > Mollusca > Bivalvia > Mytilida > Mytilidae > Perna > Perna viridis. The sequence continues at coordinate 58,495,199 of CM074513.1, forward strand.
GTGATCTACTTATGGTAAGGATAGTTTAAGTGCCAAGATTTATTCCCAAAATAAATAGCATTCCTCTACAATGTTGATGAATTATGAAACGTTATCGAAAACTTGATAATAAGAGTCAGTCATTTAAAACATAGGTAATCTATCGATTACGAAGCACACCTCGTTTTGAAGTTTGTCTCTCAGCCTATTGATGACAGCATCCAACAAAACAAGCAGAAAGAAACTACTTGGATTGACAACAAACTCAGACTAAAAAATTAACAAATCAAAACTTCTTTATGGAAAAAAACAAGAGTGTAGAATATACAAAGAAGTATAAACATCATAAAATAATCATCACAAGATATGAGAAAAGCCTACTGGTGCTACATCCAAAACTTTATATTTGACTTGCTAGCATGCGAGCCTGGTGAAAACAGGAAAAAACATCCAAAAAATCTCTTTACTTACGTCAAAGGTATGAAAAACGACAACAACGGCATAGCAGCACTACGAAATAATGGCACACTCACTGAAAATCCATCTGAAAAAGTAAACATCTTCAACTGCCAATTCGAAAAAGCATTCCCAACTGAAACTACTGATAAACCACTACCATATAAAGGCAAATCAACTCATCCACTAATGGAAAAATCAACATCACAAAATAAGGTGCAATTAAACTCTTAAAACAAATAAATCCACACAAAGCCACTGGTCTGATATGATATGTGGACATGGTCTAAAAGAACTAAGTACAGATGTGGCAACATGCATCATTACATGCCAAAAAAAACAACAACAAAAAAACACTGACATCGGTAGAATACCAATAGATTGTGGTAACGTGCAAATGTTCGTCCAGTCTTCAAAAGAGGAGAAAAACACAACGTAATAAACTATAGACCAATATCACTCAAATGCATTCTCTGCAAAATCAAGGAGCATATCATTGTAAGTAGCGTGATGAAACACCTTGAGTGTAACAACATCTTACACGGCCTTTTGCATGAATTTCACCATTCAATATCCTGCAAAACCCAGTTAGTTTCATTTATTCAAGTATTTGCTCAAAATAACAATATCAACATTCAGACGGATGTAATTGTGGTGGACTTTGCCAAAGCCTTTGACAAGGTCCCGCACAAAAGACTCATTTATAATCTCAGTCACTATGGCATAGATTATTACACCTTAAAGTGGATTGACGATTTCCTTTCACTAAGAACACAGACAGTCTTTGTTGATGATGAGAGTTCAAAAACAATTCATGCCACATCCGGTGTATCACATGGAAAGTACCGGGTCCTATACTGTTCCTTGTATACATCAATGACTTTAATGACTACATCAAACATAGTATCTAACGGCTTTTTCCAGATGACAGGATCATATCTAAAACTATCAAAAATACACAGATGCTGAACAGCTCCAAGAAGATCTATCAGCTGCAGCTGAATGGGAGGAGGGCTGGCTCATGTCCTTCCACCCTGACAAGTGATCAGTTATCCATGCAACAACGAAGAAAAATCCAATACAGCATAACTAAATGTACACACTCTTCAACATGTACTACGAGAAGAAATCGCTACACAATATCTTGGACAACATCAAATGGACAAACACATAGATAACATAACACCAGCAGCCTCAAAACAACTAAACTTTATCAAACGTAACCTAAAAGTTGACTCATAGGCCAAAACTAGAATACAGCAGCTGAGTATGGGACCCTCACAACAAATCACAAACACAACAGTTTGAAATAGTACGGTAATAACGTAGAGCAGCATGCTATAACTGCAACAAATACCACAACACTAGCTCAGTAACTGACATTCTGGAACAACTAAATTAGCTAACTTAACAAATACGACGAACAAGAATACGTCTCATCTTCTTTTACAAAGTAATTCATCACTTAGTAGATATTTATCCTACAAACCTGCTCACTCCATTAGACGTCCATATCAGACAACATACACACAATTTCTCCCTCAGACATATCCAAACACAGAAAGACGCGTACAAATACTCCTTTTATTCAATAACAATAACACAGTGGAACATCTTACCGGCAACTATTGTACATTGCACAACCTCAGAGAGCTTCAAACAGCAGACCACAAGATCCTCTTCCAACAATAAAATAAAACATTGTACATTGTTTAACCCTATTTGAATCTTTAGTCCCCAAAAACAGAATGAAAGTTGTCTGTACGGCATTATAATTATGTTGTGGGAACGAGATATTTATCTTGTGGGAACCACATATTATCTTGTGCGAACGAGATAGTTATCTTGTGGGAACGACATATTTTCTTGAGCGAACAATATATGTATCTTGTGGGAACGACATATTTCCTTCAGGGAACGAGAAACTTATCATGTGGGAACTACATACTTTCTTGAGGGAACAACATAATATTGATTATGTTGTGGGAACGAGATATTTATCTTGTGGGAACGACATATATTATCTTGTGGGTACGATACAATTATCTTGTGGGAACGATATATTATCTTGTGGGAACCACATATTATCTTTAGGGAACGATATATGTATCTTGTGGGAACGAAGTAGTATCTTGAGGGGACAACATATTTTCTTGAGGGAACGAGGAACTTATCGTATTCGAACTACATACTTTTTTGAGGCAACAACATAATATTTTTTTTCATGGCCGCATTCTGCCACCGTAGGTTACCAAGGTTATAGCGGTAATCAAAAGAATGTAATCCAGGGACAAAGACCAGACATGGAAAACAGACATGCACAACCAAGATTTAATGCACGTGATCAAACGGACGGGAATTATCGACTCAGCGGTCAGAGACCAGTTCATGTAATATAAATACACAAGTACCGAGTGAGAAACAATATGTGCAGTTTTTTTCAAACTATAAAGTGTCAGTCTCTGTAAGAATCAGATAGTGAATGGAACATGGTATGAAAAAAAGCACCATTTTGAAATTTAATTGGACTATTCGTCTTTAAATCGTATAAATGTAATGGAAGTGCAGTAAAACGGACGAGTTTGTTAGCGTTTGTAGTCTGATGATTCATTTGATGTGATACCACTCATGAAAATAATAGCTTTTTAATAAGGCTGAGCTATGCATTCACTTTGTTGCTCTTTTTCAAAAGAAAAAAAAAGTCGTTTCTAGTTTATTTGTATAAGATTGGCAAAACTGTTTGAACTTTATGTACATTCAATTAATTTTGACATGGGTTTCTGTGGATATTCGGTCTGTAGCATACTACCCACTACCTTCTCCAGTGTTGCATGTCTCCCTGGTATCATCTGTATAGACCTTTATCGATTAATGTTGCAATATTAGCATTTATTAACCAACTTCCCAAAATACGTTAAAACATTTCAAAAACTGACCAACTGATATGAATTCAAACCAAGCATCTATACGGGGTCAATATGGATTAAACCAGGGCCAATACGGCATCATAACTTCCGGTCGTTTGACACCGCCATTTTGAGTTAGAATTTGATTTAATGAACTTTGATCACCAGGACTAAAAGCTGCAGAAACCTAAAACATCTTCCATTTTATACGAAAAGGATATTTAAGACTGAATAATGCAAATAAACCTTACATGTTCTTGGTAAAACATGAAAACAACTGTTCTACAAATCATCTAGTTGAGTTGGTTAATAAAATTGTCA